>OV281305.1:7500-1257500 GCA_923062465.1 Acleris sparsana | reverse complement strand
TTGTGTGTGCGCGTGCGAAGCGTGCGCCACTGTGTGCTTCCGACCTAATTGAAATCCGCCTCGAAAAATACCTCGCAGAGGCCGTGAACTGTTAAAAGTTGTAATTCACTCAGTAAAAGTGTCAGTTAAATTACTGATATAACTCAGTATCTTTTCCTTCCATCAAAAATTAACGCAGGCGAGCTTTAAGGTCATTATACGCACAATATAACCTCGCGTTATCACATACTCCTAACGGTTTCGAAACATCTCGCACCTTTTCCTGACGCTAACAATCTTATCCATAAACGCGCAATAGCTAAATTACGTTAAAAATACGATTTGTTAGGTTTGTTGTGCGTTTATGAATTAGGGCGCAGCAGCAGCTTTTAAATAGTTCACGCAATGTCTGTTAATGTCAATAATACTTCAACCTATGTTTATACGACTTTTTTCAAAGCCAAGCGTTCTAAACTATATCACAAGTTTAGAACCTCATCGGATGCTATCTAGGCGCCTCCACGTCAGCTGTGACAGTCATGCTCCTATAATTCTCACAGAAGCACCGTTTCTGAGGATACACCTTATCCACAGAGGATCCCAAGTTCCTCGGCAGAGTTTTCGCTTTATAATAATCACTTTTCAAACAGTAATCGTACATTAATTTTGGTCCTTCGTTGAAATATTGACTATAGTAGCCATCGCAGTCTTCAAACGACACTGATTTCGGTAGTTCGTATTTTTGGTAGCAGCCCTCGGGACGGCGGCGTTGTGGGGGGTACACCCATGAGGGAGGGGGGGTCGGGGCCCACGGCGGCGGCCCCGAGGGTCATCCTCAGCGAATCGGTTTCGACACGATGATGACGTCGGGCGCTGATCGGGTGGTTTCGGAGCTCATCGGCCGGCGGTCCGATTTCTTTTCTGTTTAAAAAAAAGAACATGGTAAATAAAATGGAGTTTGAGTTTAGTTGTTTTATCTATTGGATCAGTATTTATTTGAGTCGGTAAGGGAAAGTCTACAACTGTAAGAGATGGAAATTATGTTGCTAGTGTCACGTCACACGTCAACACTAAATAAAATAATTTTAGATTTTATTTTTACTTTTTGATAATTGATCTCTAATAAGAATAAAAACCGACCGGAAGACGAGATGTAGGTAGGCCTCCAACAATATGGAGTGACGACCTCGTCGGGATCGCGGGACCGCGGTGGATGCGAAAAGCACAAGACCGGTCTGAGTGGAAAGCCTTGGGGGAGGCATATGTCCAGCAGTGGACGTCTTTCGGCTGACATGATGATGATGAAGAAGATTTAAAAAAAAAAACTTGTGCTGCGGCTGCGTCTGCTCATGATTAGGCGCTCCGGACGTTTAGATGACTAACGTCGTTGTTATCTCTCCAATTCGTCTGAGTCTCACGGCAGTTTTATGTTTAATATGTAAAAAAAAATGAAAATCACCCACATGTCAATTCCTTACATTTTAACCGTTTACAATCATCGTTTTCATTAGTGTTAAGCATTCAAGAGGCTACGAATACTACGCGAAAGAAATCGCTTTTTTTGTTGCTCTAACGTTAGATATGAACTACCATCGCACCGTTACAAATTTTCAAACGAGTTTATCATCTACTCCCTCTATACTTTTAGGAATCTTAGGTTAAGTTGTCGTAACGCGGTAAGCCCAGTTCTTAAACTGTCATTTACTAACGCAGGCTTACTTGAGGCTTGGCGCTTCTTAACATGAACTAAGTTCCACATCGTATCGCAATTAGTGTGTCGTTAAAGTTGCATGTGCTTTGCAATTTGGCGTTACAGCCAGAGCTTGAGTACGGTTTGAAAAATACAGGTTAATGAACAGGCCCAAACCAACAAGCGCCGCAAATATTCATCATTATTAAATAATTAGGAATTTGTGGCGCTTGCGGTGGAAACAATGGGACCTTGGTCAGCTGACATGAAAAGTTTTATTAAGGCCCTGTCATCCCGGCTCATCGACACCTCCGGAGACCCTAGAGCTGGCGCTTACCTTTTCCAAAGGATTGGGCTAGCCATCCAGAGAGGTAATGCAGCCAGTGTCTTAGGGACCATGCCGCGAGCGGACCTGCTAGAGGGGGTGTTCTTTTTATAGTGGTGTTTATGCTTAATTTTTAATATTTGAGTAGCTTAGTTTTATTTTATTTTATTTTAAATAAGTTTAGTTTTAACTTTAACTTTTAAATGTCCGTAATTATAGTTGTTTATGATTAATTTATATGTATGTTCTTTTTATATCTTTAATAAATGAGAAGCCAGGTTAATTATGGCTCTTAACCTCTATTCCCGACGGTAAAAAACATGTCGTTTTCGGCCTTTTATTACTGTCAAGTAAATAACAGCTATCAAAATGGTGACAATACGATAACAGCTCAAACACGATATAGTTTTTACCATGTTGAATAGAGGAGTTTCTTCGTAAATGCTCGTTCGGAGCGGAATAGATTCGCGAGCATTAATATCGTCGCTGGAATTAAACTGGTTTTCAATCTGGATCTATATAATTAGCAGGTTTTGATACTGTATACTACTTCCTCAGGTACTCATCATCATCATCATCATGTCAGCCGAAAGACGTCCACTGCTGGACATAGGCCTCCCCCAAGGCTTTCCACTCAGACCGGTCTTGTGCTTTTCGCATCCACCGCGGTCCCGCGATCCTGACGAGGTCGTCACTCCATCTTGTTGGAGGCCTACCTACAGATCGTCTTCCGGTCCGCGGACGCCACTCCAGAACCTTCTGACCCCATCGGCCATCAGTCCTGCGAGCAATGTGCCCCGCCCACTGCCACTTCAGTTTAGCTATTCTTAGGGCTATGTCGGTAACCTTAGTTCTACTGCGGATATCATCATTTCTGATTCTATCACGCAAAGAAACCCCGAGCATAGCCCTCTCCATAGCCCTCTGAGTGACTTTGAGCTTCCTCAGGTACTCAGTTGAAGGTATACATACTGTGGTTTTTTATTTATGTTTAAGTGTTACCAGCATAGCTCGGTCAGCTCATCGCAAAACAATCGCAACACGGTAATAGAACAAGATTAATAGAGTCGTATGTACAGTATTATTTAATTATATTTATAAAGGTACCCCAAAATTTACCATACGTTTGTAAAGGTTTTTTTTAAATATTTCCTTACGTGTTTAATGCAAATGTCTCATGCTGTACACAATATTTCACAGACATTTTCATCATAAGACACCTCGGGATAGTTCTTAATCCACTATTAACCGTTTCTAATTTCATCATATTTAAAATATTAAGACATAACCATTAGAATATAATTTCAAAAAAAAACAATTTTGTCGACTCTATTGAATCTTGTTCTATTACCAAATCTGTTTATGCAATGACCTGCGTTGCTATTGCCTAACGCACTTGCTATCGTAATCGGCTTCAAAGCGGAAAAAATCTTTTCATTTTCTATGCAGAGAAGCCGGTAAGTTAATATTTTCAAAATGAAAACTATTGCGATTGCGAGTGCGTTAGCCAATAGCCCCTCTGTCCGAACTATGATTATCAGTTACAACTTTTCTATGTCAAGGAGAAAACAAATCAAAACACAGGCCAACTGGTGGGTGGTACGTGGGATCTGGGACCCATAGACATTTGCATTCTCAGGACTACAATCTCAAGACTGCAATCCTGAGAGTGCAATTGCGTTGTCAACCCTGAGGGTAAGACGGAATGCCTCTATTCTAGTCTTATGTTATCTTACAGATGCACCTTATCGAATATACTTCGAGTCCTTTAGAATCTTTTGTGCATATATCCTCTTACTCACTCGGTGTTTGAACGTGCAGGTTTGCACATGCCGTTTATCCTTCATGTAGAAAAACATATTAGTACCTTAAGATCACGAGTCGACCCCCTGAGCCTGGCCACCGACTCTCCTCTGTTTTTTTTTTATCGCTTAGAGAAGGCAAACGAGAACACAGGCCACCTGATGGTAAGTGGAAACTGTGACCAATAGACATTCGCATTCACAAGACTGCAAGCCTAAGACTGCAAATGCGTTGCCAACCCTGAGGACTAAGATGGAATGCCTCTATGCTAGTCATTACACCGGCTGTCTTATCCCCAAACCGGAACACAACAATGCGAACACTGCTGTTTGGCGACAGGTTAATGGATAAGATGGTGGTAGCGATCCGGACGGACCCTGCACTAGGTCCTACCCGCAAACTACTGCTATTTACGTACGTGATTTTATTGACTCCTGCGGTGTTGCCTGCCGGAGTAGCTCAATGGTGATCTGAGAGGTGTTGGCGGGCGCGGGGGAGGGGCGTACAATGGTTGCACCGGAGTAACCAAAGGTAGAGAACCCTCGGCTGTTTGTACCGGAGCCTGTGCCTGCAGATGAGAAGGGGTCATAAGAAAGTGGTTGATTGAATGAAAGGAACCAGTGACAGTGTCATGACTTTGAAAACATACGAAGGTGATTTAATTAATTAACAAAATATTCTTACAACCACTTTTAATTTAGCACTAAAGCACTTGCTACTTCGTAGTCTGTCTATAAGTCTGTCCGTCTGTCTGTCACCAGGTTGTATCTCTTGAACCGTGATAGCTAGACAGTTGAAATTTTCACAGAAGATGTATTTCTGTTGCCGCTATAACAACCGATACTAAAAACAGAATAAATTAAATATTTGAAGGGCTCCCATACAACATACGTGATTTTTTTGAAGTTTTTTGCTTGATATTAATAACGGCAACAGGTACTATACACTTAAAATATTCACAGAATATTCAGTTTAAAAATAAAAAAATGGCGTTTTTTGCTCATGCTGTATAGATAATGGTACGGAACCCTTCGTGCACGAATCCGACTCGCACTTGGCCGGTTTTTTTATTCAATGCATTTGACCTTTCTATCTTCGCTTTTATTTCTATTTCCATAAGAAATAACTTACTGTCGGAACCATGGGCTGGGTCCACTTGGAACAGACTCTCCCTCGTCTGGCATCCAGACTCCTTAGTATCAGGAGTCCCTACCGACGCATCTCTGATCTCTTTCCTCTCTTCTTCCTTTCCTCTACTCCTCAGAGACTCTTCTTTTCTGCTAGTGTCACTTTTCCTTTGTCTTCCTTTATGCTCTATCCGAATATCGTCATTATCAATGGGTATGCTCTGTGCTTCCTGACGCCACATAGCATCATCTATGTCTAGTTGAGTATCATGCGGGAAGTCTGAATCTATGCTGCTAGGCTGAAAACGAAGGTATTGATTTTAGTATATTTACAATTATAACCTTACTGTAAGAACCAAAAAAAAAAAAAAAACCCAAGGAGAACTGGGCGGAATGAATGGAGAGCCACTCGCCCGCCTGCCTCGGCGGCGTCCCCACTCATCATCATCATCATCAAGAACCAAGGCGCCTACAAGTTAGTATACACATATAGAGGCATTACAGAATTAGGTTTTTCAAGAAGAACAGAATCAGCAAACACATCCACATCTTGAATCTGCGAAACAAACTCATTGACAAGCATCTGTGCGCGAGTGTTAGGTGCGTTGCCGTCGCGCGACGGCACCGCGAACAACCGGCGGTGGCGGCGCCCCGCGGAATTGCTCAAGGGCATCTGGGTTGTCAATTTTGTTTCTCAATAAGAGACAGTAGTGCACTAGAAGATGTATCGTGCGCCGCTAGGCAAGGGTGTCGAGCCCGACCATACCTGATACGAAAATGTATGGGTATAGGTATGAATAGTAGCCATAATCCTTTTTATAAAGGTATCTGGCGGAGTTACGCTCACCCGCTCTAACAGAATTTGGTATTTGACCTCCAATGGATTCCAGACTAGAGCAGTATTCTAGTCCGCTGCGTACGAAAGCATTGTAGAGTATGGTTGCCACATTATTACCAACAAACTGAGATATGCCTTCCGTATTATGAATCCAAGTGTTTTGTTAGCGTTTTTTACTATCGAATTGTTCGAGAAAGTTTCATTTTGCGTCCAGGTTGAAACCCAAGTCTTGAATACTATTTACACGCTCCAGAGACTCGCTTCCTAGCTGGTAATTAAATTATTATGTATTTATTTTATCTGGAATCGCTACCAGTATTCGACACTTTCAGCTGACAGGCACCAATAATCGACAAAAACTTTTAATTCTAAGCTCATAGGGTTATAAATTGATTGTTGCAGAAAAATGAATAACTTTTATCTTCTTTGAATAACAGTCCTTTGTCAAATCCTGGTGGGATTATTGGTTTTTGTATAAATCATAAGCTTACTTTTTAATATGGCACGATTTTGTAGTCTTGTATAATTTTTGCGCCGACATTTTTGGATTGCATTTTTTCTTGAAAGAAAATGCTGGCTTAGAAAGTATGTATTTATTTCGAATGCGTTTGTATTTTGTTGTTATGATTTAATATAATTAATAGCTATGTTATTAAGGATTCATTTATTGTTCAGTTTTGGGATCATAAAGTATATCTTTATTTTGCCAAGCGAGGCAAAGGTGTAACCACGGAATAGAAAACACAGTGGAATTGGCATGAGCTTCGCTTAGTATCCGCTTAGTATCCTGTTGTCGCCAACACTCAAACTATCATAAAAACAACAGGTCACAGTGTTTTTTTTTCAAAATGGCACAATAAGAGATGCTTCTCGATTTATTTCCTACATTAGAAATATTATTCGCACAACTTTCACGCACAAGCAATCGCGGCAAGACTAAGGTAGGTTTCGCGGAACTCCGCATGACTATGCCACACGTTACACGCCCACTTAACACTCTATTGTTTTTTCTGTTCTGTGAGTTTAACGCATGTGGGTGTACTTTACCTACCATTGCTACCATCATTTCATTAAATCTTTAATATTTTTTAAACTCATCAACATATTAGGAAGTCAAATGTTATGGGGTGCAGGAGAGGCTTTCTCACGTCTTAGTACAAACGTAAAGTTCTGAGTCACACTCTATAAGCACATATACCTATCACTAAGTCACGACAAATATCTTCAAACCTGGCTACAAAAATATCTTTGACAAGTTTCTTTTTTTTTTACCCCACAAAAACAATACAAACGAAAAAAGCAAAAGGCCGACCCAATGTTCCAAGTAGCGTAAAAAGTTCAAACCAGAAATATTTGATTCGAAATGAGATCGGGCCTCTTGCGAGTGGACCCGCGAAAGGTCGTGTGTTCAATTTCGGTCAGGACACACCACTTTCCTGATTCAAAACGGCGTATGTGCAATTTAACTACGAAACACATTTAACCTCTTTCTACTTCTGATAAGATCTATAGTTCAATAACTTTTAGATTGAAGTTCAACTTTTGTATTTGGGAAATAATGGTTTGTATCGGAAAGGGGTTTTCCGATCGACTTTGCCATCCGGGAATTTGACCACGACGTGCCGGGGACAGAATTAATTTGTGTTACAAGAAAACTACTCAGTAAAAATTACCCATGAGATAATATCGTTCTCGATCTTCACTGAAGAGGACGCCGAATTAACAATAAAGTGTTTTCTTATAAAAGTCTTAAAATCGAAGGATGGTTTTTTGTCGTATATAATGTATTATATGGCAAAGTTTAGGGATATTACACGCAAGTTAGTCCTAAAAAAATCCAATTAAGGATGATTTCCTCCAAAAGGCTCGCATCGCATCGGATCTTATTAAAATGGCGCGAATATAACAATTACCTCTTTAAACAAGAATGTCTAATAAAAACATGCCATTGACCACAGGAACTTTTTTAAAGTGTTCTTTTTTTAAATAATGCTTATAGATGTGTCTTAAATATTATTTTATTTTAAAATTTACTGAGATAAAAAAAAACGCATTTCTGCTGATGGCTAAAGAGCTCAAACGCGACATGGTCATTTCTATGTCACAATTAGTGCTACGTAACGCGGTTACAAACAAAATGACGTCATTCCGACCACTAGTCGAAAACGGGCAGCATCAATACAATACAAGTACTCTTTAATAAAGATCAATAAAACAAAACACGGAACAGTACATCCACTGATCAACCACAGATCAACCACAGACGGTTTTTTTTTTCTCAGTCACTAACAATTTATAAAAAATGAGAGACAAACAACATGATTATTTTCAGAACACTTTTTCTCAGTTATACAAAGAAATAAAAACTTCAAAACAACACCCCATATTTGACATTTAAAATAACATACCTTTCTCATATTTCTCTGTTGTTTGTACATCTCATTGGTGTGGTTCTCTCTCTCTCGTGGCTCGCTGTCTCTCTCTAGTTGCTTAGCGTCAAGCGTGAGTTGTGTCTGCGTTAATTCGTCTAATCTGTCCTCGCTGGACTGCTTGATGTGTTGCTACAGTCAAAAGATATTTTTTTTAATTACATTCCGTTTAAAAGTTTGACAAATTCAAGCGCGACTCTTCCGCAGTGTCACAAAATAAATAATAGTACCAGCACAGAAGTTTATCTTTTTAACAAATACGGCATTTAAGTATGAGAAACGTGTTCACTTTACGCCTCTCTGTCTACCATGTAGTTCATATACACTTGTATTAACTCGTTTCCTCCCGTTATCGACAAAATACGTTAGCAATTGCTTATTTAAAAGATAAAAAATTATATTTTAATTTTAGGTTAAAAAAATGCAAAGTAAATAATTCTTACCTTAATAATTTTATGGTCCTGGTACAGTTTTCGGATACATTTGAAGAGGAACACGAAGCTCATACCAGACAGGATCAGGGAGAAAATAATTAGAATCGCTAACACATGCGGCTCGTTCATCTTTGACTTTTCTTCTTGCTAAAACATACAAATTGACATTAGAAAAAATACCCAACGAAAGGAGAACCGCCTACTTTTATTTTGAAATCGGTTAAATTAATAAATTGGATTCACACAGACTTCATTACAAGACCAGTCTGAGTGGAGAGCCTTGGGGGAGGCCTATGTCCAGCAGTGGACGTCTTTCGGCTGACATGATGATGATGATGAGACTTTATTGTATTAAATTTTATGGTATCGTCCACGTTGTACGAGTACAGTGGTACAAGTAGGATTGGGTCGGTCACGTCTGCCGCATGCACCCGGACCGGTGGGCTAGCGTGGCCACCAAGCGGGTGCCGCAAAATGGGTGACGTAGACGGGGCAGGCTTAGACGGAGATGGCGGGATGACTTGGACGCATTCCTCAGCAATTGGCCGGAAGAGGCACCTAATAGGGACTCATGAAAATAGAGGGTAGCGGTCTTTCGCTAGCAATGAGACACTTATATACCCAAGCCAATAGGAGGCATCTCAAATTTATTAGCCAAAGCAGATTCAATTCTTTGCCTTTAGTAATAAGGTTGCACTTGCAACAAGAGTTTTGTCTGACATATCGCCATTTGTCTTAGCAGTATAAGCAAGTAAAAAAGGTCCACGTTACCTTGCAAGTGTCCTTGTCCTCGTCGGTCTTAAGCCTGCAGTCGACGTGGCCGTTGCACACCAGGCCCTTGTCAATGCAGGTCCCATCGGAGCAGTCAAATTCACCATCGATGCATTTCTCTGAAATATACCACCATTTTTATTGTTTTAAACCATTGAAGCAATAAAATTTTAAAGTTTTTAAAAACCAAGAATCGCCTTCAAAAACGCAAGAAATAAACTTCTTTTCAAATGATAATAGGTTTGCGTTGGCTTTTGTTTTTTTAAACATATTGTGGAACGTCAACTTCACTTTGACTGAATCATTATCATGTGAAGAGAAGTTATAAGTTAGTTTGCATTTTTGAAAGGTGTTCAATATATTTTATTCACTTATTTATAAGAAACTAAGACATTTTAAGCTCACCCCGAGCAACACCAAGTAAAGTGCCACCATAAAACTTACCATTGCTTTTGATAGTCCGAATGGCCGCGAATTTCGCATTGAACTTGGATTTCTCCTTGACATCCTTTCTTGCATAAAACCTGATAATCATTCGATTTCCGCCAGTTTCGGTCACCTTATCAACTTCTGTCATCACTGGATTGGCCACTGAACCACAGTAAAACGCTTTCCTAAAAAAAAAGTGACATAAAAAGGACAGAAATACGTACAAAAAAAGTAATGAAATGGTTTCAACCCAGCGTAATGCTGCTATTTAAATCAGCGCTGGTCTTTCGTTGAAACCATTACAGGGTCTGTTGTGTTAATCTACTATTAATTGCAGAAAGAGAACTTACATGTGGTCCGAGTTCGGCTTTGCTCCGAATACTTGCACTAAGTTTTTTTCGCAGTCATTTGGATGATGCAAAGAAAAAACCATAAAGTCCAGGTAAATCTGTAACCAAGGATGTGGTTATACAATACAAATACTCTTTAGTAAAAAACATATACAAAAAAAACACGGAAAGCTAATATATAAAAAAAGGGAGTAAAGACGCGGTCTTATATAAATATAGCGATCACTTCCACACCAACTTACAAAGAAGAGAAGTTAATTAGCAGACAATGTTAACTGAAATAATCAATGAAATAAATAACCCAAATTTAATAGAATTAGATTCAGAAAAAATAATATTTAATTAAAGGTCAGAGTCATGATTAACTCATTATTTATTTATTTATTTAAATGGGAATAAGATGGCAAAAGCGCACACACTGTGTGCTTTTTGCCATATAATATTATGTGTGCCACACAGGCCAACTGTTGGTAAGTGGAAACTGAGACATAAACACATTTGCATTCTCAAAACTATGACAAGACTGCAATTCAACTTTAATGACTAAGATGAAATGCCTCAATTCTCATAATTTCACCTTTCTCTTATCCCCACACCGGAACACTGAGACACTGCTGCTTGGCGGTAGGTTAAATGATAAGATAGTGTTTGTATAGCTTAGAGAAGGCAAACGAGCACACAGGTCACCTGATGGTAAGTGGGAACTGTGACCCATAGACATTCGCATTCACAAGACTGCAAGCCTAAGACTGCAAATGCGTTGCCAACCCTGAGGAGTAAGATGGAATGCCTCTATGCTAGTCATTACACCGGCTGTCTTACCCCGAAACCGGAACACAACAATGCGAACACTGCTGTTTGGCGGTAAGTTAATGGATAATGGTCCTACCACCCGCAAAAATTAACTTACAAGAGTTTTTTCTGCCGCGGTGATGTTCCACAGTATGTCCAAGTCGTCGCTCTCGTCTTTGCATTTCTGGCTTGGGTCGTCGGTTGAGCTGATGTCCCCGTACCGAGCCGGGTTACTTTGGCTTCCTATGTTGATGATGCAGTCATTCAAGAGCATGCTGTTACCTGCAACATTGCGTGAGCATGTTCTTATTTTTGGGAACTATAGTAGTTTATGTGAGTGGTGCAGCTCAAAGTCACTCAGAGCTATGGAGAGGGCTATGATCAGGGTTTCTCTGCGTGATAGAATCAGAAATGATGATATCCGCTATAGAACTAAGGTTACCGACATAGCCCGAAGAATAGCTAAACTGAAGTAGCAGTGGGCGGGGCACATTGCTCGCAGGACTGATGGCCGATGGGGTCAGAAGGTTCTGGAGTGGCGTCCGCGGACCGGAAGACGAGCTGTTGGTAGGCCTCCAACAAGATGGAGTGACGACCTCGTCAGGATCGCGGGACCGCGGTGGATGCGAAAAGCACAAGACCGGTCTGAGTGGAAAGCCTTGGGGGAGGCCTATGTCCAGCAGTGGACGTCTTTCGGCTGACATGATGATGATGATGATGATGCTTGACATTTATAGATTTATCTCCTAAGATGGTGAAATAAGTCCTATATGGTAGTAATTTAAAGGTTGTCCTATCCCCCATAGAAACAATGCAAACACTGATGCTTGGCGTAGGTTTTAAAGCATATTATGGTGGAGATAGGTACTAGATTTAATAAGTAAGATACGTACGTGTCGTTCCTGACCCTGGCACCGACTCCACGAGTATTTTGAAACCGCTGTACTCGATATTTTCGTCGGACTTGAACTTGAGCCACAGAAAGCGTCCAGTGGAGGTGATTTTCTTTGGGAATGCGCTCCCGCAGTACCGGCCGAGGTGCCTCGCAAAACCATATTTTCCATCACGGATCTAAAATATTATTAGCTAAATCAATATACTTCGCAGAATTGATGATCTCAAGTTTTTTTATGGTATAGAGAATGACTGCCCTTCTACAGAAAAAAAAACACATGTACTATATGATTTGTATTGCACTTCCAACCTTATTATAACCATTGAGAGTTTATGCTTCTATGAATCAATTGCATTTATGCCCTTTATCCTTAGTAGGGCGGTGTAAACGAGAACACAAGCTACTAGGTCTCTATTCTAACGAGTAAAACCATTTTGGCATAGGCATGCTATCGTATTGTCAGCGTTACTATAGCTCTTATTTACTTGACAGTGATGGCGGCCGAATTGAAAACAATTCGACATTATGACATTATAATAATATGGTTTACCCTGATGTTAGACTATGGTTAGACCCATAGACATTTGTATTATCATGGACTCAGTAAAATGGGGTGAATAGAGAGATTTGCGGGGTGAATAGATATTAACGGGGTGAATAGAGATTAACGGGGTGAATAGAGATTAGCGGGGTGAATAGAGATTAGCGGGGTGAATAGAGATTAACGGGGTGAATGGAGATTAGTAGGGTGAACAGAGATTAACGGGGTGAATAGAGGTTAACGGGGTGAATAGAGATTAGCGGGGTGAATAGAGATTAGCGGGGTGAATAGAGATTAGCGGGGTGAATAGATATTAAGGGGTTGAATAGAGATTAGTGGGGTAAATAGAGATTAACGGGGTGAATAGAGATTAGCGGGGTGAATAGAGATTAGTGGGGTGAATAAAGATTAACGGGGTGAATAGAGATTAACGGGGTGAATAGAGATTAGCGGGGTGAATAGAGATTAGCGGGGTAAATAGAGATTAGCGGGGTGAATAGAGATTAGCGGGGTGAATAGAGATTAGCGGGGTGAATAGAGATTAACGGGGTGAATGGAGATTAGTAGGGTGAACAGAGATTAACGGGGTGAATAGAGGTTAACGGGGTGAATAAAGATTAGCGGGGTGAATAGAGATTAGCGGGGTGAATAGAGATTAGCGGGATGAATAGATATTAACGGGGTGAATAGAGATTAGTGGGGTAAATAGAGATTAACGGGGTGAATAGAGATTAGCGGGGTGAATAGAGATTAGTGGGGTGAATAAAGATTAACGGGGTGAATAGAGATTAACGGGGTGAATAGAGATTAGCGGGGTGAATAGAGATTAGCGGGGTGAATAGAGATTAGCGGGGTAAATAGAGATTAGCGGGGTGAATAGAGATTAGCGGGGTGAATAGAGATTAGCGGGGTGAATAGAGATTAGCGGGGTGAATAGAGATTAACGGGGTGAATAGAGATTAGTGGGGTGAATAGAGATTAACGGGGTGAATAGAGATTAGCGGGGTGAATAGAAATACAATCTAAAATAAGTCATAACTTGTTACTAATAAGAACAATAATTACATCGACAAGTCTTTTGGACAGTTACGTTAAAATCTCAGTTTTTTTATTAGTATTAGTTCACCCCGCTAATCTCTATTCACTCCATTTTATGGTACCCCAAATGCGCGGACTACCCTGAGGCCTACGATGGAATGCCTCCATCCTACTGCAATAGCGTAAAATTACTGCTATGTTAGCAATTTTACCGATTGTCTTATTCCCCACGGTAAAAAACATATCGTCTTTGACCTGTTATGGTATTGTTTTGACGTCATCCGCCATTACTGTGAAGAAAATAAGAGATCAAAACGTAGACAATACGATAACAGATCAAAAACGATTTTACCGTGTTGAATAGAGGCCCTGAAAGACAACAATGCAAACTCTGTTGGTCTTAGTAGGTAAAAATACACAAAGAACCGCGTCTCAAGACAACCAAGGAAAACTGTCAGTCAATTAGTCAGTCAGTTAGGCTGTTTGTCCACCGCCGCCGTCGCCGTCACGTCACCGAGAACGAGATGACGGCGCCGAAGTAGCGGTACATACATCTACTTAAGCCGCGTGTCCACCGCACATCCGTCACCCGTCATGTGCGGTGGACACGCGGCTTAAGTAGATGTATGTACCGCTACTTCGGCGCCGTCATCTCGTTCTCGGTGACGTGACGGTGACGGCGGCGGTGGACAAACAGCCTTAGTCCCGGAAGAGTTTTATATGTATAGATTTACCTCTATATAGTCGTACTCGCACGTTGGGTGCTCTTCGATGTGGAACTTGTCGACGAACGTCAAATGAATCACCTCACTCGGTTCCTTAGCTGAAAAATAAATATTGGAGTTACTATTAATGATCGTGATAGCCGCACTTAGTGTCAGTTTATGATGAATTAAATCGTCCCTCAGTGTTTAGGTATGAATGCAATAAATATTGTAAAGATTATGAAAATGGATATAGGTATTAATGTGAATATGAGGATGAGTATTAACAATGAATATACAGGGTGTCTTAAAATTGCTGGTCAGAGTGTCATGTCATGGTTAGCCTTAGCTACGTCAGTTAAAATTGAGATAACCTCCGTAAGTTTTTTAGTTTTCGGGATATTGTCACTTCTTTGATTCTATTTAAAATCACTTCCTTTTGTTACCTACCTAGTTTTCAACCATGGTTCTGTCGTAATACCAAAGAAGGCGCCTAACTGTTATGTAGTAGTCGAAGCACTAATATACTCTATGAGGTAACCACCATTTTTTTGTATTTATTACCATGCAGTTAGTCGGTTTCAATGGTATCACATCAGCATGAGCGATTTAAGTTTAACATAGTTGTTGATTATTTTTTTTCAGATATTTCCAATAGTTGTTCCAGGCGCGTTCAAATCAATATTTTACTGAAATCTACTGATCTAATGCACACTCAATGAAAAAACATTTAATCGAACTACTTAAACTTTGACAATCTGCCGAAGAAAAAATCTAAGAACTAAAAGAACCTACTCGATTTATTCATCATCATCATCAGCCCGGGGGCGTCCACTGCTGGACAAATGCCTCCCCCAAAGAGCGCCACAAGTCACGGTCTTGAGCCGCTCGCATCCACTCGATTTATTGCAGATATATAATTACTAGTAGGTATTGTAATTGCAGGGTTGTTGTACAAAAAACTTAGAAATTGTTACTTTCGTCATTTAAATCTACAGCAAACCTTTCATCCATGTCCCTTTGACCTGATAATTTTGGGACACCTGTATTGGATGAGTATGAATATGAGTATATTTTCTGTCTTACCCATAATATATGAAAAACATGTAATATTCCTCGCATATTCATCAGAGTTACCAGCCTTCGGTGGATGAGTCAAGTAATGCTTATTGGAACTCCATTCAAAGTTAGCACAGTCAGGGTTACTGGTCTCCCTCTTCCCCCTAGGCTTTGTATCGTATTGTCTCATTGTATTACCGTTACTAATAGTTAAATGTCTATGTATATCTAGTTTTTGGTTGTTGGTCCGATGCATGATTGGGTCTTCGTAGATTTCGTCGACTATTCGGCCATGATCAGCTGCCTGGGATGAAGAGCCGAATGTAGAGCAAACTGGAACAAAAAAAAAGTATTAAAGTACTGTAGATGCGCAGTCTCTGTTTGATAATATATTGTTAAACCTTGAGGCGAAAAGAGGGTACAAAACGGTTTATATTTGCACGGTGGTGTTATATTTTTAAAATGTGTTTGTTTGTTTGTGTCTGTGTATACGTGTATTTGTATCTATGTGTACGTGAATTTGTGTTTATGTATACATCCATTTGTGTCTGTGTATACGTGTATTTGTATCTATGTATATGTGCATTTGTGTCTGTGTATACGTGTATTTGTATCTATGTGTACGTGAATTTGTGTCTATGTATACATCCATTTGTGTCTGTGTATACGTGTATTTGTATCTATGTATATGTGCATTTGTGTCTGTGTATACGTGTATTTGTATCTATGTATACGTGCATTTGTGTCTGTTTATACGTGTATTTGTATCTCTGTATACATTACATACACGTATGTGTATCTGTATACACGTGTATTTGTGTCTGTGTATACGTGTATTTCTGTCTGGGTATTCGTGTATTTGTGTCTGTGTGTACGTGTATTTCTGTCTGTGTATTCGTGTATTTGTGTGTTTTTGTGTCTGTCTGTGGTATCGTAGCTTCCAAACACTCGGTGGATATAAAAAAGCTAGTTCAATCAGGATAGGTCTTAAATAATGCTCTGATGGTCGCCATTATTCCGGGGGATTGTATCTAATTGTTTTTAATTTTTAGGTTTGCAATTTTAAACCAGTTACTGAAATGAGGTGAATTAGTGTACATAATATAAGCCCTAAAACGTAGGTACCTAATAGAACCTTATGCAAGGTCAGTTCGGATCGCTACCAACATCTTTCTCTTTAACCTGCTGCCAACGAGTAGTGTTGTTATTGTTGTGCTCCGGTGTGGGGGTTTGAAATGACTAGCACAGAGGTATTCTAAGGCTGAAGTGTTGGTGTCTAGGGAAAATAACACTTTTAAATAATACCTGTTTAAATACACCATAATAGTTTTTTAGGGTTCCGTAGTCAAACTAGGAACCCTTATAGTTTTGCCATGTCCGTCCGTCCGTTAGTTCGCAGCCTAGCTCAGGTACCCTTATTACTAGAAAGCTGTAAGCTGTGCTGTTGGCATGAATATATATTTAAGTCACGCAAAGAAAGTGGTAGTATAATAAAATGTAGAAAAAAGTTTTTTTTTGTGTACCTCCCCTACACGTAACTTAGGGATGTATTTCTTTTTCTCTACTACCCCGTAGTGTGGGTTGTTGTTGGATAGGTCTTTTAAAACAATATTTAGATTAATGGATCCGTTTAAGAAATATTAAGCTATAAAGCACTAGTTGTTGTTAGAGTCAAGTGCCCCCCCCCCCCCCCCCCCCCTCCATACAGCCAAAACTACAAATACTAAAAATCTGAAAAATATCTGAAATGAAAGCACATATAATGAATTTTATAGAAAAACTATCATGACTAAGTAAACCGAGAGAATGAATGATTCTTGAGTTACAAACGGTTTAAATGTATATGGCTACTGAAAACTTATTTGCGGTGTTGGTAAACTGACCGCGACCTATGTCGATGTATAGATGTAACAGTTTTCCAACGGCATAGTTAAGTTTGTCGCGAGGTCTAATTCCGACGGTTCTGTGACTCAACCTCGTATATAAAATAATGGCCAGTATAAACTGACACTCACTAAGTACGCGAGTGTATACTTAGTGCGTGTCAGTTTATACTGGCCATTATTCAATATACGAGGTTGAGTCACAGAACCGTCGATTTGTTTGTAGTAACGGCTTCGCAACGGAGCCCTACTGAGCATGGTCCGACATGCTGTTGCCTGGTTTTTTTAAGAGCTATTCACATCTACTTCACACTAAGTCATTTAGTAAGAGATGGAAGAACTGTATTCTCACATGTACGGGGGCAACCTAAAAAACATTTTCTTCACTAATTTTATCTTGATCTTCGTGCTCGGTCTAAATATTTATAAGTGTACAAAACATCAGCTTTGTGATTTTTATAGTTTCTGTCAAAAGTGAGTAGTAGTTATGAACTGATGGCCGATGGGGTCAGAAGGTTCTGGAGTGGCGTCCGCGGAACGGAAGACGAGCTGTAGGTAGGCCTCCAACAAGATGGGAGTGACGACCTCGTCAGGATCGCGGGAGCGCGGTGGATGCGAAAAGCACAAGACCGGTCTGAGTGGAAAGTCTGAGGGGGAGGCCTATGTCCAGCAGTGGACGTCTTTCGGCTGATATGATGAGTTATGTCACACATACAGATAAACAGACCGATATAGTGAAACTATTAGGGTTCCTAGTTTTATACAAGGATCCCTAAAAGACGTAAAGATTTATGAGCACACTCGACATTTAACTTAAAATCTTTTTACTCTAGATTTTAGTCTAAAACTTGGCATTAATTAGAAAGAGGTTTTATTACACCTGAAAGACGGTCAAAAGTTTTTTACGTTGTAACGTTAATAAAGCTGAGAAGTTTTTAGGGATCACTAAAAATGTGAACCGTTACAAATCAAGTTGAGGTGTACAGAGTTAACCAATTTCATTCATTCAATCATAGGCCACTTTAGAACTGTATCAAAGTGACGTTATCATTAAATTCTTAAGAAGTCTGACGGTTTGAAGCTCTACGTCACTTTGGCATAGTTACCTAATGGCCTATGATTTAAATTGGTTGACTACCAATATGGTACGGTTGTTTAGAGGAAAGGTAATATTTCGTCATTGTTTTGAAAAATCACGTATCTCATATTTCGTGACGTACGATTTTCAACTGAAAAAAACACGTAATATCAGATACGAGTTTTTTCCAAAGTAGTAACGTTTTGTATGAGACCGAATATTTTTTCAAGAAGGTTTTGTTTTTAACCCCCGACTCAAAAAGAGGTGTTATAATTTTAACGTACGTTGGGCCGTTTAAGGCATAATTATTAGATTTGAAAGAGTCTGATGACTGTCGTAACACCAAAGAAAGCGGCTAATTGTGAAGTGATAGTTTAATCATTTTTAAATTTAATGTGATTACCAATAGAGTAAATAATGCATCAACAACTTCATAGCAGTAAGCTGACTTATTTAGAATTACGGCAACATAATAGTGGGTTTTCAATCTTCTTTTTTTGTTTTTTTGGCATTTAAATCAGTACAAAGCGCGAACCTAACGCCTAATGGTCTGCACCCAGTCGACGAAATCTTAATCTTATTTATTTTTTGTGCATTTTCCCCTAGATTTTTAATTTACAGCGACAACTCAAAGTTCTTACCCCACAACGCAAGTCAAGTGACCGGTACGCGAAAATAAGCAATGAATAAATTAGCGGAGCCTCAAGGCAGTCCCCTGGGAGGCGGCCCAGACGCAAGGATGGGACACGATTACCGGTTCTTTTCGTTTCGGTTCTAAAAAGGTATGTTATAAAGTTGCGTTTGAACGAAAGTACAATGAGATCGTCAACATAAATATAAATAATAAAATACAAAAAACAAAACTGAAATAATTAAAGCAAAATTAATAAACATAGCTATCCGATGTCGAAGTACAAAAAAAATAGTGTAGTTATTATAATAATGTCAGTGTAATGTCAGTGGTCTCTTTGGAAGCGCTGGTAGACTCAGACTTGTAAAAGTGCCTACAGGGCCTACATACAAAACTTTTTAAAATAAATAAAATAAATAAATGGCAAAATTATACTCATATAAGTTGCAATAAAAAATCCACACGTTCAGCCGAGTAGGTACATGTAAACAATATTGCACCTTGTTTCAATAGGACAACGTGCGAAAGTGTATGTGTAAGTCGAGTACAAAGATATTGATCGTCCACGAACTGTAATGGATCCAGTAAAATAATTCTCAGCTGATGTTGAAATGCAAAAATACTTTATCTTGTCAAGGGGACACCGTTGATGTAGGAAAACATATCGAAACTTTTACTTGGTCGTCTTGCACCGTCGTATATACACAATATTATAGGAGTGTGTATTTTTTTTTTCTCCCTTTATCTCTCTCCCAAGATTTTTGGCATGTTTTTCTGCTGAACTACGCATGTAATTTGATATTATATTTAATTTAATCTTTATAGCTTTATATGTATAATGCTTAGTCTAAGTAGTACTATTGTAATATGAAATATGTTTAAAAAATGACTGACGGCTGAGTTTCTTGTGGCGTTTCTTCTCAGCAGGGCTCTCCTCTTGGGAAGCGCTGGTAAATTCTTGACGTGAAAAAATGCCCGTGCGGCCTACTTGAATAAATGACTTTTATCTTTATCTTTTTCGTTTAAAACCAGTGGTTAAAATTTATTGTCAACTGTATACTTTCTTACTCTACGTGATAATTAATTTAAAGGAAAGAACATTAAAGTTTTCCGTTATTAAACCAAAGCGCAGCGTTTTCTAAGAAACTCACTACGCTCTCATATTTTCTACGTTAATTAACTAATATTATCCTCAAAGAACTCCGCAAATATTAAAAATACAAAAATATTTTTCCATTAAGCAATTTCTTAATATCATTTTAGAAAGAAACAAAGGTGGTTTTATTATACGCAGTTTACTCTTGTTATCAATTGTGTTAAACATTAAAATACGAAAGTTGTACGAAAGAGATAAAAAAATCACTCTCAAATCAACATTTTTCAGCAATGCTATTTCCATATCTGATACAAATACTCAGAAGCTGTAATATAAAAAACACTTATTAGCAACTGGCCCTAAAGGCTTATTTCAGATATACCACAATATTATTATTATTTCAGATACTTCATTCGGCCTAAAATGTTCTGGCCAAACGGCATAGTCTCGTACCTTGATGTTTTAAATGGCAACTTACGAATGAGCAGCTGTAATTATATAATAATATACATTGGTATAAACCTTTTTACCGCATTTTTTGAAAACACAATTTCATAGTTTTATTGTCATGTATAAAACAAAAACCGGTATTTTCTCGAATAACCGGTAAATCCCAGCGTAGGTACTCGTCACTAGGTGTCACGAGGTTGAAAGAGCTAAAACCCGGCTTACGGTCGGAAGCATTATCTCCCACTTTATCCTCTTTCTGTTAAAACTGTCATGAGGTTTAAGGTGGGTTAGTTTTTTTGTGGATTTATAATTGACTTATTGTTCGCAGCGCACGATATTTCTGTAGCGGGTTTTTTGGCATACATTTTTAAGCCAGGTTTAATCATGAAACCATCACAGACGGAAAAACTGGACCAGTGTAAATAGGTCTAGCGCCCTGTCGGTTTCATAAAACGTTACAATTTGTTTGTTTTTTGAAATGAGAGTAAACGATTTTCAATTGTTTTTAATGGTTTAATGTTTTGACAGTCGGATTGAAGTCAAACCTTATTTTGTTGTATAAATAAACTGTATCATACATATTTGATTCTGCCTACGTCGGGTGGTAATCTAACTTCAAATGTAAGTTGTTAATCGCAAAAAATGCGTAAAAGGAAACAAATTTAAGTTTTCTTCCTTCGATTGTGTTATACAGGGTGGGGCCTGTAACTAAAGCAATAAATTAAAACGTTGATTCTACTCCTCAAACTAGACAACTTTTGTTTAGCAACTTTTTAAAATCATAAAGTTTTTAGATTGTTCATTTTTCAGAGTAAATAGTATTTTCAATGTACTTAAAACTCCGTCTAATTGACATCGCCTGTCAGTCTAGTCACTCTACAGACATAACCAATTTCATAGTACATTGCGTGTTCGAATTAACTTTATAATGTAATAAAATTGAAACCGCGAGTTTTTTTCAAAGTCCTCAAACAAACGTTGCGTAGTTTGAGGAGAAGAATCTACGTTTTAATTTTTTGCTTTAGTTACAGGCCCCACCCTGTATAACTACTTTTAAAATGATTCTAGAATAACTAACAAGGAAAGGTACCCAACTGTCCGGCTCCGATTTCGTTTATTTTGATATGTTAGAGAGTAGTTCAAAATAACAGACCCGTATTTTTTTTAGCTACCCAAACTCAAATTGTTGGGAGGATTTCACCTCCAAAGCACTGAAAAGTGCCTAAACCCTCTAACTTCTATAGAGATTTCTTCGAGAAATGTCATCGAGATTCTTTGGTATTTTTTATAAATTTGAGTTTTAGCCGTTACAACAAGACATGTGCTCATTATTACTTCATTAACATATAACAATAATCCTAAACATATAACCAAATCAAAAGGAAACTAACAATTAAAAGAAAAACGCTATAGAAGTTAGAGGGTTTAGTCACTTTTCATTACTTTGGAGGTCAATTTATCCCAAAAGGATTAAAATGGGCAGCTAAAAAAAAATACATGTCTGTTATTTTGGACTACTCTCTAAAATACACATAATACACATAATAATAATATTTTTAGCTTTATATAATGCTAGACTAAGTAGTACCACAATACATTGTGATATGAAATATGTTTAAAAAATGACTGACTGCTGAGTTTCTTGCGGCGTATCTTCTCAGCAGTGGTCTCCTCTTGGGAAGCCCTGGTAAATTCTTGACGTGTAAAATTGCCCGTGCGGCCTACTTACTGAATAAATATAAAACCAAATCGGAGTCGGACAGTTGGGTACCTTTCTTTGTAAGTTAACGGAAAGGTTTCTATAGTTTTATAAACATGTTGGTGAGGTTTTAAATATGTGACATACATGGTAGTATCTGTATATAACTTTATCTAACGTCTAACAGAATGTTTTGCAACTCTCCAAGAGTCCTCGAGAGGCTGATTGGAAAGTTCGCGGCCTGAACATTAAAAAAAGTATATTTGAAAAAAAAACTGCCGCCATTTTGAACTGTCATTATTCAGTTTTCATCCCGCGAATTTTTAATTAGAGGGCAATATTTAATATAAATTTTACGTCTGATTTAAAAATACGTGTAAACAGATTTTTCATAATGGACAATTTGGAGCAACGTGCTGTAATTGCGGATTTGAATTATTGCCCCATCCGCCTTATTCGCCCGATTTGGCACCGTCGGACTTCCACCTATTTCCAAACTTAAAAAAACACATGGGCGGTAAGAAATTTCTGACCAACGACGAGGTCCAAGCTGAAGTGGACACCTATTTTGAAGACCTGGAGGAAAGTTTCTTCAAAAGTGGTGTATTGGCTTTGGAATCCAGATGGAATAAGTGCAAAGACCTCGACGGGGACTACGTAGAGAAATAAAAATATAAAAAACCAACTAAGGATTTGATTTCATACTTAGGCCGCGAACTTTTCAATCACCCCTCGTAGTATTTTATTTGTTAATTTCAACTTCACACCTATACTCGCTTCTTATATAAATGGTGGACCGCAAAGTGATGCTTAAAATATTCCGTTTTTCCTTGTAATACGGGACAATTTTTTTTTTTTTACTAAACCACAATTTATTTATCCTTTCGCCCCAAAATGTACCTTTTGGTCCCTATTTAATCTGAAATCGTTCCAGTATGTCCCTTTCAAAATTCAATCAGCATTATACTAATCTATAGGGTAACCTGTTTTTAATATAACGGGACCACGGCGTTGGCATTCAGCCAGTGCGCCAGCTGTCACCGTCTAATATGTTCTTTAAAAAACAAACCTTGACTCAGTTTGTCTATGGACGTTATAGACTAACGAGTGTTGTCCGATTTTTTATAAGTTATACCGCATTACAGAATTGGGAGTTTTTGATATTGTAAATGAAAAGAAAATTCATATTGTTTTTGAAAAATTATCGTATTGTCGACGTTTTGATAGCTCTTATTTACTTGACAGTAATGGCGGCCGAATTAAAAAAAAAATACCATAAACAAGTTAAAATATGCTTTGTCTTTATCCTACGTTGTGACATTTGAATTTGACAGAAAAAGGCAAAAATAGGTATAGGTACAGCATAAAGTGTGTCATTCTTTTACCTTAACATAATGCCGTGGACGCCATTTGACTTTTTATTTCTACTAACGATTTACTGTAGGTACATTGAAAAGTCATTGGGGAGGCCATTTGCATCGTCAAAAGATGGCGGATGTGTAATTTGTTTAAGTTTTTATTTTTGTGTATTTAGGTGTTCAAAGTTCTTTTCTGTTAGCGATTTGTAGTTTTAATACCTTTGTGTTGCACAGTGATAGAAGACTTGGACTTATTTCGTGTATCCTGGCATCTTACTTCTCGTTTCAAGTGGACTCGCAGTGGTACAGAGGTTAAAACTATCTTGGCCTCTGTCCTACATATCACCGTACAACGTTGCCCCCAATCTACCTAGAGAAGATTGGATTGTATTTTATTACTATATTGATTTATAATTATACAGTGTGTAAATGGAATACGAGCAAACATTTAAACTAGACGTAGGTTATAGCTCTACAAGTCATGTAAATGTGGAATTTCGTTAATAACTCTAATACATAGAGCGCAATTAATTTTTAAAGGTCCCATCGAGCAGCAATGTATAATGCATAACTTTTTCAGACCTTTCGTATATCGGCAGCCAAACTAGCGTAATTATGGCATTTAACGTGAAAAATTAGAATTGTTCTCTAAACAAAAACGTTTTATTTTGTATTATTATTGATATTAACGTGAAACGATCATAATTTAATGCACCCATGCACGTAAATTGTCGTACATACTACTTACTTATCTTTACTAGGTATCCAGTGTGTCATCTATCACACACATACATTATTCACACATTATTGACATGATCTTTTTTGTGGGCTTGGTTTTATTAATGGATAATATTGCATTTACAGATTATGTATTAATTTAGCGGATTTAATGTGGTATTTATCAACAAAGAACTGTAACTGTCAAAAGAGTCATGACCTGTGGTAATGACAATTTCATAATCAATTCAGATGACCATAGACGAAGAAGTTGTATTGTACCTACCTACATACTTCTTTATTATGAAAACAGTTTAGATATGAGGAATTGCACTACTGCATAGTATGCAGTGCATACAGAAAACCCATCATGTAGTAAAAAAGGATAACTGGATGCTGTTACGCAATAATGTGTCAATCCACAAGTATTTAGCAATAAAGTGTCAACCCTTAGAACTCTTGTTGTGGGTTGACATTTTATTGCTAAATAATTGTGGGATAACGCATTTTTGCGTAACAGCATCCAACTATGACATAAAATATGCTGGAAAACAGTTACATAAATCTAAAATGCCGCGACCATCTAATTTTAGTGCTCAGGAATTGAGTGATATGATTTTAGCATATGGTGAAGCTCAACAAAATGGAAACAGAGCGTTAAGTTTGTACAGAGAGCGGTTCCCGAATCGCAGAGTTCCGAGTAGCGCTCGAGTGATTGTGAACGCATTACAGCGAGTTCGAGAGGATTTGCCTGTGACCGGAAGAACTGATGGTGCAGCAGTGAATCGAGAGGTTCCCGTTCAAACAGAAGATCGAATACTGCTCCATTTTTCGTCTAACCCAGAGGATAGTACCAGGAATGCTGGGCGACGCTTTAATGTGAGTCAAACGGTGGTGCACAATATCCTCAAGCGCGACAAGCAACATCCTTACAAATTTTTAAAGGCTCACGCTTTGCTCTCCAGGGACTTGCCGCCACGAATTGCACTTTGTCAGTGGTTGCTCAGCCAACATCGAGAAGGCGGCGATTTTTTGGCCAAGATAATCTGGACTGATGAGAGTACATTCACACGGAATGGGGTCTGGAACCAGCGTAACAGTCATTACTGGTCACGGGTAAATCCTCACAATTTAAAAGAAACTGGGCACCAGTATCGTTGGGCTGTAAACGTTTGGGCTGCGATTCATGGCAATCGTATTATCGGGCCTATTTTTATCGACGGTAACCTAAACACAGACAAGTTTATACAGCTTCTGAATGGGCCTTTAGCAGACTACGTTAATACGCTGCCCGAAGAAGAACGCCGGCAGACATGGCTGCAGCTGGATGGTGCTCCGGCTCACTCGGCAATTCGCGTGCGAAATGTCCTCAATTCAATGTTTGAGGACAGGTGGCTCGGGAGGTTTGGCCCACGTCGCTGGGCGGCTCGTTCTCCCGATTTAACGCCACTCGATTTTTTTCTTTGGGGGGCAGTTAAGAACGAGGTGTACTCGGAACCTAGGACGTCGGTGGAACAGCTCAAAAACAAAATAACCGAAGTTTTTGAAAAACTGAGACAAACGACCGATCTCAGCCATGTCATAGACTCCATTAAACGACGCTGTGAAGCCTGTATTGAAGTACACGGTCGACACGTGGAGAACAGCTATCTCAGGCATGTACACCGGCGGCAGTGAAAATTTCAACAGTATCTTTTTTAGAGTACCAGTACCTATGTTTGTAAATAAAATTAAATTTGATATTCGCGTTATTGTCCAGTTCGCCATTTACTCATTAAAGGTCTTAATGTCCCTTAGGAAGATCACCCATAGCATCTTTTTCAGCGATGAAATCACCATACAGTTGCAAAACCCGCGATACAGTCGCTGGTCGTAACCTTTGCACTGGTAAAGAACTACGCTTGTGTATAGCTAATAACACAATACAGCAGTGTCACGATTTATTCAATCATCGTTACTGATCGAAAATAGTATCATAAATATGAGGTACCTAGGTTTAAGCTATGTTAGTTTTGCAGCTGGCCTGAAGGGCTAAAACGCCCAGAAATAGGAGCTCCGCGCCAGCGGAGATCCGTCAACCCTGTCAATTTGATATTGAAATAGAAATCATTGGTCAGTAGGACTACGCAGTAGAACCACGGGCAAAGAATGAGAATTTTTTACATTTATTAGTGGGATTAGTGGGATTAAGTACTTAAATGTTATTATTGTAGTATGCAAAACTTTGAATTAAGTAGGTGTCTAACTTCCTTCGGTACAATTATTCTGTAGAATAAAGATTAGATTAAAAGAAATGAAAGAAGTTACAAAGTTAACTCGGGCAAAGTACCGTGGATGTTTGTGTTTCAATCACGCAAAAACGGTTTAACGGTTTTGTAGGAATTCGACACCCACGGATCGACTTATTATGACTCATGACACATAGGACAGTTTTTATCCCGATATAAGCGATAAACAATTTCTACGTGGACAGACTCGCGGGCAAAAGCTAGTAAAAATTCTGCTTGAAACGAAAATATTTTTCATAGTGCCAATAAGATAGAAAACTCTTTTGGCAGGGCAGGTGAGTATAGCCAATGTTGACCTTATGTCATTACGAGTGGCCGTCAGTCACATAACCTAAAGTATCAATCAACGCTGTGTGCCTTGGTTGTTTGTTGATAGATTTTTATTAAGAAAAACGTTATAATTTTGCATTATTATGGAGAACAGGTATCTACATTGTCTTGTGATTTTACAATGGTTTCCCCTGATTTACATCGCTGAGTTTGGAACATCGTGGATCAACTAAGGATTAAACGAAGATATTTTTTTTTAATTTCTGTAAGTGTGAAGGAATCAGTATGTGCATGAACTAAGCGTTTTTTATTAAATTAACAACAAAATAAAAAGCATTTCCACTGCTTTTCATTCTAAATAAGTTTTAAATACACATAACTACGACTGTGACCCGAGTCTAACCGAGTTTTCCCGAACCACTTGAAACCTTGTCAGTTGAAACGAAGATTTAAGTCGCAGTTAATTGCAGGTTAATTGAGTTATTTGTAATACATTGCGTGGCGAATTAATTAGTATGAAAAAAAAAATTACAACTTAGGTTAACGATACACATGTTTTTATGTTAATTAGGATGCATATTAACCGTCGTTAAAATATTTGCTCGTATTGGATTTACACACTGTATATACTTGAGACTGGCGAAATCACTTCATAGTGGAAACGCCATATTACCGCGGTAGTAGCTGTTCAAGTCGCCGCGGGGCAAAGAAAAAAAAAAACATTGGTACGTCGCCGTCGCGACCACCTGAGTTCAAACTCGGTACGAATACCTCACGATCTCAGCTGCTAGGCCACCGATGCTCCTCTGTGGTAGTCAATAGATGCTTGCATAACAGTTATGTTCCTTATAAATATCGCAGTATCGCGCCATAGTACGTAAATATGCGGACACTCGGTAACAAATGAATTAAATCTCGATTTGAATTCCTAAAATTGTTAAAATTATCAAGCCGACACCTCTAACCAGAAACCGAATTAATTGTCTATTTTAACAGTTTTATCAACCACAATACAGAACAAAATTAAATCATGCTAAGCTATTCACATTATTATAACATTCCACCATTGTGACATTCCACCATTGTAACATTCCACCCCTTTACAAATTCAACACAAGTGGTGACATTATATTATATTCAGTGAGCGATGTGCTTCCACGAATTATACATACTTGTATCATAGCCTTTGGCAATTATATTTTAGCTTTATTTGATTTTCAAAGTGACTTACAATTGTTTTCCCGTGACTTTGCCCGCGTTAATGTCGTTTATTTTGACGACATGTTTAGCCTAGTTGGTAGCCTAGTTGCCTATGAATCTAGCGGTCCTGGATTTGCCTCCCGGTCAGGGCAAATGCCCTGAAATGTTTGTGTTATGAGCGCGAGTATGTTTTTCTAATGCTTGGATATATTTTTTTGTAAGTTTTTATTTCTCTATACAGCTCTGCGCCGCGACGATCTGCAGAATCCGCGCTAGCCGCGTTATTCCTTCGATCTTATCGACAGAGGCCCTGCTGCCTAATTGAGAATACGCGTGTATTCTGGCTGAAATGTATTTTGTGTACTCTAACGGGACTACTTAAAACTCGTCCTCCGTGTGGCGCGTTCTCGTTCACTTGTTTTTAAGAGAATGACGTAATACATAAAACGCTGTAAGATGGGACAGTGGCCTAATCAGGCGCTGGACCTCTCTTCATTTAAATTTAGGTAGTCAAATACTAATGTACGGATTGCGTGGTCTGAAATTAATGCATTTCGTTTTATGTTTATAAGTGCGCCTATAATTGTCTATTACTATACCTACAAGCTTATCGAGCTTAACTATATTAAAGTAAAATAAAAATCTTCGGCCTTAGGTAGGATTCGAACCTACATCTCCTTAGCTACCCGGGCCGATGCAGGCGCCATTACCCCTACGCCACCATGACCCCACATGTGATCCACGAAATTAGTGATCGCTTGCAGATGGTTATGTTAAATTAGAAATCTATCGAGCTTAGTTTTATTGCTATTTTTATCCGATTGAGTAAGGTCAAAAGAACCCAATGCTGGGCCAAAAGCCCTTCCTTCCTTCCACGCAGCCCTATATTGAGCAATCTCCCACCAGTCCTTAAGGCATCAGGCTTCTCGGTAATACCCTATTGCTTTCGGCATGTTATAGTATTTTTTAAACCCGCCATTAAAAATAAAAATAAAAAAGCCTTTTATTTCTTGCCAATAATTTTACAATGTCAATGTTTGTTAGTAGTAGGTATTTGATTTAATTTTGTCAGTAATAAAATAATTATAGTCTTGTTTAATAAATTTCGATTACAACATGTTACTTCAGTTATTTTGCATAATTATCTGTTTTGAAATATTTTTATGATTTTTATAATTGAATTATTTTAATTAATATAACTACATAATGTTCTAAGCAAGAACCCCCTCTCAGGTAAAGGCCTCCTCCAGAGTAAGCCAGTCGGTCCTGTCTTGTGCTTTTTGCGTCCAGTTTGCACCTGCAACTTTTATTATTTCGTCTGACCACCGAGTGTACTGTCTGCCCTGCGTGCGTTTTCCTATTGGCCCCGGCCATGTCGTTACTTTTTTCGTCCATCTCTTGTCTTTCATTCTGGCGACATGTCCTGCCCATCTCCATTTTTGTCTTTTTGCGTAACTAAGTGCGTCTATCACTTTGGTTTGTGATCTAATAATGCTGTGTCTGATTTTTTGAAGTTTTTTAATATTCGTTATACTTCGTTCCATGCTCCTCTGGCAAGTATTTATTTTATTTTTGATACTGGTAGTAAACTTCCAGGTTTGCGCAGCGTATGTGAGCGATGGAAGCAAGCACGAGTCCATGATCTTCTTTTTGAATTTAACAGGTATTTTGCTTTTTAGTATTTCCTTTTGGCTCCAAAATTTGTTCCACGTAATCTTGATTCTCCTGTCAACCTCTATTTCATTGTTATTTCTTTCGAATGAAATTTGTTTGCCAAGGTATATATAATTCTGAACGTATTCCATGTCAATTCCATCGACATTCAGTGGAATATGTATATATGTACTATTAGTCATAATTTTTGATTTATTAAAGTTTATTTCGAGTCCTGTGTGTCTACTGGCTGTTTGTAAGGTGCATATCATGTATTTTAAGTCTGAAAAGCGTTCCGAAAAGAGCACAATGTCGTCGGCAAACCTTAGGTGGTGGAGGTAACTATCGGCTATAGGTATTCCCAGTTTGGACCAGTTAAGCTTGCTAATAATCGACTCGAGCACTGCGATGAATATCTTAGGTGACATGGGATCGCCCTGTCTCACGCCGCGTTTGATTTGTATAGGCGGGCCGGTTGTTTCCATTTGTACGCGACTTGTGCTGTTCTTGTAGAGGTGTTTTAATATATTAATGTACTGGAGCTCTACTTGTTGTGCCTTTAATGCCTCCCATATAGATGAGTGGGACAGGGTGTCGAATGCCTTTTGGTAGTCTAAAAAGGCAACGTATAGCGGTCTTCGGAACTCCTGATATTTTTCTATAAGGAGCTCTACAGTGTGTACATGGTCAATTGTAGAGAATCCGCTTCTGAAGCCCGCCTGTTCAACTGGTTGGTATTTTTCTAAGGTTTTGCTAATCCTTTTTTCTAAAATTGAGGAGAAGAGTTTGTACAAGCTTGGTAGTAAACTGATTGGGCGATAATTTGTTATGTCTTTAGGATCTCCTTTTTTATATAGCAGAATAATATTTGATTCCGACCATTGCTTTGGTGTAAGCGAAGTTTCCAGTATTAAATTAAAGAGATGAGCGAGTGGGTGGGCAAGGATAGTTGCAGCGTATTTTAATGCCTCGTTGTTTATTTTGTCAGGGCCTGGGCTTTTCTCTAATTTCAGTTTCTTTATATGGGTGAACACCTCGATTTCGTCGATTGCCTTGACTATATTTGTATTGTATGGTCCACTTTGCTCAGATTGACAGTTGTTTGAATGTTGTTCTTCATGATATAATGTTCTGTAGAAGTTAGTTGCTGCAGTTAGGATATCGTTTCTGTTATACGTTGTTTTTTCCGATGATTTTATACCTTCTATCCAGTTTTTATGCGTTCTTAGTTCTTTATATGCCTTCTTTGTGCTTCCTGATAAGGTAAGGTGTTTTTTGAATACTTCTAGTCTATGGTTTTTATAGTCATTTTTCATATAATTACTAATTAATTTGTAAAGTGCGCTAAACTCTTTTTTCATAGTCAATGTTTTTGGTTTTGTGTTTTGAAGTTCCTGTCTGCGTCTAATGAGATTTTTTGTTTTATTGGTAATAGTAGAGTTTTCAGGATGCTCGGTTCTTCCTTGTTGCGCTTTTTCAAGACTTCGTATGATGGCGTTTGAAATCTTGTCATGGTAGTTTTGTACCGTTGTGCTGTCATTATAATCGAGGAGGTCAGTTTTGAAGCATTCTAAGGACTCTTTGTATGCATTGATCTCGTTCTCTGTTTTAAGTAGGCTTCTTGGTAGTCTATTGTAGTTGATTCTACTTCTTTTGCCGTGCTGCAGACTTATAGTGCCTCGTACTGGTCTGTGGTCCGATGAGTACGTGATGTTAATAGTTTCAATGTTTTGGAACCATTTTGGTTACCCGCCATTACTGTCTAGTAAATAAGAGCTATCACAACATTGACCATACGCATGTCGCAAGCAAACAGTCGAACTGAACTCGATGAAACCAACAAACAAACACTTTGAAACTTAAAATATAAGTTACCAATGTAAGCATGAGTATTTGCTGTATTATGCGTGGAATCAAGTATATAATTCACTGCTGTTTTAATGTGTGAATATTGTAACAATGGCAAGCTAATTTCATAATAATTACTGTGAAGGTTGAAGACCTCCTCGTTGCCTCTATGGCCCCGTGTTTAAAATAGGAACACTCCTAACTGTCATGGACAGAACTTGACAGAATCTCTTAGGATTTGGTAAGAGAGGCTTGTGAGAAGTTTAATTTAGCTCTAGCTTTAAATGAATCAGATTATATACGTAGTTGCTGTTGGGAACTCAATTAAAGTCCTGAAACTTTCCTTGCGTAAAAAAATAGCCACATAATTGTATGACAAATTTTCATTACACGGAAGAAAAAATGGTGGACAAATTGGCCTTTATAACCAATACAAATCTTATGTACCTATACCACGTGAAATAGTAACATAATCTTCATTTTCGAGAGAGTTAGAGTTATCAGCCTTCAAATATTCACACACACACAACGTTTATTACTACACTAGCTGTGCCTGCATGCGTTGCAATGCTATTTACCCGTATATCCGACTCACGCTTGACCGATTTTACTATTTACAATAATTATTGGGCTGGGTTCCATACATTTTTGCCCATCATTCTTTAACGTTGCCTTAACAATACAGACGCCGCACGCATACGCTTCTACAAAGTTATCAACAACATAAACGTTGGTTAGGTCAGTGCCACAAGAATTCGAGCCTCTGAGAATAATGAAGGAATATAAATTATTAAAGGTGTTGAAATAATAACTTGACGACACGAATACTTAATACGAATGGGTTTAATATCGTTGGTGAGTGCGCGTTCCTGCCAGCAATAAACTGGGACGGAACCAGGTGTGGGCCCTACCATGGAAACTCACTATAAAACAGATAAGAACTTAATGTACGTAATGGCGAAGGGTACTGGGGTACACTACAAAATAGGGAATATTCATGACTTTTATTCACACTTTCAATAAAAGCTAATTCATGTAACAAACAGTTGAACAAAATATTTTTTGAATAGGGTAAATCGCCAATAACTGGCCACTTTTCAATAACTGGCCACCTCACACTAAAAATGAACTTTATTTACCTAGAATAGAATGCATTTTAGTATAAGGTGTTAATTACTGGCCACCCTTCAATAACTGGCCACGTTATACTAAATTGAATTCTGTTTGTAGGTAACAGAGTTCATTTTTAGTATGAGGTGGCCAGTTATGGGAGGGTGGCCAGTTATTGGAGATTTACCCTAGGTATAAAATAACCAAGATATAAGTCAACACACATTTGTTTCTATCTCTTTCTAGCAAAAGAGAATGCGTGACGTCACAGTGCATATCGGATTTCTCTGTCTAATTGTTGTCTAATTAGCAGTTTAAAATGCTTGTATTATCCGTATTTCTTTTCTGATTTTTATTTTAATTTCACTTATGGTGAGCTCTTTTACGTATTTTTATATTTTGTTGAGAAATGCGATTTTAAAAGTCCATGCATATTCTCAATTTCGAAGAGTCATAGTCACCCCGAATTTATAAAAGAGTTTTCTTTTTACTCCAATGTTTTTTTTTTGATAGAAGATTTTATTTCTTGATATCGCTGTTTTAAATCAAACCGTGTAGCAAATGAATTATGCATTTCATCCAAAATTGCTCCGGCTTCCGGATAATGAAAAGTCAGACAACTACTGAATATTCGGGGACAAAACAGAATTTTAAGGTTTTTCCAATCACGAGTCCTAATTTCCGAGCTGATATTACTCAAACGGCTTAACTTCAAAACAGCACCGATTAAACAAAACTTTATTTAAAAAACCTTTTCATATTGACTTTGATAAGTAGGTACAGTATAAGGTCGTGTTGGGCCCTCTCCACTACCGGCGAGTACAGACTAATACGGGCGAGCACGATAGGTTAGAAGGGCATACTCGGCTGTATTCGTCGATCTTCGTCTATGATCGCCAATGATCGTCTTGTGACCCGTGACTTGTCGGTTTTCCGAGCACGTATCCAACAGGGACCGGAAAACCCCTTTATTTAATTAAGTCTATTCATCAGGTACTACATCATAATGCTCTCCCAATGGATAGGCTTACCCTAATGATATGGTAACTGCTTCGAACTAGTTACAACCATTGAGGTTACCAGTTTCGTAAGGGTTTCGAATTTAAGCACTTACATTACGTTAGTTTTACCCTATCCATTTTCCCTCCCCGTTGACTCTGTTTCGCAGATTCGTGTGATTGGTTTGTTTCAAGCCTATGCAAAAATATTTTGTATGCGCGTAGATATTATAATAGCTTGAAGCCGTTCAATTAACACTTTAAGGAATTGGTAAGCGCTTAGTCGAATTAATTGTATTGTATGCGATATCTTTTCATTGGGGTTAGTCGAAGAATAAATCCTTATCGCATCGTTAGGGTTTTGTAAAAACCACTCAAAATACCCTAACGAAAACCCTTTAAAGGGTAAGCGGTTCGTTGAGCTGCCCACAGTATCGCCGATCATTGTTTCCCCGGTAGACAATTAATTAAAAATTAAATTGTATTATATAGTTATTTAAGTAGGCCGCACGGGCACTTTTACACGTGAAAAATCTACCAGCGCTTCGCAAGAGATGTCTGCTGAGAAGCAACGCCGCAATAAACTCAACAGTCAGTCGTTTTTTTAATTACTACTTATGATATTATACAATTATAAAGCTTAACCTACTAGCATTATACAAAAAAGAATCTAACATAAAATAAAAATAAAAATTATATTCAAGCGTAGCTTGAGCAGGAAAATGTGTCAAAACTCAGAATTTTCATAATTAGTAATAGTAATAATTAAAAAAACCTTAAAAAATTATACTTACCTATGACAGTGCAAGACAACCACATACAAAGTTCCGATACATTCTCCTACAGAAACCGTGTCCTCTAGACAATATACAATATTTACATATATTTTTTATGACTAATTTATTATTAAGTTATTTAGGTGTTTAGTTTAGTTCAGGCCGAGCATTTTTATCTGTTAGATAGTCCTCGATCCTATAGTAAGCTTAAGACGATAAAAACTTTTTCAAGTAAGTTTTAAGTACTGGAAATGGTAACTTTAAAACTGCGTCAGTAATTTAGTAATTTATTATACAAATGAATAACCAAGGCTACGAAATAGCCTCTTTAGTATGAAAAACGCACTCTGACCCGGTATTTTGCTCCTGAGTGTATATTTATGTTTATGTAATAGTATATTGCTGCAGAGGCCGTGAAGCAGGGGAGTAAAGGACGAGTTTGGGGTAGACGGCCTTCAATCCCAATTCCGGCCGAGGAGGATTGTATAGTGCTTTTCTCAAGCAATGTGAGGAAATATTAAAAGTTCATTACTGCAATCTTACGATGGCAATCTCACGACTGCAATCTTACGAGGGCAATCTCAAAACTGCACATTAATATAGCACCGATATTGTTTGTTTTTTAATGTCGCGTAATATATTTACAGAGACTAGTGGTTGCGGGCAGTTTGTAATTTTTCCTTTGTCTTAGTAAGCAAACTTAAGAAGTTAGAGCAGCGGCCAATAATGTTTTCTTTTAGGTCTTTTATACATATTTACATTACCGAGCATGTTTGAGAAAAATATTTTCTCTTTACTATTTACGGCTTAACCTCACAATCGAGTTTCCAGAGTACCTCAAAAAGGAAGAAAGGAACCCGTTCCCACATCTTTTGAACGAAACAGCGCCTGACTTATTAGGGTTCCGTGCAAGAACCTTTAGAACGAAGCCTTGTTGTTTCCGGCGAAGGAAACGTATGGCTTTCTTCCTGCTTTTATTTTTATGTTCTATAGTAGTCTTTTAAGATGAATTGAATACAAACGGGTCACGTACGTTGACGAGGTTTATGCGATTTGATATCTCGCTGCCCCAATATATAACCCTATAGGTTCTATGTTACATTGTCGGGGTACTTCAATTTAGACCTAATTGTTACTCTGATAAACTTGAAATTCAAGTTTATAAAAGTGCAACATACAACCCTTTAATATTTTGGCAGCGAAATCTGTGTACGACTGTATATAATCTGTGTCAATTGGCATAGATCAAAAAGCATAAGTCACTGTTTTTACATTCTAATTCGAAAGAATACGTAATTTTAAGAGATCTATTTCGTTAGTTTTGTATTTGACCCAATAGTTTTATTTATGTCTTTATGTTTTTAGTAGACATTTTATGGATAACATGATTATTTTTAATTTGGGTTGGCATTTTCTAATAAATAACAACAATTAAATGATACCTATCTAATGATAAAAGTGATAATAATAGTGTATTTAAACATAATATACCAAGCGGTTTTTTGCCTAACCTGTAAGATAAACCAAAGGTTAAAATATGCTTCTTTCTAACTTTCCGAAATAAATAAATATTTCAAAAACTTAATAATTCAGAAAGGCTTTAAAACCCTATTCCTCGAAACGATTCTCGAATTAGAGTATTTGTAAAAAAAAAAATAATTCAACTAATTAGTACTGTTTGACGTAACTCCAAATATTCATCAATCGTGTTTTATTCAAAATATTGTATAATTAATAGTTATTCAATCTTAAACTTAATGTAAAAGTAATAATCAGGTGTATAAATCATTGCTGAGATCTCACTTGATCCTTAAAAGCAAGTGATTATCGAGTAATAATGGTAAATTGGTTCGTTTGAAAAAGAAAGACTATACAAGTTCGTGGGAAACCGCTGGATGAGAGCAGCAGAGGACCGATCGTTGTGGAAACCCTTGGGGAGGGCCTGTGTCCAGCAGTGGACGCCTTGCTGCTGATAATGATACTGATGATAATCCAAGTTTCGTGAAATTTAAATGATTTTTGCTTTCAAGTGATTATTTTCGCGCTGTCTAATTACGTAATTAGGCCGCACGGGCACTTTTACACGTCAAAAATCTACCAGCGCTTCGCAAGAGATCACTGCTGAGAAGAAACGCCGCAAGAAACTCCAGTCAGTCGTTTTTTTTAAATACTACTTATGATATTATACAATTATAAAGCTTAACCTAGCATTATATAAAACAATGCATCTAACATAAAATAAAAAACAAATATATTCAAGCGTAGCTTGAGCAGGAAATTGTGTCGGAACTCAGAATTTTTATAGGTAGTAATAAGTAGTAGTAATAAATAAATAAATATATAAATATATATATATATATATATATTTTCTCATGATTATTTGGTTTAATGAAATACGTTCTACAGAATACGTCGTAATCATGAGAAAAAATTAAAGCAATCAAAAATGCTAGCAGGCATTTTTTTGATATCTCCTAAATATTTCACCTGTTTTATAGGTATCAATGTAAAAAACAAGGTTAAATAGCAATCATTTAAGTAAACTGGTACTAAAATATGTATAAAAAACCAATGCGATTTTGGGCCCCCACAGACGGACTGCTTTAAGCAGCCCCGTGGTTGCTATTGGACAATCTCCACTTAGAGCATTGAAACTGCAGATTTTCCAATAGAAACCACGGGGCTGTCGGTCCTGGCTGCTTCAGTTTGCTGGTGGGTAATTTCTTACAAGTAACTTATTGCTACGGTATTAACTATCATATAATTCACAATTACTATTCAAAATGTATTTATTGTACTTAGCTCTTGCTTAATAGTACATTGTTGCCTAGGCGCGGAAAGTAAGGCTGTTTGTCCACCGCCGCCGTCACCGTCGCGTGTCCACCGCACATGACGGGTGACGGATGTGTGGTGGACACGCGGCTTAAGTAACCGCTACCGCTACTTCGGCGCCGTCATCTCGTTCTCGGTGACGTGACGGTGACGGCGGCGGTGGACAAACAGCCTAAGGGTTTTCCTGATGAGGTGGTTAGCAGGCCGAGCAGTTGCGAGATCTGCTAAAATACGAGTCAGGAAATCCTCGTTTCCGCCGAGGCATACATAATGCTTTTCTCAAACATGTGAGGAAATAATACAAATACATTTTTAAAAAGCAAGTAATTTAATTATGCAGAATGGACGAATGTTACCGACTGTCAATTGTTTTTAAATACTAACCATAGAAATTGGAATGCAAATTCAAAAAGAAACACACGCACTGTGCTAAAAAAGCGAGCAGTTACCTTGGCTGTTTGGAATTTTTGTCTTGGTCCTTTGATTTTGTATGCCAATTGACAGCATTTTTAAGAAAAATATAGACATGGACGGAAAGTGTTTTTATATGGTTTTTTTACTCCTAGGAGTAAAATGAGGCTCTTTCCGTCCTTGTCTTTCAATCGGAAAACCGTTTTTTCCGAGCATATTTGAGAAAAGAATCTTTATTCAAAAGAAACTCCATTTCAATTTGCCATCGAGTTTCATTAGTACCTCTCACCCTGTAATAGAGAAGAAGCAGAACCCATTCGAACGAAGGGTCTGACTTATTAGGGTTCCTTAGGCAGCAAGGTTTAATTGTCTTACATTATCATAACGTCCTACCCTTAATTTAATTGGAGATCGGTCGGTAGATATCGGAAATAAAAAAGAATTAGTGCTATAGATACCATTAAAAGGGTTTGTGCTTGGGAGCACTATTCCATATTTATTGCGGCTGAGGTATATTGGAATTGCTTTTAGAAAGGATTTAAGGCTGGGCCTGTATTCAACACGTTAAAAACCATTTTTTTTTATTGCATTGGAAAGGCTGACGAGCACATAGGCCACCTGATGGTAAGTGGAAACTGTGACCCATATACATTCGCATTCACAAGACTGCAAGCCTAAGACTGCAAATGCGTTGCCAACCCTGGGGACTAAGATGGAATGCCTCTATGCTAGTCATTACACCGGAAGCCTGCCGTTTCGTCAAAATATTTTTGGTCAAATGGATTATTTCCCAAATTTTTCATTTGCCAAACCAATGTTATATAGATTTTTCTGAATTTATTTTAAAACCATCGTGTAGAACCCTATAGGTTAGGTTAGGTTATTTTTAATAAAATCTTGAAATATTTACGGTTACAGAAAACAAAGCGGTTTGGCAAATGAAAATTTGGGAAATGATTTATTTGACTAAAAATATTTTGACGAAACAAAGGTAACCCCATTACACCGGCTGTCTTATCCCCAAACCATTTCGTTTTTGACCTGATTTCGTGTTGTCAACGTTTTGATGGCTCTTATTTCCTTAACAATAATGGCGGCCAAGTTAAAAAGAATACCATAACAGGTCAAATACGATTTCTATTGTAGCGTCTAGAATAGATGCATAATATCTTGCTTGCCTTACTGAATTCGTTAAAAAATATTTTCCAACTATGTTTAAAAATCTTGTACATATATTTGCAAGACCCCCATTGGGATTCTATTGAAAAAGGGTTTAAATCCACTTAACTCGTAATAAAAAAGGGTATATACATGAACGAAGTATACTAGACTTAAGCCCTTTTTGACTTGAACGCCAGTTTTATGGTTGCCTTTAACGCGTTGGATAAAGCAGCCATCCTCGCACTTTCGTTCTGGTGAAAAAGTGACAGACGTTTTATCAAAGTTTATACACGTCGATAAACAAAACCACAATAAGCCCGCAGCTCGAACTCGATAAAAAGGAAAATTTTCATTTTAAAAAGTTTGTCCTGCTTTAAAAGTGTCTAACTCACCGGGAAGTTAGTATAAGATAAATTTATACTACAGTCGAGATCATAAATAATGTATACACTTTAGTACCTTGTCACTTTAATCGTTGTGACGATTGATATATGGCAGTTTCAACAAAACATTAAATAGACAAGGTATTATAGTGTATACATATTTATGAACCCCCCTGGGTTATTATGACATTGCTATGCCATTCATTTTACACTGAGAGAAATACGCTCGCCGTAATAGTACATTACTACAGAGGCCGGGACATAAGGGGTTGCCGGCCGAAGTTATATAGACGGCCGAGCGAAGCAAGGCCGGATATAGGTCTGAGGCGGGCAACCCCATATTTCCCGCCGAAGTATGTATAGTGCTTTTCTCAAACATAATTCATTAAAATAATTAAAACAAAAATTACAATGTCAAATAGGTACTAGGAGTGCATAAACATTAAAAGTAACCTACAGTGCTCAGTACGCCCGCCCGCCGGCCCGCTGGGGGCGCGCGCGGGGCTCGCCGCATCGTGCTAACCTCCTAATTACCTCTGCGTTCCTGGTACTTCAAATAAACATGCAAACGCTTTGTTGGATGCACGGCTTAGTAAATTAAAAAAAAACAGCTATTTAGCCTTTTCGTAAACACAGCCACCATGGCCAAATTAAAATTAAAAAAAAAAATTACTTCCCGGCATGGGCCTTCAATTTCGTATGAAATTCCTTTACAGTTCTCTCGAGTTGTTCCGTCGGAAACGTGGCACTTTGAAGCCTAAAATAACTAACATAACGCCGACATTACATAGCATGTTTGAGAAAAATAACATAATAACCATGGTAATGTCATAATAGATAAAGATAAAGATAGAGATAAAGAGACATTTATTCGCAACAAAACAAAACCACATTACACAGATAAAACAAAATCAAGACACAGAAAAATTGTTACGAAACGGTCCCAACTCAGCATTCGCTAGCCGTAAAGCCAGCACTGGTCTTCCGTTGGAACCGCTTGGTGAAAAAACGGAAAGTGACACATTTAACACAAAACAACGCTAAAAGAAAAACATCAAGGATCAAACACAATAATTTGTTAGAGATTATCTCGAACGTCTCAAATGACCATAAAAATTTATGGCCTGGTAAAGTTGGCAACACAAAGGAAACAGAATCAATAAAATAATACCAAAGATAACTATAGTCTATGGAAACGTAAACAAAGCAAGCATATAGGTTACGCAACCCCCTGAACAAATAGTCAAGAAAAAGAGTTAAGTACTCAATCTGTTTGAGAGTAAATACAAAACATTTTAGCTCTTTGACAAAAAAAAACATAATATACGATGAAAATCAGGAAAAATATGCTAGCGATAAAAAACTTTTTAAATTAATGAACGCTAGATTTTCTCTTTACTTTCAGGTATAAAGCTTTTTCTATTGCTAGTTCCAATTTTCTACGAACAAAAGCTATTGTAGAAAATTCTACTAGAATATTCTTAAGACAAACTTTAAGAGAATGGGAATGACGTGGTGCTGCGAATAACCTTTTTATTCGCTATTAAACGCGAGAATTTTTACAGCTAACGTATGTAGGAAATCTTTTTTGTTTTTTATTTATTAAAGATCCAAATTCAACATTTATCGCAGAGTTTTTAAATAATAAAAGACTACAAAAGACAGACTTATGAGTACTCTTTGAGTTCAGAATAAAAAGCTACCGTCTAGCTAGCTAGCGTCTTATCCATTAACCTACCGCCAAACAGCAGTGTTCGCATTGTTGTGTTCCGGTTTGGGGATAAGACAGCCGGTTTAATGACTAGCGTAGAGGCATTCCATCTTGGTCCTCAGGGTTGGCAACGCATTTGCATTCTTAGGCTTGCAGTCTTGTGAATGCGAATGTCTATGGGTCATAGTTTCCACTAACCATCAGGTGGCCTGTGTACTCGTTTGCCTTCTCTGTGCCATAAAAATAAAATAAATACTATTGTATGTATATGTTCTCAAACTGTGGATTGGGAAACGTTGTAAACCCGTTACCGAACGTGGTGGCGTTGCGGAACCTTCGGAGTGCGACTCGCACTTGACCGGTTTTTTTCTTGCTTTTTATTGCAATCTGTTCTTTTATTTAGAACAATAAGCTCTAGTCTTAATTCATTCAAATGTCTTGCGAAGTATGCTCCCATAAACTGCCTAATTTTTTTTAAAATACAATGGCAACCTTTAATACAGTTCATGTAGAGAGTCTTCCAGTATTATTAACTTCCTTTCTCGATGCAAATGAAACCTTATTGCGCATAGGCTGAATGCGGCGCTGCACCTGCCCCGTGATTTACCGAGTGCGAGCATATTAAAAAAAAAACTCGAAAAACCATTATAACATCTTCAACTTTATCAGTAGCAGCGAAGAGTTGAAACTGCAATGGCTTTAAATTTGCATATAAGATCTTTTTACTGTTGGGGTATTTTTCAGTTTGTTTTTGCAAAGTTTGCAGTTAGAGGCTTTCAGTGAGCTGGCGATTGTTCGGTAAAATATCGTCCGTTTACTTTCTCAACAGCTTATCCAATCCACTAGTTAGATGGAAAAACACTCAAAAGGTTTATAAAGACTACCATCCTATCAAAATATTTGGTCAGATAAGAGGTTGTTGTTAAGAGGGAGGTGAGAACCATGTGCCCCGTTTTAGGAGAGTATTATTTACTCTATTTTGATTGGTATCAAAGCGAGTGTTTGTTGGTTTGCATTACCAGAGCCCTGCCAAGAGTTTTGTGTATGAAAGTCTAATTTACTAGCTTCTGCCCACGACTTCGTCCGCGTATAATAAATAAATAAATTACTAAATATCAGGGGACAATGTCACACCAATTGATCTGGTCAAACTAAGCTCTAGGCTTGTACTATGGGTACTAGACAACGATATAAATACTTATATAGAGAAATGTATACTTAAATATAAAGAAAACATCCATGACTCAGGAACAAATATTCGCGCTCATCACACAAATATCTGCCCTTACCGGGATTTGAACCCAGGACCGCTAGCTTCGTAGGCAGGGTCACTACCAACTAGGCCAGCACGTCGTAATTCGATTATCATGATTCCCTTGGGAACTTTAAACTTCCGGGATGTAAAGTAGCCTATGTTATCCAGGAAATAAGCTACATTCCAAATTTTATCAAAATCCGTCCAGCCATTGCAGTGTGAGTAATTATAATTTTTTTATTAGTGGGATGAGTGTGATCATTTGTTTTATGTTTTTTTGACAATGAGGGGTCGAATGATATATTATTGGTTTGTATTTTGTATGTCACTTTGACAAGGAAAATCAATGTGTTGATGTAAGTAAGTAATAACTTTCATTTTTTTTTTTCTTTGTTTAAGATAATTCCCACTCTTTGTTCCAGGATCAACCAGTATTACTTAAGAGTATACTAATTCTGATCACTATAATATAGTGATAATTATTATGTGCGTCTACGGCGTCCTCTGTCGACATCTCCACTCAGTCTTGCTCGCCATTCCTCTTACGTAAATCTTTTTTTCATCATTTCTTTCTACATAACCAAACCATAGCATTTCATATTTATCATATTTGTTACTACATCGTTCACTCCACATCGGTTTTGTAACTCATTATTTCTAACTCAATCTATCCCAACACCACACATAAATACTTCTCAGAGACCTCATTTCAACAGCAAGCAATCAAGACAAATATTACTCTTAACCTGTGCATTTTTCCACTACGTAAACAAATGAGTTAATACTAACTCAACAGTATCTCTATTTATCTCTTTAATCTAACAACGAGAAACAAATGAGATCTACAACCACACCCACACAAGTATATCACGACGCAGCCAACGCCGCAGACACGCCCCGACGCAATTTATGTCGCCTACCTTACACAGTATGCGATGCAAGCTTTTTTTCACCTTCCTTTGTAGATGGAATTTAATTTAGATGCGGCAACTGGGTGGAATACGTGGGTGGAGTTCTATTTGGATTTAGTCGAATAAAAGTTTTGTAGAAGCAATGGGGGGTAACTGTTTCAGTCTGGAATAAAAGGTTTTGTTTTAACTAGTTTTATAATGAGATGTAAAATGGAAGACATGTAAAAGACTGGTTTGCATACGTATGTGTAAGTATAAACAAAAAGTAACAAAACCTCGTCCTTTTTTGAAGTCTGCTACAAACTCGATTGTATGCTTTAATTTTGACTCTCATATTAACTTGTAAATACGTCTATTTAACCTTTTTAATACGAATGTACCCAATGATTTTAAGGCCGCTTAAAAATATCTAACGACGCCTAACAAATAAGTAATGTTTTTTTATGTTTCGACGACACTATAACATGGATATGGTTCTATTTAAATTTCGTATACAAAAAATTGTATGCAGTTTTGTCATTGAGGATTTAACATATCTTAAACGATGAAATATCGGTTTATAACTGCGCACCTCTCACATCTGTTGATTTAGAAAGATCATTATTTTTATATAAATGGATCCTCAATGTTAAAAGGAATCGATTGGCAATATCCAACAGAAAAAAAAACATGTGATAAAACCACATCTTGTCTCTCTCTTCTTGTCTATAACAAATTAAAAAGATAAAAAAAGATAAAAGAAATTTATTCAGTAAGTAGGCCGCTTGGGCACTTTTACACGTCAAGATACTACCAGCGCTTCCCAAGAGGAGACCACTGCTGAGAAGAAACGCCGCAAGAAACTCAGCAGTCAGTCATTTTTTAAACATATTTCATATTTCATATTACAATGGTACAGCTTAGTCTAGCATTATATAAAGCTACAAGTATTAAATTAAATATAATATCAAATAACAGTAGTTCAGTATTTAATTCAGTGAGGTTTAAACAATATAATTACGTTTGACGTTAAACCTGTTTGACCAGTTATCGTATTGTCACCGTTTTGATAGCTGTTATTTACTTGACACTAATGGTGGCTGACGTCAAAACAATACCATAACAGGTCAAAGGCGATATGTATTTTAACGTCGGGAATAGAGGCACTCTTTATCTTCTGTTCATATCAATTTTATTGTATCTTCCTCTGGCTTACCCCAAGATTTCATTATATCGTCAAACTAGCAACGATTAAAATATTTATTGAATTTCATGCTATTTATTTTAGCCTGAATACCTAAGAACGGTTTCAGCCAAGCTAAACCGCTGTCGTGAACATTGACTTATAATTAGTCGGTACAATTAAAATGGCTGTGGATTTGTTTGAGAAAAACATCCAACTCTACTAACAGCTGTAGTGCATTTTAATATCAATTTTAATAGTTAAAGGTTAACCCTCCTATATGTACTCGTACAAATAGGTCAGTTCTATTGTACACCTTACAACCGTACTTTTAAGACGAAATTGTTTTTTTTTTAAATAATAAAAGACTACAAAAGTCATAGACGTTTGAGTACTCTGTGAGTTAGGAAAAATAAGCTACTATTGAATGTAGGTTCTCTGACTGTGGATTGGGAAACGTTGTAAACCCGTTACCGAACGTCGTGGCGTTGCGGAACCTTCGGAGTGCGACTCACACTTGACCGGTTTTTTTCTTGCTTTTTATTGCAATCTGTTCTTTTATTTAGAACAATAAGCTCTATTTTAGTCTTAATTCATTCAAATGTCTTGCTAAGTATGCTCCCATAAACTGACTATTATTTTTAAAATACAATGGCAACCTTTAAAACAGTTCATGTAGAGAGTCTTCCAGTATTATCAACTTCGTTTCCCGATGCAAATGAAACCTTATTGCGCATAGGCTGAATGCGGAGCTGCACCTGCCTCGTGATTTACCGAGTGCGAGCATATTAAAAAAAAAACTCAAATACCATTATAACATCTTCAACTTTATCAGCAGCAGCGATGGATACATTCATCATCATCGTGATAGTTAGTAATCCTACTCAATCATAATAGTTAACAATTTTAATCATAATTTAACTTAGTATAGAAACAATTATAAATTAATTTCGAAGTTATTATTTAATTAATACTACGGTTTAACTTCCAAGTTGCGTATTCATATCACGCTTTCGCTCCCATCGCTCTCTCAAGTTTGTTCCTTGGGGGATTCCAACTATTACAAATATCTGATGATAACTCAGACATTATTGTAATAATTCTTAATAATACAGCTGAAGAATAATAAAGATAAAAAAATATAAAAGTAAATTATTCAGTAAGAAGGCCGCTCGGGCACTTTTACACGTCAAGAATCTACCAGCGCTTCCCAAGAGGAGACCCCTGCTGAGAAGAAACGCCGCAAGAAACTCAGCAGTCAGCCATTTTTTTAAACATATTTCATATTTCATATTACGATGGTACTACTTAGTCTAGCATTATATAAAGATACAAATATTAAATAAAATATAATAGTAATAATAGTAAATAATATTATACGTGTCTTTGTTTCTCTGTTTTTAATGGCATTAAGAAGGCAAATAAACACATAAAGCCCTCAATCTCAGGATTGCAAGGGCCTTGTAAACCCTGTGCACTAATTACCTGACTGAAGGAAAAGGAGAGTAATGTATTTGGCCTGTATGTCTGTTTTTATGTACACAGGGCGACTGCGTGGTCGTGTAGCAACAAAGAAAACTAAAACCAACTACACCATTAGAAACATCTTGGATAGTTATATAGGTTTAAAAAAAAAGCTTATATTGAATCTGTGAAAAACAGTCATGAACATTCCCTATTACGTGCCAGCATTTCTACAGTTTACTTTTAGTTTAATTGACTAGCCTGGCTAATGTTTTGATGGCTTGGGAAACCATCTACTCTGACGATTTTCCAATATTCCTTTTATAACTTGGTACCGCATCTAAAAAATAATACATTCAAATATGGCTGGAGCTTCAGCCAGGTGTTAGCTCGGAAAATGCTTTTCAGTGGACCCTGAGCGGGTTAAGCTTAAAACCTTTTGAGTTCTAATAGGTTTCCGTAGCGTAGTGAGAATTATTTTGGGAAGCGACACGGGGACACGGTGAATGATTTTATTTCACTAGTTTTGAGTAAAACTGGGGACTATGTAGGAAATAACGATTTAGGTACAAAATTATCGTCGTGTCTAAAATACTTTTGGTAAATAGAAAGAGAAACATGGAACTTTTTAATTTGCTTCATTTCTTATCATTAGAAGAAGGTGGTAAAGGTAAAGAACCATAACTTTCACTGAATGAAACTGTTTAGACCATACTGACTGACTTTAAGACTTTAGTGAAAGGAAGATTAGGAGACTTTTCTTAATCATCATCATGTCATATAATTGTCCTTTTAGTATAATATAATATATTCATGTATGTATTTATTTGCATGTGCTTAAGTTAGTTTATGCATTGTAGATGCTATAGTTAATACTACTTATATTGCACTATATTACAAAAAAATCTGATTTGCCCAAAGTTCAACAGGCAGAGAATGTGTAAGATTAAGTAAACCAATAAATGCTGACACCTGTCATTCTAATGCAAATTATAACCCCAAAAATTCATTTGCTAGCTCAAATACGTTTATATAATTAAACACAAGTCTAAAACGTTTTAATTTCTTACAAGTATTTTTTTGTACCAAGAAAGCGAACGAACACACGAGGCCCATTTAAACTAGGGTGTTTAGTCATCGTTATTACCAGGAGTTTAGAATCCATGTCAGGGTCTGCTCAGCTTCAAACTGGCTAGCCTCACGGTCACCTAATGTTATTTTTAATTGATGGAAGTGTTACTCGTAATTGAGATGGAATAAGACTGCCAAAGAGCCCTCAGACATGATTCCCAAAGCTAAAATCTCAAGACTGCGTAAACGTCGTCAATCCTGAGGACTAAGATGAAATGCCTCTATCCTCGTAATTTCACCGGTTATCTTATTCCAGAACATAGTAATGCGATCAACGGCTTTCTCCTGTCTTAGAAGATTCTTTTGGCCACGCATCTATTCTTTTTTACATTTAAATTGAGCTTGGGGGTCGTTAGGAGTTTGGCACTGGCTCCGCAAATTCAGTTAATGGCACGCAGGGAATCTGGCACAGTGTGCAGTTCCGTATGCATGCTGATGACGTCGAGATGTGAGGTATCAGCCATTTTAATAATGTGTTTTTGTCCTTTAAACTTTTGAAGATGGCGTTTAGAAAAAGATTTTAGTGAAGTAACATTAATGCTTCAAATGTTTTCGTGATTCAACACAATAGGTTAAATACAATAAATGTTAAAAAGTGCGTTAACAGATTGTATTTTCGCTAAATAACTATATCTTTCAGAAGTAAAAAGATGAATATAATAAATTGACAGGGGGTGCTACTAGAAGTGGACTAGAAAAAAAACATTGCTTTCACAACTGAGAGTAAAATGCAAAATCGCTGTCATTGAGATTTGAACAAAGAATATGAAAATTGCTTCAACCCTAGAAAAAAATAAGGTACATTTGATTCTTTAAATTTGGCAGTTTTGGAGGAAGTCCCGTTTATTGCGCAACGTTTTTTTTTACGTAATTAAAGGCACGGACAACATCTAGCAAGAACTAAATACACACAAGGTACCATTATTAAGATATAATTCTGGGAAAATTGTAATGATACATTTTAAAAGCTGACATTTATGACGAGCTAACTAGAGCGTTTGCGTTTTAAATTACACAACGTGTGTGATATTATACAAAAAAACTTTTGCTATTAGTTGGACTGGACATAATAATAAAATAACATTTTAAAAAAAACAGGGGACTATCTTACACGAATTGACCTAGGTCCTAAAATAAGCTCAAGGCTTGTACTATGGGTACTAGACAATCATAAAATTTCTGTTCAAACTATATGGAGAAATGCATACCTAAATACATAGAAAACATACAAGACTCTGGAACAAATATTCGCGTTCATCACAAAAACATTCGCCCGTATCGGAAATAGAGCTAGCTTCTAAAGGCAGGGTCACTACCAAATAGTCGTCAGTCAAACTGTGTAAAAAAAAACTGGGACAACGTTCTATTGTAATATTGTGAGCAATTGTTTTCGGTAATACATTTTAATAAATAATAATACAACAAAACGTTTATCCTTGTCTAGTACCAATATAACAAGCCTGGAGCTTAATTTGGACTAGGTTTATTTGTGTAAGATTTTCCCTCAATATATTACTAAGTATATTATGTAAACCCCTTTACGAACCCTTTCCAGCATTTAAAAATGACTTGAAAAAGTCGTTGTCTAAAGCGGATTATAGGGTCGAGGATTATCTAACAGACAAAAAAGCATGGCCGAAACCCGAAACTTAGTCAATAATAATTGGTTCAAATGCAAAAATACTTTATCTAGGGGACACCGTTGATGTAGGAAAACATATCGAAACTTTTATTTAGTCGGTTTGCACCGTCTTATATACACAAGGAGGGTTTTGTTTTTTCCTCCCGCCATCTCTACTTGGTTTATTCTCCGCCATCTCTAAAGGTTTTTGTCATTTTTTCCTGCTGAACTACACATGTTATTTAATATTATATTTAGTTTAATATTTATAGCTTTATATAATGCTTAGACTAAGTAGTACCATTGTAATATGAAATATGTTTAAAAAATGACTGACTGCTTTTCTTGCGGCGTTTCTTCTCAGCAGGGGTCTCCTCTTGGGAAGCGCTGGTAAATTATTGACGTGTAAAAGTACCTACTTACTGAATAAATGACTTTTATCTTTTATCTTTTAATATCAAACTCATCATGAGATCCCCGAGGATATAGCAAACCTGTCAGAGTCGTCAATGACGCCAAAGAGTCAGGGATATAAACGACTCTGGGAGGAGATATATCCCTTCTCGCGGCTTTTATGATTGATGTTTGTGGGTCAGAGTGAGTAAGGGAGACAGTAGGACAATTTAAATCGACAAGTTTTTCTTCTATTGTAAAGTATTTTCCGCGTTGAATTCCATCAGTCGATCATAGTAGTAATACGAGTGCTTTTTTTATTATTATGTACACGACAACATAAAAAAACGCAGTTGGATTTTCAAAGCTTGCTTTATATTCCCTAACCAATTATTAAGCTACACCTCCTGCCATTTGTATCTGTGTGTGTGTGTGTGTGTGTGTGTGTGGTTTTTCTGGGAGAGATCGCTATTTGTTTTTGGTTTATTGTTTTTTTTTTTTCTGTTCCTTGGTGTTGCCAATTTTTACAGGCTGTAAATTTTACTGTCGTTCGAGATAATCTCGAACAAATGATTGTTTTTGATTCCTGATGTTTTTCATTTAACGTTGTCTTATATCAAGTGTATCACTTTCCCGTTTTTTTGCTGTTTTATTTTATGCGGTAGTTATGACGGTGGTAAATGCAAAAGTACAATACATGCTATTTAAATCTCCATTTCTTTAGCTTTGCAATGTAAAAAATATCGTCGACTTGTTTACGGAATGTCCAAGCGATTTAACGCCCTGTTTTGAAGCAAGTGAGTGATTAAAGCAGTTCAGTTTAATTTGAGAGAGAGGGATAGAGCTACATAACTGCTACAGCTCTGTCCCTTTCTCTCAACTGAACTGTTTTAATATGTTATGGTCACCCCCGTGTTCCGTGTTTGTATATTTTTCTTGTTGAATATAGAGTATTTATATCGTATTATAATTTCGCATTGTGTGTATGTATGTATATATGTATGTAAACTCTTTATTACACGGACAAAGGCGAAAGCATTGTGTACGTAGTCCGCGAGTCAAACACACTGGATCAGTGTTATTATTTTAATATTTTGTCCCAATTTTATTAATTATTTAAGTGAGCCTACTGGATCAAAGTCCGTTTTGTCTCCGGTATTTCTAACGATACTAGTTGGTTGTCGCTCACCCGGAATGGTAATGTTGCGAGATGATGCCAAACGGTATTTGTGGAGCGGCATCCCGTGAGTTATGAGGCGGATGCCACGGTTGTGCGAATACTCAGCTTGTTTATTGATTTATGTTATTTATTAGCTGTAGCCTGACCCCGTAAAACTTTCCAAATTCCTAAATATAAAGTTCCCTTCGCCCTAAATCTTCTACGGGATCTAAGCTACAAAGATAATTAAAATCATTTCGGCGGTTTACCTGCAAAAGCGTAAAAAACCAACAAACGTATTTTATTTCTCATTATTAAATAATATAGCTATGTAAGTATGGATTTAATTATGGGTTGAAGTCCATTATGTTTTCGCTATTCCTAACGATAACGATAGGTACTAGCTGTCGCTCACCCGGAATGGTAATGTTGCGAGATGATGCCAATCTGTATTTGTGGAGCGGCATCCCGTGAGTTATGACGCGGATGCCACGGTTGTGCGAATACTCGGCTTGTATATATATTTATACATGTATCTTTGTAAGTGTAGAATAAGTTTCCCGCTACTCCCCCCCATTTTAACCCCTTAGGGAGTGAATTTTGAAAAATCCTTTCTTAGTGCTCACTTAAATCATAAAAGGAACCCCTGTACCAAATTTCAAGTTTAGGTACCGTAGTTTCGGCTGTGCGTTGATATCAAAGTCAGTGACTCAGGTTTGCCTTTTACATATGTTTACCAACAACGATAATATTTACTGACATTCCGCAACCACGGCGTAAAATTATTCATCATCATCATGTCAGCCGAAAGACGTCCACTGCTGGACATAGGCCTCCCCCAAGTAAAAAAAAAAAAAAAAAACTTTGGGGGGAAAATGCCGTAGTCGCCACGCTTGGCAGGCGGGTTGGCGACCGCAGTTATACCATGTAGTCCGCGGAGGACGCTGCTGCCCATCCTCGGGTGTATCCCTTAGTCGCCTCTTACGACACCCACGGGAAGAGATGGGGTAAAATTATTAGTAGCATTTATTTTATGTGTGTGTGTGTATGAGTGTGAGCGTGAGTTGTAATATATGTTTTAAAGATCTCAGTTCTTTTATTCGACCACGAGTGCTTGGTTTTAGTTTCGGTGATGACCTTTATATAAATAAGTTTACTGTAATCTTTTGGGTGCCAGTAAATTCGGATTCTAGCATTAAGTAGAACTTATTGGAGAGAGTGAGAAAGAAATCAGGACCTTAAAACAACTATCGGACTGTTCAAGTTCAAGATTAAAAGAGACTTGATTCGTATCAATAAGTTGTTATTTAGTTTTTTGGTTTAGTTTGGCATGACATAGGCGTTTATAAGGTTAACTTTAACTATAATAACTGTGAAGATGTGGGTCAGTAAAAAAAGGTAACTTACCTAGTGCCAGAAGCAGCACGGCGAGTGTTGACATTGACCCTTCGGCCCTCCGGGCCACCTGCCCACATTCGCGTATAACTTAACACCATCAATGCGTTCTCATGCCCCGTTCTCACAACTGGGCACTCCCACTTAAGTCACCTCACTTCAATGGCACTTGATGGCACTTAACACTTTTTGGGCACTTTAATTGACACTTAATTTTCACTGGATATTGAACGTCAGTTTTATCTGAAACAAAATATTTTTGGTTAGATAATTAATTAAACAATAATCTATAAATTTCAAAACATGTTGGCGTCCTTCAATGTTTTTAAGCAAAAACCGACTGCAATTTGAGTGACGGAGAATGACTTAAATAAGAGTATTTAGTTTTATACTGTTTTTTGGGCCTAGTATAGTTGCGTTTAAGATAAAATGTGGATAAAGCATCCGTCACTCTCGTACTTATTTATGTGACAGAAAGTGATGGACGTGTTATACACATTTTGTCACACTACAAACGCAGTCATATTAGGCCTCTTGGATTCGGTTTGTCGCTTTTTAAAACATTATTTTATCGAATTCGACTTCATCGAAAGTATTAACACCATACCGCTGCTTTCTGCTGATCTCGTTTAAGACATCTTTAAACATTAATAACGTAGGTTAGGTTAGAAGACGGGTTACTCTCAAAATTCCCTTTTCGCCAAATGACAATAGAGTTCAAACGTCTGGATTGTGTAATGTCTAGAGTTAGAGTTAATATTTCAAAATTCATTTATTCGTTATTCGGCCGCACCAATTTAAATTAATTTTGGTATTGATGATATCTCTGATGTGAAAACGTTACAAACAAGCAAATATTAATAGGTATGAAATAACCGAACTAAATATGTATTTAGTTCATTTTTGAATATGATAATACCGAAGGTCAAAATCAATGTGTTATGTATTATAATAATTAGGAAATATCGACTCCATGGATTCTAGAACCACGAAATGCCACCAAAATCCTAACCCTATTAATGTCTTTGTTGCTATATAGACGTGAACGCTAAATGTATCTTTAGCAAAAAGTCTGGATCTTAGAATGTTACAAATTAAATACTATAATAGCGAAACGTCTTATATTAGAATGTCTTTATCACATAAAAGCTAAATGGCCCGGTAGCGAAACGTTTGTATCTCAAAATGTCTTAATTACTAAATAGACATGAACGCCAAATAGCCCGTTAGCAAAACGTCTGGATCTTAAAATGGCGTGTTTATATGACATTTGAAAAGTAAAATCAACTAACTTTCGACGAATTAGGTATTGCTACTAATTCGTTCGGTGGTCCTGACAATACTAATTTTACTTATGACAAATTAAGTGTTCTAATTATATTGGACTGTTTACATTTCCAGACGTTTTGCTAATAACTCCTTCTATTTCAGATTAAGCAACTAATTCTAATTTCAGTTAATTAGCTATTCTAATCACACGGACTATATATATTTCCAAACGTTTTCCAAACTCATTTCAATTCTGTGACGTCCTGCTACTGAAACTTTGCTGACTGAGTACTCTACTTTCATGTCATTCAGCTGAATTGACTCTTTACCGAAATGGTCCTTTGGCGAAAAGTGAATTTTGAAAGTATTCCGATTAGACATGTTTGGCGAGAAATAACTTTCAATTAAATTAAAATTATAGGTACCGCATATCATACCTAATACATACACTCATACATACATAAATTTTCGCTCGTACTTTCCTGAACATAAAATTTCCAGGAATTTCCCCAATGGACCGCAAATAGATTTTTAAAACCGTCGTGTTCCCGTCACGACCCCTATATTTTACCGGTAATCCAAACATTTTGAAATCTCGACGTTCTGCTGATTGCCAATACTTATTGGATATCTAATCAATCACATTTTGTTATATCGAAATGTCGTCGGTATTTTTCATTGTTTGTATTTTACTAAGCCCCTGGCTTATGAAGTATTTCGTCGGTTTTTTGGGAATTTGGAATTACTTAGGTCACATTTTAGGTAATGATTTACTTTTTAAACTTCCAAATGTAGACAGGGGTTTTATTAGTTTAGGGCATGAATCTGTGTATCTATCTGTTGTATTATAGCTTTCAAACGATGTTAGACAGATAAGTAGTTTGACTAGGATAGTTTTACACCTTTGGTAAAAACCCGTGTGGTTGCCGGGGTAGAGCAGTGCCACTCCATGTCCTCCCGTGGATGTCGTAAGACGCGACTATGGGAATAAAGGCTAGTACTAATATGCTGGTTAACATCTTAGCCAAATGCATGGTGCAAAATCATCATCATCATCATCATGTCAGCCGAAAGACGTCCACTGCTGGACATAGGCCTCCCCCAAGGCGTCCCACTCAGACCGGTCTTGTGCTTTTCGCATCCACCGCGGTCCCGCGATCCTGACGAGGTCGTCACTCCATCTTGTTGGAGGCCTACCTACAGCTCGTCTTCCAGTCCGCGGACGCCACTCCAGAACCTTCTGACCCCATCGGCCACCAGTCCTGCGAGCAATGTGCCCCGCTCACTGCCACTTCAGTTTAGCTATTCTTAGGGCTATGTCGGTAACCTTAGTTCTACTGCGGATATCATCATGTCTGATTCTATCACGCAGAGAAACCCCGAGCATAGCCCTCTCCATAGCCCTCTGAGTGACTTTGGTGCAAAATGTGGTTACAGAATTATCAACAAATTTTTAGAGTGGTTGGTAATTCTTTAGCTCTGCCTACCCCACTCTGGGAATGAAGGCGTGAGGTTATGTATGTTGATAAAAATCGGTTAAATCGTTGAAAGTATGTTTCGTCGTTTTATCGGGGTTTTTATCTTTTAACCTACTAATTTCTTTACATAAACGCAAAGTTTCTGTTAACTTCAAATGTCATAATGAAGGATAAGGACAAAGCATGTTTTTAAGTATGTTTTAACTATTGTGTGTTTATAAATAATACCCATTTTAACCCATTTCACTATTTTAAACTCGGAAAGACGCTGTCATAATTTTTAAATTCAGGCTAAGCGTTTCAAAAAAACAATGTTGAATTAATATAATGTACTTTTATTAGGTATTTTTACCTGATTCAATTAAGTATTTGATAAAAAAGTGAGAGCATCAACCATTTTTTAAAATGCAACTAAAATTTATATAAAATACGCCAAAAATTCTTGTGAATCTTTGCTTTCCAATCCGAGACGCTCGACGACACTTCCCAGCACTTGTGGGCACTTGTGGGCACTCGTGGGCACTTGACTGGCACTCCTCTGGCACTTTATGGCACTCTGGCCGCCGTCGGAGAGGCCATTACTGCTTTAGACCGCGCTTTGATTTGTAAAAAAATTCATTCATGGCTTTATATACACTTGTCATTGGAATATAATATTTTTGATGTTATGAGGTATGTTCTGATGTGATATAATAAAAAAAAAGGTTTTTTTTAATGGTTAATTAGAATTAAATAGTTTTTTTTCTTTGCCCCGCGGCGACTTGAACGGCTACTACCGCGGGAATATGGCGTTTCCACAATGAAGTGATTTCGCCAGTGACAAGTATATATAAGTATAAATCAATATAGCAATAAAACACAATCCAATCTTCTCTAGGAAGATTGGTGGCAACATTGTACGGTGATATGTAGGACAGAGGCCAAGATAGTTTTAACCTCTGTACCACGGCGAGTCCACTTGAAACGAGAAATAAGATGCCAGGATACACGAATTAAGTCCAAGTATTCTATCACTGTGCAAGGCAAGGCATTAAAAGTACAAATCACTAACAGAAAAGAACTTTGAACACCTAAATACACAAAAATAAAAACTAAAACAAATTACACATCCGCCATCTTTTGACGTTGCAAATGGCCTCCAATTAAATATTTAGTTTAATCTGTATAATATTGACACTCAAATCAATTCCGATATCCACTTTATGAATACTTTGTACGTGTCTGTTTGATTTATTTATTTTGTTTCTGATGATCCTGTTTTTCATAATATTTACAACATATTGTACACTCCAAAAAGCCGAACTAGGCGTGACAACCATTACCGCATTTTATATGGAAATTTTCAGTCTTTTAATCCTCTTAAGGTGTCGACTCATGGTTGCTGCCTGATGATAAGTCAGGCCCACTGCCATTTACTATCTCAAGATTTATGATGCATTAATAACCCTGAGGACTAAGGGCCGTATTAATAAACTCATCTTGACTGTGAGGCCCGTCACAAGATACGTCAATTTAAACGCCAAACCATAGAACACTGTCATTTTTGACGCATCTCGAGACGAGCGTTAGAGTTGTCAGTTTATTCATACGGGCCTGAGATGGAATTCCTCAATTTTCGAGGTTAATTATATTTTTTATAGAATGAATAATGATTGGGTTTAATAATAAATTATGCATGCAATTGCGTTAGGTATATAATAAAAGCGTTGCGATGTTTTGCGTCGTTGTAGCGCTGTGATTTCAAGAAACTTGCGTCGCTTTTCGACGCATTGTATAGCATTGTTCTAATTTAGAGTTATGCTACGCGAGCGTTGCCTGTGCATCGTCACCGCTGCGTTGTTGCAACGCACGCTGTTATGTGTATAACAACGCAGCGGCGACGCAACGCACAGGCAACGCTCGTGTGGCATAACTCTAAGGTGTATTGGTTTAATTAAACATATTTGCCAATTAGGAGAGTTATCTGAAGCGTTAACTAACAAGGTTAATTATATCATGAGCCTTGAAAATGATTACATTACGTTAAGTAAATCCGATACGTAAGATAAACATGTATCATAACTATGATAAATATTTGTTTAAAATATACGTCTATAATGTTTTTTTCTTAATTAGTCTCATCGTATGTTTTTGTTTTTTCAGTTAGACATGTAAATCGACCCATAGACATTCGCATTCACAATACTGCAAGCCTAAGACTGCAAATGCGTTGCCAACCCTGAGGGCTAATATGGAATACCTCTATGCTAGTCATTACACCCGCGGTCATATCCCCAAACCGGAACATAACAATGTGAACACTGCTGTTTCGCGGTAGGTTATGGATAAGATGGTGGTAGCAATTCGGACGGACCCTGCACAAGGTCCTACCACCCGCAAACCGCGGATACGTAGAAATAACGCCAACCTACAGTGGTTTTGTCACGCTAAAGCAGGTTTTCACATACAGAAAATCTCGTTCGCTATTGCCGAAAAAGGCATCATCCATCAGCACTAATAATAATTAAGAGAACCCTCTGGCGTTTAAAATCAAAGTCTTGAAATGTCAAGATATCGTAGAATGTCAGAGTAGTAATAATGTCAAAGTCTCAGAATGACCAGTTAGTTCAACGTCAACCTTTTAGAATGTCATACTAGTAATACGCCAAAGTCTCAGAATGACTGTGATGGTATCATTTCTTAGGCAGGTATTAACAAATTGATCTCAACTCTAATGCTCGTCTCGAGATTCGTCAAAAATGACAGTGTTCTATGGTTTGACGTTTACTTTGACGTATCTTGTGACGGGGCTCACAGTCAAGATGACTTTATTAATACGGCTCTTAAAGTCAAAGTCTTGAAATATATAGCTGCCTAGATCGTAGAATATCAGAGTAGTAAGCTTGACGTTGTAAGACCGTGACGTTGCACGACCTTGACGTTGTGAGACCTTGACGTTGTAAGACCCTGACGTTGTAAGACCTTGACGTTGTACGACCTTGACGTTGTAAGACCGTGACGTTGTACGACCGTGACGTTGTAAAACCTTGACATTACACGACAAGGACGTCTCAAGATTTTGACGTCGTCTTATCTGGACATAATTTAAGCACTTGACATTTCAAGAGTTACACTTTAAGCGCCGGAAGGAAAGAGAAATACAAACTTGAATACGTAGAACCAACCAACTATAGTCTAAACACGTCGTCAAAATTGTAAATTACTTAATATTTTTTATCTTAGAAAAGCGTTTTAATAATCATCATCATCATCATTATCAGCCGCAAGACGTCCACTGCTGGACAAAGGCCTTCCCCAAGGTTTTCCACAACGATCGGTCCTCTGCTGCTGTCATCCAGCGGTTTCCCGCGACCTTTATCAGATCGTCAGTCCACCTTGTGGAAGGTCTGCCAACACTTCGTCTCCCGGTTCGCTTTAATAATACTAAACAAATATAGACACAGACAAATACCTACTCTTCGTTATTAAGAACCAAACTTCAAGACTAGCTAAATTACATCTTACAAAGTAACACAATTCTTATTAAAAACTGAAAGAGAATTTCACGCGAATTCAGGGACAAAATAAAAAATGATTAACTTATTTTGTAAGTACAAAAGTGAAGTTCACTAAGTTGTTATGTTTGCCGTGGCATTCAACAGAAATTAAAAAGTAAAAGAATTTCGCTTTTGCCGTTTGTAAATAAGTTTGCTTCCTTGTTTCTGTTTTATGATGCTTACAAAACACGCCGATTGAAAACTTTTTGCAATTTGAAAAGAGAAATGGCAAAAAAGGTTGACTAGGAAAGATTGGGATGACAATTGTATTTTTTTTAAATTTTCGCTTTGTTTTGTCTCTTTCCTTTTTTAAACAATTAATTTGTTCAAAGTAGACTACACTCCGTTTTTATTAGTCTTTTCTTCCTTTCAATGTAAACTATTAGAATGAATTTTGCTTCTTGATGTTTTCTCAGCATGGCGTGTTCTTTAATGACTATAAAAAAAACACTTATATCACAATAATCACCATAGAAACTTTAAAAATATAAAAAATAAAAAAGATGAAAGACATTTATTCAGTAAGTAGGCCGTACGGGCACTTGTACACGTCAAGAATTTACCAGCGCTTCCCAAGAGTAGACCCCTGCTGAGAAGAAACGCCGCAAGAAACTCAGCAGTCAGTCATTTTGTGACATATTTCATATTACAACGGTACTACTTAGTCTGAGCATTATATAAAGCTATAAGTATTAAATTAAATACATTATCAAATAACATGCGTAGTTCAGCAGGAACACATGCCAAAAATCTAGGTGGAGAGAAATTGAGGGAGAAAAAAAAAACGTACTTGTGTATGTATATAAGACGGTGCAAGACGACCAAATATAAGTTTCGATATGATTTCCTACAGAACAAATTGTTATTGACTAAGTTTCGGGTTTAGGCCATACATTTTGGTCTGTTAGATAATCCTCGACCCTATAATACGCTTTAGACATTAACGACTTTTTTTAGTCAGAATATCCATCCATCCATATATATCTTACCCATTAACCCACCACAAAGCATTAGTGTTCGCATTGTTGTGTTCCGGTGTGGGGATAAGACAACCGGTGAAATTACTAGCATAGAGGCATTCCATCTTAGTCCTCAGGGTTGGCAACGCATTTGAAGTGTTAGGATTACAGTTCGGACATTGTAGTCTTGAGATTTCAAATGTCTATGGGTTTCAGATCCCACTTAACATCAGGTGGCTTGAGTGGTCACGTGCCTTCTCCTCACCAAAAAAAAATATGCAAAGTGTTTCCATCTCTACTATACTATTTAACGATCATTATTTGTAGAAATAAGTATTTGTAATCGCGTTCTAAAATGGCTCTAAAGATTTCAATGTGTAATGTAGGCGTTTACGGTGCCATAAAATCGATCTGACAAGTTGTCATCTTTTCATAAAATTAGAAAGAAAGGAAGATAATCATTTCTTCGTGACACTAACAAAGAACAGATTAAAACTTACTAGAAGAAAATGCTGGCATTAAAGTCTGCGCTGGTCTGCCGTTGGAATCATCAGTTGAAACCACTGAAGGTTACACACACATAATTTATTTGAACAAAGAACATGTTACTGGCCAGTAAATAGATAAAACTTCCGATGTAATGGTCAACCTTCTTTCTGAGTTTAACTCTTAAACAGTTCAAACGGTTATTATAGCTAAAATCCATCCCAAAGCTAGTTTATAGCTTTATTTCGAAAATAATAAGGTTAAGGTCCAAATCGGTTGATGCATTTAAGACCTACAATGCGATTAGGTTAAACATATTACACCCCTTTTTTTGTGTCGAGATATTAAAATGGTATATCCAAGTACTTTAGTATTTATTGTGGAATAAATTCATACATAGCGCTGTGAGTTCTCATATCCTTTGGAGTAAAAACTGTTGACGATTTTCAATAACACAATGGATGACTGGGTGACGTTTGTAGTCAAAGGAAAAGCCGCCATTATTATCGTAATTGTATATGATGACAAGTAAAACACAATTTTACTTTACTGAGTGGAATAGTGTCCCTGTTGCTTGTTACAATCAGGTTTGTAAAATATAGCACAGGGTAAGCCGCAAATAAGAATTCGCTATACATTACGTAGCCGCAACTAGGCCTAGGTACTACGGAGCTAGCAATGTATACTGAATTATCACATCTATTCTAGACCAAGAAGATTAGACAAAAATCTTGGAATTGGTGTTCAATTAATTTCACATTAAAGTTAATAAAAAGAAAAGATGTAATTTAAAAAAAAAGTGGAACCCTAATAATGGTTCTTAATGATATTTAAAAAGAACTCCTCAAGCGGCAATCAACCCTTTGAGAAACTAATTCGATTCCTCTTTTCATTATCAAAGAAGAAAAATCGGGAATATCTTTGAGAAAAATAATTTAAGTCGCCTTACAAGTTAATTGGATTATAACGTAGAATATTCCTTTTTATAACGTAGAATATTTCTATTTTTATTAAGAAGTTTTATTAACCTCCTGGGAAGAGAGAGGGGTTTTATTACTTTAACGTATATGTGTATATGTGTGTCTATATATCCGTCTGTGGCATTCTACATCCTAAACGGATGATCTAATCACATCGCAGTATTTTTTTAAAGAAAGCTGACTTAATCGGGATATTTATTGTATAGATTTGATTAAAATCGATGAGCTTGTTTAAGGGATACCAGTCCTTACCATTCCTTGAGTTTAACCACATTTTCCTGCTCAATGTACGCTTGAATATATTTTATGTTAGATTTATTGTTTTATATAATGCTAGATTAAGCTTTATAATTGTATAATATCAGAAGTAGTATGTAAAAAAAACGACTGAATGTTGACTTTCTTGCGGCGTTTCATCTCAGCAGTGGTCTCTTGCGAAGCGCTGGTAGATTTTTGACGTGTAAAAGTGCCCGTACGGCCTACTTAATTTAAAGGGTCTCTATCCAAAGACGCATATGCCAGACCTGAATCATACGTGGCATCCTCACTGGGCACCATAAAATCAGCCCTGAACAATAACCCCATGGAGCACCAGAAAGAGTAAAACCACGGTAGGCTTAGGTCATGCAGAACTATTTATAGAAAGAGTTGTCCAGACCTGGACCAATAAATTTAGGCAACTCAGCATTCATTATCGGAGTGTTCGCGGGACACTTTGGGGTTAGACTTCTCCAAAAGATGAGCCTTTATGACAACACTGATTTTAAGATAGGTGGCGACGAGATGAAAATGATGAGACACTTACTGTGTGAATGTGATGCCCTGGCCGGAGTAAGAATGAAAATCTTTGGCTGTGGCTACCCAGAACCAAACGATTTGAAGGTACTGGCATTTTACCCGACTATTCGGTTTCTAAAGGGAGTAGAGGCTGCATTGGATAAAGAGGTAAATAAAAAGAATTACACAAAAGATCCCATAGGGTTGAAGTGAGAACCCCACCAAAAAGATAAGATAACATAAGGGGTCACAGTTATATCCAGGGTTTTATCCGAAGAATTCTGTTTTTAATTTAATATTGAGTCTTTCCGTCATGTGTCAGGAAGCACCTGTGCAAGAGGAAATTATTTTTACATTATTCGTGCAGAATATAGCTTCTGCTGGTTTTATTGTCACTTGCCTTTATCAAAATATCAAATGAGAATGAATTTACGGTCAGGTTTTTTATAAATATGTTACTTACTTATCACATTTATAATATGGTTTATATAATTTAAAGTTAAACGAGTCTTACGAGAATTGTGAAGCGACTAGCTGTTAAAAATATCCTGTAAAAAATGTTCAAGTGTGTTTCCAAGATATATATTTAAATCAAATCAAATCTGATCACAATATTTATTGCATGTCACATAACAAAAAATAAACATCATCATCATCACTATCATGTCAGCCGAAAGACGTTCACTGCTGGACATAGGCCTCCCCCAAGGCTTTCCACTCAAACTCATACCATTGGGGGGGAAAATGCCGTAGTCGCCACGCTTGGCAGGCGGGTTGGCGACCGCAGTTATACCATGTAGTCCGCGGAGGACGCTGCTGCCCATCCTCCGGTTTATACCTTAGTCGCCTCTTACGACACCCACGGGAAGAGATGGGGTGGTGCTATTTTCGGCCGGCACCAACACAGCAATAACAAACAAAAATACAAAATAAATAAACAAAATAAACAGATGAAATAAAATACAGAGGTATACATGTGACGATCTTGGAAAGGATAAAGTTCTTAGTTTTTCATAACGTCTTCAACATAGGTAGGTATTCAAAAAACGTAAAAATCGGACTTCCTTGGACCGTGGCCATTTATCCGTGATGATAAGATTGTAATGCAAAATTATAAGTAACACCGTTCTCGATACATAATTTGCCTAGAATTTCCGGTACAACATTCGTTTTTGTTAGTTTTTAAAATCACATGGAAATAAATAATGCGAACACTGGTATTTAACAGTAAGTTAAAAGATTCGATGGCGATAGCGTTCCCAACAGATCTTACACAGAGGCCTGCCGCCATTACTTAGATTTAAAATTAAAATACTCCTTTTTCTCTTTCCTTTCTTATGTAAAAAAAGCGAGAAGTAAAATGGTTGAGACAGATTTGAATGTCTGTTAGTGCTTTATACAAAACGGTTATTTCCATATTTCTTACATCAAAAGTTAGGAAATTGAGTAGAGTTTCCGGATATCAAATTGTTCATCGAGTTACCCTGAAAGCGGCCGGAAAATATATTTATTCTAGGAAAATGAAGAAATGTTGTAAAATGAGATTTGGGAGTTTTGAAAGCTGTAAGAATCAAATTATATAATTAATGAAAAAGCATTGGAAAATAAAAATAATTATGTTACAAACATTGATAGAAGATCTATAATAAAAAAAATTAAGTACTCATAGTTCGGTGCAGCTGGCGTTCCGTAGTCTATGCCTACCTCATCGGGAGTCAGGCGTAAAGGTATGTATGTATTCATGGATGTATTTATTTTAACCCCCGACGGCGCAAACAGAAATAAATAAATAATAATAATAAATATCTCGGGACAGCGTCAAACCAATTGACCTAGTCCCAAACTGAGCTCTAGGCGTATACTATGGGTACTAGACAACGATTTATATACTTATACAGAAATATATTTACTTAATAGATAAGATCCATGACTTAGGTACAAATATTGGCGCTCATCACACAAATATATGCCCTTACTGGGATTTGAACCCCGGACCGCTAGCTTCGTAGGTAGCGTCACTTCCAACTAGGCCAGCACGTCGTCGGTCCCTAGCATCGGAACTGCCAAAAACTACAATAATTCATAATTATAAGTAGTTCCCTAAGGGTTCGATTTCCGGTAGAGCTCGAGTATTTGATTCTAAGTAAGAATGTTTTCTGTGTACTTAGTATGTATTTCTCTATATAAGTATGTTTATCGATGTCTTGCATGTACTTACCCATAGTACGGTAACGGACTTTAAATAATGAACCACTGTAAACCTTGGCCTCTACTTAACACGATAAAAACAATATCGTTCATGATCTGTTATCGTATTGTTAACGTTTTGATAGCTCTTATTTACTTGACAGTAATGGCGGCCGATTTAAAACAATACCATCATTATCATCATCATCATCATCATCATGTCAGCCGAAAGACGTCCACTGCTGGACATAGGCCTCCCCCAAGGCTTTCTACTCAGACCGGTCTTGTGCTTTTCGCATCCACCGCGGTCCCGCGATCCTGACGAGGTCGTCACTCCATCTTGTTGGAGGCCTATCTACAGCTCGTCTTCCGGTCCGCGGACGCCACTCCAGAACCTTCTGACCCCATCGGCCATCAGTCCTGCGAGCAATGTGCCCCACCCACTGCCACTTCAGTTTAGCTATTCTTAGGGCTATGTCGGTAACCTTAGTTCTACTGCGGATATCATCATTTCTGATTCTATCACGCAAAGAAACCCCGAGCATAGCCCTCTCCATAGCCCTCTGAGTGACTTTGAGCTACCTTATGAGGCCCATTGTTAGCGCCCACGTCTCAGATCCGTAAGTCATCACCGGCAACACACACTGGTCAGGTCAAATACGATTTCGATTTTTCCGACTAGAATGACTAATTCATTACATTTATTGCAAGGGGCATGAACCCCACAACAATGACGTGAGTAGGGGCAGTTTACCCTGCTCCCTATCCTGCTAAGGATGATATTGGAGCTGACTCAAACGCGGACTACTAAGGACGCTGCCCGCTTGGGCAAGGTGGTGTGGAAATAGACTCTATATATAAGCTAAGAACAACTATAAAGTGATACATAAGTAAAACAGCACCACTATCACCTGGAACGCGTTGTTTCTTTACGTTCTTAAAGCCAAGGTAAGTTTGACAGACAGAAAGAAAGCTTTAAAAACTCAACTACCCAACCTTAAATTGTTATAAATTCTAAATCATTTTCAATTTTGTCTGTTTTACAAAATGGCGTCTGGTTGCCGCCATATTGAATTTGATAACTGTCATATCGTTGACATTCACAAGATTACGAGAAACGATTGACGTAAGAATCATCAATATCGGTTCACGTGTTTAGTTTCTAGAGCACCACATAGGAACAAACATACATACAAACATTTATATAGGCTGATGACATTACCCTCCTGCTTCGACAGTCGGTTAAAAATATTTTTAAACCGAATCGTATCTGAATCGAAAAGTAAAAACGTCTAAGTTAAGATAAACTAAGTACCAACTAAGTTTTTTAGGTAATTTAGACAAAAAAAAGAGATAAAAAACCACTTCATTTCGCGTTTGTTTTATTCTACCCCAATTGTGGCTCCACAAAAGTTCGTACACGTACTATCGAACCAACGGAACCCTGACCCACCATGGAACCCTGTCACAATGATTGACGTACGATTGTCGTATAGCTTCGTATGACAGTCCTAACGTCAATCACTGTGACAAGGTTCTATGGTGGGTCAGGGTTCCGTTGGTTCGATAGTACGTCAGAACTATATTTTTCCTGAATCACCAAAATTCAGCTCGAGTTAACGTTCAATGCGACCTCAGAGCGTCTGCCTTTGATCATGGTTTCGTTCCTTGTTTATTGGACGGTAAACATTCTGCGGTTGCCTGTCTTCCTAATATACGTGTACTGGTGTACCAAGTCTTTTGTATTATCACAAGTATTTAAGATGAAATACTTGATGCTAAGTAAGCAACGGATATTGTAGTTTATCAACAAAAAAAATTAAATGTCATTCCTCAACAAAATATAAAAATACCGTAAAAGAGATCAGCAAAAATGAAATTGATATTAAAATCGGTCAAGAACTCCGCTTTTAAACAGCGATAAGACAGAGAGGTCCGACATGCACTGTGACGTCATTTAACATATCGGCCATAAACTACACGATAATTCTGTTTAGCTAGAAAGAAAATGTATCCGAAAACGATTTATAAATAAATGTAAACTCTGAGGAAGGATATATCCTATCCTAATGAATCTTAGCCAAACCATTCCAATTATACAAGTCTTCAAAAAAAAACTGCGTCCAAATCGTTCCTCCTGATTGGGAGCTTTGATATCAAACACAAACTCACACAGATACACAGATAATTATACAAACAAATTAAACTTAACATCGCCCTTTTTTGTCGCAGGTTAGAAAACTTCTCGGCCCCATTTTTTTCTACAATACGAATTGAATGCAGTCAGAACATTGTCAAACAAGTTTAGTCAAGCCATTATAATAACTTTTATAGCTATATTCCGAACTGAATAAAAGCAATAAACTCTTTTGTGGATGTTTTATATTTCGGTAACTGGGTTTCCGCAGATAAATGTTCCGTTCGATGTTTGATTGAGGCTTAATCTGGTTTATTTTGATGACTCGGAAACTGGCGGAAAATATTTTTGAACTCGTGTGATGAGAGTTTTAATGTTTTCAATAGAGGAACTGAAATTCCATACCTATGACCATGAAAAACTGGGCCTGGATTACTTTTAATGTGTAAGTATTGTCAACGTTTTGATAACTTTTGATTACTTGGCAGTAAATGGCGGCCAAGTAAAAACAAAATTATAACATGTCAAAGGCATGGGAAAGGGTTGTTTGACTGCCCTGAAACATTTTTAAGGAGTTATAAGGCAAACTATATTAAAGCAAAAATAAATCGTCGGTCGTCTGAGGATTCGAACCTACATCTCCTCTGGCTATCGAGGCCAATGCAGGCGCATTACCATTTATGCTACCAAGACCCTACTCAAGGTCAACAAAATTAGGGATCGCTTTTTTTTTTTTTTTTTTTTTTTTTTAATTTATTATAAGTTTATTTTTTTTAAATAGTACCATACTCTAAATGTCGCCAAACTGTGTGTCAGTTTGTTGGCGACTGATGCGCTCAATAATCTAATACTACTTGGGAGGTACATAGATACTAGTGATTACTTACTTACTAACTTAATTTACGTTTACATTTGGAGTGCCAGCATGGTTATGAGTTTCATCTGCATTTTATAACTTTATTCAATTAATTTTAAAAACCACCCTAACAGAACTTATCAGACCATAAAATTTGTTTCATTTTTGATTTCAAGAAGCCTATTTTTAATTTTTTTTCATCCAGTAGTAGGGGGTATTTGTTATAAATTTTGGGAATCAAATATTCTTTAGTTCTTTGTCCATAATAGTTTTTAGCTGGTGGTTGGAACAGTTCTCCCCTCCTAATAGACCTAGTACAATGACTACTTTGCTTTTTTACTTTAAAATTATCGGTATAATAACTATCTAATATATTTAGGTAAACAACTTTAGAATGCACAGGTAGAATCTTGCAGATCGAAAATAATCTATCATAGCTATGTTTATACTTATCCCTAGTTTTTTTGGGTACTAAATATTTAATTAACCTTACTTGTAATTGTCTCACTTGGTCCAGATACGTTTTAAAGGTAAGCCCATAGCAGCTCAATCCATAGCTCAGCAATGAGTCAGCGAGCGCATGGTAAACAATGTGCAGGGTGCGCTTGTTAACTATTCTACTTAAGTGATAGAACTGACCTAGTATCGATCTTAACCTGTTACAGACTTGAATAATATGAAGTTTCCAATTAAAGTGATTATCAATTAACAATCCTAAATATTTAAATTTATCAACTACCTCTAATGTGTTACAATTACATTTTACTTTGTTGCCGTGTAGGCATTGGTATGTATGTCCTATTAAGTTAATGTCAAGAGGGCCTATATATTTTGCTTTCTTATTGTACGGAGAAAAAATATGCATACATTTAGTTTTACTTATGTTTAAGACTATTCCATTATCATGCGCCCACTTTGTGATGTTTTCGAAGTCCTCCTGCACGTTGTTCACCATGTCTGCGATATCCTTGCCAGCGAACAGCAGGCACATGTCATCCGCGTACATGCATACTTGACACTTTTTAACCACATTCGACACACTGTTCACATGCATGATGTAGCCAACTGGCCCATAGACCGATCCAGTTGGCACACCCAAACTAACGCTGGCTTCGGATCCAGCTGTCCCATTGATGACAGTGCGTAAAGTTCTGTTCGTCAGATATTCACGAAACCACTGGTTTGTGGGTCCGCTAACGCCACATTCGTCCATAGCCTGCAACAACTGTTCATGGTCCAGTGTGTCGAATGCTTTCTTGAAGTCTATGAACAACGCAATGACCTGCTGTCCGCCACCAAGACTCTTATTTACATAATTCGAGAAGTGGGTCAAGGCCGTAGCCGTGCTGCGCCCTCTACGGAACCCGTGCTGCGCCGGCGATAACACACTGTTATGCTCCAGGAAAGTACTCACTTGGCCGATTATGACCTTCTCAACAATTTTATTTATTACTGGCAAAATGGCTATTGGCCTATAATTTGAATAATCAAAATGGCTACCCTGTTTAAATATTGGTCTAATTAGGGATTTTTTTAATTCATCTGGGTAGACACCGTTTGTTACGCACATATTAATGAAGTCTGCTAATATTTTACTGAGATCTTTCTTTATATATTTTACATCTTGAACCCTTATTTTATCAATACCAGGTGCTTTGCCACAGCTTAATTTATCAATAATTTTTTCTACATTAGTCGCATTTACTTTTCTAAACCTAAAAGAAATATGACTTGTTTTGACATATGAATTTCTGTCTAAAAACTTTTGATTACATTTATGTTTTATATCTAAAATTTCCTTTGTGAAAGTGTTTGAAAAATTATTACATATGTTTTGCACGTTATCTGTTTTACCCAAATATTTCATTACTGTACCATCTACATCACTTTTATTTCGACCTAACCATTTATTAATATTACCCCATATTTTCCTAAAATCTCCCTCACAGTTTTTTATTTCATTCTGCCTGTACTTATTCTTAGCAGCATTTATTATTTTGTTTACCTTGTTTCGGTACCGCGTATATTCTAATCTGCAGGTCATCTTTTTAGGGTTACATTTCCAAGTTCTGAATAAATCATCTCTGCGCTCAATCATGTTTGCCAACTGCTTGCTTACCCACGGCTGTGTTTCTCTCTTACCAGTTTTTTTAACTTCAATTAAAGATTCATTATAAATGCTGCTAAAAATAACACACAATTTTTCATATAAAATTAAGGGGCAATCAATCGTTGATAATTCGACCCAGTTAATAATATTTAATTTTTGTGTTACTAACCTATTACATAAAGCGTAACGTTCCGCCGGGCCGTTCGGCTCATAGTTGTTTATTCCAATGTCTAGTCGCACCCCTACCAAGTGATGATCGGATAACTTGCACGTGAGCATATGCGCGGCAGCGCGCGATACATTGCGCCTGCGCACCCATATATGATCAATACACGACGTTTGCAGCCTTCCATCGACGATCGCCTCGCGCGTTATCTCGGTCGTTGGTATTGCACATTGGAGGCCGTGTCCACACAACATGGTTTTATATTTGGAGATAATCGTATTCAAATTATCATTTAATAAATCCAGATTCATGTCGCCCAATATAACAATGTCATCCGTAGGTGAAATCTGTTTTAATAGATAATTGATCTCTTCCAGAAATCTCAATTTATTTGTATTAGGTGACCTATAGATCGATATAATGTGCAATGTTTTGTTTGCATTTTCCAACTTTCCATGCAGCATTTCTGATGCTAAGGTATCTCTAATTTCAGCAGTAAAGTTCAGTTTATCTTTTGCAAACACCAGTACTCCTCCACCCCTGCTTTCTTCTCTTGTGTTTGCATATAGGTTGTATCCAGTAATTGAATAAAATGATAGTTCTTCTCGTTTAATATTTATTTCAGATAAGGTAAGAGAGTCTGACTGGGACGGCGCGCCATTACTTTGACATAAACCTAAGTATAGTTAATCTGATTTCATGACATTTGGTAAGGCAAATACATTTTTTATTATTAGGATCAATCAAAAGGTGACGGAGTTAGCGGGTGAGAGAGGGAGGAAAGTGTGTTTTTGCGCGAGGAGAACTACATCTTTGCTATTGCGATTGTATAAGTATATACAAGAGGTATGACCAAATAAAAAAAGGTTACTTTTTTTAATTGAATGTGTCATGGTGTTTCAGAAAAAATATTATTTTATTTTCAGCTGCCCAAAGTAATATAATAATAATAAATTTGGTTTGTCCGATTAAAATCCGTTTTTTTTCTGTTGATTAATATCTCTATATAATCAAAAAGTTGATGATATTTCTAAAAGTAATTACAGCATTTGTGCGTACATACATACACTCACGCTTTCATTCCCAGAGTGCGGTAGGCAGAATTTGTATTTAATTAAATTAAGTATAATAATTTGAAGTTATTTTCCAAGTTTTAGAACTTTATCATACATAAATAAGTATTTTCATTTATCTGCACACTCTACCATTGAAAATATCATTAAAAAAATATATATTGTGCTCGAGCTAAGCCTCTGTTCTACAGGATGTAACAATATTGCTCTTGACATGTTCTGCCGTCTTACCAAAGAAGGACTGCATATTAATATTCTAAGCTTTTTCAATTTAAGTAATGTGTTTACCAATAGAGTACAGAATGCTTTGACTGGATGCCATTCGCGACCCATAATACCATTTGCCCTAAAGTCATATCCCATCGCACGTTTGCTATAAATAATCTTTGACATAACATACACTTGCCATAATTACATCATCATAATGTTACATTACCTAAGCGTCCACAGACCTAATCTTATTTGCACTAATTGTGAAAGTCATAATTCACGTTTATATCTTAAATAAATAAATAGTCAGATCAGAAAAGGGGGGAAGGGGGGACGGAGCTCCCCGTAAGGGTGGCTCGGGGGGCGAAGCCCTCCGCAATAGAAAACCCTCTCAAATGGCCCTAAAATTACACAGGTAGGTTAGTTAGTTCGTAAGCTTTCAATGTTAGGAGGGCAGTGTTATTGTATTATTTTTAACCTAGCTGCCATTACTGTCGAGCCAATAAGAGCATGGTTACGTTGACGATACGAAAAGATCAAAGTTCAAAGGCATGGCTTTACCCACTTGAATAAAGGCACAGATTTTTTTCAGCCAGGCTAGGAACCTTTAGGGTTTTCCACGGAAAATGTATTCGAAAGCTATTCCAAGCAGAAAAAAACCCGCTTCTTAAATTAGATGAGATCTTTGATATTTCTACTATTCTGTGTGAAATAAAATTATAATTACATCGTATATTTTTAAAGGAAACGAAAGACTTGTAAATGTTGATTCTGCTAATAGTGTTTGGAAGTACATTGCTTATTTATTTTAAAATAATGTAATATAGTTTCACCAGCATGATATACTGTTCATATTATTGTGTACGTCGTGAAAATATATAATATTATTAACCCTTTGCAACTGTGGTGACTTTTTTAGAAACATTCTACTGACGTGGAGTCTGTCAGTCATTTTTGATAAAATATGGAAAATATACTAATCGTTCAACGATAATTATTGTTTATTTAGTGCATATCATGATTATTTAATTTTAATTCGGAATATATAATTAACGTGTACATGGCCTTTTAAATATAAAAAAATGCAATCAACTTGAACAAGGTAAACAAATCAGGTATTTTTGACAAAGGGTAACTTATAATGCCGCAAGGCGTTAAAAGAAGGTACTGAGCGATACAAAGCTATATCATGCTATATGACGATATTTTGGCGACGTCTGATAGACCTCACGTCAGTTGCAGAGGATTCAAATAATGTGTTTAAAGACGAGACGCAGTTAGTCTATTTGGTAGCAGGTAACGGTCCCGGGTTCGTGTATAAGTTACTGTATTTACTGTAAGTTCATACATTCAACTAAAAAAAAAAACGGTCAAGTGCGAGTCGGACGCACCCAGGGTTCCAAATTTAAGATAATACGCTTGGTAACCGCAAAAGAAAATATTCATTATGTTTATGTTATGTACTTTATTTTCTATGCTCCACTATAATAATAGGGTTCTCTTTTTTTACATTTTTGGCTAGAAATCAAAAAATACATACTAGAAAATTACAAATAAATAGTTTTGAAATATGCAGATTGAGCCCTTTCATATATTATGACGCCCCATTTGCTATAATCAAACCACTTTCAGTTTTTAACACCCCCATTCTAGGCCCCTTCTCAATTATTTATAAAATCAATTTCATATTTTTTTTTGTTAAAAAAGATGCGGGCAAGCAAGTTGTAGAACTATGCCAAATCTCAAGTAGATAGCATTTATAGTTGCTGATAGACAGACAGACAGGCGGACAACGTACAAAAGTGCCATTATCATTAGATTTTGTATGTTTACTGTTGCATTAAGAGTAATATTATGACACGCTCTCCGTGAAGGTAATTCGTTCGGAAAGTTGGCGGCGTCCCAGCATCGCAACTTGTAACCCAGTTTCTCAATAATTAGATTTGCTCGTCTTTCCTTACTAATAACTTTATTAAAGAAAGGTGAACATAACAGCTAGGTTATCTCACACTTCCCACTTGTTATCTACTTTAACGAGATTCCGTCCTTGTCGTACTGCGAAACTCACACTTTTTATAATCGAATCGATCTGATGTATAATCGTTTTTACTACGGTTGCGTTCCTCAATATGTACTAATAAAAAAAAAATATTTGTTAACGAACCGGCCATTATAACACCGTTTTCGTAAATATTCATATCCACTATATCTGTAACTAGCTTCTGCCAGCAACTTCGTCCGCGTAGATTTCGAATATCGTTATTCCCTCGGGAACTTTTAAATTTGCCGAATTGAAATGTAGCCTTTGTGTTAATCCAGGGTATAAGTTATCACCATTTCAAATTTCATCTAAATCCATCCAGCCGTTGCAGCGTGAAAGAGTAACAAACATCCATCCATACGTACAAACATTCGCGTTTATAATATTAGTAAAGATACAGTAAGGATAGATCGTGTGCCACAGTGCCGTTATGATTCAAGTCATAAGAAGTGTCAAATAAATGTTTTATAATGGCACTGTAATTGTGCTCCATGGTGGGTTGGTATTCCATTGGGCTAATAGACACACAACTACTGTGTCTATGATAGAAAAAACATAGTAGTTGTGTTTATATGTGTGCGTAGGTATCTCGGCCTAAGCTCTTTAAAAACTTTAGTTGGCCACGACGAACGGACAGATGGACAGACACCGAAGGCTTTAGGACCCTGCTTTACAACGTATGGGTACGTAACCGTTAATTAAAACGTTAATTACAGACTATATTCGTGTTACAAAAAAGAGCCATTCGTTCTATATATAACCTTAACTTCCGTGATTCCTTAAGATTAGTAGGTACCTATTTAAAGAAATTAGTATCTTGACAGTAGCGTCACAATTTATTTATGAGAATATTATTTATGTCATTAAAAATAAAGACTCTTTTGTTAAGAATTGTGATACATAATTTGAATACAAGAAATGAAAATAAAAATGCTATTAAAAAATTTCGTGTCCGTAAGGTTTATAAATCATTTGTAGGTCAATACATTCATTTCTATAATAAATTACCTACTTAAAACTTACTTGAAAAAGTCGTTGATGTCTTATGCTTACTCTTAAAGGTAGTCGCTGCTCCGCTGTCTCTGCTTGAGTCGAACCCCCCCCCCCCCCCCCCCCCCCGCCCCCCCTAAACCTACGTTTGTAAACAACTGTAACGACATGGAATGGCTTTTCCTTGCCAAAATTTTACGCGTTTCATTGTACTTATTCTTTCCGGTTTCTGCGAAGTTTTGCTCAATTTTAGTGAAAATATTTGAAAGTATTATAATGGTGTGGCCTTAGACATGATGCATAGAGAAAAAGTAACCGTCAACTGTCATAATTAATGAAAATGACGTTTAATATATATAAACAATTTGATACAGACTTTTATTTTTATGGCTTAGAGAAGGCAAACGAGCGCACAGGCCATCACATTCACAAGACTGCAATCCTAGGACTGCAAATGTGTTGCCAACCCTGAGGACTAAGATGGAATGCCTCTATGCTAGTCATTACACCGGCTGTCTTATCCCCAAACCGGAACACAATAATGCGAACACTGCTGTTTGGCGGTAGGCTTTTTTTTTATTTTTTTTATTTATTTATTTAAGGATTACCAACAGATAATACATCATTACTATAAATAAGCTCTTAGGCTAGTGTTACATAGGATGCTTATCTAATTATAGGTAACCACAGCTACTTCCAAGTGTATTGAAGATTACAGTTAATTACTAATATTATTAACAACTTCTTAGATAAACGTACACGCTAAACTATTTTTACAAATCTAAATTCTAAATTAAATTACAAATAATAAATTCAATGAGCATTATGACGAAACAACAACGAGAAGAATGAAACAATAACACGACGGATAACTCTCACATCCCTGAATCCAGGGACACGAAATGCTCGCAAATTAATTTTTTAAACGTGTTTTTCGAATCACGAAATATGTCGATCCCGGCAGAGGCAGGGATGTGATTGTACATCCGTAACATCCTTACGATTGGGGAGTTACAACCCATCCTAGTTTTCCGGAAACGCTCCTTGAACAGCTTGTAGACGCCTTTACGAGGTAATCTATTCGGAATAGTAAAATTCACCCCACTTAGCAAATCCGAGCAATCTAGACCCCTACAGTTGACGAGTTTATAAAGGAATAGAAGGTCCAATACCTTTCTTCTGCAAGTAAGTGAGGTTAAACGAAAGAATTTCAGGCGCTCATTGTACGAATTAAGAGATTTCTTTTTACGAGATTTATAGCTCAAAATAAATAGGAAACGTCTTTGGACTCTTTCAATTCGGCTTTTGTGGAATTCAAATAGAGGAGACCAAGCTTGAGAACAGTACTCAAGGCCACTTCTCACCAACGAGTTATATAAGAGTAACCTGATTTGTACCCGTTTGAAGTGCTTAGTGTTCCTAATTACAAAACCCATCATTCTGGATGCCCTATTTACAATGTTGTCCACATGTGGATTAAAGGAAAGCTGCCCATCCAATGTTACTCCCAAATCCTTAATATTTTTTACACTTTTAAGCGTATCATTGCCTATTCGATACGTAGAAGGGATAATTATCTTATTGCGGGTGAAAGTAACATGATAGCATTTATCCGGGTTCAGGATCATTGCATTTTTCTCGCACCAAACAGACAGTCTATCAATGTCATCCTGAAGAAGCTTGCTATCTTCACAACTTCTGATTGGTCTCATGATCTTTAGGTCATCGGCAAACAGGTAAGGTTCCGAATGTAGACAGCTGTCTACTATGTCATTTATGAATGCCAAAAACAATAAGGGACCCAAATGTGAGCCTTGTGGGACGCCTGATGACGCCATAAAGGAATTAGACAGCCCTCCGTTGACAGCAACACAGAGCCTACGATCCTCAAGATAGGATCCGAGCCACCCAAGCAAGGAATCTCCAATACCGCACCCTGACAACTTTTTGAGAAGCAACACATGGTTGACCTTGTCGAAAGCCTTACTGAAATCGGTATATATCACATCAACTTGTACCCTACGATCGACTTGGTCGGTTACCGACTCAACAAAAGCCACCAAATTTGAGTTAGTTGATCTGCACTTAATAAATCCGTGCTGCTTGTCCGTTAGTTGGGGCAAAATTTGTCTATACAAAAATGGGCAAACCAACGATTCGAATACTTTCGGGATCACAGACAAAATTGCAATAGGGCGATAGTTTCGTATATCAGATTTTGGACCATCCTTGTACACGGGAACAATGTTTGTTTCCTTCCATGATGTTGGGAATGTACCGGATTCAAGGGATCTATTAAATATGGTTGTCAAAGGGTACGAAAGCTGGCTTGCACAGTTGTACACAAATAAGGGGTGCACACCATCAGGGCCACTACCTTTCCGTAAATCCAGTGATTTCAGCTTTCTTAACACCGTTTTTTCGCCTATTGTAATTTTGTTTAAATAATTAGGAAATACTGATACTACTTCGGGCAGCTCGGGCTCAGTTGCAGTGGGAACTTCAATATTATAGACTGACGAAAAATTTCTAGCAAAAAGGTTGCAAATTCCACGACAATCTTGAGCAACCTCTGCGTCAAAATGCATGGATGATGGAAGTAGGGATTTATTTTTACGTTTCTGCTTTACAAATGTCCAGAAGTTTTTCGGATTGCTTTCAATATTATTTTCCAGATTTTCACAAAAAGAGTTATAGTTTTTTATGCACTGCTCTTTACACCTTTTTTTTATAAGGCTCATGCTGAGTTCATCTAGTGGGTTGTGATATTTTTTAATTTTACGCCTAAGTTTATACTTTTCTTTTAAAAGTCTTATTAAGTCGCGAGAGAACCACATAGGATATTTTTTACCTTTAGGTTTTGTTAAAGGGACGTATTTTTCTATTGCATAGTCAAGCCTAATCCTCAGTTCTTCCACCATATGGTTGACATCTCGACAAGACCTCAAAATTGATACCCAGTCCAAGCCGCCCAGATAACTGTTTATTTGTTCAAAGTTCGCCTTGTAGAAATTTAGTCTGGGGTGGTTATTTGCTTCAAGATTTGCACCCGATTCAAACTTCAAATCCAGAACTAAAGGAGGATGGTACGGGTCCTGGATACTTAACGCAATGTCCGTAGACTCAAGTAGGATGGTATGATTGGAGAAAACTAAGTCAAGAGTCTTGGAATTACAATTCTTAAGAAAATTATACTGTTTCATATCGCTTAAGGCCATAAACTCCCTAATTAGGTGGGTCAGAGAACAAGAGCAGGAAGACGACGGGGTCAAAAATAATTCATTATCGATGACAGTCCAGTCGATTGTAGGTAAATTGAAATCGCCCAATATCAAAGCGTTAGAATAATTAGTCAAATTAGCCGATGCCCTATCCACAAACTGTTCCAGGTCAACAAACTTACTTGGCGGAGGTAGATATACACAGCAAATGCAATATTTAGTAATAACCTTATTAATTTTAAGTTCTATGACAATCCACAAATCTTCCAAATTAGTCTCACACTCATACAATCTATAAGACAACAGATTTTTCTTTACTGCGACCATCACTCCTCCACCTGTTTTCTTCGAGGTGGGGAGAGAAAGATTACGCGCACGCCTATAGACTATGTATCTGTCGTCGAAAAGTTCTGAATCACTAACATTGCTCTGTAGCCAAGTTTCGGTAATACAAATTATATCGTAATCATTAATAGAGACATTACATAAGAAATCAATAGTTTTAGTGTTTAAACCCCGAACGTTTTGGTAATAACACGTTAATGAAGCCATAAGTAACAACAAAGTACATGTAAAGTCTTACAAGTGAGAATAGTTAAATATAATAGTGAAAAAGTATTATTTCAGTAATCTGTTAACGGAATCCAAACTCTTCATCACCAGCGATTGGGATGTATCATCTTTGCGAACAAGTATTCTGCCGCTTCTTACCCACACGTACTTGTACTGCTTCTCATGTGCCGCGGCTCTAGCTGCTTTATGTATTTATTTGAAGTATGGGGTTAGGTGCTCCGCGACATAAATAGGTTTTTTGTCGCCACCGATGCCTAGATGACTGGTATTGAGTTTGTCTTTATGATTTGCTTTGTTGAACTTTATAACCGCTGCAAGCAATTTATCACGCACCATAGGGCTCCTCAGCTTCACTATCACAGAACGTGGCCTAGGATTGTGGGAGTCCAGCTTGGCAGTTCTCGTGCAGAGATGTATATCATCGTCCTTTAGCTCACAGGTCACTGTTCTGGCCAACTGCAGTACCGTTGTGACAAGGTTTTCTGAAGTATGCTCAGGTACACATTGTATTTCTATATTACAAGAACGGGACTGCTGATCGGATTCGTTCAAGCGGGAGACCAAATCCCTATTTTCGCGTTTTAAGCTTTCCACCTCAGTGCAAAGCTGATCGCATAATTTGTTTTTTTTCTCAGACAAGGACTTTACGTCCTCAAATTGCTGGTTCATAAATTGCATAGAGTCTTTAAATGAATCTATTTCGATACTCAGTTGAGCCACTTCTGCTTTTATAGCTTGTAAGCTGGGAGTTAACTTTTGAGAAATAATATTGACTATTTCCTCCTTCAAGGCCTTACGCAGTTCCACCTGAATAACCTCCCGAATATCCTCCTTTGACAAACAAATATGCTCGTTATGCAATTTAGAGGCCTGCGCTACACTTTGTTTCTCGTCAGTACTTGGCAGTCCGATGTTATGCGCTTTGGATGTTTTACTGCGGAGCGTCACGTTGTCCTGCTGGGCAGTATCACAATTAGGAGGTTGAACGCGCTTCCCATGTGGTGTATTGTAGTAGTCTCCGCTCTTTGCATGTTTTAGTTTGCAGATATGGCAGGTCCAGGATTCTTTACAATCCGGAGTAAGCTTTTTAAAATCTACAGGTAGCATGCTAACGCATAGATAATGATAACACTTGACGCATTGCGAACATTTTAGAAATTCTTTTTCATTAAGTTTGTTCTTACAAGCAGAGCAAACCATCGAAGACATAACTGATGTTAACTCTCAAAATGCACACGAGTTTTATTTCACTATAGCAGTAACAAAACGCAACGCTTAAATAGCCTGCGGACCCTGCGGTTGTTTGGATAGCTCAAACGTCAATGTCAACGTCAACAACAATCTGTCACTAGCTGCGCACTGTCATCCATGACGTGTCATGACAATATCAAAACAACATAACAACTTATGCCGGTATTTGAGAAATAATATTATTCTTCTTTTCTTGATGTTTGTACGTATATTTATATATAGAATGTGGTTTCAAATACCTTTATGCATTTTGTGCTTCGATAAGATGGCTTATGGATAAGATGGTGGTAGCGACCCGGACGGACCCTGCACAAGGTCCTACCACCCCCGCCCACTTCTAACGACTTGAATAATAACGTCACTGTAATACAGTTTGTGGGGCAGGGTTCAATTATGCTGATAGCACATCCCACTATCTCCCTAATATACCACTAATATTATTACTGCTAATGTTTGTTACAACTTCACGCTGCAACGGCTGGGCGGATTTGAATGAAAATAGGAATAGAGATAGCTTGTACCCTGAATTAATACGCTACTTATTATCCCGGAATTGTTAAAGCTTTCGGGTACAACGACAGTCGAAATCTATGCGAACAAAGGCGCGAGCAGAAGCCAGTTAAGTAATTTAATGCTTAGTAATCAAATAATTAACTAAAAACTCCAAATTGACCTAGTCCCAAACTAAGCTCTAGGTTTGTATTATACGTACTAGGCAAAGATAAACATAGAAATCATCCAGGACTCGAGAGCAAATACTCACGCTGATCACACAAATATCTAAACTTACTGGAATTTGAAGCCAGGACCGCTAGCTTCGTAGGCACGGTCACTACCAACTAAGCTAACAAATTGTCATCAATATTCCAAAAACAGCATTATTTGCTATCCTAACCAGCCTAACTAAATCCCCCGGTCTGGCACATTCGCTATAAACTATAGAGTCCAAACCTAACCGGTTGGTTTAACCTTGCAGCTAATAAGGCGGTGTGGTAACCAGATGGACCAACTAGCCGAACCTTGAGCCGTAATCTCACATTCGTAGAAATAATGGTTTATTATTAAAACCGTCTGAACGTTACGCGTCTAGACATCGGGGAATGCTTGGCTTGCAGCCAGGCCCAGATATTTTTGCCTTTTCATTCATGGAGAACCGCACGTTTTTCGACGCATATTTTTTATTCACAGGAACGAACTTTTAGGTATTACAATGCCGATTTATTTTATTAATTCAAGGGTATTGAATTCAACAGTAATGCAATTACAAATTAAAACTAAAATTATTAAAATTAAAATTAAACTAATAAGGAAAGGTACCCAATTGGTCCAACTCCGATTTTGTTGATTTTGATATAATAATATGTCTAAAATAATAGACATGTATTTTTTTTTAGCTGCCCAATCTCTACCTGTTCGGAGAAATTGACCTCCAAATTGCTAAAAATTGACTATATCCCCTAACTAGTTACTGTAAAGTTTTTTTAGTATAGTTTCCTATTATTATTATGGTTAAGAACATGAAAAAATTATGAACACGTGTTTTCTTACATCAACTAAACCACATATTTAAAAAAAAAACATAGCAAGTGTATCTTCGATGAGAAGTATATAACTTTGAAGGGTATTTTTTTTAAAAGAGTTTTAGCCAATATAACTAATATGTTTATGTTTTATCCCCATAACGGGACACAACGATGCCAAAACTGCTGTTTAGGGGTAGGGTCAACAGAACTTGAAAGCAGTCGTTAGATGTATGTGAAGTGAGAGTTTACACAAAAACAATTTCACCACATCATCCCCCTAGCTTTGCCATAAGGCTCGCGTCTAGGCCGTTTGCAGCCATCGGTTTTCCGCAACCTTAACCACATAGACGGTCTACCTTGCTGAAGGTCTAAGCTTTGTCTCCCGGTACACGGACGCCACTTAAGAAGTCTTCGTTTTCACGTACCAAACGTGGCGACTATGACAAATCCTCCCAAGAAAAAAAAAGGTAAGGTAAATGCATGCATTTTTCAAAACGACCCCGAAACGCGGTTGACACAAGCATTTATAACAGCTAATCAGACAGCGATTAGATAGAGTCATATGCACCGTGACGTCATGTAACAGATCGGCTACACAAACTCTATGTTAAATTATGTTTTGCAAAATGAATATTCCCTATTGCAAAAAGTCACACATTTTTTTTTATTTTTTTTTGTTACAAAAATTGTCTAGGTATTAATATAAACCAACAGAATAAGGCTAGAGAGGGCAGCAAACGGACTTTATAATCCCATTGTTGTACCACAATTCTGCACACACGGTATCTTGAAACAATGGGATCATAGAGCCCGTTGGCTGTCCTCTCTAGTCCCATTCTGTTGGTTTACACCGCCATAAGCATAGTACATTTTCATAACGCTCTACTTCCAAATGTATTCGTTTATTGTTGTTGTTAGTTCTGCTAAGAGCTCGCCACCAATTCATCTTTACGACCCAAAACATCCCTGTCATCGGATATTGGGCTAGATTTGTATGTATTTACATACTATTTCAGTTTGCCTTGCGCTTTATCGATGACAAAGTTAAGTTTGTTATTTTAGTTTGATTCCATTTTAAATAGTAATAGTATATTACTACAGAGGCCGGGACAAAAGGGGTTGCCGGCCGAAGTTATATAGACGGCCGAGCGAAGCAAGGCCGGATATAGGTCTGAGGCGGGCAACCCCATATTTCCCGCCGAAGTATGTATAGTGCTTTTCTCAAACATAATTCATTAAAATAATTAAAACAAAAATTACAATGTCAAATAGGTACTAGGAGTGCATAAACATTAAAAGTAACCTACAGTGCTCAGTACGCCCGCCCGCCGGCCCGCTGGTGGCGCGCGCGGGGCTCGCCGCATCGTGCTAACCTCCTAATTACCTCTGCGCTCCTGGTACTTCAAATAAACATGCAAACGCTTTGTTGGATGCACGGCTTAGTAAATTAAAAAAAAAACAGCTATTTAGCCTTTTCATAAACACAGCCACCATGGCCAAATTAAAATAAAAAAAAAAATTACTTCCCGGCCTAGGCCTTCAATTTCGTATGAAATTCCTTTACAGTTCTCTCGAGTTGTTCCGTCGGAAACGTGGCACTTTGAAGCCTAAAATAACTAACATAACGCCGACATTACATAGCATGTTTGAGAAAATATCGTTGCTTGTTATAGTTATCGTTATGGTTACTGAATGGTGACCAAGGTATTCAAAAAGATCCCTAGGTAGACCATCTGCCGTTTGGGTGGATCGTCATCCATAAAACGGCGAGACTGTGAAACGTGCAGGACCAGGAAGAGTGGTGTGACAAGCAAGAGTCATACCCAACAGTGGCTGGTTGATTGGATAGATGGATATATCATTAAGTGCTGTAATATACGAATGGTGTCCAAATGCTGGGCAAAGGCCTCCTTCAATTTCCTCTCTTCTCTTTCTGTGGCAATCTTCCGCCGAACCTTCAGAAGTCATACCGCTCCGCTTGGGTCTGCCGCGCTGTCCGTTTCCCGCATTGCGAGCGTACGTTGGTGTTTCGCACTTCGCTCTTTTAAGAGTTAATCATATTATGATAAATATGGTGTAAATGTTTGGTTTAATTTAAGCTTACATATTTCCCTTCTCTTGTAACTGCGTCATCCATAAATTTTTATAGGAGAGATTTATAGGAGAGGAAGGCAAACGAGGAAGATTACCTGATGGGAAGTTATCACCACCGCCCGTAAACACCAGCAACTCAATAGTTGTCGGTGCGTTGGCGGCCAATTAGGGAGATGTAAGCTCTTTTTGAAGGCACGCATGTCATTACTTTTTGGAATTATCGCCAAAGGGACTTCGTTCCACAGTTACCGTTATTGGTTCAAAATTGATTTAGTTTGCAAGATTCCGCTGGTCTTAGAAAAGCTTGCAAAAAACCCGAAAATATATGTATAGTTTGTAAAATAAATAGTTTATAACAAAAACATGGCAATCGGTAAACTGAAAAAACATTATTATGTACCTACCTAACTAACTATTAAAATTCACATGCAAATTATCTCTTCCGAAACCGTGTCTAAATATTCAAAAAGAAATTGTCCGAGTTTTTAAAACTACGTACAATATTTAATCGCTCAAAAATTAATGTAAAAGCATGAATGTCGGGAAATAAAAGTAAGTGAAGCTTTGAGAGTATCATCGTTGCATATTGCACAAGGACATATTCACATTATCAAAAGCATCTCTCAATTAAAACTGTATGTTACTGTGCAATTTAAATTGCATGTGCATTTACGTTACAAATTCTTAACTTTAGTCCTTACATACTTTGTCGTCATGTGTCTGTTTTTTGTTCTGTTTCTTGGGTTTTGTACCTCCAAAGGTGAAAAAGAAACCCTTAGAATCATTTCATTTTCCGTTTGTCGGTCTGTAAAGACCCGTTTTCCCAGAAACGCGTGATGTTATCAACTTGAAATGTATGTCAAATACTTAGGCTTCCCTTGAGGTTTTGAAAAAAAATAAGTTTTATGTCAATGCAATCAAAAGATACGGCCATTCATGCCGCATATTTTGAAATTCACAAATAAAAACACAGAAAACGATAGATTTCGAGTTAGATGTTTCGTAACGGTTCCCCTAATCTAAAAATTGATAATAATATGCCCAGAATGTTTTCATCAGCTACCTAATATACCTAACTTGATGTAAGAAACATTATTTTTTATCTCCATTTAACATAATATATGGGAGGTTGTGCAGAGTCCGTCCGGATCACTACCACCGTCTTATCCATTAACCTACCGCCAAACAGCAGTGTTTACATTGTTGTGTTCCGGTTTGGGGATAAGACGGCCGGTGTAATGACTAGCATAGAGGCATTCCATCTTAGTCCTCAGGGTTGGCAACGTGTTTGCAGTCTTAGGCTTGCAGTCTTGTGAATGCGAATGTCTATGGATCACAGTTTCCACTTACCATCAGGTGGCCTGTGTGCTCGTTTGCCTTAACTAAGCCATTAAAAAAAATAAAAAAAGGTACCCGAAAACAATGACCAAAATGCCTGGCCGCAACCTGAAATTTAGTCATTAAGTATTAATAATTTGTGCAAATGCAAAAGTTGTGTTATCGTTTTGCACCATCTTATATTACATTAAACCTACACATAAGTCAGTGTTTTTTTTCCTTTTTTTCCCTCTACTTTTGGCACGTTTTCCTGCTGAATTACGCATGATATTTGATATTACACTTAATTTAATATTTATAGCTATATATAAAACTGTTATGTATATGAAATAAAATAATTTGCCTGAAAATAAAAAACAATAATTGTAACTTAGTAAAATATAATAACGTATTTGATTTTATTTTTAAGTAAAACAGCAACGAAATTAGAGCCTCTTTTAAAAAAATAAGAATATTTTAAACTCAACGAAAAACGTTATCCAAAAACCCGCATTCTTTTCAATTGTGTATTAGGAACATTTCCACGTACGTATTCTTTTAGCAGATAAAAAGCCTAGTGATATACGCCGATCAATAAGCATATTTCACCCATGAAGACACTTTTATGACCCTCGAAATAACCAATTTATTGCGAACATTAAAATTACAAGAGACTACGTGCGCTGCATATTTTTAATTAATTTTACACATTATAAATAGCTTACGTTCATTTTTAATCCTTTTATTACCAAGCGTCCTCAACTGCACTGTCACGATGTCGACGATTGCTCAAGCATGACGCCGATGGGCGTCTGTGGCATCAAATTCAAATTCAAATTCAAATTGTTTATTGGTAATACATACATTACATGTCAGTTTACAATTGCTAATAAATAAAATATATTAAATTGTTTACGTACCTAAACATTTCATTATGGTCGTAGAACGCCTGCTCGACAAGCCAATTTTTAAGCCTACGTTTAAATAGTGATGCGCTTTGCGTAGCGGTAACCTTAGGACCCATGACGTGGATAAGCTTCCGGGATTGTCCGATTTTCCGGGGTCATGTGCCTGCGCGGGGCGTCCATCCTAGGAGTTGTGTCTAGGTTTTCTCGTGTATGCACTGCCACGTGAACACCATGGTAAGCTAAATGTTACACCGATTGGCGTTCGCAGCATCCGAGCAGGTTCCATTGAATCGTACGGCGATCAGCGTTAGCGTAATCCAGCTTAGTTAAATTGGGCAGCGTTCTAAAGCGAAGAATGTATCCTCACCGTAAAACCGACTACAAACAATAGTTTTAAAGGCTAAATAAAAGATACTTAAAAGTCTAAAAATAGATATATATTCTTTACAATGTTTTGTAAATTCAAATTCCATGGGATTGTTATGAACGCCATCGATAGGCGTCAACGGTATTCTGTTACAACAACAAAAAGACGTCGATCGAAGTATTTCGTTTCAAGTAACAATCAGCTCTACAGTTAAGTAATGTTTACATCTTTCAAAACGTTACACCTTAAACCTCTAATAACACGAGTAGTTGCTAGTTTCATCCCTCTCCGCACTCAAGGCATCTCCACACGGCGGTAAATCACAATTGGCGGTAGTAAATCTCTGCCGCAGATAAAGTACGGACGTGTGTCGCACCCTAATATCCTGCTACCAGGTTTATGTTTCTATATTCGTCATGATGGAGCAGGTGAATTCTGAATTAGTTTTTTGATGTTTTTTTGGATTAACAGAAGAACAGAGCAATTGTAACAAAAACAAGCTTTATCATAGTTAACACGTAGAACCTATTTTAATAACAAAATTAATCGTAGATTTTCGATACGACATTGACCTAGGGTTGTCAATGTGTATAATATGATTTACGGCTAAAATAATGTTCGTCATCATCATCAGCCCGGGGGCGTCCACTGCTGGACAAAGGCCTCCCCAAAGAGCGCCACAAGTCACGGTCTTGAGCCGCTCGCATCCAGCGGCTCCCCGCGATCCTAATCAGGTCGTCAGACCACCGGGTGGGAGGCCGTCCAACACTCCGTCCACCGGTGCGGGGCCGCCACTCGAGAACTTTTCTTCCCCAACGGTTATCAGTTCTCCGAGCTATGTGGCCTGCCCATTGCCACTTCAGCATGCTAACTCATGCTAAAATAATGTAATATCATGTTATTGTAGAAAATGAAACAGTACACTCTTTTCTTAATCAGTTAACCCTTCAATAAATAATAGACAAATTAACCCTTCATTTCATTATGCATAATGGACTTTACATAGAATATTTTCTGTACTTTCGATTTGTTAAAAGTATTTGACTCTTTACTGCTCACCTCAGAAAAAGATACAAGCAATACAGAACATGAAACTTAAAAGTAGAGGTAGATAACAGGCGGTTTTCAAGATGACACTTGACTCAGGATTTTTCGTGAAAGGGCTATTTAATTACCCATCATATCTACATTATTACTTCGTTCTAAATGGCGTTGATTTTATTTCATTCTTGGTTCAAACAATTTAATACGTGCCACTACTGTCAACTCTAGCGCCAAAAATGCTGGAAAATCTACGATCGCTGTTAATAAGATTAAAATTGCATCTCAGCCTAATTGTACAAAATGTTGTACAGAATTATCACAAGTTTGTAGAGTTGCTGGTAATTTTGTAGCTCAGCCTACCCTACTGCCTACGAAGGCGTGAGTTTATGTAAAATTATACAGTATAAATAGGAAAAAAAGTTAATAAATCCAAACGTAATATAAACTATTGTAAACGTTACAACGAAAAATACAAACGAGCCAAAATGCGCATGAGGAGGAAAAAAATATTCGGTAAAAAGTTTTATGCGGAAAAATGTAAGTCGCAAAAGCGAGACTTTCAATAGATAGCCGATAAATCAAATTGTGCCGGAAATCACGAGCCGGAACCGATATTCTATGCACCAAAATACTTGTAATGATGAAAAATCAGGAACAATAAACCCTGTCCTACCATGGAACTGTGTCACAGTGATGTTATGAATAAAATGATAAGGATTGTCAAACAAATTGACACTAAAACACAGTTCTATGGTGGATACTCAATATTTTGTCGCAATCATAACAAATCTACAAAGATCGATATATGTATAATCTATAGACATAATAATATATCAAGGAAGAAATGCACGGACACACAAAGAACGATGTTTTATCTACATTTTGTTACGCGATAACCGCAACCATATTATGCCCAGTGTAAAAAATGGCTTTGATATACGGACAGACAGACAAACGAACATAATAAAATTGTGCTTTTTGTGCTAAACTCATAAAAGACAAAGGATGCTTTCCAACCTTATGTTAAAAAACAGGGGGCGGAATGAGAAAAAGTTTTTAACAACACCAATAAGGACACCAAGATGGGTGCCAACTCTCTCAAGCAATTTAAAATACATTTTTGCTATTTTTATCCAAGAGAGAAGTAAAAACAACCCATCCGTGTTGCCACAAATTAGAAGTTTCTGTAGGAGAACGTATAGAAACTTTTTTTAAGTTGTTTCGCTCCGTCATAGGTAAGTATTATGTATGTATGTATATAAACTCTTTATTGCACAAACAGAAAATATCAAACTTAAAAAAGAAACAGAAACACAAAAGGTATGTACAAAGGCGAACTTATCCCTTTTAGGAATCTCTTCCAGTTAGTCTTTGAGCGATTGAGAGATTAATAAAAACAAAGAATGGCTTAACGTACAATAATTAAAGAAACAGAGAATAAAAATAATAATAGAAAATAAATATATATATTAAATATGATAAATAAACGAATATTTTTATTTTTATTTGTCTCGTGAAAATTCTGAGTTTTGACACGTTTACCTGCTCAAATATGGAAGGTATATTTATTTTAAATCGTTGGATAGGTTTTTCAAAAACATTGCCGATTTGTGGTAGAAACTTTTCAAGTACGTAATCCGTCTTTTTTAAAATAGGCTTTAAAAAGCTAATTTATTTAAGCCCTTTTACTCAAAAACAGTTGAGCGCATGCTCTAATATATTGTAACAGAATCAGAATCAGAATAATTTTTAATCAAGTAGGTATTATAAAATAATAAACTCTTTTGAAACGTCTTAGTATCGACTTAGCGTAAGTTTACTGCAGGTTTTAATCGCGACCGAGCAGAGAAGAACCTGTAAGAAACTGCGTCGCATGTCTTTTTTTTAAATTTTACTAAACCATCCTTTCCAAATGACCGATGGATGAAAGAAGATTGACGAAAGAGATATACAGAGCGAAAGTGAGGGGAAGGGTCGGAAGAGGCCGCCCTAGGCGTACTTTTTCGAATCAAACCGGAGAAATACTGGAAAAGGGCCGAATCTTAAGTACCCGAAACCGACGTGCGTGCATGACTCGATGTATGAATGTGGAAGAAGCGAAAGACATTTGTCAGGATCGTAGCAGGTGGAAAGAAGTCGTCTCTGCCTACCCCTCTGGGAAACAGGCGTGATTTTATGTATGTATGTACTAAACCAATGTTAACATCATTGCAGTTATAGAAAACAAGATAAGTCTTTTTTTTTTTTTTATGGCAGTGAGAAGGCACGCGAGCACTCAGGCCACCCTGATGTTCAGTGGGATCTGAGTTCCATACACATTTGAAATCTCAAGACTACAATCTTAAAACTGCAACCCAAGACTTCAAATGGGATTGTTCATATTTTTACAATTACTCTAATTCGGAAACCATTTCGAGGAGGGTTTTAAAGCCTTCTGAAATATTTATCTATTTCAGATATTTTGACAACAGTATATTTAACTTTTGTTTGACTTTCGTTTTCGGCTTGAAGCCCTCCTAGGTGTATCTTACGGGTTAGGCGAAAATCGCTTAAAATAGTACGTTTTAATACACTATTACAATCACTTTTTATCATTAGTTATCATTAAACTTTTTATCATTAGATGTCATCCATAAAATTTCTGCTAAATAAATAACCATTCTAAAAAAAATTTAGGTCAAACACAAAATTAATGAAATAGGTATAAAATTACCTATTCTTTCGAATTAGAATGTGAAAACCGTGAGTTTTTTTTTTGGGCTATCCCAAATGCGTTGCCTACCCTGAGGACTGGGATAGAAAGCCTCTATGCTAGTAATTTCACCGGTTGTCTTCTCCACACCGGAACATAGCAATGCGAACACCGATTTTTGTGACATTTGACCTTGAACAACTTACGACCCAGACACGAGATTCTATGTGGGTTTTGAGACAACTTTTAGAACGCCAAAATGAAGGTGCATACGAGTTTCCATTTTAATATCTTTAATTCCCAGGTTGACCTAATTTTTTTTCTGTACTTAACTGGGCTATGGTAGTCATTTTGCCTGTAATGTTCTTACCCCCGCATAGGAACACAACAATGCAAACACTACTTTTACAGCAACTCACACACAAGTAAGATTGTGGTAGCGACCTGAATTTTTCTCCTGATAGTAATTCCACCACTAACATGTTCAAAGTTCAGTTTTAAATCAATATAAAATAAAGTATTCCTAGCGAAACATAAATTCTATATTTGTATAAGATTAAAACTTTTAAAAGTATCGCGTCAACTAATTGGCGGCCTTAAGAAATAGTTAAAAGTTCAAACTTCGAGCTGAGAAACTTTGGCTTGGCTTTTATACAGTTTTATCGTATTTCAAAGGAAAACTTGGTGAGAAAAGATCACTTAAAATCAGGTTAAATAGATCTTTAACTTCATAAAATTTATTACTTAGGGACTAAAAATAACAAACAACTAAAAAAAAAGCTCTAGGCTTATACTATGGATAGGTACCTACCTATCTAGACAACGACAAACTTACTTATAGGCTAGGCTTTTGAGGTAGAGACCTCGTCGTGTGGTTCTCATAGTCATTATTTCTAGTTTAATGATTGACCTTACATTTTTTTGCATTTTACAATGTTGCTCTCTTTTAGTATTATTGTGTTTTTGAATGAAAAAAATGACCTTCTGCTGGAGTTTCTTGCGGCACTGCTCGGCAATGATGGTCTTGTCCGAAGCGCTAGTAGATTCACTCTATATTATCGACGTGTATGCTCTTAGGGCCAATTTCAAATATAGAGAAAGAAATACATAGAACACCTCCAAGACCAAGGAACAAGTACGAGGGCGACACTGAAAGTTTTTAGATCTGGCCACTTGTAAACAATACAATAAAAAGATAAGTTTAAATTTTGAAAATGGAACACTTTGCCAATATTGTTGAGTATGTCTTTTATTCATTTGTCATTTGTTTTACGATTTGGCGGCAAATTGAAAGTTGTCTGTGTCACGGTCAGCATGAATTTAACGCGAGAAAATTTTCTTGCAATGATTTTTTATGACTTTCGATGTCATTTAAGTCAACAAGAAAGTTATGATAGACTACGATTGGCCTTTCACGAAGAAGCCCCATCTCGTGCCACTGTTTACAATTCGTTTATTGAGTTTAAACGTGGTCGCAATAATCTCACCGATGATCTGCGTGAGGCCGGCCTTCTACGGCAGCGACAGAAGATAACATCAGTGTTGTGCGGCGTATGATAGAGACCGATAAAAGAGTGACCTATCGTAGAAGCTTGGGCATCGGTATGAGTCAAGTGCACAAAATCCTCCATTAACATTTAGCGGTCAGGAAGCTTTGTGGTGGATACCTCATAATTTGACCGAGGCCCAAAAACTCCGTCGCATTTTTTTGCCTATACCGGGAATCAAACTCAGAACCGTCGTTATTTTCCGTTTAGAATTAGAACGTCACTGTTCTTATCCTCACACCGAAACACAAAGGTGTCAGGTAAGCGGTAAATTTTGTCTGTGGTTAACCGTTAATCACACGCAACTCGGAGTTAATTTTAATGAGCTTAATCCAACTTCGTTAATTATTCAGAAGTAGGCAACACAAGTCGCAATTTAATGTTGTTCCGGTTACTCTTGCTTCTATCTACGCAAGAAAGAGCGAGACTAATTACACAATGGTAAATAATTTAGAGATACAATTAAATTAAACTCGATGACGCGTTGCCCTAGTTGGTAGTGACCCTGCCTACGAAGCTAGCGGTCCTGGGTTCTATGACCGGTATAGACAAATATTTTTTTATACTTAAGTATTTATTTATTTCTCTTTATAACTATTTTATATCGTTGTCTAGTACCGACCCATAGTACTGTACTATGCTTTCACCTAGTTCTAGGCTTGTAACAAGCCTAGAGCTAAATCACAAAAAAACAGGTCTTTATGCAAACAACGGCGGTCCAAATTTTAAATTGAGTTAACCTTTTCAATAATAACATAAATTATTTTTAATCTAATAGGTAAAAAAAAATCATTATAAACACTGTACAGTAGTAATTAGAATTAATTTAGCTGTCAAAAAAATTGGACATCAGTAACTTTTTGGAATAAATTACAAAAATAAACATAAAGACATTGTTTGTGTGATTTACAAGATTTGAATTAAAAGTTGATCAACAAAAAAAATAGTATGATAAGTGAAATAATTATTGTTACAAATAGATTGAAAACGCGATACAAACAACAACATTGCACACACTCACACTAAACATATTTTAAAAAAAAACGCAAAAACAGATACCATTATTTAATTAAAACTGCCAGTTAAGCTCTTCCAGCGTTCATAAAGAAAAAAGAAAACCAAAGATAAGCTCTAAAAATAATTGGACTTATTCTTCGCAAAAATAAATCCAAATAGAAAATTATATTTCACTCTCATTTTCATTTTTCCAAAATATAATATATTTCCATTAAACCTCAATGTTGTATGTTATCACGAAAATAACAATGGAACAATTTTAAATCCTAAACCGAACAAAAGAGGCATTTCAAAATGTCCGCTCCGTTTTTTTCCCATTCAATCTAAGTAATGTAAAATAAATATCATGTGGCTTGGCGGTAGGGACAGACTATTCACTATGTGGTAAACTGCTGTTATTTTTTACATGAGAAGATAATTATAATATCATGTAATATAACGTTAAAAAATCTAACAGAGAGCCAGAAAATCCGACTGGAAAAAAATGAAAAAAATATTGTAAACAGTCAATTAACAATTTTATTCATTTATTTCATTTATGTTTAAGACGATAAAATTCATTTCGAATTTAATAGCCATTTTTATGGCGCCTTATTTTAAAATTATGAGAGAAAGAAGCCTCCCTGATACTGTCCGGTAGGTTATTATATATTCGTGGGCCGAGCACGTCGACTGATCGTCCACTCTTCACCAACTTGTGGGGCACGGACGCGAGGCAGCCCGCGTCATTGTTGCTGCGCAGATGGTGTTTTGTATTGGCCTGTTTAACGGCCAACTTCTCAATATTAGAATGAATAAAGATAGCTACTTATTGAATAAGTACACTTGGCAGTGTGAGTATTTTGAATTGTGGAAAGTACCCTCGGGCAGAGACAATATAGATAAAATTATAGGAAACAAAGGGCTCCCGCCCTCAACATTACCCTTTGAGTGACCATGAGCTTTCTTATGACTCTGAAGAGTAGAAAAAATGAGCGTTTTTTTTTCACTAAACCGCCTCTCTTCTCTGCACATGGGCGTTAATCCCGCGACAGTGGGTATTATCAAGGATAATCTTGAAAAATAACGTCCTGTCTAATCCCGATCTCGGAATCACCCCCTTAGGGCCCGTTACCCGGACTTGGACCCATAAAGAGGGTTATGGTTTGGGCATATTGGACCGGGTTTTTTGTCATATTTGATTGCCTCGGGGGAGCACTTGGGAATATTTGGGGAAAAGGATGCTGCGGAATATCTGAGGTATAACGCTCGTTAAGATATTAACATGCGGAGTGCTAAATTGGTCATCTAATTAGCTAGTATAAAGGTTCTCTAAGAGTTTTTTCAGTTTGATATTTTTCTTTTATTTGATTTTATTTTTGAAGCTATACTTATTGCGGTTTAAATAACGATGTGGTTGTCTTTATTGTCAAGTGAATAAGATCTATCATAACGTTCGGACTAGATGCTTATTGGGTTAGCCCATCTCATTTCTATATCGTAATAATATATATCGTAATACAGTAACGACACGTTGGCCTAGTTGGTAGTGACCCTACTTACGAAGCTAGCGGTCCTGGGTTCAAATCCTGGTAAGTGCAGATGTTTGTGTGATGAGCGCGAATATTTGTTCCTGAGTCATGGATGTTTTCTATGTATTTAAGTATATATTTCTCTATAGAAGTATGTATATCGTTGTCTAGTACCCATAGTACAAGCCTAGAGCTTAGTTTGGGACTAGGTCAATTGGTGTGACATTGTCCCCCGGCTGAGTTAAATATAATACCATTACCATCGAAAGCAATATTGGTTTGCCTAGTGGAATAGACGTAGAAGCCTGCTATTATTTATTTGAAACTAACTGTCATAACATGAACACACATAATTCCAATGTCAAAGCAAGACAGGCGTAAACAAACAAAAATTTTTTGGAGGGAATGTTCCTTCCTACCAAAAAAAAATGCAAGAAATAACTTCTTATAAAATGGTAGGCAGGTCACAGTCCAACTGTATTCGGCTTTTGTTTTTAAATATTGTGGGACGCTGACTTCAGTTGACGGACCTACCTACCATTTTATACTCGTATGAAGTTATTACTTGAATTTTTGAAGGCGGGTCATTTGTTTTATTTTATTCTTTTTAGTGATCCTATTTATGCTGTTATGTAGTCCCACTTATCAACTAATGAGAAACTATAGAACACTTCAAGCTCGCCGCAAGCAACACCGCGTGAATGTCAAAGTCATATTTAAACCTAAATGTGCTCCCTCATAGTCACTCAAATATCTTATCACCTCCCTTCAAATAGGTACCGTAAAGGAGTTTCGGTGGCCATCTGTGTTCTTCATCATCAGTTCCACTTCACTATATAGTACTTTTCAAAAGCAAATGCAGGACTGACAGTGGAAAATACCAAAATCGCTATAGGTGTGCCTTTTATATTTGAGGAGTTCCCTTGACTTCTCCAAGATCCCACCATCAGATCCTGACGTGTTGACAATGGGGCCAAATACAAAGTATACACATATAAACTCCAAAAAAAATGTTCAAATCGGTCCATTGGTCCAGTAATCGCGGAAAACAGATTTAAAAAAAAGATCCCGACGAAATGAGAACCTCCTCCTTTTTTGAAGTCGGTTAAAAAAAACCACAACACCACCAAAGAAAGTCCAAACAAACAAAGTCGCGAGCCGCCTCTTGTGCAGAATAAAGGTCAGTAATTTACTGCAAATAACGCTACGAGCGCTACACCGCAGCTAGAAGCAACATTTTCCGCTACTCAGCAAAAATATGCTTCAGCCAGCAGTGTTATGCGAGTTGTTAGCAATAAATATGAATGACATGTGTGACATGGTTATCCTGGTGGCAGCGTGCAGCGGTGATCCTTTACCATTAGGTGAATTATATTACTTTTTTTACAGCTTCCATAAAAGCTGATTCATGCAACAAAGAGTTGAGAATGATTATAACATTATAATCAAGCATGTAAAGTTAATTACTTACTTTTCTTGATGCCTTTATGCATACCATGCCTTATGCATAACATCATAATTATTTTATTTATATATTGATCTTTTTTTTTTTTTTTTATTACAGAGAAGGCATACGAGCAAACAGGCCACCTGATGGTAAGCGGAAACTGTGACCCATAGACATTCGCATTCACAAGACTACAAGACTTAGACTGCAAATGTGTTGCCAACCCTGAGGACTAAGATGGAATGCCTCTATGCTAGTCATTACACCGGCTGTCTAAATCCCCTCTGTTCCCTCCAAGTCATATCTCTCCTCTATTGCTTGTAAATCTATTTGCGCTTTTTACCATAGTATAAAATCGTGTTTGTTTGCAATTCTGGTCAGATCTGAGTAATGTATATCCATGTATTAACTGTACCTTTATGAAACTATAGGTCTATTTTCTGTTATTGTATCTGCTCATGATTATGTACGACTGTTTGTTTCTGAATTTTTTTTTTTTTTGAATATCTATTAAAATAACCAATGTAAGTATAAGCTAACAAAGATTTGTTCCTATCTCTCTAGCAAAACAGAATTGAACATGGAGAGGATTAAAACTCCATGTTCAATTCTGTTTTCAAATCAGATATGCCGGTGACGTAATGACGTCACAATGCATATTGGATCTGTGTCTCTAATCTCGTATTATATTTTCCTTATTTATATGCCGATATTAATTTTAGTTTCACTTTTGGTGAGCTTATTTACGGTATGTTCATATTTTAGTGAGGTAACCGATTAAAAAAAACCCATGCATCTTCCCTATTTTAGATTTATAATTTGTTCATTAGGAAAATTCAATAACATTTAATATCATGCGTGACTTGATGCCAAGTTCGGTCAGGACGGGGTACATATGATGTCCTCAGAATCTCAACTAACAATTCTTCTGTCAGAGACTGCACTGGCTGGAAGCGCATGCAAATTGCATACATAACGGAGCATGCTCGACACGCTCGTTTACGCGTCGGCACTGCCTGCAGCTTGCAGCCAATGCAGCGCCTTTGCCACCGGCTAATTTGCCGCTATGGTTCAAATTATTCGAGTTGATTGCTGTTGGCTTGTTTAAACATGTACACTAACAATGGACTGTTTTTAGGTCCTGAAGCAAAAAGGAGTGTGGCGATACTTTTCGAAAATCGAATTTTACAGCAAGCGATTTTTCTATTAGCAAAATAGGACACCTGATGGTAAGTGGGATCGGAGAACCATAGACCTTTGAAATCTCAAGACTACATTCTCAAAACTGCAATCCTAAGACTTCAATTGCCTACCGTGAGGACTGAGATGGAATGCCTCTATGCTAGTCATTTCACAGGTTGTCTTAAGCCCACACCGGAACACAGCAATGTGAACGCTGCTTGGCGGTGGGTTAACGGTTAACATGGTAGCAATCCGGACTGACCCCGCACGAGGTCCTACCATCACTTACTTAGCTTATTTTGCCAAAGATTGTTATCTCAGTGAAATAATTCCATTATCATAATTTCCCAATCTGTATTTATCTGAATAGACTTATATCAATTTCACAAAGTCGACGGAGCTCCTACATCTGGGTGGTTTGGCCCTTTGGGCATGCTGCAAAAGTGACATAACATAAAATCTGCCTACGTATTTCGGCCTGAATGGTGAAATTGGCGACTGGAAAGAAATCAGAATGGTAAATATGCGACCAGCAACAAATCAAGAATAGGAATTAAAGACATTAAGTTAAATTACGAATCGGAAAAAAGCGAGCGTATAAATGGGTACCAGAAAAAAAAAAGAAAACTATTACCACACTCGCAAAAGGGTGTGAAACGTATCTATGTATCAGTCAGATTATCTGTGGCTTCAAAGTATCCAAACAAAGAAGATAACTGGTTTAATCAAGATTTTTTTATTTAGGTTTTTAAAAATCGCTTGGATTATTTATTTATTTATTTATTTATTGGTAGGAAATCCAACAGTTACACTTACAACATATGAAACAACAATAAGAGACACAAAACCAATTAAAGGATTTCACATGTAGTGACTGAGTAGCAAACTTAAAGTTTAATACAAACTTCAAATGTACACGCACTATTGTATTTAGGAGATATCAGTTCTGAATTTATGCCAAAAGTTCTTTTTTTTTGCACATCCAATCGGAATCAGCATTCTAACGAGTAAACCAGCTGGATTTAAGTAAAAAACAGCAGAGATCCTGTTTCCGCTTTTAAATTTATCAGCGCCTCTATTCTAGGCGGTAAACAACAAATCGTATTTGACGGTAACGTCACGGTATCGTCTTTAAGTCGGCCGCCATTACTGTGTCAAAACAAGAGCTACCAAAACCTCGACAACACGATAACAGATCAAAATTTTATGTTTCATTATGGTATTTACCGTGTTCAATAGAGGCCCAGATCGGCTTTTAGATACTGATATCGTATTATTATCGAGTAAACTCTAATTATATTTAATTGAATAAAGAGTTCATAAAATACGTCGAAGTTCTACATTAATTGAAAACAACTCCCATCGCGACAAGATACTCGTAGTCATATCATCTATTGCATTATGTGTTTACAAAAGGTCTTAAATATATTTCATGTCCAACATAAACCCTGTTAGGGCACTGCATTTAATTCATATTATAATATTAAGATAATTACTTCATCATGTCAGCCGAAAGACGTCCACTGCTGGACATAGGCCTCCCCCAAGGCTTTCCACTCAGACCGGTCTTGTGCTTTTCGCATCCACCGCGGTCCCGCGATCCTGACGAGGTCGTCACTCCATCTTGTTGGAGGCCTGCCTACAGCTCGTCTTCCGGTCCGCGGACGCCACTCCAGAACCTTCTGACCTAGATAACTACTTAATAACTAAATTACATTACATTAAATTAAATAATTACTTAACTTATCCCTCATATTCAAAAAAGTCGTTCAGAGTGTAAAAACTGTTTTCTGTCAAAAAATCCTTTTTTTTTTGTTGTAAAATATGTCCTTGTGTATTAATTTTAATGTCGATGGTATATTATTATATATTTGTACTGAGATAAGGTGGGTCCCTGAACTGACTATTTTCATGTTAGTGAATAAATTTATAAGCTTGTTCCTCTTTCTTAAATTACTTTATGAAGGCTCCCATAGACTACAGTTTATTTGGAATTAAACTTTAAAATAAATTGTGAGTCTGCGTTCTAATGCCAAGAACTGACGGCCAATATCGGCCGACAGCCTATTATGTTAGCCTGTGGTGACTTTAACACCTGATTGATTGATTGAAAAATGTCTTTACGTTATTTTGATCCTTAGTCATATCAAATTCAATACTCAATACTCAATATTTTATTGCAATCATAATGTACAAGGATGGAAATATAAAGTAAAAGTTTCATTATGAGCCCTGTTGGGCACGGCAAAATATTTAGAGAGAGGGAGACTTATTATTTCAATAATATGAATGGAATTTATTAAATTATTGTATTTATGTATAATTTAATTAGCATTATTATATTTTTTCATCTAAGTATTCATTGATTGTGTAGTAAGCTTTGGTAATAAGTAACTGTTTGAGTTTATTTATAAATTTGCGTTCATTTGTTTCTTGTCTTAATATTTGAGGTAATTTGTTGTACATTTTTATAGTCATTATGTAAGGGCCGGATGAGAAGAGTTTAAGGCGGGAAAGTGGCAAGATAATTTTATGTTTATGGCGTATTGGGCGTGTAGGAGGCATATCCTCGCGTTTTTTATAAAAGTGTTAATGCTTGCGTACGAATTTACATGCTTCCAAGATGTAGATGCTTGGAAGTGTAAGCAGTTTATGTTTCAGGAAGTAGGGTCGGCAGCTGTCGGTTTGTTTTATATTCACTAGTATACATATCAGTTTTTTCTGTAGGGTAAATAGTGATGACGCGTCCGTGCTGTTACCCCACAGAATGATGCCGTAGTTGAGCCAGGAGTAGGCGTATGCGTAGTAAGTGGCTAGAGCAGTTGGGAGGTCGGTAGATTTTTTAACTTCACGGAGGGCATAAACAAATTTAGAGATTTTTGAATGAATTTTTTTTATATGTGTTTTCCAATTAATATGGGTGTCAATATCTATTCCCAATAAAGTGAAATGGTCAACAACGTTTATTTTAATATTGTTATAGATGAAGTTAATTAACAATTTCTGTTTCTGATATGGGTAAAAAGTTATTAATTTAGTTTTAACAAAGTTTATTTCCAGGTTGTGGTCGGACATCCAGTTTGTAATTAAGTCTAAGATAGAACAGAGCTTTATATTTATGTTTAAATTATTTTGGCAAGTAGTCAGTATTGAGATGTCATCTGCGAACAGTACACAGGGGTCGTTCATGATTTTTGGAAGATCGTTAATGTAGATAAGAAACAGAAGACATCCAATTACACTACCTTGTGGAATTGAGTAGGGAATGCAATTAACCGATTAAATGTAGCATCGGTTAATTTACCGGTTAAGACGAAATTTATCGATTAACCGATTAATAACCGGTTATTAACCGATTGAATTTTTTGCTTAAAAATAATGGTTTCTTTTAGGTTATTTAACATGAAAACTGGTGAACAAAGACGTGTAAATAAAACAGACGTACTTATTATGTGAAAACGCTTTAATTAGTGATATAATTATTTCTTAAATGTTAGATTAGAGATCAGTATTTCGACCACCAGTATACTAGTTTCATTTCTACACATTTAGGACATTCAGTATCTTAAAAATTCAACATCAGTATAATAGAATGTTACTTATGGAGTTGTATAATATAAAAAATACTTTTCCTCGTAATATCTAAATAAAATTATCTGCTTTCCGACTTTCAGTTGATTTCAAGAAGTGGTACCAAACGCTACTCTTGCTGCTCTTAGACTCTGAAATTCTCCATATTAAACACCACATTCTGTAACAAACATTGAAAAGGAAAATAAACTTGGATTCTCAAAGGATAAGTAAAAAAATATTTTATCGAGTAAAGAAACTCAACTCAATAGTTACATTAGAGACATTATTATAACTTAACTTACCCTTAATATACATAACTTGTAAGAGTTGTAAGCAATCCATCCAAGTTCGATAATCACACGCTTGTAAAAAGTCAATTTAATAACAAAAAGTCATCAAAATAACACGCGCTTAACTGCTTATGTAACCACTAACCACTAGCAAACCAACAAACTAACACTCCAGGTACGCGTCTATTTGCATCAAGTGTGAAGGGTACACTAGCTATACCTCTGACCTTATCATCTGAGCTCTGGGGCCATAAAAACCCTTTTGCGAACATCTCGCTCGCTCTAGGGAGCGGTGCCGCGACAGCGAGCGATTATTTTATGGTCCCAGAGCTCAGATGATAACGTTCGAGGCATAGCGTCAAAATTATAACGGTGTTTTAGAAAGAGACCATTAATCGGTTTGCCTTGTTTTTGTAGCGCGTAAGCATTCTCTCTTTCACTCATAAACGTGTAACCGGCCGGTGCAGTGCAGTGCAGTGCAACATATCTTCTTTTGTTAGAAACTAAATAATAAAAGCGACACCAACGTTATTGGTTTCATTTGTGAAAATCTTATTAATTTTACAGCTCACTAAGACTTTTTAAATTAATATTATGCATAATTGCGTATATTGCGATGTTTGTGTAATTTTAATATATATTTAGTTTAATTTGTGTCGTCTATCTAATAAAAACTTAACAATGGAAGCTTTTTGCAGATCACTTCTATTAACCGGTTAATCGGTTAATTTCATATTTTAACCGGTTACGTTTTTTGGCATAAATTTTCGATTAAAATCGGTTAATCGGTTAACCGATTAACCGGTTTGCATTCCCTAGAATTGAGGCTTCTGGTGATATGACGTTTGAACGAACGTTTGTTATGTTTTTGTTAGCAGAATCAAAATATTCTATCTCAACCACTTGTTCCCTATTTTTTAGATACGATGAAAGCCATTTATGCGCTAGGCCTCGGATTCCTATTCCATATAGTTTTTGCAGGAGTAAATTATATTGGACCTTGTCGTATGCTTTAGTCATGTCGAGTAATAAGCCCACAGCGTACTGTTTACTGTTGATGATGCTGAGAGCCTCTTGGATATATTTAAATACCGCCAAACTAGTCGATCTATTTTCTCTGAAACCGTTCTGTGAATCATCAAATATCTTATATTTTTCACAAAATGCGTATATGCGATTACTCATTGCTTTTTCAAATATTTTTGAAATGGTAGGTAATAGGGCGAGATGGGGCGATAATTATTGGGATCTGACTTAGAGTCTTTTTTATGTATGGGTTTTATAATTGCTTTTTTTAGTGAGTCAGGAAAGACGCCCTCTTCAAAGGATTGGTTAATAAGGGTGCAGAGTGGCAGGGTCAGCTGATCTACACAATGTCTTATCAGGCGCGGCGGTAACTCATCGATCCCGCAACTATTTTTGTTTTTTAGATTTTTTGTTATTTTCTGTATTTCATAAGGTTGTACAGGGGTAAGGAACATAGTATTTTCGGTCGGCTTAATTACTGGGCGGCCAGGCGCTGCATTAGGACCGTCGCCTATGGCTGCAAAGAAGCTGTTAAAGGTATCCGCTACATATTTAGGGTCGGAGGTAAGCGTGTTATTTACATGTAATTGTATGTTATTTTTACTTTTTTCGGATATTTTATTTGTCCGTGCATTTATTATGGCCCACATTGTTTTTACCTTGTTATTACATTTTTTCATTCTATTTATATATTGTATTTTTTTAGCCAAATTTACTGATTGTTTTAATATTTTTTCGTAGGTTTTATAATATCGATGACGTACTGGATCATTCGATTTGAAAGTTAGTATTTTTAGCAAACGCTTGTTTTGGCAAGATGTTTTTATGCCTACGGTAAGCCAATGCTTTTTAAATTTGTTGCTAAGTTTTACTTTGCTTTTTGGTATAACTAAGTTTAAAATCTGTGTCAAAGTATTGCTAAAGGCTAAGTAATTTTCATTTAAATCATTATTGGGTATAATTATGTCCTGCCATTTAATTGTTGAAAGGTGAGTTTTAAATCGTTCTATATTGGTAGTGTTAAATTTCCTCTTTTCTGTATACCAGTTACATTGCGGATTTTTGTTATAAGAGATGTTAACAGATAGAGTGGTACCAGAATGGTCAGAAAAACCTAACTCGTGTGCGTCGGTACGCAGAGTTGCATCCCCGAAGTTAGTGAAAATCAAGTCTAAACACGACGATGTAGTTTGAGTAATACGTGTAGGTTTTTTCACATGTTGACTAAAGTTGTATTCAGACATGAAGTTCAAAAGGGAATTTGCTTTCGAGTCCGCCTTTAATATATTTATATTCAAGTCTCCTCCTAGAATTATTTTGTATTTAGAATATTTTACAGTAACATAGTTTAAAATTAATTCTAATCTGTTATAAAATAAGTCTTCCTCCCTTTTATTCCGATATAGTGTTATTATTAAGATATTTAGATTAATTAATTCTATAGCTCATATTTCTAATATATATTCTAATGACATTAATGTAATATCCTCTTTTAATGTGGTCTTGCAGAAGTATGCACACGCCGCCGCCTCCTCTGGTCTCCCGGCAGAAGGATGCTGCCACATAGTAACCGCTGATGTTGACTAAGCTTAATTTGTCTCGGGTTAGCCATGATTCAGTTATACATATTGCTTGGATTGACGTATCTTGGCTTAAATAGGCTTCTAGTATATGTAGTTTATTATTCATGCTTTGGAAGTTTTGGTACAGTATTCTAAATGGTGTTCGTTGTGTGTCGAAATAAATTAGCAGCTTAAAGTGGCTGTAGCCCGGCCATATATGCCGTAGAACGGATAACCGCTGGAGTTATCATATTCTTGAGTGAAGACCGCGGAATGGCAAACGCAGTGTAGGACGCCCTCAGACTAGGTGGAGCGACAATGTTCACAAGGTGGCTGGCAAGAGCTGGATGAGAGTGGCTGAAGATCGTCCTCGGTGACGAGCACTGGGAGACGCCTACGTCCAACAATGGACTAGTAAATAGGGCATGCAATATCGGACGGTTCTCAATTCCGGAATTGATTTTCGAGATTAGCCTTTAATTCCGGAATTCCGGAACTAGTTCCGGAATTGAGGATTTCATTACTTTTTTTGCGATTCTTTCAATGTAGGGCAAAATAAAACAAAAAATTGTAATCAACATTTATGTACTAATAATTAACAGACGTAATTAGTAGTTTTTTCCTTAAACCAAATTAATAATCACAGTAAACATTATTACTCAAACGAAACATATGGTTATTATAATAATTTACAAAAGTGTTAATATTTGGCAAAAGTAATCGACATAATTAAGATTACATATTAAATAAAATACACACTAAACATTTTAAAAATCACAACAAAATGCAAAAAAAATCAATTAATAGGTAAACTCTTAGCAATAACCAAAAACACTAATAATCCTAAACCTTTTTTGTCATGTGCATTTGGCAGAACGGGTCAAACCATATTTTGAGCTAAAAAATGTTTAGTTATTATGAATAAGGTATCGATACTCTAAGTTAACATAAAATACACACTTAAAAAATCTCAGAGATCATTAGGCTTTAAAAAATCAACATTGTAAAAATAAAAGAATAAATGGTTAAACACAATTTTAGCAATCGTGTTGCCCGATTTAGGTAGATTGTGTCCACTCTTTTTAAATAATTTTCGTAGATCTTGACTTTCACTAAAAAGTCTAAAAGTAACACCATCTAAGGCCGTCATTCTGGACACGATCGTTTCCAAGGATTCATTCCCAGCCGACTTGTAAAAATCTGTCACAAGTTTTCGTTTTTTGCCTTGTTTTGTCGGCTGGTCATATTCTGTTGACATAGGTGTCGAAGCAGAAATACCTGTAGATGTTCCAGGCGTTTCACTATTCACTTCGAGATTTGTAGGGAAGGCGATATCTGGATGTTTAGAGCGTAGGTGTGTCTGTAAGCCAGTTGTGGCCCCGCCTGCAGTTTTGAGTATTTTGTGACATGTCTTGCACTGAGCCGACTGTCCGTCACTAGCACGCAGATAGTGTTTCCATATTTTTAATGTGCTCTTTGAAAATTCCACGTACATCACCTTTTTTCCTGTAGAAGACCTGAAATATAATAGACATTTTATATACCTAACTTGATTTGTAATCTTTTTAGTACGGTTTTTTAAATATGCAAAAAACAAAACTTAACATAACGACTATACTTTAAAAAAAAACATTCAATAACAAACATGGGTGTTCATGTTAATGGTTTGTTCTTTTCATGTATACAGAGTGTGTGCAACACATTCAATTCAACTCGGATTGACCACAGAAATTGTCGTTTAAGAAATCTTTTAAATGCCATATCATACCTCACGTGCTTTACATACCCCTGGGTGAGCCAGCTCGATTGCTGTGTTTTATGTTACACAATGTTTTAAATTCTTAAGTTTATTTTGTGCTTGTGTTAGTGAGATTAAATTATGTATCATGGGGCTGACATAGTCGCCAAGCGACTCAAAGACCCTAATTTTGTAAACGAGAATTAAAAAAACATTAAGGTTTGGAAATAATCAAGGTAAATAATACTTACATTGTTCTTTGATGCCGCACGCATGTCACACACTTAAAATAAGGAATACTCTCGCAACGGTCACGAAGCCACAAGTCACAACACAACGTTCATCAACAGGTTTGCAATAGGAACTGATTGTATTTATTATTGTTTAGGTGAAAGAACAATGTGAGACAGACATAGAATTTTAACGGATTTTTGTCTCGCTCTGACGCTCGGTCGCAAACCCTTAGGGCCATAAAACATTACCTGAACATTACCTGCGGAGCCGAAGGTAACATTGAATGCAATTGAACTAATTTTTGCCGTGGTTATTTCGTAAAATAATAATTTTAAATAAACATCTAATACAATTAAAACTGTATTTGTTCAATTCCGGAATTTCGATATTGAGTGTACCTCAATTCCGGAATTGAAATATCGGAAAAAGCTCCGAAATTCCGGAATTTCGAAATTCCGGAATTCCGGAATTCAAGCCCTACTAGTAAATGCTGATGATGATGATGATGAGTCATTTGTAAAGATTGTAGATTGGGTACATGGCAGAATATCTATCGATCAACGTTGCCAGGACAACTGTTACGAAACAACTCCTAATTTATAAGAACCTTGTAAAAACAAGTATGCGATTTTACCAAATGTTACAAAGTGACACAACAACGCTATTTCCCGGCGACATTTGATATTATCCATCATTATAGCTCGCAAATGATACGTCATTGATATCATTTGAAATTGTCATTTTTTTCCTCTTTTTTTATATTTCTATTTCGTTTGATGTGACCCGGGGATGTTTATCATGTATTAGATGTTTTCGTAGGGTGGATATTAATGGTTTATATTATAGGAATAAGTTTTTTATGGTTAGCTGTTATTTATTGAAGGTTAGGGTCTAGTTTTATTTATGGATGTTTAAGTATTAGGTTGTTACGTGAATAGACGGTTGGAAATAGCATAGGCTGAGCTATATTTTTGGAATGTACGCAATGTGGGCGAATGGTATTCGAGTTATTTTTCGATAAATAGGGTTTTTAAGTCATTCTAAATTTATTTTGGCGCTTTAACAATTTACTAGTTGTCCTTAACATTAACGGAATTAATTGTTTTTTTTTGTTTTTTTGTTTTTATAATGTAAGTGAGTTCTTTGATAAGTAGTTAATGTTTATTGGCTTCTGTAATAAAATGAATTAATCTTAAAATTGAAATTAATTATAAATGCACTTAATTACAAATTTGTACGCCAGTTTGTTGGCATAATGTGGCGATAGATGTATAGTTTTAAGACCTTTGTAAACCCACCATTAACAAATAAAATGTTTCATTTCATTTCATTTTTTAATACGAAAAATGTATACAAAGCGAAATTAATTTGACATTATCTGCCAGCCAATGTCTAAAATTGTGTGCTAGTAAATATGAATATATGCATTAATATTTATAATAAACAACTTAGCAAGTTTTGATTTATTATGTACAGTAAAACCCTTGCCACCAAACACAGGGCAACGACATAATAAAAATATCCGATATCCACACAACAGCCATTGCGAATTATTTACGGATATATCCTTCACGTCAACGAGAAGTCACTTATAGGGGACGGATCTTTGACGGATCCCTAACGAGGGGTCTCAAGGACCCAATCATATTAGAGGAGCCCGTTCCGGACTAATGCCCCTATTATTGACAGATAGGAAATACATTATAATACTTTAATATTTTATCGTACCTTTTAGGGGTTCTAGCGGCAAAGATTGCACAGGCCACCTGATGGTAAGTGGAAACTGTGACCCATAGACATTTGTATTCACAAGACTGCAAGCCTTAGACTGTAATTGCGATGCCTACCCTGAGGACTAAGATGGAATGCCTCTATGCTAGTCATTACACCGGCTGTCTTATCTCCAAACCGAAACACAACAATGGGGTGTTCCCATTGTTGTGTTTGGTGCTGCTTGGCGGTAGGTTAATGGATAAGATGGTGGTAGCGATTATTTACGATCTGCTTTTTTTTTAAATATACATTGTTTTGTAAAAAAAAAACTGTATTAACGAACCGTTTCCATCTTTACCAAATAACTATGGCATTGCTTTTTCTCACATTTATTCATTCACAAGACCAAAAATAGGTCTCCTTTGATTAAATTGGCTATCTTGAGTAGTAGCTAGTTACTAAAATATACTGAATCCATGTTTTTGTATTTGCCAATTCTGTACCCTTACCATGAGTTACAATTACCGTACTCGCTACCGAGTCAAATGCTCTGTCCCTCGCACTCTATAAGAAAACCACGAGTTCTGCGAGGGACAGAGCATTTGACTCGCTAGCGAGTTCGGTAATTATAACTCATGGTAACGGAACTGTATAAAGCTGCCTCTCTCGTATTATTCTATAGCCGTGTTTCTACAAACGTTTCTTTGATGTCCCTCGTTATTTGCTTCTTTCTGTTCGACGCTTTGTGCTGAGAATGTGAATTTTTTATAAACATCATTTCAATTATGATGAAATTGAGTATTATGAAAGAATATAATAACATTATTCGAACCCCATATTTACAAATACCCTACAGACTCATACAGAACCACATACAACCAAATTAAGTAACTTATAACTCCATGTCTTCCCGTAGATGTCGTAGGAGGCGACTTAGGGAAAAAAGGCTTGTCGTATTTTTAGGCAATGGGCGTGCAACCTGTCACTAATATACACTGGTAAACATCATAGCTTGTTTGTGCGAAAATTGGTTACAGAATTAACAACATTTTTTTGGAGTTCTTGGTAATTCTATAGTTCTGCCTATCCTACTCTGTGAATGAACTTTCGCGGTTTCAGCCAGCTAGCGGCCACGAAATCGCCGAAATATGAAGTCCCTCAGGATTCCTCCTTTAAAAAGGTTGTCAGATCTTTGGTCGGTACTCTCACCACAAAGATCTTAATAAAATCAAACTTGTGGCAGGGCTCCAACGCTTCCAAATACTGTACCCTAGGGGTTACTCAGGTCTTAACTTGTAGCTCCTTCGCTTTCTCCTCCGTAGACAGTAATAACTTACTCGTCAAGTCTAGAGAAGTACACTACCATTCCCTTAACACTAAGGGGACTTTACTTTAATTGGATAGTATAGAGTGCATCGAATCAGATTCAATAAAGACTTTGAATGCTTAAGATATAGCTGAAGCATTCAATAACTTCTTTATCAATGTTGCTGACGGTGGCGATACTAATAACGCCAATAACACAAATTTTATTTCAAAAGAAGGTCGCGTTTGGAACTCCTTGTTTTTAGGGCCGTGCACTGAAAAATAAATTGAATCAATCATAATACTACTGAGAAATATATATGCTGTTGGCATAGATCATAATACATGCAAGAGCAAAAAAAACGGGTCAAAGTGCGTTTTTCATACTAAACAGGCTATTTCGAAGCCTTAGTTCCTCGCCCGGGAATGCTTTTAGTGAAATCTGATGATGAATGATGGCACTTCCAGAGTGCCTAGGATACCCAACTGAATGAATCTGCGGTTAACGCCGGAATTGTGCATGTTCATGTGCTGACCCAAACTCTTCCGCTGTGGTGTTAACTGATTGTGCGATCAGTTAGGTATCTTAAGAACTTTTAACCTCCTCTATTGATCCTCGCAGTATCCACCATTAAACCTCACTCAAAACAACTCCTGGCGAGGAACCAAGGCTTCGAAATAGTCTCGTTTGTATGAAAAACGCACTCTGACCCGGTATTTTTGCTCCTGAGTGTTTCTACTCACATTATAAAACGTGCCGCAAAAGGGCTTGTCAGGGTACTGACTCATCTCGTGAATCAATCCCTATCTCAAGGTATTTTTCCCGATAAACTCAAAAAATCAGTTGTGAAACCTCTATTAAAAAAAAGATCGATCTCTTCTCAACAACTACTGCCCAATTCTAGTTCCGGTTCTATTTTTTTTTTCGAAAACGTCATGAAATGTAGAATCGTTTGCGTTCATCATTAAATGTTTATTATAAAGGACAAACTATAAATGCCAGTGATGAAGTCAAATTTTGGGCGTTATTCTTGATAAAACATGTAGCTGGAAGGCTCATATGAACAATATATGCTATAAACTCAATAGCGCAATAAGCTCAATAGTTTTCACGTTAAAAAGGTTAAGAAGTTTAGCAGGAATGTCGACCGCTCTGTTAGCATATCATGGTCACGTTGCATCTCTTCTTTGGTATGGCATTATTTTTTGGGGGAACTCGATAGTTGTTCACAAAGCATTTTTGACTCAAAAGGAGTGTCTTCCCGGTCCCGAAGATGTTTGCTAAACCGGTTCAGAATCCAATGCTACGTGGGAGAGACTTGCTTGATGTTAAATTACCTGTTTCAAAATCAGCACTACATAATAGAAATTGTTTTAAAATGTCAGGAAAAAAATATAATAATATACCTTCAGAATTGAGGCTCTCTTGTAAACTATTTTTAATTAAATTGAAAGCATGGCTCAAAGATAAATGTTTTTACACTGTTAATGAATGTGACAAAATTATAGCTAATGTAACAATACTATTAATTGATATTACTACTATAATTTCAAATAAATTTTAAATAATGTATGTATTGCTTTAAATTTAAATTATTTATTCGTGTATGAGGTATTCGTGTGTAATGAATGAAGATTTCTTTACTGTTCTGTAATATTGATATCAACCATGTACCACAATTCTGGCAAATAAACTTTGACTTTGACTTTAAGGAGACCTCTGAATATAGAGTATAAAAGTGAACGTTACCCCTTTCGGTAACATTGGGAATAAATCTACAAGGGAAATCGACGGCTCGTCTATTAATTTGGAGGAAGGGACAGAAACGTCAAAAACACTCGCGTAAGATGAATTACTGTGACGCTTGCTCGCGTGGAGTTGGTACTGGATTTAGCCAAAGTTATAAAGTAAAGAAATGGAAACAGCTAGGCAATCTAGTCAGCTACCAAAGTTAGTTTAACATACAGATAGATAAAGTTACTTTTGCACTTATAATATTATGTATGGACTAATTAAAAAACTGGCTTCTTGTTGTTTTCAATAATATCGTCGAAAATAGTAGCAGGGACCGTATTATGGCTCCTTTATCCTTTATTTATTACATATGGGTCAGAAAGTGACAGATGACCATGATTAGGTCGCAGAACTGGGAATAGTTTAATTTAATTAAAACGCTTTTATTATGTTTAATGGAATAATATAAGAAGACTACAAAGACTTGATCGGCTCAGAGCGATTTGTTTTTTAATTTAATGTCTTTTTTCATACTTTTTTGGTACTGAATCACGAATAATTGCTCGATAAAATTATATCGGTGATTGAAATTGGGTGAGTAAACTTAATATACCTCAACCTACTTAAGACTTAATTCAAAATCTATTAATTTTGAATTAATTCTTGCCAAAGGAAAATAACAGTCCCAATTTATAGCTAGACTCTAAACATTGCGATAACGCATGACCTTAATTTTCTCTTCAATTTTCTCAGAGTAACTTCGTTTGCCTTGAATTTCTGGCCGTATTATTCAATGTTTTCCCTATAATCATATTTTAAGACTCATAAAGTAACTAATTCATACAAGCAGAATTTATTAAAAAATTCTAAATTCAAATTATTCATTGCATATCACATTACAAATAAATTACAGGTGGAATTACTAGCAGGTATACATGTGACACCCTGCAAGGGCACAGCAACAGGGTAAAGTCACCAGTGGTCAGCCAGAGACCTGTTGTCGGCCTCTGCCTAAACTTTGTATGAGTGGGAAGAGTAAGCAAGATATATTTTCCACTCTTCGCACTCATATAAGGTTGACTACTGTTCTCTGGCTGACAACTGGTGCCTTTACCCCATAAGACTTAGAGGGCTTACTAGGTTTAGGTACATTTACTTAAGCTTAAAAAGTAGACATAACAAAGTATTCATTGGATATTCAAATTAAAAACATCGTTTCAGTTATAAAAACTTTTACTGAATAGATACAATTTTAATTGTTTAATAAACAGCGTTGGTCTCTCTAAATTCTAAATGGAATTTGGTAATGGTTATTTATTTTTATTATAATTATTCAGCTTAATGTGACTGTGATTCTGTTACTTACTAGCTTCTGCCCACGACTTCGTCCGCGTAGAAAACGGTATTTGATTAATGTCTAAAATAAAATATTTAACCGTATCACTACTACACCAAGTTAGCGCTTATTTTTGCAATTCAATCTATTTTTAATTAATCCAGAAAAAAAAGGATGCGGTTTGATCACTAAAAATTGTGACGTCACAAGGCAGTGTTTCATACAAACTTCATACTAGCAATCGATTTTGTAGTTTCAATAAAAGTTCCTGATATTATATAGATATATCTATCTGTAATCTAACTCTGGGAATAATATCATCCAGATATGTTCACCTGCTTTGGTGTGATTGAGTAACAAATATCGAAATTTTCACATTTATAAAAGAAAAAAGATGATTTAACCTTAGAATTATATACATTTCTGCATTAAAGTCGACTAGCAAGTTAAATATTAGCACAACTTTACTATTCTGTAACAAGATGCAAAAGATAGAAATTTCACTTACAAGTATCTCCAACTTGTACTAAACCCATGATAAGCTGTTTAGATAGAGCAAAAGATCTGTATCAGATTGAGTCAACGTATGAATACAAAACATAACGGACAATAAGCCTTTTATCTTATTTATTTATTTTTAAAACGTGCAAATTAATTTAACCTGTGCTTTTTTACTTGGAATTATATGGTTGGAGATATTTTGATTTAATTTTCGGGGATGATAAAAATCATAGATTTCTTCAGTTTTTTTTAATGAGTAAATAAAAGGAGCAGGACTGATGGCCGATGGGGTCAGAAGGTTCTGGAGTGGCGCCCGCGGACCGGAAGACGAGCTGTAGGTAGGCCTCCAACAAGATGGAGTGACGACCTCGTCAGGATCGCGGGACCGCGGTGGATGCGAAAAGCACAAGACCGGTCTGAGTGGAAAGCCTTGGGGGAGGCCTATGTCCAGCAGTGGACGTCTTTTGGCTGACATGATGAAATAAAGGGGGGTCACAAATGTGAGCTGGTAGAAGGCTGTAGGCCTAGCTATTATCCAGAGTGTGTTGGTTTAGAGAATGTTATAAAAATGTCGCGAAGAAAAGTAGCCGTTAGTAATCAATCACACCACATTTGAATTATGTATTAACCAGTAAAAAGCGTTGCAAAACTTTCAAACAGACGAACTTACCAACTTTTTCATTAACATTATTAGAAGTAGCTTGAGAATCACAAAAACCAAAACTAATTTACGCTAAATTTTAACTTTCATTTTAAAACTTGTTCAAAACATTATGAATTATTAAAACTTGAGCTGAAACAACACAGCACTAAGAGAATTAACTAGAAAATTTGTTAGTGTAACTAAAAATAATAAGAACTTGATTTTAAAGGTGGCAATACGTACCTAGTCCGCTATTAGCTGGAACCTAACTCCCTGGAGAAAGTTAATGAGGAGTTAACGCTGAATAAAGGCGTATTGCTTGCAAAATACGTCTAGACTGTAAATTACGTACCTGTAATAGAAAAAAATAGGTTAGAAAATAACTTGCACAGTGATGAAGTTACTAGCATAGAGGCGTTGCATCTTAGTCTTCAGGGATGACGAAGAATTTGCATGCATCAAAAGTGGCAGTTTTCTATGTTGTGACGTATCTGGTGTCGGGCATCTCAGCAAAGATGAGTTGCAGTCTTAATATTGTGGTCTTGAGAATGCGAATGAATTTGGGTCACAGATCCAAATTACCATCAGGCTTGTGACCTTGTTCGCTTTCCCCATGCCCTTAAAAAGTTATAATTTTAATCGAAAACTGACTTCGAGTTCTTTCTTCTAAAATAAATAATGTCATAAATTAATGAGAATGAATATTAGGCTAGTTTTAATTAATGTCGACTCCATATCTTTCTTTAGACTTAACGTGCTATGAGGACTCCCGAAACCTAGTGATAGTAGTAGGTAGGTAGGTAGTATTTATTTCTCGGTCTCGGGTGTTTTCCATGTATTCAAGTTTATGATTATGTTAATAAATAAATACTTACGTACTTTGAAAACATCGAAGACTTAAAAATAAATACCTCGCACTCATATCTAGAGTCCGGAGTTTTCATAGCACGTTCAGACTAGAGAAAGATATGGAGTCGACATTAACTAACATTGTCTACCCATACTATAAGCTTAAAGCCTGATAAGCTAGGTCAATTTGGGTAAAAAATCCTTTTGTTTGTAAACTGTTTAATTTGTCTGAAAGTTCTGTTAGTTTGTTTTATTTATTCACTTTTCAAAACGTTTCAAGATACATACCCACAGAACCTGTAGGTTAGATTAGGTTAGTTGTACAAAATTCGGGAAAAAAAAAATATTTTCCAAAAATACATGTGGAAAACTGCTGTGACAAACAGACAGACACTTAAGTCTCACCGTAAGGATTCCTTTTAAAAACCACCGCATCTCAAAAAACGCCATACTCCTCTGTCACGTTATAATATTGGCCAGCTTCGAGTAATCACCGGAATTCCTCGGGCAGCGTGGAACTTTTCCAATTATAAAACTATGCCGACCAGGCGTGAAGCCACGTGGTACCCGATACACATTTGTTAGTTAATTATATCAAGGAAGACGATATGAAAACCTTCTACTAAAGTCAAAAATATTACATAAAATATCAACTCTTTTTTTATGGCATATAGAAGGCAAACGGTGGACCCATAGACATTCGCATTCACAACACTGGAACTCTCACTCTACTAACTCTTCAGAGTCTTTGGTATTGTGCCTAAAAAAAGGGTATATGGTTATGAATTGATGCTTTAATAGGTTAATTAAGCAACTACGTTGGATATACAAGTAACGAAGCATTTTACAGGGTGTTCTGTATATAGAGGTCCAACATCAAACTGTATATAGACGAGCATTTGCGCTAACTAAATAGTTTAACATAAAGGTCTGCTTAAAGCCCTACGAAGCAGCTTCTAAATTATGTAAACAAATGTGATACAAATCTAATAACACTTCTTAGCATTAAAATATCGAAATTTCGGTAAGTTGCGATTAACTTGAAAACCGGAACTGGCTTTGACTTTGCCCATGTTAGGCTATTTAGATGGAGCAACTACTCGTCTACAACTATACCTCTATATTATACACGTTGGTTTTAAACTTTTGTATACATGACACTATGTATTTGTTTGGCATTAGTTATTACCACATAAATATAACAAAATAAAACTATCATATCTGTAATTCTAGCAATTGGTATCTAAGAAATTTCAATTATTTGGAATAGTTCATTTGTCTATTTTTATGTCCCAGACAAATTCAAGCAGAATGCTTCAAATAATTTGACATCGTCTGGAAGTTATGACAAACTTTTAGTATTTACAAACAGGTTTAAACATCGAACAATGTAGTTATTTACAAAATGTAAACAGCGTTAAAATTAGATTTCGACCGATTTGAACCCTTTGTGTTTATTCCAACTTTTCTATAATCTGTTAGCAAAAGTTTTCAAGTCCGGTGAAACTTTTATGGTAATGATGAAATGAATGAGGGTTCGTCCGTTGATATTTGTAGTTTGATTTGTTTGGGAATATATATTATTTGTACGAACTAATATAGTGACTAAGATTGAAAAGGGCATGCTTCGATGGTTCGGTCATTTGGAAAGGATGGATGAAAGAAGATTGACGAAAGAGATATACAGAGCGAAAGTGAGTGGAAGGGTCGGAAGAGGCCGCCCTAGGCGTACTTTTTCGAATCAAATCGGAGAAATACTGGAAAAGGGCCGAATCTTAAGTACCCGAAACCGACGTGCGTGCATGACTCGATGTATGAATGTGGAAGAAGCGAAAGACATTGGTCAGGATCGTAACAGGTGGAATGAAGTCGTCTCTGCCTACCCCTCTGGGAAACAGGCGTGATTTTATGTATGTATGTATTTACGAACTCGATCATATTTACGCTACACACATATACCATGCACGACTGCACGTGCACTATTTGTTGGCCCATATTGGCTCAGATGAAATTAAACCCAACTCTTGCCAACCAATTTTAAATCGTCATTACTCCAAAATCATCATTCAAATTAAAAAAATGACGAAAGAAACCTAAAGATGATTTTTAAATACCTTACTCCACTTGTCACACTTTGTCGACTTTCTTTTTTTTCATTGACATCAGAATCATCACTTCTTTTTGACATGAGAATCATCAAAATCGGGTCACGTGTTTTTTACTTACAAATCTATACTAATATTATAAAGAGGTAAAGTTCGTGACGTTGTAAGGGGTAATCTCTGGATCTACTGAACCGATTTTGAAAGTTCTTTTACCAATAGAAAGCCACGTTATTTGTGAGTGTTATAGGCTATAATTTACATAAATTATAATAAAAAATATCTACCATCGAAGGGGGCATGGGAAGGGCTAGTATATTATAAAGAAAGAAAGAAAGAAAGAAAATATATTTACTCACAACAAAAGCACAAATAAATTACAAAAATTGAATATAAAATTATATATTGTTGGACAGTTACACTGTAACTCATTCCAATTGTATGGTGTACTTAATTCGTACGCTGACATCAAGCATAGCCGGCTCAGGCATATCTAGCCTTACCGAGATTTGAGGCCCCGAAACCCCGTTAGCTTTGAAAGCAGCGTCACATTCAACCGATGATACGTTAGTATCTGTTATAAGTAGATAAACACCAAGTGTTTAGTCACTTTCACCGTTGTTTTTTTTTATGGCATAGAGAAGGCAAACGAGCACACAGGCCACCTGATGGTAAGTGGAAACTGTGACCCATAGACATTCGCATTCACAAGACTGCAAGCCTAAGACTGTAAATGCGTTGCCAACCCTGAGGACTAAGATGGAATGCCTCTATGCTAATCATTACACCGGCCGTCTTATCCCCAAACCGGAACACAACAATGCGAACACTGTTGTTTGGCGGTAGGTTAATGGATAAGATGGTGGTAGCGATCCGGACGGACCCTGCACGGTCCTACCACCCGCATATTTATATTACAAGTTTAGTTGACATTACATTTACGATCTGCTTTTATTTTAAGTATACATTGTTTTGTAAAAACAAAACTGTATTAATGACCCAATTCAATTCAATTCAATAGTTTATTGCATATCACATTACAATTCAAGGTGGAACAAACAGGAGTAGGCATACATGTGACACCCTGCAAGGGCGCAGCAACACGAGAGGGCTAGCTATATTTAAATAATAACTAATTTATGTCTAGATAACAATAGGTACTTAAAATAATTATCTCTATAAACTATATGTTATTGCACTTCTTATAACTTAACTTAATATAGATTTAGAAACTTTCATTAAAATAATCGTTTAATGTGTAGTAGCATTTATCTATAAGGAATAGTTTTAGTTGTTTAATAAATGCAGTAGGTTTTTCTATATCTTTTAAAAAGTTTGGTAGGTGGTTATAAATTTTTATCATCATGTGATGGGGGCTATGTGTTACTAATTTCATTCTGGAGGAGGGCAGTATAAGTTTGTTGAGATATCGATCTTTTCTTCTAATATCTGTTTTAGGCGTGTAAAGATATAAATGTTTTTTCATAAATTTACTCGATTCGAAGATGGACGTTAAGGTAAGGATTTTAAACTTAATAAAATGAGGCCGACATGATTGCATATGGTCAACATTAGCAAGTATTCTGACGCATTTCTTTTGCAAGATAAAGATGGTTTGTAATTCTGAACAGTGTCCCCACAAAATGGGATTTACCGGACCCGCTTCCATGTTAACCAAACAACTAAGGGATTGTTTTTATCACATTTGTTCATTCACAAGATGGAATGCCTCTATGCTATTCAATGCCTAGCGTTGTAATGTCAATGCTCCATACTAGTCTATGGAATTGCTGCACTAATCTGTAAGAGGGTTAAAACGACAAGGTGCTAAAGTGTACCTTTGGGCTATACCGGGGCATTGACCGAACAGCAACAGTCCGGTTAGTCATTGACATTTGCAAGCGCAATGACCTCGAGCCGTTGGCACTGCACGCCGCTGCATTTTACACGTACAATGTACTTATGTTACGTGATAGCGTGAATGGAACGAGACCAGCGATGTGCAGGTTGCAGAACATTCAGATTATCTAAAACTTTCGAGGGCATTGAGAATGTTCAGTTTCTATAAAAAAAAATGCAGTTTCCGAGAATGTATATTTCATAGTTTGAGAAGATCTTGTTTCTTCGCACAACGCTGGAAAAGACTGTCTTCGAAATGAAAACCGATGAAGTGCATGTCGGATTTACGTAACGAGCGTTCCGTACCAACTTACACATACGAGACTCAGAACCAAATACTCGCGCTCATTTCACAACTATTCATCCATACCAGGAATCGAAATCTGGATCGCCAGCTTCGTAGGAAAGGTCACTACCATCTAGGCATTGGCTAAGGTGATTCTCTTAAAGAACTATTTTTTTTATTCATCTACGAGTTAAGAACCGGTGTTTCAGAGTCGTCTTTTCAGAGCATTATAAACATTTTAGAAGCTTTAGTGCATGTGATTTTGACCAAACAAAGTCTTAAGAGTCAACCTTTTGTATTCGTATGATTGCTTAAAGAATAAAGGTATATTTTTGAGCAATTATAAGAAAAAAAAAAGAAAAAAAAAGGAACAAGATCAGGGTTAATGGAGGACTAACTACTTATTTACATAGTTATTAACTTTTATGCTTTATGGAAGAATATTTGTTCAAAATGTTTTAATGAAAGAATTAATTTAAATTATAGAACCACTACAAGAAATAAAGGTCTTACTCCAATTTTAAGAGTTCTTCGTAAATAATATACTTACGATGGAGATGAATACGAAATTAAGGCAGCGTTCACGACTCGAATACTGAAAGGAACCTGGCAGGCAATAATAGTGTAAAAATATTCCAGCCACGAACGCCCGCAAAAATTTCACGGCCCTCATTGGGAAAATTCATTTTTTTCGAAACGTTAAAATCTCTTCTGTATTCGATTGAAATATGTTCGGCGGAATACGAATGGCGTCAGTCATCAAGGACTGGAAATTAATTTACCTGGAAGCACTGCAGAAATAACGGGTGCTTTTTTAAATAAAGTATGCATGTAAACGCAAATGCATGTGTTTTTTAAATAATGTTTTGCGGGTGGTAGGACCTTGTGCGGGGTCCGTCCGGATCGCTACCACCATCTTATCCATTAACCTACCGCCAAACAGCAGTGTTCGGATTGTTGTGTTCCGGTTTGGGGATAAGACAGCCGGTGTAATGACTAGCATAGAGTCATTCCATCTTAGTCCTCAGGGTTGGCAGCGCATTTGCAGTCTTAGGCTTGCAGTCTTGTGAATGCGAATCTCTATGGGTCACAGTTTCCACTTACCATCAGGTGGCCTGTGTGCTCGTCAGCCTTCCCAATGCCATAAAAAAAAAAAAAACTTGCACATAAATAATTATAATTACTTACTCCAAATAAGGAATAATTTTCTTAACGAAGTACAGTACAGGTGACCTATTTATTTTCACATGAATATAAGAATTATAAACACCTCTTGGTATATTGTATAATTATCCTTTTCTGACCCAATTAAAGGAAGCCTGCAATTTTGTCTAGATTTTCCCATCAGTTTCCCGATTATTGCCTTATTGGGAAACTATTCCTTTCTTGCTTCTAGAACGTGGTCATATTTTTGACATTGTAACTTTTATTCTCTTAACAATAAGAGTTACCTTTACATTGACCATGAAATGACATAATAAGTAAAGGAGTAAAACTAGAGGCTCTATTTACACTCCGTAAATCTTAATTTATCATGTCGCAAAGCCGAAAGACGTCCACTGCTGACTGCTGTGACATAGGCCTCCCCCAAGGCTCTCCACTCAGACCGGTCTTGTGCTTTTCGCATCCACCGCGCTCCCGCGATCCTTACGAGGTCGTCACTCCATATTTTTGGGGGCCTACCTATAGCTCCTCTTCCCGTCCGCGGACGCCACTCCAGAACCCTCTGACCCCATCGGCCATCAGTTCTGCGAGCAATGTGCCCTGTGAGCAATGTGTGTGTAAATCTTAATTGCTGTAGACATATCATAACGTCGACGTTAAGATAGCTATTTTTTCCTTGACAGTAATGGCGGCCAAGTCAAAAACTAAACGATAACATGTCAATATCAATGAGGTTTTACCGAGTATAATTGAGCTTCGGTGGCTTAACAATAAAAATAAAAGTTTAAAGAAGATTATTCGCTTTTTAAGCTGCCCAAGAGAAGACTATCAAAACGTGCCGCACAATAGAGCCCTAAGTCAAATTTATTACACCCTTTACTGTTTCCCTCTCAGACAAAGCCGTAGATAGCCCATAAAATTACAAAGAATATAGGTGATCACAAAACCATACGTGATAAAATTGTGCGGCTAAAATAAAATCAGTGCATTGTACTAAGCATCAATGTTGCATCAAACCATTTTACGCCAATAGCCGTTCCAAAATGGCTGAACTGCCATGTTTTATCGGCCATAAAAATTTAATAGCGTATAACGTCCGTCAATCATGGTGTTTTGAACTTTGATATTTGAAAAACATTTTCATACCTGTTTTCTGCTTTGAACAAAATTGAATTTTAGGAAGCTTGGGCAGTTGATTGTCATAAAAATGTTCCTTGTTTTTTATTTGTTCAATTTTCTTAGCTTTATCGGTTATTTTGAAACACACTGTAGTACTTATTGTGTTCTCTTTAAATTTAACCCCATCTAGTACCCATAGTACAAGTCTAGAGCTTAGTTTGGGACTACGTCAATTTGTGTGACATTGTCCCCTGATATTTAGCAGGGGGTAATTTAATTTCATAATCTCTGATAGCTTGTTTTTCATTATGTTAAAGCTAAAAAGAAGCGATCTATATTGATATACTACATACATACATACATACAATCACGCCTCTTTCCCGTAGGGGTAGGCAGATACCACTTCCTTCCACCTGCTAAGATCCAGACAAACTTCTCTCGCTTCCTCCACACTCAAGTCTCTTCATACACGAGCGTCGGTGTAGAGTCTCCTGACCTGGCCCTTTCTTAATACGTCTCCGATCTGATCGTGGAACGTTAGCATTGGCCGCCCTCTTCCAACATTCAAATTTACCTCATATATACCTACACCGTGGGCCCGAATAACCCGACCAATTTTAACAATCGATACTTGAGCCTATTTGTAGAATATAATGGGTATAATATGTAGTCCAATAACGCATAATTTCCGAGATTTTTATTATTTAAAAATCAATTCCATAGTTAATTAAATTTGAACTCTGTCACCTTAACCTAAAGCATTATTTACTAAGAAAGATTCATGTTGTAAGTAGCAATATCATCCACATACAACATAAATTAATTAATCAATTTCTTATTAAATAATGCTTTAGGTTAAGGTGACAGAGTTCAAATTAAATTAACTATGGAATTGTTTTTTAAATAATGAAAATCTCGGAAATTATGCGTTATTGGACTACATATTATACCCATTATATTCTACAAATAGGCTCTAGTATCGATTGTTAAAATTGGTCGGGTTATTCGGGCCCACGGTGTATATACATATCTATTCTTTCCACATGACCAAACCTCTTCAGAAGACACTATTGATATACAAGTTTATAATAAGCATAATCCTTTAAACTGAATGCCCCGGCTTTGTAAAATTACAGTGCCAGTAGCTCCACACGGAGTCCATTCAAAATGAATATCCGGATGCCGAGCACTCAACAGAGGCCGAGCGCTAAAATTCCGCGCGTGAGTCGGCCTCGCCCATTTGGCAACGCTTGCGCAGGTCAAGGTGCTAGCAGCTGACTCACTGCGATGCCATTTGCACTGAAACATTCGTGTAGTTTTGATTTAGTGTGATGGGTACTTGGACTAATTTTGTACTTCATTGAATAATTTCGAAAGATGTATGCTGTCGAATGTAATGTTATGGAGATAGTCGTTTAAATACAAGTAAAAGCTGGCCAAGTACTTGTCAGATTTGCACATGATGTTTCTGTACCATAACACAATATGAAGATTGAGGTATTAACACATAATCTGGGACGGAAGCCCCCCTGTATGATTTTTATTACCGCTTTTTATAACAGTAATAGAAATATACACAGTCAAAAAATTGCATGTGTCTTTGAGTTTTGGATATTTGAAATTTCCAATATTATTTTATTGCGTCAGGATTACAAGTTTAACTTTTATAAAGTAGTGGTTTTATTAATGTTCAAATATTTTTCGAATATGACCGTTGGGGCACTTCGATACACAAAGGTACGGGGCACATTGGTGCTATCATTGTTTGAGTAAGTAATTTTTGACTGTGTTGTTTAAGTATCTAAAAGTGTTTTAGGGTTTGTTTATCCTATTTTCTCAAACATGTTAGAGTTTATTTAAATAAATACAAATAAAACCAATTAAAATGGGTCATAATGCCTATAAGTATAATATATTGAAAAAAAAAGATATTTAAAATCTTTATAAAACCCAATAGGTTGCCTATACCCCCCTTAAAAGAAACAAAACAACATTTTGTTGAATGTTGGCATTTTTTTTTTACACAATTAAACATATGTTCCACGGTGCCCCACGGGTTGGGCATAGTTATCAAATTCCATCTTTTTCACACTATTTTCTTTATTTTTATTAACATTATTTTTAAGATTTATTTAAATGCCGTTTGCCGTTTAACTATGATATAAGCAAAAATGGTATAATTGTAATCTGCCCCCAATATAAGGTTGAATTTTTCCGTTCCATTCTGCCCCGCTTCCCCTATTATTATTGTTCGACCTCATTCACTCATAATTTCATTTTCATCGGCGGACTGTGTAGAAACCATTCCAGTCATTACTGATAATCATCTACATTTATAATCCAACGCTCCGCTATTGCAATTTGCCGTAATGAAATAATAATTTGCCTAGCTCAATTCAAAATCAATTAATTAATTAATTTGATTAGGTAGTTAAGTTAAATATTATTAATGACGCAGAGAATGCGGGAACTATTACTCCAACTATTTACGCTCAGTCTTATCACTATAATTAAATTTTAAGTGGACAGGGGGAGGGGGCATTTAAATTAGTGTTCTCTAATTTTAAATAACTATAAACTCACGTTTTTAAAAGTCATACTTTATTTTGGTACAATAGGAATAAAAATAGAGTTTGACGTTTAAAAATGTAAGATTTAAAGATATAAATTAACATTTTATCTTTGCATACCTACATACATTACTTACATTTATAAATATAACGTTACATATGTCAAACATCGAATGTGTTTGAAGTAAATTGGCTACGTGATAGCTCTTTTACATTTTGGTAACACGAACTGAACCTACTAGCGCTTCGGACAAGACCATCATTACGGAGAAGAAGCGCCGCAAGAAACTCCAACATACTCTATAATAGAATGGACCCTTCTTTTGTTTAAAACTATACATTGGGGCTAGAAAAGCTGCCATCGAATACAAACGTTAGCGTTTGGTGATCACCTATCGCTGTGCGTTTGTCAAAAATGACTTTTTCCTACTCCTGTACTTTTATCTGTCATTTATATAGTCACGAACACTAATATAAGAATATAGATAATATGTCCGCAGAACATTCCGTAGAAAAGTCTATCTAGTCTATTCCCCGTAACAGCACTTGTGCTTTATTGAGCCAAAACGATATGCCTAGCTGCCAAAGCTTACACCTAGGTTAATTTGACCAATCAAAATACTTCACCAAATTAAACCACCAATCACAATACACATTGACTGTCAATCGGAACGTTAGGTTCTTTTCGGTATGTAAACTCTTTTACTACATAATTTAACTCTTTAAAAAAAACATTTTATTTGGTATCAACCAACCAGAACGCAGCTATATTAAAATCGACCAATCAGGTAAAAGAATTCATTTCTCAAATCATTAGGTGTTTTTTAGTCCCTATTTCACAAGTTAAATCGATTGTGCAACTTTTAAAAAAAATATGAAACCTGGCAAGTGCACTTCAATTTAAAAACAAAGTTAACCATAGACACATATTTTGTTGTTTTCGAATGTTTCTCGCTCGTTTGTTGTTCTGTGCTTCGTTCGTTCGTATTCTAACCTAGGTATATTAAAGAGTAAAAATCTATAAATAAAATTTTGTTAATTTAATTTTGCATTTTATTTGAAACCTAGTCGTAGAAAAAGTATTGTATGCAACGGTGTATAACTAAGTCAAAAAATACTCGTGGCGTCTTGCTTTACGATGTTCCCCTGCGGCTCACATCGTAACCACACCACTCGTCTTTTTTGACCTCTCTTATACAACTGTTGCATAAACTACTATTATATCGTGATGGTGCTCGTGTTGAATCCAACTTGTCAAAATAGTACCGCGCAACGACGGACAAAACGCCAAAACTATCACTATTCGATAAGCGCGAGTGATAGTGATCACATTACAGCGTGTCGGTTGTAACGAGTGATACATCACGTGACTTACGTCAATTCCATACATTTTTGTAAGTGACAGGGGATTACCAAACGCTAGCGTTCGTATTCGATGGCAGCTTGTCTAGCCCCACTGTATAGTTTAAAACAAAAGAAGGGTCCTTTCTATTATAAAGTATATTGGAGTTTCTTGCGGCACTTCTTCTCCGCAATGATGGTCTTGTCCGAAGCGCTAGTAGATTCAGTGCATGTCACCAAAATGTAAAAGAGCACTCATGTAGCCAATTTGAGTCCCGCAGATGATGCTCTTGCGATTTTTTTTTCCTAAGGTGTATTTTCTCTCTTAAGCTACTTTATATAATGTACTAAAGAAATATAAAGTTATTTAACAACTACTGCATTTTCACTATCCGTATGGCAAAATAACGATATTTACCTCTCCTAAATTTAATAATAATCGGAATAAATTGAGAAAACATCAATACAGCCTGCGTAATTCCTCATTAACTCGTACAAAGTGAACTTATTTCAAAGCCGTACATATCAGAAACTCCCAAACCCTCAAAGTCGAGAGCAAATCGCCCCACCATCGTAATTAATGTGATGAAGTGTTGCCTAAGTTTGACAGAGCGCTCGGGGCAGGACGGTTGTCTTGGCACCTGGTGCAGGGGAGAAGCTTTACAGTAGGCCTGCTATGTTATTTCACTTATAGGTTAAATAAATGTTGAGCAGGAAGCTCATAGTTCAAGGGGTTCAAGGGGAGGGGGAAAGGGGGAGGGGGAGGGGGGAAGGGGGGAGGGGGGAGGGGGGGCACTAGAGTGGGACACTTTTAGCTGGCATACCAATAATGGACACTTAACTCTTAACCCGCGGAACACCCCACACAACGCAGATGCGTTTTGTGTTTGGTACGAGTATGTACATAGGGCAATGTCTCAACAATAATTATAGTAGTTAGACGACTTTGTAGTGACCTTGCTTTCAAAGCTAGCGGCCCCATGTTCGATTCCCTTGTGATAAATATGTTAATCGTTGCCTAGTACCTATACTATAAGAAAAAGTCGAAAGCTTACTTTAAAATTTGATCAAAGTGTGTTAGATTATCTACTTTTTTTGACGACACGTTGGCCTAGTCGGTAGTGAACCTACCTACGAAGCACTAGCTTCTCAAATATATACCACCTTAGGACCACTAGGTCCTAAGTTCAAATCCCAGTATGGGCAGATATTTGTGTGATGAGCGCGAATATTTGTTCCAGAGTCATGGATGTTTTCTATGTATTTAAGTATATATTTCTCTATATAAGTATATATATCGTTGTCTAGTACCCATAGCACAAGCCTAGAGCTTAGTTTGAGACTAGGTCAATTGGTGTGACATTGTCCCCTGATATTTATTTATTTTTTACAGCCATGCATAAGGTAAATATGTAATATGCATTATGAAATTACAAAAATATGTATTTATATTTATCCTTATATGAATGTTTAGTCTTACCAATTTATGAATATTATTTTTAATATTACCGTATTTAAAAAAAAAGTATAATGGCCGTAATTGGTGTGATCAAATGTTGCCTAAGTTTGACAGAGCGCTTGGGGCCCAGGACGGTTGTCTTGGCACCTGATGTGGAGGAGAAGCTATACAGCAGGCCTGCTTTGTTATTTCTCTATATAATACTGAGCAGCGAGCTCATTGTTCAATCAGGGTGCAGCAATGGCGGCCAAGTTAAAAACATTACGATAATACGTTATGTTAAAAGTAATGTGTGTGTGTAAATTGCGAAAATGACGAATGCTTTATTTACATCTATCTACCATAAAGGCAACTTTAATACGGCGGGACCTGCGGGCCTGGTATGGTTGCGCTTATCGCGTGACAAAATGTAGATAAAGTATCCGTCACTCTCGTACTCATATACGTGTCAGAAAGTGACATAATGTTTCATCCATATTTTGTCATGTAATAAACGCCGTCATTAAAGCCCCTGGGGTTATTAAGACCTAACTTAGGCTAAATACAAGCTTATGTTGGAGCGTATCCAAAACAAGTATGTTAGGTTTGTTTACTTTAAGATGTATGGCGTGTATCCAGGATATCATTGTTGTATCCTTCTCTCTTCGTTTTAGGAATGGTGGGGTACAGCAAGTTGGAAATGAGGCGGGAACAGGCCCTCGCTTCGTATGTAGTCAGAGTACTACGGGGTGAGTTGTGCAACCCCGGGGTGGCGGGGGCGCTGGCGCTGCGCGTGCCGGACCGACTCGAGTGGCGCCGCCGGCCACCGCTGCTGGCTGAGCCCGCAGCTCGCACAAGGCTGCTGAAGGACGCACCGCTAACGCGGGCTATTCGAACGATTAATAAATTATCTCTCACATTACACATATTTGCATGCTCCCTGAACGATTTCACAAAGGCCACTATGTTTGTACTATGCTATACTCAATAACTGTATAATTATTCAAATATAAAAACTGTTAATTGTAATTGCTCACTTGTCTATCGCTTTAGGTAACAGCCTGTAATGATAGATTTAAGTTTTTTAATAAATAAATTAATAATAACTATTTAGCTCATTTTACGGCCAGCGTAAAGGACAGACTTTTTCTCAGCGTACGTTAACTGAACTGCTGCGTATATGTCATTATAACCTCCTGCTGTAATTTTTTCTCCTTCGTAAAAAAATCTGATGCGTCAGCAAACTCTGACGTCGCGCAAGATGGATGAGCTCTGTATCATTCCTGCTAACTTCCTGCCAGCTTCCACTGTCTTACTCCCGAATTTCCTATTATTATTGGCTAACACAAACAGTGTAAGTAATATTAAAGTCCAGTAAATTTTTCGTCTAATACCTTTACTTATTTAACGTGGAATAACCGTTGGGTAGCTAAACCATACTTTGTCCTTATCTGTCAAATGTCACAATGGCAGATAAGGACAAAGTAAGGGAATAAAAGTATAACACATAATGTGCAGGGTCACGGAATTTAATTGTTACGCCACTATGGAACCCTGTCATAATGACAGCGTCAATTGACAAGATAGAGATTACATGGGAATTAATCGTAGGTTTGAAACGACAATGTTCTTAAGTGGTATTACAATTAAAGTCCGTGATTGTACAGCAGTATTTACATTGTTTGGTTTCGGTGTGGAGATAACTCAACCAGACGTGAAATAGCCTAGCATAGAAGCATTCGATCTAAGACTTCTTACAGACGAGCGGCATTTTACCAACGGCAGAGGCTACTGCAGCCGTCGCCATCTGTCGGCGGCAGCTGCCAACACGTCGGCGGCAGCCATCGACACCTGTCAGCGGGAGCTGTCGATCTCTAGCGACGCTTGCAGTCAGTAAGTTTTTTTAAGATATTTATTGAAAAAAAAAGACGGCTTAGGCCGCGGTATTGCGATGGTGCACTCTCTCAATGCGTGACCTTGGTCTAAAGATTACATCAACAGGGTATCTATTCTACTTGTTTAAAACCATAATGCCTTTGAAATGTTATTGACCGATTCAAAAGTCAAAAAAAATTTCTTTGTGAATTAATTGCATACATTCAAGCCGGAGTATTAATAGTATAGCTTTCACACTCTATCTGGCAAAACAAATATACTGACAGATGTAAGAGAGAGTAGGTACTGTGGTTTTACATGTTACATATAAGTAATGTATAATTGTATATTGTATAATGCAAAAAAAAAAATTGTTTTTATGTCATAGGGAAGGCTGACGAGCACACAGGCCACCTGATGGTAAATGGAAACTGTGACCCATAGACATTCGCATTCACAAGACTGCAAGCCTAAGACTGCAAATGCGATGCCAACCCTGAGGACTAAGATGGAATGCCTCTATGCTAGTCATTAAAAATACTTTATCTTGTCTAGGGGACACCGCTGATGTAGGAAAACTTTTATTACTTTTACTTTTATTTGTTTGTTTTGCACCGTCTTATTACACAAGTAGGTGTATTTTATTTTTCTCTCCCTCTATCTCTCTCCCAAGATTGTTGGCATGTTTTCCTGCTGAACTACTCAAGTTATTTGATATTATATTTAATTAAATATTTATAGCTTTATATAATGCTTAGACTAAGTAGTACCATTGTAATATGAAATATGTTTAAAAAATGACTGACTGCTGAGTTTCTTGCGGCGGCGTTCCTTTTCAGCAGGGGTCTCCCCTTGGGAAGCGCTGGTAAATTCTTGTCGTGTAAAAGTGCCCGTGCGGCCTGCTTACTGAATAAATGACTTTTATCCTTTATCTTTATCTAGTATATTAAAAAGTTATTTTTCTCCGGATCTTCAAGCAGATAATTCATATCCCAAACAAGCCACTTTGATGGATGGTGTCAACAATATGAAAGACAGATTGGCTTGAGATTTTTTTGTATCAACGCTGCATTGATATAATAATATAGATCACCCACTGAAAACTACTATGGTGAAAGGACATCAAAATAATGCCTAATTTTATAATAAATATCGCCTACTTAGACAAGAGACTAAAATAAGCAAAACATTGATAAAATTGAAGCTTAAAAATTTGCTTCTCGATAACTAGCCACCGTCATTAGAATAAAAAGGTCAACATGTCGGTATTACAAAAACAGCTGACGCTTGCTGTCATCGTCACCTAAATACCCACCTATGAATGCTGCTGTGTCTATCTATGTATAGCAAGACATTATATTAGTAGTCGATTAGATATTACTCGTAGGATAAGTTAAGTAGTGTAGAGCGCGTCTCGCCATTAAACAAACTTTGCGGGTGGTAGGACCTTGTGCAGGGTCCGTCCGGATCGCTACCACCATCTTATGTATTAACCTACCGCCAAACAGCAGTGTTCGCATTGTTGTGTTCCGGTTTGGGGATAAGACAGCCGGTGTAATGACTAGCATAGAGGCATTCCATCTTAGTCCTCAGGGTTGGTAACGCATTTGCAGTCTTAGGCTCGCAGTCTTGTGAAAGCGAATGTCTATGGGTCACAGTTTCCACTAACAATCAGGTGGTCTGTGTGCTCGTTTCCCTTCTCTGTGCCATAACAGTTGGCAAGTAATAAAAAAAAAACCACTTAAATATTGAATCTGCTTGAGTACACACAAGTACTCATAAAAATACGAGTATCTGATAACTTATAAACAGATCAATTCTCTGCAATTCTAAATTGAACCCCAAGTTTTCTCCATAAACTACATTGATTCACACTTTTTTTTTTTATGCCATAGGGAAGGCAACCGAGCACACAGGCCACCTGATGGTAAGTGGAAACTGTGACCCATAGACATTAGCTTAAGACTGCAAATGCGTTGCCAACCCTGAGGACTAAGATGGAATGCCTCTATGCTAGTCATTACACCGGCTGTCTTATCCCCAAACCGGAACACAACAATGCGAACACTGCTGTTTGGCGGTAGGTTAATGGATAAGATGGTGGTAGCGATCCGGACGGACCCTGCACAGGGTCCTACCACCCGCAAAAATGATTAGTAACATGCCACCTATTTCCCCGCAAAATATAAGCGTTACTATTTTTGGACAGCCTGGTAGGTATAAGGCATAATCATTCCGCTTTCTCCGGCTATAAATACACAGAGCTGTTTTGATAAAATGTGGCGTGGATATAATTTGGCCCCGGAGAATCACGTTAGATAGTTTTTATCCCGAAAATCGACGTCCGTTCTTTCTACGTGGTTAAATACGGCCTAAATAGTTAAAAGATAAAAAGATAAAAGTTATTTATAAGGTAAGTACGCCGCATGGGTACTTTACACGTCAAGAATTTACCAGCGCTTCCCAAGCGGAGACCTGCTGAGAAGAAACGCCGCAAGAAACTCAGCAGTCAGACATTTTTTAAACATATTCCATATTACAACGGTACTAGGTACTTAGTCTAAGCATTATAAAGCTATAAATATTAAATTAAATATGATATCAAATAACATGCCATCAGGAAAACATGGCAAAAATCTTAGAGTAAGAGGGAGAAAAAGAAACAACTGCTTGTGTATATAAGACGGTGCAAAACGACCAAATAAAAGTATCGATATGTTTTCCTACATCACTGGTGTCCCCTAGACAAGATAAAGTATTTTTGCATTTGAACAAATTATTATTAACTATGTTTCGGGTTTAGGCCATAGGCCTAGTTTATCAAATAAGCTGGTTACTAACTTGAAACATTAGGATAGTACTTTTTCTCACAAATGAAATAAAGCTGCTGTTAGGCTGTGGCTACATTGACCTATAAATATCCAAAGCATATAAATCACGACGTATGATTGCCATTCATAATTAAAAAACATCATAACTGTCATTTTTATTACAAAATAAAACTGTCGGTTCGGTTCAATTGTGGACCAAATTGCATTTGATCCTGTTATTGTAATGATGTTGATGTTATTTATTACAGATAAAGTTTAACTTTAAAAAGTAGTATTCAAATTAACATGAAATAAACCTATCCGTGATAAAAGGTAGCTAGCGTGATTTTGATGATAAGTTATTAGGGTGGCAACAGAATTTCTGATATACCTACCCAATGATTTTAAATCATATTTGATCTCAATAAAAAGGTTATAATGCAAAAAAGTACGGTAAAAAAAGTGTCCAATTTTTTTTTTTTTTTCTTATCGCTATCAAGCAACAGGAACATCATGACAAAGCTGAGATTCTAGGCGGTAAAAACCATATCGTGTTTAGATAGCTTTTATTTACTTGACAGTAAGGCGGCTGAGGTAAAACCAAAACCATAACAAATTACAGACGAAATGGATTTTACCGCCAAGAATAGAGGCCGTGTTCCGTGTAGCTTCAGTCTAAATGTAATGGCGTCCTTAACCCGCAAGATGGCGGCTGAATTAACCACCGTTTAGCCCTGGGGCGTTTTTTATCGGCTCGTCATTAGGCGTTACACGTCCGGTTAAACTGAGGCGGAAAACGCCTTTAGATACTTACTGAGTTGACAGGCGTTGTTTGAATGAAGGATCTGTTCTTTTTGCAAGTTTTTTCTTTTTAACAAAATTTAAAAAAAGGTTTTTTTTTTTTGGTTCTGTGTTCAAATTGTAAAAGACAAACGGTAAACGACATTAGGTTATAAAAAATAAAATAAATAAAGATCAGGGGACAATGTCACACCAATTTACCAAGTCCCAAGTACTAGACAACGATATAAATACTTATATAGAGAAATACATACTTAAATACATAGAAAAAAACCATGACTTCGAAACAAATATTCGTGCTCATCACACAATTATCTACCCTTACCGGGATTTGAACCCAGGACCGCTAGCTTCGTAGGCAGAGTCACTACCAACTAGGCCAGCGCGTCGTCAATTAAGGGACATAATATTCTGATACAACCGTCCAGCAACTAACGTCAATACTAATAGTGTTTTTGAGTTTGGTGATGGCCGATGGGGTCAGAAGGTTCTGGAGTGGCGACCGCGGACCGGAAGACGAGCTGTAGGTAGGCCTCCAACAAGATAGAGTGACGACCTCGTCAGGATCGCGGGACCGCGGTGGATGCGAAAAGCACAAGACCGGTCTGAGTGGAAAGCCTTGGGGGAGGCCTATGTACAGCAGTGGACGTCTTTCGGCTGACATGATGATGATGATGCATCTTGGTTAGATCAGCCGGGGTCTGTCAATCCGCCATCATCCCTCGGGGTGACGGACGTTAGGGGGAGGTGAGACACCTTGGTACCTCGTCAAACTTCAACACCGCGGAAGTTTAGCATTACCTACAAAGCCGCGCCGTCCATGCGTCGGGCTATGTCTCACGAATCGTAATAGGTAGACAGTTGATTCTTTAACAGGATTAAATTTTAATTAATTACAAGGAGTTTCCATACAAGAATGGCATAGAACCCTTCGTGTGTGACTCCGACTCGCCCTTATTCAGTTTTTTCCATTCATTTCTCTTTTACCTATATACCTAAGCATCCGCCATTAAAATCACTGCAGTGTTGTAGCCGACTGGCTGCGGTGTTGAAGCGTAACGTCGAGGCAACCATAAAATTCATCGCGGCGTTGTAGCTAACTGCCCGCGGTGTTGAAGCATGACTTCGAAGCAGCCATAAACGAAGAGAGTTTTCAGAGTTAATCAAACTTTGTTATTTGATTCGGCCACGTTTCGGTTCTTGGAACGAGGGAAGATTAGTTACCAGTCATAGAGAAGCCATATATCTTTTCCTTGTTTAACCTAGACCTACTTAATCCTGACTAATTAGAAATAATCATGTACTTAGACTTAGTAGAGATAAGTCTGAATCAAAATAAATATTATGTTTTGGTAGATAAGAATTTTCTATGACATGGCCAACTATTTCATCTATATAATAATGAATCGCTAAATGTGTTGCTAAGCGCATAACTCGAGAGCGGCTGAACCGATTTGGCTGATTTCTTTTTTTCTGTATTCGTTATAAGCAGGACAACGTTTGAAAGTCGGAAATTTGCAGCGGGGCGAAGCCGCTGGCGGGCCGCTAATTTTTTTTTCATGGACGCAATGGTGAAACATTCATTTGTCAGGAAGGGCGGCGAATCGTGAATACGTTTTTTTATTACTTTTTATTTAAATCGTAGCACAGGGTGTAAAAAACTCCGTTCAATAAAAATATCGTTTGTAGGTTCAATGAAGTAGACTTGGTAAGTACAATTATTTTCATGTTTTTTTTTTTAAATATTACACATCGTGTCCGTCTCTCTCATAAATATATCGTTAAACTAAAAGCTGGACTTTATGCTACAAGCATTTTCTACCAATAAACCTTTAGGTGAAACAGAAATAAAATCATTAATTTCCTAAGATGCAATTTAAGTGCAATTTACCTGTAAACAGCAATATCACCAAGACCGATGTCAATAACCCTGCTATATTAAAACTAAACACTTCTCAAATGTCTCGACACCCCGAAAAGGACAAAGGGGGGTTTTTAAATTGGATCCCTTCCAGACCCTATGAATAAGTGAGCGTCGCAGTAAAGAGCTCTTCTAACTTCGTGAAGTCGATTCATTGGTTTTGGAGGCCCTTGGAGGGTGTAGGGTTGGCACGTTTGATATTTTATAACTTTTTTTTGTAAAAAAAATTTTTTCTTCGATTTTATACAAACACGACGTTTACTAGACACCATTTTGAGCAATTCATTATTTCGTACATGCATTGAAAAAATGCATTGTTATTTAAAATGTCTTTAAACTGTAACTTCATAGTTATTACATAGTTATTTATAGTTAACTTAAATATTATAAAAACCCTTACTTTATAACTTTTGTATAGTTATATTAAAAAAACACATAACAAATTGGAATGTTCTCATTCCATCCAGTCTTTTTCCAAACATTTCCGAAGAACCTTCAGCAATTTTTTGCCTGGTTATGTCACGTCTAAAATTCCCTCAGGTTCCATCCAATGTTCCGGAATGTTCTCGCGGCAACCCTATAATAGTTTGCTTTGCAAAAGACATTTCAAGACCTAATTATGTTCTGCGCTGCAGACAAATAAAATGTTCCCTAAAAGCTCTAAATTAACAAGAATGAAATTTTAGAAGACAACTTGATGAATTTAAGACTAGAATAAAGTATAAATGATGTAATTAAACTTTATACAGTCGCCGAATTTCGTCTCTTTTTAGCGTTCCGTACGCAAAGGGTAAAAACGGAACCATTCCTAAGACTCCGCTGTCAGTCTGTCTGTCACCAGGCTGTGTCTCATGAACCATAATAGCTAGACGGTTGAAATTTTCACAGATGATGTATTTCTATTGCCGCTATAACAACACACTAAAAACAGAATAAAATAAATATTTATGGGGGACTCCCATGCAACAAAAAGTGTTTTTTTGCTCGATATTAATAAGAGCAGAAGAATTCACAGAATATTTAGCTGTGTGTTCACTTTAAAGATTAATAATCAAATTAAAATTAAATAAATATTTAAGGGGGCTCCCAAACAACGAACGTGATTTTATAGATACGGAACCCTTCGTGCGCGAGTCCGACTCGCACTGAGCCGGGTTGTTTTGTCGTTGTCCCTTTCGAAATTAAATAATATTTCAAGTTACATCGAGCTGGTATGATAATGGACACGGAAGGCGGCCATACGAACTCCTCAGTTACTGATAGTCAAACTTTTTAATTTAAGCTTGTTTAAACTGTATTCCGAGTGTAAGGTTATTCAGTGTTATATATATACTCAGTAATTAAAAATGAAATTAATAAAAACTATTTTAATCTTAAAGCTAAAATTTTCATACGAAATGCGAAAACGATTCTCTCCCCTTCAATTAAGTCCGATCTTCACGATTTATGAATAAGTAAATACAATTCTTGCTAAGTAAGGCCGCGAATACACCTGCGGGAAAACTACAGCGAGAAATGACGGACAATACCTAGTGGAAGTTTCTCGCAAGATAATGTCATTCACTGTCGGACAGTTCTCGCAGAAGCTTTTCTCATTGGTGAAAATGAAAAGGAAATGAGGAATGCTGTATAAAATTTCCAAGTGGATATTTTTGCCAACCCTGCTACAGCTGCTCCTAAAAATACTGTGCCCATGACGTATAGCTCATTTGTGTAAGCTGGCCTTAATTGTTAGATTTAGTTACACCGTCCCTTCTTGATTCAATTCTTTTACAGCTTACGAAAGGGAAGTGAAAATGGGTCACGGTATGCGTTGTAGGGATAGTGACCCGAATTCACTGACTGAGAATTGTTTCTTTGATTCTTAGCATTGTGGTTGAAGCGTCTTTACATAGTTTGAAAAACAAATAGTTTACATAAGAATTAAAAAATAATACCCTCTTTAGATTACGGTTCAAAATATACAGCTCTTTCAATTTAGGAAGAGGGGACGGACGGACAGAGTAGGAATGCATATGAACTCGCGTGGAGAGGGTTCCGTACATTTTTTTTTTTTGATAGAATTCTTATTGGTTTTCTTCTAATCTACAATTAATGGACTAGAATTTTGTTTTTGTTTCAGAATTTTAGCCTCAGTAGTTTCTGAGATCAGGAGGGGAAAGGTCCGTTTTCGTCTACTTTCATGAATAAAATCAAAACGATTTATTTTAAAATAATAGCAAAAATATATTTGACGTCCTCATTTGATATTTGCCAAAGTAACGTTTCCAAACTTTTATTTTAATTTTCTAAATTGTCCCACGAAAATGACACCTTAAACTTAAAAAAACAAAAATATTTTGCACATCTGTGTTTAGGTCATCAATTTTTACATATGTGTACCAAATTTCAACTCAATCGGTCCAGTAGTTTCGAAGCAAATTTGCTGTGATAGACGGAGCGACAGACAGACGCACGAGTGATCATATAAGGGTTTCATTTGTACGTAACCCTAAAAATATTAATAGGGTCCCGTTGGACTGCTCAAAAGTGATCGTTAGCACTTTTTATTATCTCTTGACACATCCCACATTTTTTTTAACAAAGACAGAACTAAAATAATTATTTCACGCCACTGCTCGGAAATGTGGCGAAAGATGGTCTGTTCTTGGTCCCCAAAACAATCGATAGTTGTACATTAAATGAGCAGGCCTACTATGAATTTAAACAGACCAACTATGTTAACATTGTTGGTCTGTTCCATTGACCAATAACATCGGTCCGCTGATCACTAATTCGACCAATCAGAACACACTTTGTGCTGCATATGAAATTAAATTGGCCAATGAGAAGTCGTTTTATTTTTTAATAATATTCATCCCTTCACGGATAGGCAAAGGAATCAGATTCCATACAGCCATATATGTCTGCTTTTAATTATAAGATTATTTTTTTATTTCCTCGCAGTAGTCGTGAAAAGCACTGTGTTAAGCCTCGGCCAAAAGTGCAATAGATGGACTCGTACTTTCGAGGGCCTCCGCTACGCGTCGGCCCTCGAACTAACTCGTCCATCTATTGCTTACTTTCTAACCTCTACAACAATGTACTATAGATTTAGATCCCAAAACATCAAGAGGTACACGGATAAAAAACAAACAAAGAGATCAAGCAATCAGTTTAAGAGCTCTCCTCAGGTTTGCCTTAGGAGAGGCCGTTCTTTTTCTGTAATTACATCTAAGGAACAATCACACTTATTGGCAGATCTATCCAACGTACACACTCGAATAGGGAATAGTTGACCTAAATTGGAGAGTATAAATGATATTACAACCAACTTAGATGTACTATCAGCCCATTGGAACCCTGACCCACCATAGAACGGTGTCACAGTGACATTATAAAACAATTTCTTTGACACTTCTTATGACTTCAGTCGTAACGTCACTGTGACAGAGTTCTATGGTGGGTCGAGGTTCCAATGGGCTGATAGTACAGTGTGTATTTGGAAGTGTGGATCAAACGAAGCAGGTCGATAGAACACGTCTAGACCTGTCCAATTCGCTCCCATGTATGTTTAGCGATATTTACTAATTTCAGAGATATTGATTTTTGTAATTTTTTAATTTTTCTCTTATGTTCATGTCCCGAAAAATTATAGTTTGTTTCTCCATACTTGGTGTCCCAGTGTTTGCTTTTTACTTTGTATGAAAAAAACAACTTCATGTGATTAAATAGGTTTAAAAACTTTGCTGATTCGTAATGATTCTAATAATGTAAGATACCACTGAAAAACTTGTGAAATAAAACATGAAATTAATGATTTTTCGTGACAAATTACAAAAGTCAATATCTCCGAAATTAGTACATATCGCTGAAAGGTCTAGAAGTCCTCTATCGACCTACTTCCTAATACCCTGTAGAACCTTGTATAAGGTCCTTCCTCATCGCTATAACGGTCGTAATAAAGCTCTTACAACACTTAACTGTGAAAAGGTGTTGGTTTAGTTCATCTTTCCAAAACGTAACTGAGCGAAACATTCACGTATTTTTGCTGACAAAGAATTGGAAAAACTAATCGCATTGACTTCTATTTGTCCCACTAAATAAGATAACGGGAGCTTTTTTGTCCAGCGGTAGGATATCACAAGCTTAAAGTAAAATAGAGAATAAATAAGATCATTCTCGGAAGAAAATATAAACATATCCGTTGCTGCTTGTGGTTTATGATCCGAATAGGATATGTCCTTCACCGGGCGGTTTATTTGATAAAAAGTATTTTATATAACATTAAATATGCTTAGTAATTTATTTATAATACGTTGACTTTATATGTCGAATGAACTTTTTTTCATATTGCTATTGCTTGCCTATGAAATATGCAAACGTTAGGTTTAGTGCATATTATTACCAATATACCTACCTACCCAATAGTTATCATGAAAAAAAAAGTCAACCTAACGTTTGCATTGGTCTATTAAACAAACAATTGCGGGTGGTAGGACCTTGTGCAGGGTCCGTCCGGATCGCTACCACCATCTTGTCCATTAACCTACCGCCAAACAGCAGTGTTCGCATTGTTGTGTTCCGGTTTGGGGATAAGACAGCCGGTGTAATGACCAGCATAGAGGCATTCCATCTTAGTCCTCAGGGTTGGCAACGCATTTGCAGTCTTAGGCTTGCAGTCTTGTGAATGCGAATGTCTATGGGTCACAGGTTCCACTTACCATCAGGTGGCCTGTGTGCTCGTTTGCCTTCTCTTTGCCATAAAAAAAAAACAATAGCAAATTAAAAAAAAAACATTTTCAGTTTTAATTTAATCATTTAAGGACTGGACTAAAAGAAATAAGTCAACCTATTATAAATAATATATATTACTTAGCATATTAAATTTGATTTAAAATACTTTTTATCCTATAAACAGCCCACTGAAGACTTCTATTCGGATCCCCTACTAAATAATTTCATTAAGAAATATCTTAAAATAGAACACCTTTAAGGGCCGTATTAATAAACTCATCTTGACCGTGAGGCCCGTCACAAGATACGTCAAAGTAAACGTCAAACCGTAGAACACTGTCATTTTTGACGCATCTCGAGACGAGCATTAAAGTTGAGATCAGTTTATTAATACGGGCATACGACACTTTAACTGGTCTTGTCAACGACATCAGAGGCTCTACTCAATTCAACGTTAAGGTAGCTCTTATTTACTTGACAGTAATGGTGGAGATAAAAACCATACAGTAACATGTCAAAAGCAATATGATTTGACCTAGCAGAATAGAACCCCTGTTAAGTTCCTTGCAGCGTTTGTTCTCAGCAGTGGTCTGTTATGAAGAGCTGATTAATTTTTTGACGTGTAAAATTATCTGCGCGGCCTTACTAAGTAAGCATCATTTATCTTTTATCTTTGCTCAAACGTTTATGGGTAGATAATAATATAAGACATCAGGTTTGGCTAAATGTTTTGTTAAGAAAATGTAGCGACTTTTTTTTTCAAAGATTATATAACTATAATTTATAGTCAAGGGTAAAAAGAAATACCCGCACAAAGGTGCAAAAATATGTACACATAGACTTCGTTGCTATTGTACCAAAAAAAAAAAACTGACTCAAAAGTAATACGTGATCACCTAGCGCTAGCGTTGTACATATTTTTCAGACTTTGTAATGTATAAATATTGTTCCCCTTTAAACAGTAGCTTCAGAAGTACCTTATCATTTCCAAATGTGACTTGAAAACATTGGATGGAAACTTCCGGCTCAATTCAAAGTTAGACAAGTTTGATTACGCAGTTTATAAAGTTTTCAGGACACAATGAAAGGAAAGTGAGGTAATTGTTATCAAGTTTTATTATAATTTGACGATATCAGAGTTTGACAACGCCTAGTTGGTAGTAAACCTACGAAACTAGCGGTACTGAGGTCCATTCCCGCCGGTTCGGTGTTTTATTCTCTCATATAAGTATCTTTATTGTTACCTAGTACCCATAATACAAGCATAGAGGTTACTTTAGGGTGTAAGATTGTCCTCCAATCTAATTCATTAAAGAGATCGAAAGGGTCTTAAAATGTTTGATTCTTAAAATTCTTAAGAGTTGCTATCAACTCCAATAGAATGAGAAAACAACATTGCTTGAAATTTTGCAATGCAAGTAATATTGAAATGCCTGATTAAAAAAATCTGTAATTAATATTTCATCGAGAAAATGCTGCAAAAATTATTGACTAATGCCAAATGGGCCATTTTTAGAATTAGCTTTTTAGTTGAAGTTTAAGACTTATAACTACTTCGTATCGATTTATTTTGAATTTATCTGTATTTATTTACTTTAGTAAAAAGCCATAAAAAAGAAAAACTAAAATACATTTAATAAACAAGACGATTAAAGCTAATTGATCATAACTGAAAAGGAGATTTAAGTACGTAAACTAAAAACAAAGGCACTTTTCATACCCGTCTTTAGCACCTTCGATAAAAAACAAACGTATTTTTTTGTAATGTAATAAAGATATGAGATTATTTACAAAAAACCCAATATAAAAAGTCTATCCGGACAAAAGCTCATATGAAATCTCCGAATAATGTATCCAAGAAATAGGAATAAACGGAATCCTTTGACGGAAGTGAGACGTCTCATAGAGCTATCGTTACGTACAGAACTCGTTCACGGTTGACTGTACACGCCGGAATCAATAACGGGAGCTTAAGAAGGGCGTCATTGCACGAAGGCTTGTAAATAGTGTTTTTTATGGATGAAGCAAAATGTGGTTAGCATAATCCTTAGTGATCCTACGAAGTAAGCGGTCCGGGGTTCGATTATTCACTGAAAAAATAAAGTCGCTTCTAACAAGATTGTGATTATTGTGCAGAAGCGTCTTGATTTTAATTAAAATGTAAGTTGAATCAGTAAAGAACGTATCTAATATCATATCATATCATCATATCACATTTATTTATTTCTCAATAGTTATACAGCACAAAACAAAAAAATACGCAAACATACTGAGATCGTCAAATTAAATTTTCATAATAATATACTACCTCATCATCATCATCATGTCAGTCGAAAGACGTCTGCTGGACATAGGCCTCCCCCAAGGCTTTCCACTCAGACCGGTCTTGTGCTTTTCGCATCCACCGCGGTCCCGCGATCGATATACTACCTAAGTACAATAATTATTCACAAATTAAATATAATCATAAAGTTAATCTGGTTGGTTTTTATCATGATGTCACTACTTATATTCTAATATTATTTTCCTAGGTACTCTTTCACCCTGTACAGTGTCCTTCTAAGGAGTAGTTCTCTAACTTGCTGGCGAAATGCACTTATATTGGTCACAGCTTTGATCATTCGCGGCAGTCTGTTTATTGTATACTTTCTGCGCCTTTACTCTAGGGCTTTTCTTGGCTATGTTCAATCTACATTAAATATCTCTGAGGTTATCCGGATATCTACTCTGACGTTTCCTGCCATCACCAATCTTTTTAAATATATCTGTATCTTTATTAAGGAACATAACTATCGATACATTTTTTATCAACTAAAATAAAATCTCTCTAGGTTGGTTCACATTTTGTTGACTCTTGGTATGAGCAAACATTTGTTTGATGAGCGCAAGTATTTGTTTCTGATTCTTGGATGTTTTATGTATCTTTACATAGTATAAAACAAAGTCGCTTCCAACCGTCTGTCTGTATGTACGCTTAGATCTTCCAAACTACTTTCTATATTTAGTTTTACCGACCTACTATTAATACTGGTTTTACTGTTTCATCATTATCAGCCGCAAGACGTCCACTGCTGGACAAAGGCCTTCCCCAAGGTTTTCCACAACGATCGGTCCTCTGCTGCTGTCATCCAGCGGTTTCCCGCGACCTTTATCAGATCGTCAGTCCACCTTGTGGAAGGTCTGCCAACACTTCGTCCCCCGGTTCGCGGTCGCCACTCTAGAACCTTTCCGCTCCAACGGCCATCAGTTCTACGAGCAATGTGCCCCGCCCACTGCCAGTTAAGGTTTGCAATCCGGTGAGCTATATAGGTTACTTTAGTTCTCCTGCGAATCTCCTCATTCCTGATTCGATCTCGCAAGGAGACACCCAGCATAGCTCTTTCCATCGCCCTTTGAGTGACCTTGAGCCTTCTTATGAGGCCCATTGTAAGCGACCATGTCTCGGATCCATACGACATCACTGGCAACACACACTGATCAAAGACTTTTGTCTTGAGGCACTGTGGTATTTGGGACGAGAAGATAGTGCGTAGCTTACCGAACGCTGCCCATCCGAGTTGGATTCGACGATTGACCTCTTTTTCGAAGTTGGACTTACCTAAATGGATTTTTTGTCCTAGGTATACATAGTCGTACTTTTTACGGTTTTACTGTTTAGGCCATCTATTTTTCTGGATTAAAACGAATATGGTTTTACACGGTAGAATAAAGAACACATTGCTTTTGACATTTTATTGTTTTGAACGCGACAGCTCTTAATGTCAAGTAAATATGAGCTGTTATAACATATCAAAGGCTATATGGTTTAGCAAGTACAATAGAGCCCTTGAAGCTGATTAGACCTGTCAATCAAATCCCGATCTCACAAAATAACAAAAGAAATAAACGAATTTACGATAGAAAAATTCAAAGAAAAACGGTAATTCGAAATACGATTATATTTTTCCCAATTTATGTTTTTATTGCGTTTTCCTTGAACTTCAATATCGTGGCATTAATACGTCGCCGATTCGTTTTACTTTGCGCCGTTCATTAAACAAAACACGAATGGAAGAAACAGGATGTTATTATATTTGCAGAATGTCGCTGGTTGATACGATAAACGGTTTGAGTTGTTTGTTTGGGAAAGGGATCGTGTAAGATGTTCATGTTTCCTGTGTACAAAATTAAATCATTGTCCGGTCGGCTCGTTTTTACAGCCTTATTTACTCGCTTTGCTTTATGTGTGTATCTCTGTCATTACAGTTTAAATCATGCAAGTTAATTTTGAACATTAAACTTCCAAGGTTCTATATTTTTTCATAATCTACATATTAGACAGATAAAACCCCCCATTTAACGTGACACCATCTTCAGAGCTGACATCTCTTAAATGGCCTAACGGATTTTCATGTCAACTAGCTAAAAACCAGCGCTGGAAAACCTGCTTTCGCACCCATTTAAGAGTTACGGTGCTACAGACAATCACACACACTGGCGTAACTTTAAACACCCATCTTTATGCGTCGATGGTTAAATATCCAAACAATGTCGGATACTTCGCCTTTCACTCGGTCGAATGTACGATATACGCATGATTTTACACTGAACTCTGATGATCGTACACGTATCTTCACGTCTGTCTCTCAATGGGATAAGCAAAGACTATAAACTAATTATTAGCAATAATTAGGATAATCGATTTTGTTTTAAAGTTTTTAGTTTTATGTTTGTCTTCTTTTTCTGTGCACCCTTTATGTAAATTTAGTTTTTATTATTTGTTCGACTTTTTTACTGATTTTTGTACAATAAAGATTAAAAAAAGAACGCCAGGTATCCCCGGTTAGTGGTGGTAGGAGCTCGTGCAGGATCCGTCCGGATCGCTACCACCATCTTATCCACTAACCCGCGCGTGTTCGCATTGCTGTGTTCCGGTGTGGGGATAAGACAACCGGTGAAATTACTAGCATATAGGCATTCCATCGTAGGTAGTCCTCAGGGTTGGCAACGCATTTGAAGTCTTAGGATTGTAGTCATGAGATTTCAAATGTCTATGGGTCTCAGATCCCACTTACCATCAGGTGGCCTGAGTGCTCGCGTGCCTTCTCACTGCCATAAAATCAAACATAATAACCTTGGTCTTTTCAAGGCAAGAGTGAATAGACATTTTCTGGGTAAGCGTGTACCACCTTCGACCTGGTCGTCACTTAACATTAGGTGAGACTGAAGTCAAACGCAAAAAAAATGTTGACAAAAAAAATCGCTCCCTCCACATTCATAAACCTCTTCATGCACGTACGTCGTATGATAAATTTCTTATAATTTAAATGTAGAACTGTAAATTTAATTCCAGGAATAAGGCCAGTAACTTATTTAAAGTCTGTTGCTAAATACCTACCCAAACACTTACTTACAGAGTAAGATAAACATTGTCTTTCTTCTTTATTTTGTCCTAAGCAAACTGGTTTAAATTTCCGGGGCGTAACGCCCGACGAAAACGTTTGACTTACTAAATAAATGTTTATATAATTAAATGTTGTAATTTTAATTACTAATTATGTACAAAAATGATAAATTTATGGTAAAATATATCCCATTCGGGTTATTTTTAAATATTAGGTATATAAACTATTTTTTTTTAAATAAACTTAGACAGTTACTAATTACTAAAGTTTACTACACAATAAATGAATAAATGAAACAAAAATACAATAAATTCAAATAATAACTAAACTCCTTTCATATTATTAGAAGGATAATTCGGCCTCAGAAAAGTTTATTTTTTATTTCACTTTTTCAGAGTCGCAACGTTATAATGGTTTAGCTCGATGAAATACCGCCACAAATAACTTGCCGCCTAAAGTTACATTTATTGAGTAAAATACATTTGTTTCATTAATTTTAATAAAAGTATATTTTTGTATTTATTTCAATTTTCTTATATTTATCGTGCGGGTTATTATTAAATCTTTTTATTTTGTTACCTTGACAAATCTCTCTCCGTTATGTATTTTCCGCATTAAAATAGAACACCTCGAATTTAAAAAGCAATTCAACACCTTAGCAAAATGGCTGTCATAAATAAGATGCCAAAATGGCCGCTAAAGATGGCGGCGCAAACATGGCGTCGCTAATGGCGCCAATTTATTGTTGGAATCCAGTGACGAGCGCTGATGGCTTTATCAAGTGTTATTAGTCATGTTTATTACTTTAAATTTACAGTATCTTGAGACGTGATTTAGGATAATTTTCGTGTAAGGTGACATAACCGCCATAGCCTTTACTCAGCTGGTGAAAATGACATAATATTGTTCATACAAAAAATATAAAAAAATCTCTAGAATTAATGCAAAAGAATGAAACAAAAAGGCACAAATAATAAGGTTCAGTGATTTACAGAAGGTTAGAACTTTGCTTAAACTGATAACAGTACTTTGAAAAAGAATAAATATTATGTTGATGTTAGTGGGGAGTCGACTCGTGATCGCAAGGTACCGAGTTCGAACCCGCGGTGTCATTATGTCTTGTTTTTGTAACTTAAGTAAACTCACTCGCTCATACGGTGAAAGAAAAACATCGTGAGGAAACCTTTATATTCAAACAGGAGAGTGTTAATAAGATAACATATTAGAATAAAATATTAGAAAGATATATAATAACGCTATATTTGAACTACTGGAAAACGGATAAATCTTAAGTACCCGAAACCGACGTGCGTGCATCACTCGATGTATGAATGTGGAAGAAGCGAAAGAGATTTGTCAGGATCGTAGCAGGTGGAAAGAAGTGGTCTCTGTCTACCCCTCTGGGAAACTGGCGGGATTTAATGTATGTTGCTCCCACGAGAACGTCTCGTGTTCTATAATTATTTCAGTAACAAAAGCATGAACATGTTCATGAGCTTATCTCTACATAATGCTCTTAATTTTTAATTTTCTCCGAACAATGAGATGACTGAGCGCCGTTATGGAAATTTCTTTACACAGTATGAAAGCTTTTGCCAATTATTCACGTCAATCCATTACACTTTAGAGACCCGACTAATAGAGGTGTTCTTAGTTTAACGTGTGTCACTTTTGTCCATAATGCCAATTTTATTAGATATTTTTTACAAAATCATTATTTCCGTGAAGCGATATTTCTGTTCGCTTTTTTTCCCATTCCTAATTTAAACCCAATGTCGTTTTTCCGTGTTCGGTTTTATTACCGTCGCTTTTGTTCCCGTTTTACCCAGTTGCATTTATTCCCGTTTGATTTTATCCCCGAACTTATTCCCAAAAGTAATTACATTTAATATAGGTAGGTTTAGGTCATATTTGTTTTGCAGCAGGCCCGGGGGGGCCAGATAACCTAGAAATAGGAGCTCCGCAAAAGCGGAGCTCCTTCGACTGTGTCAAATCAAATTTTTGGAATCACAAAACACGACAGTGAAAATAAAGTGCCAGGAAAAGAGGCGACTGGTGATGCTACGTTCAAAAATGCGTTTGGGAAAGTCATATAAAAATTTATTTTATGAAATGTTTTTTGATTTTTTTATATTGTTTTAACTAACAATGAAAACATTGCGGGTTAATTAGCAGTGTAAACAAGTACCGAGTTATGCGAAGCGGCGAGCGCTAACTGACGCTGTTTAAGCGGTTCAAGTCAGGGGATTAAGCGAATGATAAAAGAAAGAAGAAAAAATGAGGTCGACATTCAAATCATAGGAACCAAGTTAATATAATATTAGTGTGATTCAGCCTTGTCTACTGACAGTTGCCAAAGTTGTTTTTAATCCCTTGAAGAAGGCAAGGCAAAAAAAGAAGGTATGTGGGTCCTGTGACCGATAGACATATGCATTGTCAAGACACTGCAACTATAAGACCACAATATGCGTTGCCAACCTTAGGGCTATGAGCCTGTGATGGAATGCCTCTATGCTAGTATTTTCACCGATTATCCTCACACAGGAGGTTCACTAATGTTTGACCAAATCATCATTTGACAAACGTATCATTTTACAAACTTTCATTTCACAAAGAAATACTTCCAGCCGTATTATTTTGAAGTTTCTATGGTCGATATTATAATCTAACCTAACTTATTTAATAAGCTCATTTAAACTATGCAACATGTAATGGTGTAAGCACAAATACGTTTTTGCGAAATGATACGTTTGTCAAACGTACTTTTGGTCAAATGAACGGAACATAGCAATGATAACACTGCTGCATAGGTTAAAGGATAAGATGGTGGTAGTGATCCAGACGGGCCGGGTTGGTTATTAGTAGGTTATATAGGTACCTATCCGGGATTCCCTATACGGGTATATATTTGCGTGATAAGCGCGAGTATTTGTCTATGAATTCTGGACGTTTTATATCTAAGTTTTTATTTTTCTGTATAATTATTTATATATCGTTATCTAGTACCCAATAGTACAAGCCTTGAGCTTAGTTTGGGACTAGGTCAATTGGTGCAAAATTGTTCGGTGATATTTATTAATTTATCTCAATAACTAGATCTTGCATGCACATCTCAATAACGCAATATTAAAGATAATAATTATAGTTGTGTTGATCAGTCATGGACTTTCAGAAATCAGAAATTATTTATGTGCATAGACACAGTATGGGGATGTTACAGTACATTATGTTTCACGTATCAAGCTTGCATGCAAGCGTGCAAATATATAGTGGTAATGAATGCAATAGAAAACAATACAAAAGGTTAACATAGTAGGAATATCACAACTTTATAACTAAATACTACTAATCCTAAGACCACCGGTGCTCTTTAAATGTTGAGCGACTATGGAACCCTGTCATAATGATAGCGTCAAGCCACATGAAATAAATTACTTATGGTAAAATTAATGGTTAGTGGCTAACATTTAAACGCCATCTGAAAGTTCAGCTCATTGAAACAATTAAAGATCAAGAAGTAAGTTTAGAGACCGTTAAATTCAATTTTATTTTCAATATACCTTAATATTACCGATTCGTTTATTTTCTTTCTTATCCTCATTCATTCTGTCAGTGTTTTTTAGTCGAATGTTATTACTTCATACTCGTGGAAATAATGATAATAATTAGTGATAAGTAATACAGGAAACTCGCCAGTTATATCTACACTGTATCGCTAGCATGAGAGAGCAGGAGGAGAAAAAACCAGCGCTGCCAGTTCCCGCGCCTTCTCGGAAGCGCAGCATTTGCTGAGTCTGCTCCTTCTACCACGTGCCATACTATTTATGCATTTGTTTTTTTTTTTGGTTTGTTTTTTTTTTGTTCGGTCAATGTAGTAATAAATATTTTTCATTTCATTTCATTTTGGTGGCTAAACAATTAGAGTCCTTAACTATAGTTACTTTGTTTGGGTTTACCTGTTAGTAAATTACAGTATAATATTAGTAATTACTGAGATAATCTCTAAAAGAATGAAAAGATGTAGATAACGGGTTAATTCGTGACGCTAACAAGTAACGGGCGGTTATGCAAAGCGGCGAGTCGCTAACGGCTCCCTGTTTACGGTGTAGCTGGGGGTCCAAGTTAAAGAGTGGAGCGGGTGGTGGAGGAAGAAAGACGGAAAGAAAGAAAGACGTCGATAATAGAGTAGAATGCAAATTGGAAATACTCGTGTTAAAAACTTACTTGTTTCATTGAAAAGGTTTATTGAATACATGATATTAACATAATTGATGTATATTTTACAATGTCACTAAAAAGGATATAGAAATAAAATAAAAAAAGCAGATAAACAAACGTGGCTAAACTATAATGGTGAATTAAAAAAACTTAAACAACCGTTGAACACTGGTTTAGTAAACGTCAATCCATAGAAAACTGACACTTTAGACGTGTCTAAAGTGTGTCTAAGTTTTCCATAATAACCCCGTTAGGGTTTAAGTTTGAATATAAACCTTACAAAAGGAAATAAAAAAAAGAAATAATTGCAAAATCATAATATAGCATTGGACGTCAACATAAAAAATCCCGCTTACTCCTCTAACTTACACTGTAAAGACCATTGTCATTATTCGCCACGTCCCAACAGTGGGCGTGGGCACTTGTTTAGGAAATGAAACATGAAAATTTGAATAATAGACGCAGGTGATACATTTAGGACATAAAAAATAATGAACTTTTTATGTATCCTATTTATTATTAAATTTTTGGTCCTAAGTTAGCGAAAAAAAATATGCAAAGTGTTAAATAAATAGGTTTGTGGCTGATAGATTCTGACAGAAAATGAGCGAGACACTCATAACGGTACGGATTTCAAGTAGATATCATAAAATTACATTTAACACAAATATAAAAATAAATCACCCGCACCCTCCTCTAACTTACACTATTAAAACCATTGTCATTATTCCCGAGGGCTTATCGCCACGTCCCAACAGTGGGCGTGGGCACTTGTTTAGGAAATGAAACATCATGAACCTTTGAATAATAGACGCAGGTGGGCCGTTTTTTGTTCCGGCTTGACGGAACCCTGCATGGAACTACATACAATGTCACTAAAAGGGATTAGGGATTAAAATTGAAACGAAACAAGGAAGTCTAACTACAATGTAGTAGTCGAACCATTTTAAACTCTATAGCAGCCACATTAGATTTAAAATGATAATACTCTTACTATGTGGTTACGTTTGGTTTGGCAGAGTGGACAGTAGTGTGCCTAAAAGCACAGGATGTTATATTTATAAACATATAATATAAGTGGATGAAAAGAAAATTTGTGTCTATTGTAAAAAAATAAATATCGATTGACTGAAACTACTTTTTGGGGGACGTTTTTACACAAATAGACTTCATTATGTCAGCCGAAAGACGTTCACTGATGGACATAGGCTTCCCCCAAGGCTTTCCACTCAGACCGGTCTTGTGCTTTTCGCATCCACCGCGGTCCCGCGATCCTGACGAGGTCGTCAAATAGAATTAGTCCCAAACTAAGCTCTAGGTTTGTTCCATGGGTCCTAGACAATGATAAACATACTCAAAATAGAGAAATATACGGGGTGGTAGTCGATAAACTGTTCATATTGAAGGGGATGAAATTTCAAGTTAATTTATCAGTAAAACATTTTTTTTCTTAAATCTTTAGCCACTGTTTGTTTTTTACTGATTGTTGAACTTGCACTGCAAAAATAACATTTTGTTTTCCTAAAGCACTTATTTATTCCTATTTATTATATTGTTATCAATTATACTAACCTTAACTATACTAAGCAATTAGTTGTATCTTTTTTGGGCAATTAGATCACAAGTTACACCGTTACAAGTAAGTGTACCAACCAAACTTTATTAAAAAGTTTAAGAATGTGAAAAAATACCGAGTGGCAAAAAAAAAAAAATTGTACATAAATTGACCTAAAATTGTATCCCTTTCAATATGTACACTTTATCGAGTACCACCCTGCATATTATTATGTAAAGATAGAAAATTCCAAAGACTTGAAAAAGGGCGAGTGTATTTAAATATGCTACGGTAGCCTTTTTTTATTTAAACTTACTTCTCGAGAAGTTAACGCCAACTTGAAGATAAGGGTTTTACCTGTAACAAATAAATTTTAAAAATAATAATTAAGCCTGCTGGTTTATTCATGGGCTTCTTCCAATGGATGTTTTTTATTTCAATAACTTATTGTTTACAATTATTATTACGATAACAATGCAATTTACTAAGAGCAATAAATAAAATAGATAAATAAATATCAGGGGACAACCACATACAAATTGACCTTGTCCCAAATTTACCCCTAGATTTGTAGGTACTACACAAGTATAAACAATACTCATAGAAAGATATACCTAGCAAAACATCAAAGAATCAGAAATGAGATGTTTGCGCAAATCACATAAACATCCATTAACCTACCGCCAAACATCAGTATTCGCATCGTTGTGTTCCGGTTTGGGGATAAGACAGCCGGTGTAATGACTAGCATAGAGGCATTCCATCTTGGTCCTCAGGGTTGGCAACGCATTTGCAGTCTTAGGCTTGCGGTCTTGTGAATGCGAATGTCTATGGGTCACAGTTTCCACTTACCATCAGGTGGCCTGTGTGCTCGTTAGCCTTCTCAATGCCATAAAAAAAAAACAACTTTTAATCTTCTTCTTCTTCTCGTGTCGATGGTTTCACTATGTTACTGGCGCCCAGAAGGTCGCAGTGCTGATCGCTCTGTCCGTCGCAACGTACGAGGATTGTGAAGCATTGCAAAAATTGCGTGGCTGTCAAAACAGTTCTATTTGTATGGAACAAGTGTAGCTCGGGTAAAGTTTCTCACCCTCTAAACCAAATCAAGTTCGATTTCCACGATTTTTGAATCATCATCATCATCATCAGCCCGGGGGCGTCCACTGCTGGACAAAGGCCTCCCCCAAAGAGCGCCACAAGTCACGATCTTGAGCCGCTTGCATCCAGCGGCTCCCCGCGATCCTAACCAGGTCGTCAGACCACCGGGTGGGAGGCCGTCCAACACTCCGTCCACCGGTGCGGTGGTATTTTTGAATATGTTGTGATTATTGTAAAGACCTAGGACTGTACGTTTCTGATTGAAAGTATGTACGTCTGTAAGTAAACTCTATATTGCATAGATAATGTCGATAGGCGAACTTAGCCCATATAAGGTATCTTCCAGCTAACATTTACAGTCCTCTAGTTCTTAGTATACAGTGTGTGACATCCATAAGAACATAAATTTTAAGTAACGATAGCTTTAAGTGTTGTGAACCTTTTACAGAAGGAGTTGAGTTAATAGCTCCAATCAATTTAGTGTAATTCATTTTTAAAAGGTCCATCGAGCAGCAATGTACAACTCAATATTGAGTTGACAATAACGTCGTCAATAAATCAATGAACAGAAAGTGCTTACGTAGACGACATGGTTATTTGAATACATTGCGTGCCGAATTAATTTGTATGAAAAAAAATATATTTTCTTTTGTTAACTTAATGTACCAATTTACGTTAATTAGGGTCTTATCTAACTGCCCTTAAAATATATGTTCGTATGGATGTCACACACTGTATATTCAAGAATAGGCAATGTCCTTCGAGATAACTTTTCTTTATTCCACATTGAATTTAAAATCTAGTCTTTCAAGAGACACATTTAGTAAATGAGTTTTAAAATTGAACGAAACCTGACTGCTTTTACTCCCAGAGCGTACACAATTTGAAGTTTCATTTTCATGCTAAAATTTCCATCTAAGAATGTCAAGTTGAATATTTAAAATGTCGCGCGATATTTATAACAGAATCGCACTCAGATTAAAATAGATATAAACATATTTTAGGTTAAGAGGCTGCTGTTATTTTTTAAAACGTTGAAGTATATTTATTTACACTTTAGCATTGGGAATATTATTTTAGTATGAAACCAGGCAAGAGTATGTCGGACCATGCTCAGTGCCATGGTTCCAAAGCCTCGCAAGAAACTTAACTTTGCCTTTGGAAAACTACATCCCCACGTTACGTGTAGGGGAGGAACACCTTTTTTTTAAGGTTTAATTCTACCTCTTTCTTGGCGTGACTAATATTTATATTCATGCCAAATGTACTGACAGAATAACATTTTTTTTTATATTGTTAAGATTTATGGAAATTATGAGTTCTGTTATTGAGTTTGACAAAGTTTAAATGGGACCTCCGTGATAATCTTTACTTGGTATAAAATGTTAGATCTTATAAGGTACTTAACGGATTTGAATGCAGTTTTCTATAGAAAGAGTTATTCAAAACGGACGTTTTTTTGTAGAAAACTCACATAAACCGAAGCAAGGGCGCGTTCGTAGTATATTATAATGTGTAATATACCCTACTCATTAAAAAATAATGATCAAAGCAAAGAAATCCAGTAAAAACACACAAAAACCTAGATGAATTGCTTAATTGAAACTTTGTTTTTAGATGTCGATTAAAATCATGCAACGGCTAGACGGATTTAGATAAAATTTATATCCCAGATTAACCCATGGATTAATTTTAAAGTTCCCGGTGGAATAACGTGAAGTGGCGGGCAGAAGCTAGTGTTATAATGAGATTCAGTAACGGCCAAATCTCTTCATATACAACTCGTCAGTGACTGAGTTGAATCTGAAATATTCCTTACCACGCTACTGGGTGCATTTAAAATAAAACGGCGGCATTATTAAAATTAAAAACAAGTAAAGCAGTAAAACTTTTAACACATTCATTATCTTGCTATATTGTAATATATTATATTACTTATAAAGTGAAAGTTAAAATAAAATAAATAAATAAATATCAGGGGACAATGTCACGCCAATCGACCTAGTCTCAAACTAAGCTCTAGGCTTGTGCTATGGGTACTAGACAACGATATAAATACTTATATAGAAAAATTATATACTTAAATAGATAGAAAACATCCATGACTCAGGAACAAATATTCACGCTCATCACACAAACAAATGCCCTTACCGGGATTTGAACCCAGGACCGCTAGCTTCATAGGCAGGGTCACTAACAACTACGCCAGCGCGTCGTATGTTTGTTACTCAAGCACGCCATAACGGCTAAATGGATCTGGATCAAATTTGACCCAAAGAGAGATTAAAGTCCAGAATAGCACATAGGTTACTATTTATCCCGAAAAAATGATTTTTTATGGCATAGATAAGGCAAACGAGCACACAGGCCACTTAATGGTAAGTGGAAACTGTGACCCATAGAGATTCGCATTCACAAGAATGCAAACCTAAAACTGCAAATGCGTTGCCAACCCTGAGGACTAAGATGGAATGACTCTATGCTAGTCATTACACCGGCTGTCTTATCCCCAGACTGGAACACAACAATGTGAACACTGCTGTTTGGCGTAAGGTTAATGGATAAGATGGTGGTAGCGATCCGGACGGACCCTGCACAAGGTCCTACCACCCACGAGTTCTAACGGAAACAGTCATAAACCACTTCAACGCGGACAGAGTCGTGCGTAAAAGCTAGTCATTTATAAAATTGTAGCTGTTTAATATATTAAGTAATACTGCTACTTGGAATAAGATGTGCCATCCAATAACCATATTGAATTTGACACGTCACATCGTATTAGCTCAGCTTTAAGTTAACGTAACTTTGAATACCCCGATGACCTACGTGAGGTTACAGCTGGCGCTCTGCCTATACAGATTTAACTTTGTTGTAGAACAAATAAAGATCTTTTTTTAATGGCAAGGAGAAGGCCATCTAGCACACAAGTTAGGCACGAGTATTTGACGGTAAGTACGATCTAAGACCTATTATTATTCATTTTCATATCACCTACTCGGAAAGGGGACTTTTCTTCCCTGCTTAGGAGGGATCAAAGTGGCACTTTTCTGTTCAAGGACATTTTGTTGCCAAATTTGATAATTGTTGTTAAGTGCGATAATTTCCTGTTGTTAAATTTGATAATTTCAGCATTTCTAGAATGTGTGAATAATTAAATTTGTTTCATCACTAAGATCTTTTATTTTCCTCATAGGTAATGTGAAAAGCAGTATGTGTCACACGGTAGCAAAATTATTTCCACCTTGAGCGTTAACACTTGAATCCCTCACTACGCTCAGGATTCTATTTTAGAATCCCTCGCTACACTCGGGATTCAATTGTAGAATCATTCGCTTCGTTCAGGATTCAATGTCCGCCCTCGCCTTAAATATGTCATTTTGTTCCCTTGTGACACAATCTACTATTGCATTCTCAAGACTGTAATCCCAAGACTCCAAATACGTAGCCAACCTTAAAGACTAAGAAAGAATGCTCACAACTTAACGCAAAAATATGAACACTGCTGCTTTACGGTAAGTTATAAGACAAAATGGCACCATAACTTTAATGTACGAATTTATTAGCATAAAAGTATTCCACTTGGTCCTCAGGGTTAGTAACTCTTTGTTTGATTTCATTTAATTTACTTCGAATCTTTGGAAAAATGTGGATCTCTGGCGTACTTTTGAGCAAAGAACTATGTTTATTTACCGACCGGTTTAAATTTGGCATCTTTCATACAAACTTGAACTATACAGAAATACATTATGCGCCGCTGCCGCAATAAGTCCGTTTGCAACTTAACTTTAAACTCCGCGCGTAGCTCTGCTACGTCTCGTAGCGCGTAGCAGTGCTACGACCAACTTACGAAGCAAATACGTTACTTTATATTATGGCTGCGTTTGTCGCGTGACAAAAATGTGGATAAAACATTTGTCATATAATTATAATAATTATATAAATACAAAAACAACAAGACAATGAGAAATCGTTACGAAACGGTCCTAGCCGGCCATTTGTACTTTTTATGTGCAATAAAGCTTAAATAAATAAATAAACTCAGGCATACACAAACAATTTGTTAACACTTATCTAGTTCAATATTTCCTAAGCGGTCCTATAAATTAAAAAATTGGTAATACCATTAGTATAATGATTTTTAAAAGATATCCAATGATTCCCCACTGGACGTCATAAAGTAAATCATTGCCTTTACTTGTGTGTAGGCAACAAAAAAAAAAGGTTTTTCCTACTTTGGCCTTCCTTGTCTGCCCTGGGAACCCTAGAAAACCAATAAAAAAAATGTTCAACCGCTTCTGTGAGCTTACAAAAATTTAATTTTTATTTTCGCTTGATATGTTCAAAGCAAACGAAAGTTCCTTGCTCGTGAACCCTCCTAATTATTTTATATTAAAACAAAGGGCGTTCGCATTTTTAAACAAAACCTTTGTTTTTTTACGTCACGTCATAAAAATCTTTGCCACACAATTAAAAATAACGGTAATACTGAGCCCGGCTTAATTCCGTTTCGTTTGCTAAGGGAAAATAAGAAATATTAATTTGCGCCCAAAGCTCACAAAACCCGGAGAATTATATAGTCAAGTATTTAACGAAGGGTTCTGGTATTTTTTTATCACATTAAAAAATTAAATTTAATCGAGATCGATAATTTTAACGTAATTATATTTTAAATCGTTTTAAATGTGACGTTTTATTTATGTATTTATGTAAACTCTTTATTGCACATCAACAATTACAAAACACTTTGCATCACTATAGATAATGTACATAGGCGAACTTATCCCATATAGGATCTCTTCCAGTTAACCTTGTAGTAGAACAAGCAAGGATAATGCATAAGGATAGGCAAATTTACAGACATATAAGTAATAATATTTCCACCACATACGTAAACAGCAATTAAAACCTAAAACAGAGCAAAGGAACAACACTTACGACTCATCTTGTTCATTTAACCACAGCTTCTGTAACCTTTCCTTAGATAAACCGACAGACCCACATTGCCTCAAGCACGGTGGAAGGCAACTCCAAAATTGGACAGAGTGTACCGTGAAAGACTTAGCATAGGTACGAGTCTTGTTGGATGGGAGAGTAAGGGAGAGGTTAGCACTAGACCGGAGGCGGTGTTCACTACCATCGGCCAAAAAACTAAACCTTTCAGAGAGATAAAAAGGAGAAGCAGTGGATGTTTGTTTAGTGTTATAATAAAAAGAAAACAGGTATTACCACATAACTCCGCTTACTTCTTGGCCTAGTTGGTAGTGACGCTGTCTACGAAGCTAGCGGTCCTGGGTTCAAATCCTGATAAGGGCAGATATTTGAGTTTCTGTTATTTATATCGTTGTGTAGTATCCATAGTACAAGCCTAGAGCTTAGTTGAGGACTAGCTCAATTAGTGAGACATTGTCCCGTGATATTTATTATTATAAACTTAGGTAGCCTGCGAAAAAATCCTTTTTAAATGAATCTGCTGTCAAAAGAGTTTTATATGTACAGATTATATCTCTTGTAATAAAATACTCTGAATCCTCTTTAGCATGATGCCAGCACTTGCTATCGCTTCCGGAACTTTCAGATAACTTCCGACCCTCCAAAACTTCTGCGACCCTAGTAAAATGCGTTGGAATCTAATTAAATTAATCATGATAATTTTCAACTGGAAATAAAGGCACCAAGCGGCGCCCTTCCGTGAGTTCAGTGTAAAAGGGTATATACATCATATCTATATATATATAAAAGGCAAACCTGACTGACTTAAAAATACTTATCAACGCACAGCCGAAACTACTGTACCTAGAAACTTGAAATTTGGTACAGGGGTTCCTTTCATGATGTAAGTGAGCACTAAGAAAGGATTTTTGGAAATTCACCCCCTAAAGGGTTAAAATAGAGGGAGTAGCGGGAAACTAATTCTACGCGTATGAAGTCCCGGGCGTCCTCTACCCTTTACCATCCTTAACATGAGAATTCTTGTTGACTTTGTATGTAAATTCTTTATTGCACAAAAATATTAATATTAGAATATTAATATTAAACTAATGTAAAAAGGTGAACATATCCGTAAATGTGATGTGTGCTTGGGGTTGGACACATACACACAAAATACGTATAACGTATGTTATATGTTTGTTAACAGAAAATTTATTGCAATACGAGTAATTCTCATTAAAGTTAAATGCACTGTGGACTATATAGGAATGTGGACGAGTTAGGAAGGTGACAATATAGGAAAGCAGACTTGGAATAGTGGGCCATATGGCATTATGGACGGGTTAAGAACGTGACGAATTAGGACTGTGGACAAAGTCGCACTAAGCCGTTAGTATGAGTACGATGCATCACCTCAGTCTAAAGATTTTTAATTTGACAGAAACGTCCGTTACGAAATTCTAAAGTTTAGAATCTAAACTATATTAAAGCGAAAATAAAACAAGTTGCAAAACTTATCGTTACCGAAAATGTATATTGAAAATGGATTGCCGTCAGCTGTCAGACGGTCATTTTGTAATTTTACGAAAATCATTAGCGTTATGTACTTCGTCTAAGCCACAACTCTGCACCAAAATAAGCACTATTTTATAGCCCATTCAGATACACGACTTTATAAAGCACGGTCAAAGATTTTAAAAGAAATCCTTTTTTCGGGCCAAACGTCTATTTATTTAAATCGTTAACGCAGCGGGCCGTGAACGAGATAGCGCGGATGTTTTCGTCATCCGTCTTTTGTCTCTGTCGGGTGTCTTTGGGTTAAGTGCCTTTTTTTAGGACCCATTGGCTTATGGTTCCGTAGTCCTTTTGTTAGGACGTTGAGGGAGTTGGTGAGTTAATTAATTCTGATTTGTCTTTGATGGCTTTATTTAAGGAGTTTAGGTAATTTTGTTCAATTCATGAGTAAGTACATAATCTTAGTATTGATCTTATTTTGACCTATTACAATGACAGTTGTTAGTTAATGGGAGAGTGAAAAAATTACGGAAATATTGTTAGCAAGACCAACTACAAAAGAAAGCGCTGTGTTATTAAAGCTGTAATCCATCATCATCATCATGTCAGCCGAAAGACGTCCACTGCTGGACATAGGCCTCCCCCAAGGCTTTCCACTCAGACCGGTCTTGTGCTTTTCGCATCCAGCGCGGTCCCGCGATCCTAACGAGGTCGTCACTCCATCTTATTGGAGGCCTACCTACAGCTCGTCTTCCGGTCCGCAGACGCCACTCCAGAACCTTCTGACCCCATCGGCCATCGCTCCTGCGAGCAATGTGCCCCGCCCACTGCCACTTAAGTTTAGCCATTCTTCGGGCTATGTCGGTAACCTTAGTTCTACTGTGGATAATATCATCATTTCTGATTCTATCAGCTCTCTGAGTGACTTTGAGCTTCCTTATGAGGCCTGTATTTACTTTGCCAAAATAAACATAGTTAAAGCAGGAAATAATGAAAGCACGGATTGGGCTGTTTAAGATGGAGTTTCGTTCTTCATTTAAGTCACCGTTTGGTACATTTTATTATTAACTAGCGGACCGCAAACACCCGCATATAATGCTGGATTTACTATACATAAAAACGTTCCTCGTGAATCACTCTATCTATTGACGAAATAACTATCAAAGCATACATACAGAGGGACAGATGGCAGAAAGTAACTGTGCTATACTATGTAAAGATTTATTTCCATCAAAACTTAAATGATTTTAGGGTTAAAAAAATATCAATATTTTGTTACTTGTTGGTAATTCTGTAGCTCTGCTTGCTCTAGGAAAGAAGGCGTGAGTTTACGTATGTATGTATTTTTATACTATACTAGGATACCTACACATGTCCAAAAACAATAAAAGTCCTGTAACCTTGGCCGCGAACATACGTATGTATTCTCGTTTTATATTCGCGAGGTATCAGCAGCGAGGGCTGAACTACGGTTGCTGCTCGTTACATCGTGCGGTCTAAACATAGGAGAGAACATCGTTTAGATCCACTTGTTTAACATACAGCCAAGCAGCAGTGTTTGCTTTGCTTTGAGGATAAAACAACCGGTGAAATTACTAGCAAAGACACAAGCTTAAGGGCTATTTGTTGACACTCCAGAAATGCTAGCCCTCCTCCAGGGCGCACTTACCTACACATATTAATATTTCAACCTTTTAAAATTATCCTTTTAAATTATTGAGTATCAAGGTTTCCCATTTATTTTTCCGCTATATTAGTATTATTGTAAGTAGTTTAAACGTATAATATAGTATGTTTGTACAGCGTTTTTGATTCACTGCCGATACTGGCTGAAAATCAGCGCTGTAGGTGTCTGACACCTCAGGTTTTTGCTGAGCCAGTGACCGTTGCACCGCCGCGAGGACATAACATTGCCTGCATTTTCTGTTACCTGCACTGTTTTCTCTGTTTTTGACGACACGCTGGCCTAGACCCTGCCTATGAAGCTTGCGGGCCTGGGTTCAAATCCCGATTATCAGATATTTGTGTGATAAGCACGAATATATGGTCCTGAGTCATTGATGTTTTCTATTTATTTAAGTATATATTTCTCTATGTAAGTATTTATATCGTTGTCTAGTACCCATAATGGGCGGAATGAATGGAGAGCCACTCGACCGCCCGCCTGCCTCGGCGGCGTCCCCACTCATCATCATCATCAGTACCCATAATACCACTATAGAGCTTGGATTGGGACTAGGTCAATTGGTGTGACATTGTCCCCTGGTTTTTTTTAATGTTTATCTTAGGCCTAGTGAATAAATTTATTCTTCTTCTTCTTCTATTTTATCTTATTCATAAAGTTTGGCAACGAGTTTGGAGTTTTAAGATTGCAGTCTTAAGGCTGTAGTCCTAATAATTCAAATGAACATGGGTCTCAGATCCCACCACATCACCATCAGATCACCTGAGTGTTCGTTTACCATTAACCCATGATGATCCATTGACTGAAATAATAATGTAACGTTAATGATTTTCATCCTTCTAACATCAAATTATATTATAATAAGACAGCATCTTTGAATTTTCGACGACACGTCGACAGCAGTAAATTACCAGTGCCTAGGGAGATTGGGAAACATGGGTTTCATTCCTGCTCAGAGAAAATATGTCTGTCTTTACACGACTGCCCAAAAAAAGGAGTGTAAACGCCCGAGCCGATTTAAATGTGTATGGTATCTTTAGAATCCTTACACTATCCCGAGTGACATATAATATAAAAGCGTTTTGTAAATTATCTACCTGATGGTGAAAACTGCATCAAAACCAGTTCAGTAGTTTTTGAGATCATCGTGAACAGACATACACTCAGACAACACGTCTGCTATATTGGATTTATAGCTCTTATTATTTCTATGAACACCTTTGCAACTATTCCGGACGGCTATGAACAAAGTTCTTGTGAGATGTTAATAAATCTAATCTTTTGAATTACTTCTGTCTTTTAGCCATTCAAACTAATACAGATGTAATTGAATAAAGGATAAAGATAACGTTAAATAATTCTAAACGAATGATGAATGGTAAGTCGATGATATTTTGACTACCTCCATGCTTTGAAAGTATTATAATGTGAGTTGAATATAACTACTACTAAACAATCGATTCCAAGTTCAAAATCGAATAAAAAACAAAAGAATATAACATCACATTCACATCAAAAACAACAACGCCATTCTAACCAACATTATCCGCAAACGGCGTTCCGAATTCGAAAAAAAACAAAATGGCCGACACCCATTCTGTTACAAACGCTTATCACTCGTGCTTTAAATCAGCCGGGTTGGACTGTGGCGACATAAAAATGGGGTTTACAGTTTCCGGACGAAACCGGAAAACTGGGCGAGTGTCGCCAATAAAGCTGATAAAACGAGAAACCGAGAACAGTTTGAATTTAGGCAGTCCCGAGAGGTTTGGGGAGGGAACTATGTCGGGCTGTGAATTTAGAATTAAAAGTGACGCCTTGAATTTTATTAATACCCGGGTTTTACGGTTCGTGCGGAAAACTGTGCCGTTTTTAGTTTAAAAAACCGGGCAAGAGCATGTCGGATGCTCAGTGTAGGGTTCCGATGCCGCTAACTACTGCAAACATAAAACCAACAAGTATAGATAGGTAATAAATAATTTTCTATTGCGCTTTCTTAATGATTGTTCATTAAAATTTAAAAAATTACGACGTTGTCACCTGGCCTTGTACGAGGACACTTGAAACTCATGTAACATTTTGCCTTGCGTCCGTCAAAGCCACAGATAACAAATATTATGTTAATCATGGTAATTCGCTCGTAGAACTTGGGTGAAAGAAGTAATATGATAAGCGGAGTGGTCTGATGACGCGTGAGCCGAATACTAAGCGTTGCCGCGCGCGTGACAGAGATGGGAGATAATGCCTAGCAATAACAAGGTTGGGGATAACATAAGTTAGGGTTTCATAAAATGCTCGTTATGGTACGTATGTGTAAATGTCCTATATTATAGGAATACTAGAATCCGAATTTATATTAAATGTAAAGGTGAGGTTAGACTGTGGAGCCGATTTGGATCAGTATTTGAAAATTGATTCTAGTGCAACGACATCTATAAATTCAAGTGTACAGTAATTTAAAATTAGAAAACAGATCCTAATTTGCCCCTTTCTACTAAGTTGCATATACTTAACTATAGTATTATAATCTATGGAGAGATGAGAACCAGTAACTTTTTAATTTTTCAGCCTTCTTTTTAAAAATCTTAAGGCCATGTGGAAGTACGCTGTGCCGAGAGTCGCTAACTACTGTGGTGACAGATGCCTGCAGAAACGTCTATCCTACATTCCTAATTGCTTGCCCACAGATTTTGCCAATAAGGCAAAGTTTAAAAGAAGACTTCAATTATTTAGTTAGTATTGTATACATTTTAAAATTAGTATTAAGTATAATTATATATTATTATAATTAATTAAGAGACTCAATGATCCCGCAGTCAAACTGTGTAATCACTTTTGTGGGACAATTTTCTATTATAATTTTGTAACCAATTGTTTTGTTTATAAAATGTATAAATAAATAAAATAATAAAAAATAATTTAATAATCAAAGGGGTGAAAGCTATTTAAGCGACATTTTTTGCGATTTTGAATTTTATGTATATTCGGAAAGAGTATTTACTTGTATTTAATATACGTAAAACTCAAACGAATGTAAATATGCGGACTCTATTCTAATGCAAGTAGTGTATTTTTCACAATAAGTTTTGATCGCGATACGTGATCATGATCATTTGATAGCGATCCAGATCGTCTGGGACGTGTAACATGTTGGATTTACGGATCGCGACATCAGATCACATATCTAGAACTCCTGCGATCCGCGACCTGAGTCTAATCACGATCGGGATGGACCGTGAAAAGGCTGATAGCTTATATCTTCATTCAATAAATAAAAAGCAAAACAAAAACCTGACAGCACTTGTTGATAATTTATGTCATTGATATGTACAACTAATCAATTAATCATCAACCGGTGACGCTTTCGTGACGCCTCTTTCGTTCCAAATGTCCGTAGGTGGCGGTGACCATCGCATCAGGTTGCTTGTCAATGGAAGTAAAACAAAATCTATAACATTGCTTCCTTTTCTGTTGTATTCCTTATTCGACATATTCTTGTTTTGACACATTCTTATTTCGCCATTTTCGACATGCCAAAGAAAATATACTTACCTACATACACTCGGACAATATAACTCTCCTTTTGACGCTGTCGGATAAAACTGAAGTAGATAATATTATGAAAAATTAATAATACCGACCAAACATTTTTAATTTAGCTTTTTTTCTCAAAAGACCGTTCAATCTTTTTTTTCACGTCTGCCTTTCTTAGACAGTATTAAGAAAAGAAAATTACTTGAAATCCCCTTGCGCTGAAAAAAGGGAATTCTGTCCGTTTTGACATGTTTTAATTAGTAAATGTTATTCCGACGAATGTTTTAATATTTCATTCTTACTACTCACTCATACAAAGCAAAAGTGTGTTTGTTTGTTTGTATGGCTTAGCCGATTAATGTGAAATTTTGTACAGGGATAGTTTACAGCTATTCTAAAGGCTATTTTTGCCGTGGAAAAATGGATAGTTTCCCTCAGAATTTTGATAAATGATTTTCGAGTCGCAGGTAAAAGTGTAAATCTAAAATAATAAAAATTATAATAATTGGGAATGGCAATAACAATCTGATAATAACTTTTGACTGAATGTTTCTGTTATTAGGTACGTATTTACTTTAATTTAGGATTAAAAAAAAACTTAGAATAATAATTATTAAAGACGAAGTGAAAAAAGACATAACTTGGTAGCAAAAAAAGGACCTTGTTAAAAATCTGTGTTTTATGAAATATTTAATATTGGAGGCTGGGTACATTGCTCGCAGGACTGATGGCAGATGTAGGTAGGCCTCCAACAAGATGGAGTGACGACCTCGTAAGGATCGACCTCGCGGGAGTGCGGTGGATGCAAAATGCGCACAAGACTTGTCTGAGTGGAAAGCCTTGACCTTTGTCCAGCAGTGGACGTCTTTCGGCTGACATGATGATGATGATGATGATGATGAAATATTTAAATTTTCTTCAAAAAACTTGTTTTCCTCGAAATAAATGTATCTTTAATTATTCAGTATTACGTAATTTGAAACAAGAATTTTGACAAAAATATACGTTATTACGTATTTTATTTTATATATTGTAAACATTTGAGAAATATTTAATCCACTCTTGTAAATGTAGAACACAAAAATAGTATCTTTTTAGCAATATGCTTAAATAATTGGCTCTAATACAAAGCAATATAATGGTACAGAAATGCAGAAATACCCTTCTGCTTCCCAAATATCATAAAATCTAACCCACAGAGATTATTATACCCATTGCACCACCACACCCTTACCAGTCAAAAAGCAACCCTTGCTGCTAGCAACTAAGTTGTATTTCAAGTAACTTTGAAACTAGATTTCTGCTGAGATAAAACACACCTTCCTACATTGAAATAGAGTGGTAAAGTTTCATATGAGAACTAAGATTGATCCCGATAAAACCTAGTACGTGACTTTGTAGTTTGAAAAGAAATAATATGTAACGGCTCCGAAACTGTAGAAAATATTATAATATTTTCAAAAAAGCTGGATTGAAGCTGCCACTAAGCGCAAAAAGCGTACTTTTCATTAGCAAAGCTTAATCATATTATATACTTCTTTTTAACTATCTACTGTCGACTACAAACACATGACGTATCCACTATTGCAAATATTTTAATGTATTAGGATGTGTTATTAATGTTATTATAACCTGACATATTTATTAGTTTTTTTTATGGCAATGAGTAGGCACGCGAGCACTCAGGCCACCTGATGCTAAGTGGGATCTGAGAACCATAGACATTTGAAATCTCAAGACTACAATCTGACAACTGCAATCCTAAGACCTCAAATGCGTTGCCAACCCTGAGGACTGAGATGGAATGCCTCTATGCTAGTAATTTCACCGGCTGTCTTATCCCAAAACCGGAACACAGCAATGTGATCACTGCAGCTTGGCGGTGGGTTAAAGATAAAGATAAAGATAAAGAGACATTTATTCGCAACAAAACAAAACCATATTACACAGATAAAACAATATCAAGACACAGAAAAATTGTTACGAAACGGTCCCAACTCAGCATTCGCTAGCCGTAAAGCCAGCACTAGTCTTCCGTTGGAACCGCTTGGTGAAAAAACGGAAAGTGACACATTTAACACAAAACAACGATAAAAGAAAAACATCAAGGATCAAACACAATAATTTGTTCGAGATTATCTGTTAATGGATAATATGGTGGTAGCGATCCGGACGGACCCTGCACAAGGTCCTTTCACCACTAGTACGTCTTAATTGTTAGTACGTCTAGCGCATAGCGATACTTAAGTTTGCCGTCAGTAGAACTTGCAAAAAATACAATCAAAACTAAAACGAACGAATTCACCACGATTACTCGATAATCACGTACTTTTAAAGATCAAGTGAGGTCCTTGCAATGATTTGTACTCTAGATCAGTATTTTCGTATTAAGTTTTTGATGAAATAATTGTTCAATATACGTTATGTTTAACATCGTTCACAAGATATTTATTTTATATGAAGATAATTAAAATACCTCAATAATGTTTACCAATAAGTCATTTAACGGAAGACCAGTTCTGGTTTTACGGCTAGCGAATGCTGAATTGGGACCTTGATCTTTTTGTATATATGTAATGTGGTTTTGTTTTGTTGTGAATAAATGTCTCTTTATCTTTGTCTAATAAAACCGTTGTTAACACAGATGTTCCTTTAAATATGCCTTATATTATTATTTATCATTAGCAGCGTTAAGTTTACTATCACTTCAATGGAGACTGCAAACGCAAACAAACACTTGATAAAAAACGTTGTATTGGTATTTTTAAACCTGTTTCTAAAATAGTATCAAAGAGACACGTATATTTTTTATGTAAATAATAGAGGCAAAGTTAATTTCGTGAAAAAAAACATCTAGCTCACTTTTTTGACATCGAAATTTAAAGTAAAGTATTTTACATGGCTAAAACTACGAGTATAAACCCATAAAGGCAATGAATTAATGAATTATTATGAATGTATTTTGCGGGTGGTAGGACCCTGTGCAGGGTCCGTCCGGATCGCTACCACCATCTTATCCATTAACCTACCGCCAAACAGCAGTGTTCGCATTGTTGCGTTCCGGTTTGGGGATAAGACAGCCGGCGTAATGACTAGCATAGAGGCATTCCATCTTAGTCCTCAGGGTTGGCAACGCATTTGCAGTCTTAGCTAATGTCTATGGGTCACAGTTTCCTCTTACCATGAGGTGGCCTGTGTGCTCGGATGCCTTCTCTATGCCATAAAAAAAAAAAAACAATTTTCTCGTACAACCTTAATATTTCGCATACTGTACATCAATTTCATCCCTTGTTAAACAATCTACTATGCACTGTACTGGGTTCCGATCTATCGCAGCCCTCCCTGTTTTGCCAGGCAAAAACTTACCTTCCCACTTGGTGATAAGCACCTTAATACCCGAGTACCAACTTACAGCTATTACCCGCTTCATTAGGCCGACATTCCGAATATCCGGACGGATATTGCCCCGTGATGTATGTATGTATGTATATATGTAATGATCGCCGAATGCTTAACCTGGGAATAAAAGACCACATTCAGCTTATATTTGACGTCTTGTGCTTTGTCTCGTGATATATTTTTGCCTTTAAATAGGGGATAAGGGATTTGTTTTTATAGACAGGAAAGAGGCAAATACATACATGTTTTTATCTTTGGATATTTAATGTACTTAATCTAAAATGGTATGTTTGAAGACAAGGCTGGGCGGTTGAATTTTGAGATCACGATCATGTCAGCCGAAACACGTCCACTGCTGGACATAGGCCTCCCCCAAGGCTTTCCACTCAGACCGGTCTTGTGCTTTTCGCATCCACCGCGGTCCCGCGATCCTGACGAGGTCGTCACTCCATCTTGTTGGAGGCCTACCTACAGCCCGTCTTCCGGTCCGCGGACGCCACTCCAGAACCTTCTGACCCCATCGGCCATCAGTCCTGCGAGCAATGTGCCCCGCCCACTGCCACTTCAGTTTAGCTATTCTTAGGGCTATGTCGGTAACTTTAGTTCTACTGGGGATATCATCATTTCTGATTCTATCACGCAGAGAAACCCCGAGCATAGCCCTCTCCATAGCCCTCTGAGTGACTTTTAGCATCCTTATGAGGCCCATTGTTAGCGCCCACGTCTCAGATCCGTAAGTCATCACCGGCAACACTCACTGGTCAATTATTTAGTATTCGATTATTTTTTAGTTTGGTTTATTAATTTAACAATTAAAAAGAGTTTTAAATAAATCCTAAAGGCCGTAAGCGTAGCAGAGAATCGGAATAAAAAGGTAAATCAAAAAGGTTTTGAAAACATTAGTGAAGTAGTTTTATTACTCCTTTTAATTTTATTATTTATCATTGTTAATTAACTGACTTAACTTATCAATGTCCATTTTTATTATTAAATTTGTACATCAGGAAGGCACAGACACACACACACAGAACTGGGCCCTGTTTAGCATTGGGTATTAAAAAAGGAATAAGGAAAGTTGAATATATTTTTCTGTTTTCACGCAGTAAATCTCATAGCAATTCAATATTACTTGGCACCACGTGTTGGATAAGTCAAGCCAAGCTGCGTTTGTGTCGGTATATTATCAAAACGTTTCAAGTTTTATGTACCTACAGTACCAGTACAGTTGGCCAAACAAGTAGTCTTGAAACTTAGCTCGTTGCTTGTGTTGTTTATAGAAGTAATTAATTATTAAATGAAATCTTTAAGACTCGGAAAAAAATCCTTGAGATCATGATACAAAAATTTGGCCTTATTGGAATCGACCCTGGAACAAGCGACATCCTTAGCAGAATCACTACCAACTGGACCAACTTTACTGCATTGTCAATTTCAATACGTTTTACTTAGGTAAAGTCAAAGTCAAAGTCAAAGTTCTTTATTCTTCAATTTAGGCATAATATAATGCACCTATGAATGTCAAAAAGCATTACCACCGGTTCGAAAAATAAAACCTTTGCCCCGAGAAGAACCGGCGTAAGAAACTCGGCAAGGTATATTTTTTTCAAGAAAAAGGTTTACATCATTACATAATAATTATAAATAGTTTACAAACATGCACAGGTATATTTTAAAGCTACGTTAAAACTATAAAGTATACAAAATACTATTCATAAACCTACTTCAAATTTAAGACCTTCTTAAAAATATGAAACTGTTATATATTAACTCAAAGGAATTGAAACGTAAAACCATAATCTATTTTTTTTAACTAAAGCTCCTAAAATTCTGACTAAATCACAAGACCATTTAAACAAGAACCTGTAATACAATGTAATTTATTGAAACGGCAAGCCATTTAATACTGGATGGTAACATTACAAGACCTATTAGTGCATTGAAATTGTTGGCTTGAAACGTTCCGTCAGTTCTGGTGTACGTGCCCAGTTTGTGAAGATCTTTGAGTGTGTAGAGTTTTGGTTGAAATAGAGGGTCGCTGTAAAGTGATTTTAATTTAGAATTTACATCTGTGTAATATTTGAAGGCCCTTATCTTTACTTGGTAGTTACAGTATGATTTATTAATGACAGGGTTGATTTATTTGGGTTTATTAAATGAATAAATCTTATCAATTTTGTCATGATAAAATATTCTAGACTCCTACAGTTTATACCTTTCAATTGAAAAATATAAAAATATAGGCTTTTCTACATTGTAACACATTTGGTAGGTTAGTACTTAAAATTTACTTTGAGAAGACAAACGACTTTTTTTTTCTAATATTTTGTTTTTGAAATATATCTTGGTGTTTACCGCAAATATAACTGAGAAATACATTCGACAATATAATCTAATGACTGACGGTACTTTTTTCGTTTGTGGTAAAAAACCACAAACTATTTATCAGTTGTTATTCCCACTCAAGAAAAACGTTACAAACAGTTATTACTATACTAAACTTGATTCTACTTTTGATAAAGTTAATACACTCTTTTGGCATAACAAGTTACTGTAGATAAATAAACTTATATCAAAATTAAAATTGACGTGTTAAACCCGGTCAAAGTAACTAAAAAAATGTACGCCCTCCAATACCTAGTGAATATTTGAAATGTTTAATCCGGCGGTTTTACCAGCTTGTTTATTTGACTCTGTACGGAGAGAGCTTAGATTCAAAGCAATCTTTTTTTTGTATTTCAGGCGGAACTTTATTGGCGAATGATTTTTCTATGCTTTTCTTTGATAACCATTCCGTATATTAGCTGTAGGCACACGCGTTTTTTTTTACAGAATTTATATATTTTGATATTAATTTGGGATATTTTAAACAAATGATATGAAATGATATGTTTTACTTCTTACCCTTAAAGAACTAGGTAGGTTTATCTTTGCCTAGCATTTACACGCGACTCCGTCCGCTCAGAAGTTGTTTATCACTATTCCCTCGGGAACAGACCAATATTCCAGGATATGAAGTAGCCTATGTGCTATTCTAGACTATGATCTATAGCCGTGCCAAAGTTCATCCAGATTCGTTCAGCAGTACTAGTGTAATTGAGGAAAAAACATTCATTCAAATTTATAACATTAATAACATTGACACATCTTTCTGTAGGTAGGTACAATTAAAAGAGATGAAATAATAATCATGAATAAAATATGTTTTCTCTAGAGACATAATAAATAATAAAAGGTACGTAGATGAAAACTATTAATACCAAAACAATATATCAAATATCTATTGTGATACAATTAAGCCGTAGATGAAAACTATTAAATTCCCCTTGGACAATACGCAGGGAAAAGCAATAAATAATTCCTACTAATAACAATATATCAAATATATAAATCACCCTGTAGAATTTGGGTCGTTTAAGGAAAAATATTCCTTAATCGTAATGATTCAGAGTCTATATTTACAAAAGTAGCTGCTATTTAAGTGCCTTTTGACTGTTATAAGATATTTGGTTCAACCCAAACCAAACATACCTTTCTGTGCTCATTCTAAAGTTTCAACAAAATGTAAGGAAAGGTATTCTTAAAGTTAAAAAAAACGAGATAGAGGAAGAGAAATTGGAACATGTCAAAATAAAAATAAAAAATAAGATGAATCCCCATGTACAAAACAATATTTTTGTGTTTCGGAACCTTTCGTGTGTGAATCCGACTCTCACTTTGCCGGTTTTAACCATTTATAGCGCGTCTTTATTTGGTTGCGTTTCGTTGACGAAGCGGGTTGGACCAAGCGGTAGGCGATAGGCGCCTAACTCTACATCTATAGTTTGTCGGTTAATAAAGAATTGAAGAGAGTATTTTAGAGATGAATATTCTAATCCTAATGATAAGTGGCTTCTGAATACTGATAAAGACAGATTCCCACAGCTGATAGACAACCTTCACTAACAAGGAAAGGTACCCAACTGTCCGGCTCCGATTTTATTGGTTTTGATATATGTTAGAGAATAGTTTAAAATAACAGACACGTATTTTTTTTAGCGGCCCAAACTCAGCCTGTTGGGAGAAAATGATCTCCAAAGTACTGAAAAGTGACTAAACCCTCTAACTTATATAGAGATATTTAAAAAAAGAATGCAAGTTTCATAGTGCTTTGATTATAAATGTTTAAGAACATGAAAAATAATATTATATTGGTTAAAACTCTTTTAATAAAAATTGGTATTATTTTAAAATATTAGTTTTAGCCGTTATAACAAAACACGTGCTCATTCGTTTTTCATCTTCTTAAACATTTATAGTGAAACCACTATAAAACTGGTTTTAAAAAAGAAACTATATAAGTTAGAGGGTTTGGTCACTTTTCAGTACTTTGGAGGTCAATTTCTCCCAACAGGTTGAGTTTGGGCCGCTAAAAAAAATACGTGTCTGTTATTTTAAGCTACTCTCTAACATATATCAAAATCAACAAAATCGGAGCCGGACAGTTGGGTACCTTGCCTTGTAAGTCGGAGAGGCACTTTAAGAAGAAGAAAAATAGGCACTTTTGAAACTTATTAACATTTGCAAATTTCAAGCTGTACACGCAGTGCCAACCTCGAGGGTTAAGATATATTGTATTACCAGTTACCTTTTTATGGTAAAGAGAAGTTGCACGAGCATTCTGCTCCTCTATTCTAAGGCTACCGACATAGCCCTAAGAATAGCTAAACTGAAGTGGCAGTGGGCGGGGCACATTGCTCGCAGGACTGATGGCCGATGGGGTCAGAAGGTTCTGGAGTGGCGTCCGCGGACCGGAAGACGAGCTGTAGGTAGGCCTCCAACAAGATGGAGTGACGACCTCGTCAGGATCGCGGGACCGCGGTGGATGCGAAAAGCACAAGACCGGTCTGAGTGGAAAGCCTTGGGGGAGGCCTATGTCCAGCAGTGGACGTCTTTCGGCTGACATGATGATGATGATGATTCTAGGCGGTAAAATCCAAATCTTATTTGACCCGTTACGGTATTTTTTTTAAGTCGGCCGCCATTACTGTCATGAAAATATACTACCGAAACGTTTACAATGCGATTTCGATAATGTTTTTACCGTGTTTAATAGAGGCCCGGCCCAATTGATGATAAGCGGGATCTCTGACCCTTGGACATTCGAATTCTCAGGACAAAAAACGATGCCAACCCTAAGGAGTAAAATGGAATACAGAAATAATAATAATATATTTTTCGTGTCTGTATATTGTTATATACAGACACGAAAAATATTTATACATAAATAATAAAATCGTCTAAATAAAATAAAATATTTATATATATTCTTGCTGTCTTTTTCTTCGGTTTTTTGGTCACAATTCTTGTCACCGTACGTATGCTAGCGTTTGTAAGCTCTGATGTGCGTAGTCTGGCTACATATGTACCGATTTCACAGCCACTGATAAGAATTGGGTAAACAACCCCTCCACAATGGTGACTCATTACGCAAAAGTGAAAGTTTTAATAATATTTCCCTACCTGTACAAACATCTAAACATTTGTAAACGAGTGCTTTACTTTATCTCTAAACATTATTTATTTCTAACCGTATTTTTGCGGACACACTTTACAATAGATGATAATGGCTTTGTTAACCACCTAAGCCGGACTCGGCCAGCTCCAATGATCACAACTATACGCGCCGCGGTCCGGTCTGTGGGGTCCGGTCTGTTCACGCTTGGAAGGACCTGTTTTTCAGTTAGTTATAGTACCTGACGTAGAGACCTCGTCATGTTGTTCTCCAAGTCACTATTTTTAATTTAATGTTATTTAGCTTACATCTGTAATGATTTTATTTGTTACTTTTAAAATAATTATTTGTAACTTTATTACTTTGTTATGTTACCTTTTAGTATTATTGTATTTTATTATTGGAAAAAATGACCTGCTGGAGTATCTTGCGGCGCTTCTTCTCCGCAATGATGGTCTTGTCCAGAGCGCTAGTAGACTCACTATATATTACCGACGTGTAAAAGAGCCCTCATGTGGCCTATTTACTGAATAAATGTTTTGAATTTTTTTTTTTTTTTGAATGCCACTATGTTAGTGATTCCACCGGGTGTCTTATCCCTGCAGCGGAACACAGCAATGCAAAGACTACTGCTTCGTGGTTGGTTAATGAACTATCGCAATGGTGACCTATATTTATCCCAAATATTTCTTTAGTCCTTATTTAAACACGAATAATTAGTAAATATAAGTATAAATATATATATTCCGTTGGAGCGGAAAGGTTCTAGAGAGGCGACCGCGAACTGGGAGACGAAGTGTTGGCAGACCTTCCACAAGGTGGACTGACGATCTGATAAAGGTCGCGGGAAACCGCTGGATGACAGCAGCAGAGGACCGATCGTTGTGGAAAACCTTGGGGAAGGCCTTTGTCCAGCAGTGGACGTCTTGCGGCTGATAATGATGATGATGATGATAAGTATATTGACACATACAAGCTTTGTGCACGCTCGGAAGACGACTGGGGCACCGCGCCGCGTAACGCTACAGAGCGATGCGAGGAGAGCTAAATGCTGACGACAGTATTCTCAGTATTCCTTGTTCCTACAAAGATGATTAGAGGACAAGCCTGCCTAACCTATAGGTCCTGTAATTACTTATACGTATCTCTTTAAAAATAGTTTTAGAAACAAATGTATTTGCAGAATTAATAACTAGTTTTCGGAGTTGTTGGTAATTGACAAGATTTCATATTTTCAAGACTTTAATTTTATTCGTTTTATAGATACTGTTTGGAAGGAGGAAGACACTAATAGTTTTAAATTTTCTCAACAATGAATAATTATTTAATATTAATTTATTAAGATGTACTTATTCTAAAAGGGCGTAACCTCATTTCTACGACACAATGGACATATTACGTAAGTCCAATCTGTATTTAAAAAAAAAATAGTGTCAATGTCAAATTTGAAGTATGACAGCTTTTTTTCTCGTGAAAAAGGCAATGGTATTATATCTATTCAGGCATAGTATTGGTAAAACTCGATATTTTTTTTAACTTACTTGTAATTTTGTAAATGAATAAAAATAAATCTAAATAAATATTTTGCCGTGTTCGTATAGTAATTTGCAGGTGTCACCAAAATGAAATGCTGTCAATTCTGTAGATCTGAATACCCTAATTTGGGAATCAAGGCGAGAAGGTATGTATGTATTTATAACGTGGGATAATTCAGACGAATAAAATGGTTGTAAAACAAAACTTAAAATTGACTTGTTATGGTATTGTTTTCAATTACCGCCATTACTGTCTAGTTAATAAGAGTTCTCGTAACGCTGAAAATACGTAAATATTGAATTAAGGCCATGAAATTCCTTTTTGCTAAATTTCAATACTTTAAGAATTGATTCCAATAAACCAGTTTTCAAAGTGTGCTTAAAAACGGCTCACTGATTTCCGAGAGCCAATTAAATTGAAGATTACGGATCAACACACTGCGAAACTAGTAGGCTAACCATTTAATACTGGCCTATGATCAAAAAACAATTGGTTGGTACCAAAGATTTAAATATACTGGTTAGCAATCGCAGCATCCAGGTTATGTTGGTCTCCACTATCAAAATGTTAATGAACCAGAGTTCAAAGTAATAATATTTGAATTATTAGACTTAACTGCTGCCCTGGAAATTATTACATAAAAGGTTTCGCTTCTCGATTTTCCAGAATATTCGAGAGCAGGCAATATAAATTTTGTTCCCGAGTGGGAGATTTCAAGGTAAAAGTTTTTAGAGAGAATACTTACTAATAGTTGCTTCGCAGCGAACTTTGTTCGATCGAAAGTTACGTTAGTCTATTAATAATTTCTGAATTCTTCCTTCATAAGATTGTCTGGAAGTAAAAATGTATGTTTTATATTGTTATTATTTTTAACAGTTCTGTGGACACATTTTGCATGTACACTGTTTAAAAAGATATTTAAAAATACGCTTTCAGCTATTTGTACTGTCCGTTTTTAACCACCTGTATAATCTATGTGTTTTTAAATCAAATGGAAAAAATATACACTTTTTGCGGATTTCTCTCCTGGTCTAACTCTTTTTAAGTTTAAAAAAAACTAACAATAACTAATTGCGGCTTGGATGAATTACATAATCATGAATATTGAAATGAATGAAAGAAAGTTGTTAAAGTCTACCTAATACTAATAAAATATATAACTTTACTATACCTTTGAACACTACTAGGGGGGTTATTTTGACATAGCTATGCAGTTCAGTTTACGATGAGAGAAAAGGACAAAGCTATATAACTGCTATAGCTCTAAATGAACTGCATAGCAATGTCATAATAATCCCCTGGTCTTATAGATAAACACTAAGTCATCATCATCATCATCATCATTTCAGCCGAAAGACGTCCTCTGCTGGCCTCCCGCAAGGCTCTCCACTCAGACCGGTTTTGTGCTTTTCGCATCCACCGCGTTTCCGCGATCCTTACAAGTTCGTCACTCCACCAAAAACTGAGTAGGACCAAGAATTCGAGCAAATTCATTTAAAATTTCAGTGAAAGACCCTACCAGATTCTTTTCTTTTGACACATCGTTTGGTTTTCAACTTGGGCACCATACCCAAGTAAATAAGAGTCATCATAATATTGTCAATACAATAACCTGTGAATAGCTTCATTGGTACTATGGGCCGTTTTACCACCTACCGTAAGGTTTAGAAATCATTTGTAGGTCAATGCATTCATTTTTATAATAAATTACCTGACGCAGTTTTAAAGTTACCATTTCCCGTAGTTAATACTTAGTTGAAAAGGTCGTTGATGTCTAAAGCTTACTACAGGGTCGAGGACTATCTAACAGACAAAAATGCTTGGCCTAAACTAAACTAAACACCTAAATAACTTAATAAAGAATTATTAAAAAAAGCAATGTAAACATTGTATATTGTTTAGGGGACACTGTTTCTGTATGAGAATGTATCGAAATTTTGCATGTGGTTGTCTTGCACTGTCATAGGTAAGTATAATTTTTATATTTCTTTTTTATTACTACTAATTATTAGTCCCAATCTCCGCCTGAATATATTTATTATTTTATTTTATGTTCGATTCATTGTTTATATACATACATAGGTAGTATTTATAAAAACAACTGACTGTTGAGTGTCTTGCGGCGTTTCTTCTCAGCAGTGGTCTCTTGCGAAGCGCTGGTACATTTTTGACGTGTAAAAGTGCGTGCGGCCTGCTTACTGAACAACGATCTTTTATCTTTTTAGAAGCTCAACCTATGTAGGTTTTAAACTGAACTATAACGCCTCACAGGCAACTTTAGAACATAATTAAAACTATCCTTTAACTAATTGTAAGCCACGTCCCGCCTCCGTTTACTCAAGTATCAAACTTCAAGTTTTGTACACAGACTAGATAACTGCCTAGTTTAGAACTAGAGCAAGTCTAGAACTGGGTCGCGCTTGGCATAAACCGATTCTGGTATATGCATGGTTTAGTTAAGTTGTGCCAAATGGCGTGTAAGTGTTACCTAGTTATAGAGCTGGGAACTAATACTACTAACAAGGAAAGGTACCCAAATATCTGGCTCCGAATTTGTTGATTTCGATATATGTTAGAGAGTAGTCTAAACTAACAGACATGTATTATTTTAAGCGGCCCCAACTCAACTTGTTGGCAGAAATTGACCTCCAAAGTACTGAAAAAAAAAGCGGAAAAGCGGATGCGGGTTTGCGGGTGGTAGGACCTTTTGCGGGGTCCGTCCGGATCGCTACCACTATCTTATCCATTAACCTACCGCCAAACAGCAGTGTTGGCATTGTTTGGGGATAACACAGCCGGTGTAATGACTAGCATAGAGGCATTCCATCTTAGTCCTCAGGGTTGGCAACGCATTTGCAGTCTTAGGCTTGCAGTCTTGTGAATGCGAATGTCTATGGGTCAAAGTTTCCACTTACCATCAGGTGGTATGTGTAATCGTTTAAAAAAATTAAACCCTCTAACTTCTATAAAGATTTATTTTTATTTCAATTGCTAGTTTCTTACGGGTTTGATTATTATGTTTAAGAACATGAAAAAATTATGAGCACGTGTTTTGTTATATCGACTAATTCTCATTTAAAAAAAAACCCTTTAAAGTTATATACTTCTCATCGAAGATACACTTGCTATGTTATATTTTTTAAATGTGTGTTTTAGCCGATATAAGAAAACAAGCGCTCATTATTTTTTCATGTTCTCAAACATAATAATCAAACCAGTAGGAAACTAGCAATAAAAAATTAAAAACATATCTATAAAAGTTTGGGGTTTTAGTCACTTTTCAGTCCTTTGGAGTCCAAAATCTCCCAACAGGTTGAGTTTGGGCAGCTGAAAAAAAATACGTGTCTGTTATTTAAGACTACTCCCTAACATATATCAAAATCAACCAAATCAGAGTAGGACAGTTTGGTACCTTTCCTTGTAAGTATTATTACAAATGCAAAAATTTGTGTTACTTTGTTAAAAAAGGTCAGGTGGGGTGGGGTAGTGCGACCAACCATATATATTTTTAGGAGATATTGTTGACTTGACGGACTTGCCCCGTAGACGCACTAGCACTAGGTGGGGTATGAGCGTTAACGGGGTAAAGAAACAAACCATATATTTTATAGGAGATATTGTTATTTTGACGGACTTTCCCGGTAGATGCAATTGCCCCACCTTACCTTACTTCTTCACGCTACAATGGCTCGACGGATTTGGATGAAATTTAAAACGGAAATAGATATTTTTAATTAGTTCCCAAAGGAATAACGGAATAGTCTAAATCTACGCGGACGAAGTCGCAGGCAAAAGCTAGTTTACTTATAACATTGATTTCCATAGAGTTTCATGTGGGCGGGGATTTCAATTTTCGGTTATTCCTTCGAGAACTTTTTAATATTTTGGGATGTAAAGTAGCGTCCTTAATAGTCCAGGGTATAAGCTATCCCCATTTTAAATTTCATCCAAATCAGTCTAGCCCTTGCAACGTGGAGGAGTAACAAACAAAAACACAAACTTTCGCATTTGTAATATTAGTATTTACTTCAAAACCCTAAAAACGCTCAAAACCAATGATTGTACAATTCTGCAGCAAAATTAATCACCTTATTTCAAATTAATTAAGATTAATTAAGAAGGTTTTCCTCTATCACCTCGTAATTTAAAATAATTCTTCATTAACAAACGTTTTAATTACTACCGCTCACTTTCCGTCGGTAATCAAATCCTTCGTATTAATAAGAAGTAATTCTGAATTGAAAGTAAGTACAACCGATTCACTTGCACAGTAAACATTATATCCCAACAGTAAACATGGTGCAATATTTGTTTCACTAAAATTTAAATTTGAATATAAGGTTAATGTGGTAGACTAGGCTCTCGGATATCTGGTTTCTTTTTAACCAGCTCTTCAGAAGCGCTACATATCAAATAGAGCAAAATAAAACTGATTCTGCTTGAAATAACGATTAATTTCATTCTCTAATTTGTTCGCACCGCTCACCTTCGCCATCGTTTTCTCGTCTTTCCTACCCTGTAAGCTAGCTCTTTAGTTGTCTTTTTACTAGGGAACAGACTTGGGAACGGTTGATAATTATGGTTCCTAAATCAGGTTTGTCATAAACGCTCGCTCGGGGCGGAATCGATTCGCAAGCGTTATGACCGCGGGGATAAACCTAGTATTTTCGGTTTGTGATATATAAAGGGAGTCCCAATAACCGACGTCAACCCGCCTAAGGCGCGATAGAGCAGGTAAAAAGCTATCGATTTAACCCCTAGGTTCAGTGATTTTCACTAGTTTTGGAGATATCGATCATTTAAATCTGCATTTTTGCAATTTTCCCTTACGAGTATGTCCATGTCATGAAAAATCATTAATTTCATGTTTTTTTGGTAATATCTTACATAATAAGAAGCATTACGACTTAGAGACGTTTTTAAACCTATTTCCCATATTTTTTAATGAATACAATTTGTTTCTTCATACTAGGTGTCCCAGTGTTTGCTTTGCACTTTCTATCGAAAAACTTCATGAGATTTATATGTGAATGAAAAAAATATTTTAACAAAACGAGCAAATAACTTTAAAAACTTTGCTGATTCGTATTGATTACGTACGTAAAGGTAAGACAGAATTACGACAACAATGTGTAGATTAGAAACCCTGACGAACAACTTTTGATACTTAACAATTTCTACGAAGCCAGTGCCAAGTGGCCAATTCGTTTTTTTTGGAACAATCTTGTTAAAATCTTCTCTGTCATGTCTTACTGTTTTGACACTGTCAAATGTTCCCAACTCAATCATTACCCGGGGCAAGTTAATTGAATTATCCCAATTGGGACTGTACCCAATAAACTGGTGTACCCAATAAATGTGACGTCACTCACGCCTCCTTTAATGGGGTACGTGGGGTAAGATTTGCAGCATTGGGATATTTAATTGCGACATCTTGTTACTTGACAAACTTTAAAACGAAATTATTTCATTAAAATTTATATAATCTTGTGTTATTGTAAATTAAAAATAATTAATTCAGATTTCGTCTTCTTTATCTTTCCTTTACTATAAAACAAATTCACTTTCCGCGTCTGTCTGTATGTATATCCGCTAATCTCTTCTAAACTAAGGCAACGGACTTTAATGCAGTTTTTACCATATGTTAGATTTTTTTTAACGAAGGTTATTAATAATAAGTATACAGAAAACTCATATAAGCCAAAGCAAAGCGAGAGCGGGTCGCTAGTATACGACAAATTACAGTATGTATACATACCTATAGGTTGACTGCGCCAATGTTAGACACTTTAGCTGAAGGCACCAATATATACACTTAAGTCTTAATTCAAAGATTAGGTTGTTAATTGACTGCCTCTAAATAAATGAATAACCCTTATCTTCTGTACCATAAGAATCAAGAGTCCATTATAAGCCCTTATTGATAAATGGTTCCATGATCCTAAGTATATGTAACAAATCGTACCTACCATTTAATTTTTTTTAGTTATATAATACTGTTAAAAAGAAACAGACGAACAATGATGAAGAAGAAGACATTATTGTATTTTAATTCATACTCCTGTAATAGTTAATTCTCCGTGCAATATTTAAGTTAAGTATAATTGTAATGTATCGTGTTAACAATAAGCCGTACTGTCTCATGTGGCTATGCCCTTGTAGGGCGTCACGTGAATACCTTTTTGTAATTCCATCTTTGAATACTTGTAATGTGACATGCAATAAACCATTTGAATTTGAGACAGTGGTAATACACTCAGGAATAAAAATACCGGGTCAGAGTGCGTTTTTCATACTAAAGAAGCTGTTTCGAAGCCTTGATTCCTCGCCAGGGAATGCTTTTAGTGAAATCTGATGCTACTGGAAGTACTGTATCGACCCCGAGCATCGATATAGTACATCCAGAGTGCCTAGGATACCCAACTAAGTGAATCTGCGGTTAACGCCGGAATTGTGCATGTTCAGAAAAACATCTAAAATGGCAATAAAAAATGTTGACCCAAACTCTCCCGCTGTGGTGTAAACTGATTGTGCGATCGGTTAGGTATCTTAAGAACTTTTGACCTCCTCTATTGAACCTCGCAGTATCCACCATTAAACCTCACTCAAAACAACCCCTGGCGAGGAACCAAGGCTTCGAATTAGTCTCGTTTGTATGAAAAACGCACCCTGACCCGGTATTTTTGCTCCTGAGTGTATATTACCCACGCTATACTCAATTCGTTGACGTCATATTTATGGTTATTTCATACAAATCTCGTTATTTCCTCTGAAACAGTCATTGTTACAATTCCTATTGTCTTTGGAACTGCATCTATTATTATCACGAAATGTCGTTACCATTTTCCTTTGTCAGGGTGTTCTGCTGAATATTCTAGCAGTATCCGAAAATGCGCTTTATCTGATAATATTAACTGACTGTAATAATTCTTTAATTGTTTAGAAACTGTTAAATATACAGAAACGTGAAAAATCTCGTGCTCAAGAGCCCAAGGTCGAGGAAACAGAGGTTATTCTTCTACTTTCTCTTGAATTACTTTATCTATTGACGAAACCGCCTTAAAATCCGTTGCATAGTTTGAAAAATTTAAGCATACATACAGAGGGACATACATAAGCGGTAAGCGATTTTGTTACATACTAGAAGAAGGTAGGCCATACTGGTAATCATTTACACTGGAAAAAATCTACCAGCGCTTCCCAAAAAGAGACCACTACTGAGATATAACACAGCAAAGAACTTAACAGTAATTATTAAAACTTCATCTAGCATCATAGTAGACTAAACCTACTTCGATAAGACTACTGGATGATATATTATATATTTAGTCTCGTCAATAATGGATGAACACGAAACGGCAATGCGAAAAACTAAACCCTAAATGCAGCAGTGGTTTTTCTTACACAGAAATTGATGATCTTTCAGATGAGCTTTGGTTTTTTGAGATCATAAAAGATAAGTCCGAAGTCTTAAGTACGAGGCGTCGCTTATCATGTTGCTGCCACTGATTAGGCCAATCAGCTTGCAGCACTGCAAGCACTGCATTGTCGTATATTCCGACCCCTCTCGTGTTCCGAAGAATAAACAAAACTTGGGAGTCTTATTATCATACTAGACATCGGATTTAAAACTAAAAATAAAAGAAGGTTAGCCAGGTTTTTGAATTGCAGCATCACCATTTCTTGTTCCTCATTAATCCGGTTCCGGTGTGTGCATCCCGTAGTCTTATCATACTAGGTTTAGTGTCGTTGTCTCTTAGAATATTAGGTCAGGTATATTGTCTCTTTTGTGAACATACTTATTTAGTTCGTTTTTCCTTTGGTTAGATGTCTGAATAAACATTCTTTCTGTTCTTCTTTTTAACGGTTCCAGTTTAAATTTTACGGTAACTTCTCCGACGAATATTTAAAAATAACCCTCGTATAATGTTTTCAGAACAATCTTACAGACAGCTCAAACTAATCCAGGGTCTAAAGGGAAACTGTAAATGTGTGGTGCCATAAGATAAGCGGTAAGCAGATGAAGACGATTGTACATGGACATTAAGTATCTACGTAATGCTTTATGGGTTGAGCCATCACTTTACGACTACGAAGGCGGAGAGAAGACGGAAACAAATTCATAGAAATCACCTCACGTATCGCTTTTGCTTTGATACTAGCAGCGGTTTGATACAAACGGTGACCAGGATATGCCATTGTTAAAAACTTCAAGATCTTTATGAAATCGGCGCCGGAACCTCCTTCACTTCACAGACGTGTGTGTTTGTGTGTGTGTGTGTGCAACGCTGGGTCATTGGAAGTGATCGGTGTGACTCCCATTTTTTACCCCATATCCTTGCCTTGGCCTTATCTTATCTTATCTTTTGCCCCTTTAGGATTTTTTGTGCAATTACTCTGTTACACACTCAGCTGTTCGAATGTGCAGGTTTCTTCATGACGTATTTCCTTCGCCTTAAGAGCATCGGGTAATGCACTTAAGTTCGAAAAAATCAATTGGTACATGGTGACCGGGGGGTTAATTTGGGCGGAATGAATGGAGAGCCACTCGACCGCCCGCCTGCCTCGGCGGCGTCCCCACTCATCATCACATGGTGACCGCGGGGGTTCGATGCCCCAAGGTACTCTTTCAATAGCCTCTTACCACAGACAGGTGGATACCGCAGCATATTTTTTGTTGAACTTTCCACGATCAGATTGGGGACGTATTAAGAAAGGGCCAGGTCAGGAGACTCTAAACCGACGCACGTGTATGAAGAGACTTATGAGTGTGGAGGAAACGAGCAAGCGGGAGGAGGTGGTCTCTGTCTAACCCTATGGGAAAGAGACGTGATTGTATGTATGTACGTATTTTTGTCATTGCTACAGAGACTTGCATACTTACATAGTCATTGTTAGTTTTTTAAAGAAACACCTCGCTTTGCATTACTCACCTATTTTTCAATGATTATTTGCATACATACCTGTTAATTCACGACTCAAATTGAATTATTACCTGAAAAAGAAGTAAAAAAATATTATTGCGATGTACATAATAATTATGAAATGGACGTGAAAATTATGAGATCATTTAATTTAAATTTGTAAATATTATTTGTTGTGCTTGGTGTAATAATAATTGTAATTTATGATTGATAAAAATGACCTACAGCTGGCCTTTTTTGCTGCGCTTCTTCTCTGCACTGATGGTCTTGTCTGAAGCGCTAGTTAATTTACTCCATATTACTGATGAATAAAAGAGGCCTAATCTGTCAAATTTACTGAATAAAATGTTTTGAATTTTGAATATTTCAAGTTTGAAAATTTTCTAAATTTTAATCCTAGTCGGGCTCAAAAAGTCAAGTTATATAGTCAACATCGTGAAAATGCAAGGCAGTAAGAGTAATATGGCTTACATAGACGAACATACCTATGCCTGGAATTTCAATTAAAACAGAAGCTACTTCGTATGTCAGGTTTCAATTTCAAAGCTTTATAGCCTCGAAATTTATTTCGTACTTTGAGTCACCATGTAAAAATATCGGGTTGTCGCTCCATCAGTTTTCAACCGACGATACACGCGCAATTACGCTAAGCCTCCGCCATTTTGAAATGGATCGGTCATTTCAACCGCTTTTGTTTTCTTTTTACTGCGTTTATAATCATTTAACTGCCGCACTCAGAGACGTCGATTAAATTGCTGTCACTTACTTCGCTATAGCAATAGAATAAGACCACAGTCCACTTAACAAGCATTAAATTTAATTGACGAATCTGAGTGTGTCAGTAAATGTTGTAATAATAATTCTCGCGGGTGGTAGGACCGTGTGTAGGGTCCGTCCGGATCGCTACCACCATCTTATCCATTAACCTACCGCCAAACAGCAGTGTTCGCATCGCCATAAAAAAACAAAGTTAAACTCTTCAGTACTCAAATAAATCGTCCAAAAAATATCCAGCAACAAATTACAGTAATGTTATTCGTTCACAATATAGCGCCGTAATTTTAGGATTACTTAGAAAGTTGTTTAGAAAAACGAAATTACTTATTTGTAATCCAAAGGAATTATTGAGGATTTGTTGATATAATTATTATATGTACCTACCTGTATGGGCTCGAATACTACGTCATAACATCGCTAATATCAGTCTTAATAATCTATAGTAATATTACAAAGTTGTAGGGGGTAATCTATGGATCTACTGAACCGATTTTGAAAATTGTTTTTCCAATAGAAAGCCGCGTTATTCTTGTATCATAGTTTAGTTTAGTTTAGTTTATTTATTTATCAATGTAATGTTGCATTGCATGTCAAAAAATACGAAATTACATTGATATCGTCAACAAAACATTAATACAAATTGATAAAATAATATTAAAATAATACAATAATATAATAACACTCAAATAATCAAAAACAACAATGATAAACAAGTAATAAATGGTCAGTTTTCGATGTCAATACACAAAAGTAATAAAGGTCAAATATCAATAATAATTTTACAATTTAAGTTGCATATATTCGTCGACAGAGTATAATGGATTATCCAATAAAAGGTTTCTCAGCTGATGTTTGAATGCTTCGTCGGATGTCATAGGGTATATTATCAACATTTTTCTTTAATTCTAGCATATTATTTTTTCCGCTAGCTTTTGGTGTTAGTCCCTAAATAGACTGTATGATTGCTGGCTCATAAACTTTAATTTTCACTGTCTATAATATATATATACCAAGGTTGCCACCGAATGGACTCCGCAAGATGGCCGCCGGAGCAGAGGCAGACCAAAAAGGAGATGGCGGGATGACTTAGACCCGTTTCAAAGCGAATGGCGGGAGCATGCACTCAATCGGGACGAATGGCGGAAAAGAGGGGAGGCCTTTGCCCAGCAGAGGGATACCCGACTAGGCTAAAAAATAATAATATATATATGTATATATACCAATTTCAATTTGTAATATTTATGTACTGTTGTCATGTCTAATATGTGAATAAAAGATAAAGATAAAAGATAAAATAAATAAATAAACACTTTTTTTTTATTGCCCAACGAAGTGGGCACGAAAACAGCTAGTTATAAAGTTAAGTAAACTTCTTTTGGCCACACATTATTTGGCATTCTCAACATACTATTCAATATCTAACCCAGAGACACTTACAATAGTTTCTGTGCAAATTGAACATTCACCACATTCGCCACTATACATCGTAATAATATAGCTTTGACGACAGACATAACAATGTCTGTCGTCAAAGGACTATACGTATCACCAGATAAGATAGATACAATCCACGCTTTCCAATACTATGTCATATGCGTCTAGTAATAAGGTATTGTAAACCAAGCAAAAGTTACCAATAGTGGATGCACTTACGGGGTATTACTACCTGAAGGATTATCCTACCGATTCCAACTTCTAAGTAATATGGAGAAATTATGAATTCACGGAGAGTGCTTTCAAACAAAAGGGTAGGTAGAGTACCTACCTAATGTACCTATTAGTAGGGGGTTCAAATAGGGGGCGACCTTCATCGGGCTGTTTATTCGATAACAAGTATTTTATGTGTGTGTTGCCAGTGATGACTTACGGATCTGAGACGTGGGCGCGAACAATGGGCCTCATAAGGATGCTCAAAGTCACTCAGAGGGCTATGGAGAGGGCTATGCTCGGGGTTTCTCTGCGTGATAGAATCAGAAATGATGATATCCGTAGTAGAACTAAGGTTACCGACATAACCCGAATAATAGCTGAACTTAAGTGGCAGCGGGCGGGGCACATTGCTCGCAGGATTGATGGCTGATGGATTCAGAAGGTTCTGGAGTGGCGTCCGCGGACAGGGAGACGAGCTGTAGGTAGGCCAGCAGTGGAAGTCTTTCGGCTGACATGATGAAATATTTTATATCAAATTTAATATGTTAAGTAATATAATTATGGCGAATAGCTAGGCTGAACAATTTCAGTCCAATTATAATAAAAAATATAAATCAAATATAAATAAAAAAAATGTAATTGCTTGTTTAATACACAAATTACATATCAATCAAAAGTTTGAGGCCTATAGAATATGCAAACGTCAGGTTGTCAATTTTTCCCCGTCAAACTATTGGGTAGGCAGGTATAAACAGGTAAGTCGGTACTTATAATTTGCACCAAACCTAACGTTTGTAAATTCTATAGGCTTCATACTTTCGATTAGTACGTAATTTGTTTATTAAACAAGCAATGGCTATTTAAAAAAAATGTTTATTCACCATATACGAATATTACTCACAATATTAAATTTGATAAAAAATACTTCTTATCGAATAAACAGCCTGGTAAAGTTTGTCTCCTATTCGGCTCTTAAACCCTAATTGTAGGTATATTTTGTTCTAGTGAAGTATTTCTCTTTTAAACCGCGACGTAAATAGGTAGTAATAGATGCATTAAAAGTTTAACGTATGGATGACGACACGTTGGCCCAGTTTGGTGGCGAAGTAGCGGGCCAGGGTTCGATTTCCAATATGGGCAAATATTTGTGTGAAGAGCGTGAGTATTTGTTTCTGATTCTTGAAGGTTTTCTTAGTATTTATTTCTATAAATTAGTATTTATATCGTTGTCTAGTACCTATAGTTAAGTACAAAAATATGTACTAACGACAAATTCCACTCATAAATATTGTACGAAGTTCTTTTTAACACGGAATAAGGTACATTGGGACGTATTTTTGAGATGTTGCGCTCTCTCATATTTTTACACTGGACTGTACCCAGAGTACAAGCCTAGAGCTTAGTTTGAGACTTGGCCCATTTGTGTGACATTGTCCCTTGATATTTATTTATCTGGCAAACAAATGGGTCGATTTGTATATTTTTTTTAAATAAAGTTAATTTAACTGTGGAAGGAAACGTGAAAGGAAGGACCCTTCCTCCCTTTGGAGGGGCTTAGCCCAGCAGTTTTTTCCATGGCGATGAGAAATTTGAAATTTGAAATCTCAAGACTACAATCTCAAAACTGCAATCTTAAGACCTCAAATGCGTTGCCAACCCTGAGAACTGAGATGGAATGCCAGACATAATTGGTTGAGCCATTGCACAGACATCAGATCTTAAAGTAGGTGACGCCATCAAATCAACGGTTATACCTACCTTACTCCTAGAAAAATAAATCCTTCACTGTCTATCACAATTTTATTCAATATTACCTCAAAAGTAACAATATCCCAAGCAACACGCAATTTCATACAAAATCAACTCCAACTGTGCTCCCAACGTATTTCGTCCATTATAACCGACGTGATTTGACAAATAGAGAGGTGGGAAAAAACTATTTGGGACCCATTTTGTTGAGATACAGGTGCTAGTATTTTCCGGTGATCAAAAATATTTCGTCTTTGTAGAAATCTCACTTCTGAAATATATTTCACAAGTAATTCGGCACAATTGGAACAGACCAAAAAAATATCTCACGGTTTTTACATTCTAATTCGAAAGAATAGGTAATTTTGTATGTGATCCAATGGTTTTGTTTTAATATCTTTATTTACTTAGCAGACATTTTATAAATGACATGATTATTTTAAATTTCATTACAACAAATAAATTATATCTAATGATAAAGAGTGATGTAATAGTGTATTAAAACATACTATGTCAATCGATTTTCGCCTAACCCGTAAGTTACACCTAGGAGGGCTTCAAGCCGATAACGAAAGTCAAACAAAGGTAGGTAAATATTTCAAAAACTTGATCATGCAGAACGGCTTTAAAACCCTATTCCTCGAAATGGTTTTCGAATTCGAGTAATTGTAAAAATATGAACAATCCCAATGACCTAACATGCCTGTGTTGATTGCGCTCGAACTGGGAGTGGTTCGTCACAGTGTGCATTATCTAGCAGTGATAATGTTTAATACCCTCCTCCCTCTCTAGTCTTATAAACACAAGTAGGTGTTCTTTTTTTGTTTTTTTATCTCCCTCTATCTCTGTCCCAAGATTTTTGGAATGATTTCCTGCTGAACTACACATGTTATTTCATATTATATTTAATTTAATATTTATAGCTTTATATAATGCTAGACTAAGTAGTACCATTGTAATATGGAATATGTTTAAAAAATGACTGACTGCTGAGTTTCTTGCGGCATCTCTTCTCAGCAGTGGTCTCCTCTTGGGAAGCGCTGGTAAATTCTTGACGTGTAAAAGTGCCCGTGCGGCCTACTTACTGAATAAATGACTTTTATCTTTTATCTTTTAGCCTGCCTAGTGACTCAAAAGCATATTAAGTCCTTCTATTTTTAAAACCCGCCTTAGGAACTATTTGCTAAAGAAATGCTTCTATGATGTGACAAGTTTGTTAATTAGTATTTAAAATCGAGATAACTTAATTACGGTTGTTTTTATAAGTAGTATCAAATATAAACTAATTTATTTTATTCATGTGCAAGTTAAAAAATGTGTTTTTAGTTTTAATTGTAATATAAATGTTCCAAGGCTTAGGATATTATATCTTAGCTTAGGTATTAAAATCAGTTTGGGTGATAGAAAATGACAAATATACAGGCACACACACACTGTAATATCCTTAGTTCCTTATTAATATTGTAAATGCCAAGTGTTGTATATTTTTGTTTATTTATTCCGATTTTACGAATTAACACCTCAACAACTACAACAATTACAATTATTATTATTAGAATATTTTGGTACGGAAGTTAATTTGCTACCCAAGTCCAAGAAAATTTGCTTGAAGATGTCATTGTCATTAGAGATGCCAAGTCATTTGTAATTGATAGGAAACTCAACCTTATTGCTGTAGAATGTCAGATTAATTTTGGAACTGAGGTGGGTGACAAATTTCATTCCTAGACTGTACATAGACTGTACAAGTTTAAAGCCCAAAGACAATCCCTTTATACTTTGTACTTGTTTTTTAGGGTTCCATTCCCAAAGGGTAAAGACGGGACCCTATTACTAAGACTCCGCTGTCCGTCTGTCTGTCAACAGACTGAATCTCATGAACCGTGATAGCTAGACAGTTGAAATTTTCACAGAAAATGTATTTCTGTTGCCGCTATAGCAACATATACCCATACAACAAACGTGTTTTTTTTTTGCAGTTTTACGGTACGGAACCCGTCGTGCCCGAGTCCGACTCGAAATTGGCCGGTTTTTTTGTTATCTTGTCTGTGTTTCCTTGTGCAATAATGAGTATACATACATATAAATACAATTGAACGGTACCTGTAACCAAAAAAACACCCAACAATTTAGGAGGGAAAAGTGGGAAAAAGTTAACTGTCAATTCTCTAGACAAAAGTATGTCATCTATCTTTCTTTCGGGAGTTAGAAATAACTCAATTTGATACATATACACTCAGGAGCAACAATACCGGGTCAGAGTGCGTTTTTCATACAAACGAGACTATTTCGAAGCGTTTGTTCCTCGCCAGGGGTTGTTTTGAGTGAGCTTTAATGGTGGATACTGCGAGGTTCAATAGAGGAGGTTAAAAGTTCTTAAGATACCTAACTGATCGCACAATCAGTTAACACCACAGCGGGAGAGTTTGGGTCAGCACTTGGATTTCCTTACATTTTATTGCCATTTTAGATGTTTTTCTGAACATGCACTATTCCGGCGTTAGCCGCAGATTCATTCAGTTGGTTATCCTAGGCACTCTGGAAGTCCTGTATCGATGCTCGGGGTATTCATCATCAGATTTCACTTAAAGCATACCCTGGCGAGGAACCAAGGCTTCGAAATAGCCTCTTTAGTATGAAAAACGCACTTTGAACCGTTATTTTTCCTCCTGAGTGTATATTATTATAAGTTCCACACTCCAATTTATTTCGCCATTAAGGTTGACGCGATTCGTCAAATTGAAGGGGAAAATAAACTATTTGGGGAACCATTTCCCGTGAGCTCAGGTGCACGACGAGGCCGAATATTGCGATGACAAAAGAGTTTTTGTGTGCCATGTAATAAGGCGATTTGATACGGGTTTTTTTGGATTTCCGTACCACTATTCTTGATATATGCACTTGTGCAGTTTTCTTTTATAAGCCAAAAAAGAAAAGATTTATGTGTCACTGCATTGCAAGAAAATAATGTTCAGTTGGAAATAAGAAAAAAGCATTTAATTTTTAACGGTCGACAGAGCTCCACTCAGTTACGTGCTACTCGCCTAGACACGATTTGAACCTAAACTAGGTATTAAATTTAAAAAAATCCACTATAAAATGATTCTAAACTAAAATAAATTTTTACCAAATAAAAAAAATGCGAAATGAAAATGGGCTACAATGTTGCATAGATATTTATTTGGAAATTATATTACCTAGACTAAAAATATTTTATAAACCGTTATAAAACTCGAATAGCATAGTGAAACCTTAAAACATTTACGCTAATTGCTCAGCCAGCTAACGAAATAAATCCCCCAATAAATTCGCAGAAATCCCACATTGTTTTGTTGAACAACCTTTATCCCGAACTACGTCAAAAGCTAAAATAGTTTTTATCACCGAATTGTAAATGGACATTCATTTTACGTCAAACATTTCAAGCGGTGCGGAATCCTTGTCGAATACGTCGATCAATTTGGGAATATTAACTTGAAATAAAACCAGTGTATTTCTTTATGGGTTCAGTACGTTGAGGACGATTTTTTTCTATCGAGTTAGTTACGTTATCGATACGTCATCGAAAAGAAAAATTATGCCTTTTTTTTAATACGTGAGTACAAACGTTGACTTTCGCTACGTCATTGAGTAGTGAAATTACAAGTGGAAAATGGGAGGCCATTTGCAATGTCAAAAGATGGCGGATGTGTAATTTGTTTTAGTTTTTATTTTGGTGTATTTTGGTGTTCAAAGTTCTTTTCTCTTAGTGATTTGTACTTTTGATGCCATTGTGTTGCACAGTGATAGAAGACTTGGACTTATTTTGTGTTTCTGGCGTCTTACTTCTCCTTTCAAGTGGACTCGCAGTGGTACAGAGGTTAAAACTATCTTGACCTCTGCCCTACATATCACCGTACAACGTTGCCCCCAATCTTCCTAGAGAAGATTGGATTGTGTTTTATTGCGATATTGATTTATACTTATATATACTTGACACTGGCGAAATCACTTCATTGTGGAAACGCCATATTCCTGCGGTAGTAGCTGTTGAAGTAGCCGCGGGGCAAAGAAAAAAAAAAGTGGAAAAGGACAACACACGTCTATTTTAGGGAACAGTAGTTAGTTAATAGTCGATTTTCAAATAATAAGGCGACCGGAAAACGTGACGTATGATTAAAAATGCAGGGGAGGGGTCTATAATGAGATTTATAATGTTTTTTGTCCTCTACTTCAATTTTATATCGTTAGTCATAATGATTGTTTGTCCTAACGCACATTAGCCTTGATGCGATTGTCCTAATTTTTGTTTGGTAGAATATTTTTTGCCTTAACGCCGATTATATACTAAAAATGTATGTATGTAATATACGAAAAGCATAATATTTTGTAGCTTCGCCGCCCAGCAGTCCCCCCTTTTCTGCTCTGTCTATGAACGCTGCTTCATTGGGATTCGCAATCCATAATAACGTTAGTCCTAAGGCCATATCTCATAACACGTTGGCCTCAAATTATGGTTGACATAACACACTTTTATAACTTCACTTTCGCACTTGATCGGAAACCAAAAAGAAGAAAAAGTTGCTGGAGTGTGAAGTCAAACGTAAGTTAGGTCTGTAGGGGTAACTTAACTTCACTTAAGACTTTCTTTTTCCAAGAAAGATAGAGATGAACGTTTCATACATATTTAATGTAAATACAGCAAAAATAACACATTATGGAGGCAAAATATGTACACCAAAATGTGGAAAAAAACGCGCGGAACGCGACGCAAGTGCGCAGTAATTGAGAGCGGCTCTGTGTTAAATATTCTCAAATAATTATAAATACGGCATCTTAAGTTACCTAATTCGGCAAATATTAAGCCAAGGAGCAGTGCTTTTTGAAAGTGTTATTATTTCCTAAATCACCGTTGTACGTGTAGTGATATCACAGTGCAAAGTTAAAAAATAACTGCGGTAACTTTAAGTTACTGCGAGCGCTATGACTCATCGCTAAACCGGCCGGCGAGTAGCTTCAAATCAGCTGGGTCACTGTGTGCCCCCGTACCAAGACACGCGTCGAACACGCGTCGATGCGATTTGAAGCGCGCGAGGCATACAATACCACCGCTTCGTAAACGTCGTGAGCGATAACAGTGATATCTTGGTACAAGGTGCAGTAACTGTATATGGATATTAAAATAACAAGGTAAGTAAAACCTTAAACAGACTAAGTACGTTTCAATTATCTTCATTTGGCATATGAACACTTATTAAAATGGCATCCAAGCCAATCTGTGCGAAATGCAATGAGAAAATACAAAGTAAACATTTCCTTGTCTGCTCACAGTGCAATAGTTCATTCGACTTAACATGTACAAATAGCGAGAAACTTTATAATTTGATGAACAAAGAGCGCAAAGCGGCATGGGCCTGTATGAAATGCAGGCAAAGTATACTACAACAGAAGAAAAAAAAAACGAGTACACCTATTTCTTCAAAACGACAGGTAGCAACTTCATCAACCAATAATCAATACACTGACAGTCAAGGGGCAAACGTCGAGGGGGATAGCTCACCAGCGATTTCTTCTCCCGAGAAGCAGCGGCAACATCAAGGGTCGCAGGACAGAAGCGCAATCGAAGAACAGCGAGAACTTCATAATTCGGCGGATAATATTACTATGCGGAAATATAACTTACCTATACATAACTCCTTCGATTCTTTATCTGCCGAGGAAAGCTACAGTATTTCAAATCTTCAAGATACGCTTAACAGAAGCTGCCCAGATCTCAGTAAAAACTTTAAAGGTGAGCTAGAATCACTTAAAGGCAAAAATAAAACTCTTCAAGATAAACTAGTTACCTCGGATAACTTTACCACGAAACTACTCATTGAAAATGATGAATTAAAGAAGCAGATAACTCATCTCAGTTTCCAAATTGAGCAACTGAAAGCTATATGTACATCCACACCCAAAACAAGTAAGCCGTCAAAGGGTCTTAAGTTGAATAAATCTAGTTTCGTGCCCATCACAGAAGCAGATATTAGCCTAGGTAAAGAAGGAAAAAAAGTAAGAAATGATGTAAGCATGGATGTAATGGCTGGAAATAAAGTGGAAAATCGGGAAGGTAACGATCCAGAAATTGTACCAAATGTTCCATGTATCACAGAAGCAGATATTAGCCTAGGTAAAGAAGGAAAAAAAGTAAGCATGGATGTAATGGCTGGAAATAAAGTGGAAAATCGGGAAGGTAACGATCCAGAAATTGTACCAAATGTTCCATGTATCACAGTTGTTACACCAGACGTTGAAACCTACAACAATATTTACATTCTGGGAGGGGAAATATGCTCGGGACTAGCTTCTGGATTGCTACGTTCTAGGGAAAAATCAACATACGGCAAGTATAAAGTTAAGTCGGTCATCAAACCCTGTGCGAAGCGAAGACATTCTAAAGTCAAAGGACACTTTAAATGCTACCACGGAAGATGTAATTATTATTAACATAGGTGATTACGACTGTAACCCTGTAAAAATGATGGCAGAACTCTGTTTTTTCATAAAATCACATTCAAAACCATTTATTATTGTAACAGGAGTAAAGAATAGTTTGTGCTTGAATGAAAAAAAGCTAAATGTCACCTTGAAGTTACATTGTAATAACTTTGATAACTGTTCATTTCTACCCTTAGATGACTTCGAATGCTCAGATGCTAAATTTATGAATAAGTTTTGTTCAAAAATTAATTTTCTTATTGATTCAAAGTACTATTACAGTAAATACCTAGCTCATAGGCACCACAAGCAAGGATGTAAAGATGTGTATAAGGCGCCTTTAACAGATACAATAATACAACAGTACAAGAAAGGAACAATACCTTACTATTTTCAGAAGCGAGACTTACACGGTACTGGCAATCGTAACATCAATTCTATCGGCACTTGCATTCAGAAACGTATTACAGACTTTTTTCCCAAACACAATGTAGCCGAAAAAATCCTGCCGTCAAATGAAACGTCGCAATGTCAAACGCCATCTGTCGAAGCTTTTTTTCGTCACTAAACCCAGCCAATTAAGTATATTGTATCAAAACATGTGTAGCTTAAGAAACAAAATACATCTAGTAGATGATCTTATAGATGAAAGGCCTTATATAAAAGCGTTATGTATTTCTGAAACATGGATTACAACATCAAAAATTGATTTGTTGAAATTAGGAGGATTTAATTTGGCAACTTGTTACTGTAGATCAAATTATGAAGGTGGGGGAGTATGTGTATTGTTAAAGGACGGTATAGAGTATATTGAATTGTTAGATATCAAAAACATGAGTGTAGAATACATATTTGAGACGTGTGCCATAGAAATTACCAAATTAAATTTAATATTGATAGTTATATATTGGCCTAACAGCAACCGATTCCCCGACTTGTTTTTTGAATGCCTTGAAAAGTTGTTGCATTATGTTAATTTAAAATACGGAAAGAAAAATATTATTCTTGGAGGAGATTTAAATGTTGATGTTTTAAGGGCAACGATTCAATCAAAAACGTTATTGAACTTGTTCAGAATGTTTAATATGAAACAACATGTATCGGTACCCACAAGAACTTCAAATTCATCTGCAAAATGTCTGGATATTTTTTTTTTCAAATTTCGTAGTAAACACCATTCAGGTTGATGTTACTGAACTTGGCTTTTCAGATCACAAAGGTGTTATAGTTTCCGTACCTGATACTTCAAATAATGCAAAAAGTGACAAGGGCGAAATATCTTGTTCTAAACGTTTTTATTCAATCAAGAATCTAGATTATTATAAGAAAGAGTTGCAAAAAATAAATTGGTATAATATAATTACCCCACACAAAACCATTCACCAAAATTTTGATAGTTTCCACGCTGAAATAAAATTGCTGCTCGATCGTTGCATCCCTGTAAGAAAAACTAAACATAAATATAAACCAAAAAAACAATGGCTAACAGCTGGAATAAAAAAGTCATGTAAACATAAACGCCTACTCAAAATTGTTACATGCGAAACTAACAATTTAGTTTTAAAAAAACACTGTAAGAATTACGGGAATATATTAAAAAAGGCCGTAATAATATCAAAGAAGCTGCATAATATTAAAAGACTCAAAAAGTCTAGTAACAAAATAAAAACCGTCTGGCAAATCATACGTGAACAAACAAATAAAACCAATATGAAAACCAAGAAAAATATTAAAATAAAAATAAATGATCAACTTACCGATGAACCCCATAGTATAGCAAACTGCTTTAACTCTTACTTTGCGTCGGTCGGAGCGCACCCGCCAGGGGCCCAGCCTCGGGGCCGCCCAGTGCACACCCCGACTAGCAACACATTTTTCCTATCACCAGTTAGCCCGTCAGAAGTTCACAAGTGTATAATCCAATTAAAAAATAAAAACAGCTGCGGCATCGATGAAATACCTCCAACCCTTGTTAAGAAGTGTGTCGATGAACTTACTATCCCTCTCTCAATCTTGATAAATCAATCCCTTGCAACGGGAGTATTTCCAGAGCCACTAAAGATTTCGCTTATAAAACCTATCCCAAAGAAGAATAATTCTTCTGATCCCGAGCAATACCGTCCTATAGCCCTTCTGTGCACTTTTTCAAAAGTCTTTGAAACGATCGTGGCCAAACGGCTGTGCTCGTTCTGCGATAAGTTTGGCGTATTTGACGACTGTCAATTCGGGTACAGGAAACAAAGATCGACGACATTAGCAGTTTACAAATTTATAGAGGAAGTATTGAGGTCAATAAATAATAAAAAATATGCTTTTGGATTGCTCCTAGATATGAGCAAGGCCTACGACAGGGTTCAGCACAACATCCTTTTAAATAAACTTTACGGCATAGGAGTTCGCGGTACACTCCATGATTGGTTCGTGTCATATTTAAAAAATAGGAAACAAATAGTAGAAATCGATTACTCCGATACCAAAATAAACAAGGTAACTAAGGTACGATCACAAGAAATATGCACTACTTGCTCTATACCGCAAGGTAGTGTACTTGGCTGTATTTTGTTCATAATTTATATTAACGACTTGCCTAAGATAATAACCACAAACAATATCAAAGGTTTTCTTTATGCAGACGACATCTCCATAGTAATCCCCAGTAATCATAATAACGACCTAATAAAGAGTCTAGATAACACTTTCGATTTAGTCATAACATGGCTCGAGGAACATAATTTGTGTTTAAACTTCAAAAAAATTAATTTACTTCAATTCAGACCCCACCAAAGAAAAAATATAAAAGTAAACTACTCTTATCTAAACAACAAAATTGAATTAATAAGCACCTGTACGTTACTAGGGATTAATATCGACGAACACCTAAACTGGAAAAGCCACATAGATAAAGTTGCTGGAAAACTTTCTAGATTTGCCTATGCCCTACGAGAAATTATTAGAACAACTGATCTGAAAACTGCACTCACAGCCTATCATGCTTTTGCACAGGCGTGGCTCTACTATGGGATTGTACTGTGGGGAAACAGTACAAACGCAAAACAGCTGTTCCTGTTGCAAAAGAGATGCATAAGAATATTGACTTATATCAATAATGATGAGACATGCAGATCGCATTTTGTAAAACTAAATATATTAACCTTACCTTCCCTCTATATACAAGAGTCATGCAAGTTTGTCCGAAACCAAAACAGTCTGTTTTCTCAGGCAAAGGACCACTGCACACATAAATTTAATTTAAGACACAAAAACAGGTTGGTCTCATCGGTCCCTGCTAGAATAAAAATGTACAGTAGAGGTCCAAATGCAATGTGTATCAAAATTTATAATAGCCTGCCTAAAGAACTAAAAGCCGAACCAACGTATACCGCTTTTATCTACAAACTTAAAATATTCCTAATTAAAAAATGTTACTACACACTGCAAGAATACTTCGAAAATAATTAATTATATACATATTTAAGAATTGTGTTTTATATTTTGTAACTCTTTAGTATATTACTGTCTTTGTTATATCTTTTATTTAGTTTTTAATATTGCTATACCCTGATAGGGTCCATGTTTAGCACTATAATACTCTTTAAGACCACTGTAAATACCATGGATGCAATAAATTGAATTTGAATTTGAATTTGACCAATGAAACTTTGTTTATAATTTTATCTTGACATTAGAAATGAGAATCTGCCGAGTCCTAGCAAAATTTAGAGGTTCTAACCCCTACGGTAGTGGGCGGGGCACATTGGTCGTAGGACTGATGGCCGATGGGGTCAGAAGGTTCTGGAGTGGCGTCCGCGGACCGGAAGACGAGCTGTAGGTAAGCCTCCAACAAGATGGAGTGACGACCTCGTCAGGATCGCGGGACCGCGGTGGATGCGAAAAGCACAAGACCGGTCTGAGTGGAAAGCCTTTAGGGAGGCCTATGTCCAGCAGTGGACGTCTTTCGGCTGACATGATGATGATGAACCCCATCGGGAGAAATGGACAGAGGGGGAATTTTATTAGGCGAGTAAAGAGTCATTTCTATGTATGTTTTGCGGTGATTCGAATGAGACCTAATATTTAAAATACTAGAGGGTGCTAGCGACGTCGTGCGTGTAGAAACACTTTCCCACTACTCCTCCTGAAACGACCACGACGACGATGACGAGCCTAGTTTTAGAGACCCTACCTACAAAACTAGCGGTCCCGGGTTCGATTACCGGTATGGGCAAATATTTGAGTGATGAGCACGAGTATTTGTTTCAGTCATGGGTATTTCTATGTATTTATTTTATTTCTTGTCTAGTACCCATAGTACAAGCCTAAGCAGTTTGGGATTAGGTCAATTTATTTGAGTTGGTCCCCTGTTGTCCCCTATCCCTTTTTTCACCGGCCCCTAGTGTACCTTAGGAACATCCCTTCCAAATTTCAAGCCACTAGCTCCAGCAGTTTAGTTTGTGCATTGTAATTAAAAAATAATAAATAAATATCAGGGGACAATGTCACACCAATTGATCTAGTCCCAAACTAAGCTCTAGGCTTGTGCTACGGGTACTATACAACGGTATAAATACTTATATAAAGAAATATATACTTAAATACATAGTGCCGTGTGGTTGCCAGCTTAGAATAGAGCCACTCCATGCCTTCCTGTGGAAGTCGTAGGAGGCGGCTAAGGGATTAGAGGCTTGCAGTATTGTTAGGCGATGGGCTTGCAACCTGTCACTAATATACACTGGTAAACATCTTGACCTGTTTGTTCAAAACGTGGTTATAGAATTAACAACAAGTTGTTAGATCTGTCGGTAGTTCTGTAGCTCTGCCTACCCCACTCTAGGAAGGCGTGACAGTATGTATGTATGCAAAATTGCAAATACATAGAAAACATCCATGACTCGCTCGCTCATCACAAAAATATCTAAATTACCGGGATTTGAATCCAGGAACGCTAGCTTCGTAGGCAGGGTCAGTACCAACTAGGCCAGCGCGTATAGTATAAGATAAACAAAACTAAATTGTACAAAAATCCTTGGCTTTATATACATTGCTTGATTAACTAAGCAATTACTTAGGTAGTGAGAAAAAAGTTCATTTGTACCGCAAACAAAGCAGAAAATGGGGGGGAACTAAATGAAGAGAAATCACCCAGACTAGTGGTTATTATGTAACGGAGGAGGGGAATTCGAGTAATAAATATATTATTAAAAATTAGGCGTTTTATTAAGTTAGCACGATATATTTAGCCCTAATTAGGTGTATTATTTTACACCCATTTCTAAATGATTATAATATAAATAGAAATAGAAACATTTACTCGACAAACACAGAAAAAAATATAACAGAGAAAAACATCATAATGGCAACACAGAAATCAAAACAAAGACAATAAAGAAGGAAAGAAAACATGTAGGATAATGTTGCCAAGGGTGATTCTGTGATGTCGAAATTGACACCGCTCAGCACTATGTCACGCCAACGTGACACACAAACACGACACACACACGTGGCACGTGATTAATAAATACAATCCCGTTTTTGTAGCGTGCTAAAAAACTTAAGACAGAAAATTTACGTGACTTTTCTGAAACACACACACTGATATTAGTAAAATTTAATAATAATTTCCACGGTATTCCGCATTGATTATTTACTATTGAAATTCGTTGGTACTTTACTAATATTTCCACAAATTAATGTTGGCAATGCGGGAATGAAGAAGACAAAATTGGCAATCGCTCTCAATTAGAGACTAAAACAGAATATACCTGAGTTGGAAGTCCTAACTGTCATTTGTCCTAATGTTTCATTAATCCGTAGTATCGTCCATCATAGCCAATTTCTCATGAATTATAAAACTATAGTGTCCGTGCCTGTGTCTAGTGTTGTTATAAAGCCTAACCTAATCTAAGAGCATTTTTATAAAACTTCTTAATTCGGCTTTACGCCTGTTTCGCTTCTTCTCAACAGTGGTCTCTTTGGAAGCGCTGGTAGACTCAGACTTGTAAAAGTGCCTACAGGGCCTACTTACAGAATAAATGATTTGAATTTGAATTTGAATTTTTATTTAATAAACATTTTCTTTATTCAGGAAAATTTAACAGTTCCAGAGGGATTGCGATAAACGGCTCCTAAGCGGACGTGATCGCATTCAGACAAATGTTCCCGGTTTCAAAATTGACTTTTGCAAGCTCGTCCTCGCATTTTACTTCGAGTTCCAAGTAAAGCTCAACTTCCTCAGCTAACTTGACAGGTAACTTCTTAAGCCCTGGTTAAGTGCAACTGATTTACTTGTCTACTGTTTATCCTTTACCTGGATTTGAATTAAGCTGTCCAATTAATATTGGACAGCTTACGCTGGTAACTTAGGATACTTTACTTAAAGTCGGGATACGACTATAACCAAACTGTGCACGTTATGCTGTCTTCCAAGAAATCAGTCTACCAGTTTTAACAAAAGAAAATCGAACTTGTTGTATCATGACGTGCAAATGAATTTCAACCGTACGGTGGTACCGCATTTATGGCCAACTGAACATACGTAATATACTCTGTTGTTATACAAAACACCATTAACTTACTAATTAAGTATTATAAAGTTAAATGTCTCTTACTTTATCACGCAAAAACGGCTGCCTGAACGGATCTGGCTGAAATATGGCACTGAGGTAAAGATGGAAAGATGTACGGTTTCCGAGGGAAGTGTGATGCACAATTTCTACGCATAATTAGTATAATCTTCATGCCTTCTTTATCCCAAAAAGGAAAAGTTTCATGGCAACTAACTACCGGTTTTTGTAAATTGTTTTACTCTATGTAAACGCCTTAAAATATACTAACATTTTAAAGGTTCTGTAGCTTAATTGCAAACACGAAACTTTTATTTTTAATTATCACACACACATGTGGCGGCTTGTGGCAACCCAAAAAAGTTAATAAAAAAGGAGAGGCTGACCCTAACCTAACCTAACCGCAGGTATTTTGGAGAACATAAATAAATGTCTCACTCAGCTCAAAACCAATTTAGGACAAATGATAATTCTGACAAACGATGCGTTAGGAGAAACGTTATTAGGGATTCCGAGGCACACCCGTACACAGGCCAGGTAAGTGGATTCTGAGACCAAAAGACATACGAATTCTCAAGACAACAATCTAAGGACCTCAATCCTAAGTCCCCAAATGCGTTGCCAATCCTGATGACTAAAATATGCCTTTATGCTAGTAATGTTACCGATTGTCTAACCCTACACCGGAACACAACAAAGCGGTGTGAGGTAAAATACGTTAGCTGCTATCGGAGGTTCGAAAAAAAACCAAAAACTTTTATTACTATTTTAATTAAAACAAATGTTACAGAAATTAATCCTAAGCGAGATGACAATTGCTCGAATTGTGAACGAAAAGTGAATCTACGAGTATATTGAAGTTGTTATTAATAGGTAATTTCGTATTTTGCTGAGGTTGTGCCTCGTGTAGTCGGTCACTGGAATATCTGTGTGTTGGCGGTCCTCCTTATGTCGCAATACGTAATTGGTATGTAAATATGGGCATTTGGCTGTATTCTACTCGGTAAAACTATATTGCTTTGACATCTAATTGCATTCTTTTTAACTTACTTTGCACAACCGCTAAAGTAGTTTTTGTAAAGCCCTTATTATTGCAGAAATAAAGGTATTGTGTTAAATTATATCTTTTTCTAAAACGTAAATAGCTACTTATTCCATGTACCAACATTAAAACGTTGAAATGTTTTGCTACTGTTTGTAATACAGAGAAGGTATATTTTTTTCCCACGTGTGTTATTTTAGTGTAAAATTAAGATATACACAGAATATAAATAGGAGCTACCCACTACGGTTTGGTTGAGTTACCCACTAAGAAGGTTAAAGCAACCTTATCAATGTGTTATTGTGTGTGTCTTATCAATGTGTTGTGACCATCACTGCTGCTTGAAGAGAGGTTTGTACAACATTTGTCAAAATAAAGAATCCTACTTACTTTAAAAAGCCGACGCTTCTAACGCGGGAAATAATGGACAGGAAGAGTAATAGCTCCGGAGAAACATTTTAATTCAACGAAATAATATATCAACGGTAATGCCCCTGTTTTGCCTTTAAGGGGTTTATATAGACTTAATAAAAACGGGTTCTAATAATACGATTAAAATTGCAAAAAAATAATTAGCTATATTGAGCACGTTCTACGAAAGTAGGTACCAACTAAATATTTCAAAACATTAAACATGGAAAAAATAATCAAAAGCGTACTTATGGAGATTATTATAAACTCTTTCTGTTAGGTTTAATAAAAAGTTTGGCTTCTTTCCTTTTTCCCGACGACGGTAAAAAACATTATCGTCTTTGATCTGTTATGGTATTGTTTAGTGCGAATTACTGTGAAGTAAATAAGAGCTATCAAAACGGTGACAATACGATTACAACTTAAACACGATATTGTTTTACCGTGTTGAATACAGGCCCAAAACGTTCATCAAAGCAATATATAAAAAAAATCTACTTACGTGAAAATCAATTATTTTACCCGACTCTACCAACACCACAGTGACTCTTTAAAATTGACTCAGCTATAAAATAAAGCCTGACTTACTCTCTTTCTAAAATAAATCACAACTGTAAACATTTTTCGAGTGAATCGAGCCTTTTTGCCCTTTTCCCCCCAAGGGTCTCGGTGTGACCCGAAACGGGTTACGTCAATGGACATACGGACAAAGAAGGCTTTTTATTTGAGTAAACTAATTTATTTCTATGGGGTCTGCGTTAGAATTTTTAGCTAGGTGTGAATTGAATTTTTAATTTCAGAAGGATTGAAAGAAGGCAACTTTGAATCTTATTTAACAGTAAATATTTGCTCTCGGTGCCGAGACGTGGTCTCTAACCGTAGGCCTCTTGAATAGGCTCAGAGTCACTCAGCGTGCCATGGAAAGAGCTATGCTTTCTGTCTCGCTACGAGATCGAATCAGGAACGAGGAGATACGTAGATGAACTAAAGTAACCGACATAGCCAATCGGGTTAGCAGGCTGAAGTGGCAATGGGCAGGCCACATTGCTCGAAGGACTGATGGCCGCTGGGGCAGTAGAGTTCTCGAGTGGAGACCACGTACCGGCAAGCGCAGCGTAGGGCGACCCCCCGCGAGATGGACGGACGATTTGGTCAAGTCCGGGGGGACCCGCTGGATGCAGGCCGCTTCCAACCGGGTGAGGTGGAAATCTTTGGGAGAGGCCTGTGTTCAGCAGTGGACGACCTATGGCTGAAATGATGATGATGATGATGATTTGCTGTCTTTAGATTATTCTCTAAGAGTAAGTTTAATTGAAGTTATTAATGTTAATTAGAGCTACATACAAGCCACCTGAGGCTAATTGGGATCACGTCAGACATTTGAATTTATGTTTTGTCGTTGTAAGATTAAGTCGATTTGTTAGATGACTTTCCCAAACGCATTTTTTCTTAGAAGAGAATTTTCTAATCGCGTTTTTTCCCGAACGTAATATTACCAGTCGCCTTTTTCCCGGCAGTTTATTTTCACATTCGTGTTTTTCCCCTTGCGACTTTTATCCAGTCGCTTTTATCCTGTTGCGGAGCTCCTACTTCTATTATTCAATTGAATTATTAGGCCCTCCGGGCCTGCTTCAAGGCTAACATAACCTAAACCTACCTACATAACGATGTATTACTTTTGAGAAAACTGAGACTGGGATAGAAATCGATCGGGAAAAGATGCGACTCGGGAAAAAGTCGCACGAGAACAAAAGCGATGGTAATAAAATCGACCAGGGAAAAATGAAACTGGGTAAAAGTAAGAATGGGAGAAAATGCGAAAAGAAATATCGCTTCACAGAAATAATAATTTCGTGAAAGTTATCTAGGTAACAAGTCTCAACTAGTTTCTCTATGTAACTCGAGTAGGATACTCAAGAGCTTCTGAATAATAGACACGAACAAAATATTATATCTAATTTTATATTCTCGTGATTGTCAGGATAAGTAAAAAAAGCAAGCTTTAAAACTAAGATTGTAATAAATCCTAAATGATCGTTCAAAATTAAAAATGATTAAATAAACCTAACAACGACTTTATACCTATTCAATTATATTCCATTTTTTTTTACATTGAATTTTAATTACTGTCGTATATTAAGTGGCACCCGCAAGGTTAAGACAAATCGATTGTCATAAGAATCATCAAAATGAATCCATCCGTTTAGTTTCTAAAGCGTCACAAAGGAACAAACATACATGTATAGGCTGATAAACACAATATATCCTTCGGCAGTCGGATAAAAATGTGTTGTTGTTTTAATGTAGCAAATGAGTTTATGACCGTGCGTTTGCCTAAAAAGTAAAGAAAATGGACAAAATGTACTGATATAGAGATATGGGATTTAATTTAGACTTCTTATTTTACTGAGTTTCCGTACTAAACAGGACAGACTTCTTCTAATTCATCGTTCCCTCAATGCTGAGGATCGCGACCACATGTTCGTAATGGCGCCGAGCGTCAGTCGGATCGCAAGACATCATAGTTCCATCTTGACGACTCAAATCCATAATCCATGTGGTTTTCTTGGGATAGATAGTGCAGTAGTCTCCCGTTGCTTTCTGCACCAGGCATTTTAGAGGTTATTTAAGCCCCAAGGCCGCTGTTGCCTCTTCAGTCGGATGTCCGACCGGTGGTATGGTTATACCGCCATTGCTCGGTCGCCAGAGCCTCGTCCGTTATCTAGCAGGGAGCACCACGGCGCCCAGAGGCGCCGCCGTCGGCTATTCATAACGAACCACCGACGCGAAAGGACAGACTACACGTCCTATTTTTTCTATAATCGTTTTTTTTTAATAAATTAAAACGTTTAAAAATAACGTCATTTAATTACCATTGAAATGTTGGTAGGTAAATAAATATTAAATGATAGCGTAAAGTATAGGAAATGTCGATTTTCATTTATCAATTTTATTCATTCCTAGCGGGTAAAACTCCAAAATGACCTTACTTCTCTTTTATACAAAATCTTTTATCGTGGAAGGAAATGACTAAACATCCTTCCCATCCGTGAATCCCGTGACGCGAGTATAAATGATGCCCGACTCACGCGACGTTATAAATTTTACGGGGCTGAGTGAATTCGCGGCGCGAAGTCTTAGGGTCCACCTGAATTAGAACCTCTTTACCATGTGGAATTAATACTTTTTTAAGGCACGGTCTTGAATAACGAGCACACAGGGCAAATTATGAAAAGTGGGCTTGAACGTCCATAGACATTGCACTTAAAATGCATTGGCAACACTGGGGAATAAAATAAATTTACTGGTTGTCTTTTACAACACTGCTTCTCAACAGCGGGTTTTTAAGGATAAAACGGTTGCACAAGTTTTTATCATAACTCAAAATTATTAATAGTACTCGTAGTGTAAAATTTTCAAATATTAAGAACTCGTTTTTTCAAAGGATGAAAATTTATGATGTACAATTTATGTTTTTTCAATGACACTGACATGGGGGCAGTGCAACATATTGACTCCTTTCACATGTCCTTACTATCCGTCATTTCTGAATATATATGATAAAAAAAAAAACATTATTATTGGTTAATTTTGGAATCTCTCGTTCTTCCAGCAAGTGAAACTAAAACTGTTAAAACTAAAAGTTTTCAACATTGATATAAGCCTCGCTACAAACCCTATCTCAAATACTGCTCCATTCACAATATTGATATAAACTTGTAACTTATGAAGACAGAGCCTACGGAACCCTAAATTTCACTCCCTTCCGCGATGACTTGATAAGATGTTTACAGGGAAGGCAATGAATCACAGCGTAGCGTTAGTAGCAGCGCTTTTTATGGATTATCACATTATAGGTGTGAATATGTGATAAGAAAAAGGAGTTTTGAAAGAGTGCGACAAGATATATCCACCTGTGAGGGTAATTTTGAGGTATATTACGTTATTGAACTAAATTGCTGCCGAAGAAGAAGAAACATTGCCTGAGTCTTAGATATTTTCTATATATTTAAGTACGTATATTTCTGTAATATACGTCATTATTACGTAAGTGTATTGTCTAGTACTAAATGGATTTTAACTGAGATGCTGTCCTCAAGATCACAACACACAGCATCTCAGGTTTCTTGAGACGGGCATCTGAGCTGAGATCAGTTTATAACGTTCTCACAAAGCCTAGTCTAGGGCCACGGAGTTAAATAATATTACTTTACGAGTATAATGTAAATTCTTTACAGCACAAACAGGAAATAATAAACTAAAAAATAATCAGAAATACAATGGCGAATTTACCCCTTAAAGACTACGCCGAGCGTCCAGTGGCGCCCTCATCACTATGATCGAGTTTTGTAATAAACTAGGGTCTTCAAATCGAAGGATTTTTTTTGTTGTACAAATGAATACTATATTAATAACAACGTTACGGTAAAAAAGTAATATTCTGCTTGTGTCGACCCGTGACTGCAAGGTCCCGAGTTCTCTCCCCAGTAACTAATAAGCTTTTCTATTGAGTACACTATCTGAGTGCTTTTCGTAGTAACAGAAGTATGCTCTCTTCGATTGGTTCAGACCCTCACCGGGATCCTGACCGCCAGCCTGGCACACAAGTACGTGCCCAGACGGTGGAGGGAGGTCAAAGTAATATTCATACCAAAACCAGGTAGGAGTGACTACTCAGACCCCAGATCCTACAGACCCATCAGCCTAACCTCGTTTCTACTAAAGACCTTGGAAAAGCTGTGCGACAGGGATCTACGGGAGAGCAGCCTGGCGAACATACCAATGCACCCAAACCAACATGCCTACAGCCAAGGTAAGTCCACAGACTCAGCCCTACATGCTGTAGTAAGCAAGGCAGAGGAAGCCATCAAGAACAGAACAATGTGCCTGGGCGTCTTCATAGACATTGAGGGGGCCTTCGACAAGACCAATTTCAACAGCATAACAACCGCACTAGCCAGACACGGGGCAAACCCGACCATGGTGAAGTGGATAGGTAATATGCTCAGCAAAAGGGTCATCAGACTCAATGCCAACAACAACAGACTAGCACTGGTGGCAAAGGGCTGTCCTCAGGGCGGCGTTCTCTCCCCGTTACTATGGAACATAGTTGTAAACGAGCTGATCGCCGAACTGAACGATAGTCACTACTACGCGGTAGGCTACGCGGACGACATAGCGATACTTACAAGTGGCAGTGTCACCAGCACGGTATGTGACGTCACCCACTCAGCCCTAGGTATCGTGGAACGCTGGTGCACAAGCAACGAACTATCTGTCAACCCGAAGAAAACGGAGATGGTACTGTTCACAAACAAACGCAACCTGGGCAACTATAAACTCCCCAAGTTGTTTGGAACAGAACTCCAGCTGTCAAATGAGGTAAAGTATCTAGGAGTCATACTTGATAGCAAATTGAACTGGAGCAATCACCTAAACAGCAAGATGGACAAAGCAACAATCGCTTTCTGGCAGTGTCGAAGGATGGTAGGTAAGACCTGGGGACTGCACCCCAAGATCATCCTATGGCTCTACATGTCAGTGATACGACCAATCATAGCCTATGGTGCGGTAGTCTGGTGGGCACGCACTAGACTGTCCACTGTGGAAGCAAAACTACAACGACTACAGAGACTAGCCGGTATGGCAGCCACCTGATGCATGCGGACTACACCCACAGCATCCCTGGAAGCCCTACTCGACCTCCCGCCACTGCATCTCTTCATCCAGAGAGGCGGCGGCGACAGCGGCACGTCTCAGAAATTTGCACCTGTGGAAACCTGCCCGGGTACTGCACACCGAAATACTCTACGAAGCGGTTAACGAGGAGCCGCTCATGGAGGCAGCTACCGACAGTATACCAAAACAGTTTATCTTCGACAAAAGGTACAGAATACAACTGCACGAGGATCCGTGGGAGGGTGGTCTCAATCCCAGGGAAGTAAGGATCTTCACAGACGGATCCAAGACTAAGTCGGGATCCGGAGCAGGTACCTTTTCGGAAGATCTAAACATACACATCTCAACGCCACTAGGAGCCCATAGCACAGTCTTCCAGATGGAATGCGTGGGCATCATTATGGCTACAGAAGCGATCGAGCAAAGGAAAGTAAAAGATCTCCCCATCCGGATACTCTCCGACAGCCGATCAGTTCTCCAAGCCCTACAGAGCTATACAACAACGTCAGGGCTAATATACGAATGTCACAACGCCCTTTCCAAGGTATGTAACATTAACCCCATCACCCTACAGTGGATTAAGGGACATAGCAACTCACGCGGTAACGACGCAGCCGACATACTCGCGAGAAGGGGCTCAGAAATGGAAATGATAGGTCCTGAACCATTTTTGCCCCTTCCGACCAGCTGGCTGCGAAATAAACTGCGCCGAATCACCAAGGTAAAGCACCAGCATTATTGGAGCAACCTAAACACCTGCAGGCAAAGCAAGGAAGCTCTTCCGATAATCAATCCCGGATTGTCGCGTAAGTAACGACTGCTCAAAAGGGCCCAACTCCGACTGCTAACTGGAGCCATAACCGGCCATGCCTTATTTAACAAACACTTGTTCAACTTAGGTGTTACAGACAGCCCCCTGTGCAGAGCATGCATGGCGGCGGAGGAAACCGCAGCCCACGTCATCATGGAATGCCCGGGGGTGGCAACATACCGGGCACGTCATCTCGGAACACCGAGATCGCTACCAGACGCCGTCGGCAACGTCAAGGGTCTGCTAGGCTTCCTGGTAGAACTGGGTTGGCAGGAGTAATACCACCAACCCCTCACGCAAAATAGGCGCAGCTTTTAAGTCGTCGAGTTGCGGAAAAGAGCCCGCCACAACCTATAACCTATAACCTATGCTCTTACGCCTTAGGCTATTTGCTGAGCATTTTCCAGCGAGTAATAAAACCCAGTTTTTCTTAATCATCTATCGGGTCACCTGGTGTACAGTGATCACCACCACCCATGGACACCTGCAACTCCTGGAGACGTATTGCAGCTGCGTTGCCGGCCTTTGAGAAAATAGTATGCTCGTCTCTTGAAGGTTCCACAAGTTGTAGCGGAGTGGAATTACCGCCGCAGTAGCTGACTCCATTACACTGTCGAGCATTGAGGTAGTGGGGATGATTTGCGAGTGGTAAAAAGGCCCTAGACAACATGCATTGGGCGTTCTTTATCGTTATTAAAATTTACAAGATGTTCTGCCAACCCTGCGTTTATTCCATAAATTTTGACAGCTTTCGAAAATCGTTTACGTTAGAGTTAAGCAACTTGTCTACAAAAATGTATAGTTTATTGAATGTTGCCAACCTGACAGCTCAAAAAAAATGTTTTCATGTTTTGTAAGTACTAACATTAACTAAAAAACAGTAACACGTAAATTAAATCTAAGGCTCCGTTTGGCCCAATTTTAGATTATCCTAAAACCCTTTTTTGTGAATTTTAAATTATTTCAGAGTTTTTTTAGTATCATGAATGGCATAATCGATTTTCATGCAACGCACAACGATCCACCACTAAAAAACCTGCATTCAAATAAAAAAACCGCATCTAAATCGGTTCAACCGTTTAAGAGCTACTGTGCAACAGACAGATACACAAATACACACGTCCAATTTCCAACACCCTTCTTTTTGCTTGGGGGTTAACCTTTCGTATGCCTAGTGCCGTATCCTTCCCTAATAAGCTTAGTCAGATTATTTGAAATTGGATTATATTAAAAAAAGTCAGTTTATAGGCATTCAGTAGCTCGAAACGTCAAATCACTTTCGAGCTAGGAGCCATTAAACTCGGTCACGTGACGCCGATGACGTCATAGCCCAGCAGGCGACGAGTACAAGCGAGCCTCTCCAGCATACGAAAGGTTAAAATACATTTAATAAATTATACCCAAATTAGGTTACCTTTATCAAAGTGAAATCACAAATATCTTCACATATTATGTCACACAAACAATATATTTTCCCCAGACTCTCCAAAGTTTCCAAATATCAAAATCATATCCCCAGCACAATAACACTCAACATTTCCGTTTCCGCCGCAATAAAGTTTAAATACGTGATATTAACAATGGCGGCGCATACCTACACGAATATGTAATCTTTGTGTAAAGACGAGACGCGGAGAATTGCAATATTTGCTGCAGAGTTTCTGTTTGTGTATAGACAGTCTAAATAATAGGTTCCCTGAATAAAACCGTGCCTCGGAATCCTTAATAAAGTTTGTCTTAACACATCGTCTCCCCGAATTATTGCTTGTCATAATCAGGTTTTCAGCTGAGTCAGATAACTTTTGTTGTTAGGGTTGTATTATAACAACGCTATAAAAACAAAATTCATTCGGAAATAGCTTTAGGACAAATTAATATTCAGACAAACAATTCATTAGGACAAATGACAATTAGGGATTCCAATATAGATCTTTACTTAGGGTCTATTCTCACGTACACTCAACAGCATAAATAAGTTATCATTTATCTACCTTGTCGCTGTCAATTCACAATTTTGTATGACATTTCAAACACGACGTTAAAGTGGCACAACTACATCATATCACAGCGACAAAAGATGGTTAAACAGTAGTACGTGTAAATAGTCTGGCTGTAGCTACCACCACTAACCACAAAATGTCAATGTGGTAACGTTGTCGCCAGTGGTCGCGATCACACGGTTATGATTGACAACAAAATGTGGCGTATGAGTGTAAAAATATTAATTTTCATGGAAATGACGTGTCGTGTCGTGGCGACGTGTTTTGTCCTTGTGATATGATGTGATTGTGGTGCGTGAGAATGAGAATAGACCCTTAGTAGTTCGCTCTGTAGCCTCTTATACTAATATTTCCAAATACGCCACCTTTTAGAATCGCCTTTAGGGCTGACCTCATAATAGACTTATCTATTCGACGATACGAGTCGATAAGTCAATATCTACTAGAAAATTGTAGTATTTATGGACAAGTGACGCATATTCAATCGCCATTCTATGTTGTCCGTTAACGGTACTCAATACAAGAAAGAAGTTCGTGCTTGAGATACTGATCTCAAGTTCCCCCTCACCCCTAACTCCATAACTCTTTGACCGATCCTGCTCTTGTTCGAACTGTACTATTGTATCTGTAGTGTGTATTGTATCAATGATACTGAAGTTATTGTCGGACAAAAGAAATGTGAATATACGAATGATAACTGAATTGCAGACTAGACCATGCAAAATATGAAAGAAGTTTATACGGTAAATTAAAACTGAAGGAACTTAACAATCATTCATTCTCTAACATATTACTCGTACTTATTAGCTTCTGCTCGCGACTTCGTCCTTGTAGATTTCGAATATCGTTTTTCCCTCGGAAACTTGCATATCTCCCGGGATGACACGTAACAAACAAACATACAAGTTTTTGCGTTTACAATAAAGTAGGATTTAAACGGAGGAGTGTTATTAGCCACCGACGCAAAAAAGAGAGGTGTTATAAGTTTGGCCGCTGTAAATATGTGTGTGTGTGTGTCCGCTTTTGTCACCGTAGCTCCTAAACGTGTGAACCGATTTAGCGAGTTTTTTTATTTGAAAGCAGGTTTTTTATCTGTGGTTCTTAGCTACGTTAAATGGAAATCGGTTTTGCCGTTTAAGAGATATCAGCTCTGAATGAAGGGTCACCATTTAATCAGAGGGTTTTATCTATCTATTACATTTTTATAAAATAAATGTCGTTAGTTCTGTGTTATAAAATATTTCCAACGTTAACAACTTTCTTGCCATCCCTACCCCACGAATATAGCATTTGAGTGAGCTTCAGAATCCGATCGCAAGCCTGTTCATGCATAATTTTATAGCCAAAACATACGAAATCGCGCGTAGCGCTCCACTGCGTCCCTGCCTCGATCTAACCATGGTTTATGTTATAACTATAAAACATAAAGTGGTATAAGTCAAGACTTTTTTGATGTCTTAAATTTGATATATGGACTATGTAATAGAGAAAAAGGCGAAGTTTAAACCAGAAAACTACTTAACTGAAGTAAATAACTTGGTCAAAAAATCATGTAAACATTGTATCTTGTCTATGGACTTTACTCTTCTTCCTAAGTGTTCAAATATATTTTTTATTTTTTTTCTTTGCCCCGCGGCGACTTGGACAGCTACTACCGCGGGAATATGGGGTTTCCACTATGAAGTGATTTTGACAGTGTCAAGTATACATATATAAGTATAAATCAATATAGTCATAAAACACAATCCAATCTTCTCTATATACCCTTTTCCTCAAACTAAAATGAACTTTTTTGTTAATTATTTCCAAGATTAAAATAGGTACACGTTTGTGAACTGTAAATTCGCCAAACATAACGTTTATTAGCGAGTAATGCGCTCACTTATTATTTTTTATGTACTTTCCTTAATTTACCCGTTTTCCATAGATAGACATGCCAACATGACATCACAGTCATATACATTGATAGAAAACACATCCATTTTAAAAATAACTTATCACTATATCTAGTTTATTCGTACTTACTTTAAACAATATTCGAGCGTTGTGTTACCCTTGCTAACCTTAGTGCCCACTACAACTATGTTTTCTTTTTCTTCTTTGCCCCGCGGCGACTTGAACAGCTACTACCGCGGGAATATGGCGTTTCCACTATGAAGTGATTTCGCCAGTGTCAAGTATATATAAGTATAAATCAATATAGTCATAAAACACAATCCAATCTTCTCTAGGAAGATTGGTGGCAACGTTGTACGGTGATATGTAGGATAGAGGCCAAGATAGTTTTAACTTCTGTACCTCTGCGAGTCCACTTGAAACGAGAAATAAGATGCATACACGAAATAAGTCCAAGTCTTCTATCACTATGCAACACAAAGGCATCAAAAGTACAAATCACTAACAGAAAAGAACTTTGAACACCTAAATAAAAACTAAAACAAATTACACATCCGCCATCTTTTGACGTTGCAAATGGCCCCTGTTCAAAATTAACATGTTATCATTTATTTTGTCATTGTTTAATGTCACAATATTCTGTGGGCCTAGGTAATGGTACTGGAGCTGTCGTTGGCTTTTACCTTTAATCTTCTTCTGAAACCAATTAATTTTGAGTTTCATAAAGTCACCGATTAAATAGATGAGATGATTCCAAGTGTGTGTTCATATTTAACATTTCAACAACCTTAAGAGCCTTTAAACGGCGCTTCGAACCCGCCGACGCACGGCTCTTGAAGAAAGTCAAAAGATCAATGATCTGCAATTGTCATCCCGCTGTTGACATATGAGTTTTCACAAAAAAGAAATAATGCATGGATGTAAACCTAATTTAAGTTTGTTAACAGCGATTGAGAAATAAATTTATCTCTGTCGAGTGTTCATTCGATGTCAAACAAGACTTTGAATTCTAATTCGCCAAGAGGAGAGGAAAACTTTAGTATCAACGCTGTGTAAGTATGCTAATTTTTAGAACATCGTACGATGAATAATTGCGTCAATTCGCATTAGCGAGTTCGTGCCATGACGTTTTAAGAAAGCCAGGTTATTTTGTTACTCGAAAGACATGCGTTTGTTCTTCTGGGTTATTTTATAAAATCATGTTGCGTTTGACATTATTGTTAACGTTACCATAGCTCTTATTTACTCGAGTGTATCATATCCACATTTATTTATTGCTTTATGTTGTACAATGAGGTCTTACAAATACAGTAAGTAGCTTCAACATAAACCCTGCAAGGGCATGTATTTTTAGAAAATTACATTTAGGTACATTGTAATATAACAGGTAAAATTTAATAATAAATAATTCGGCCCATTGCTCGTAGAACTGATGGCCGTTGGAGCGGAAAGGAGTGGCGACCGCGAACCGGGAGACAAAGTGTTGGCAGACCTTCAACAAGGTGGACTGACGATCTGATAAAGGTCGCGGGAAACCGCTGGATGACAGCGGCAGAGAACCGATCGTTGTGGAAAACCTTGGGGAAGGCCTTTGTCCAGCAGTGGACGTCTTGCGGCTGATAATGATGATGATGATGAAATAATTCGGCCGAGACGGAGCATGGTGGTTTTTTTTAAGAAGGTGTTTCTTATCTAGCGTTAGAGCTATTTCAGAAAAGCCGGGCAAGAGCATGTCGTATCTAAAGAACAAGTAATAACTAATTCTCTATATCGCCTCTTTCTCAAAAATCAATGATGTCTACTTAGTCGTGATTGCTTTTCTATAAAATTCGTTATATGCGATTTCATTCAAGATATTTTTCAAATTTTTAGTGTTTGTAAATTTAGCTGTAGGGGGGGGGGGGGGGGGGACTTTAACATAAAAAGCGCTTTAAAGCTTAATATGTCATAAACGATCCCTACATCGAAAAATTTTTTTTTCATAAGTCGGCAATACCTTTGAAATACCTGTACAACGACACCCCACGTATTGTATAGGGTAGGTACACTAAAACGGTAAACTACTTCTTTTTCTAATACTTTGTTGTCGTGTCGTGACTATATATTCATGCCAAATTACAGATTGCTAGTACTAATAGTCTCTGAGCTAGGCTGCGGATGGACGGACGGGCATGGTGAAACTATAAGGGTTCCAAGTTTGACTACGGAACCCTAAAAATATCGTGTAGTTACTATCAGCCCATCGGAACCCTGACCCACCATTAGAACTGTATCACGGTGACTTTGTGATTCAAGTCGTAAGAAGTACTAAACCAATTGTTTTGTAATGTCACTGTGACAACGTTCTATGACAGGATTCCGATGGGCTGATATTACCTAATGGCGGCCGAGCTTAAAACAAAATAATAACGTCAAAGGCGGGCGGTAAGATTTACCCAATAGAAGGCTCTGAACGGATCATTGTGGACTTTTTAATAAGGTGTACATATCCAGCATTAGAGCTATTATCATATATTATGATGATGATGATTTTCCTAGATGATGGTTTCGTGTGTGCGAGTGGTGGTTTCAATTCCTGCTGAGAAAATGGTAAATATTATGTGTGTTATAAGGGCGATGGCACCTGTGCTGGACACTTTAAGCTAAGCACCAATAATGAAGAAGAAGAAGACGAAAAATATTTATTTGGCGCCAAACACGACGTTTAGTGTAACCTACTGTTTCTATTTAGTCCGCTAAATTATCTGGAAATGCTGCGTATACTTGGCTTGTACACTAGACATAATACCCTGACTTGTTACTATGATAAATTGCTTTTCGTACTTAATATTAGTGTGCCTTTCATCATCATCATGTGAGCCGAAAGACGTCCACTGTGGACATAGGCACGCATCCACCACGCTCCCGCGATCCTCACGAGGTCGTCACTCCATCTTGTTGGAGGCCTACCTACAGCTCGTCTTCCGGTCCGCGGACGCCACTCCAGAACCTTCTGACCCCATCGGCCATAATTCCTGCGAGCAATGTGGCCCGCCCACTAACACTTCAGTTTAGCTATTCTTCGGGCTATGTCGGTAACCTTAGTTCTACTGCGGATATCATCATTTCTGAAACCCCGAGCATAGCCCTCTCCATAGCCCTCTGAGTGACTTTGAGCTTCCTCATGAGGCCCATTGTTAGCGCCCACGTCTCAGATGCGTAAGTACGTTCAAACACTGCGGTAATTTGGATGAAAAGGTGCTGTGAATCTTCCCGAACGCTGCCCAGCCGAGTTGGATTCGACGAGTGACCTCTTTCTCAAAGTTGGACCTACCTTCCAATAAAATAAAAAACAAAATAAACTGGGAATAATATACACTTCTCTTAAATCAATGGTCGTACGGTCATAAGCTAATGTTGCACAGCAAATGAATAAACCTTAAATTTAGTTAAATAAGAATCAATTTTCCATTGCTATTTACCCACTAGTTCCATCACTACACTACGGTTATTTCTGTAATGGATATTTTCTATGTGTTACTGTACATAAATTTGTTTTTCTGTATCGATTACCCATAGTATACAGTCAAGTTCAAAAATACATGTACATTTTAGTACCTTGTCACTATACTAGCTGGGTCAATTCATGAATGGCAGTATAAACATAACAATAGACAATGTACTAAAGTGTACACATAATATTTTTATTAACTCGACTGAAAAAGCCAATTTATAAAACGCAACATGTACAGTTTAATTATTTAGTGATATGCGTGAAATACATGATAAACCATGTCTTGCAAACATACAACAAAGGTCGAAGGATACTGTATAAAAAATGGCCGTAGGTATATTATCGGATAAAAGATCTTTTTGGTCCTCATCGACGCCCCGTCAGGCGTGATGGGGGTCAAACGTGACGCCATTTTGTTATTGAAACAAAGTTTCTCGCGCGACCCAACGAATTCCAGAACAACCCACCTTATTTGAAAGGGAATATAATAATCTGAATCCATACGAATTCAACTATCTTTTCTTTTATTATAAATGTAAAAGTTTGTCTGTTATTTTTTATATACTTTATTGGAGATAAAACACAAACAAACAATGCATTACCTATGAACTAATTTGAAAAGTAGTTTAGTTGTAGACATATGTAACTAAGAACATAAATAGTATAATACAGATGATTTGTTATTTCTTTTTATAGTGGTGTTTATGTTTAATTTTTAATATTTGAGTAGCTTAGTTTTATTTTATTTTATTTTAAATAAGTTTAGTTTTAACTTTAACTTTTAAATGTAAAGTCCGTATTTATAGTTGTATTAAACGAAGTATATTTAGTAATTTATTAATAGTATAATTAGTAACATGCGTAAATATATAATACGTTTACGTACAAAGAAAAAAATATTTTTATTTTTAATAAATACTAAAAAGAAAAACAAACCTTAAGAAATAACGTGTACAAGCAATTTAAAAATATAATGTAGGTATATTTTTATTTACCTTTTTATTTGTTTGCTACGCTGTCAAAGCCTGTTTGCTGAATCGATTTTAATGTAATTTGGTAAGGAGATAGCATGAATTCTAGGAAAAGACGTAGGGTAAATGCTCCCTGCAAATTGGACAGTTCCCGAGGAAATAGCGATCTCCACTTACCATCATCTGTACTATTTGCTCGATCGCTTTTTTTATGCCAGAAAAAACCCCTCACAGATATACTAACACACAAATACACATACACACAGATACACATACACACAGTTACACAAACACACGTTACCCTTAGGAAGTTTAATACAAGAACAGAGCATTTTGTAGATTAAACAGACATTACTAATCACATTAACCTAAATCGCACAGCAAATTCCAAATTCCGTGTTCTAGATTTATACACTTGAACAAAATAGACATTTACAACCCCTAGCGAAATTAGCTGCAAAATAATTCCACCTCCCACGGGTGAATTCTCGTTGTCGAGGAATCTGTAAGCAGTTAAGTGTTGTTTATTCTTGGAATTTAAGCTCCTTAGTCAATTTATCTTTTGCGTTTGAATATGTAGTCGGAAGCGGGGTAATGGATACCTTCAACGAAGTTAATTTGGTACAAGGCTTTTGAAGTATTTGTAATGTTCCTGAATATTTATCTTATCTCATTTTATGTTAAATAATTCTGTTTTCGGAACTGTTCAATTTTTTCATGTTACTGCTTCTTTTACTGCCAAATTGACGTGTAGCTAAGTTAGTAGCGAAGTTGGGTCCATATTGGGTCACATAAAAAGTTGTAGTCCGAATGTAATAACAATACATTCGGTCAAAAATAATGATGTGAATTTAAGCACTCCCTCTTTTTCGAAGTTGGACTTACCTAACTGGATTTTTTGTCCTAGGTATCTATTGTTGTTTTTTGTTTTTTCTCTTGGGGAGAAAATTACCATAATCGCCACGCTTGGCAGGCGGGTTGGCGATCGCAGTATTTCACCGTGTTCTGAGAGGACGCTTCTGCCCATCCTCCGGTGGTTCTGGGCGTAGTTTAAGGACATACCCGGGATTGGATTGGAGATTCGCAGGAGAACTAAAGTAACCGATATAGCTCACCGGATTGCAAACCTTAAGTGGCAGTGGGCGGGGCACATTGCTCGTAGAACTGATGGCCGTTGGAGCGGAAAGGTTCTAGAGTGGCGACCGCGAACCGGGAGACAAAGTGTTGGCAGACCTTCCACAAGGGTGGACTGACGATCTGATAAAGGTCGCGGGAAACCGCTGGATGACAGCAGCAGAAGACCGATCGTTGTGGAAGGACGTCTTGCGGCTGATAATGATGAAGCACTCCCTCAGGCCTTCGCTTCGGATACACTTCGACCCTTAACGATCTATTGTGCCACTATCCTGTTACACACTCAGCTGTTTTTTTTTATGGCACGAAAAAGGCAAATAGCACACAGGCAACCTGATGGAAAGTGGAAACTGTTACCCATAGACATTCGCATTCACAAGACTGCAAATGCGTTGCCAACACTAAGGAATAAGATGGAATGCCTCTATTCTAGTCATTACACCGGCTGTCTTATCCCCAGACCGGAATTCAACAATGCAAACACTGCTGTCTGGCGGTAGGTTAATGGATAAGATTTTGGTAGCGATCCGGACGGCCCCTGCACAAAGTCCTGCAACCCGCAAATATGCAGGATTCCTCACGATGTTTTTACTTCACCGTAAGAGCATCGTGTAATATACTTAAGTTACAAAAACTTATTAGTGCATGGTGACCACGGGGTTCAAATCAAACTCGGTACCTAACGATCCACACACGACCACCCACGAAGCAATCAAACCCGGTAAAGCCACATAGCGTTTGAGTAAATAACTCGTAAGTGTGTTCGAAATGCGTTCCTAGCTCTAAGGACTAATATGGAATGCCTCTGTGGTAGTAATTTCGCCAGAGGGGCGATTGCCTAACTCACTCTCAATCGCAAACGTTTTCATTTTGAAAGTCGAAGGCTTGTCTGCATACAAAATGAAAAGCATTGTGCCGCTTTGAAGCCGATTGCTAAGAATGCGTTAGGAAATACGAGGGCTGCACTGAAAGTTTCGGGAATCTAATACTTAGAAACATATTTTTGACACATATCATACCTTTTTATAATCTCTAAAGTTTCATTATTTTAACACACTGGCCACATAGAAAAAAAAAGCGATGGTTCGGTTTCAATTGTTTTTTGAAGTCGTCGAGTCGCTGCTGAAAATGGAATTGTCCCGTGAAAATTTAAGAGCTATGATTTATTACGACTTTAAAAGTGGATTATCACAAAAACAATGTGGAGACCGGATGATTGTTGCTTTTAGTAATGAAGCACCTTCAAAGACGACATTATACCGGTGGTATGCAGAATTTCAACGTGGCCGTCTATCCCTCACGGACGACGTGCGTGAAGGTCGACCAAAATCGGCAGTCACGCAAGAAAACGTCGATGCTGTGCGTCAGCTGATAAAGGAAGACCGACATGTGTCATATCGGGAGATTCAAGAGTGTTTGGGCATTGGAATGAGTCAGATACAAATCATTTTACAGGAACAATTAGGCGTGCGAAAGTTGTTTTCCCGTTGGATCCCTCACTAATTGTCTGAGGAGCAAAAAACGACTCCTGTCAATTGGTGCCTCAGAACTTTGAATAAATTCAACGGAGGAAGCTCAACTGCAGTTTTTAGCATTGTATCCGGTGACGAGTGTTGGATATATGCATATGAGCCTGAAAATAAAAACCAATCTCGAGTATGGGTCTACGAAGATGAGCTCAAGCCGACAAAAGTTATTCGTTCTCGCAGCATGGCCAAAAAGATGGTGGCTACGTTTGTCTCCAAATCTGGTCACGTGGCTACTATTCCTCTTGAAGATCGTAGAACGGTCAATGCCGATTGGTACAGCACTATTTGTTTGCCGAGTATCTTTGCTGAACTCCGAAAAAAAAACCCTAGTCGCCGCATTATCCTTCACCACGACAATGCCAGCCCTCACACCGCTCGGGAAACAACTGAGTACCTGGATGGTAAAAAAGTCGAATTACTGGACCATCCTCCATACAGCCTCGACTTAAGCCCCAATGACTTTTTCACATTACCCAAAATTAAGGATAAGTTGAGTGGTCAGCGGTTTCAGACGCCGGAAGCAGCAGTGGAGGCTTTTAAAATGGCCATTTAGTCGACCCCTACTTCAGACTTCAATAAGTGCTTTAATGACTGGTTTGGTCGCATGGAAAAGTGCATAAAATATAAAGGAGAATACTTTGAAAAACGATAAAAATACTTTTATTCGATTTAACTGCATATTTTTTTCTATTCCCGAAACTTTCAGTTTGACCCTCGTAGGCCAGCAGTTCTTTTATTCTCACACCGGAATAACATAAATTGTGAACAGTGCTGCTCGATGGTAGGTTTAAGGATTAGATGGAGGTAGCGATCCGGAGACGGTCCCCAAAAAAGGTCCTATCACCACCATAATATATTTAGGTATTTGTATCGCTGTCTAGGGCTTAGTTTGGGACTAGTTCAATGAACTACACTCAGGAGCAAAAATACCGGGTCAGAGTGCGTTTTTCATACAAATGAGACTATTTCGAAGCCTTGGTTCCTCGTCAGGGGTTGTTTTGAGTGAGGTTTAATGATGGATACTCCAAGGTTCAATAGAGGAGGTCAAAAGTTCTTAAGATACCTAACTGATCGCACAATCAGTTAACACCACAGCGGGAGAGTTTGGGTCAGCACTTGGATTTCTTTAAATTTTATTGCCATTTTAGATGTTTTTCTGAACATGCACAATTCCGGCGTTAACCGCAGATTCATTCAGTTGGGTATCCTAGGCACTCTGGAAGTCCTGTATCGATGCTCGGGGTATTCATCATCAGATTTCACTAAAAGCATTCCCTGGCGAGGAACCAAGGCTTCGAAATAGCCTCTTTAGTATGAAAAACGCACTCTAACCCGGTATTTTTGCTCCTGAGTGTAGTATGCAATAATTCAAATATTATTTAAGCATCTTTCTCCAAACTTATGTTAACTCCTGACTAATTTATGCAAGGAAGACCCTAGCCCCTAAAATAATACATAATTTTCGTCCGGCTGATACCCGCTGCGGACTTTCGGACGGACCCGAGCTTAACAACTTTTAGAACAACGTTGGAACTGATACAATCGACTCCACTGGGAACTTGGGAGCTTACTGACTGACTTATATGTCCGACAACTATGTCGGATATTCTCTTACAATTGGGATGTTGAGTCATATTGTTATTATTGATAAATAATATATGTAAAAGAATAAAAAAATACAAAACACGAGCAATATAACAAATACAAAACAAGTACAAATTCAAATTCAAATGATCTATTTGTAAATATAATAAGGTAAGGTAATAAGGTGATAAAAATCGTGATAAAGTCAAGAATCTACCAGCGCTTCCCAAGAGGAGACCACTGCTGAGAAGAAACGCCGCAAGAAACTCAGCAGTCAGTCATTTTTTTAAACATATTTCATATTACAATGGTACAACTTAGTCTAGCATTATATAAAGCTACAAGTATTAAATTAAATATAATATCAAATAACAGTAGTTCAGCAGAGGGAGAGATAGAGAGAAAAGAAAAAATAAAATAGAATCAACTACTTATATGTATATGAGATGGTGCAAGATGATCACATAAAAGTTTCGATATGTTTTCCTGCATCAACCAACCCAGGCATGAAAAAGCAGGATAAAGCTTTTGCATTTGAACAAATTATTATTGACTAAGTTTCGGGTGTAGGCCATGCATTTTTGTCTGTTAGATAGTCCTCGACCCTATAATACGCTTTAGACATTAGACCTTTTCAAAAAAAAAAGTGCTGGAAAGGGTAACTTTAAAACTACTTCAGGTAATTTATTATAGAAATGAATGCATTGACCAACAAATGATTTGTATACTTTACGGACACGGAATTTTCGAATAACAACACAAACGCGTGTTACAAATTTAGCTTTAAGTATCACTATATTTTGCCGCTAGGCATACCTACAAATATGTCAGGTCATGATACGCATGCACAGAATACAGTTATAATATTTGATATTGTATTTAATTTAATATTTGTAGCTTTATATAATGCTAGACTAAGTAGTACCATTGTAATATGAAATATGTTTAAAAAATTACTGACTGCTGTGTTTCTTGCGGCATTTCTTCTCAGCAGTGGTCTCCTCTTGGGAAGCGGTGGTAGATTTTTGACGAGTAAAAGTGCCCGTGTGGCCTACTTACTGAATTATTTTATTTTATCTTTTTTTAAATCTTTACTCTTCTAGACTAAGCAGAAACACATAAGGGTTACTCGCTTCTGTCAAGTCTAAGAAACAAATTAAAACATATTGCCATTGACCTCTTATCGTATTGTCAACGTTTTAATAACTCTTATTTACTTGGCAGTAATGGTGGAAACGTCAAAACAATACCATAACAGGTCAAAGACGATATGGTTTTACTGCCTAGAATAAAGGCCCGCTCGCTTGCCATAAAAAAACAAATGAAGAAAGTTAAACAAAAGCTTGTAAAAAAAACGCTGAATCTCAAGACATTACTGTCTAAGCTCCCTGAGAGTAGATCCAGGTCGCCACGACGCTTCATTTCCTGTGCTTTGGGGCGAGCTTCGCTCAGCTTTCAAAGTTCGATGCAGGCTGGCTAACAACTTACTTTGTATTGATCAACTGCCTCGTTTATTTCACTTTACTTTAGTGAAATGTTATAAATGCGCTTTGTTACGTTTATAAAAGAATAGTTATTCGTGGAAGAAGAGAGTAAAAGTTTTTGCTCAACTATTCACCTCAGCAGCAACATAATAAAGTTAAAAAATACGACACGTTTAAAACTAAACAACATTTCTATTAACCCAGCACTGTTCTTAAATTTATATTTTAATTAATAAGTTGCTTTGTCTCTCGCTCGCATGATACTTTTTATTTTACTCTCTTTAAAAAGCAAACTCTGCCTTTTTGAGGTGCTGAAGTGAAGTTCGCAGTTCACCGACACACTCCTCCTCGCTTCGCTCGTCGTTGCACCAATTTGTTGTCTGTCGCATACCAAACTTCTGTTACCATATCAATGTTTTGCAATTCGAACTAGTTATTAGTAATAGTAATTATATTGAGGTGTTCTGTTTCTTGAATAATCCTTGTACCGTTTTTCTAATAATTGTTTTAATTTATAATGAAGTCGGTGAAGCCATAATACTACAATAGATAATATTTATACTAAATATTATATGAATCTTTTTTGATGAAATGACATTCGATGAAAAGTTTTTCGAGATTTCAAGGGGTACCCGAAAATATATTTTATTTCCTTCAATTTCCAGTATAAATATACTTGTCTTCAGGCTACAAAATATTAAAAATAAATTAAGAAAGACTGCTGGTCTTCCGTTGGGAGCACTCGGGGAAAACTCGGAAGGTCACACAAACATAACGGTACATTTAGACAAACAAAAGAGATTTGAAGACAGATCATACCTATACACAAACAGAGAAACAATCGAACACTTTTACATAATTATAAAATCTTTTAGTATGGAAAAACTGTCTTCTCAACCCATATCCACCCATTGCAGAGCATAATGTCCAATTGTCTTATGCCCACACGGAAACACAACAATGTGAACATTGCTGCTTGGCAGTAGGTTGTATAAAGATGGAAGTAACGCCACGGTGCATGACACTTTATACTATTGACACCAAAAACCGAAAAAAAGAAATTGCACGAACCAGCGGCATTCCACTCTCAAACTTAAATCTTACGTTGCATTGTACTATCTTGGCAAGTATCTATTTTATCTAACAAATGACCCTTGAAGTACAACCACACTGAACTGAACCTTAATCGCTCAGAACAAGGTCGAAGTAAGAGATAAAGTTTTCAGCCAGCATAAAGTGCGTTTTGTTCAACAGCGCGTTGCCAAGCGGTTTATTACTTAAGCTATTCGATGCCGTACACTCAAAATTTTGTAAAAAATGTAGGCAGTATGAAGTTCTTGGCAAGGAATGAGGAAAGGATGAGATTCTAATGCTTTCAGTAGAAATAAGGTTTTAAGTTGTTCTTCTTTTGTTTTGGTAAATATTTTCTTACGTTTCTGTGTTAAGTATGTTCTATCATGAGAAGCCTTCCGAAACTGTTAAAAGAGAGTGAGAAACATGACAGCATCCAGGCAACAGGGGAAGCTATATTATGACTCCTGTAGAGCTCTATCCCGTATACTAATTGGATCTTGGCAGGTTTTACAAGTTAAAATTATGGTATCTAATTAGCTATGAATAACATTGTCGTTTAGCTTACGAGTAACACTCGAAAGCATAATTTCCGAATCAGTCATATTCCAGATTCATCATAATCCAAACTCGTCATACCATGTACATACATTCGCCTATTTAAACTTATTATATAAGTCCTCTGTTCTTTCACTCCCACCAAGTAAACTCACCAATTCAAACCGGTCAACAATTTTTTGTTCACAACGATTAAAATTCAGAGTCGATGGAGCTGCGCTGTCGCGGAGCTCCTATTTCCGGGAGTTTTGGCCCTTCGGGCCAGTTCAAGGAGTACCATAACCTAAACTTACCACCTAATTATGTTATGATTTCCATCCTGTACCATTGGTAGGTCCATTTAGTTTAAAAAATAAAAATAAAACAGAAATGTTTACAGCTTACGTTTAGCTTATGCATTAATAAACGAGCATAGACTGTGTACTCCTCAGAAACTAGAGAAAACTGTGAATGTGTGTGTGTTGGTGTGTGTGTCTTGCATCTTCTTAAGTGTGTTTTGTATATTAGTGGATAGCTCTAATAAATAGGCGGTAGTTTTCTATTTCACCTCATACCTACATAGAGTGCCTTAATAAAACCTTTTACGAAAAGCCAATAAGATTAGATATCAATTCTAAACCATTACATTGTTGTTTATAAAAAAAACCTTACCATCGCTTCAGCATTATTTCTGCCACAGTGTTTTTCCGTAACGCTTTCCTCCAATTCCAATTTCATTACAAACCAATACAAAAACCCCAGCAGTTTTCTCCAGTTCGATATTTAATAAGACCAAGTAAATCGTGTTTCAGTAAAAACATTTTCCATAAATCAAGCTTAATCTATTTGAATAGAACTCCCCGTGGCAGATAGTAAGTCGAGCTCAACTAAGTAACTGTTCCTGATCGATCAGCTGACTTGATTAGCTCTGAATCAGGTCACCTAAATAGGAAGAGTCACTTAGGAGCTGAAAAAGTGTAAAAATTGTGCGCCGAGAATTAGGGTAAAGGTTGTAGTTGAGTAATTAAGTGAGGTAGACGAAGCGTTAGTCTAGTTGGAATTACTGCCTACAAAGCTGTCGGTCCTGTTTTTGATTCACAGTATAGGTAAAATATTTATGCGATGAACGCCAGCTTTTTTTTTTTTGAAGTTTTCTATCATGGTATGTACTAGACAACAGCAAATAGTTTAAGCCTAGAGTTTAGTTTGGTACTTGCTCAATTGGAGATGGTCCGTGATATTTATTTATTTAGTGATTACTTATTTTATGATGATACTCATTATAATATTAAATAGAGATAGCCCGTGACTTTGTACGCATAGAGTCAATTTCCCACTTAAGTATATCTTCTCGATAAAAAACAAATTTCATAATATATTTTTTTATATCACCCCTTATGGTTTTCCAATCTTTAAGCAGTGGACCGAGCTTATTAAGGGTGTAGCGCAATTTGTAATGTAGATGCTATGCTATGGAAAGCGTGAGCATATATATTATAAGTTAGCGAAATTGTAAATTAGATTTTATCTTTAGAAATATTCTATTAGTTACTAACACTAGATAACACTCAATGGATCTTTTTGTAGTCCGAAATAAAGAATTTGAATTTGAATTTGAATTTAGGTAACCAAGGAATATTGCCTCCAAATTTTAAGTTCCTGCTTTTGATGGTTTAAATTTGGCTTTGTCTGTCATCCAGCTAATCACGAATGAGTTTTTTTTTTATAAGAGTGTGAGGTAATCGAGCATTTGGGTTACTTTATGGGAAGCAATCCCCATTGCCCATAAACACCAGAAACTCAAGAAGAATTCTCGGAGCGTTGGCAGCCAATTAGAGAGATGTAAGCTCTTTTCTTGAAGGCACATGTGTTATGACTATTGGGAAATACGAATTAGTAGATATAGAAGAAGTCGTGCAGTGTTAATTGTTGCTCTAAACTTTGAATTTACTTATCTCGTTTTGGCAACACATTTGCAGTCTTAGGATTGTCGTCGTAAGATTCAGGGTCCATTTACAATTAGGTAGTATGTTTTTTTGCCATTCATGCAACACTAAATTCAATGGTGCATCCTAATGACGTTGTTATGCAGGTAAAATGGCCGGAGAAATAAAGGTATACGACAAACAAACAGATAAATAACGTGACCCAGAGACCTGGGGTTTTCAAGGTTAATCTAAGTTGATTTGTATGTTTGTTTTTCTGGAAGTTATTACATAGCGACAAATTTGAATGTATGTGACTCAGTTCTCCAACCAGTGCTACAATTTCTATTTTTTAATGGTAAGAAGAAGGCACAGGATCACACAGGTGCGTTATGGCAAATACAATTTGAGACTTATAGTTATTTGAATTCTTAAGACAACAATCTCATGACCACAATCCTATGACTCCAATTGCGTGGCTAAACCTGAGGACTAAGAGAATCGCCTTTATCTATTCTAGAAAATTACCCGATTATCTTATCCCCACATCGGAACACATCAATGCGAAAACCGCTATTCAGGTCAGGCTTTACATGGAGACGTGATTTTACGCGGTGCCGGTGGTGCACAAGTTATATTTACAAAGAGGAACTTGCAAAGCTGAATGTAAAACACAAAACTTACACACGTTATTTGTACAAACTAAAGAGAAAACCATTATTAAATAGACATAACTAAAAATAGCTACAGCAGGTATGTACATAGGCAAGGTTATTTTTAATGTTTGGGCAATTTTCCATAAATAGGTGATGATATCAATTTTAAGAGTAGGCTCTAAAACCTGGAAGTCAATGGAGTAATAATTTAGTAATTTTATCAATTCAAATATAAACAAGTTAACATGAGTTTTGCACCTATCAAGAGGGTTAAAAGAACTGATATTGTAAAAAAAAACCACCGGATTCAATTCCCAAGCTGAGTACAGGTTTTTTTTTAAATACATCAATGCAGTTTTTCTTCTTATGAAAATCGATGACATGGTTCCTAAGAACAGATCTTTGTATTTCTTATAGTTTCAGACTTTCCCATACTGGGTACATATTGGATTGCTAAAAGACAAATAGCCGGTTCTGATTCTCAACGATTCATAAATGCTGGCCGTTTTATAATAACGACAGCGGAACTAACTTTTAGAACCTTTAGTAATGAAAATAGAAGTTGTGAACTGTAAGATAAACTAGCCTAAAGCAACAGAACTTGAAAGTGAATATTTAACTTGTGTATTAATTTAATTATATTCCGGTTCATATTGTTAATGTTTTAATTAGGATTTGGTGGTTTAAAAAAAGCTTTGGTATTAAAGGTAAACGACTAATTACAGAAAGAGTTAAATAAAATCCTATTAATTCGTTTTGCAATTTGTGTTCTAACTTATAATCATAGACTTTTTTACAAGATCTAATATGCTTTTAGTATTCTTTTAGTTGGTAAGCAAAATAGCAAAAAAAATACAAAGTATGAAATCTACAAAGTGACATATAAACTTATGTTCTTACACAAAAAATAAATAATAACAATGTACAAAGGTAAACTAAAATACTTCTGTTAGTATAAGGTTTTCAATCAGGGTTAAAATTTAAAGTTGTTTTCGTATATTTTGCTTCTTTTAAATGTTATAATGGGGCCAATTCGGAACATGTTTTCCAATTTTAAATATAGGTATGCTGTAAACCTAAATTTATAAAAGTCAAACTATTTTATTTTTTTATTAGAATCGTGTTCGACGAAGTTTAGGTTTACAGATACGTTTTTGCCCAAAAATATATCATTATGGCTGGGAAAACATACTAACTTCGAACTGTGGATCATCCTCTATCCAGTGGTATCTTAACATCACTTGAGAAGGGGAGGGAGTGAGTGCGAATTGGGGGGAGAAAAATACCCATTGGTAATCCCTTCCAACCCTCACAAGTGGGGAAAATGAAGTCCTAAAATTAGCAAGACAGTCGAAATGGACAAGATTAAGTGTTTTCGCGAAACTTAATTAGAATAAAAAACTAATTGTGTATATTAACATAATTAATAAATTTGGGTGTAGATTAATCTTCATTTATTACTGGTACGCAAACAATTTTTTTTGTTTTATTTGTTGAATAAGTGTTTTTTGAGACTTTTTATTTTGCTCCTTCTCTGCAATGATGGCTTTGTTCGAAGCGAAAGTAAATAAATACTTTGAATTTTGTTTTTTCTGCCAAATATTATCTTACTAATCTACACCAATATAATAAAGTGAAAATATTTTATTTGTTTTTTTTGCATTGAACAGACGCCGAAGCTACGGGTACGACATAAAAAAATATTTCACCGTTAGAATGCTACATTATGCCTGAGTAACATGTGATAGGCTGTGTTTTATTTTTCTACGCGGACGGAGTCACGGGCAAGAGCTTATTAATATTTAAATTAGAAAGTTTGAATGTTTGTTACTCAACCACGCTTCAACCACTGAACGGATCGGGATGAATAGGACATAGGATAGTTTTTATCATGAAAAAACTACGGGAAATTCTATTCTGAAGTCCATGCAGACAGAGTCGCAGGCAGAAGCTAATATGTATAAAATATAATAATTAAGGACTAATTTTTATGGGCTGGTCCCGAAAGTCCCAAAAATCTTGAGCCTTCTAACATTTAGTCCCGGAACCGCTGCTATAGAAATATGTACTTACAGTCCTCATATTCGGAGCTCAGGTGCCCTGACCTACTTACGGATAACGGGTTTGATTCCAGTTAAAATTAAACCAACCGTAAGTGGTAGATTGTCTAATGAATTGAGATATATTGGTTTAGGAATTGGGCAGGGTTTTTTGTAACTCTGTTGTGAAGTTTTTTTAATATTCTTTAATGAAAACAAAACTTTAAAACATAAAGTACCATTCCGTACCATTATCTTCACTTTAATTTTTTTTTATTTATTGCGGCAAAATAAAAAAATAATTCTGAAAAAATAAAAAATGGTACATATGTTACATGAGAATTATGACCAAAAAATAAAAATAAAAATGATACATCAGAATTCAGCTTACTTACACATGAATAACTTGATTGAATATTAGAGAAATGTTTTATACGTTTAACATTCCTATTTAAAAGTAATTTTAACCGCTGTAACAAATTAAATGTCCCTAAATCCATTGAAGTAGGTTGGGCGGAAAATTGCCCTAAATTAAACAGAATGGGCAGTCCGCGTCTGTGGTTTTTGCTGACGCGTCTGAAAGCGCTGTGGTGCAGGTGTTTGGGAATGTGGTTCAACCCGAATGTAAATGATTTAAAAGGAATTAAAATAACCCGTTATATTTAATGGCCTTCAGGTAGCATGTCATAAAATAATCAAATGTTCAAGTAAATTTTTGGTCTATTTTATTTTATTTCCTGTAATTTTTATTACTTTAAACTTCATGTTGCAATCTTTAGACCGCAAATGCGTTGCCTAACCTGAGAACTAAGATGGAATGCTTCTTAACTGTTTATTTCACCAGTTGTTCGCCAGGATACAACAATGCGAACACTGCTGCTTGGAGGTAGGTTCTTCATTATCAAGGATCGGGAAAACGCCCGTCATTTTGAAAACATAACCCTGTTTCGTACAGCAGAGACTTCCTTATGATGTTAATTAAAAATATTAGTAGGAATTTTACATTTATTATACCATAATTCATATATATTCAACGAAAATATTATTAATTAATAACACTGGAATGGTTTTGGGAAAAAAATATCTCGCCAATCAAAAATAACTTCATTTAAAAAAAGTTTTTACTTGTTTGACCATAACGCCGTGAATTTCGGACCTATTTATGAGTCAAAAAAGTTCGTTCACAGTCTACGGACATCATTGGGGCATATTTAATCGTTGAAGTTGGGTTACTGTTTGTCTGTTTGTTTGCGTTTTCCCATTACATTATTGCTGAATACATATACATTATTGTATAATAAATAAATAAAATACCTAGAAATATTTTTATTTTACATCAAGGAAGTCTCTGCTGTACGGAACAGGGTTATGTTTTCAAAATGACGGGCGTTTTTCCTATCCTTGTTCATTATAAATTAATTATTAGGTATTGTTTAGTAATAATGGATATATGTATGTATAATCATGACGTCTGTCTATTTTTTTGTACATTGTTTGATATTTTACGTATCTTTCGTAAAAATATAATTGCTCATAATGTTGTAAAACCTACGTATTTCTTAACTACATTAGGACTACGTTGGCAACACACTTTAACAGTAATTATTTTGGTACACCAATTTCATTTTCTTAATTAGAAAGTTTAGGCAAGGTACTCAGTCTAAATGAAACACATTTTATGTGGAAAATTTGAAATAGGGTAAAAGTACCATTTGTGGCCACTGTACACTTTTTGGCCACTTTAAATAAGTATCAAAAATACTGTAAAATTAAAAATTATAATCATAAATAGTTAAGACTGTAGATTATTATAAAGATGAAATAGAATAATATTTTTGTAATTTCTTAACGCTTTACATATTAGTAATAATTTAGAGTGGCCAAAAACGATGTAAAGATAACCAAAACTGGTATTCTACCCTAAATATTCAACGCATAAACTCTTCGTAGTGATTGCTTTGTTTTCGGTTTTGTTTGTTCCTATACAGTATGATGTTTACATACGTGAAAACTCCAGTAGCAGTCTGATCGTAGCCTCGGGTTTGCATTTGATTATGCAAACTACCTGACTTGAGTTAATCAGCTGATTGTGGTTCGTTAGAATTAGCTCAAGATTAACATTTCTTGTGTAGCTTCAACGAGTTGACTTTGCATTTGTATATTATGTTACCATATTGTTATTTTTGTATGTAGCTAGCCATTTTTTGCTACTATTTATAAAAAACTTTTTTAAAGTGGCCTTGATGGGTCGTTACTGTATGCCATAATTATTTTGGTCTTAATCTGATTTAAGTCACAATTATTGTAAGTCATAATGTATTTTTAAAGTTTTTTTTTAAATTTTTACAAATCAATCTTAAGCTAACCTAGCTTTATCTACCTACACGTAAGATATTGAGGATATTCTATTTTTTATTTAATTATTTGCTTAAAAGAAACTTTTCATAATATTATTGTTTTATTTCTATTTGAAGATTTTTATTTTTAGTTTTTAATTGTATTATTATCGAATTCTGTTAAGAAATTGTTTAAAGTTGACGGTTTCAGCCATATAAAAATTATGACAACTAATGATTAAGCATGTCAACCAAGTAATTATGACCAAGAAAAAAATTGACACCTCGGGCTCTCGAGCTTGACATCAAAAACCATCACCAAAAATACGGTGGGTATGAAATGTATTGTTTATGCCGGAATGTTTTATTTCTACGTTCATTTAAATGCGTGTATGTAGAACGCAGTCAAGTACACTTTTTTTTAATGGCATCACCTCCGTTGTGAAACCTGTTTTCGTTTCCACCAAAATTAAATTGTGATTTATTTCATTTATTAGAATGCCAAATAAATGATTATTGAGAAATTAACTCATTTGGTTTTAGTAAAAAAACACAAAATTCTATAAAAATGTAAAAGCTTAAGTGCTTAGTTAATTTTAGATGTAGTTTTTTTGTAGAAACGCTGTTCTCTCGATTTATTACATACGTAATGTTTCGATTACAAATGACTTTACAGATGAAAAAGATCTTCTCGAGCGTAGCCAAGAAAAATAAATTAAATATGAAAATATAGCCGCTACTGAAATCTATAAAAAAACCCACGTCACAATATTCCATTTTGTTTTATAACTGGGCTAACCATTTTATTTTTAGCGACAGAAATAAATTCTTTACCACTATTGTATCACCTAATTTATAATATATCCCTAATTCTTACAACCAAGGCATAAATTACCCCAAGAATATTGACACAAAAAACCAAGCCGTCGTCAACATAAATGACTAATTACCTTGAGAATCTAGCATCCGATATACTCCGCTATCCCGACTTAGTTTGTCGTCCCTGACTAAAATATTCACGGGTTATTTTCGCCGCCCACATTTGGCAGCACTCGACACTTTTCACACACCAAACATAACCTATTTAAATTTCGAACTCAATAAAAACCGTCACTTATATTCAATTTTCGAACACGTGCGTAATTTGTTTTTGGCGCGCGAAACGTGCTCCCCGTTCAACGGTTTCGGTACAACTGAATTTTGAAATCTGAAAGGTGAACTCTCTCTCACTCTGCGACAGTGCTGGGTGCTGCTGAAATGCGGCCATCTGTCCTTTGTGGGTGTAGGCGGTGTGATAGAGATGGAGTGTCGCGTATGTTCAAGTGTTTGGGAGTAAAAGTGCTATATTAAGAACGTTGTGTTGGTCATGCGTTTCCGTTTTACGATGGGTTTCTGGAAAGCGGTTTTGTCATAGAGTTGGTATGCGTAAGTTTTCCTTATAGTTTGTATCTGAATTTTATATTTGTGTTTTATCTATACATATAAAATGCTTTGTCCTGAATGACTGACTGACGGATCAACGCACAGCCTAAACCGCTGATCGTAGAGACCTGAAACTTGTAAGGATTGTTCTTTGTATGATGTCGACATCCAAGTCAAAGTTCAAATCCAGGGAAAAGTTTGTATGGGACAACGTGATTCCTTGGTCCAATCTACTTCAAATTTCGCATAAACATTCTTTAACTGAATTGATGGAAGCCGTGTTTCGTATTTTATTGAAATTCATCCCCTAAGGGGTAGACAGTTATTTTGGGGATGATTTACTTCGAAGTTGATATCAATACTCCTTAGTGCTTTTGATTTACATTACATTTTATTTTGACACATGTTTAAAAACTCAATCCGATTTTATTCAATAAAGATTGAACTGACATAAAAGCTTGGTGCAATACAAATACCCAAACCGATGAGTCTAAGGATTCCAAATTTGGTACATAGGTTTCTTATGAGGTTTAGGGTGCAGTAGGAAAGGATTTCCCGAAAATCGACCCCCAACGGGAAGAAAGAGGGGGTGTAGCGGGAAACGAATTCTACGCGTACAAAGTTGCGTGCGTTTAGGTATACATGGACACAAAGATACACAGATACACACGTAAAACGAATAGCAAAATAGGGGTATTTTGCGTCGGGGGTTGAAAAATGAGAGTAAAAATGAAAGGAAATCCCGTATAAAAAGTGTTAGTTTCTTTTCGTATTCTCTTGCTTTATCTTAATATTAAACGGTTGTTTTTAAAGCTGTCAAACTGTACCAATAACTCTACAACTACCAATAATTCTACGTCATAACATACATTATAGAAACTTAATTAAAAGCAAGGATATTCAGTTGCTTCGACGTTGCATTAAAGATTAGCTTTCCATATTAAATTTTAAGCTGCAGGCTTTCAAACTATGATGGTAGACATAATAATACTCGCTGGTCGGTCGATGTACTTAGATAGATCTAAAGATGGCGGTTTAAAATTTGAAAATGTGTTGTTCTTAGGGAGTGCAATCCGGATAATCCGAAATCCGAAAAATCCGGATAATCCGGACTTTTTCACCTGCATTTGAAATCCGATTATTCTTGTGGAAATCCGGATTTTTCGGATTTCAGAAAAAAGAGGAATTTTCGTAAATAATTCCAGTTGTAGCTCGCAATTCTGAACCTGATGCACATGAAGATCCTCTAAGGGATCCTGTTGTCATAGAACAACCCCAAAACCAACCATTGAGCTATAAAGACGAGTTAAATAAGCAGATATCGCTATTGAACAAACCTGTGGTTGATTCTGATAGCACATCTATGGCATCTACGGCTTACGACGATTTGCCCTCTCTAATTCATTATGAGATTGCCATGTGGGAGAGCTTAGGCAAGCATGGGGAAATGCTGAAAGATATTAAAATAAGACTTATGTCTATACCACCTACAAGCGTCGAATCGGAAAGGGCATTTTCAGCTGCTGAAGTGATATGTAATCGCTTGAGAACACGGCTAAACGATAAATCTGTAGATGCTATAATGTTTCTCAGATCTCATTTTTTAAACAAATCTAAATATTAATAAATAACGTTATGTTTCGTTATCCTTATAATTACTTAATTATATTTTACGATGTTGATTTATTTTAAAAAGGTTCGTTTTAAGATCTCAATAAAGAAGGCTAATGTTTTTTCCACAGATTACCAAACTCTGTTAGGTTTTGTTTGTTTGTTATTGTTATTATTGTTTATTTTAATTAATACAAAAGGATAAATATTTAATTATTGTAAGCCTTGATTTGATTCTTTTAAGACTAATACTTACTAATATTAAACAATAAACGTTCATTCCGAAGTTGAATCGTGTTTTTTTTTAGTTGGTGAACTTTCGGAATATCCGGATAAAATCCGGTTTTTTCGGATTTCGCTCTAGAAAATCCGGGAATCCGGATTTTGAAATATGAACGGATTTTGCATTCTCTAGTTGTTCTAAATAGGGAATATTCCCTTTACCTTTATTACCTTTTTTCACAGCTTTAATAATAGTGCGGAAACGAGTTGCCTCGTTGATGAGTAGAGTGCGAGGCAGTACCAACAGCCTCCTAAATGTTATACTGGATAAGTTCGATTGCCCTTTAATGAAGCACTGGAATGTCGTGCATATGGCGGACAGACCTGTCATATTTAATGTTAAATAAAATTTAAATCTATAATCATTTGACATTATTAATCTCTTAAGTACGTATGTTTTATCGGTTTTGTGTGATTATTATTTCTTTGTAATTTTAAATTTATTGTTGACATTGTTTTGCCTTTATTTTAAATTCATGTTACTAAAGCCTAGATTGTAAGATTACCTACTGTATTACTAACACTCTTATGGACCCAGAGTCTGAAATAAAAATTATATTATAATAAAAGCTAATTCTTGTAAAAACAGTTGAGAAAGTTTTTTGAATAGCTATAAAAATAACCTACATATGAGCCAACAAAGATTTGTTCCTTTCGTTTTCTAGAAAGCAGTTTATATGGCCGACGTGTTACACATGACGTCACACGGCGTATCGAATCTTTCTGTCTAATCGCTATCTAATTAGAGGCTTAAAATACTTGTATCATCCGTATTTCTTGGCTGATTTTAATTAAAATTTCACCTTCGTTGCCCTCTTTTACGGTATTTTCAAATGTTTTAAGAAATGCGATTTTTAAATTCCATGCATATTTCCTATTATCATAGTCGTTCTAAAAAGTGGGGGGAGGCCTTTGCGCAGCAGTAGGAGAGGACAGGCTCTATTATTATTAATCGTCCACCGTAATTAAATTTGTATTTGATGTCTTTTTTTATGGCTATAGAAGGCAAACGAGCACACAAGCCAGCTGATGGTAACTGGGATCTGTGACCCATAGACATTTGCATTGTCAAGGCTACAATCTCAAGAAGCACTCGTAAGACTGCAAATGCATCACCAATCTTGAGCACTAGGAATGAATGCGTCGCTAGTAATTTCACCGACTGTCTTATCTCCACATCGGAACACCACAATACGAAAGAATAAGTTAATAGTATTAATCCATCACTTAAGGCTTATTTACCTATACTATATAAATATATACGAGTACCTTCACGCCTGTAATCCCAGAGCTGCCAGACCACTCCATACCTTCCTGTGGGAGTCGTAAGAGACGACTCAGGGATTAAAGGCTTGTAGTATTGTTAGGCGATGGGCTTGCAACCTGTGACTAATATACACTGGTAAATCTTGGCCTGTATGTGCAAAATATGGTTATAGAATTAACAACAAGTTGCTTGAGTTGTTGGGAATTCTGTAGCTCTGCCTACCCCACTCTGGGATGAAGGCGTGAAGGTATGTATGTGATAATTCTGTAAACACCATTAGCAAAAATAGGGTACAATTTTTACCAGTATATTCTCTTAATCGCCTCTTACAACCTCCACGGAAAGACTCGGTGGCACTCTTCTAACCTGGCAACCACACAGGAAGTCTTATTTAAGGCAAGGCAATGTCGCTCGATAAAAACTTAATAAAACAAAAGAAATTTCAACTAAGACACTCGTAATATAAAGCCTAACGTCAAAGAGTCGAAGTGTCTTCGTAACATGAGACTAAACGTCGAAGCTGAAATGACGAAGTTGCCGAAACTTGGGTGGTTATCATTTCAGTCGAGTTATCCTTTGACACGCGACACTTATTTTGTGACGCTAAGCGGAATGTTATTTTAAGACCAAAATTCCTCACCGCGAATACAACTACGTGGCTATAAATTCGCTTTATATTATTTTAGTAGTCAAACTGGAAACCCTTATTTTAGCCATGTCCGTTTGTCCATCCCAGTACAGAGACTCTGAGGGCCGTATTAATAAACTCATCTTGACTGTGAGGCCCGTAACAAGATACGTCAAAGTAAACGCCAAACCATAGAACACTGTCATTTTTGACGCATCTCGAGACGAGCATTAGAGTTGAGATCAGTTTATTAATACGGGCCTTTAGACCACAGAGCTATAATTTGGCATATTTCTTGTAAATATGCCAAATTTAATTTTAATTACGCCACTAATGTCGTAATTTTTGGATACATGTAAAGCGTCAAACAATTATTTTAAATTATAACAAAGAACATGAAACAATTGGTTTGACACACGACTTGAATCATAACGTCAATGTGACACTTGTGTGTGTACATAGACACACGTGACACGTGCACGTCTTGGAGAACGTACGCCGTAGTGTAAAAGTGTATACGTGTTACCACTACGAGCTGGTAGACCCGCTTTCGTGAGACTGCTGTAAACAAAAACAATGAAATTAATACTAAAAATGTCTTCAATTCTGTCATTCCGACTTATTTTGCCGCGCGATAAAACAAATTGCACGTCATGTCGTGTCAGACGACTCATCGGGGATCGGGGGACACACGGGCAGACGTTTTGTTGGAAAACACAGCGGTTTGCACAATACACTGCATCCTTTAGTACACCATATAAAAAGCATCCGTGCGTGTCTTTAAGTACTGACATAAGCTACATCCTAAAAATGATAATCGGACTTAAAATTTGAATGATATATTCCTTAAGTAAGAAGTAGCGGGAAACTACACTCAGGAGCAAAAATAACGGGTCAGAGCCTCAGAGGGCGTTTTTCATACTAAAGAGGCTATTTCGAAGCCTTGGTTCCTCGCCAGGGAATGCTTTTAGTGAATTCTGATGATGAATACCGCGAGAATCGATACAGGACTTCCAGAGTGCCTAGGATACCCAACTGAATGAATCTACGGTTAGCGCCGGAATTGTGCATGTTCAGAAAAACATTTAAAATGGCAATAAAATGTAAGGAAATCCAAATGCTGACCCAAACTCTCCCGCTGTGGTGTTAACTGATTGTGCGATAATTTAGGTATCTTAAGAACTTTTGACCTCCTCTATTGAACCTCGCAGTATCCACCATTAAAACTCACTCAAAACAACCCCTGGCGAGGCACTAAGGCTTCGAAATAGTCTCGTTTGTATGAAAAACGCACTCTGACCCGGTATTTTTGCTCCGAGTGTAATTCCATGCGTATTCGTAAGTCGCGGGTGTCCTCTATTACCTTATCAAAAATTGGTAAATTATTTTTCCGTCTATGACGTTAAACACAGGATAGCGATTAAATAGATTTAATGTATTTCCTTTCGTTATGCAGTTCCCGTTTAAGAGAAAGAGTCACCTAATATTCATAAACGCGCAATAAATTATATTTTACTTTAAGTATGCTTTGTCACATTCTGTCAAGTTCAAATTATAAAATGAAAGAAAAGATCAAAGCATACTTTAGTTAAATATTGTACAATTATAATTAAACGAATGGTAGTAGTTATAAAAACAGAGGTTGAACTTTGTCTGCAAAATTTAAATAGATAAACCAGTCAAGTGCGAGTCGGACTCGCGCACCGAGGGTGCCATAGCGTCGCACATTAAGTATTATCATATTCTGGTTTAAATTTGATTTGGAATAAAATAAGCGCGAACCCAATTCACACGTGACTATTTTTTGGTAAATATTTGTTGTTTTTCTACAGAGTTTGTATACTATAATCATACCAAACTAAAAATACGTTTTTATGTAAAAAAAGAACCCTATATCTATTACGGTTCGAAAGACGGACGGACGGACAGCGTAGGCATACTACTGTTCCGGTACGCCGGCTGTCCGGTAAACCGGACTAGAGCATGTCGAACCATGCTCAGTGTAGGCTTCCGAGGCCGTTACTACAAACAAATTAGATCTCGCGATGCCTCGCGACAAACTTAACTATGATGTCGGAAAACTGTTATCCCCATACATCGACATAGGTCGCAGTCAGTTTACCGACACCGCTTATTAGTTTTCGGTAGGTATATACATTTAAACCGTTTGTAACTCAAGAACCAATGAAGTCTACTTGGTCGTGATAGTTTTCCTATAAAATTCATTATATGTGCGTATTGTGCGTTCATTTAAGATATTTTTCAGACTTTTAGTATTTGTAGTTTTGGCTGAAGGGGGGGGGGGACACACTTTACTCTAACAAAAATTAGCGCTTTAAAGCTTAATATTCCATAAACGGATTCCTTAATTCAAAAGATTGAATTTTGCCGCTTTTTTGACGTGACTTATTTATACCAAATAACAGCTTTCTAGTACTAAGGGTCTCTGAGCTATAGTCAGTTTGTTTAGGTACTTAAAAAAATGTAAACAAGCCAAACCTCGTGGCATTGTTAAACAGCCAATCAAAACTTTTATATCGCACTTTGACGTATCAGTGTTCTGCTTCTATTGGCTGACGAACTATAAAACCTGGTTCTTTTGTTTACATTTTTTTAAGTACCTAAACAAACGGAGTATAGGCTGCGGACGGACGGACGGACATGGCGAAACTATAAGGTTACCTAGTTTGACTACGGAACCCTGAAAATCATTGATAATGTAAAGCGTTTATTCCAAAAAGCAACCTCGTATGTTTCCCATTAATCGAATCCGAGAGAAATTAAATTCCACTGCTTTTATCGACGGGACCAATTAAATTGGCTTCAAGTTTAATTGTTTTCGCGGAGGGCTTCAATAATACTACTAAGTGGTCCATTTGCTAGTTCTGCTACCATTTATAGCAGTTTACGCAATCCTTGAATTTATGGTATAGCTTGCAAAAATAATACCTACTTACCTGAGCTACCGACTACACTTCATTTCTGTAGGTACTACCAAGGCTTAGGTTCCAATAAATCTAAAGATAAAGATAAGATAAAAGATGTTTATTCAGTAAGTAGGCCGCTCGGGCACTTTTACACGTCAAGATGCTACCAGCGCTTCCCAAGAGGAGACCACTGCTGAGAAGAAACGCCGCAAGAAACTCAGCAGTCAGTCATTTTTTAAACAAATTTCATATTTCATATTACAATGGTACAACTTAGTCTAGCATTATATAAAGCTACAAGTATTAAATTAAATATAATATCAAATAACAGTAGTTCAGCAGGAAAACATGCCAAAAGTCTTACGGGAGAGAAAGATAGAAAAGAATAAAATAAAATAAAATAGAATCAACTACTTATATATGTGTATATGAGATGGTGCAAGATGACCACATAAAAGTTTCGATGTGTTTTCCTGCATCAACGGTGTCCCAAACAAGAAAAAGCAGGATAAAGCTTTTGCATTTGAACAAATTATTATTGACTAAGTTTCGGGTGTAGGCCATGCATTTTTGTCTGTTAGATAGTCCTCGACCCTATAATACGCTTTAGACATTAACGACCTTTTCAAATATTTTTTAAGTGCTGGTAAGGGTAACTTTAAAACTACTTATACTATAGTTTCGCCATGTCCGTCCGTCCGTCCGTCCGTCCGCAGCCTAGCTGAGAGACCCCTAGTACTAGAAAGCTGTAATCTGGTATAAATAAATCACGTCAACAAATTAGCAAAATTCAATCTTTTGAATTAAGGAATCTGTTTATGGAATATTAAGATTTAAAGCGCTTATTTTTGTTAGATTAAAGTGTGTCCCCCCCACAACCAAAACTACAAATACTAAAAGTCTGAAAAATATCTTAAATGAACGCACATATAATGAATTTTATAGAAAAACTATAGACTAAGTAGACTTCATTGGTTCTTAAGAGTTACAAACAGTTTAAATGTTTATATCTACCGAAAATTAAAATGCTTAAAATGCTGGAATGTCATAATGACTTTGACCTAAAACCTTTAATTACCGAAATACCTAAATATTGAAATGTACATTTCTCTCGAATCACAAATGCATCAAACTTTCAAAATAACTTAAGCCGAAAACACCGGAAATGCAAAATGTCATTGTCTCAAAATGCCTAAATTCGTTTTCACAAGTTCATCGGCGTCAATTGAACGTCATGAGGCCCGTTCACGAAGCTACAAGTTACAAATTACAAGCGGAAGTCTCTTTCTAACTCCTTTTGCTATCTTACTATTTAATTATCTTTATACTGGTACTTCAATTTCAAGTGGCCAGTACTTAAGATTGATAATATATATGAAGGCTAAGTAAACTTTCTCAATTTAAGGTATTTTTGGTATTTGGTTGTTTTGAAATTATGATGTTTTGAGATAAAGGTGTTGTGAAGTTTGGTCATTATGAGACTAAAACAGGATTTAGGTATTTTGACACTTATTCCTTTTGAGATCTAGGAGTTTTGGTAAAAGGGTAAAACGAAATTAAGCCATAATGAAACCAAAGCCTATAAAGGATGGTGAACAGAAACACGGAACATTGTTTTTTTTAAATTATTATTATATTATTAGGCACGGTACAAAATTAAATATATAACAATATTCCCGCAAAACTGTTTTTACAGTTTGTCTGCAGGCAGGAGTTTCTATTTAGCTAAGTAAGTAATAAATAAGGTAAGTGACTATAGGTACAAATGGTTATAATATAAATATGATACACACCTGAGTGACAATTGCTTATGAAAGCAGTTGTCATTCAAGTGTCTGTAGTAAATATTTTTTGAGCTTGTTCTTAAACATAAACTTAGTTAAATATCTTTACGCGAGCCTGGGGGCGACTCCCTCCTCCCTCCTCTATTATATAAATCAAACCATCGATGTTCTATTCAGTCATTCTTGCATAATTATTTAAAGAAGATTGACAAGATTTGGACCAAATGCTGCCCAGACGTGAAAATACATGTAACAAATTTCTATTAGAAAAAACACATATTTTCAAAATTGGTTCAAGAAAAAAATAAATGGTTTTGTTTTGTCGTGTTCGTTTTGTCGAAGACTATAATAGATGTGGTCATTGAAGCTGTCATCAACATACAGGGATCTTCATGGTAGGAACAATGTGATTCCTTAAGATTACAATTTAAAGAAATTTAGTATCTTGACAGTAGCGTCACAATTTATTTATGAGAATATAATAATTTATGTCGTTAAAAATCAAGACTCTTTTGTTAAGAATTGTGATATACATGTCGGATCGGGAGGCCGAGCAGGCGTGTCTGAACGCTGATCCGGCATCTTAAAACCGTGGTAGGCACTTGTGGGCGTGCTTGTGCAGGTATTCTCACAATAAAAGTCGTATAATGTAATCTAATTACTTTACTACTTCATTAACTCGCTAACACTAAAAAATACACACGGATGACGTTAATAAATTTAGATTAAGAGCAAATGGGTTTGCAAGCAGACATTACGGGCGGGTCGCTGTCAACGAATGACGTCCCGCGCCGCCATGACACCTAAAACTCCATTCAGAGTTACCCGGTCTTAAAATAATTAGACCTGATTATTATAACATTATTAACAAATACCCAACTAATTTAAAAAATCAACAATCAAAAAACGCGCGCCTTTATACATAATTTGAATACAAGAAATAAATATAAAATGTATGTTAAAAAAATCGTGTCAATCAGTGTTATAAATCATTTATTTGTAGGTCAATGCATTCATTTATATAATAAAATACCTGATGCAGTTTTAAAGTTACCATTTCCAGTAATTAAAACTTAATTGAAAAAGTTGTTGATGTCTAAAGCTTACTATAAGGTTGAGGACTATCTAACAGATAAAAATGTTCGGCCAAAAATAAACTAAAAACTTAAGTAACATAATAATATATTAGTCATTAAAAATATTTGTAAATATAGTATTTTGTCTAGGGGACACGGTTTTGCAAATGAAAATTCCCTATGAGCATTCTGAGTTTTGACACATTTTCCTGCTCAAGCTACGCTTGAATATTTTTTATTGTTTATTTTAGTATCATTGTTGTAAATAATGCTAGGTTAACGTTTACAGTTGTAAAATATCATAAGTAGTGTTTAAAAAAACGACTGACTGTTGAATTTCTTGCGGCGTTTCTTCTCAGCAGTGGTCTTGCGAAGCGCTGGTAGATTCTTGACGTGTTAAAGTGCCCGTGCGGCCTAAATGCTTAAATAACTAAGAGTAACAAGTGTTTAAGTTAAGCTGTCATTTTAATTATATCTAATCAAAATCCACGTGCCTTACGTATCTTTTTTATGGGTCTCATATCCCACTGCACTGACCATCAGGGGGTGTATCGCGTGACAAAATGTAGATAAAACATCCGTCACTTTTTGACACGTACAGTACGAGAGTGACGGATGCTTTATCCACATTTTGTCCCATGATAAATGCTACCATACTAAGCCCACTTATATTGGCCTTCTCATTTCCACAAAAGTTTACTGGCGAAAGCCACTACTACTGCACATGATTGAAACACATGAAAATTCGAGTCGAAATTACTCGTCAAAAGCGACGCCTGGGAACTTTAGTAAAAGCTCGTAAATCCTTAAAATAGAACACTAAAGTTTCCAACTAAAGCGCTTGGTTTATTTTAACAAGCCCCTATTGGGAAGCGAGGAGTGCAGTGATTCTTAATAATAGTGCATATTCAAAAATAAATAAATATGAGGAGACAATCTCATATCAATTGACCAAGTTCCAAAATAAGCTCGTGGTTTGTACTATGGGTATCATTCAACAATAAACACACGTATCATAGAGACATAATTATGTACTGTACACATAAAAAAACATCCAAGGCTTAGGGCATTCATATTTGCCATTTCGATTCCCGGTTTGTTATATAAAAAAGAGCAATACCTACGATTGCATTCTAAATACAAATGCATTATAACTCATGCCGCTAAGCTTACGTCGACAATTATAATTATGTCGATGATCTCGAGCTAAAACTTTTTTTGCGTGGAATGTGTAAGTGCCCGCTGATAATTATGTCAAATATCGACAGCGTTTTTTAAATCGTGATATATCCTAAATAATGATAAATCTTACAAAGATATGAAAGGAATCTAAAATGATTAATAATACGTTTTCAATCATCCACTTGTCATAGGTCGTCGACATTAATATGTTCTTTTTAAAAATATTGAATTTTAAATAACTGTTTTTTTTATGTCTTAGAAAAGGCAACGAGCACACAGGCCACCTGATGGTAAGTAGAAACTGTGACCCATAGACATTCGTATTCACAAGACCGCAAGCCTAAGACTGCAAATCCGTTGCCAGTCCTGAGGACGAAGATGGAATGCCTCTATGCTAGTCATTACACCGGCTGTCTTATCCCCAAACCGAAACACAACAATGCGAACACTGCTGTTTGGTGGTAGGTTAATTGACAAGATGGTGGTAGCGATCCGGAAGGACCCAGCACAAGGTCCTACCACCCGCAAATCTCCCATTATTAATCCCGTAATAAATCTAATTGTTCAGTAAATATGCGAAATCGCCCTCTGTATTGGACCGGTACACGAAAATAACAATTAGGCTTGTGTTGACGTTCGTATTGCGGTTATATCAGCATGCATTTCAATATAGTAATGAATAATTACTTAGATTGGTTCGGTCTACTGTCGTTAGACTATGATGCACATAGGTGCATACACCCCCGTGTAGTCCCAACCAATTGTGATTGTTCATATATTTTTACAAGTACTGCAAGTATTTTTAATCAAAAACCATTTCGAGGAATAAGGTTTTAAAGCCATTCTGCGTTATTAAGTTTATGAAATATTTATCTTTTTCGGATTTTTCGACAGGCAGATATTTAACCTTTGTTTGACTTTAGTTTTCGGCTTGAAGCCCTCCTGGGTGTATCTTACGAGTTAGGCGAAATCCGCTTAAAATTGTATGTTTTAATGCACTATTACAATCACTTTTTATCATTAGACATCATTTAATTGTTATTTACTAGAAAATGCCATATCAAATTTAAAATAATCATGTCATCCATAAAATGTCTGCTAAATAAATAAAGATATTAAAACGAATCTATGGGGTCAAATACAAAATTAACGAAAAAAAAATTAAAATCACCTTATTTTTGATTTAGAATGTGAAAACCGTGATTTTCTATTTTTTTTGGTCCATGCCAATTATAGTTATTTATATTTGCAGGCCTCGGAAACCTGGTTAAGATTTTTAACCAGCTCTTCGGAAACGCCATACATCTCAAAAATACCAAAATAACCTTTTCCTGCTTGATACAACGGTTAATTTCGCTCGCTAATTTGTTCGCATCGGCCACCACCACCTTTTTCTCGGGTTGCCGGCCTTAATAACTACGTCTTCAGTTGTTTTTTCACTTGCTCAGCTTGATGTCAAGGCCTTATCATTTCAAAACACCATAGTCGCCAAATATAAACTAGGTAGCTTCCTAACCAGGTTAATACCAGAGATCACGAATCCCTTCCACTCCGAGTGGGAGTTCACGAAGAACCTGGTTAATAACCATAACCTAATGGTATTTTTCGAACCGTTCCCAAGCCCTGATTGTAACCAATGCAATGTTCTGTCAGTAAGAGAAAATCATATTTAAGCCACCATGTAGCACGGACTCGAGAACTAGAGTCTTATTGCGAGGATACTAAACTTTTTGCGGTGAGGTCTTAGAATAGTACAACTCCATGTCTTCCATCCTCCATGTCCATATTTTTTTTTTTTTTATTACTACTACTTATTACTCCCTATGAAAATTCTTAGTTTTGACACATTTTCTTGCACAAGCTACGCTTGAATGTTATTTATTTTTATTTTTATTTTATGTTAAATTCATTGTTTTATATCATGCTAGGTTAAGCTTTATAATTGTATAATATCATAAGTTTTAAAAAACGACTGACTGTTGAGTTTCTTGCGGCGTTTCTTCTCAGCAGTGGTCTCTTGCGAAGCGCTGGTAGATTTTGACGTGTAAAAGTGCCCGTGCGGCCTAATTACTGAATAAACATCTTTTATCTTTTTTTTTTTTTTCCCGTGGAAGTTGTAAGAGGCGACTAAGGGATAAAAGGTCTATAGTATTGTTAGGCGATGGGTTTGCAACCTGTCACTAATATACACTGGTAAACATCTTGACCTGTTTGTTCAAAACGTGATTATAGAATTAACAACAAGTTGTTAGAGTTGTTGGTAATTCTGTAGCTCTGCCTACCTCACTCTGGGAATGAACGCGTGAAGGTATGATGATGATGATCATCTTATCATCACTTGACGAACATTTTGTATCGGAATTTCTGTTTTCATTGGAAGCAGGTTTTCATTCGTCGACAGTGTTCACTTTATTCACAGGTTATGCGAAGGTTTTTTGCAGCTCGCTTATTACGTTTTCTAGCAATTTAAAGGAACATTCATAAAAAATTCAATCGAATTCATAAACTCCTATTTTTTAAGTTTGTAAAAATATGTAGTAACACTTCTGGTATTGAGAATATAGACTGATTAAAACTATAAATGGATATTCATGACTGTCAGTCCATTTTATTCTGGTGACTGTACATTTTCATTCAGTTTTAGTATAACAATAATATTATTCTCTAAAAGGAGAAAATGAAAGCCTTAGAATAGAAGCATTAACCGTGCTGGCAAGCTAAAAGTTAAACAAGCTACATTTATAACATTTGGACATCAAATTCTGAAGTACGTAATAGAGATATAGAACTGTAAAGGTAGAATTAACTCTACGTTTCCTTTATAGTTTGACATTCATATTAAAAAATACAGAAACCTTTCCAGCTATAATAGTTTTTTTTTTTTATGTCATAGAGAAGGCAAACGAGCACGCAGGCCACCTGATGGGAAGTGGAAACTGTGACCCATACACATTCACATTCACAAGACTGCAAGCCTAAGACTGCAAATGCGCTGCCAACCCTGAGGACTAAGATGGAATGCCTCTATGCTAGTCATTACACCGGCTGTCTTATCCCCAAACCGGAACACAACAATGCGAACATTGCTGTTTGGCGATAGGTTAATGGACAAGATGGTGGTAGCGATCCGGACGGACCCTGCACAAGGTCCTACCACCCGCAAAATTCAAAATGGCTTTCAAAGGCCGTTTTTTGAGAGCACGTAGATACTATAAGGACTTGGCCTCTAGGTATTTAAAACTGGACTGGACTGGACTAGACTGGTGTTTCTGACGTGTTCCGGCATTGTTCTATCTCGGCCGCCATTACTGTCAAGCAAATAAGAGCTATCAAAACGTCAAAAATAAGGAAACACACACACATACTTACCTAGTTGCTTTTTATTGCTCGCGTGAGCCTGTCCTCTTGTGTAAAATATTTTAATTTGACACTTTATCCCTGTTGTCACTGTTTTCTGGAAGAGATCGCTAATCAGCGATAAGACCGCCTGTTGTTTACCTGTGCTATTTTTAATAATACAGTTTCTCTGTAATGTTTTTGTTTGAAGTACAATAAAGTGTTTTGAAATATTGTTTTTTAAAAAGTATTGTTAAGATTTTTTTTCGTTAATGATGGATATTACTTGTTATTATTATTAAGTAAACAGTTAATCGTATACGATATATCATTAACAGATGCCTAACTCGAATGAATATTACTGGGAAACCTACATGTCTATCTATACTATTCCTAAGATCCGTTTTATTATAACTCGTAAAAAATATTTTTAGTTCATTTATATTAAATAGCTCTGAAATCATGCTCGGAAGAATATGTCAAAAAATTTATTATCAGAATTAAAGCCTTCATGTCACTTCTCTTTTTTATCTGTGGTTTAAATCAAACATCAAAGGCTCTAAAACGAAGCGCCACTAATCTTAACGGTCTGTCACACAAACCAATTGAATTGTGATAAATGTGACGCTCAATTAAGGAACTACCCCAAATAGGGCGAGAAAGGACCGGCACGTATTGACTTCATTAGAGACACGCAATGGCCCGCCTGATTATTATTGGACCTATAAAACCACCGACTAATACGTGGAACGAATAAGTTAACTTTTTTCTACAGGCATAAATAAATAAATAAATATCAGGGGTACCATGTCACACCAAGCGACCTAGTCCCAAACTAAGCTCTTAGGCTTGTACGATATAAATACTTATATAGAGGGGGTTTTAGCGGGTGGTAGGACCTTGTGCAGGGTCCGCCCGGATCGCTACCACCATCTTATCCATTAACCTACCGCCAAACAGTGTTTCCATTGTTGTGGTCCGGTTTGGGGATAAGACAGCCGGTGTAATGACTAGCATAGAGTCATTCCATCTTAGTCCTCAGGGTTGGCAACGCATTTGCAGTCTTAGGCTTGCAGTCTTGTGAATGCGAATGTTTATGGGTCACAGTTTCCACTTACCATCAGGTGGCCTGTGTGCTCGTTTGAATTCGATATGACATTAAAAAAAAACATCCATGACTCAGAAATAAATATTCGCGCAGACACAGATATCTGCACTTACCGGGATTTGAACCCAGGACCGCTAGCTTCGTAGGCAGGGTCACTACCAACTAGGCCAGCGCGTCGTCAAATATCAGAGCACAGTCTCACACATTGACCTAGTAACAACTAAGCTCTAGGCTTGTGCTATGGGTAGTAGACAACGATATAAATACTTATATCGAGAAATACATTGAAAAAATCCAAGACCAAGGATCAAATAGCCGCGTTCATCGTACTAATATTGGGTATTGAATTTGAATTTTGAATTTGAATTGCATCAAGATATAATGTTACAAATGTATGAAATAAAATGATTATTTTGGAGCGGGAGCAAATTGAGAGGAAATTCAATCATTGCCGCGATAATTGTGTCGGTTTAATTGTTAAATTATGTTACCGATTAACTGCAGAGTTATTATATTATTGGAATATTCGGTTGTCAAATTTTAAGTGGTTTTTGGGTACAGCATTGTGAATTGAAGACCTATATAAAAAGGTTTTCTTCGTTTTTTACCCTACTGGGGCCAAGCCCAAAAGGAGGGTTGTGTGTTAGACTTGTATATGTCCGACTCAATATTCGCTCGTAACTACTAAACGCCCAAAATAATCCCACAAAGACCAAAATATCTTATAAAGGGACATATATAAATGAAAGTGACTCAGCAATATTCTTAGGAGTTACTATAGATAAGTTCTGCAACTGGAAACCTCATGTTCAAAATCTTTGCGTTAAGCTTGACAGATTTGTATATGTCCTTAGTCGACTGCGCTCTATTGTATCTGAAGCTGCAGCAACTGCAGCATACCATGGTTATGTCTCATCGATATTACGATATGGATTGATTTTGTGGGGTAATTCTGTGGATGCCATTCGTATCTTTAAAGCCCAAATAAAGTGTATTCGGTCCTTATGTCGGGCTCACTTTTTAGACAGTTGCAAACCTTTATTTAAGAGGAAAAATATATTGCCCCTGCCATCATTGTATATTTTCAAATGTGTATGTTTGTAAAATAACATTTATACTTATTTAAAGTGCTATTAAGCGGAAAAAAAATGTTATAGTAGCTCCCTCTCAAAGACTTGCGTTATTTCGAAACAATGCCTACTTCATGGCTATTAGGATATACAATAAGTTACCTGGGGACTTTAAGGAACATGCAACCAATAAATTCCAAAGACTGTTATTTAAATATTTAATTGATAATTGTTTCTACACTGTAAACGACTTCCTTAATAATGAGTGTAAATTTGAATGATTTATTTATATTTTGTATGTTGCTGCTGTAATAATTTTATTTAAGTATAACTTAAATTTATGATAAATTACTAATAATTTTGACAATATTTGTACGCTGGCACAGCAGGACATGATTGGCTCCTATACTATTGTAACATCTGTTCTGACCCATGTTTTATGCAAATAAAGACTATTCTATTCTATTCTGTTCTATTCTAAACTGATTTTAACAAATTATACGTGGTTAGATTCTTAACCACTAGAGTGTCATAGGCTATATTAAAATTAATTAAATGTGAAATTGGCGAAATAAAAATAAATACATTATAAGTAACATTACTTCGACGACATTATCCAAACGGCAGTTGGGTTTTTTTTAAGTTTGCTTTACACTTTTTAAATTTATTCATTAATTGTTTTATCTAGCTGAATTATACGGGATTGTCTTACAAACTGCACAAAGTATTATCATAGCTTTTTTTTGGCATAGAAAAGCCAAATGAGCACACAAAACACCACGGTCTCTATTCCCGACTAAAAAACCTGTCTTTCACCTGTATGCTATTGTTTTACGTTAGCCGCCATTACTGTCAACTAAATAAGAGACAACTCGATGACAGCTCAAACACGATATGGTTTTTACCATCAGGAATATAGAGGTGCTGATGGTAAGTGGAATCTGTGACACATACATACATTCCCAAGGCTACAATCCCAAGACCGCAAACGCCCCGAGGACGGAGCTGGAATGCCTCTATGCTAGATATTTTACCGCTTATCTCATACCCACACGGGAATACAATAATGCGAACACTGCTACTAGGTTAAAGGATAAGAAGGTGTTAGAGATTTTCAATTCTGGTGTTAACAATTTGTAATACAATTAATAATTAACTTAACTGTTCACAAATGAAAATAAATACTGTATGTAATATGTTTATCTATTCCACAATAGCTTTAGTGATAGTGTATTTCGCAAGCAACTAAAACACCTACTGATTGACATGGCGTGTTATTCGGTTGAGGACTTTTTTACAAATATGTCTCGCTACTCTAGGCTTAACTATGATGGGAAGTCGGACGTTTAGAATGTATAAGAATAAAATATGCATATTTTTAATACCTACTGGTAGTGTATGACTTTGTCACTTACTACAAAGATTAACTTCTGTTATCGAGCTACAATATGTGTCTCAATGATTGTCAATACTTGGTAAACTAATTGTTAGTTAAAAGCTACTGTAATGTTAGTTATAAATAATTAATAACAAATGTATAAAGTTCTAATAACTACTTATGTACTGTAAAATGACGTGTAAATTTATATTTATCAATAAAAAAATCAATCAATCAATCAATCTTTACAGTCGCAGTGCTAAAGAGTTATATTACAGTGCCTTCCATTAAGTGCAGTTAAGCCTAAGATTCCAGGATAATCCAAACGTAATGACTTGGAATAACTAACGCACGTCCTTATGCTGGGTGTACTACCTTGAGGTTTAATTCCTACATGAAAAAAAGATCGACAAAAAGAGTTTGTTAATTCAAAAACGAATACAGATTTTAATGACACTTCATATAGAAAGTGAAGAAGAATGAAAGCAGGATTAATGCATTTGAAATGAGAGCTCTAAGAAGTATGTGTGGGGTTAGGATAATAGATAGAGTAAGAAATAGCGAGGTCCGAGAACGATGTGGTTTGAAAGAAGATGTAGTGACTTAGATCGAAAAGGGTATGCTAAGATGGTTTGGTCATTTAGCAAGGATGGATGACAGAAGAGTTACGAAAGAGATATGGCGGGCGAGAGTGAGCGGAGATGTCGGTAGGGGACGTCCTAGACGGACGTACGGTGATCAGATTCGCGATGTCCTGATTAAGGGCCGAATCAAAAGCACCCGAAACCGACGTACGTGCATGAAAAGATTGATGAATGTAGAGGATGCGAAGTGTATATGTTTGGACCGATGCACCTGGCGTTCCATAATCTCTGCCTACCCCAATGGGAGACAGGCGTGAAGATATGTATGTATGTATGTATGTATAGAAAGTTGTAAAGCCAAATAATAAGACTTTATAATAGAATTTGAAGTCTTGTCTTATCCCCCTCTTGTACGTCTATTTTTTTTAGACAATGAGCAGACAAACGAGTGCACAACTACAGTATCAGTATAAAAAACGTCACCATCCCCGAGGACTAAGATGGAATGCCTCATTGATGGTTTTTTTTTTTTATGGCATAAAGTAGGCCAACAAGCACACAGTCCACCTGATGGTAAGTGGAAACTGTGACCCATAGACATTCGCATTCATACGACTGCAAGCCTAAGACTGCAAATGCGTTGCCAACCCTGAGGACTAAGATGGAATGCCTCTATGCTAGTCATTACACCGGCTCTCTTATCCCCAAACCGGAACAAAACAACGCGAACACTGCTGTTTGGCGGTAGGTTAGTGGATAAGATGGTGGTAGCGATCCGGACGGACCCTGCTCAAGGTCTTACCACCCGTATAAAATGTATTAACACGATGCGCTGGCCTAGTTGTTAGTGTCTACGAAGCTGGCGGTCCTGGGTTCAAATCCCGATAAGGGCAGATATTTTTGTGATGAGCGCAAGTATTTGTTCCTGAGTCATGGATGTTATCTATGTATTTAAGTATGCATTTCTCTATATAAGTATTTGTATCGTTGTCTAGTACCCATAGTACAAGCCTAGAGCTTAGTTTGGGACTAGGTCTATTGGGATTGTTCATGTTTTTACAATTGCTCTAATCCGAAAACCATTTCGAGGTATAGGGTTTTAAAGCCGTTCTGCATTATTAAGATTTTGAAATATTTATCTATTTCGGATATTGCGACAAAAGTACATTTAACGTTCGTTTGACTTTTGTTTCCGGCTTGAAGCCCTCCTAGATGTATCTTACGGGTGAGGCGAAAACCGCTTGAAATAGTATGTTTTAATACACTATTACAATCTTGTTTTATCATTAGATATAATTTAATTGTTGTAATTTATTAGAAAATGCCAACCCAATTTTAAAATAAGATATTAAAACAAAACTACTGGGTCAAATTCAAAATTAATGAAATTGGTCTGTTAAAATTACCTATTCTCTCGATTTAGAATGTAAAAACCGTGAGTTATTTTGTTTGGTATATCTCAATTGGTGTGAGATGTGTCCCCTGATATTCTATCAGCATTAATCACAAGAATTACTTCTATTATTATACCAAAGCTCTGCGAATCTCTGTTAAAAACCCACCTAAGCTTTAATAACTCACCTAATTATAAGTTGCGGTGGTAACAGAGTCTTAGGTGGTCTATTGGACTCGGGTTGATTGGATCCGTGAGCTAAATGGAGGTATCAAGTCGATATAACGTTAGAGGATTATAGAAAAGAAAGGTGACTTCGTTGATTAAAATAGACCTCAGTTTGGAATTGTATTAATATTATCCTCCTTTTCATAAACGCACTAAAAATAGCTAAACAGTGCTTAAAATTTGCTCTGTCATCATGACATTTCCATTTGACAGAAAGTGATAACGCATACTTGAACTAAAATGGGTTTATTGTGCGTTTAGGATTAAGTCGCGATAGAGATGAAAACAAGATGTGTAGAGAAAAAAAAACACTAGACATAGAACACAGACCAACGGACATGGCAAAATATATATTTTTTTAGTGTGAAAATGGAAGCAGATGAGCAAGCGAGCCACCTGTTGGTAAGTGATCATCGCGACCCATAAACACCCGCATCACCAGAGGAACCGCAGGTGCGCTGCCGGCCTTTGAGAAAAGAGTAGGCTCGTTTTTGAAGGCCCCCAAGTCGTATCGGTTCGGAAATACAGACGCCCAAAGCTGTAATCCATGAGCTGCGAGTCAAGAAACCAACACCTTTGGTGCAATTTGTTTATTTGACTTGTGATGTGAAAACGTATGTGGTAAGCATCTGGATTTTCAGACCAGTTTATTGAGTTCAAAACCAGTCAATTCAAAAAGAACTTCATATTAAGGTTCATTTAAAAACCAGTAAAAACCGGGTGTAAGCATCAAATAGATAATAATGGTTTGAAAATTTAACCAATATCCGAGCCCTGGTATCAGCTGTATTTTAATGATTTTAAGTATTTATAGGAATTTGAAACTGTGGCACTTAGAAAGAAGTAATTAATCATTTAAATTTGTAAAATAAAATGTTTTAAATAAAGAAGAAAACAAAATAATCTGTTTATACTGGCGGTGAGAACTTGGTACTTTTGCCTTTCCAGTAGACGTTAATAAGAGAACAAGCACGGAATTAAGGCAAATTGAAACATAGGTTTAAAAACGCAACCCTAAAAACGAAACTAACATAAAACTTTCACATCCAGGCCAGCTGGTGATCACATCGCAGACACAAAAACTTCTAGAATCCCCCATTTCACATCGATATATAACCCCCATTTAGAATAACCCCCTCTCCTTGAAATACTGTCAAACTAAACTAGACGTTAAGTTAATAGTACAGAGTGTGCATTTGCTTGGAGATAGATAAATTCCGCTGACTTTACAAGAGTTTGAAATTGGTCATTGTGAGTTTTGTGCGGCAGTTTAGACTGAATTTTCACTGTTATTTTGTGGATTAAGTTGTAAAAGAGTAGCGTTTTATTTTTTCTTGATGATTACTCAAAAATAAACAGGGGACCATTAAATACCAACTAGTCCCGAACTAAGCTCCAGGCTTATACAACGGGTTGGTATACATATAATACAAGAAGAAATCAGGCACAGTACTCCTAAACCGACGCACGTGTAAGAAGAATTGAAGGGACTTGATGAGAGTGGAGGATGCGAAGGAAGCTCGTCTGGATCATAGCAAGTTGAAGGAAGTGGCCTCTGCCTACTGCTACGCTAAAAAGGCGTGACTGTATGTCTGTATGTAAGTAGAAAATATCCAAGACTCAGGATAAAAAGTTACGTTTCGTTCCGGACCGGCTAGATTTTTATTCTGTATTTAACACTACCAATTAGGCTTCCTCAAAACCCGGGTGTACGATCCACTATCGTACATTTCGCTTCATCATCAACTTACATCGACTTGCGTTTATGTAGGTCAATGCACGACAGTTCACCAATATAAGCTGTTGCGTTTATCGCTATCATTAAATTATTTTAATACAAATAAAGTTATCTTCACTAGGGTCACTGACGTAGTTCAGAAGTGTAGCAGACTGAAGTGGCAGTGGGCTGGTCACATCTGTCGCAGAACCGATGATCGGTGGAGTAGACGGGTTCTCGAGTGGGGACCACGGCTCGGCAAGCGTAGCGTAGGACGCCCTCCAGCCAGATGGACCGACGACCTGAAAAAAGTGGCTGGTGGTGACCGGATGGCGAAAACGGGAGATCGGGCCTTGTGGCGAACCCTGGGGGAGGCTTACGTCCAGCAGTGGACTGCAATAGTCTGAAATGATGATGAAGTTATCTTCAGAACATCAGAACTATCATTTAAAACGTTGTACAAACCGTACACCGGGTGACGTCAAAACTTCTTATTTTTGATTTACTTTTTTGCTCAAATTTGTTTTCTTATATTCATCTCATTGTTATTTATTATACTAATTGTTCCTACCCAAATGGTGGACTTAATGTTCATGGTATCATCTTATTTGACGTAATGGCGTTTAATTATCAAATAACCAAAAAAAAAATAGCCCGAGTTACTACGTGACAAAATGACTACCTACTAGAGTAGCTTCACGACTTAAATTGACAAACAAATGAATAAATTGGCATAGACCAAAAAAATAAGTTACGGTTCGTACATTCTAATTCAAAAGAATACGTAATTTTAAGTGACCAATTTCGTTAATTTTGTATGTCTCCCAATAGTTTTGTTTAAAAATCTTTATTTATTTAGCAGACATTTTATGGATGACATGATTATTTTAAATTTTAAATGGCATTTTCTAGTAAATAACATACAATTAAATGATATCTAATGATAAAAAGTGATTGTAACAGTGCATTAAAACATATTATTTCAAGCGGATTTCGCCTAACCCGTAAGATATACCTAGAAGGGGTTCAAGCCGAAAACGAAAGTCAAACAAAGGTTAAATAAATTTTGTATTTCAAAAATTCAGTAATAATATTTCAAAAACTTAATAATGCAGAACGGCTTTAAAACCTTATTCCTCGAAATGGTTTTCGAATTAGAGTAATTGTACAAATATGAACAATCCCAATAAGCATAACGCCGTTCTCTATTCGCTTGCACCCCGCTCGTTTGCGGTGTTGCGAGACCTTAACGCCTGGAATTCAGCCTCTCGCTGAAATTGCCAGTTTTACAGTCGCTCTAAAGTCTGCCCCAGCGAGATATCCCCATCTTCGCGAGTAAAGAATGCACTGTAGTTTACTAACTGTGCACGCCTTTATATTAACTTAACATGTTTTTTTTTACTACACAATACCTCTATCATCATCATCATGTCAGAAGAAAGACGTCCACTGCTGGACACAGGCCTCCTCCAAGGCTCTCCACTCAGACCGGTCTTGTGCTTTTCGCATCCACCGCGCTCCCGCAATCCTGACGAGGTCGTCACTCCATCTTGTTGGAGGCCTACCTACAGCTCGTCTCCCGGTCCGCGGACGCCACTCCGGAACCTTCTGACCCCATCGGCCATCAGTCCTGCGAGCAATGTGCCCCGCCCACTGCCACTTCAGTTTAGCTATTCTTCGGGCTATGTCGGTAACCTTAGTTCTACTGCGGATATCATATTTTCTGATTCTATGTCGCAGAGAAACCCTTGGTAAAACCTAATTGGTTTTGTCATTTTATGTTATTATCAATGTAGAAATAATTATTTACTTATTAGTTTTACATGTCAAATTTAAAAGCAGGTCCACATCTCGTTAGGTCTAGGGAGCAAATACGGCCACACCGATTTGAGACTACATATCAAAAAGTCCAAGTTGCAAAATGACCACTTCGTTTCCATTACTTTAAATGCCCGAAGGGCCAATTAGCCAGGAATAGAAGCCCCGCTATGCGTGGCTCCGTCAACGTTGCTAAGATAGATATAAGATGAAAAAACCAATATGGCCCTTTAGCGATTCGGACTTTTTGAAATATAGTAGAGCGATCTGGTCATACTGCGATCTTGGCACAAAGCGATGTAGTTTCCTCAATTCCTCACGGATCTCTTCATCAGATCCAGACCTGGTGACTATGGGACTACATTGAAAGTGTACTCTACCAAACTAAAAAATATTTATCGGACAACTCTGTAATAAGTTAAGTGTGGTCATACATCAAATCAATAATATTCACTAAATATTGTTAGCTTTTTTCTACCTATGAACATAAACGCATTCGCTAACACGAGTGCGAGTGGTGACAGGCTTTATTCTTCTAGGTAATGCTATATAGCTTTATGGTTTTACCGAATATAGAGCCCCAGAAGTAGTGTCTAGCCAGCACGTCGAAACGTTATTAACAACCTCACTTTTGCTGCATTAAACAGAAACTCTGCTGTAAGAGATCCTTAAAAGCGATAAGCTCGCCTTTGTTTAACTGTATAGCGTTGTGAACTGGTATGCTTTTGTTTCGAGTAGTTTATTTTACTTTCGAGTTTATGTTTTTGTGGAGATTGAACTTTTGTTTTTATGATGTGAGCAGTAAAATTGATAGGTTTGTTTTAATCATGCAGTTAGTCTGGGATCTGAGATTAACTTAATAATGTAAAAAAAATATTTATATCAACAACAAAAAGAGGGAAATATTGTTCTCAATTATTTTGTTATAGTCTGTGATGTTTGACACATAACCTCAAATATTCATCAAGGGAGTTTTTATTTAAAATAACATTTGTTTAATAGTTATTCTATCTAAACTTAATGTGAAAGTAAAGATCAAGCGTATAAATGATTGCTAAGACCTCACTTGATTTTTAAAAGCTCGTAATTATCGAGTTATAATGGTAAATTGGTTCGTTGAGTTGTTTGCATCTTAGCCAGTTACAGATGGCACAGACTATAATAACAGTTACTGCATTTATTTCGTTAAATTCTTGATTAAGCGGCTTAATCATGTCAACCTCTTTAGGCAGCTGTATGTTTGTTTGTACCTGGGAGACCGAGCGTCGCACGGGTTGAAAACGTTTTTTCATATCACCTACTCGGAAAGGGGACTTTTCTTCCCTGCTAGGAGGGATCAAAGTGGCACTTTTCTGTTCAAGGACATTTTGTTGCCAAATTTGATAATTGTTGTTAAGTGCGATAATTTCCTGTTGTTAAATTTGATACTTTCAACATTTCTAGAATGTGTGAATAATTAAATTTGTTTCATCACTAAGATCTTTTATTTTCCTCATAGGTGATGTGAAAAGCAGTATGTGTCACACGGTAGCAAAATTATTTCCACCTTGGGCGTTAACACTTGAATCCCTCACTACGCTCAGGATTATATTTTAGAATCCCTCGCTACGCTCGGGATTCAATTGTAGAATCCTTCGCTTCGTTCAGGATTCAATGTACACCCTCGCCTTATGTCATTTTGCTCCCTTTTGACACAATCTACTATTTTTTCGAATATAACTACTAGTTGTTAGAGTTGCTGGTAATTCTGTAGCTCTGCCCACCCCATTATTTGATGAAGGCGTGACGGTATGTACGTGTATGTATGTATATCTACTAGATAGATTGATTATGAGTTCTTGACCTGATACATACCCCGGTTCCGCAATTTTCATCAAAATCGTTTTCGAGAACGTGATTATAAAGAAAATAGACAAATCGGCATTGCTCGTATAGTATAAGATGTATTCAAATTATTATCAAGTATTTATAATTTTGAAAAAACAAAGATTTAGAGAATTATTCATGTTTGGTTCGAGTTTGGTTCAAGTCGCTATTTCTTCGGAAACTGTCCAATTTTCAGGGACATAAAGCACTTGTACTTTCTCGGACTCCCAACTATGTTCGTGCCTTATCGAGATCGGTTCAGCTGTTAATGCCGTGAAAGCATAACAAACAAAGTAACTAACACATTTATAATATTAGTATGGATTTAGTAGTTTATCAGGTAAAAAGGACACAAGGGTAAATTTCAAATTAATTGTACCTTGACGTCAAAATGTTTGTCCACTACCTTAATTGCATAATAGTGGGAAGTTTTCTATTTTGATCAGTTTTATTTATATTTGCCATGAAAATTGGTTTATCTATTTTTACGTACAAGTTTAATAATGCCATTTAGTTAAATAATTTTGGAATAGGAGCTTACGAAACATTATTTATTTTTTTCCACTCATACAATTGTAGCATGTCCTTTCGCTACTTTTGTCAATAAAAGTGTTTATAACTTTTACATGTATAGGCGTACAGGCAAATTATGACCCTATATATTTTGATTAAAGGACAGGCTAACATGAATTGTGTTTAGTATCCAATTTTAGCTTATCAGTGATTATTTGTAGTGATTCAAACAGTTGTCCAAGGTTTCGTTACCGGTGAGTTATATTTTGTGAGTAACGGCATTGTTGCGCTTTAAAATGTCGGAAACTACCAAAAATATATATTTTTCCGTTCTGGCAACACTAGACTACTGTCAAGTACAAAGAAAACAACGCCATCTTGTCTGTGGTTCTTGTGATTAAGGTTAATGTGAGTGCGGTCTTGATATTTTATTTGGAAAAACATGTGAATAACACGAGATTTGATACGGAAGGTAAGTGAAATTGTAAATTAATGAATGCGGGTTCTATAGGCCTAATCATTGTGATCCCAAAGTGATAAATAGCTTGTTTTCACACCATATACTTTCAAGGTTATGTAGACTTAAGTGCGTTATAACATCAATTTTCTGCTTACATGTGACTAACGTTACGTTTTTTCACCATGTAAAGACTCGTTCACATTGGTGATCGTTACTCACATGTTTGTTACTCACACATTTGTTACTAATATGCATGTTACTCACAACGTTCGTTATTCACACTTCTCTAGATGGCGCCGATGACTAATGCGGAACGACAGAAAAAATATAGACTAAAACTTAAACAGAATTCTGAGCAGTATGAAGAGAAGAAAAAGCGTCATAGAGAATATATGAGATCTGTTAGACAACCTATAGGGGAACTTTCTGAAGATCAACAAGATAAGAAAAGACTTCAGTGGAAAGCAGCAAATGAAAAAAGAAGACAGAGTAAATTACACGGGGTTGTTCCGAAACGAAAATGCAACAAAGTATTGGTTCGGATATGGCGAAATAAGTGTTTGAACCTATCAAACAAACTCAAACAATCTGAAGAAGTTGTGCACACATTATCGCGAAAAAATATAGCTCTTAAAAAACGAATCTACAGACTAAAAGATAAACTACAGAATTCTACATCGCATGTGAACATAAAATCAGCTTCAGTTCCATCTGACCCTGGTTCCCCGCAGAATATACAGAAATTACAGAAAAACAAAGAATTAACTCCAATGACCAAAACCAATATGTTTATACAAGAAAATATACCTGAAACAGTTCGAGAAGAAGACAAAGAAAGAGTGAAAAAGAAAATATTAGAACTTAATGTGATAAAAGAATCAATCAAAACCGAGTACAACGATGCAACAGATAACACAACGAAGAAAGTTTTAAAAAATCTGGCCATAAACAACGTGGCTCAGAAATATAATATGAAAACGAGTCTGACGGGCACCCTTGGGTTGAAGGGCAAAATTAGAAAACAGATGAAGCAAGAATATAAGTACAAAGACGCAGAACGAATACGGACGTTTTTTAACCGAGACGATAATAGCAGAATGTCTGCGGGTAAGAAAGAATGCATAACGCACAAAAAAATTAAAAAACAAAAACGTTTTCTTCTGCAAAACATAAAAAAATTACATTTAAAGTATGTTTCTGAGGGTGGGAAAGCTTCCGAAACTACATTTCGTCGAAATAAACCGTTTTATGTGGTAAAGCCCAAACTTACTGATCGTGATACGTGTGCTTGTCTTAAACATAGCAACTTATTGTTCAAGGCTCATAAATTGCAAAAACTCGGAGTACTTGAAACGCACGATTTAGAAGAATTAGTGATTTCTGTGTCGTGTAGTACCAAATCATACAATTGTATGTACTCAAACTGTTTATTTTGTAAAGACAAAAGTCCCTCTTTCAAAACTGAAATAGGTAACCAAACAGAATGTTCGTGGTTGCAATGGGAACTACAAGAACATACATATAGTACCCAGAACAACGATGGCACCATTATTAAGACCAAAAAATATCTCAAAGCAGTGAAACAAGGTACTGTTTCCGAGCTAATCTCTTCGTTTCTCATGGATCTAGTGGTTTTCAAAAAACATTTTTTTAATATAAAACACCAATATGCCACATACAGAGAGGCAATCGATAATTTAAAGGAAAATGAGGCTTGTATACTGATCGATTTTTCCGAAAATTATCAATGTAAAATGTCAAATGAAATACAGTCTCTTCACTTTGGTGCCTCAAGGGTTCAAGTAACTCTTCACACTGGAATCATTTACACTAAATCCCAGAAACCGAAAAGTTTCGTTTCAGTGTCTCCGTCCAACGAGCACGGTCCAGGTGCGATTTGGGCCCATTTGGAACCAGTTATCGGCTTACTTAAAAAAGATTTTCTGAAAATAAACGTGATCCATTTCTTCTCTGACGGGCCCTCAACACAGTATAAGCAAAAAAAAAACTTTTACCAGATGTGCAAGCTACTGGAACAAAATGGCTTTAATTATGGGACGTGGTCATTTTTTGAGTCAGCACACGGTAAAGGGGCCGCTGATGGGGTTGGTGGTGCAGTGAAACGGGTTATGGATCAGCAAGTAGCTTATGGAAGAGACATTTTCAGTGCTATGGATGCTGCCAACACATTAAAAGAAAACACGAATATTGTAATATTTTATATTCCTGAATCTAAAATTAAAGATAAGCAGAGTAAAATTCCAGGCAACTTAGTTCCAATTCCAGGCACTATGCGCATTCATCAAATAGTTTTTTACGAAGGTAAGTTGAGTTACCGGGACATCAGTTGCTTTTGTGGCACACTGAGAGGCGTCTGTGGCTGTTACAACTTAAAGACTCATGAACTAGAAAAACAACCTTTGACAAATCTCGCACAACAAATACCAGTCAAGATCAAAAAATCGAGACGTAAGTTACAAAAAAATAAGACTAAATCTAACAAATCAAAACCAAAGCCACAGAGAAAACGTAAAATTAGGGAAATGGACATTACAGATACCGATAGTTCAAACATATCATATGCAAATACAGATGACAGTCCCTACGCCCCGGAATTCTCTGATGACGGCATGGATTACGTCCCAATATATCACAAAACAACCGAGCATAATGCTTACAAAATAATCTGTGATTCGAGTACCAATGATAGGAACGCTAGTCTTGCTGCAATTGCAACCCCTAATTTAGTTAACAACATGACTGATGAAGATAATGCGATTCTGATCCCCGACCAGAATACAAGCAAAATAGATATAAATTATGTAACCACCACTACGCTGAAACATAACACCAGCAGGAAGAACCATCTAGACGTTTTGAAAAACAAACCTGCTACAAGCCCAAAACCCGAAGACCACAAAATTATACCTGAAAGACAATCTGATCCGACAATTGATAACAATACCGCTTCTTTTAGGATACATAATTCCGCTAATAGTAAAAAAAGTCCGAGCGCGCTAGCTCATTCTCAAACTATAATCCATAAACCTCGATTATCACCAGCATTCAATAGTCCAGGATCATTACAAGGATTTTGTATTGATGCTGTCAACAGGAAATTATTTTGCAAAAATAGTAATCTTAATAAAAAGAGGGTGCTAAAAGAATTTAACCTGGTAGAATACAAACAAACTAGCACCATAGAACAAAATAAACATTGGGATTCATCACCAAAAGCAGAAGTCGTCGTGTGTAGGTTGAGAGATATTTCAAAAAGTACGTGTAACGATCAATTGTTACCATTTGTGGCAAAACATGCAGATGACATACCCAGTTGCCTAAAAAAGCAGTCTGAAATTAAAATTCTTTCTCAAATCGTAATTAAAAGCCCAAAATTAAACCACAATCATTTACTTCCGACTGACAAACAAAATAGTACAAAAAGTGAGCCTAAGAAAGGACATCCGACTAATAAATATAAAATATGTAAAGGATCCAGTAAAAATATACTTATAACTAAAAAAGACATCAAATTAAATGTGCCTGATCACGATGTACCGGGTCCTTCGGGAACCTGCAAAGGGTCATTTATCGGTGAAAAAAAGAGGAGAAATGAATGGGACAGTATTGCAAAAATATCTGAAATTCCTGCCAACATTTTAAAATGTATAACTCTTAAAGGTAAAGGAACTGGAAAGAAAAGTACTGGCAACAACACTACAGGACATGGCTTAGTTGAGGACGCTAAAATAAACCAAAATACCGACGACTATCCTTATAATGATTTAAGTACGGACAAGATTGGAGGAGATCTTAATAATTACTTAGTAAATGAAGAGACTGCAAAAAACGAAAAGACTGAGGAAAATGTTAATAATGACTTAAAAAATGAGGAGACTGAAAACAATAAGAAACCTGCTGAGTATTTTATTAATGATCACGTTTTGTTAAGATATTATTACAGGAACAAATGTACGTATTATATAGGGTTAATAGAAACAAAAACCAAAATCGGAAATGAAGAGCCCATATTCATGATTAAATTTTTAAAAACAATTAAGAAACCGAAACTTATCTTTAGGGTGTCAAAAATAGTCGACCGAGCAGAGATTCCACAAACCTCAATTGTAAAGAAAGTTGATTTAATACAGAACTCTATAAAATCAAACGAATATATGTTATCTGGAGAAGACAATTCAGTTTACTTTTGAGACTACAACTTGTTTGATATTTAGATGAAAGTTTAGTGCCATACTGTGTAACCAAACATAAAAGTTAATTTGTTTTTTTGGATTATTTTATACTTAATTAATTTTAATGTTGATTAATTACTTTAAGGAAAGTAATATAGCAAATACGCCATCGTCGTGCTTAATCAACATCTGATGTATGTTATTAATATTAAAACAAACAAACAAAAACAAAAAAAAAATCATTTTTTTTTGTTTTTTGATTGTAATTCTTAATAATATACCTAAGATGTTGATTAAACATGATTAAATGACGCTAATTTCATATGTTGATTAATTACTATAAGGAAAGTAATATAGCAAAGACGAAAGATAGGAGATCAATATTTTTGTTTGTTTTTTGTTTGTATGTTTTAGTAATATACCTAAGATGTTGATTGAACATGATTAAATGAGACTGATTTCATAGAATTGTATTTTTTTACTAAATTTAATAAATGTCATGGGAAAATGTATTGGTGAGAACTTACCTTTACGTTACATGTGACAAACAATTTTACATGTGAGTAACGTTACATGTGAATGCCATGTGAGTTATGGTACAATTAATTTGAAATTTACCCACAAAAGAAAAGCACAAATGCATAAAACAAAGGAAGAATATAAAATTAAGCAAAACGACAGAAAGTTCAAATTAAAAGGTATTTTTTTTAATTAAAATGAAATCAGCATCAGGTTAGAGGAGGGACACCTCCGGCCTCGGCTGCCTTTTAATTAAAATTTAAAAGGACTAAAGAATAGGGGAGAAACTCGTACAGTAGATAAAATAATAAGAAAAAAAAATGCCTAAATGCGAATTGAACTGGCGTGGAGAGGGTTTCGTACATACCTATGTAATTTTTTTATGCTATTCTTATAGGTTTTTCTGTAATCCACAAGCAATGAACTATATTTTGTATTTTTTTCAAAATTTTCGGGTCAGTAGTTTCGGAGATCAGGGGGGAATGGTCAATTTTCGTTTTCTTTTATGATTAAAATCAAAAATATTTCATTTACATGTCTTTTTTTTTCCGAATTTGTCCCACGAAAATGACTCTTATTTAAAAAAAAAATACTTTGCTCATCTGTGTTTGGGTCATCAATTTACATATGTGTACCAAATATTAAATCAATCGGTCCAGTAGTTTCTTAGCAAATTGACTGTAATCTGTAACAGATGGACAGACAGACAGACGAGTGATCCTATAAAGGTTCCGTTTTTTATTTTTTTGTACGGAACCCTAAAAAGGACGGAAAGAATGTAATTGATAAGATAAAGGCAGATAACATGCTCCTCGAAACACCTAAAAACACGAAGGTAATAAGATGAATAATGATATTGATGTTTTTATCTATCCAAATATCATAAACCCTCCATGATGCGTTCAAGAACCGCACATTATGACCACCATAAAAATAAACTGTTTTGTTAGAACCAATTTCTTATCTGTAAAAATGTTATTATTGCTAAATAATAACATCGATTTCGTATATCTCATTCAAATTTCGAACATCTCTGAAAAAAGAAATTTGATTTGACCTCTATTCTATTTATTATTTATTATTTATTATTTATTATTTATTCATGAAAATACAATGTAGGCATAACAGTAGGACACCAAATCGCTTACAATGCTAAATGAAATACGTACTAAATTATCTAACTAAATAAATCACAAAAGCCAATTATTTTACGCAGTAATGAGCTCCAGCTATCGGAAAACACGTCGGCATCCTGCCCCTGTACCAACGCATTTAGAAGCGCAGGCGCGCGCGCGCCGGGCGCGTTGCCGGCGCGCCGCGTGCCCGCCTCCCTATATTCTATATATTAGTATATATTAGTATATTTTATTACCTATGTATTTATTTTATAAAAGCAGATATTATTACTTTTTAATGTCTGTTTTTCAGATGTATGTACCGTTTTTTTTTTCTTTTATCTGATATTTTGTAATTTTGCCTATCCTCTTGCATTATCCTGGCTTATTCTACTCCAAGGTTAACTGGAAGAGATCCCATATGGGATAAGTTCACCTATGTACATTATCTACAGCGATGCAAAATGTTTTGTAATTGTTTATGTGCAATAAAGAGTTTACATACATACATACATATTCTAATATCAGTCGAGATGACGTTTAGTTCGAAATGAATTGACAATTTGCATATAAATTTGACATTTGATAAGTAAGATATCGAACAATATGAAAGTTGGAGCCGACTCTAGTTTGTCCCTAAATAAAAAAAAACATGATTGCTGCCAGAAAACTTTTCAATATTTTCATTACCGCCATTACCGGTTAAAATTTGTTTTACTCTGTATTTTTTTTTGATTTGTTGAATTTTAACCATAAAATGAGCGATCAAGATGATAGATATTTCGGTGACGCCTCCTCATATCCGTGACAAAGCAACTAACGTCATAAAATCATTACTGTTAGTAGCCCTGAACAACGCCGCGATGCCGGACATAATATGCGGCTCCTGAATGCATCATGGAGGCTTATGATATGTGGGTAGATAAAGTAATGTATGTAACTGTACATAATTAGGCATTAACACTTGCGTGATGTTATTATGAAACTCGCCTTCGGCTCGAACCATAAACCCACACTCGTGCTTAATGCCCTTCATTATGTACAGTCACATAAACTATTAAAATATTACAGAATTTAATACCAAAAAAGTTCGACAACTATACTTTTGGCATAGTTATTAGTTAAAATTATAATTTAAATCAAGGTGATAAAATAATTTGTTTTGTTGTAACCTACTGTTTATTCCTTCACTTCGGCAGTTTTCATAAATCTCAGGCTTATTGTTCTTAATTTCTTATTAATTATTTTTACAGAAGGGAGTTTTGTGGCCACCGCCGGCTTGAGGAGAGAACCTCAAAGAGGGATGAAAACACAAACAATGGGGGATTCTTACACTCATCAAAAGAATATTAATTCTCACATTAGTGCGGTGGGATTGTGGTTTTGATGGTAATTTGAGAGGTTTCTTGTTGTTTTATTTCATAAAACATCTCTTCAATGGCTGACTGAGTGACTTACTACACTGTCCTAAAACGCTAGACCTAGGGTAGCGTATATTCCTTTGGTACCCGTGGGGTGGACTAGGAAATAATTTTTCACATAGTGGAGCTGCCCCAACCGCAAGAAAAGTTTTATAAATGCAGGATTTGTAATTGTTTGTTTAATTTTCCTTTCATTAGGATCATCGCCAAGTTAACATGGGAGACAGAGATAGACGCATATTATAGCTCGTAGACAAACATAATAATGATACTTTTCAACCCGGAAAATTGGTCATTTTCCGAGGGAATAGTGATAGACGACTTCTATGCGGACGGAGTCACGGGCCAACACTAAATCGCAAATAAAGTAAGTTTTTTTTTTATATTTACCTAATTATTTTTCAATCTGCACTTCTGTTAGGTACAGTCAAGGACTTTAATTGTCGAGCTACTATGGAACCTTGTCATAATGATATCGACAAGCCACATGAAAGACATTACGATAAAATTAATTATTAACGTTATGCGACAGGGTTCCATGAGATCTTAGCAATGATTTATACTCTTGATCTTTTTTTCACATTAAGTTTAAGATTAGATAACTATTAATTATGCGATTTTAATTGACACAGATGGTGAGGATCCGGATACAGGTGTAAGAATCCACCAACACTATAGTTGAAATCCTCATCTCGTCTCCGCTCCGCTTCAGTGGAAATAGTCAAGCGGAGACGGGTGGAGCGGAGAGGAGACTTAACTGCATTACTACATTGTAATCTAATCTACATTCGCAGCTCTGCTCCACTCAGCTCCGCTCGTCTTCGCCTCAGTAGAGCCACAGCCTAAAACTGTTTTAATATTGTCAAGTGTAAATAAGGATTACTTTGATTATTATTCAAATATCAACCTTTATGAAAACAGCAGAGTACTCAGCATGAAGTCGATGTAACCCCTAGCTAGTACGTAACGTTTAGCAGTCTCCTCAACATGGTATCCCGAGTTGAAATTTTATAGTGTACCAGAACTCGGGAACGTAGGGTTGGCACCGCCGCCAAATTGGATAATACGTTTACTCCGCTGATATATTTACAGTGAAATTGCTACCTTTATCAGATATAACATTTTCAATCCACGAAGACCTTCTACCACTAAATTTAACGTTTAAGGTTTGCGCAGCGGACTACTCGTATTTATATACTTAGTAACAATTTAAAGACTGTTGAAAAACAGCGTCGCGTTTTCTTGTGTTCACGTGTAAATCAGACAACGGGTCAAATAACTACACTCGAGAGCAATGAAAACGTGTCATTTTCTATCATCGAGCAACACGAAAGGCATTTGCACCATCTCTGTCAAAGTACAAGCCCAAGCGGGCATGCGCATCTAATAAAACTAGTTGTCACCCGGATTGTCAACTAGACAGAGTCCAGTCGCGCGAATGAACGTTAGCTATACTTTACCAACATCAAGTCCGCTCGCCCGTACACAATCCGGATCTGTTGAGCAACAAATCCGACTTCTCGCCGTTCAGCCTTATTGTGTCCATGTGTGAATTGTGACTCGTTCTTACACCAAAATTGCGCGTGGTGCAGAGCTGCATTTGTATAAAAAATTCCCCCCGCAAGAAATAGCAGAACTATTTGACCTGTTTTGAACTGTTTTGTTCGATACTTTTTATGGACATTATATACAAAGTGACCAGCTTTCATCTCTGTTGACTATAGCATAGCGCATTGGCAGTCTTAGGATTGGAGTCTTCAGATTATAGTCTTGAGAATGCAAATGTCTGTAAGTCTCAGATCACCATAAGGTGGCTTGTGTGATCGTGAAGGCAACTTCACTATGCTATAAAAAGGAACAGCCCGAACTATGTTGTTATTGTTAGTAATAAATTGTTATTCAGAGCGTACTATGCTCGCAAGTTTACTCGTATTTAAAGTAGAATAGTATACAAATACATTACTACATACATGACTACATACATACATACATACATTAAATCGCGCCTGTTTCCCAGAGGGGTAGGCAGGCAGAGACCGCTTCTTTCCACCTTCTACGATCCTGGCAAATCTCTTTTGCTTCTTCCACATTCATAATAGTATTCTTAGTTACACAATAAATAATAAATAACAAACTGGTGATCCAGTCTGGGTTATTAAAGGTAAGAATGATATTAACTCCTTAAAGTGTAGCACTTCAAATGTTATATTTATAAAGAAACAGGAGCAGCAACCCTAGAGGCTTTCGTGATTAGTGTAAATGCACCGCATTCCGTCGGGACGTAGCTTCGATCCCGACTGAGGCATATCAGGTGGCTGAACCCAAGTCAAGGTATTCTCATAACAGGGATGTTATTCCTTATCAAAGGCAATCGAGTCTATGAACTGGACGTTGCACCAGCTTGACTCGATTTTAACGAAAAACGTGAATATAATATTCAATTGGAGCGGTTTCATTTGAGGATCAACTACGTACCCAGCGCTAAAATTAACGATTTTTTTTAATCTTCGAAGTAGAGCTCAATCAGTTAACGTGAATATTATATCTTTGATGATGTTTTCGTTCCATGTTCATTCAAATTCTTTATTGCATTTTACGTTACATTTTTTTGGGTGAAAATCAAAATAGGTATGCATCTCCCGCAAGGGACAGGAAATGCCTAGTGTGGGGGTCAGATTCAACCATAATTTGTAAGTAACTTTTGGAAATAAATAATTTGTATTTGTATGTTTGTATTTTTATGTGACGCCCTGCAGGGGTACAGCAATTTTAGAGGGCTACTAACTTACCAGTGTTTTGCTCTGACGAGCAAAGTTATGCGCTGAGCCATTACCCTTTTGCCCTGCTGCAGCGCACACGTTCTTTTGGCAATTTTTGTGTAATGTTAGTGTCACTCTGCTTTATCTGCATATTTTTTGTCAATTGTATGTGTGTTTTGTAGTACGCAAATAAACGTTTTATCTATCTATCTATCTTTATAACAAATAACCAATTTTGATTAAGATTATAAATTAAATCCTTATCAAAACGTGCCCGGTCACACTTGGCCGTGAAGCGCCGTTTTTCATAAAATTTGCATTCGCCTCCAATTCCCGCTGCGGCGGACCTAATGCACTTTTAATGGCCCTCTTTATCAATTCTAGTTCTAAATTATTCGTTATTGCATCGTAAAACTATTCGATAACTTTAATTTTACAATAATTGTCAGTTGCTTTTAGAATAAAGAGGCAGCTTAGTGCCTCGATTCTAGCCGGTAAAAACCATGTTATCGTCTTTAACCTGTGTTATGGTGTTATTTAATTAACGCGCCCGCCATTACTGACAAGAAATTAAGCGCTATCAAAACGTTTTAACATTACGATAATTGTGATTTACGATTTGCGGGTGGTAGGACCTTGTGCAGGGTCCGTCCGGATCGCTACCACCATCTTATCCATTAACCTACGGCCAAACAGCAGTGTTCGGATTGTTAAGATAAATATAAGATAAAGAGACATTTATTCGTTAATACAAAATTACATCACATAAATAGAAAAAGAACAAGACACAGAGACATTGTTGCGAAACGGTCCCAACTCAGCATTCGCTAGCCGTAAAGCCAGCACTGATCTTCCGTTGGAACCGCTCTAGGGGAAGTGACGGAAAGTGACACACTTAACAAAAAACACAAACAACATCAAAAGAAAAACCATACGAATTAAGAAACAAACATTTGCGTCCAGTTATTGTTGTTTCCAGTTGTTGTTGTGTTCCGGTTTGGGGCTAAAACAGCCGGTGTAATGACTAGCATAGAGGCATTCCATCTTAGTCCTCAGGGTTGGCAACGCATTTACAGTCTTAGGCTTGCAGTCTTGTGAATGCGAATGTCTATGGGTCACAGTTTCCACTTACCATCAGGTGGCCTGTGTGCTCGTCTGCCTTCTCTATGCCATAAAAAAAAACAGCGCCTCTATTCTAGGCGGTAAAAGGCGAATCGTATTTGACCTGTTACAATATTGTTTAAGTTTAAATTTAAATCGTTGACAATACAATAACAGATCAAAAACTATATTGTTTTTACCGTGTTGAATAAAGGTCCAGGTCAAAGACAATGGTTTTAATCACCAGTAATTTCGGCCCTGTTTTGCCAAAACTGGCGTCATGGTCTCAGCTAGTCGATTAAAATACGTCAAAGGCAGTATCGTTTTACAGACTAGGATAGAGCCGCAGCATAGTTGATCCCCGCTTTAAAACAGCCACTTCGAGTTTAAAGCTCTCAATAGAATGGTCCATGGGGTTAGATGAAACGCAATAGACGGGCTTAACAGTATTTTGAATAGTAATCCACGTCGTAACTTTCTGTTTGAAACCGGCTAAGCCTCGCATAGAAACGGGATATGCATAATACCATCCCGAGCTGACAATACAGGAACTTTTGGAAATTATAGTGTGATCATTATGGAATAGTCTATAAATTTAACCCTTAATGTAACAAAGCAAGAACAACCAAGCTTTAAAAACGCAACTGATGCTAATCAATTTAAAATCGTAATAAATTCTAAATGATAATCAAGGATCGGGAAAACGCCCGTCATTTTGAAAACATAACCCTGTTCCGTACAGCAGAGACTTCCTTATGATGTTAATTAAAAATATTAGTAGGAATTTTACATTTGTTATACCATAATTCATATGTTTTCAGTGACAATATTATTAATTAATAACACTGGAATGGTTTTGGGAAAATAAACTATCGCCAATCAAAAATAACTTCATTGAAAAAAATATTTTTACTTGTTAGTCCATAACGCCGTGAATTAAGGACCTATTTATGAGTCAAAAACATCATTGGGGCATATTTAATCGTTGAAGTTGGGTTACTGTTTGTCCATTTGTTTGCGTTTTCCCATTACATTATCGCTGAATACATATACATTATTGTATAATAAATAAATAAAATACCTAGTAATATTTTTATTTTACATCAAGGAAGTCTCTGCTGTACGGAACAGGGTTATGTTTTCAAAATGACGGGCGTTTTTCCCATCCTTGATGATAATTCTTTTATTTTGATTAAAGCTCCCATGGTACCCCACTTGTCATAGCGCGTCTATTTGCCGCCATATTGAATTTTGAATTTTGTTGTCTGTAAAGTTTTATTGATACTAAGACCTTCCGTGGATTCACCTGATGGTTCCAACCGAAGATTGTCGCTGACTTAAATGCCAGCATTACGCTGAGTTGGGACCATTTTGAGGCTACTTCCTTCTTGTACGTTTTAATCTGTTCTTTATTATGTATATCATGAGTATATTTCATTCGAAAAATTAGTTTCTAGAACGTCACAAAGGAACATACACAACCAGGGCTCGTAGTTTTTATGCCGTTGACGCAAAAATGACGTCACGCTACGATTCCAAATGGTTTTATTGTAATTATTAATGATTAGTCCTCAATCATTTAATCATGTAAAAATGAGTTAAGTAATCTATTGAACAGAAAAATAAATACCTACTTCATACCTAAACGTAAATGAAACTATTGGATTGAGAAGGATAGTGCCAAAAATCATCGAGTACCTAACATTATTTTTCTTTAGGCTAATCGGGTGTCCCACTGCTGGGCAAAGGCCTCCCCTCTTTTCCGCCATTCGTCCCGATTGAGTGCATGCTCCCGCCATTCGCTTTGGAACGCGTCTAAGTCATCCCGCCATCTCCTTTTTGGTCTGCCTCTGCTCCGGTGGCCATCTTGCGGAGTCCATTACCATTTAAAAAAAACTGTTTTTATGTTGTACTAAAAAATAATATTTTTAAATAGTTATAAATACAATTATGGCATTGACATTCATAACAGAAAATTGTCTCAATTTGCCGTTTTTAGTAATGAGTGGTGAAAAAAAAGGTGCAGCCGTGATCCGTATTTTGATTGCGATTAAGCTGTATTTAACTATAGGTATATTTTACCTCTTCTAATTTAACATTTTTTTATTTGTATAAACATTATACCAGTTAATACATACATAAACACCAGCCAAACAAAAGCAGAGCACCCTGTGTGTAAAATTTCGTCATTTTGACGTCATCGGCATCAAAAGTACGACGACCCCTGATAATTACATACATACATACATAATTTATAGGCTGGTAATAAGCACCCCCCCCCCCCTCTTCCTTAGGCAGTCGGGGTTTTACCAAATGTCGACGACAATTCTAAAAAAAATAGTCGGGTTTTTAATCTTGCTTTTTATAAGACTTGTTAAAAGAGCGTTGGTCCGGTGTGTACGAATTCAGTCGACTACAAAGTATACTCAAAATTGGACAGCTTTTCGTTTTCTACATTTACAATGACAGTTTTTATCTTAATGTATAAAAGTGTAAGTCGATAAAGAAATAAAAAAACATTTCAAGTATTTATTTAATTAAATTTCCATCTGATCTTACTATGGTAGGCGAAAAGAAGCAAAATGTCGGCGTCATTAGCATAAGTAAAGGTTAGATTAGCGTATAATTCGCCTTATAACATACACCCTAAAATCTTTCAGGGTATTTTTCAGTTTTAACAACGAACGGTAAATTCTCCATTTCTGGTATTCTCGATATACAAACTAGAGTTCCTAGCAATTCGACGACTTGGCTCGGCGGGTCGCAACTCGTTGCGTATAGCCCCGACGAAGGCGTCACCGGATTTGCGCGTGCGCCGGTTCCCGTTACCACAATCTGAGGCTGTGGAGAGCCAGGCGCGAGAGTGTGGGTGGCGCCATCTGTTGACTTGGTCGGGTGGCACGGGAAACCTTGGAACTGAATCGTGAGCAGAGCTACGCAGAGAACCGCGGTTAGTTGGGTTGACATGATTCTGGAAGAATTGTAGACATTTTATAAGAGTGGAAATGTATTATTATTTAAAAAAATGTACAGTTTGTTTGCCGGCTCAACATTTTTAGGACGAGTTTAAACAATCGCAAGAGATTTGAGTCATTCTATGAAAGGTATGCGATTGTTACAACCTACCGTTGTAACAGAGGTGGCAGAGAGTCACACACTAAACAATGTTTTTTTTTATTTTTCTCATAATTACATAAACAATAAATCCTTACAAGGAAAGGTACCTAACTGTCCTTCTCCGATTTTGTTGATTTTCATATATGTTAGAGAGTAGTTTAAAATAACAGACACTTATTTTTTTTAGCGGCCCAAACTCAGGTTGGCCGCTAAAAGTTGGGAGAAATTGACATTGATTGAAATCGAGTTTTTTTAATATTTTATTTCAAGTTCTATATAAGTTAGAGGGTTTAGTCACTTTTCAGTACTTTGGAGGTCAATTTCTCCCAACAGGTTGAGTTTGGGCCGCTAAAAAAAATAAGTGTCTGTTATTTTAAACTACTCTCTAACATATATCAAATTCAACAAAATTTTCTTGTTAGTATAATTCCATTTCGTAATGAATTAAAAATCATCTAAAACGATAAGACAGACCAATAGGTTAAAAGGTGAACTCAGATTAAAATAAAAAGGTAATCATGTATTCATAACATTATTATAACGAATTCATATCATACATTACGACGCGATAGCCTGCTTGGTAGTAATTCTGCCTGTAAAGCCAGTAAGTAGTCCTGGGTTCAAATCCCGGTAGGGGCAGATATTTGTAAGAAGAGGACGAGTTCTTCGTTCCTGAACCTCGGATATTTTCTATGTAAGTATTTAAGTATTTATTTGTCTATATAAGTATTTATATCGTTGTCTAGTACCCATAGTAAGTACTGTATAAACCTAGAGTTCAGTTTGGGAGGTACTAGGTCTCTTTGTTTGAGTTTGCTCCATAATATTTATTTATTACTAGGTTACGACACGTTATCTCGTTTGTTTTATATGGGCCACTTCTTTTTTTTAACGTAAATATTCAGAACAAAAAATTACAAATAATTCAATCCGTTCTCATGCGCTTACCAACGAACAATATATAAAATAGATGAAGTCATCATTGTAACGAAAAATGGCATAAGCGTCACGCAAAGTCACACGAGATGTAATTATTTGTAACTAAACTAAACTGGGCATTACTTAAAACCATCTGCATTCACCAGTCAACCAATTAAACCAAACAGAAATTGCGTTACACTATTATTTATTAAAAAATAAAAATAATAATTACCCTTACAGCTTCGGAGACACAACGGCAGGATACCACAGTACAGTATACAATAGCCGTTGATATCAAAACATTTATATTTAAGTGTATTCATTTGCGTAATCAGTTTCTGTAACTGATAACGCTGTTTCCATGTAATAAACTGCACTTAAAGTTTCCAGGTCAATTATCATTATAAATATTATGACCCTCTTGTTTCTGTCTGGGGACAGGGCATTATATTTTCTTCTTTTACATCTTCTGACCCTTATTTAAAAACCGGCCAAGTGCGAGTCGGACTCGCGCACGTAGGGTTCCGTACCACTATACATCTAAATAAATGTTTTTCTTTATTCTTTATTATATTGGAGTTGATTAAATGAAAGGTAAAATGCGGTTTACGATTTATAACGTATTAAAAAAAAACTAATTATTAGATCTCGTTCAAACCAATTTTTGGTGGAAGTTTGCATGGTAATGTACATCATTTATTATTTTTACATTTATCATTCCCTTATTTTAGAAGTTACGGGGGGGGGGGACACACATATTTCCACTTTGGAAGCGTCTCTCGCGCAAACTATTCAGTTTAGAAAAAATATATATTAGAAACCTCAATATCATTTTTGAAGACCTATCCATAGATACCACACGTATGGGTTTGATGAAAAAAAAAAAGAGTTTCAGTTCTAAGTTATGTGAGTCATTAATGCGGTTCACCGAATACATCTACTTACAAAGTTTCCATAGTAATAAAGTGGCTGTGACATACGGACGGACAGACGGACGGACAGACATGACGAATCTATAAGGGTTCCGTTTTTTGCCGTTTGGCTACGGAACCCTAAAAATGATGTTTTTTTTAATAAATATCTGCTGCTCGTCTATTTATCTTTATCTAATATACAAGTTTCTCGGTTCACTATTCTTTTATCAAATCATCATGAATTGGCAAATTATAATATCATTTTACAAAGAGATACTATTTTTATTTTTCAATAGTCTAACCTAGCCTAATTTATTTAATAAATCCATGTAAGCTATGTAATATGTAATGGTTTAAGCATGAACACGTTTTAGCAAAATGAAAGTTTGTAAAATAATAATATTCCTTGTCTGCCTTGGCTACAGATATGTTCATTAAATAATAAATTAATTAATATAGTTTGTCAAACGTTTGTGGTCGTACATTTGTACGACGTACCCTGAGTTTCTCCCCTATTCTTTAGACCTTTTACATTTTAAGGCAAGCAAAGCCAAAGTGGTCCCTCTCCCTCCTCTAATCTGATGCTAATTTTAATTTCATCAGACAGTAATATATTTTGCTCGACTGCTTTGTTTTTCGAGAGTACGTATAATTACAGTGCGACACAAAAGAGTTGAAATTAATTGAGGGCGCCACTTTCTACGTAACTGTCACATTATTGACGTAAAATGCTTAAACATGGCAACAATTTAAAGTGTTTTTTTTTTTAGTCCTATCTTATTTATTTTTTACTCTTTTGTGTCGCACTGTATGTATGAATATTAATTCTTCGGCGCGCTCTGCAGACTGAACGGCTTGATGGATTTCAAAATATGATATTCGCCTATTTCCAGCTATGGTGGATATCCATCCTATTACAGATTGCGCCAGCGCAAGTTTCTATGCAATGTGTCACAGTTTATTTTAAATTTTCCTGTTTAATAATAATAATTTGATAATATTTCTTGTGTGGATTTTAACCGTGATTACGTTGAAATGATTACTTGATTTCTCGGTATTTTGGTTCCAGTTACATTGCGTCACAATGGGTTCACTACTTATAAAACAAAACATCTTCTGGGACTATGTTTATGTTTTTATTGTTTAATTATGTATTATTAACAGAGATTGGACAAATGGGTGTCATTACTCGCAATAATGTGGACAAGACTCCAAGATTTTAATTAAACAAATATAATTAAATAAATGATTACTTACCCTTAATATAATTTTGATTATTTGCAATATAACTGAATAATACAAAGGCGTGAGGAGTAGCTACTAATATTAATCTAAGTTTGCTCCGTTAATATCAGTGGATTGCAAAAGGAGCTTTTCCCCTGATAAATATATTTTAGCTGTGAAAAGTAACATTAGAAGGTAACCATGGAAAATTGTTATAAATGACTGTTTATTAGCTTAAATAAATCTACACAATAACAAGTCTTTGTATTATTTATTTATTACTAACTTGCAAAGAATCAAAATTATTTTAGGGCAAGTAATCAATTAATGTAATTTAATTTGATTAATTTAAAAGTTTGGAGTCATGTCTACATTATTGCGAGCAATGACACCCATTTGTCCGATCTCTGATTATTATATATGTATTATTTGGACATTTGAAATCAAGTAAAGACTCTTGCTGAAATGCTCGCACCCACCTCAACTATTTACTGTTTGGCCTAGTTTTTTATAGCATTGAGAAGGCAAACAAGCACACAGGCCACCTGGTAAGTGAAAACTGTGACCCATAGACATTCGCATTCACAAGACTGCATGCCTAAGACTGCAAATGCGTTGCCAACCCTGAGGACTAAGATGGAATGCCTCTATGCTAGTCATTACACCGGCTGTCTTATCCCCAAACCGGAACACAACAATGCGAACACTGCTGTCTAGCGGTATGGATAAGATGGTGGTAGCGTCCTACCACCCGCAAACTGACTGGTTGACTGCTTAAGAATGCCTCAAGGCATTTAACCCGCCATTTGTACTAACTTTTTGTATTGTATTATAAATAAATAAATAAATAATATTTTAATTGTGTAGGATTATGTCCTTATAAATATTGGCCGAATAGCCAATCATTGATGGGCTTTTCTTACCATAGCAACCACTTGTTGGCAACTACTGGTAATTTTTATTTTCAGTAGAGGTGTAGTACCAGTGGTAGTAGGTGGGAAGAATCGGGTACGAACGAGGAAATGGTATATTTCAGATTTTAGTTAGTAGAATAAATTATCTATAAAAAATAAAGGAATATCATATTCTACTTGAACTTTCACCGCAGCCAAAGATAACAGGATCTTATAAATAATGACGATTAAGAGTGTGAAAAGGTTATTGGAACAGTATTATTATTGTCTAGATTCTTCCTTTAGTTTTAATTTATTAAAATAAATTATTGCAGTGCCCTTGCACGGTATCGCATGGACCTATATATACTATATATGTATTTAAGTGTTAAAGATGATATCACCAACCTGTGCAGCGTCTGTACCATGTGATAACAATAAATAAATGAATATTAATATGAATTCCTACCCTACACGCCATGGAAAAAAAAGCAACGTTTTTTTTTATTATGTTAAATAACCATTGCAACGACACATTGTCTATTTATCGCATTTGGAAAAAAAAAATGCCATAATGGACCCGATTCTACGTGCACATCGCTTAAATAGCCGGCAGATTTGACAAGTGCTATTCCAGAATGTCAATGTGAATAGACCGCCTAAAACGAGAAGCGTCAGATTCAAATAAGCGCTGTCATTTGATTTTGACAGCTACTCATAGAATAGCAATAGTACATTATTGCCTAGGCACGGAAGTAGGCAATTGCGGGGCGAGGATTGGTTTAAACGGACGAGCTTGCGAGTCCGTTTAAAAATACGAGGCCCGCAACTGCCGTTCCTGCCGAGGCATATATAGTGCTTTTCTCAAAAATCGCAAGAATAAAATTATGTTGGAGTAAAGTACTTTATTAAGGAAAGAAATACCACACAATCTATACAGACAATATATTACCTACTCTTTACCGTCTTTTGTTTATGACAAGGAGAAACGCAAGCTTTTTTTTTAAAACTACTCAAGCTATTCGAGATACAGATAAAAAAGTTATATTCCGAACAAAATTTGGATGTAATAAGACTTGTGCCCTCATTTTATTAAGGCCGTTTTCACTTTTTAAAAAGTTAGATACTAGATGGTAATGAAATTTGTATGCAACATTGCGTGCTTGTGTAGCGAGCACGCAATGTTTTTTTTTTTTAATTTGAGATCTGTCAGTAAACTATGTACTTCGCATCCCAATATATAGATAGTAATGTCAACTTTTCCTGTCATTTTTGAGAAAAGTGTTTTAGCGACACCTAAATAAAATAAGGAAGTTTAGAGGCCACTGTAGAATCGGGTCAAATATTATTAAAAAAAAGTAGGTAAGTGCAATAAAATGACTACATCTTGAAAATCTTTTAACTAGTATTTAATTTTATTATTCTAGAAAATACTTTAATTATAATTACTGACATATAAATTGGGTATACATATAGAAACAAAATAAATGACACAAATATTGATGATCAAGAAAACTAAAGAGAGAGACGAAAGGTAGAACTCACGAAGCTCACTTTGCTACCACCATCTTATTCATTCACCTACTACCTAGGAAGGCCGAGACACTAGGCGGTAAGAACGTGTTGTCTTTGACCTGTCATCGTACTATCAACGTTTTTATAGCTATTATTTACTTGACAATCATTGTGACGGAGTAAGAAACAATACCAGAACAGCGACTCTATTCAACAGCTATCTATTTGACAGCTCTTATTTTCTCGACAGTTCAAAAACAGCTACTACCGCGGGATATGGCGTTTCCACAATGAAGTGATTTCGCCAGTGTCAAGTATATACAGTGTGCGGCGCAAAACCGGGGATAATATTAAAAACAGGGGCTCTATAGACCACCGGTAATTACATTATAATGGTCTTACCTAATTAAAATCAAAACTTAACTTTCAGTTTTTTTCTAACAAACTTAATCGCAAATTCAATGTAATGCAAACACCGCTAAATCTACCGCGTGTTGTCAATGGCACCCTGTACTCAGACATACCGCGTACCAAGTGACCAAGCGACGATATCGCGACGGGAAAATACATTACTTACGATTTTTAACTTTGGAGGCTGTTTTCTCCAAAATTATAGACTTTGTAATATTAGATTCTTGTGATAGTTAATTGAAATGTTCTAAAGAATCCCCATTTACTTTTTTCGCCCCGGTTTTGGGCCACACACTGTATAAGTATATCAATATAGCAATAAAACACAATCCAATCTTCTCTAGGAAGATTGGGGGCAACGTTGTACGGTGATATGTAGGACAGAGGCCAAGATATTTTTAACCTCTGTAACACTGCGAGTCCACTTGAAACGAGAAGTAAGATGCCAGATACACGTAATAAGTTCAAGTCTTCTATCACTGGGCAACACAAAGGCTTAAAAATACAAATCACTTACAGAAAAGATCTTTGAACACCTAAATACATAAAAATACAAAACCAAAACCAATTACACATCCGCCATCTTTTGACATTGCAAATGGCCTCTTGACAGTTAGACGGCTGACGTCTTAACAAGACCTTAACAGGTTCATGTACGATATCGTTTATATCGCCTAGAATAGAGGCGCAGGTCAAAGACGATATGGTTTTTAAAGCCTAAAATAGAGTCCCAGAAGTATCTACATTATGCTTTCGGTGTGGGGAGAAGACGACCGGTACTGGAAAGGAGGGCGAGGGAGTCTCATCCACGAAAATGAACTTTAGGAACAAATAAAAAGCATCGCAGTGGACTTAAATTTAATATTATATTTCTTTATGTATCTGATACTTGCTTGGTAATAATCCTATATTTTTCAAATGTCGCAGATACGCTGGCCGCCGCTTAGTGAAGTATTACTTGCAAATTCTCTTTCCTTGAAATACGATTAACGTCTGTCCTGCTGGACAGTTTAAAGATATCAATGTATCAGAAATGTCTATCGGTTTGATTGACGTATGAGATGCCAGCACAACGTTTAGCAAGAATAAGATTCCTGGGTCGTTAACGCCATCTCTGTTTGTGTTCTCGCAACTCTTGATGATCGCGAGTAGGCACAGCGCCACCAAAATCTTTGAGAACATTGCGGCTGAAATGGTAAACAAAGGCAAATATAAAAAAACACTTTTATGTTCTTTATTTAGTATAAAAGAAAGTCGCTTTCCGCGTTTGTCTGTCTAAATAAATCCCCTAGCACCTCCTAAACCACGCAACGGGTTTCGATGCGGTAATTTTTTACGGATCGTTTTTATGTATAATAAATTATGGTGTTACAGAAAACTAAAACTTAAAAAAAAAAAAACTACTGCTTATGAACATTCTGAGTTTTGACACATATTACTGCTCAAGCTACGCTTGAATATATATATTTTGTTTTTATTCTATGCTAGATTCATTGTTTTATATAATGTTAGATTAAGCTTTATAATAGTATAATATCATAAGTAGTATTTAAAAAACGATTGACTGTTGAGTTTCTTCTCAGCAGTGGACCTTATTTTTTGCGGGTAGATTTTTGACGTGTAAAAGTGCCCGTGCGGCCTACTTTCTGAATAAAATAATATATTATAATTATGTCTGCTTTACTCATAAAACTTAACAAATTATTTTCCTTAAGCGACTAATTTAATATGACTAATGTGTTGGTCGTTTTCCTGTCAAGCGGATTTACCCAGACAAAAGGGGCTAGCCCGCAACAAAAACGATTCCCATACCACGAGCATGTGAATCATACGTACCTTACGTTTTGAATCACCTCCACTAATTTTCATGTTCTTCTCACGATGTAAAATGCCGTATAATAATAGTAAAATAGTAAGATGAAACACCGCTGTTTCTTTAGCAAAATAGTTTTGGAAAGTAACCAAGACATTACCAGTTTTTGACTATTTTTCCAAAAGTGTCCAAATGTTAAAATAGGCCATATTACACGTCTAATCAACAGCCCAAATAGTCTTACCAATTTCGTGTGTTACGATTTTCGAAATTAAATAATGTTATTAAATATTAATTTTAAATTTACCTGATATTTCCTTGACACGAGAACACAGAACCGTCTGCAGAGCAACTATGACAATTGAGTAGGTAAAAATAGTTATAGGGAATTAAAGTAATTAATAATTTATCCTTTAAGGATACATTTGCAATTTTCCTGCTGAAGCATGTTATAACCTCTACAGGTGTACACAAGGTTGCCTTTGTAATAAGATTTCTATAAGAGACGTTGCCATTGAGATTGAGATTTAGAAGTTTAGTTTTCCTGTAATCTGAAAATAAATATTTTGGTTTTTTTTTCTAAATATTAGACTCAGTTTAATCCTATTTATTTTAAACTAAAAATTAATCGAGACTCGCCATAAGTGTAAGGAAGTTAAAAACGATATTTTACGTTACATTTCGTGTTTGGATCACAAAAATGTACATGTTTACCTTTCGTCTTAATCGGTCTAGTATAAAATTGGCTATGACAGATGGACAGACCAACACACGAGTAATCCTGTAAGTGTCATTTTGTTCATTCAGATGTATGGAACCCTATAAAGGCAGGATATTGCTATGTTGATACACTTATGTTAATAATGATGTGCACCACGTAACTGAACCTGCACTTCTGTTCTAAATGGTAAAATCCAAATTGTATTTGACCTGTTACGATATTGTTTCTAACTCGGCCGCCATTACTGTCAAGTAAATAAGAGCTATCAAAACGGTGACAATACGGTAACAGCTGAATATGGGTTGAATATGGGTTGAATATGGTCTAAGATGCGAATAGGAGAAGACGTTCACCGGGCTGTTTATTCAATAAACGGTATTTTATATCAAATTTAATATGTTAAGTAATAATTATAATTATTTGGCTTACGTTCAGAATCTGCACGCGGGTACATTTCCCCTTCACGAAGCCAGCCTGTTCAGGTGATATTTCCTTAGATATTTGCTCGCATGCGGTGTTAGTGCGACTAGGCAGTAGTTACCGCAAGGTTTTCCCACTTTTAGGGAAATTTTCCCGCAAAAAAACTGACAACACTGTCACTGTCATTTTTGTTTGAAATTTGCATGACAGTAAATAAAAAATTATTTATGCAAAATTATACGAATCATCATATCTTGCACGTGGTAAGCGATACAGTGTTTGTTTTTTTAAATTTAGGTGCTCCTGTAAATTTGGCTTGCTTTAATTTCAGAAGACAGCATTTTCTTTGGCGAAAAATTTAATGTCCCTCGAGTTGTGTGTGGCTCTGCGCATAATGGCGGCGCGGGTTGTCAGACCTAGTGTATCTGTGTGACAGTAGCCTGTGTATAACGAATGAAATTGCCGATCTTGCAAGCTTCACACCTTTTAGTTCAACGTTACGTCCGTATTTTATTTTAGCTCCATGGTCTAGGTATAAAAAATAAACCACTTGGATATTTCGGCTGACCGATTTGATTTTTTTCTGACGAGAGTTTGTGTGATTGCACAACAAGTTCCAACACGAAAACATTACACTGTTAGATGAATTTTAGCATTGATTTTTCTGTTCCTTTGATGCAAAACGTGTGGTGGAAAACTATAAAACTAAGAAAAAAGTTATTTTAAAGAAAAAAACCAACACTCAATACGTTTATTTATTATAATTTTGTTGTTATTTTTCTTTTAGCCCGAAGTGGTAGGTACCTATGTGTTTATTTTCCACGCAAATTAATATTCCCTGATATCTTATCCGCGTGTAACCCGATGCGCATTTTATAGTAGGAAAATCGACACCGTTAGCTTCCCGCTTTACCAGCACACGGAACATCCTTCCTTGGTCGTTAGTGGCGCCATCTGTGTTTCCACCCTCGCAACTCTTGATGATCGCGAGGACGCACAGCGCCAACAATACTTTATAAAACATGGAGTGTCTGCAATAAATAACCAGAAAATTAAAAGTAAAACATTTAACTACAAAAGAACCTGTTGTTCCTTTCATGTGGATTTGCTGGGTTTGTAATGTTTAGCACACTTACGAAAAGCAAGCTTTAAAAAAACCCAACTGCTATTTGAATAATGTCGTCAAAGCGGTCAAAGTAATGTCTCTTATCGTGCATTTTTTATCTCGCCAATTTCACATTTATATAATTTTCATCAAACTTGCTCGTATATGGTGTTATTCCATGCGTGTATACAGAAGGACAATGGCCTAAATTGTTCCCGCGGGAATAATGGCGAGTTTGTCATTACTCCCTAGGGAGTAATGACTTTCTTTTTAAAATTTGCAACTCTTTCGTACATCATTTCTGACTAAGGAGGTTTAATTTTCAGCCAAAAATTAAATCGGTTTCTAATTTCATCTTTAAAAATTAGCTATAGACTAACTTACATTACACAAAACCTATACGCTTCATTAAACTTCATTATTTTTATACCTATTTCAAGTTTATATCAACATTTATCATTAATTTTAATAATTATACATTTTTATCAAATTGGCTAAATCTGGCTCGAATCCAGGTCGAAACTAAACGCAGTATCTGTGGTCACAAAAAAAATATCGTTTCCATTTACGTTCCCGTCCGTCAAAAGTTATTTCTTTATATTTTGCAGAGTTAAAGTGTTTTCTCTTTGTTTTTTTCCTCGCAAATGTGATGAAAACCATTGTGTGTATCACAGGCAGTAAGGGGATTACTAACTCGAGTCATTAAAAGCCCTCCGCCTTCGGCGTCGGGCTTCTAACACTCTCGTTAGTAATTCCCTTCATACTACCCTTGATGCACAATGTACTATTAAATATAGCCTATGACACTCTAGCTAGTGGTTAAGACGAATCTAACCAGGTATAATTTATTTAAATTGTTTACCCGTTTAATAGTTACTGGCGGACATTGAGTCGGACATTATTTACAAGTCAAACTCATAATCCTCGTTTTGGACTTTGCCGCAATCGGGTAATAAAGACATAATTATAATATTAATATAACTTTTCATTCTGATTTGTGTAATGATCAAAATGCATAAAAACAAAATGAATTATGCCTCGAATCATAAATATGAGTGCGTAATAACTAAGTGCATGACGGACTAATAGTAAAAGTGATTTTGTATAATATTTAAATATATCACGGTTGTTTATTATAAAAGCGAAGATAATAAAGCTGAATAATTTATAAACGCCTGTGAAATATTCATAAGCAAATGCAATGAACTCGCAAGTTTTTGTGGAAGGTCACAAGGCTTTTTTATCATCACATTCTTGTACTATTACTTATTCTGTGCCGACGGTGGGTATTTCGGTATCAACTTCTTTAAGTCCAAACGATCATTATTATGACAAATATTAAATGCAATGTATTACATTGTTTTAATGGGAAGTACAGGTTAAATGGCAATTTCCTTCATATAAACTTACTTACCCAATTCCCGCCAACGCCAGCTGTAGAAAGTGGCGCCACAGTTTAACACAGCATCCGTCGACAAGGCTAATGACATTTTGGGGCGCATAAAAGACAGCCAGCGTTGGCCAGGACCCCGTTCCATTACTAGCTACGTTGACCTACAGAAGTGAGCCCATGACAATGTCGAAATTCTTAAAATTCAGCTCGAATAAAGTGTAGTGTTAAGGTTGCTGTTTTACTGAAAATCTCGGCATCCCACAATTTAATGGTTTTTGTTTTGGCATAATATTCAAAAAAACCCTATATACACCTACTCAATAAATAGTACAATAGTACTTTAAAAAAAAGTGTGCGGTGATATCCTATTCCAAGTATTTATGGCGCTTTGATGCAACTCTAACCTAAGCTAGCTATGAGTAAGTGAGATTGAAGTAATTTAGCAGATTGGTTCACATGACCTGAATTTAAACATATTATTATAATAATTTATAATTAGTTATATCACCTAAATATATATTATTGCAAATCCTGTTATAATTTTCAAATGGCATTATTCCTTATGCTAAATGAGTGTTATATTATGTGACTGTTGTGCTAAAAAAGATTTACATTTTGTTTTTATGCTGGACGTTTGTTATTCATTTCGTTAAATACATAAAACAAGATGAAATTGGCGGACTTAATGCCCTAAGATGCCTTAAGGCATTAAGGCCAAAAAATAATAATGTTGTTTATGTAAATGACATGTAATTTCTTAATTAAACGTTTCATGAAATTTAGTACTAACCTCTACTTATCTCGGTTTGGCCCATTGATTGACTGCTAGAGAACGCCTCAAGGCAAATCCGCCATCTGTGCTTACTTTGTGTATCGTGCAATATTTAGCTGAAAAGGATTATAAAAAAAAATAGGAATAGTTTGGTTTTGTCGACTTTTTAAAAACTAAAATTATTGTTAAAATAATTGGTTATATAATTACCTTAGTAATCTTTTCTCGACACAAGAACACAGAAGACGGTCCTTTAAAGAAATGTGACTATCTCTGGCTCGTTAGCAAATTTATAATGATTCTGATAGAGGAAAATCAATAAAATATTAAATCCTGTTAATTGATAAGAGTTAAATTATATTTTTTCCGCCAAAGCATACTAAAGCTAATCTTGTTGAATACAAGACTGGTGTTTAAACATGAACGCTATAACGTATGTGCCCTTTTTGCTAATAGAGGCAGATGATTGGCTTGAAATTAAAAGCGGGTTTTTTCGCATTCATTCTTAAGCATCTTTAACATTTATATAGTTCTTTCAAAAAGTACGTTATACAACATCCTGCTTCATACACTGTCACACACTCTTTTTTTTTTAAATAACGTATTATTTGTTATTTTTGTTTTTAACACAATGTTTTTTCCTCATTTTTTCGCTTCGCCCCGCTGCGAATTTCTTTTTTTAGATATTTTTTTCTTTCATACACACCTTGTCCTGACAATAACAAATAGAACAAAAAATAAAATCAGCAAAATCGGTTCAGCCGTTGTCGAGTTTTGCGCTTAGCAACATTATTTAGCGATTCATTTTTATTTATATAGATAAAAACTATGTCTTGTGGACTTCCAGCGCCAGCCAAAACGCCCAGCAACATAACTAAGCTGAAATTTTAATACAAGAACTAGAAATAACATTTATACATCTTACTTAAAAGCATAAAAGGAGTCTAAAATGCACAAATCAATCAGGGAACATCACAGCTAGACATTACCCTGTGGCTTATTTAAATTAATGAAGCGGTTGAAGGCCAGAGCCAGACCTATATAAGGACAGAGCTTGTCCGCAAACACGTCGGCCTCCTGCGTCCGAGCAAGGAACTTATTAAGTCGTAGGGTAGTATTATTTTCTTTCGCTGTATTTTTTAATATTGCCTGTTTTGTGTGAAAAATAATTAATCCGTATCCACCATACAGGTAGGCGATTATTTTTAACAACTCGCTCTTGAAGTCGACGGATCAATTATCAACCGGGAAGTTGAAGTTTTCCCGTAAGAGGGTTAATATCATTATTGGAAGGGTGTGCATTCTCAGCTTATCCGCTTAACCCTTCGAGTGGGCCCGCCCGTATTATTTCGCAAACTCGATCGATTTGACAGCCTAAGAGTAGTTTTTAGCTGATTCCAAATAAAGAGGAGTTTCTTAGTTCGTGTTAAAAAAAAATGTGTAGTTAAAAAAAAACCCGCTTCAAGCAAAAAACGCTAATGAAACTGAACATCATTTTTTTTATCGCATAGAGACGGCAAAAGAGCATACAGGCCACCTGATTGTAAGTGGAAACTGTGAACCATAGACATTCGCATCCACAAGACTGCAAGCCTAAGACTGCAAATGCGTATGACGTATGTAAATATCACAAGCAATGTAACAATTAGACAAGTACAAAGGCGAATACGTTATTCATACTTATATGTTTGACCAAAAGCATACCTTACTTTGACTGCACTGTTATCATATCATTTGAAAACAAGTCATTTTTTATTTCTTTGAACCTTCATTTTCTTTTTTATTACAAGTATATCCACGTAATAAATAAATTTCTACAATATATAAAAAAAGGCCACTAGCTTTTGTTAGAGGCCGTATATTTTTTTTGCAAAGTCATAATCTGTTTATCAAGACCAATGAGTCCCAGCAGCGTGGGTTCCACGTTGAGTTTAGCAGAGATCCTGTCGCCACCTTCCAACTCCATCATCAAACCAGCTACGTTAATATTGCATTGTCATCGGGTTAACATAATGTCGTCCAAACAGTCCATTCCGTTAACGGGAAGTTCAGTTGCCACTTTTATTATTCGTATTGAACCACGGGAAAACCTAAAGTGTGGTGTTACGAATCACTTTTATTACTAAACCAGCTTTTGCCCACGACTTCGTACGCGTAGATTTCGATTATCGTATATTCTCTGGGGAACTTTTAAATTTTCCGGTTTAAAAAGTAGCTCGTGTTAATCCAGTATATTATGCAATCTTCATTTAATTTTTTTATTCAATTCTAAAAAAATAATTTCGAGCCCTTACTTGATAGTTTTCATAAATTCCCGACAGACTCAAAATGCATTAGGTTGCAATCAATTACTCTGGCTGTAAACAATCTTTTGCCAATCGTGGCACCTATTTAAATATCACTACTTTTGGTGGCAGATGAGAACTTGGCCTATTTTTTACATTTATGTTATTGGTGGGTTATCAGAACTTTTTGGTTGTTAATATAATAAGGCTACTAACTAGGAGTCCCGTATTAAATTTTTCGTACATTTTAAGGGCTATGCTCGGGGTTTCTCTGCGTGATAGAATAGAAATGATGATATCCGCAGTAGAACTAAGGTTACCGACATAGCCCGAAGAATAGCTAAACTGAAGTGGCAGTGGGCGGGGCACATTGCTCGCAGGACTGATGGCCGATGGGGTCAGAAGGTTCTGGAGTGGCGTCCGCGGACCGGAAGACGAGCTGTAGGTAGGCTTCCAACAAGATGGAGTGACGACCTCGTCAGGATCGCGGGACCGCGGTGGATGCGAAAAGCACAAGACCGGTCTGAGTGGAAAGCCTTGGGGGAGGCCTATGTCCAGCAGTGGACGTCTTTCGGCTGACATGATGACATTTTAATTGGGGATAAGAATTTTACTATTCTCTGATCAGGGGTTGCCATATTTTTCCGTCATTTGTGCTTTAAGACCTACCTCTATACCAAATTTCAAGGCTCCGCGTTAACAGGATATTCACTCACTCGTCAGTCACTCAGTACAAAATAAGCCGTTATTAGAAATGAATAACATATAACTTTTTAAAGGGATATGGAAGAACATTCATTTTCATATGAGGCTGTGAGATCATTGACCTTAGTAATCTGTAAAAAAAATATGTTCTTGAATGTACTGGGAACAAAGTTGCGAAGGTAGGAAAAAGGGCTGAATGGGTTCGTGTAAATATACACACTGCAGTATCGATCGGTTTTTTCTTAGAACTTGGCTGAACACACTGCCGTGTGTCTTGATTACTACTGTACTATTGTCGGTACTGAATGTATGGATGTCTCCAATGTATTTGTGTTAGCTGTTGGCTTTCCTTAAATAAATAAACTCTTTATCGCAACGTAAGAGAAGGTCATCCCTACATTTAGAGTGATAGAAAAGAAAAACGTTAACAGCAGATGGGTGATTCCACGGGCGTTTCAACCGCTGTCAGTTCGCTGTCCTAATTATTGAAGAAATAGGCGATAATATGTTTAAAATTCGATCAATTGTGGCAACAATTATGATAACTTTATAGCTCTGTGTGAATGTTAGCTGCTTGGTGTAGCTTATTCTTTCAATATTTATGACAGAGGACTGACGGTGGTTGAAACGACCGTGGAATCACCCAGATGCGTTGCCAACCCTGGACTTAGATTACATGCTTCTATGCTAGTTGTAATCACCGGATTACAACAATGCGAACACTGCTGGGCCTAGATTACTGTCAACGTTATGATGACTCTTATTTACTTGGCAGTAATGGCGGATTGTTGATTTTGATATATGTTAGAGAGTAGTTTAAAATAACAGACACTTAACAGATTATAGGGAGACATTAAAAAAATACATTGCAAGTTTCATAGTGGTTTGATTATCAACGATTAAAAAGATGAAAAAATAATGAGCACGTGTTTTGTTATATCGGCTAAATCCAATATTAAAAAATAATACCAAAGAATTGTATCTTCGATGATCTTTGAAGGTTATTTTTTTAAAAGCTCTATATAAGTTAGAGGGTTTAGTCACTTTTCAGTACTTTGGAGGTAAATTTCTCCCAACAAGTTGAGTTTGGGCCGCTAAAAAAAAACGTGTTTGTTATTTTAAACTACTCTCTAACATATAACAAAATCAACAAAATCGAAGCCGGACAGTTGGGTACCTTTCCTTGTGATTTAAAAACAATAAAAGCATCGCTATTGCCTAACGCAATCGCAATCGGCTTCAAAGTGGAACAATTGTTTTCATTTTGTATGCAGACTCGCCTTCGGACTGTCAAAATATGACAAATTGACAACAATTCATTTATGTGCTATGGCCGTAAAATAAAAATACTGTTTGTAGATTTTACACTGCTGATTACAATAAAAATGAAATTGGATTTTTTTATTCAGTAGTTTTTTTTTATATTTAGGAGAAACAGTAAAAAAAGTTGGATTGTGAATGTTAGGAATACACTTATAGAGCCCTTAGTTCATTTATTAACATAGGAATAGAAAAAATACGCAACTGTCATTGTCATGTCGTCATTATTATAGAAAGAGATTCAAAGCAGTAAATGCGAAATAACTTTGTGAACGTGTACAATAGTAGTCTTTGGAGCGAATTATTTATTTATTTAATGGAATCTACATAATAACGTTGGAGCGAACGGCAACGAATGGTTGACAAGTGACATGACATGACAGTCAGTTCTGTTACTTTTTTTATTTTATATCATGCTAAGATCACGACATCAGTATTCCTAACTTTGTATATACGGTCTTTTTAATGACTATTTATTTAATAAATTATTAACGACGAATTTAAGTAAAATAAAGGAAAACCAAGAAACACGGGTAGTCTAATTTTTAATCAGCTATTATAAACGCGAAAAAACAGAAATGCTTTTTTTTTGAAATGTTGTCAATTGCGAGTGCGTTAGACAATAAGCCCTCTGGTCAAATACAATATAGGTAGTTATTACCGCCTATAATTACCTGCCTGCATTAATTGCCTGTTTGGCGTGGTTGGCAAAAAAATCCATCCAAATTTAGCTCCGGGCGAAAACGTTTCTCAGCCCCTAAATCAAGTCCGATTTCCACGATTTTTAGGGTTCCGCAGCCAAATGGCAAAAAACGGAACCCTTATAGATTCGTCATGTCTGTCCGTCCGTCTGTCCGTCCGTATGTCACAGCCACTTTATTCCGTAACTATAAGAGCTATACTATGGAAACTTTGTAAGTAGATGTATTCGGTGAACCGCATTAAGATTTTCATACAAAAATAGAAAAAAAACAATAAATTTTTGGGGTTCCCCATACTTAGAACTGAAACTCATTTTTTTTTTCATCAAACCCATACGTGTGGGGTATCTATGGATAGGTCATCAAAAATGATATTGAGGTTTTTAATTTAAAAAAAATCTAAACTGAATAGTTTGCGCGAGAGACGCTTCCAAAGTGGAAAAATGTGTGTCCCCCCCCCGTAACTTCTAAAATAAGGGAATGATAAATGTAAAAATAATATATGATGTACATTACTATGCAAACTTTCACCGAAAATTGGTTTGAACGAGATCTAATAATTAGTTTTTTTTTAATACGTTATAAATCGTAAACCGCATTTTACCTTTCATTCAATCAACTCCAATATAATAAAGAATAAAGAAAAACATTTATTCAGATGTATAGTGGTACGGAACCCTTCGTGCGCGAGTCCGACTCGCACTTGGCCGCTTTTTGAATATGTTGTAGTTATTATAAGGAACTAGGTCTGCACGTTTCTGTTTTTCGTTGTGTTCAATTTGTTTCTTTCGACAAAATATTTTCTTGGAAAAAAACGTACAGATATTTTACATGATATCAACAATATATTCAAAAATCGTGGAAATGGACTTGATTTAGGGGGTTGGAAACGTCATCGCATTTTGTATGGAAATTTTTAGCTTTACAATTATCTTAAAGGGTATGCACAAGGTCCTTCCACTACTAAAACCTTACACTATTCTAAGAATATTTGTATTTATGTGTCTATTCCTTATGGCACTATAAATTGGAAAACTATAAAACAAAGGAAATACATATTTTTAAACAAAAAACATAAGAACACTCAATACATTTATTTAATAAACATAGCCCTTATAATGAAAGAGTTGGCATCTCTAAAATAAAATAATAATGAATTAAAGTCCGAAGTGTATGTCACTTACAGAACATTAGTCATTATTTTTAATTCTGATTCAATTATTTTTTTTGACACGCAAAAAATTTTTCCATTAAATTTTATCGGAGTTTTATTCGCTGGGCATATTAAAAGGGGATGATGATTCCATTTCCTATAGTTTTCTATACGAGTTAGCGGCCCACGGAACATCTTTCCTTGGTTAGTGGCGCCATCTGTGTTTCCGCTCTCGCAACTCTTGATGATCGCGAGGACGCACAGCGCCACCAATACTTTAGAAATCATTGCGTCTGAAATAATTAACACGAAAATGTAAAGCAAAATATTGAATTACCTACCATTAAAACATAATTAATTCATTATTTTCCTCAAGTGGTTTCTTTGAAATGGCTATTCATTTTCCTTTCACGTGGTTTTGCCCACACAAGTGTCCACAGCAAAAAAACCAATCAAGTACCACGAGTATCAGCCTAATGAAACCCTGGCCGACCATAGAATGGTATCGCAGTGACATTATGGAACAATTCGTTTGACACTTTTTACGACTTGCATCATAACGTTACTGTGAGACAGTTCTATGGTAGTGGCACTACGAGTATGAAATCTTTACTTATATTTATTTCTTTAAAATTTAATGCAAAATAAATAAAATAAAATAGTGACAAATGGATTTAATGTGGGTCCGTTCATTTGACCGAAATACGTTTGGTCGAACGTATCGTTTCGCAACTTTTTCATTTGGCAACCCACTTTTATTTCTGTAACTGTAAAAATTCAGGATTTATTTCTGTACCTTCGTGTAGACCCTATAGGTTAGGTTAGGTTAGTTTTTATAAAAATCCTGAATTATTTACAGTTACAGAAATAAACGTGGGTTGCCAAATGAAACGGTTGCGGAACGATACATTCGACCAAACGTTGTTCGGTGAAACATTAGTGAACCGATTTAATGCTTTAGGGTACGCTTTCCCAGACAACCAATGGGCCAAACAAAAACAATATAAGGTTGTGCTGAGAAGGATTATAATAAAAAAAGGAATTCAGTCAAAATCAAACTAAATATTGAATGTAATATAAAGTTTAGTTTGGTTTTGTTGACTTTTCAATACTGCAAAACTATTGTTTTTATAATTTATTTTATAATATCCTTACCTCAGGTATATATTCGGGACAGAATAACACAGAAGACAGTTTTTCAAAGAAATGTGCTTATTACAGGCCCGCTAGCAAATTTATAATTATTCCGTTACAGGAAAATCAATAAGTTATTAAATCCTGTTAATTATTAAGGATAAAACTATATATTTTCGTCCAAAGCATACTGAAGCTACCCAAGTTGTACACAAGATTGATTTTTCAACATGAACTCTATAACATATGTGCCCATTTTGCTTATAGAGACAGATGATTCGATGGAGGAGGGGATGCGGGATTTTTCGCATTTATTAGTCAGCAATTTGAACTCATACTTATTTGTACAAATAACTATCTTTATCATTTGTATTGAACCCAATGTTTCTTCCTCATATTATTTTCTTATGGTGTGATTTAAATTTTGCATGTTTTGTGTGTGGTAGGCGATTATATTTAACAACTCAAATTATTCACTAACCAAAAAAATGTTAGGCTGCGGCTCCACTGAGGTGAGCGGAGTGGAGCGGAGCAGTGCCAATATTAACCAATACAATTTAAAATAACCTGCGCAAGGCGCGCTTGACGTGACCGCATGCGCCATCTATTGGTTAATATTGGCACAGCTCCGCTTCACTTATGAGTAATACTACCTAGGTACGAATAGTTTGTTAAAACTTATTTGTATAGGTTATTAGTAATTAGGTTATTACATTAAGATATAATCTCATTAAACACAACTTGCTACTTAGTAATTGTGGTATGCTAACCAAACGAGCGAAACGAGCGGCCACATAAACTTTATGTCAGAATTTGAAATGGTAGGTGGTCGAGGTTGGTAATAGATTAGGTCTTAGATCGGGGAGCAGGTCATCAGCTCGTTGGTCGGATGACAGTTGGGAAGAGATGGATGGCGTTAGCACGACACCGTGCAAGGTGGCGTGAACATGAAGAGTGGATGTGGGTTGACATGAATGAGCGTGCCTCACTCCTTATTCTTACCTTCTCCTAAGTTTTCAGTTGTTAATTTCCTTTTCCTTTGTACAGTCAGCCCCATGAATATTATATGTAACATTAAGAAAGTTTCAGAAATATATATACACCCTTATTCCCTTGCAGCAGGTTTCGTGGTTTCGCAGGAATCGTGTTTAAATATTTTTAAAAGTTTTTCCGTGTCCATATTATTGGATGTGACTGTACCCTTCCCTGGTAGTTCATTACCTAATAATATTGTACCTCGCTAGTAGTAAATAGTAGTCAAGTGTCCAGTCGGTGCACAAATGTCGATCTTATGCGCTGTAAATCATTATTGCTACTGTATTGCTATCGGTGAGAACCTGTAATTGGCTTTCTGAATGTATGGATGTCTGCAATGTATTTATGTTAGCTGTTGGTCTTTCTTCAATATAGCCTCTTTTCATAATAATAAGTCGTTATGACGTAAATACTTCTAATGCGACTACAACGAAGAATATCCGCGACTTATTTTAGTAGAATACGAGCGCAATTACGTTTCCGCCCGACCGGTGCGGTGGTGGCTCGGCATGTATGGGATGCCGGACGTGATGTACATACTAGCCTATAAGACGTTATTGATGACCACTTCTACACTGGTTTAGGGAAATTACATCACAATCCTAGTACCTTTTACTACTCGCGTACTAACAGCACGTGCGTGAAAACGGCACCTCTCTTCAACACGGTAAAAACCAAATCATGTTTGATCTGTTACCGTATTGTCAACGTTTTGATAGCACTTATTTACTTGACCATAATGGCGGCCGAATTAAGAATAATTCTTTTTCATCACACTTTCACGTAAACAGTATCTAAACATACAGGTTAACTGGGCCGTAAGCCCCATATAAAACCTTCGACTTTTTTTCATGAAAACCTAGGTCGGTAAGTATTTTTTTTTTAATTTATAGCGCAGCACACCGTTCATGCAAATTCAAGCAAGGAGATAACACGAAATTGAAAAATTGTTTTAAAATGTTATTTGACGACGCGCTGGCCTAGTTGGTAGTGACCCTGCCTACGAAGCTAGCGGTCCTGGGTTCAAATCCCGGTAAGTGCAGATGTTTGTGTGATGAGCGCGGATATTTGTTCCCGAGTCATGGATGTTGTCTATGTATTTAAGTATATATTTCTCTATATAAGTATTTATATCGTTGTCTAGTAACCATAGTACAAGCCTAGAGCTTAGTTTGGGACTAGGTCAATTGGTGTGACATTGTCCCCTGATATTTATTTATTATTTATTTATTTAAACAGTAATTTCATTGCAATCTCGCTACATGTTATAAATTTTAATATATAAGTTTATTCTGCCCTATAATTTCATTTATTTACTCGCAAATGTGATGAAAAACATTGTATGTTTCACGGGCGGTACGGGAATTACGAACCTCGACTCAGAAAGCCCTCAGTCTACTAGAGCCTCGGTCGTAATTCCTTACTTACCGCCCTTAATACACAATGTACTATAACAGGCCCTCTATTCCCGAGGGTATAAAACATATCGTCTTTGAGCTGTTATGGTATTGTTTTGACGTCACCGCCATTACTGTCACGTAAATAAGAGCTGTCAAAACGTCAATACGATAACAGATCAAAAACGATATTGTTTTAACCGTCTTGAATATTGTAGCTTTATATAATGCTAGACTAAATTGTACCATTGTAATATGAAATATGAAATATGTTTAAAAAATGACTGACTGCTGAGTTTCTTGCGGCGTTCTCAGCAGTGGTCTCCTCTTGGGAAGCGCTGGTAGTATCTCGACGTGTAAAAGTGCCCGAGCGGCCTACTTACTAATATATATTTTTTTATAGATGCCCAGTTCACTTAAGGTGGGTACCTATAAGGCTCCGCATCGAATCGGACTGCCTATAAGCATTATGAAGCTAACCAGGTTGAACACAAGACTTATTTTTCAAAACGAACTCTATAACATTATGTGCACTTTTTGCTAAAGACAGGATTGGTTTGAGGTCGGGTAAGCGCTATTTTTGGCATTTATATGTACCAAACAGCAGGTTTCGCATTGTTGTGTTCCGGTTTGGGGATAAGACAGCCGGTGTAATGACTAGCATAGAGGCATTCCATCTTAGTCCTCAGGGTTGGCAACGCATTTGCAGTCATAGGCTTGCAGTCTTGTGAATGCGAATGTCTATGGGTCACAGTTTCGACTTACCATCAGGTGGCCTGTGTGCTCGTTGCCTAAGTCCTATTCCAGGACCTAACCTATATGGAGTGCCACGTTTCATCCCGACCCTTTTAGTGGTTGAACCGTTTCTATCAATTTCTAATATTAAGTCATCATAGCTTTATTTAATCATAGTAGATTGTACAACAAGTGCATAAAACGAGCCATTTTACCCAAGATGTGCATATAGCCACACGAGCCGGAACGGCGAGTGTGGATAGTCACGTCGAGGGTAAAATGGGTTTTATGCTCGAATTTTACACTCTGCTTTTCACTTCGATTGCAAGGAAATAAAACAAGAAGCACATACTGAGATAGGTTTTCTTCGATTTAGGCGGCAATAACTTCTCAATTACATCTTTCGCACTTCTTTCCATTCGAGTCTCAGGCGAAAGCATTATTTGATCGTCACTATCACTACTCGAGGACATTGTTTAACTACTTATTGAATTTTCAAACGCGACACAACAAAATTTTCTAGTTTCTAGTTTTGTTTAACGAAAAATTTGCTTCGCGCCTCACAATTTTTCTTAAACTTTATTTTTATTTTTGACTATGTGACGTTTGACTATGGTCTGTGCCTTAATGCCAAGTTATTATAAATATTTGCGTTATATTTTTTTACTTAAATGCACGCCCGTATTATTCGTAAATTTGTATTTAGATAGTTATATATATGTCGTAATTAAATTAAGAAATAACCTAAATCTCATAAAAACAAATAAATTAAAATATGGTGTATTGTGTATGTGGCTGTAACTTACCTTCTTAACTTTTTTTTTTAATTTTTTACTATGTGACGTTTGACAGGTTTGACTATGGTCTGATGCTTAATGCCAAGTTGTTATAAATATTTGCGTTGTATTTTTTTACCGTAAATGCACGCCATAGGTATTATTCGTAAATTTGTATTTAGATAGTTATACAAATGTAGTAATTAAATTAAGATGTAACCAAAATCTCATAAAAATATATCAATTAAATGAAGGTGTATTGTGTGAAGGCTGTAAGGCCTGATTGCCTTAGTCTTAAAAGAAGAAATCACTTTATGCACTAGTGCATAAATTAAATTTATACCCAGCATAAAGAAGGACTTTACGAGCATGAGAAGTGAAAACAATATTTTCGGTTAGAGAATGACTGCCTGTTGTCTTTTCGGGAAGCGCTGGTGGATTTCTGACGCGGAAAAGTGCCCGTGCGGCCTTTCTGAATAAACTCTTTCATCTTCTTAAAGTCCCCTTTGAAACATCTGAATTTGTCTGTCACATATGAGTGGTGCAAAATACGGAGTTAATAAATTAACTGCTTACTTGTAAAAACTCGTATCTCACCTGAATTTGACGTTGGAAAATCAGCTCTAATACCACTGGTTACTTTTGAATATTCGTGAAAATGTATGTGTGTCATAGGAATTGTGGGACTAAAATGTAAAGCGTTGTCTCTTCGTTCGCCTCTGGCTATTTTTATGTGAAATGTCCAGCTTACAATGAACTGTAATAGAATCATCAATAGGGTTTTTCGGGGTTCTTCTTATTTTGGGTTCAATATCAAATGAAAGTTTCAAATCGAGACAATTCTTACGGATGTGTTAGAAGTTTTGTATGTATGTTTGTATAGGTTTGTTATTTTATTGGGTAAATAATGATATCCGTCGATAATTACCACAGAACAGAAAAAACAATAGAGTGTTAAGTGGGCGTGTAACGTGTGGCATAGTCATGCGGAGTTCCGCGCCACCTACCTTAGTTTTGCCGCGATTGCTTGTGCGTGAAAGTTGTGCGAATAATATTTCTAATGTAGGAAATAAATCGAGAAGCATGCCTTATTGTGCTATTTTGGAATGTAAAAACGATAGCCACATTAAAAAAAACACTGTGACGTGTTTTTTTTTTGATAGTTTGAGTATTGGCGACAAGAGGTCGGATACTCGTACCAAGCGATGCTCATGCCACTTCCACTGTGTATTTGGTATTTAGTTGGTAATTTGGTATTTAGTTACCCTACTTTCAAAGTCCCGGGTTCAATTTCCCGGTCAGCGCAAATACTTTGTATTGAACAAAATTTGCCTCATAGTTTTGTCTTATTTTTTATTTTATTTTATTTATTCGTTTAGTTATGTCTTGCGTTTAAGGGGAATGTTTTGCTTTACTTTCCATACAATAACAAATCTTTGTTTGTAGGTATCTACGGACTGGATTGTTTTATTTAGTCACTCAAGTTATTAATTTACCTCGACTGACATCATAATATTCGTATTTTCCACTTTTGTTCAAATTTAAATAATTGTTTTGACATTTGAATCACATTAATATTTTTGTGTTTATGCTTACTAATATTAATATTAATGCACGTCATTCAATAGCCAGAATTATAGTGTTTTTTTTGCAGTATAGAATGCAAACTACCGCACAAGCCACTTGGTTTTAACTAAGCTGATAAATAAATTTCGTATGTTGATTATTAAGTCGTTGCTCGCGACTTTGTCCACGGAGGTCATTTATCGGTTCTCGCGGGAAACAATACTCTTCGCTCTTTTTCGAGGTTATCCATTAAAAAAAACGAAGTTGAGCGGGCTACCTGTGAAAGCGTAACAAACAGAACAATGTTCTCACATTTACAATATTAGTGGATGTGAAAATTTTAAATGTTTCTTTTTTCAGATCAAACGAAAAGATAATTTAAAAAATATTTTATTTTAATTGAAATTGCAAAACCCAATAGTCAATTAATCATAACATCGAGGCTACAAAAACCCTTCATTTTACCCACTTTTCACTTCTCCAATAAAAAACCTAGTAAACAAGAAGGTAAAATTGCCTGCCTCTTTGATGTACAAAATTGACAAGAGAGGTCCCGATCGGGAACCCAATTACGGTTTTGCGAATTGAGTTCAATCACTTTCGGTTTACCCTCGTCGGTGCTACGCGTGACGTCACTGCGAGGCGTAGCGCGTCTACGACGTGGAGCCAAAGTGAAAGAATAAAGCTGCGTCTTCAATCTTTATTCTACTTTGTGTTAGGCTATATTGCTGCGGTTTCGTGATCATATAGGTAGTTGACGTTATGAAAGCTCATTTAAACGAGGCGGTTAAAAGTAGTCATAACGTCACCGTGTCAAAGCGAGATGGGCTAAACTGAAGTAGCATATTTAAAGGATCTCTAGATTACTTATAAGTACAATTTGTTTTAAACTTAGCTATTTTATTGTTTTAGAAAGCAAGATGAGTCACGTAGGTACAAACATAGTGGAATGGTGGTCCCAAGAGAAAGGGAATGTAGAAGCTTCTGCCCGCGACTTCGTCCGCGTAGATTTTAACTATTTCTGTGCCCTGAAGAACTTTTAATTTTCCGATATATAAAGAAACCTATGTGTTAATCCAGGGTATGAACTCACCTCAAATTTAATCCAAATCCGCCGATCGCCGCTTATATAAGTAGGATTTATTATATTTAGAAAAAGAAAGAAAGAAAAATACATTTATTCACTACACACACAAGCCACACACAAAAATAAATAATTGAAAACAGTAACAACAATAAGCAAGTTTAGTAGTGAGTGTGTCTTCGCGGCAGTGAATCGGACACTGGCTCAGCATAATGCTGAGGTGTTAAACACCTGCAGCGCTGATTTTCAGCCAGCTTCGAGTTTGCCGTTTCTTTTATATTTATGTATTGTTGTGAATAATGTTTTACTTACTTTTTTTTTAATAAGTGGCAGGCGGAGTAAAACAATTGGTTTAGAACTCAAACTATACGGTAATAAACAACGTATACGTAATACGTATATACAGAAATAAATACTTATATGCATAGAAAACGTCAAGACTCAGAAACAAATACTCGTGCTCATCACACAAATATTTGCCCACCTGCAATCGAACCCAGGATCGCTGGCGTCGTAAGCAGAGTCAATACCAACTAGGGCTATGGATATCCGTGTTACACGCCGACCCGTAGCTTCGTGTTCTTAACCACCGCGGTACTAAGATCACGAATTTCACGAACACGGCCCGTAAGTACCTACTCCATATTTAAAATTCCATGCTCTTAAAAATAAATAAAGGGCTCACGATACATTTTTATTCGTCGCCTTCAGAGACACTGCATCTTATCTACACTCAACGTCGCTGGCGGATCGCTTGTATTTAAGGTACGGATAAAATGTGATGTTATGTAGGTAGTACGAACCGAAAATTCACAAAACATGATATTAAAAAATAGTCGAGTTTGGTTTTAGAATCGTAGGTAGGTTTAGATTATGTTACATTTACCCTGGGCCCGGAGGGCCAACCACCCTGAAATAGGAGCTCCGCGGTAGCGTAGCTTCGTCGACACTGTCTAATTCATGTCTTACTAATAATGTAATGTTTATTGCTACTATAATGATTTGCGAATATCATGTTTTGTGAATATAATATCCAACGAAGGGGCTTCAGCCCACGTTTCTCGAACAAATGCGAAATCACAATAATAAACAAAAACTGCATTGTTGGCGAATTGAACACTGCATTTACTGCACTTACAGTTGCAGTGATCACCTCACTTTAAGTATGGCAAGGTACACGGGTCTACACGAGTACACGTGCCGAACGGGCCGTAAAACCGTTGCCGTGTAACAAGGAACCGGACTCACGGCAACGGGTCCAGAAATACGGACACGACCGCGAGCCCGTCTAGGCCAACGCGTCATCAATCAAACAAAATTACGCAATTGAAGGATAAACCGCCAAACATCCTCAAGCTTTTATATTAATATCGGTCGGATAATGCCACTTCACTCCGTAAACATTATGTCAACAGATAGCGTGTCGCTGTCAATGATATGCCGCCATGTTGACCCGTCGTGGCAGACGGGCCAATATTGACTAGACATCGATACTATGTCAACTGGTTTATTCATAGCGTTCTTGATGAAGTAAGAGCTTTTAACGGTGATCCTTGTCCGCAGAATATTGCTAAGTCTGCTGTTATATATCTTATGCGGGACTTAGTATTTCGATCGTATTACAACGGGCGTGGTAGGCAGACAGACTGCCACGATATGGAATAGAATAGAATAGATTTATTGCCAAAATGTAATACAATACATTTAACACAAAGGAAAATAACATATAAAGTATCCACAAAACACTACTCTGTTTTCCAATGGCCCTCTATTTGAAGGACTGTATTGTAAATCCCGTTTTATATTTATAACAGTATGTGTGAACGTCGCGAAAGCTTAAAACTAAATGATAATATTATTTAAATCAAAAAAAGAATGTCAATTTTAATTTTCTAATTATTTTCGAATTATTTAACAAAATAACGTTGGGCAGTAACTAGTTTTATTAACAAAATAGAGAGCATGGGAATGCCTTTTGGGTTTCGCTTCAAAAGATTGCCAGCGGATCTCTATTACTAGGCACCCACTGTCCGTCCAACAGTCCGTCAGCAGACTCATGAGTCGTTAAGAGTAGAAATCTGTTTGTATTTTCAAATAATTAAAAAAATAATTTTGAAATTGAATCCCCCTTGATTCAATTTCAAAATTCAATTAAATTCGTGTCCAAGTTCAACTCGCACTTTAGTTTAATTTTCTTTTTCTCTACTACTACTACTACTACAAAGTCCAGCATTATAAATAAAGCTACAAATATTAAATTAAATATGATATCAAATAACATGCAGCAGCAGGAAAACATGCCAAAAATCTTACGGGAGAGATGGAGAGAGAAAAAGAAAAAATAAATAATAAAATCAACTACTTATGTGTATATGAGATGGTGCAAGATGACCACATAAAAGTTTCGATATGTTTTCCTGCATCAACGGTGTCCCCTAGACAAGACAAAGCAGGATAAAGCTTTTGTATTTGAATTTACTGTAGGAACCATTTCTAAAGGCAATCATTAGCTAATACTTTTTGTCAACGCAAATATTCAGCGACCCGGAAGAAATTTTCTTGAAATATGAGCGAAATTCTTCATTATTAAACTTTCCTTTATTATTATTTACAAAATGGCGGACGCACCATAAAGGACCGTAATCAATCAACTAATTTCCCAAAACAAATATTAATGTCCTACAAAGAAATATTGAAAATTGTGACCGGTAGTCACAAAGAGAAAAGGCGTACAGTAGATTTTTTTTAGGCTAACTTTAATGATATTTATTCAGTAAGAAGGCCGCATGAGCACTTTTAGGAGACCACTGCTGAGAAGAAACGCCGCAAGAAAGGCAATAGACAGTATTTATTTTAAATATTGCTTATGACAATGATAATAAGTATTTAACCTCGCATTATAAAAAAAAAAAAAAAGCATAAATCTAATAAAAAAAATAAAAAAATAACAAGAATCGTTTCAAAATTCAGTGTAACAATAGTAAATAAATAAAAATAAATATAATAGTTACCTATGACAGTGTAAGACAACGAGAGACACTCTAGTTTATTTAAAAGTGTTTACTTAATGTAAAAATTTACTAATAAGATTAATCACACATACACACGCACCCAAATTAATTATATTCAAAAATGTAATGGCCATACCCTATTATGTTTGTTTAATACGTTGTAATTAGTTTAGAATGATATATTTTTGTTATTTAATTATCGGTATTTGATTTCTTGATGTAGGAAAATTAAAAAAACTTTTAATTAATACATAAATATATAATTTTGACAGAATATATAAAGCGGAGCCTTTAGCTATCTAGATTTAAAAAATAATAGCTGTTGTCGGTGCCGCGACCAGGTTTTTTTTTTGTTTAAGCTTCACGTTTTAAAATCTCCTTTTCGATTCCCGAAACACGAACTCCTATAACAAACGTCAATTCTCATACATTAATCTACGTATACTTTTCCTTTGCTACTCGATGACGATACGAAAGTCACCGTCAATGTCAACTTGCTTTTAAATTTAGGCATGAAACAAATTAGAGCGTGTTTTCACGAATCACTATACATAATTTTTCGATGACGATACGTTAACGTTACTTACTCAATCGAAGGTAAAATTCGCACTCGGGGTACTGCTGTATTTATGTTAACGTTAAAATTGTCCTTTAATTGGGGATGACGTGCAAAATATTCTGGCCATAAACACGGCATAATGCGGCCCTAATGGCCAAGGGAATTAGGACGGTTAATGCTGATTTATTCTGACGCGGTGCCCAACGCTTCGATATTAACGGGACAGTGCTATTCATACTATAGTTCTGTATTATAAATATAAAAAGGTTTATATTATAATTTTTTTTTATTATAAAACAAGATAAAATAATAAAAAAGAATTTCTGTCATCGGTGCCGCGACCAGGATTTTAATTAATTTGACCTTGGAATTTATTGATTTTCGTAAACAGTATTTTACGCAGGCTTTTTGTGTAGTTGGTATGGTAATCATTTTCACATAATTGACCAACTTTCAAACAAAGCTCTAAGCTTGATAAGCGGTATACTATCGCAAGCACCTAGTTTATTTTTCCTACTATTTAATTTGTTCAAAAACTTTAAGGTAAAAAACCCTTTTTTTTACCCTTTTTTTATATAACAGGAATGTCGACTTGTCATCATTTAAACTGCCTAACGATATCGAATTATAAGATTATTATTACTATCATTATAACCCATTCCAGTATCACAGTTTTTCACTTATTCGCATCAAAAAACAATTACCTACTTAACTTAAAGAGCGTTCAGTGTAAGTCAAGCTCCCAGTAATAGTGGCTGCCTACTAAAGCAACGTCAGCATATACTGGTTATTATTTAAGCGCATGACTTGGTAAATAAAAGAAAAAGATTGAAAATGGTAGCATTTCCCTTTGCCTCTCGTTTATTAGGTTTTATAATAAAACCAAATAGGCCTGTTTCTGTACCAATTACAGGTATGCTGTGCAACAGTATTAGCATAAGCCGGGATCAATAAAGCTAAAAACTAGGCATTAATCACATCATAGAAAAATGACAAAAAAATAGAACTAACTATTATTATTTTTCGAGCAAACAACAAACAAGTCGCGGACAGCATATTTGATAGCCCTCCAGGCATGTTCTATTTTTTCTCGTCTTTTAACTTAAGCGAACTACACAAGAAAACTACAATTAATAATTAATTCAATTTGTTTTCTTACAACTTCCACAGAATAAGTAATAGTAGGAGAAATTGCCGGCCCTGCGAAGTGGACGGAGTCAGTTAAGCTCATAACGGACGTGATAATACTGACTCTCGCGGCTCAGATTCAAGGTGTATTTTGCCTCGTTAGGAGCCCCTCTACTATCGATCCCAGAAATGTAACCAAGGTCACTTCCGTGCCGAGCACTCGTATTATTATCGTTAACTCGTTCTGAGAAGGTTTAAATTCTTATGTTTGATGTCACAGGGAGTCGCTTCTGTTCTTGTACTATTACTTACTCTGTGCCCAATTGACGAATTATTACACTACTGCCTAAAAAAGTAGTTGAATGTTTTCAGGGTTCAAAATATGTATGTATGTATGATTGTATGTATGTAACGATTCTTTATTCCACCACAACTTCTAAACGGCTGAGCCGATTTAAATGTGTAGTATGGTTACAATTCTTTAACTATCCCAGGTGACAAAGGATACTTAAACTGTTAAAATTGTACTGTGTACTTCATCATCATCTTCATGTCAGCCGAAAGACGTCCACTGCTGGACATAGGCCTCCCCCAAGGCTTTCCACTCAGACCGGTCTTGAGGTTTTTGCATCCACCGCGGTCCCGCGATCCTGACGAGTCACTGTCCCGTCACTCCATTGCTCGCAGGACTGATAGCCGATGGGGTCAGAAGGTTCTAGAGTGGCGTCCGCGGACCGGAAGAAAAGCTGTAGGTAGTCTTCCAACAAGATGGAGTACTGTGTACTTATGTCAACAAAAAAAGTCTTCTATTTTTTACAATATGGGTATCATTTGAAAGGTCTTATTGTGACCATCTCAAATATAGGTATACGACTATAGTAACATTAATAAACGGATTTAACAATAATATCAAAAATGCAGTCGGGTTTTTAGCTTGCTTTTCATTTAGTAGTCAATTACCCGGCGAGTTCAAGTTGTAACGATAGAGCGTACAAGTAACATTTTTCTAGTGTTTTCATTTTGACGAACCATTTTATGGTCACCCTGTAGAGTATAAGCGAATAATGAATTCCTTTAGAACCACTGCTAAATTGAGCAGAAAAAACCTATCCAGACAAATGAAATAACGACTATTTATACTCATTATGATAATTGTTTCTTGCATCAGTCTCGTTTAAGCTTTGATTGTTTTTTATGTGTTATTTATTCAATATAATTGGGGTTTAATTATTGCATTATTAGATTGTTCTTGTAGTACTACGTCGTAATTCAACAAAATTATGTTAAACAATACGTACTGTGCTTTAATAATAAAATAAACCATTTGTTTATATTTAACTTATTGCAAATCACATTAGTAGAAAGTTATTGTTATTTTCTTTGCAAAAGATTTTTTTTAAATGTTTCTCTTTGATCTTGCCTGGACAGGAAGACCGGAAACATAGGGAAAACATACTAGGTATTGATCATTTCTGTAAACGGTCGATATCTATTTGACAACGAAGAAGTAAAACCATTTTCTTTCAAGTTAATAAAACAAAGTGTACCTATATACCCTTTGAAAGTTTTATTTTGTAGCGTTTCAAAGCGATATTTACTGACAAGAAACTCCGTAAGAGTCAGCAACTCAACATATATTACTAAAATATTAAAACAGTTTTGACTCACAATTTTTTTTTCGGACATAGTTGTGATTTAATTTGCAATCTCGACATAATAAGGTAGACTCTCGACGTTACAGACGTTGCAGCTCAGACCCAGTATGTAACCCTCCGAGCCCCAGTGCAGTTCCCAGGCGTTCTTTAGAAGCCAGTAGTTCTGTCCGTCCGTCTTTGGGTCATTGACCATGTGTAATAATATAAATCTTTAGGATTAATTATTTGATGATTTGATTAGATTCATTCACGTATTCAAGGTGTTAAATATTAAAATGTCTCAGTATTCAGTCGTCAAATCGACACGCAAAATGTTTGCCGATTCGAAGTATCAGTTACTTAAGTTTAGTTTTTTTTATGCCATAGAGAAGGCAAACGAGCACACAGGCCACCTGATGGTAAGTGGAAACTGTGCCCCGTAGACATTCGCATTCACAAGACTGCAAGCCTAAGACTGCAAATGCGTTACCAACCCTGAGGACTAAGATGGAATGCCTCTATGCTAGTAACTATTACACCGGCTGTCTTATCCCCAAACCGGAACGCAACAATGTGAACACTGCTATTTGGCGGTAGGTTAATGGATAAGATGGTGGTAGCGATCCAGACGGACCCTGCACAAGGTCCTACCACCTGAAAAATTGTGTATTGATTCTACTCTTAATAAATACATTAAGTGGTAATCATTCATCACATTTTCACAAGCGTACTATAGGAATTTGCAACGAGCTTCCTGCTGAGACGTTCCTAATGCGCTACAATATGGGGCTTTTTAAAATGGGCATCAGTAAATTTCTTCGAGACCGGCAACGTACTGGTGACGCTTCCAAATGTCCATAGGCGGCGGTGACCACTTTCCACCAGGTGGGCCGTCTGCCTGTTTGCCTATCAACGGCAATAATAAAAAAAAAGTATAACCAGACAAATCAATTTCAAGAACATAGTATATGTGTGTAAAAAGCGAAATAAAGCTAAGTGTTTTTACCTGTATGCGTCAGGAGGGTTTTATTTTTCGAGTGTAGTTATATGTATGTATGTGTATGTCTATTTCTTTGACACGCTCTGCAGCTCAAGCTTGATTAAATTTAACAATGAGTTGTAAGAGTGGTCTTCATTGTGGGAGAGGCAATCAAGTAATTATAGGGTGGGGGTTAAATTTTTTACCATTATCATCGACATTATTAAAAAATGCAGTAGGATTTTTTTAAGCTTGTTTTTTATCTATCAATAAATTTAAATAACCAAATTGAAAAGGTTAAGTAACAGTTGTAAAACTGGCCCAAATCTTCAGGTAACTGAGTTACGACGTCGACTTTAACCAAGCAAAGTTAAAATTCCAGAGAGGCCATTAAAAGTAATCAAAGTTTTACGACTTGGCTCTAGTCAGGAATCTCTAATTATTTAACGATGTTAAGCTGCCCTGCTTATAGGTAAGTTAGTGGGGGGGGTTTTGGGGGAACGATGGTTGAAAAAAAGGTGGTGCAAGTCGAAGAGTGAAATAAACAAGTACAATGCAGAAAATGTACAGTTTCCGAAAGAACAACAATAAATAATAAATTGAGTATTACAATTAGTTTAGGTGAGTAAGTAATTAAGCGAAAATTAACTAAGAATATCGTTAGTTCTAAATGTGTTAAGATAAAAAAATAAAATGACTCGGAAGCCTTGATTTAAATGATGAAATAAAACCACTTATTCCTTAACCAGTAGATATTGCATTTGACAAGTCATCGTTTTGTCAGCGTTATTTATAGCTCATATTAATTTGACGATACGATAGCATGTCAAAAGCAATATGGTGTTACCGAGTAGAACAGTTCATCAAATACTCTTTTTTAATTATTTTTTTAAGTATTTGTACTTTGAGGATCTATTCAATGGTCCCCCTGTATAAGCAAGTAACTATAAGCAAATAATGAATTCCTTTAAAACCACTGCTAAAATGAGCAGAAAAAACCTATCCAGACAAATGAAATAACGACTATTTTATACTCATTATGATAATTGTTTCTTACATCAATCTCGTTTAAGCTTTGATTGTTTTTTATGTGTTGTTTTGTTGTGGTTTATTTTTTTTATTATTTAATCGTCCATTCAGTTCAACGTCTTAATTCAACTAAATTTCAAAACTTTCGGCTCTGTCAGAAATACGTGGTGACGCGTGACTATGCGAAAAACCACTAGCTCCTGCGTCTGTATAACGAACTAACGACCATTCCACATTCGAATTCGAAACAGTACAGACAAGGACGCAACTATCTTTTCATCACACTTGCTCGTAAATAGTGTTATTCCATGCCTGTATACAGAAGGACAATGGCCTAAATTGTACCCGCGGGAATTATGGCGAGTTTATCATCCCTAGGGAGTAATGACTTTCTTTTTAAAATTTGCAACTCTTTCGTACATCATTTCTGACTAAGGAGGTTTAATTTTCAGCCAAAAATTAAATCAGTTTCTAATTTCATCTTTAAAAATTAGCTATAGACTAACTTACATTACACAAAACCTATACGCTTCATTAAACTTCATTATTTTTATACCAATTTCAAGTTTATATCAACATTTATCATTAATTTTAGTAATTATACATTTTTATCAAATTGGCTAAATCTGGCTCGAATCCAGGTCAAAACTAAACGCAGTTATTATCTGCGGTAGAGGTCACAAAAAAAATATCGTTTCCATTTACGTTCCCGTTTGTCAAAAGTTATTTCTTTATACTTTGCAGAGTTAAAGTGTTTTCTCTTTGTTTTTTTTCCTCGCAAATGTGATGAAAACTATTGTGTGTATCACAGGCAGTAAGGGGATTACTAACTCGAGTCATTAAAAGCCCTCCGCCTTCGGCGTCGGGCTTTTAACACTCTCATTAGTAATTCCCTTCATACTACCCTTGATGCACAATGTACTATAATAAGTTCTCGCTGTTGAGTGAGTGAGATATAGCATATTGCGACATGCTGCCAGCAACTTAGTATTTTTGTTGTTTCGTTATCGCATCTAAACGCATAGACCGTGCACTAAGGGCGTTGTTGAAGTTTTTTTTTAATCAATCATAAGGCACACAATCACACAATCAATCAATGGTAAGTAGAATATCACACCTATAGACTTTCAATTCCCAAGCCTGCTATCCTATGACTACAAATGCTTTGCCAACCCTGAGGACTAAGGGCCGTATTAATAAACTCATCTTGACTGTGACAAGATACGGCCGTCACAAGATACGTCAAAGTAAACGCCAAACTATAGAACACAGACATTTTTGACGTATACAAGACGAGCATTAGGGTTGAGATCAGTTTATTAATACGGGCCTGAGAGCCCCCTCACACCTAGCGTCTTTCGAACATCAGCGGGTCATTAACGCCCGCGCAGCGTCGACGCTACGTTCTCGCAGCGCCACGCGATGTCAGTGGCGACTATCGAACGTCGGAACGTCTTTTCAGCGCCTGTGCAGCGTGCGACGGGAGGAGAGATAGACGTTGTACGGGCGCGGCGTTGACGCTGCGCGGGCGTAAATGAAACGCTGACGTTCAAAAGACGCTAGGTGTGAGGGGGCTGTTAGATGGAATGCATCTTTGCTAGTAATTTTACTGGTTAAGCTACTGGTCCCGCCGCCGACGATGAGCGGGAAGCGAGTACAGCCAGCGGTCTACTATTAATATACGTGTCTCTTTTACTGACAGGGGATCTTTATCTTTTGTTCAATTCTTGGGCGAGAAAATGGCTGATAGCTAACCGCTTCGCCCCCTTGGTAGAACCAGTGCCTAAGCATGGTTATAAAACGTAAGAAAATAAAGTGGAGATTCTTAATAAAATGCGTCACTAGATCATCATCGTCAATATTGTAACTGGACAAATACCAAACGCTTAAGTATTATTGTGTTACAATTATACTTGGTCCTGAGGGTTGGCAACGCGTTTGCAGTCTTAGGCTTGCAGTCTTGTGAATGCGAATGTCTATGGGTCACAGTTTCCACTTACCATCAGGTGGCCTGTGTGAACGTTTGCCTTCTCTATGACACAAAAAAAAAACCCATTCGCTAGCGAGCCGAACGCTGTGTGCCTCGCACACCTAGCAGTATTGTTATAGAGTGCGAGGGACAGAGCATTTGACTCGCTATCAAGTACGGTAATTGTAACTCATAGTAAGGGTGGTGGAGTTTCTTGCGGCGCTTCTTCTCCGCAATGATGGTCTTGTCCGAAGCGCTGGAAGATTCAATCCATATTACTGACGTGTAAAAGAGGTTTCATGTGGCCAATTTACTGAATAAATATATTGAATTTGAATCTTCATTTGTTACTCAATTACGCCAGAACGGCTGAAAGGATCTAAGGTGTCTGGAATAGCACATAGGCTTCTTTTTATGCCGAAAAATTGGACTGTTCCCGAGGGAATACCAATAATCGACTTAGTGCAAAAAATATTATTCCGCTCTCTTAAGTAAACCTCAACATTCTTCTTTCAGAACCGTTTAATTTTATAAAGTCGACAGAAAACAATACCGTCTGCTCAATCATAAAACACAAATTGTTCCAAGCAGGAAACTGAACAAGCAAAGCTGAGTCTACGGGAAATATCGAAAGTTAAATAGAGAACTATTGGCTGTTTCGGCAGTTTTACAACTAGACGGAAACGTAGGATTCCTAGGAATAATATTTCTACTAATAGTTACAGTAAATTTTAGTTTATGTGAATTTTTAGAGCGTCAATGGCCGATGGTCCATCGATTAGTACGTACATACATACATACATAAAATCACGCCTGTTTCCCAGAGGGGTAGGCAGAGACGACTTCTTTCCACCTGCTTCGATCCTGACAAATGTCTTTCGCTTCTTCCACATTTATACATCGAGTCATGCACGAACGTCGGTTTCGGGTACTTAAGATTCGGCCCTTTTCCAGTATTTCTCCGATTTGATTCGAAAAAGTACGCCTAGGGCGGCCTCTTCCGACCCTTCCACTCACTTTCGCTCTGTATATCTCTTTCGTCAATCTTCTTTCATCCATCCTTTCCAAATGACCGAACCATCGAAGCATGCCCTTTTCAATCTTAGTCACTAAGATCATCGAGAAGATCGATTAGTCAAGACAATAATTTGAAAAAATGGTTATGTTACGGGTCTTGAAGCAAATCGTATTACTTTAATCAACGAAGATTTCTTAATAATTCGACCCCGTCAAATCACAAAATGTCGGATGCCAACCAGTCCCTTCCCATTTTTCCCCTGCCAACCCTGAACAGTGAACACTAAGGCCCGTATTGATAAACTGAACTTCACTCTAATGCTGGTCTCGAGATGCGTCAAAAATGACAGTGTTCTATGGTTTGGCATTTACTTTGACGTATCTTGTGACGGGGCTCACAGTCAAGATGAGTTTATTAATACGGCCCTAAGATTTAATGTCTTTACGCTAGTGACTTCACTTCCGGATCGCTACCACCATCTTATCCATTAACCTACCGCCAAACAGCAGTGTTCGCATTGTTGTGTTCCGGTTTGGGGATAAGACAGCCGGTGTAATGACTAGCATAGAGGCATTCCATCTTAGTCCTCAGGGTTGGCAGCGCATTTGCAGTCTAAGGCTTGCAGTCTTGTGAATGCGAATGTCTATGGGTCACAGTTTCCACTTACCATCAGGTGGCCTGTGTGCTCGTCAGCCTTCCCTATGCCATAAAAAAAAAAGTCCTGTTATCCAACTGAACACAACAATGCGAACACTACCAAGTTAACTAGAATGTACTGTGGATACTGGCTGGCTGGCTAGCAACGATAAACTCACTTACAACGAAAAGTACCCAACTGTCCGGCTCCCTAGAGATTAATAAGGAGCTTTAGTCCCGATTCGCAGAGATTTAAGTAGCATTTTAAGAGCATGAGAAGTGAAAAATAATTAAAACAAAAATTACAATGTCAAATAGGTACTAGGAGTGCATAAACATTAAAAGTAACCTACAGTGCTCAGTACGCCCGCCCGCCGGCCCGCTGGTGGCGCGCGCGGGGCTCGCCGCATCGTGCTAACCTCCTAATTACCTCTGCGCTCCTGGTACTTCAAATAAACATGCAAACGCTTTGTTGGACGCACGACTTATTAAATTAAAAAAAAAACAGCTATTTAGCCTTTTCATAAACACAGCCACCATGGCGAAATTAAAATTAAAAAAAAATTACTTCCCGGCCTAGGCCTTCAATTTCGTATGAAATTCCTTTACAGTTCTCTCGAGTTGTTCCGTCGTAAACGTGGCACTTTGAAGCCTAAAATAACTAACATAAGGCCGACATTACATAGCATGTTTGAGAAAATTATTTTTCACTATTCACAATCACTCAAGATCCTTTAAGGGATAAATTCGCCTTTGTAAATATATTTTTTATATAATAATATTGTGTTTGTTTTTCTATTGTACATACACAGTATAACTGTTATAATACAACTGCAATATCATTAACACCCTCAATAATCCATCAATTTTGCTAATAAGGAAGCAACTAACTCGCCAAGGGAAGCCCGCAATAATTGAGTTACAAGTTGATCAACTTTTACTATACTTATACACGTTATTTAGTTCTGACGTATTAAGCTTCATTTACACGATGCCAGCTGCTGCCCTAATAGCGTTAAGCTACTGTCGTACTAGCGTTTAATAAGTGCAAACAGTTTAGACGGTGTTATACCTTTTTTTTTGGACTGATTGCCCAACTAATCTTGGCTTATACTATAGGTAATATACTAGAGACTAGAGAATATATATAAAAAACATCCAAGGCATAGGAACAAATACTCGCACTCGTCGCGCAAATAATTCAAACTCCTGTAATAGTTAATTCTCCGTGCAATATTTAAGTTAAGTGTAATAAGATAAAAGATAAAAAGATAAAAGATGTTTATTCAGTAAGTAGGCCGCACGGGCACTTTTACACGTCAAAATCTGCCAGCGCTTCGCAAGAGACCACTGCTGAGAAGAAACGCCGCAAGAAACTCAACAGTTAGTCGTTTTTTTTAAATACTACTTATGATATTATACAATTATAAAGCTTAACCTAGCATTATATAAAACAATGAACTTAACATTTAAAAAAAACGTCAAACGTCATTATTTATATATCCCTGGAACCGTAATCTTTTCAGAGTGTCTTGAATATCTAACATGTAGGCATTGCTCGTAGAACTGATGGCCGCTGGAGCGGAAAGGTTCTAGAGTGGCGACCGCGAACCGGGAGACGAAGTGTTGGCAGACCTTCCACAAGGTAGACTGACGATCTGATAAAGGTCGCAGGAAACCGCTGGATGACAGCAGCAGAGGACCGATCGTTGTGGAAAACCTTGGGGAAGGCCTTTGTCCAGCAGTGGACGTCTTGCGGCTGATAATGATGAGGCAAGGCTAGGTTAGGTCAGGTCTGACTTATAAACATCCTGAAAAAGATCCTCACAGTTTCCTTAATAACCTTTAAATGGTCATAAATGCTAAATGATCATTAAAATTGAAAACTGATGAAAGACACCTAATGATTTTTAGATACCTATTCCATGATACTCCACTTGTCATTGTTTAATGACATTTCTTTTTTCTTTTTTTTTACAATATGGCGTCTGGATGCCGCCATATTGAATTTTGAAAACTGTCATAACTTAAGTGCCACTTACAAGATTAAGACAAATCGATTGATATAACAATCATCAAAAGGACATCATCCGGGTTTCATACATTTTTGGTCCAAACAAAAAAGTGCCGGCCAATAAAAAAAGAAGCTATATTCTGTTCGATCTTATTCGCCTGAGCATTTGTTATTATGGCACCAAAGCTGTAGTACCAATGTCCATAGTTTTATTCTAGTTAGAAAATTAAATATTTCGGTGAATCGACTAACAAAAACCAATGAATTACCATACTTTACATTTGAACATATTTTGGTAAGATACGGTGGTTTCAAACATTTTTTGGTGCCATAGTAAGAAATGCTAAGGCGGGTAAATTGTATCAGAATAAACCATTTTTTTTTTGGCCGGCACTTTCACTTTTGGACCAAAATGGATGATGTCCTTTGCCCACGCGTTTAGTTTTACAGCGTCACAAAGGAACAAACATACATACATACGTACATATAGGCCGATAAACACAGCACCCTCCTCCTTCGGCAGTTGGGTAATAAATACGCTACGACTTAAAAGTTAATACCCAAGCTGGCCTAAACTAACCTCGTGACTGGCCTAATTCCATCCTAACTTATTTATAACATTAACGCTACACGTTTCTTATTTTAATTTATTTTATCGTGTCAACTTGGCTTCAATTTATTTATTAAAACAGGCGGTGTTTGTGTTTATAACAAAAAGTAATTCTGCCGCGTCTGCGACATGCTGGTATGGTTTCAATTATCGCGTCGGTTTGGCCAGGGATCCTTGAAAAAGAACCAAAATATTACATTAAAGTATCCGTAAATGATATGTCATTTAGGAATTTAGGTTTGTACTCAAAATCAAAATCAAAATCAAAAACATTTATTTCGGACATAATCCATAGTTTGTTAGTAGGTAACACATACAAAAATAAAAACTTAATTCTAAGGTTAGGTAAAACAAAACACAAAAAACAACAAAAAAAAAACCCTCACATCAAAAGCGACGGGGCATCGCCGCTGCTGGAACGTGCAGGCTTACCCAGTGCTGCAGCAGGGGCGAGTCCCAGCGCTGGGCCAGAGTGCTCAGGACGCTATTCGGGCTGGAGCGAACCCTATTTAAAAGGGAAGCACATCGCTTCCTGATAATTGAGTGGAAGCTATCAACCTGCGCCTCGGCGAACATAGCGGAAGCGCTGCACCACCGCGGCAGCCCGAACAGCAACCGAAACGCATCGTTATACTGAACGCGCAGAGCGCTGTATGCACGCCGCGTATACTTAACCTACAGACTGCAAGTGTAGAAGGTCTGGCAAAATGATTTAAATAATGCTATTTTGACTTCCCCACTACAATGTCGAAATTTGCGAGCCAGCATATTGCACCGCACACACAACGCCCTGCGTTCTCTTTCAATATCCTCATCATCAGACATCGTATCCGTCACCCAATGACCCAGGTACTTAAATTTATTCACCCTCTTTAGAGGGATCCCACAGAGACTGACGGGTGGCATCCTATATAACTTGCTGCCAGCCTTAAACTGCAAGATCTCACTCTTTGCCACATTGTACCTGAGCAAGTGGGCCTCCACATACGACTCACAAATGCGCAGGAGTTTAAGCAGGGCGCCGATAGAGGGACTCAGCAGCACCATGTCGTCAGCGTAACTGATATTGTTGACACAAGTACCACCCACGTGACAGCCGACTCTGCTGCTGCCGAGTTCCCCAATCAGTTGGTTCATGTATAGGTTGAAGAGCTTTGGTGAGGTATAGTACTGTACTATAGGTACTAGAAAAATATACTAAAATACATAGAAAGTCAAGAACGAACACTTGCAGTGATCATAATATTTTCCCATTACCGAAATTCAAACCCGGGACCGACAGCTTACCTAACTATAGATACTAAATAGACTAACCACGTCAAAACATTAAGGGTACAATGACAAAAGTAGTGCACATGCAAAAATAAACCTTATTACAATGGCTCAAAACTCTGTTTCCAACGTGATAAAAATCTGCTCTCCTCTCCGAGCCGGTCTGTGTGAACGGACCCTTAAGGTCGACGCACACATAACGGCTCGGCATCAGATCGGCACCACCGCAACTCGAGTCGTTCAGTATTATTTGTATGAAACTTCAAACTGTAACGCACACATTTCGGCAACGCCTCGCCTCGGCACAAGCTAGCAGTCGTCCCCTGAAAAATGTATCCTACTAATACAGATCGAAGCTTACTTTTCAATGTCTCACTTTGAGGTGATCCGGTGTCGAGCGTATATGTCTGCCCCAACCTTTAAATGTCTGCTGATTCGTAACAATTAGAAAAAGATAGAGTGAAGTAACTCTTGGTATAATACAAAATAAGCGATGACTAATTTCGACGCCATCAAGGGCAAGTACAAGATAGTACAAGCAAGTTTCAATAATTTGCTACTCGCCACTTGGGTTTACACTAGCCACTTGCAATTAGCAACTGTCATTGTGTATACACCGTGTTTTTTTTGATTTACGATAACTTTAAGGGAACGTTCTTTAGGTCAAACAAAGTTAATTTCCCGAAGACAGACAAATGATAAGTCTAACGGTTTTAAAGATATTTAATTTTTAAATTTAATCAGTTAATCACGTTAAACTAGTGTTAAAGGCTCTTAATTGATAACAACAATTTTCTTTTACTTAATACGTATGAGTAAAGAGTTTCCAATTGTTAGGTTTGTATACGCGTCAATCTAAAGTGACTTGTACCTGTCAAGTGTTATCTTTACTTGTGTGTGTATGTCACGCCAACATAGACGTATTTGACACTGATTATTAGCTAGGTAACTCTAAAGGCCCTTTTAGAATGACCAAAGATAAAAGATTTCATTATTTTGTTCTAAACAGTTTTTTTTTTTTTTTGCAATATTTAAAAATCTAATCTACCAATTAGTTTCTATAGATATACCTAGTAATATGCCGAAGTTATCGTAAATCAAAAAAAACACGGTGTATAGAGCATTAGGTTCTTGGTAACATAATTCCTCGAGTACATTGTTTCATAGTCAGCTTTTTCACTTGCTGTCAAATTGAAATGTATTTTAGTTATGGTATGGAGAAGACAAACACTCAGGTCATCTGTTGGTGAGTAGACTCTGAAGCCTGTTGACATTTACACAGAACAGAAAAAACAGTAGAAGTGTTAAGTGGGCGTGTAACGTGTGGCATAGTCATGCGGAGTTCCGCGCAACCTACCTTAGTTTTGCCGCGATCGCTTGTGCGTGAAAGTTGTGCGAATAATATTTCTAATGTAGGAAATAAATCGAGAAGCATGCCTTATTGTGCTATTTTGGAATGTAAAAACGATAGCCACACCAAAAAAACATGGTGGCGTGTTTTTTTCATGATAGTTTTAGTATGGGCCACGAAGAACACTTCTACGGTTTTTCCTATTCCGTGAACATTTTCAATGTTGGAATCTTTTGATAATGACACTCTATACCCTGAGTACTTGGAAGAAAAATCGTAACGAAATGCCACTATGGTTTTTATTTATTTCACCGATTGTCTTAACTACCGGAACACAACAATACGAACGCTACTGTTTAGCAGCAGGTTATAGGGTAAAATTATGGTAGCGATCCGGAGTTGCATAAGATCTTTCCAGCACTAAATGCAAGTTTCTGTCATATAAGTCACCGTACAACCAGAAAAAAATAATAGATACGCCATGATACACAATGAAAGATAGGGACAGACATATTTGAAACTACAATACGGCTGATACGTAAAACCTTTGACGAATACAATACCGCAAGTTTTATTTTTCAAAGATAAACGAAATATAACCTCATAATCCGAATCCCAGTCGCAGTAACAGACAAATCAAGTATTCCATTCATACCAAATGTCACGGAACCTTAGTGACTTAAAAAAAATGCAGACGGTCCCGTGGGGGGGGGTGTTAATTAACCCCCTTAATGAAACCCACTCGATACGGGTACAATGTGCGAACATGAACGATGAAATGGAAAGTCAGCCTGACTGGTTACAAAAAAACGGTGAGTCAATAAACAAATGCGCAAAAATAATGTATGTTCAAAAAATATTTTTTGTATTGTAGTGTATACCGGGTGTACAATCCAAATGGGTCAGTATGGAGAAGTCGGAAACTATGAGAGATAGCAAGATATGTTCTTAAGAACCATGACGTCGATTTTAGATTTAATAATAATTACATTCAAACTTTTTTATTAACTATCATACATAACCGGGAATCGAACCTGGTCAAATTGTATAAATTCTGCAACTCGCAAGAAGCACAACACTAATGGAATCTTGTTTAAAGTATGAGAGTTAATAAAAAAGTTTGAATGTAATTATTATTAAATCTAAAATCGACGCCATGGTTCCTAAGAACAGATCTCGGTATCTCTCATAGTTTCCGACTTCACCGTACTGACCCATTTGGATTGTACACCCGGTATATATATGTTTCTGTTACATTTCTTAATCAAGGTATGGGGTTTGTTATGTCGGAAAATCATTTGTCTTTGGGTCTCAGATCCCACGTCCCATCAGATGGCCTGAGTGATCGTGTGCCTTTTCTTTGCCATAAAAAAGTAAAAAGCTGCTTTTCGAGGCCAATCTACAGAGTGCAAATTCAGTGCTCTCTTTAAAGGTCAGCGGAGACCCTGTAATCAACTTTCGACTCCATCATCAGATCAGATGGATATCTGCCAAATTTAAATAACGATAACTGGTTTTATGTGGACTTGCAAGACATAATAACAAACAAACAAACTTAAATCAAATAAGTAAGTATTGTTACTTCGTCGCGCTCAAACTAAAGTTTATACCATAATTATCGCATAGTCTATCTTGTATCGAAAAAAAAACACGTGGGATAAAGCAAATAACCAGTTCTATGCGAACAAAGTAAGCAGCTAGTAAATAACAACCTTGGAAATGAAAGTCGTTTTTAAAATAGTGAAAAGGCTTTTCTTCCAGGTCGTTTGAAAAAACCGCCGCCTGAAACAACCTTCAATGAATTTGCTAATTTTGCTGAAATTGAATTTTCTACAATAGTCCAGTCGATGTGGTTACTGAGAAAAAGGGACAAATCTGGAGAGTTAGTGCTTTTACGTCGGGATGCAATATGATAGCCGTATAGGCACCTAATAAATTAACGTCTTCATTTCTTCTTTTTTTTGTAAAAATAAAACGTAAGTAAAAGTATAAGTAAAACGGGATCAGATAAGGTCGGTGAACTAGCACACGGGCACAATAAAACAGAAGTTCATCTTTAGACAAAGGAAAAAAGGTAGCTCCGATTTCACTAGGACTATTGCGAGGATAAATCCGAGAAGATTACTGGAAAATTTGGCGTTTTTGCGAAATTTAATCTTCAAATTACACCAAAGTTGGCAATAGACGGTAATTAAATAAATAAATAAATAAATAAATATCAGGGGACAATGTCACACCAATTGCCCTAGTCCCAAACTAAGCTCTAGGCTTGTACTATGGGTACTAGACAACGATATAAATACTTATATAGAGAAATATATACTTAAATACATAGAAAACATCCATGACTCAGGAACAAATATTCGCGCTCATCACACAAACATCTGCACTTACCGGGATTTGAACCCAGGACCGCAAGCTTCGTAGGCAGGGTCACTACCAACTAGGTCAGCGTGTCGTCAATTAAAAGAATAGGATAGAGATGTTTATTCGACAAACGTCAACATGACATTAATAAAATTAATTCTTATATCTTAACAAGCGACACTATTTGAATTAATAATGATACTAATGATGTGTACCGAAATGGTCTCTACTCAGCAAAATGGTTGGAATGAGGATGTTTACTTGGCTGGAGTTTAGGGGAGCCAGACGGGTTGCTTGAGAGCGTACTTTTTAAAAGATAACATTATATCGAGCGACGATCTCACACTAATTTACCTTTGAAACTTAGCTGTATGCTTGGCCTGTGGCATGTAAAGTTTTTTGTATTGTGTTGTGGGTACTTGTGAGTGTAGGTAACGAAATACATACAGACATTGAATCACTGTTTCCCAGAGGGGCAGGAAGAGACCACTTCTTTCCACCTGCTAAGCTCCTGACAAATCTCAGGGTGTGTAGTGATCGATATACGTATTTTTGATATACATTCACTAGATATAAAAAAAAAAAAAAAAATTCATGGAATATAATCACTCAATGGATATAATAAACAACAAAGGAGATATTTTCATGTTGTATAATGTTCAATAGGTATAATAGATATTAATATAATAATTACCTAATACCTAATGTGTGATGGGATTCAAAAAAAACCTCGAAGACTAAGGCGGGAGCTTCGCTATACTTCGCTCCCACCTTAGCCTTTTGACCTAAGCTTTCCGAGTCGCTTCTGCCCTGGCCCATCTTGCTAGCTCGCTCGAATTATTTCATTGCTAATTATTAACCTACCACCCAGGCAGTATTTTTACTAGCAAGAGAACGTAAAACAGTCTCAGAATAAAGCACCGTTGCAGGTGTTCGTTGTTAATTTAAATTTACAGTTCCCCCTTTAACGTAACGTGTCATAGAAATATAGACAAAAGCGAGGCTTGACAAGTTATCGCTAGCGTAAACGATTATCGAAAACTGACAATATGTATGGAATCGACGTAGGCGCTTGGCGCGAGCGTCTGACAGCTTACGTCAATCATGTGTTATTATGAACCCGGTAGAATATTATAGAGAATTGTGTGACAAACTAGCGATAAAAAAGTAGGTAATATATCGTAAAGACTTAGTGAAAAATATAATATCCGTCAGTTAGATGTACCTAATTTCTCTTCGCTAGTTTGTCACGCAATTATCTATATTCTACTTGATAAAACCGTATTGCTTTTGATATGTTATCGTGTGGTTTTAACTCGGCCGCCATTGGCATTGATAATAAATAGGATGGGTGCGCCAAAGTTCGTATAAAATTGCAAATTAGAAATAGAAGTTCGAAAATGTTTCTTATAAAAATTGATTTCCTAATGATCATTATTTATATATTTTTTTAGTTAGTAATTGTCGCAACTCCAAAGCATTGAAATGTATAATGTCATTGAATATATATACTTCTATTACTATAATTTACATTTATATTTATTATCAATAACGATTTCTTGGTTATTACTATACTGTTTCTATGCAGAAAATACTTATTAGTAGGTTTGGTTAGGGTTATCTTGTGTCCCTTAGAGCAATAAAATGTTTTATTTTGGCAAATATCGTATTTACCTACGGGAGACAGAATTTCCTTATTTGTAGCGAATGAACAAGACAGATTAGGGCAGAACCGACTCGGATAGGTTAGGTTAGAAGGCCAAGGCGGGACCTCACTTACCACCATGGCCTTCGAGGTTTTTTTTTATCTGCTCAGAAAAATTTCCTTACGATAAATGCATATAAAATATTACTATTAAAACACTCAAATAATACTATCATATAAGTTTATAAAAAAAAAACTTTTTTTTTTAAATATATTATATTTTATATATTTTTTTATTACTACTACTTATTACTACCCTATGAAAATTCTTAGTTTTGACACATTCTCCTGCTCAAGCTACGCTTGAATGTTTTTTATTTTTATTTTTATTTTATGTTTAATCCATTGTTTTATATCATGCTAGGTTAAGCTTTATAATTGTATAATATCATAAGTAGTATTTAAAAAAAACGACTGACTGTTGAGTTTCTTGCGGCGTTTCTTCTCAGCAGTGGTCTCTTGCGAAGCGCTGGTAGATTTTGACGTGTAAAAGTGCCCGTGCGGCCTACTTACTGAATAAACATCTTTTATCTGTTTTTAAAAAAAAAAATTGGTACACACAATATTGGCCACAGTATTATGAGTATAAAAAATCTAAGCATGAGTAATACTAGTATTACAATACCTATATTATAAGAAACAATTATGATATTATACAATTATAAAGCTTAACCTAGCATTATATAAAACAAAGAATCCAACATAAGAAAAAAACTTGTATCTTCAGCAGGAAAATGTGTCAAAAATCAGAATTTCCAAAGGGAATTTTCATTTTAAAAAATTGTACTTACCTATGACAGTGCAAGACAACCACATACAAAGTTTCGATACATTCTCTCACAGAAACCGTGTCCCCGTCGTCCCCGATAGATAACATGTCAATGTGCAACTAACCCTGGGACAGCAGAAGTTAGTCATAGTATACCTAATTAATCATGTTTGAAATGATTACGCATATTTAGCCTTCACTAACACAAAGGGCAAGTCTGTTATGGAGTTCATACTAACAAAAGCAATCATTATAAATAACCGTATAAGATTTAATATCCTTCAATAAAAAAATAATGTAGTTGTATCCTTCTTAATTAACATAATAAATTTATTAGTTCACTTCCTGTTAGTTACTAATTGATGACTGACTCGCTAACGTGTCTACAACAGTCATATTTGCTTGACGGTCCGTCCGAGTGTCGTCTGTCAGGAAAAATTTAAGGTAATAATAAAATAATTTACTTTTACCATATATTTGTAGGTAGGCCAGGCCTCCAACAAGATGGAGTGACGACCTCGTCAGGATCGCGAGACTTCGGTGGATGTGAAAAGCACAAGACCGGTCTGAGTGGAAATGACATGATGGTGATGATGACATATTTGACGTCCCTATCACATTTTTTTTAACTCTTTGTACATTTAATTTTATTTATGTTACTTGAATTTTCGGCAACTCCAAGATGTAGCTGAAAATACTATTTAGTTATTATTTTGCTCCCATTGCCCTTTGTTTAGTTAGTCGGATTTTCAATTATGACGATTTGTGTGTTCATGTTGATTGATAAATGCCTGTATAGAAAGTACTGTTATTCCACATGTTCATTATGAAATACAAATTATTTAACCTTTTTTTTGAGACAGTGTGGTGTCATTCACGTTATTTAAATTAAAGAATATTATCAGGGGACAATCTCACACAAATCCCAAACTAGGCTCTAGGCTTGTAAGTACTTTATTTATTTTCTTGACACACCGACAGTAAATTAAGCATCGAGTACAAAAAATGCTAGGTATTTACCTTTTTTATCATTTATTAACGATTGCTTTTATGTTTTCGTTTTTACTATTTCAGACGCAATGATTTCTAAAGTATTGGTGGCGCTGTGCGTCCTCGCGATCATCAAGAGTTGCGAGAGAGGAAACACAGATGGCGCCACTAACGACCAAGGAAAGATGACCGGTGTGCTGGCACATAATATTATGCCAAACAATCAGCTTGGGAATGTGAATAATTTCGTTACAGGTCCATTAAATTGTGCAGCCGGACAGAGGCCGATAGTAATCAGTGGAAAAAGAAGGTGCGTGTCAAAAAAGAAGAGTTAAAACAAAATAACAATGAATGTTTGGCAATTGTGTGACATAATAATTTCATACTACACTCAGGAGCAAAAATACCGGGTCAGAGTGCGTTTTTCATACAAACGAGACTATTTCGAAGCCTTGATTCCTCGCCAGGGGTTGTTTTGAGTGAGTTTTAATGGTGGATACTGCAAGGTTCAATAGAGGAGGTCAAAAGTTCTTAAGATACCTGATCTGAACTGGACTGATCGCACAACCAGTTAACACCACAGCGGGAGAGTTTGGGTCAGCACTTGGATTTTATTGCCATTTTAGATGTTTTTCTGAACATGCACAATTCCGGCGTTAACCGCAGATTCATTCAGTTGGGTACCCTGGGAACTCTGGAAGTCCTGTATCGATACTCGGGGTATTCATCATCGGATTTCACTAAAAGCATTCTGTGGCTAGGAGCCAAGGCTTCGAAATAGCCTCTTTAGTATGAAAAACGCTCTCTGACCAGTTATTTTTGCTCCTGAGTGTATATTGTTAAACATTTACCTTACCAAAATTTAAATTTGATAAATAAAACGAGATAAATGTCATAAATAAACGTATTTTGTATATAGATTTACGGTTTTTGCTTTTAACTTTTAAGGAAGTAAAGTTAAGTTAGAAAAATTTAAGCTGCTCTATCTGCCCTGTATATAATCTGAATCTTCTCCTCTCCAACGATTTTTATATAGTAGTATGCAGGGGGTTTCGTGGGAAATAAATCGATCTAGCTAGGTTTCATTTCTAGTAAACGTACCAATAAAAAAATACCGGGTCATCCAGGTACCTACTGTTTACTTAATGATGATGAATGAGATGTTTCCCATGTCCTATTCCAAGGCCCAACCTATATGTGTGACAAGTCACAAGTCAGTCATGTCAAGTCATGGTTCCAAACCTAAACACATTTAAACTTTCTTATTCATAATATTAAGTAAGATAACATTTCATCACACTTGCTCGTAAATGGTGTTATTCCATGCCTGTATACAGAAGGACAATGGCCTAAATTGTTCCCGCGGGAATTATGGCGAGTTTGTCATCCCTAGGGAGTAATGACTTTCTTTTTAAAATTTGCAACTCTTTCGTACCTAATTTCTGACTAAGGAGGTTTAATTTTCAGCCAAAAATTAAATCGGTTTCTAATTTCATCTTTAAAAATTAGCTGTAGACTAACTTACATTACACAAAACCTATATGCTTCATTAAACTTCATTATTTTTATACCAATTTCAAGTTTATATCAACATTTATCATTAATTTTAGTAATTATACATTTTTATCAAATTGGCTAAATCTGGCTCGAATCCAGGTCGAAACTAAACGTAGTGTCTGTGGTCACAAAAAAAAATCGTTTCCATTGACGTTCCCGTCCGTCAAAAGTTATTTCTTTATATTTTGCAGAGTTAAAGTGTTTTCTCTTTGTTTTTTTCCTCGCAAATGTGATGAAAACCATTGTGTGTATCACAGGCAGTAAGGGGATTACTAACTCGAGTCATTAAAAGCCCTCCGCCTTCGGCGTCGGGCTTCTAACACTCTCGTTAGTAATTCCCTTCATACTACCCTTGATGCACAATGTACTATTTAAATGATTATTTTATTGGACGTATGACATACCCTGGAATATAAAATGTGATTCGTAATTAATATCCTTAATATGAGGCAAGGTGACTTTTTTTATTGACTTGACCAATATGGATGAAAATATTTTATTATTAAAGACTTATTTTAGTAAGTGCGAGAGAGACGAATGCTTTAACCACCGCGATAAAAGATAAAAGTGCCCACACAGGCCGCGAGCTTCTTCTTTACATAGTTTACAACAAAGTCGTTTCATAGTATATTCAACACAATACCAAAACACAAACCTTTCCCCTGTATAATATTAGTGTAAATAAATTCACTTTGAAGTGGCAGTGGGCCGGCCACGTGTGCCGCAGAACGGATAACCGCTGGAGCTATCGTGTTCTTGAGTGGAGACCGCGGATCGGCAAACGCAGTGTAGGACGCCCTCAGACTAGGTGGAGCGATGATCTTCGCAAGGTGGCTGACAGAAGCTGGATGAGAGTGGCCGCAGATCGTGCTAGGTGGCGTGCAATGGGAGAGGCCTACGTCCAGCAGTGGAATAATATAGGCTGATGATGATGATGATGATGAAATAAATTCTGGATTATTTTCAGGTGTTACCGAAAACACATAAGCCGAAGCGAAGCCAGGACTGGTCGCTGCTCGGTAAATAAAACAATTTATTTTGCACGTGGGATCTATATTTAATAATTAATATAACACTACACAATTATTAATACGTTAAACAACGGGATAATAGGGTGAGTCAAGCAGAAAGCAATTGTTGTTCTTGGTCGAGAGCAGTAGGTACCCGTCCTCCCCCCACCACTCCCCCCACGAGTTCCTCACGATCCAATAATCTGCGCCTGCGCGGGTGCCGTAGCCCACGATGGTCACGGCGTGGCTAGTTCTACGTTTAATGCTGAAAAAGAAACGTTTTTAGAATTCGGCAAAGCTTAGGGGGCTCACCAAAATAATTCAAAAGATAGGTAGGTTTGTGAGTTTCCTTTTTAGCTCTATGTTAGCCCTCACTCTTTTTCCGTGGGAAGTTAAGTAACTTAAAAACTCAGGTACTTAGGGGAAAAAAATAAATAAATAATAATAATTAAAGTAGGTAGGTAAGAAGAATCCTTCACTTTCGGGTTTTGTTCCGGAAAAGGATATGAACTACTTCTTTATCGAATGAGACTAGAGGGATGTTTTTTATATAAGAGAGGCAAAGGACGGGTGAACGGATAAGAAATAACCACCACCGACCATAAAGCTTTCAGTTCCCTAATAGGCTATTTGACAACATTGAAAATATACTACAACAAACAAACAAAGACAAACTATATTATGTATTTTGTTTGGAAATTACACGGACCGACAACTCTTCTTGAGGGGCTGGCGTTTATGGGTGGTGATGATTCCTTCCCATCAGGTAACCCTCATGCACGTTTGCTTCTCTCTCTAATATAAAAATAATAATATGACCTGGATAAGCTTGATTCTTGATATTCGTAATCTGAACACAGTAATCTCATGACTGCAATAACGTTACCAACCCTGAAGAGTAAGATAGAATGCTAGCTGGAGCGAAGCTCCATTCTTCCCTATTTTTGTTATTCGTTCGCATACTCCCAAACTATTTAGATATCAGGATCAAAAGCCAGTAATCCGACATCTTATTGCAATAAATGGTTTAAAAAAAAATGAAAATCGGACATACCACTGAGTAATAATTACCAAAAATCGGTTTCCATAGACTTTCAATGGGAAAAATGGGAAAATTGCTTCAATCCATTTAGACTCACCTGGGGACGACACGTGCACCTAATAATGTCACTGGTAGCCCTAGACAAGATGCATGTCACTCGTAATTGATTTTCCAACACTGTCGAAATGTTTGGATTGACATTAAGAACTCGAAGCGACTGTTCGGCAGCTTACGTCAGTCCCCGACGCAAAGAGGGGTGTAGGGGGTGTAAGTTTGAAGAGTTTTTGTTGTCTGTGTGTGTGTCTGTCTGTTTATCTGTCTGTAGCACTGTACCTCTTGACGGGTGATCTGAATTTATATTTGAAAGCAAATTTTCTAGCGGTGGTTCTCAAGTAGCTAGGTTTCATCAGAATCGGTTCGGGATCAGCTCTCAAAGGAGGGTACTAAACCGGTATTTTTTATCCTAATATCTAATAGGCATGGAGGCATCTTATCTAGACCTACTGATTGGCAAGGACTAGGAAGAAGATATTTACCACTTAGAATCGTAAAGCACTCCGCTGGAATAATGCCGGAAGGCGTTGTTGACCTGGATGCTCGTTGCTACGGGGCCGTACTTGTGCAGCGCCACCTTGACGGCGGCGATGCTCCGCGGAGTCGCCAGCGCGAAGCCGCGGATCTTGTACACTTCAGACACATTCGGCAGATGGCAGTACCCGTTCTGTAACAGAAAATAATTATTCCAAAGATAAACCCCCCATATAATGCCTCTCACAGAGTACGCAGGTAAGATTTTATCTGCGTATACTGTGAGGGGTATGATGGGGACTGAAATCTTATGTAGAAACTGGTTGTCATGGTGATGCGGAGGGATGAGGAAAATAATGTCAGGAAAGTTTTAAGTATGAATGTGGATGGCTATACGAGTAGGGAAAGACAAAAGAAACGATGGATGGGCTTCGTGAAAGATGATATGCCTAGAAAGGGAGTGACTAACAGAGATAGAGAAGTATGGAACAAAAACATGTAGTTACAAGTAAGTTGGGATAAGAATGAATGACTGAATAATAGTGACACCTTCCAGAGCTATCAGCTTTGAATCCACACCACAAGGGGAACCACATCCAAATCGGTTTAAGATCTACGCCACCACTGATACACACAAACACACACACACACACACACACACACACACACACACACACACACACACACACACACACACACACACACACACACACACACACACACACACACACACACACACACACACACATACACACACAATGAAATGAAAATCTCAGAAAGTAATAATTTTCGGCCATGGTGCATGACCTAATTTGGTCAAAGTAGTTTAAACTAACAACACTCTCTTTTTTCTTTAGGGGTTTATAAACTGATTTAAAAAAATATATAGCCACGTGAGGAATCTTAAACACATCATTCAGTAATATGGAGAAAATCTTCTAGTCCTGCGGAGAAGAATCTCCGCAAGAAACTCCATTGATTAAGGTGAGATGCTTGGCTTACCTGGGCCACGTCACAAATGATCAGAAATAGTTGAAGTGGCACACAAGGCCTATTATAGCCCCCCAGAAATAATAATAAAAATAAAATAAAGCATGTTGCACCCACGCTCATCTGTCATGATATTGTACTCCCGAGGAAATAATGGGGGTCGAGGCATTTTAAATTCTAAGAATCTCCACAACCGCGAGGTGTGCCATCTCGGAGATTATTTCCTTGGCAATGAGTGTGGGATGCATCGTGATGTGGTTGCAGTAGACAAGAGCTTCCTTGGCAAACGAAAATTGGCGCAGACCAACGGTGTTGACCACTGAAAACCGCAAGAACGTATGGAAGAGCAAGGACACGGACGCTTCTACTGGGCCCTAACGAGGCCCGACGTAGACTTTTTAGCGTCCGTGAACTGGCTACGGTTTGGTGACCTCTTTGAGGAAACCGAAGGTTTTCTCTGTGCAATTGCTGAGGAGATCATAATGACGAACAATTACCGGAAATATATTCTGAGGGATGACACTGTGGGTATTTGTCGAGCGTGCCGTTGCCCCGGCGAGTCCCTCAGACATATAATTTCCGGTTTTCCGCATTTGGCCAACTGCGAGTACTTGCACAGACATAACCTCGTGGCCAGGATCATCTATCAGCAACTTGCTCTTCAATATGGTCTTGTTGAGTCTGAAGTGCCGTACTATAAGTACACACCGGCACCAGTTCTCGAAAATGGTCGTGGTACGCGCTATTGGGATCGATCTGTCATCACGGACAGGACTATTGTCGCCAATAAGCCTGATATCATGATGACAGATCGATCTCAATGCCGGTCAGTGCTCGTCGACGTCACCATCCCGCATGTAGGTTAGGTTTTCTATATTGTATATTTTTAGTTTAGTTTAGTTTAGTTTATTTATTTATCAATGTAATGTTACAATATAGATTGCATTGCATGTCAAAAAATACGAAATTACATTGATATCGTCAACAAAACATTAATACAAAATGAAAAAAATAAAATAAAATAATACAATAATATAATAACACTCAAATAATCAAAAACAACAATGATAAACAAGTAATAAATGGTCAGTTTCCGATGTCAATACACAAAAAACTAATAAAGGTCAAATATCAATAATAATTTTACAATTTAAGTTGCATATATTCGTCGACAGAGTATAATGGATTATCCAATAAAAGGTTTCTCAGCTGATGTTTGAATGCTTCGTCGGATGTTACATTTTTAAGTTTAGCGGGTAGACGCTCATAGAATGTGGGACCGATGACACGCGGGTTCTTAGCCGCAAGTGCCATGCGACGGGGAACTGTTCTCAAACGCCCTGTGTGGCGGAGCTCCTTGCCAGGAATATTGACTCGTGCGAAGGATGAAATATTATTTCTGACGAACATTATTGTTTGAAATAAGTAAACCGAGTAGTGCGTCAATATGCGGTGCGTTACGAAAAGGCTGAGTGCTGAGTGAGTGAGTGAGTGTGTGTTTTGTATTGGTATAGTTATTTTACTATTATATTTGAACATTTATTGTAAAAAAGCTAACTTATACAATACCTCGGCCAGGTAGCCTCCATACTCCTCGTCCAGGGGTAGCCCGTGCTTCATCACATGCATCAGTGCATCCCGTTTTCTTCCACGATAGCAGCCGCTGTTACCTTTGCCCTTTTTCTTTCTGTAGGTACATATTAAATAAATATATATTTATCAAACGCAAATCGCACTCAGATTGACCTAACGTTTGTGCAAGCTCTAGGTATGCACAATGAAGTATAGGAAATGTATCTATCTATGTAATTGAATACTAGCATCCATTACAATACTAGCTTCTGCCCGCGACTTCGTCCGCGTAGGATTTGTTATTCAGCCAATCCATGTTGCGGGGATCTCGATTATCGTTATCGTTATCGTTTCGTGCACTTTAGCTTATGTGTTAATTCAGGGTATAAGCGATCTCGATTCCCAATTTCCTTTAAATCCGCCCAACCGTTGGAGAGTTAAGGAGTAACAAACTAACATACACACACAAATCGCATTTATAATATTAGTGGGATAGGCAATAAGGTGACTGTACAGAATATAAATGAATAAATATCAGGGGACAATCGCACAGAAATCAACCTTCTCGTAGTCCCAAACTAAGCTCTCGGCTTGTACTAGGCAACAATAAACATGCTTTAGTATGTAGAAAAATACACACCTAAATATTTAAAAAAACAACTAAGACTCAGCAACAAATACTCTCGATCATCTAACAAATGTCAGCCCTTCCCGGGATTTGAACCCAACCAACCAACTAGTAGCTTAGTTGGTTGGTTGTGTTTAAATCAAACCGTTGTATCATCTATATAATAAAAATGAATCGCTAATTGTGTTGCTGAGCGCAAAACTCGAGAACGACTGAATCGATTTGGCCGATTTCTTTTTTGTTGTATTGTATGAAATCTAAAAAAACCCACCGGGAATGTCGAAAATTTACAGCGGGGCCAAGCCGCTGGCGGACCGCTAGTACGATATAAGTATAATGCGGACAGCTAGCTGTCACTTTAGTTTAACGACAGTGTCATATTATTATATAACAACTATTGCTCTGTGGTTAAGTTAAAAAGTTATATTAGCAGTCCAGCTCTCAAAGGAGTGGTGGAGTGTAATTAGAAATACTTTAATTTTTAACCGTCGATAGACACACGGTATTTTACGGAATTATACTTATTTGAATACACAAGAGTGTCCAATGGATAATACTCCTGCTGTTGGTACGACATGACATGGAACTGCGGCTAGTTTCTTAAAGAGTAGGTTATTTATAAGTATTTCTTCATAGCTGACCCGGGTAGGTAAGTAAGAGTGCTTTCTTTAAAGAAAACCGGAATATTATTTATCTAAATTTCATAATTTATAATATTCGCTTTTAAATATATTTTTTTATAGCATAGAGAAGGCAAACAAGCGCACAGGCCACCTGATGGTAAGTGGATGCTCGTAGATGCCCATAGACATTCGTATTCACAAGACTGCAAGCCTAAGACTGCAAATGCGTTGCCAACCCTGAGGACTAAGATGAAATGCCTCTATGCTAGTCATTACACCGGCTGTCTTATCCCCAAACCGGAACACAACAATGAGAATACTGCTGTTTGGCGGTAGGTTAATGGATAAGATGGTGGTAGCCATCCGGACGGACCCTGCACAACGTCCTACCACCCGCAATCTTATAGTAGAAAACTTATTAATAGAAATCGAAATAGACACATTGATTTGAAGAACAAAGTTAAAATATAATAACAGAGAAATCATCATGAACAAAGAATGGCAACACAGAAATCAAAACAAAGACAATAAAGAAGGAAAGAAAAAAAAGTAGGATGATGTTGCCATGGGTGATTCTGTGACGTCGAAATTGGCACCATTCAGCACTATGTCAAGGCATAGACCGCGGCGCTGGTTTTCAGTGGCGCCATCGTGACACACGAACGAAGAGACAGCGTTTAATTAAAGAATATAATAAATAGTAGTTGATTAACAAGTAAGATAATAAGAATAATATTAAATAAAATTAGAACTATTAAAACGGAGTAAAATAGACACGTATTACAGAAAGACATCCCCTCAACAGGATAAGTTCGCCGCATGTACCTTTTATGTGTCTGTCTTTTTTATTACATGTTATTTTCCTTTTCGTGCAATAAAGTATTTTACATACTACATACTTTTCGCCGTAAAATCATCAGGTTTCTATGAGGAAAATGAAATTCCGTTTGTAACGTTTGTACAACTCATTCTTTCACACATTCATGAAACAATTTGACATGATATTTACATCTAAATCGGTCATGGTCGGTGGCGCAAAGGTTTTCAGTGACTGGGCTACTGCGGGCTTACATAAACGAAGAGCAATACTGTATCAACTATATGAGGAACGACGGTTTAACGCTAGTGAAGAGTTTAAGGAACATGTCAAAGAGTATTCTAAGAATTTCAAGTCAGACTGCCGTATAGCTAAGCGAAACTTTTTAAGTGATAAAATCTTGAATAGCACTGATGTCATTAAAACGACTTGGAAAATAATTAATGAAGAAACAGGTCGCCGGAAAAAGGGATTTAATGACTTTCGTTTAAAAGTAGATGGTAAAATCCTAGAGTCTAATTTAGATGTCGCAATTGAATTTGAAAATTATTTTACCAACATACCAGTGTCCACAACTAAGTGTCTGAACTCTTCGCCGGCGTCTGCCATTTTATTATTAGAAGATAACGTGTCTGAATGCAGTATACACTTTGAATTCAAGCACGTTACTGCCTTGGATGTAATCAAAGCATTCAAATCAATTAACATTAAGAAAACCAATGATCTTTGGGGGGTTTCGGTTCACGTCCTTAAATCCTTAATGGAAGTCATAGCATCTGACTTAATGATCATATTTAATCACTGTGTTGATTGTGGTGAGTTTCCTGATCTTATGAAACATAGCAAGATAATTCCATTATTTAAAACGGGTAGTACTTCTGACCCCACTAACTTTAGACCGATATCGATACTACCCACTTTCAGTAAAATCTTTGAGAAAATAATTTTATCACAGTTAATGCAACATTTTCAAGATAATAATTTATTACATAATAAACAATTTGGTTTTACTCGGGGTCGCTCGACAACCGAAGCTGGTGTTGAGCTAATTAAACATATTTTTGATGCCTGGGAGGGGTCACATGATGCTTTAGGTATTTTCTGTGATTTGTCCAAGGCCTTCGATTGCGTTAACCATGACACATTGGTCAGGAAGCTACACCATTATGGAGTTAGAAGTACTGCGCTAAACTTAATTAAAACGTACTTATTCGGGAGAATACAAAGGGTAGACGTGAATGAAAAACGATCACCTGGGTCTTTGGTCTCAATGGGCGTGCCACAGGGCTCAATTTTGGGTCCATTTCTATTCCTCATTTACATAAATGATTTACCATACCTTATAAAGGACAACCATGATATAGTATTGTTTGCTGATGATACCTCACTCGTATTTAAAGTCAAACGACAACAGGAGTTTAATGTGGATGTAAACAATGCTATATCAAAAGTAGTACATTGGTTTAGTGTTAATAATTTATTACTAAATGAGAAAAAGACTAAATGTATTAAATTTATGACTACCAATGTGAAAAATAGACAAACTACTGTAACTATTAAAAATGACAAATTAGACTTAGTTAATGATACAGTATTTCTTGGTATAACGTTAGACTCAAAACTCCAATGGGGTCCTTATCTGGCTAAATTAGCGAATAGACTAAGTTCTGCAGCTTTTGCAGTTAATAAAATTCGGAATCTAATAGACTTGAAAACCGCTCGATTAGTTTATTTTAGTTACTTCCATAGTATAATGTCATATGGTATTTTACTATGGGGTAGTGGTGCTGACGTAAACAGCATCTTTGTTCTGCAGAAGAGGGCTATTCGTGCTGTTTACAAGATGGGTCATAGAGACTCGCTTAGAGATAAGTTCAAAGAAACGAATATATTAACCGTATACAGTCAATATATTTATGAAAACATTATGCATGTTCATAAGAACATCAGTAATTTTAGAAAGAACTGTGACATACATAATGTTAATACCAGAAATAAACATAAGCTCGCAGTGCCCTTTACACGGCTTCACAAAATAAAAAACTCTTTCATGGGTAATTGTACAAGGTTCTATAATAAGCTCCCAAGTAGTGTTACTCATTTATCAGTAAATAAATTTAAGAGTTACGTTAAACGTAAACTAATTTCTAAAGCTTATTATAGTATTAAAGATTATATGAATGATGACAATGCTTGGGACTGATTATTATTATATTATTATTTTTTTGCTATACAATTTTATTATTAATGACCGTGGAGACTATATACATCTCCCTGTACGATTACCTATTATTTTAATATGACATCTGGAGACTTTACATCTCCAAAATTGACCGTGGAGACTTTCTACATCTCCCTTATTTTATTTTTTGTGTTTTTTTTATTTTTATAATTGTATTTAATTTTAATTTGACATCTGGAGACTCTTTACAGCTCCAAAATTGACCGTGGAGACTTTCTACATCTCCCTTGTTTTGTGTTTTTTGTTTTTAAATTATATTTAATTCTTAATTTAAATTTGACATTTGGAGACTGTTTACATCTCCGAAATTGTATTATTTATTTTAATCCGACATTTGGATATATTTCATTATTATTACTACTGGGACCTGTACATCCCTGTGACATTTAAATTGTGTAGCTTAAGTTTAGTATTGTAATAAGTGATTTATTTAAAAAAAAGGCTTACTGTTGAGTTTCTTGCGGCGCTTCTTCTCAACAGTGGTCTCTTTGGAAGCGCTGGTAGACTCAGACTTGTAACAGTGCCTACAGGGCCTACTTACAAAACTTTATAAATAAATAAATAAATAACCGTGTTATATACTTATGACCAATAAATATATTTTCCTTATATAAAACAAATCATTAAAACACCTAAGAGAAACAAGCCGAAATCTGCGTCGCTCTGGTCGCAAAATTCGTTATTGTGTTATTTTCTATAAGTAGACAGTTTAAATCAAAGTTCGAAATCCGTTATCTGAAAACAAGCACATAGCGATTTTTGCAGGCTCAATACGCCACTGTGGCTTGTTCGCTCGCCATCGATTTTGTTATGCTTACCCCCAGGAACAGTCGACCAGCGACTGCTCGCTGAGGACGAGGTTCCTCCCGAGGGCGCGCGAGAGGGCCCCCTCCACCGCGGCGGTCGTTGCGAAAGCCCAGCATGACCCGCACATTCCCTGATCTGTGAAAAAATATATGTAAAAATTTCAAAACTCGAAATAAGTGTTTTTAATTGGCCACGTGAGGGCTGTTTTACACGTCGGTAATATGGTGTACCCTTGTTTTGTCGACAACCTTTTCATCGAATATTATTTCATCGACAACGATCCATCGAAACTTTAGTACTAGTAATATTGTTTGGCGTTATCTTATTTCAACTACTATTTATTTAAATTTATCTTACTACGTGGAAATACTAATCAACGAATATTACTTAATCGCAGATTTGTATCAAAATATCTTAATTGGTACAACTACAAAACATTGCAATTCATTTCTTCGACGTATTACTTTAATACAATTTTATATGTCCAATTGCACATTTATACATTTTTCAAATTATGTAGTGTGACATACAAATATGTATAATAAAACTGAGATTTATTCGCTTGCCGAATGCAATAAGGGCACAAATCAAAAAAGCAACATTTGGAGAAATTGGCTGTCAAAGTTTTCATGAATGGGTTTGTGTCCGCAAAAACAGATGTATTTTCCCTAAATTTGCAGTTATACATATTGTAATTGGTATTATCTATTCTGTAGAATATATTCCTACATATCATTTTTTTTTTTTAATAATAGTTGTATAATTTTGATATTTATATGCGATTAAATATGGGTACTTGGAGTTGAGCCCTTATAGCACAAAGAATGTGTGCTATTTTTGTTAACTGTGAGAAAAATGTATGACAAAATAAAATAAACTATCTTCAAATGTTTAAGTTAAATTAAGGGGGAAGGTTAATTAAATGAAAAACGGTAATCGTTACACCATATAATTTATAAGTATCATCCATGGCACAATGTATACCTACCTATTTACCAAATAGGTACTTTTACATAACACTTATAATATAGGTAACCTTTTTCATAAAATACTTAACAAATAAATCAAATATTTAAAAATGAATACACTTATATCTCGTATCAAATTATCACATGTTTAACTGTGATGGTAAATCGTAATTCCTTTGCGAACATCTCGTTTACAGTTTAAAGTAAACTTCCCAAATCTTAAACGGGAAAAATATTAAGTTGCATAAAACTAAAACAATAATCATCAAAAAATAACTCGTCTCCATAAAAAAAAACAAAAAATAAAGCTTATCTACTAATTCTTTCACAACCATTTTTAAAGAAACACTTAAATCACTTATCTTTGAGATCAAGAATACAGTATACCTAATCAGTCATGACTGTTTAAGGTTTTCATTGGTTTTACATACTTAACACTTTTAATATTACCTATCTTTATTCGGACGCTGCTACGCAATAATGTGTTAATCCACAACTATTTAGCAATAAAGTGTCAACCCTCAATACTATCGTCTTGGGTTGAAATTTTATTGCTAAATAATTGTGGGATGACACAATTTTGCATCCTTCATAAAATGCTTGACAAATATGTCAAATCTCAAAAAATAGGGTTAAACTATACTTTCTTTTATCACAAGTTTAAGTATCATGCTAAACCGTAACTTTCTAAGAAAAACTAAATTGCTAATAGGTAATAATATTCTAATATTGCGAACATCTCCTTTATAGTTTAAAGTAATTCTCACAAATGAAAAAAATAACTAGTCTCTTTTTAAAAAAAACGTTAGTAATAAAGTTAACTTTTCATAAATCTATAACAACTATTTAATAATTCCAGACAACAGCAAGCACTATTAGTATAGGTAAAACGTGAAAACTTCTAAAATTTTAAATAAAGACATCAGCTTTTGATTGAACTAATACAGTAGGTACGAAAAAGAGTAAAAAGAAACCCTAGACGTCCATCTTTTTTACTCTACGTCTTCTGAGTTAGAAGACATTTCTTCAGGGACATAATCACGACACTCTTTGGCTGGCAAGTTCCGGTACCAGTGGTGAAGTTCCGCGGGTATTATTGTTACGCCGGCGTGGTAAGGCGTTTCATTACCCACTAAGAGCGAAGGAGATAACACTATTGGGAATGAGACAGCGATGCGCAGGTCATTCCAAACCCTTGTGCCAAGGACGTCGCCATTGTTAACGGAGCGAGCAGGTAACAAGGCGTAGAACAATACAGAAACGAATAGTCTCGGTCGTCCTCGGCGGAGCAAACAACGTCGATCTTTCCGGAAGATTTGGTGGATGGAAGACGTTCTGGAATAACGTGGGAACTATAAAAGGCGAACCGCGGTTGTGGGCAGTCAGTCTTTACTTGGAAGCGAACAGTGCGATCAAGAGCTACCCGAGCGATCTAAGTCTAAGTCTTCGAAGTTTTTGTGCGTTAATTGTTTTGTAGCGGTTTTTGTGAGTGCGTTATTAAAGTCTACTTTTGCTTATCGGTGTTTTAGTGCATTTCTATCAGTTACCTACCCCCACGTACGTAACATTTGGTGTCAGAAGTGGGATAGAAAATGCCAGTAACTCCGCGAGATCAAGAGCAGGAGGGGGTCAAAACCCGGAGCCAAACTGCAGCTGACGACTCTGCGGCTGCAGCCGGCACGAGTACGTCCACCGCTACAGCATCGGCCACTACAGCTGCGTCACCTAAGCCGGAAATGGATCTGAACGCGATCTTTCTCCTGTTGAAAGAACAATCCAGGGCTCAAAAGGAACAATCTAGAGCCCAAGAAGAACAAACTAGAAACCTCCGGAATGAGATACTCAGTAAAAGCAATCTCAAGAGGAACAATCAAGAATTATCCATGAAGAGCTACGCAGTCAGAAGAAATCTCAAGAGGAACAATCGAGAATTCTCCTAGAGGTACGAGAGGCCACTTCCGAATGGAAGAAAGAAATGACTGAAGTTCAAGGAAAACTTGCTGACATGGACATTAAGTTCGAGAACCGCCTCCATGGAGTTGATGATAAAGTCGAGGACCACGAAAAACGTCTCCAGGCTATGAGGAACGAAGTTAAAAAGCTTGAAATTAAAGTGACCAATGGTTCCCTTGGGTGTGAGACTTCTGTCCCGGTTGCTGGAAGATTTAAGGTGCCACCGTTTGATGGGACTTCGTCATGGACAGCCTATAAACTGCAATTTGAGTCGGTCTCTCAGGCGAATGGCTGGAACAAAGACCAAGCGAAGACGGCCTTAACCTTGGCGCTACGAGATGAAGCCCTCGCTATTCTGGAAGCGTTGGGGAAAGACAGGACATACGACCGCCTTCTTGAAGCTTTGGAAGCACGTTACGGGGACAGTCATCTAGAGCATGTATTCAGAGCTCAACTGAAGGATCGAGCCCAGGGACGTAGTGAGTCAATACAACAGTGGGCCCTTGAAATAGAAAAATTGGTCAGAAAAGCGTACCAAAGTGCATCGGCTTCATTTGTGGACAGCATGCTAGTACAGGCCTTCATTGACGGAATCCGTGATTTGGAAGTCAGAGCTGCTGTGCGACTAGGACATCATGGGAGCCTGAAGGATGCAGTTGCCCTTGTGCGTTCTCCTCAGTACGTCGAAATGGAATTATGTAATTATGATGTCAAATTTTGTTTGTATAAGAATAATTAAATCGTATTATACAGGAACATAATAGGTGAAAAACTTGAGTAAATGGCCTCATGCATGTAGTAGTGTACAAAACTAATTACGGAATTGACGTCAAATTTCAATATACAATGTCGAATGGTCTCTTCTAATACTTACCTACAGACGTGTTATAACTTATAACTACATGCAAGAGGTCATTTACGTATGTTTTTCACCTATACTTTCGTCCTATAAATAACTCTTAATTTAATATCACTTAATTCAATTATATTTTATGTAATTTACAAGTGCGGCCGACATTACGGATTTAATTTGCAATAATGTAGGTATAGAATAATAAGGCAGGTAAATACTTACTGTTGTGGTGTAATCAAACGTTTAGTTCCTTTATATTTCCTTCGATTCATTGTGAAAGCACATGAATAAGTAGCGGGCACAACTTAAAAATGAACCTGAAAAATTATGCAATACGGGCACAACTAAGAAATGCCTCTATAGCACAATTTACCGCGTGCGTTTGCGACGAGTGCAAGCGGCCGACTGGTGATGGGCCGGTATAGCACGAAAGGGATAGATAGTTTCTCACAGTGCTATACCGGCCCAAATGCCATCTATGTTCTGTTACAGTAAACATTTGACTGAGGCCTTTAATGCATACGGTAAATTGAGCACTTTAGATCACGATTCCGCAATAATCTCAAAACTCGAAGATTTTGAGTTGTGCCCTTATTGCATTCGGCAAGCGTATTGGTGTATCAAAGTAGGTTAGGTTAAGTTAGGACTGCGACCCCCAAGAAAACGAACTGTTGACAGAAGTGGGTTAGGTTAGGTTAGAACTGCGACCCCCAAGAACACAAAAACATGACACATTAATAGTAATGTGTAATAATAGTATTACAATAACTCTTATTATTATTATCATAATATTATAATAAATTAGGAACATAGCTATAATATAATCGCGCAGAGTGAGTGATTGCGTTTAGTTTTGATAGCAAAATATTACCAATTCAAATAATTTTATGCAGAGTAAATATTATTACAAGTAAAAAAAACCAAATTAAAAAGACCCGATATGAATAGTCATGACATGAATTTTATTGAAATATGTCAACTACTAATTAAAAGACCTCGGTTCAAATTACCTAGTATCGAGTCCACGACGCAATGACTTGTCGATGAAATGAAAATACATGAAACGTTGTCTTTGAAATAATATTCGATTAAAAGTCTGTCGGCAATTCAATGGTAAACCCGGTAATATACAGTGAATCTGGTAGCGCTTCGGACAAGACCATCATTGTGGAGAAGAAGCGCCGCAAGAAACTCCACCAAAAGGTCATTTTTTCAATCATAAAACCTTATAATACTTAAAAGTAAGTTGCGTTAAAATGTAATATAGTAATAAATAATAATTAATAAAATCATTACAAATATAAGGCGCAATAGCTAGTTCATATACCTAAATAATAATAACTTATTCGCCTTCTGTGTACTATATATACATATATAAATAAACTAGTGTTCAGTGTAGAACTTAAACCCGATAGGTATACGTTTTACTAATATTGCAAAAGATTCGCAGTAAGTATCAAATAGCTGTTTTTCCAACCTTAAAATCTTCATCTTATTTCCAAATTTGAGGCTTAGGTTCCAAAGAACAGATTACCCTTACTCTTATAGTTTCCAAATTCCCCAGACTTACTCGTATATTCAACATTATCCATCATCATGTCAGCCGAAAGGCGTCCACTGCTGGACAAAGGCCTCCCCCAAGGCTTTGCACTCAGACTTCTTGGGTCTTCAGACTCAGAGGTCTTGTGCTTTTCGCATCCACCGCGGTCCCGCGATCCTGACGAGGTCGTCACTCCATCTTGTTGGAGGCCTACCTACAGCTCGTCTTCCGGTCCACGGACGCCACTCCAGAACCTTCTGAACTCGTATATTAGCACTACCTACCTATTTGCCATGGCGCCAAAGAAACTTACTTTTGACAGGCCCAATGTACCCTTCTTGTCTCATATCAAACTCCTCAGGCAGTTCTTGGACGATCTCTTCTACTTCCTTAGCAGAGTGGGGGAAGGGTACCGGCGCGGTGGGGGGTGAGGATCGGAGGGTTCCGCTCATGAGCCGCATCTCGGCGTCAGTGAGGTCAGACAGGTGGTTTAATGCCAGCTTGTAGCCGAGGTTCTTACGGTTGCGCTCTACTACAAATCTGTGAAATAGACGAACATGGAAGATTCTTTATTGCAGTTAAATTACAAAACTGAGAGGAGGAGGAAGCAGGGGTGTTTATTCTCCTAAAAATGTCATTCGTTCGGTCGAACAAGTGAGTTTAAGTGGTCGGCGAGTTTGAGTAGTCCCGTCAAAGCGTACGCAGCAGGGCTTAATTGGGAATGCATGCGCTAAAATGTGATTTGTATTCTCTGACGGGACATATACACTGATATATACACCTCAGTAACCTTTGTGCTTGGGATATAGAATATAATAGAAAAGAATAAACATTCATTCATGACTAACATACAAACAGACCGTAACAAAATACTGACATGGACAAGATACCTGTTGTCAAGAAATGGTTGAAACTCAGTGTTATGCCGGCGTTAAGTCCAGCGCTGGTACACATACCAGCTTTAGTGCTGGTGGCGCTGGTGGATATACTGTTATATAGCTTGAACCCGTAGCCTGTAGCGTAAGTTTAGCTTTAGATTGTTATCCAGAAATAGCTTCTGCCTGCGACTTTGTCCGCGTAGACTTCGATTATAGTTGTTCTCTCGGGAACTTTTAAATTTTCCGTGAATATTTATGTGTCGTCCGAATTGACCAACATACAGCTGGCTGTTTGCGGCTTTAGAAGAAAAAGAATAAAAAAAAAACAAAAATATCAAAATGGTTTATTTGGTGCAAAACACAAAACATTCATAATGTAATAAAATAAATAAAATGAGACAGTTAAGAACATAATATAGAACAAAAACTTAAAACTATGTTTACCTAATGCACCAATTTGGGTGCCACTCAGCATAGTGTCAGACATGTAAATGCCGTGACGCTGATTTTCAGGGCAACCATGAAGAGGAGGGGGGGGGAAGCGCTGCTGGTCCTTTCATATGTATGTGTATAAAAGCGTAGGTATAGGTAAAGTAACTGAATTATGGGAACTGTAAACATAATGCACAAAAAGATAAATATATTAATAGGATAAATAGGATAAACATACACAGAGAGGTGCTTTAATAGATAAAATGAAACAATGTGAAAGCGACAGTGCAATTCTGACACATATTATAAGTATAAGTAATAAGTAGTCCAAATGAAGAGTTTTATGGTCGTTTTAGAGCATTAGATGTGAAAAATTATTTGGTATAAATATTAAATGAACACCAATTCAAGGTTATCAATGTAGCATACTTACTTCCAGTTCTTGTGAAATATTTGTTTCCTCGTTTCATGCTCTTCATTTTCCTTGTAGCCTCTTCCGTGGTGTTTTTTAAAGCTGAAATAGTTCGCTAATTACAAAATACGTAGTGATTTATAACTTGTTAATTAATGAAATAACGATTTTTTTTTATGCCAATGAAAATTCACGCGAGCACTCAGGCTACCTGGTACGTGGGATCTGAGACCCATAGACATTTGAAATCTCAAGACTACAATCTGACAACTGCAATCCTAAGACTTCGAATGCGTTGCCAAACCTGAGGACTGATATGGAATGCCTCTATGCTAGTTATTTAACATTCATTACAAATTTATTATTTTTAAATAGGTTTTCTCAGTCTGAAGATTAAGCATTTCCATTTGACCTAATAATTGACTGGCAGATAATTCCTTATGGCCATAAACCGGCCATTTGTACTATAAGTTATTGAGCAAAAAGTTCAAATAAATATCATCATGGTACCTGTCAAAGGCGACGTCAAGGTCCCCGTCAAATGATGGATGGAGACTCTTCACGGTTCCTTGGAAGTCTTCCGAGGCAAATGAACACTGGTACTCTACACAAAACATATAATATAATACAAAAGTAATAGTCCCAATCAAACGCGCTCGAAGACTCGGCGACAAATTGGCTCGTCCAATAACTTCTAGGACTCTTTGCTGGTAGGAAAGTCTTTGCCTGGACAGGCCATCTTAAATGCTTCTTTAGCCTCGGACAAGTTTTTTTTTTTTTTATTTATTCAGCCTGTTGAGTGTCCCACTGCTGGGCAAAGGCCTCCCCCCTTAATTTCCACAAATCCCTATCAGTGGCAACGTCCGGCCAGTTGTCAAGAAATGCGTCCAGGTCGTCCCGCCATCTCCGCCTGGGCCTGCCTCGTCTTCGCCACCCATCTTGCGGCATCCATTTGGTGACAACGGTAGCCCACCTATCCGGGTGCATGCGGCTGATGTGCTCGGACAAGTACGTTTTTTTTTTTTATATCATTGGGAGGCAAACGAGCATGTAGGTTACCTGATGGGAAGTAAACACCTTCCCTCGAAATCACTAAGTGATGGGTGGAGGGTTTACCCGCGAGTGATAACGTACTATGTACCGAGGACCAAAAAGCTGAAAGGGCAACACTAGAAGGGCGAATGCCACCACGCCTATTAGGTAACCTTAACGTTGTAAGAACATCTTACTATCAAGTTTGATGATAATATTTTTTTGATTTCGGTCAGTAATATTTTCGTCTATAAAGTCACAATAAAGATATTTCCAAAATGGGCTGCAACGCATGGCGTAAGTAAATTTAGGGACAAATAAACAAACGCGTAGTATCAATATGGCCACGTGAGAGTGTATCTGAAGAATTGCCTGACCGTCAGCATATTCATGGAAGCGAGTGATATTATCATTAATGCAAGTTGGTAACGCTTCGCTGAAAATTGGAGCGCCTAGGTGACGTGATTCTTTATATCAAACTTTGATACCTGGTCCAGCAGTGTCAGTATTCTCAATTATTTCTAGTATTTTGTGGTCACGTATATTTTGAAGTAAATTTCAGTATAATATGGGAATATTTCTAATTATTAGATTGTTGTTAGCTTACCTTTGTCAATATCGAGGTCGTCATCGCATATGACAGGGTTGTAATCATAGTAATTGTAAATTACATGTTTTTTCAAAATGCCTTCCTTGACTGAGTATTTTTTCTTGACGATCCTAAAATAATATTTTCATGTATACGTTGTATGTATTTAAAATGGTTCTGTCAAATTCGTTTTTTTTTGGTCCCGCCTCAATAAGAGATGATTAAAAAAACGTGTGTGTCTCGGAACGCCCGACATAAGTGATAACTTAGACTATTCTAAGTTGAACGATTTAAATTGAAATTGAACACACTAACAAACCTAAAAAGTGGTACACTGTTGAAAGTGGTCATATGGACATCTCTTTTTAACGAAGGGCACTTGTAACAGCTGCGAAGAGTACTATTGTATTAGCTGTTTTACCTTCCCATAAGAAGTTATCACTTCAAAAACCCATACTCACTGGACTGGCACGTCAACGTCCCTTGGCCCTTTATACGTATAAAGAAGATTTTCTATTTTTGCGTTGTCATCTTCGTATAGATTTTCCCAAACGACGACTTCACGGCCCTCGTGTTGAGTGCTCCCTGAAAGTTTATGTTATCTTAGTAGTCAGTGGCCTAGTGGCTTAAGGTGTCATTCCTCAGCCGACCACAGACGGCAACGGCAGGCTTCACTACTGGTTTCTATGTTTTTTTGGATTTACCCTTGTTTCACCGACACTCATTTTATAGAACGTATCACTTTGCAGAATTTTCTAAGTCAGAAACCATCTAAAAAACGATTACTAACTTGGAAATCTGTTTAAACTTAGGTACTTCTAAACTTCTAATTTGAGAGATTGCCTGGAAATTTGGACAATTGAACAATATGGTACTATAGGCCATAGGAATCCTCGATGAATTAAGGGCTAATTTTGAAATAGGCAAATTGACTATGGCAACCCTCGCACGCACAAAAATTAATCAAGGTATCAGCGATACGAAAAACAAGGGAATGAATACTGAGATGACGGCTAATATGTTTGGAAGAAAGAGACGCTGCGCCGAATACAAATGATTGATAAGGGCAAGATGAAAGAGCCGGCAGCTTCCTCGCTCAACGAATGAGCGTGACCTAACCACGCCTACGTAATTATTATTTTCATTACTAAATAAAAAGCAAGCTTTGAAATCATGACTGCATTTTTTGATACTGTCGTCGATAAATCATTTATCAAAATTGATTGACCAGTTAATTAGTTACGAGGGGAGATAGGAACGGACACACATACATACATACAGGTCCAACACATAACCGCACATTGCGGTTGGTAGGATCTTGTGCAGGGTCCGTCCGGATCGTTACCACCATCCTATCAATTAACCTACCGACAAACAGCAGTGTTTGCATTGTTGTGCATTGTTGTTGTTGAAGCACAAAAAAACCCTTGTTTTGTGCTTCGCCGCTGTCGGGTAAAAAGGTACACAGCATAAAGCTTTCGATGAAGTAAAATTCGGTCAAATGATACATTCGATGAACTTAGTGTCAGTTAAACAAGGGGACGCCGACAAAGAGCTTTCGTCCTTACTTGCATATACATAATAATTATCCGCCGGAAACGCTTCATGGTCACGGTTTTCGTCACGTATTTTTTTTACGAAGCAGGTCATCTCGTTCTGCGTCCAATCCGATGTCTTTGGAGAAATCTGCGACACGATGAGTTTAATGATATGATATAATAAATGGTATGGACATACGGAAAAGCAGACAAAAGATTTTCGAACTTAAAATACGAGTAGGTAACCGTTTAGCTTTTCTTCATGTAGCGTTTTTCTTATAGCGTTATTTAATGTGATCGCCAAAATTACCACTGGATTATTTTACTAGTCGCATTTTTATGCATTCCATAAACCTAACTTGACAGAGTCGATTTCTCGGTTATTTTGGCCCTAGAGTCTGATATAAAAGCGAATATAACCCAACTTACCTTCGTAGGTATTATAAGGAAATTTTGCAATTGTTAAAATTACACACCGAACACTATACCGCTATACCACATAATAGCGACATGACGAAAAGCGTTAAAAAATGAACGTTTATGAAAAATGGTAATAAAAAAAATCACCAAACACCGCCCCTTTTTACATCTGAGCTGATTCGATTGTGAGGGTTTTTCTAATTAAATATGAATCGCGTTAAAAAAAACTCTAAAACAAAATAATAAAATAATAATTGACACACAAAAATTAATTAAAAATACATAAAAAATACGTACCGTATAAGCCAGTCCGGCCCGAGAGTTGTGGAGTACCCAGCGGTAGTACCTCGTCACCATGCCCTGGTCCACGCTGACGCGGGAACGTTTCCTCTCCGCACTGAACCTGCATTACAATAGAGTCCAGTGTGCGAACACCAGGGATCGGAAATTCTATTCAATATTTGGGCATCTCTTTAAAAGTCTGTACAATAAGGACTAAAATTAAGTAACGTTAACTTTTCCGCTGAGTTACGATAATTTGTCGTACATTTATAGTACCTCTCAAAGCCAATAAGCAGTATATCAAATTCAATATACGAAGTAAATTCAATCATCACCCGTTAGTAATATGCTTGCACTTGCTACAGGAAATTTGTCAGAGATACCACCATTTGTTTTTATAAAAGTTTAACTAGTTTTCGTAACTACGTGGACAAGTTAAAGTTTCTTCATTTTTTAAAGACACGCCCATTTGGCGGCGGCGTTATTGTTCAGTTGTATTGAGATTATAACTCAAAATTAATTTATCAAAAAAAAAACCCGGGATTTCTGAATAATTAAATTAAGCCAGCATAAATCCATAATTAATTAAGTATTTACAGTTACAATTTGGGGTCCGTTCATTTGACCGAAATACGTTTGGTCGAACGTATCGTTTCGCAACTTTTTCATTTGGCAACCCACTTTTATTTCTGTAACTGTAAATATTTCAGGATTTATTTCTGTACCTTCGCGAAGACCCTGTAGGTTAGGTTAGGTTAGATTTTATAAAAATCCTGAAATATTTACAGTTACAGAAATAAACGTGGGTTGCCAAATGCAACGGTTGCGAAACGATACATTCGACCAAACGTTGTTCGGTGAAACATTAGTGAACCCCTCTTCTTGCGAAGCAATTTTGTGTCCAACTCTTTCCTAAATAGAGCTTGTAAAGCGTACAATGTTAATTATTCCCATGCTGTTTTCCCATTCTCATAAGTCTACAATAAGACTTATTAATAAGTACATTTTATTCAAAAATAAATTTGTGCCCAAATCAACATTAAAACATTAAAGAAATAACTTTTTCTAGGATTTTGACAACTTTAGGTAAATATCGAACCGAATTTTCGATCCCTGTGAGCATGGAAGGTGCTTTGGGTTTGTACACCTCTCTCACTCGCTCTTAATACGGGCGTATGAGAGCGAGTGCGAGAAGTAAAAACCCTAAGGACCTTTTAGAAGCTATTGCACTGTACAGTATTACCAGTATTACAGTAATCGGAAATTTCCTTTTTCTATGAAATACAAGTGACAAATATACTAACAATGAGTGTGTTTCCATACATGAATTCTAAGGACTGAAAGTATAAGCCCTAAAGACATTATTTTTTTCATACTAATTAATATGACACGCAATGTATAGGTAACAAGTAAACAACTACGGGCCTATTATGGTCGTGTTTAATGATAATATCGATGTGGGTAAGTGTGGATAAAACTTCTGTCTAGTATGTAAGTGCGAGAGTGAAGAACGCTTTATCCGCCGCGATAAAGGCGACCTAATAAGAGCCCTAATACCGCTTAAAGACGGAAACGTTAAAGTTGAAATGAAACTAAGTCTGCTTCTCGCAAGTGTCAAATGAAACTTTTCATTACATTGCTGCTCGAGAAAACTTAAAAAATTATGAACATTATATTATGAAGCCACAATTATATTTATTAAAAAATCGTTACAGACAAATTTATGTTCGTATGGAAGACACACACTGTGGTATACCTACTTTCAGTTGCGAGGGCAGGTTTGTATTTCGTGAGGGATTTAATTTGGATTCCTTCAAATCAGGAGTGAATGATTCTCAGTAGAAGCCTATGGCAGTCCATTAAACATAAGCATTGTTTATCTATTAATTAATTATTTTCTTAGTGTCATAGCCCATAGCCCTATCGGGGCGGGCTCGGAGGTTTGCAGGGTGCTCCAGGGAGGTCAAGATAGCCCTCTTTTGCATCGGGCCTATAGGGCCCTTCGAATCTAATATAATAACGCGTTCCGAGTGATAGTGGGACTGCCTCGTTTTTGTAGCGCGTCGGGCTGTTTGCGGCGGCAAGCGTTGAATGTTTTTATGCAACGATGCGCGGGCGCATCCCTGGTGCGCCGGGTGCGGGACAGACCCAATACCATTCTAATAACGATATATGATAAGCCTGATTGTGATTTTATGCTACACTGTGCGGAATTACATGCTCCCACCAGAATGAATTGTGTACCTATTTAATGTAATGTACCCCTTGAATCATGTAAATAATATTTACGTGTTGTTACATAAAACAAATTTGAATTTGAATAGCATCTTGTTTGACCTGACAGAGGAAAACCCCTTGACTTACCATAACTCTAAGGGCTCTCTGATGTGGCCGATGAGATCAATCTTCTCTGCATTGAGATGATATTCGGTGGGCAGCGCCAACGCCGGCGTGGTCACGTCGTCGTCTAAGACAAATACCAAATCAAAACTAATCTATAGTTTCGTTGAAAAAGTGTTATACAAGTAATACTTAATGAGTGGCATTCTTAGCAAATTTCTCTAAAGTGAACAAAGATAAAAGAAATATATATAAAAGATGTTGATTCAGTAAGTAGGCATGGGCACTTTTACACGTCAAAAATCGAAAGCGTTGGAAAGGTCACAAAATATTCTATTGCATCACAAAATTTCTCCTAAATATTATATATATATATTTAATGAGTACAGATGCTGCGTAAGTTGTGGATCGTCCTCTGGGGAAGTCGAACTGATTACTGTTAAGCAGTTTATTTCTATTGAAGTGACCTAACATATCTTTTAGCATTAACTTCTCAAAAACTTTACTTAAAACAGGTAGAATAGAAATGGGACGGAAATTATTTAAATCACTCATCTCGCCCGATTTAAAAAGTGTTATGACTTTACTATATTTCATAAGATTTGGAAAGACCCCCTCTGAAATGAAATTATTGTGGATTACAGCTAAGTGAGGTGCAAAGAAACATGCATTTGATAAAAAACAGTTTTGTCGGATCATGCTCAGTCAGTTTAACAGGCTAATATTTAATATTACACTTTCCTGTCATCTATAATAAAAAATAAGTGTTTTGAAAAACCGAATTTCGCCTTCAAAAACATCTTTACTTGTTTGTAACAAAAAATATGTCCATTTTGTTACCTATATAAGTTGTAAATGTTGGTAACGAATAGGACAGTAACCCATATTGTTATTTTTTAAATCTGAATAAATCTAAATAAATCTCAATTAAAAATCAAATACTTTACCCATTACTTTGTACCCGGAACTAAAATTAAACGCAAACAAAAACAACAATAACATCACCGCCATTGCGACTAAAAACTGGACGGGTCCGTTTTCCCGATTATACTTTTAACGAGGTTATCGAATATAGTTAATTAAAAGGTTCATTACGATATCGCTGCTAAAATCTTATCGGAAATAAAGTCATATCATTGCCCAATGATTAGAAGGGTTCTGTATCAGAGCGCCTAGTTCACGCGCAGCTGCTGTGGTATCAGTTGTTGGACTACCACTCAAGAGCAAAAATACCGGGTCAGAGTGCGTTTTTCATACTAAAGAGGCTATTTCGAAGCCTTGGTTCCTCGCCAGGGAATGCTTTTAGTGAAATCTGATGATGAATACCCCGAGCATCGATACAGGACTTCCAGAGTGCCTAGGATACCCAACTGAATGAATCTGCGGTTACCGCTGGAATTGAGCATGTCCAGAAAAACATCTAAAATGGCAATGAAATGTAAGGAAATCCAAGTGCTGACCCAAACTCTCCCACTGTTCTGTAAACTGATTGTGCGATCAGTTAGGTATCTTAAGAACTTTTGACCTCCTCTATTAAACCTCGGAGTATCTACCAATAAACCTCACTCAAAACAACCCCTGGCGAGGAACCAAGGCTTCGAAATAGTCTCGTTTGTATTAAAAACGCACTCTGACCCGGTATTTTTGCTCCTGAGTGCAGTAATATATAATTAGAACGTAAAAACTGGCGCACACCATCTGAAACGGCGCAGTGTATAAAGTGCGGATGAATACCGCTTAAAGAATGGGATCCTCAGGTATGTCCTCTTTACTGCCCTCCTATGCCAATAAGGGGTATCACAAAATTTAAAGTCAAAGCAGATTAAATCGTGTCCTGCGAGTAATAAGGTTGCGATTACCACAAGAGATTGGTCTTAGATACTGCGATTTGGCTTAGTAGGGCAGTATATTACTTGTATAAAATATTAGATACAAATTAAAGTCCTGCTGCTGCTTGCCGTCTTCATACTTGAGAAGCCCTTTTCGTGTCAAACAGGACATATATCTTTAAAGTTAAAGACGCAACTTTAATACAAAGTTTACTCGTGCCATTTGACAATAATATACTTTTTCTCAAAAACTAATTGTTGGAGCACTTTTTTTTTTAATTTGTAATTTTAATATTACATTTTTTCCTAATCAAGGTAATTTAGATTATTTATTTCTACGGACAGACTACGAAAAATATTGGACATTTTACCTTAGTATTTTTAACTTTTGGGCCTTTTGAGTATTAGGCTATTTTAATGGTAGTCTTTTACATTGTTCCATCCGAAAGATTGTTTAAAATATGAATTTTAACATCCAAACTAACAGACACACATGGCACAAAAAGGTTTATTAACTTAAGCAAGGAACCCCAAATACGGAATAATAATTAGAAATTATTCATTACAAAGTCTAATTACCTATTTGGGTTGAATATATAAACTGGATTATAATATGTCATTAAAAAAATAGATTTAAAAAAAATAACGGTCACCCGTGGGCCTAGTATGGCTGCGTCTATATCGCGTGTCTAGTGCATATAAAGCATCCGTCACTGTCGTACGTGTTTACGTGCCAAAATGTGACAGATGCCTTATCAAAACTTTGTCACGCGATAAAGGCTCCTGGCTGGCCTAACATTTATAGGGCGACAAAATGAGGATAAACCGTCACGAGAGGGACAGATGCTTTATCCAAAAATTAATATGATTATCCAATAATAGGCCCGCAGTTAAGGTCATCGCACATTTGCAGTCTAGCTGTACCGCTAGCTTCGTAGGCAGGGGCGCTACCAATAGTTCCAACTAGCATATGCACGTCGTCAATGTATAAAAGAGTAGCTTAAGGGTTTCCGCAGACGTATCGACGCGGAATCGGCTTGAGCTGGTGAGAAAAAGTTTTATGTCTTTATGATTCCGCGTCGATAGGTCTGGGGAGACCCTAACTTCAAACTCGGATAAGTCTGTGCAAAAAGACAACGGACTTTGCGTCTTTTTTCAAACAAATTAAGCTTTAAATTCGTATACCAAGTTTCAAGGATATATCCGAGTTTGAAGTTAACCGACTCAAATATTTTATGTATACTTAATAAAAAATATTAAAAAAAATTGGGTGTCTCTTGATTCAATTTAATTTATTTTTTACTTATAATATTAACAACGTTTCATTTTACAGCTACATATCACATTTTGTACAATTATTTAAGGTTTTACAAAACCTGACAAGAATGAATTTCATAAAAAAATGGTTTTATGTAAAAAAGTTATGATAACTTGATTGTAATGAAAATTTACATCAGGAATGGTATTAAAAACTATTCTGAAAAAAAAAGTTAATTATTTACTGAGACAAAAAATCTGATAATAGCTAAAGAGCTTAAACGCCACATAGTCTTGTCTACGTCACAGCTACTGCTACGTAAATTCAAATCAGTAGCAAACACTGATAGTATTCAATATTCTTTTCCTCAGTAAATAATATAAAATTAGTATAATTTTGAGATGAACCTGTTTAAGCGTGATTTTTATCAAAACAATTCAATTTGCTGCGAGCGTAAAGGACAGACCTATAGCTGTTATATAGCTCGTCCTTTTCTCTCACCGTAAACTGAACAGCATAGTTGTCACAATAACCCCCTGTAAGAAGCTGTGTTTTTTTTTCTGAGTTGGCGTATGAATATCTTTACAAGTAAAGTGATCTTATACATTACTAATTCAAGCTAATACTTAGATATTGTAATTATTATTGACCAGAAAACGCTACATTTTTTATACTACTAAGTAAATAATTACATAGTTAATGTAACATTTAAGTAAGTACAATTTATTATGAGAATCAGATTGTAACCCATCATTTTATCGAATTTCACTTTATCGATTGTATCACTTCATCGAACGATAATTTACTGAAACTAGCGGACGCTCGCGTCTTCACACGCTTAGAATTCGTTTCCCAGTACTCCCCCTTTTTTCCCGTTGGGGGTCCATTTTCGGAAAATCCTTTCTTAGTGCTCACTTACATCATGAAAGGAACACCTGTACCAAATTTCAAGTTTCTAGGTACAGTAGTTTCGGCTGTGCGTTGATATGTCAGTCAGTCAGTCAGTCAGTTTCTCCTTTTATATATTTAGATCGTGATGTTTTCAGGATATCCTAATCATTCATTACGTAGGTTAGGTAAGGTTAGACTAGCGATTACAAAAAAAAATTAACATATGCAGCAAGAAATGCCTTCCGATGAATTAATAAAATAATAAGACAATTTGTTGATACTGTAGAAATCTCCATTGCACATTGAAAAGAAAGCGCCCAGCTAAGCCAAATAGCAACATCTCAAATAAAACTCCTGCAGTAATCACAACCTCATAAGCAACAGGAAAGGAATGAATCTGCTTTGTCAATGAAATCTGAGATACCACTGGCTTTGGAGCGTAGAATACACTCAGGAGCAAAAATACTGGGTCAGAGTGCGTTTTTCATACAAACGAGACCATTTTGAAGCCTTGGTTCGTCGCCAGGGGTTGTTTCGAGTGAGGTTTAATAGTGGATACTCCGAGGTTCAATAATCGAGGTCAAAAGTTCTTAAGATACCTAACTGATCGCAGAACCAGTTAACACCACAGCGGGAGAGTTTGGGTCAGCACTTGGATTTCCTTACATTTTATTGCCATTTTAGATGTATTTCTGAACATGCACAATTCCGGCGTTAACCGCAGATTCATTCAGTTGGGTATCTTAGGCACTCTAAAACTCCTGTATCGATGCTCGGGGTATTCATCATCAGAATTCACTAAAAGCATTCCCTGGCGAGGAACCAAGGCTTCGAAATAGCCTCTTTAGTATGAAAAACGCACTCTGACCCGTTATTTTTGCTCCTGAGTGTATTAAGGAACACTCGTGCAATAAAAAGTCACATATTATTTCACGAGATCTGCTATTGCTATTTTTAGCTATAGTTATTTATTTTCAATAAGTCCTGACCATCACATACGTTAATTGACTTAAATATTAAATGGTCTGACGGTAAAAGAAAACAAACCAACGTTCATATTTTATCGCCACAGCAAAGTGACCAATGATAGATCCCGTTCCATTGTCAAAATTTCAAAATTTGAGAAAAAAACGGTCGGCGTGTTTTTTATTTAATAAGAAACACTAAAACTACGTCTAAGGCAACTACTTATCGCATTAACAACACATTCATCACCTACCATACTCATGTTAAGCCTAACGGCAGATATAAATAGGTCTACTCCAAGGAACGCTATAAAAGACTCCTAATACCTTCTTCAGATCGTCGGTTTACCCTGTCTTTGTCTGATAGACATCACGCCATATCTACATGGACATGGTCGTTATTTCTGTCGCTCAATATTCATCAGCCTTTGGTTATCCTCTGCTCAGTGTCAGCATCCCTAGGCATGATTGCTATTCTGTCAGCCATTTTTTAAGTCGATTTATCAGCCTGCTTGGATTTGGTCTTCTTCTTCGTCGATTCCTATAGGCTAGCTTGTGATTGCCAACAGCACTGTCTGTAAGTATTAGTGGCAGAAGTAAAACCTTAAGCTAGAATTTTAACTATGAGCTATCTTCTTGTTTCTAATCAAGTGAGAAGCAGATGCAAAAGACGTCAGAACCAAATGACAAACGCATGGAGAAATTCGATGCTGGACCTAATTGATTTAATAGCTCAGTTAGAAAGAACATTTCTATGTTAAAGGAAGTTCGAGTCAAGCTATGGCATTCCTTCTTTCTGTTATTTGATGTCTAGTATTTGTTACATGATTCTACGCCACAAAGTCATCAGCATTTAGTTTCTTAACAAACGACGTATACACTTCATTTTCTGCCTTCAGACCCTCTTCTCCCTTATAATACGGAAACTCATTGCTTGTAGATAAATAATAAAGACCAGGTTTATTAAAATCCGTCTCTAGACCAGCTACATTAGTTTCGGTGCTGTTGAAACAGTCAGCGTATCTAGCAGCTTGGACGGAGTCACATTTTTGACCGATGAACTTCTTCGGGTGTTCCAAAGCTTGCCACCAGTAAAGAACAGATCTTACATGACTACAAATGACTAAACATGGTATGTAAGGTATGTCTCCTGGTTGGTACTCTCCTCCATTGACGTAAAAATCGACATGTCCTAAAGGTTCAGGAGTTCCAAAGCCATCTATGTTGGTATGAAGTATGTCCACTCTTTCAGCATCAGTTGGGTTCAGTCTATGCTCCAGAGGGAGACTTTTGAAGCAAGGCCCAGAAGGATCAAGGCCTGTTAACCTCGATGGTTTGGTCCCGGTCAAGTTGTAGAAATGTTTGGCGGTGTAGCTCGCGATGTGGGACCCGAGGCTCAGCCCCACCAGCTCCAGGTTGTCAGCGGTGAGGCCTTGGTCCATCAACTTAACTAGAAACTCTGCCATCTTTTTCCCGATGACTCGCGTTAGACGAGCCGATCTGAAAATGATAGTGAATGTTTTTTAAGAAAAAATCTATTATCAAATCTACTATTTTTTTTATTATACAAGGGTGACTATTTTATCTGATGTGGTTAGAAAAGGGAAATTGGGCTAAAATGAAATTGGAGCATTTTACTCCATGACCAAAGAATACCTACAACTTATCCACTAATCAGTAACTGTGGTTAACTGGGGATGACTAGCTAGAAGCGGATGTATGTAAGATTTTCTTGGCCACGTATTTTCCTAAAAACTTTCGTAAGAACGTGTTTGTTCATAAACCATAACATGTTACAACGTTACAGAGGTTAGGTGATGTCAGAAATTGGAGCACAAACAAATATGCTGCGACGAGAATATTTTTGCAAAAATAAAGTTTGTAAAATGAGAGTTTGACAACATAATTATTTGTTAAAACACCAGGGGACACAGTCGGTAGCTTATTTATATTATACCTGTTGATAGAAGTCTAACAGGACATGTAAAAATGTGATGGTAAAAAAGTTCGTTATGTAGACATCGACCAAAAAAAAACGGACGTGATATTTCCCTAAAAAGGTGTGAAGCATGCAAGGTCGGCACTTTCGTTTGTTATACACTTCTTAGAGCACGCACAGATACACTAAGCACACACAGCGAATTTGCTTGCTTCACTCATGTCCATGTATGTAGATTATATTCTTTAATTATGCAAATGATAACTTTAAAGCGATGGTAAGTGATTTATATAGTATAAAGATAAGCTTAACAGTAGACTTACTTAGGATAGATGTAGGTGAGGAAATTGAAGGACTCAGTAATGAACACGTTGTACCCTCGCTTTGCGTATGAAGTACCAACCGCTTGGGTATGCGGCCACACTGCACTGTCCAGAAAACCAACGGAGTATAGCACTGTCTTCCTATTCCGGAAATCTGTAAAATACAAAGAAATCGTATGTTTAATTGTGACAATAAGGACCATTTTATTTTAATAAACACTCTGATAAATAGGTTAACTTAGTTATTAACCTCTTCCTACCAAGTAATTCCTGGGTCGATTTCCGGTACCAAAAAGAAAATGTTTTGAGTAATTAGCTTGATTATTTTCTTCCTGAATCTGGGATGTATTTAAAGTATCGGTATATTTAACTACTTTTTTTTTAAGTCTTGGAGTAGGCAAACGTGCACACAGGCCGCCTGATGGTAAGTGGAAACTGTGACCCATAGACATTCGCATTCACAAGACTGCAAGCGTAAGACTGCAAGTGCGTGGCCAACCCTGAGGACTAAGATGGAATGCCCCTATTCTAGTCATTTCACCAGCTGTCTTATCCCCAAACCGGAACACAACAATGCGAACACTGCTGTTTGGTAGGTTAATGGATAAGATGGTGGTAGCGATCCGGACGGACCCTGCACAAGGTCCTACCACCCGCAAAATTATAACTTTAGTAGCCATAGAACAGACCGTGAGTTTAGTTTGGAGCTAGAGCTGGGCTAGATCGATTTGTGCGATATTGTCTTTGATATTGTTCGTCTAAATATACGGGTGTGTAATGATCGGTATAAAAATAATTCATATAATTTCATTTGATATAATAACATTTGATATAATTTTAAAGGATATAATCACTCATTTTATATAATAAACGATTGGTATATTATCAAAATGCATAATTTCAAATACTATAATACTCATAAATTCAAAAAAATAATATTTCTAACGGCTTTCATTACTAATAATATGGTCACAGATCTAACCTAACCTAACCTAGTTAGAAGAAATTGACTAAAACTTCATTATAACAAGGAAATGATAGTTATACTAAATGAGTGTTATGTTATTCGATTGTATGCCGGATGAAATTATACAATATGTTGTTATATGATTTAATTATTATATCAAATGAGCGTTATATCGACTGATATTATAGAAAATATTTTTATATCGATCGTTACGCACCCTAAATATACATCGCGGGTGGTAGGATCGCCACGACCATCTTATCCATTAACCTACCGCCAAACAGCAGTGTTCGCATTGTTGTGTTCTGGTTTGGGGATAAGACAGCCGGTGTAATGTCTAGCATAGAGGCATTCCATCTCAGTCCTCAGGGTTGGCAACGCACTTGCAGTCTTAGGCTTGCAGTCTTGTGAATGCGAATGTCTATAGGTCACAGTTTCCACTTACCATCAGGCGGCCTGTGTGCTCGTTTGCCTTCTATACGCCATAAAAAAAAACATAAATAAAAGTTTTGTTATGTTCCGCTGTGGCGGTAAGACAGTCTGGGAGTGGAGACAACCAGTCGCATTCGGCTTCACTTTTTCATACATTTTACGGTCATCTTTCTTTCTGTATTAAATCAGGCCGATCCATTACTCAATTGTGACACGAGATAAGGACAAACAAACACACTTCCCTTTCACAGTATTACTAGCTTCTACTTCCGCCTTTGTCGCTTTGTCGGAGTCAAATCGTTTATGATTGTTTCTTTCCACAATTCTAACAAAAAGTAAGCTTTAAAAAACCTAACTACTACTAAATATAAATTGTTGTAAATTCTTTAAATAATCATTCTAAATGTAAAATCATGTAAATCCTACTAATAATTAAAACATGAAAGATTATTTTAAATACTTATTAAATGATAGGTACTCAAAGCTCGTCGATTTTTTTTTACAATATGACGTCTGTTTGCCGCTATATTGAATTTTGATAATCGTCATATCTTTAGTGACAGATTAACAAATAATTTCTAGACCGCCACGAAGGAACAAACATACATACATATAAACACAGGCTGATAAACACATAAGCTTCCTCCTTCGGTAGTCCGGTGAAAATATTCCTATAAGTATTTCGGCTTAAAATATAGCATATATCTCTGACACACTAACTACATGTCATATCTCTACTAATAATCACGCGATTCCGCTGTTTAGTTTTGACGATGGAAAACAAACACACATTTGTGTTAAATACTCTCACGAGCATTTAAAACGGGTCACTTTCTATGGAAACTCTATACAAAGTGACCCGCTTACATTGCTCCTACCTCGTACCTAAACGAAATCCGCCATTTTTATTATAAATCTTGTAAACTATATAAATAGGTACTATCGAACCAACGGAACCCTGACCCACCATGGAACCTTGTCACAATGATTGACGTGCGATTGTCGTATAGCGTCGTATGACAGTCCTAACGTCAATCACTGTGACAAGGTTCTATGGTGGGTCAGGGTTCCGTTGGTTCGATAGTACGTTAATAAACAAATAATGAGTACAGTGGGGCTACACAAGTTGCTATCGAATACAAACGTTAGCGTTTGGTGATCACCTATCGCGTTGCGTTGTCAAAAATAAACAAGCTAGCCACGTTGCCCTTAGATACCGACGTTTATATCGTGATAGTGCTCGTGTTGAATTCTACCTGTCAAAATAGTACCGCGTAACGACGGACGACACGTCAAAACTATCACTATTCGTAGCGCGTAGTAGCGCGAGTAATAGAGATCACATTGCAGCGTGTCAGTTGTAACGAGTGATGTATCACATGACTTACGTCAATTCCATACATTTTAGTAAGTGGCAGGTGATCACCAAACGATACCGTTCGTATTCGATGGCAACTTGTCTAGCCCCGCTGAAACGATTTTAATAATATTTCTAATTGAACAAGAACTACATTGATTAAATCTTGTAACCTTTGTTTTTTACATAATTTACACATTAAACAAATACGTCCACATTATTAAAAATCTACATTAATCCCACATCACATCATATACCTTAAAAACAGTACTCCACCATGTAAACAATAACATTTCACCCATAAATAAAGGGCTGTGTCTGATGAATTTAAATGTCAGTATTCAGTAAACTGTCTACGTTGTATGAATAATTCATTCGATGCAGCGATGCCCCGAAGCGGCCAGCGGGCGACAAAAGTTTGGCGACCAACAAAATACCCAATATGTACAAACACAACTCTATTCCGAAGAGATAAGAGTGAGTGTAAATATTTTTGAGTGGTTTAACTTTTGTTGCTTGCTGATGTTTGTCATATTACGGTTATTCTAATTGTCCCAAGGCTTTGACCGTGGTTGAATAGTTTTAAAAATGTGTTGGATCGTCGTCGTCGTCGTAATATTTACAAAATATCTGACTGTTGAGTTTCTTGCGACGTTTCTTCTCAGCAGTAGAATTAAATGCTGGTAGATATTTGACGTGCATAGTGTTTCTGCGGCCTACTAACTGATCAAAACAACTTTTATATATTTTTGGTTCTCAAAGGAGAATGCCCATATAATGCCTGGAATGTACAGAGATAACCTATATGCCAAAAAACATGTTATAATTAAATATAAATATACTCATTAAATTGAAGTCTAATAATGATGGGAGTAATATGCACATTATTTATAGAGTTTTACTTGAACATTCATCGCTCAACCGATTTTATTTCGACCTTTTTACTCGTATCTGCAATATTTATATTATAATTGGCGTGAGACGTCACTTCCACAGATTATTAAGGTATGTCTAAGTCACTTCCATATAAATAACACTATGATGCTAAGGTGCTGGTAGACGTTATACCTATATTGTTTTCGTTTAGTTTTAAATAATGAGCAGTGCTCAGCATTGCATTAATTGCAATATTAATGTTACGCAATTATCGCGTCATCAGTTTGTAAACATACTAAACGTTTTAATTCGTTTTGAAAGAGTTTGAGATGAAAATTGTCTTTGTCTATTTGCATAAAAATAACAGCGTTTCACCAACTTTTTGAGTAATCACTAAAAAAGTTTTCGGAACTTACAATTTCGTAGCATATTTTGGTGTATAATTGGTTCTTGTACTATCGAACCAACGGAACCCTGACCCACCATAGAACCTTGTCACAATGATTGACGTACGATTGTCGTATAGCTTCGTATGACAGTCCTAACGTCAATCACTGTGACAAGGTTCTATGGTGGGTCAGGGTTCCGTTGGTTCGATAGTACACCTCAGGCATTTTTTTGTAGGAGAGATGGGCATTCCCCTTTGGCAACGATTTGCAGTCTTGGCTCTGATGTCTTGAGATTAGAAATGCCTACAGGGCTCAGAGCTTTTACTCTCAGGTAGCATGTCTGTTTGTTTGCAATTTTGTCACCACCTCTCCCATAGTACTCGCCTAGAGCTAAGATAACGACCATTTAACTTGTGTGAATTGTTTCCTGAACTAAATTTAAAAAAAAATGGTTTTATGATCTCTCCGATGAGTTTTCTACTAAAACAAATTTATTCAGGATAGTTTTTAAATAATAATTATCTTTTGTGAAAATGATACCCTATGACGGTGAGAGAACGAGACACAGCTGTGTCATTGCTATAGCTCTACCCTTACGCTCATCCTAAACTCAATGGCTTAAGTTCTCCTTCTATACATCTCTCCACGTACCCATGCGCTTGTCCTTGGCGATGATCTTTGGAGCAGAAAGCACTGGCATGGAGCGCCTGGTCACCTGGCCCTTCAGGAGCTGATGATGGACTACTTGCAGCTGGGGCATGCTGCGGGGGCTGATGCTCGTGTTGCGCATCGTGCCGGGACCTGGAGAGAATACCATCAGTTTAGAACTGAAGTAGGATTTGTGAAGGATAGAAAACGGTCTATAAGAAGAGAAAATGTGGGCCATGCTCAGTGTACGGTTCCGAAGCCATTACTACAAACACAATAATCTATCTTATACGACGTGGAAAAGTGCACCAGCAAAAGAACGTATTTACATGGCGGTTACGTCCTTTTGTTGAGAAGTACAGTTTTTCGGCAATAACTCAAAAACGGTATTACGATCATGTTGAAAATATTTTTCGTTGAAATGTGTTTATTGAGCGTTAGCTTTGTTCTGCAAGTTTCGGAGCGATTATTTCTAATTTCGAAATATAATGTGCCACAATGATTTATGCTGATTTTTTTTTCATCCTCTGTTACATGTGTGAAGAAATAGAATTATTCTTGTTATCTACTAAACTAAGTAGAGGCATCTTTAAGACACCTATACTCCAAGTTTCATCAACGTAGGTACCTCTTGTAGTTTTCAAGTTAATACGTGACATACGGATGAACGGACGGACATTTCGACCTATTTATAAGTCGAAAAAATTTGCGACAGCAAGAATTTAGGAATTGAAAATATGCGTTAAAAAAATGACGATTAGGCAAAAAGGCGAATAGAACATTTTAAAGACATGAAATTATTTATAGTTTGCGAAACATAGGTTGAATCTGTGGTAAAAATACATTAGCCACCAGTGTTTTGACGACTTTTAATTTTTACTGTTCTTGACGTGGTTAGCCAAGTTATTTGTAATTTGGCCTAAGAATGTATCCGCCCCGGTTTTATTTTCATGTACTGACACTACTTATTTAGTTATATGTATACTTAGTAACTGGGGTAATTTATTTAAGATTTTATATTTCATTCTTATTTTTTTCTGAGTTTTTCATGAAAGTTTTACTAAAGATCAAACTCCTTTACCGCCATCATTTGACAAAGTTCCGTGACGTTGGCTAACTTGCGACACGCATCGTGAGACGTTGCCAGATACACTTAAATATTATTTTCAACACACTTGCTCAAAACGACCTTTTTATTCCACCGATTTTTGGCTCATAAACCTAGATATTAAACACGCGTGCTTTTTCAGTATATTACGCACAAGTGCCTTTAGTTTATTAACCCAAACAATTTACATTTGTAGCCTAGTACCAAGTTGTAAGTACGAAGAAGAAGCGATATAATTTAGTCGGGTTATACCTTTTTTTTTTCTTAGCAACAAACAGTTTTAATGCGGCAAATAACATTATCTACATATTTATTTCAATAAATTGGTGAAATCAGCTTTATTACTAAAAAATAACTCAATTTCATTAAAATCATTTAAATTTTTCTGTAATTTGTATTTTAAACATGAATTATTACATTTTAAATTTGGCTGTTGGCCGATCTCGTTCGCGCCTTAGCCTTGCGCGCGCATCGGTATCGCGGCAAGAAAAAAAAACAACGCGCCAGCCGCCATTTTTCGTAAATAATTGACGGCTGTGACGAAGATAGTTTGGATTAATTATTGTGAAGTTTAATATTAACAAAAATTTCTTCTTTAAGTAAAGAAAATGAAGAGTCTTGTTTTTTTTTCGCAAGTGTGTTGAAAAACGTCGTATGTAACACGTGTGCCTGTGACCATAATATACGCGGCTTTCTTGTGGCGCACTCGCTTATCGCTCGTGCGCACACAATAGCGCCTTGTATACAATGGTCAACTTAGCACACTTGTATCATAATGTACTATTAGTGTCTCCCAAAGTATCTAGGGGACGCAATAATGAACTGATCTTGAGAAAGGTGCTCGTTTCATGATACTTCTAAGTAAACGTCAAGTCATAAACAACTCTACTGCCCTTGTGAAGATTCATGGCGGTAACGTTAACGAGTGACTACTTTGGCTAATATTAATATCATTATTATTTTAAAATATTATATCCTACGTCGATCCTAAAACCAAGACCAAATCTATCGACACCTCACTGTTCTAAATAGGTTTGAGCCGTTTAGGTTAAAGATTAACCTACTCTGAAATAACACAGGCCATCTTTAGTCCCGAAAGAATCACTGATCCTATGGGAAATTCAACTACATGGAAGGCGTGGCTATAAGAAGGCTACACGAAGAGCTAATCCTAGTAATATTATAAATGAGAAAGTTACTGTGTTAGTTTGTTACTCTTTCACGCTGCAACGGCTAGGATTTGGATGATATTTGTAATGGAAATAATTTGGGTGCCCCTTGAAATCTCGACAAACTTTTCATCGAATTTCATTTCATCGAAAACGATTCATAGAATATTTAGTATAAATATTATCTCTTGTGGTATTATGGCTTCATCGACTATTCATTATAAATTAAAACAATTATTAGAACAACGGTACAAGGATTTTTAAATGCTTAAAAATACATTTCATAAACTATTCAAGAGACAGAACAACTCAATATAATTACTATTACTAAAAACTAGTTTGAATTGCAACACATTGATATGTAAACAGAAGTTTGCTATGCGACAGAGTACAAATAGGTGCGACGACGAGCGAAGCGAGGAGGAGTGTGTTAGGTGAACTGCGAGCTAACAGCGCGCGAAGCCGAGCGAGCGAAGCGAGCGTGCCGCGGTAGCGGCCGGCGAGCGTCAGAACCGATTTGTTTTATTCCAAATAATATATTGGATAATAAAGTATGAAATAAAAATCTGTCACATAAAATATCTAGTTAATAATATTTATAAACATTAAAAATCGGTGTTTTAAAAATACATCATTTAATTGTTAGATGTAAAGAATATTCGATCAAATGAAAATAAGCGAAAAGTTGACTTTGAACTGAAATTCGATTAAACGTTTGTCGATATTTCAAGGGTAAACCAAATAATTTATACAGTGAATTAGCACATAAAAGCCCCAAGCATATGATCCCGGACATTTTAAAAGTTCCCGAAAAAAAACGATAGTCGAAATCTAAGCGAAGCGTGCAGAAGTTTACAATAAGTTCCTTAAATACTCATACCCCATGTGATATGTTATGCTGCTTCTCCAGCTACGTAGTAATTATTACCGCATACCATTACAGTATTTTATAATAATTGACGTTTAAGGTAATGGTTCACTTAGCGCGGCGTGTGAAGCGCAAAAATGTGACAGGACGTGTTATTTACGGTATAATAGTTAGTTAATTATTGTAATTATCTGTGTGAATGCTGTGGTCAAGGGCGACTCGTGCGCAACAGTACACAGTTGATGGTTGATGAACCACTTCAACGCATGTGCCATGTCTATTTGGATCCGCTGGCAAGGCAACTTGACTCGTCACTGTTGAATTGGTTTACACTGCTGCTGTACTGACCACTGTTTTCTGTCCTTGAGCAATGTAAATTGGGCTTTACTGACCAAAAATCCATTTCAACGAGTTTGCTTCAACACATTCAAGTGACAGATTTTTCAAATAGAATTTAGATGACTGTATTTTTTTGTATTTTATTAAATGGTCTTTTATGAAAAAAACATACAAAGCAACGATTTTTTTAGGTACCGCAATGGTTTTTTTTCATGGCATAGAGAAGACAAACGAGCACACAGGCCACGTGGTGGTAAGTGGTCTTTGATACCCATAAATATTCACATCCTCAAGACTACAATCTTAAGACTAAAATCTTATAGTCTGCAAATGCTTTGCCAACTCTGCGGACAACGTAGAAACCCTCTATGAAAAGTATTCTATGTCCCTTTCCGGGTTTCTAGGTATATCCTCACCCTTCAATAAAATAACATAATGTATTAACGGTGTTTTAACTGTGAACGCTATCAAACAACGTTAATCTCACATATATACTCGTAATTATAAGTAGGGGTAATATATTTAAAGTCGACGTCAAAGACGCCGAGTTACGGACAGAGTTGGGCGTTATTGAAATAATTTCTTGTCTAGATAATTATTTTAAATATAATCATTTAAAAATAATTTAATCGAAGATAACGTCAGTGTCAAATAATTGAGTTGATAACTCTTTTAGTCAAATAAGTTATCTAGATAAAGATAAGAAATCTCGTTTGTTCTTGAGCTTAAATTAAGCTTAAATGAATAAATTTATATAGAATGTCACGTTGGGTCGAACCATCACACTGATATTGCTCGTAAAATCGTTATGTAAAAAATCCACCCCCACTTTACGTGTAGGGGGGCAACACGAAAAATTAGTGTATTGCCAAATAAAAGCTTTCTGAATCTCTGAACTGAGCTGCGGTTGTACAGACGGCCGGACGTGGCGAAACTATATTATAAGGGTTCCTAGTTAGACTACGGAACCCTAAAAAGGTCACATGTATTTATATTTCGCCTATTTATTTCCAAATCATTCAATACTTATGTTGTAGATTATTTTCATTGTGCCCGACAAGTTTTAGCTCTACATGACTGTACTACTAACATTTACCTTTTATTAAAAAAAAAAAACAAATAATTAATCTAGATAAAAATAAAGCTCATCTAGTCAAATTCAAAATAACAAATGACTGATTATTATATTATTTCAAATAATATGGTAGCGGAAACCAGCCCACTATAAAAATGCATTTTAACCTCTGGTGACTTTTGATTCAAATAAAAACTGCATATTCTCTTGACTGCAAATAAATTAATCTGAATTATAAAATATACGTTTCTTATTGTGTACCTTGAATATCATTAAAACAATTAGTTCGTACGTTAAGTTTTTTTCTTACTTAATGCACTACTGTTAGCTATCTGTTTACTGTGAGTTAATGTGTCTGTAGGTTAGTAACTTAGGTGGTGAATCTGGTTTTCTTATCGATTATAGAAACGATATCTGAATAATCGATCATCTTCGATTGCGATCTTTTAGAATTAATCATCAATCATAAATACTTATAATTACTGTAAACCGCATCGTATCATTATAGGACGGGGTGAGAGACAATTATGTCACTAGCAACCCGCCCTGGCTTCGCTTCGGTTTATGTGAGTTTTATCTAACGTACATAAACCAGAATTATGCAGTAGTCAATAAAATCAGTTCGATAATTTTTCACGGAAGGTTATTATGCATGATCAATTCTGGTTTATGTACGGATGTCAAATTTTAAACTCACGTAAACCGAAGCGAAGCGAGGGCAGATCACTGGTTACTAAAAAAATATCCGGCGAGGAAATGAAAAATGAGTTGTTTCAGAAAATCACCTGTTCGCTTAACTTCTCCATCCATTTTATTGCCACGTTATATTTAAACCACAAACCCGTATTTTGCATACAATTGCATGCTTCACATTGTCTATTACATTATTATGCGATAAGCTTGACTGATAAACATTATCCTCGTAGATTTCCTGTGGGACTTCATCTTACTCATAGAAATCCAGTTTGACAAGGTATTTAATATAAGTTTCTGTCTAAAATTTAATTTTTGGGACAATCTTTTATTTCCGACTGTCTTTTGTTTGCATTATCTGCTTATCAAGACCAAACCGATGAGTCCCAACGCCAACATGGTGGAGTCTATTTTATGAAAAAAAAGGAAGTTATTTATTCAGTTAGTAGGCCGCACGGGCACTTTTATACGTCAAGAATTTACCAGCGCTTCCCAAGAGGAGAAGAAACGCCGCAAGAAATTCAGCAGTCAGTAATTTTTTAAACATATTTCATATTACAATGGTACTACTTACATTTAGTCTAAGCATTATATAAAGCTATAAATATTAAATTAAATATAATATCAAATAACATGCGTAGTTCAGCAGGAAAACATGCCAAAAAACTTGGGAGAGAGATAGAGGGAGAACAGGAAAAAAATAACAGCTACTTGTGTATATAAGACGGTGCAAGACGACCAAATAGACCCTAGACAAGATAAAGTATTTTTGCATTAGAACAAATTATTATTGACTGAATTTCGGGTTTAGCCCATGCATTTTTGTCTGATAGATAAACCTCGACCACATAATACGCTTTAGACATTAACGATTTTTTCAAGTTATTTTGAAGTGCTGGAAAGGGTAACTTTAAAACTACGTGAGTAAGTCTAGCGAAGATCCTGTCGCCACCTTCCGACTCCATCATCAGATCAGCGTTATGATACCATAATATTGTATAGTCATCAGGTTTACTCGTACATATTATTATGTGTTCTGAGCCCATGACAGACCACTTAAAAACAGAACAGTCAAGCACAAGTTAAATCATCATCATCATCATGTCAGCCGAAAGACGTCCATTGCTGGGCATAGGCCTCCCCCAAGGCTTTCCACTCAGACCGGTCTTGTGCTTTTCGCATCCATCGCGGTCCCGCGATCCTGACGAAGTCGTCACTCCATCTTGTTGGAGGCCTACCTACAGCTCGTCTTCCGGTCCGCGGACGCCACTCCAGAACCTTCTGACCCCATCGGCCATCAGTCCTGCGAGTTACAATTTAAATAAAAGCTTGTAAACTGACTGAGCACTTACAGTCGGGTATAAGTCCTGCTGGGTACCCGTACTCCGGCCGCAGTACCCCTCTCGCCCCTCCCCAGCACAACAGCACCAGTACAACCGCGCCTCGGAACATTCTGGAACAAGAAGCTTAAGTTAGATCCTAGATGTAATTTCCAAGAAAAAAGATGGATTTCATAAGTTTGTAGATGCGTTAGCTCAGTTGGTACCCTGCCTACGAAGCTAGCGGTCCCGGGTTCGACTTCGAGAGGTTTTAAGGTCGATCGCCGAGGAGGATAATCAGTGATCGACCTTAAAACTGTAGCTTTTTGCTAAAGGAAAAGCGAAGTACAAAAATGCGAAGTTAAAATTAAAAAAATATTTGAATGGCGTCCTCTTTCGCGAGATCGAGCGCGCGCAACGCAGTAGTTTGTTGTTTGTTTGCGGGTGGTAGGACCTTGTGCAGGGTCCGTCCGGATCGCTACCACCATCTTATCCATTAACCTACCGCCAAACAGCAGTGTTCGCATTGTTGTGTTCCGGTTTGGGGATAAGACAGCCGGTGTAATGACTAGCAAAGAGGCATTCCATCATAGTCCTCAGGGTTGGCAACGCATTTGCAGTCTTGTGAATGCGAATGTCTATGGGTCACAGTTTCCACTTACCATCAGGTGGCCTGTGTGCTCGTTTGCCTACTCTATGCCATAAAAAGTATGAGCACCCCTGGTATAGGGTATATTGTGTGTTGAACGCGAGTGTTTGTTTCTGAGTCTAGGATGTTTTCTATATATTTCATTTCCATAATATTGCCCGTACCATAACAAAGCTCTAGGGCTCAGGGTTCCCGACGGTAAAAACATATCGTCTTTGATCTGTTATGGTATTGTTCTGACGATATTCGCCATTACTGTCAAGTAAATAAGAGCTATTAAAACATTGACAATACGATAACAGCTCAAACACGATATTGTTTTTATCGTGTTGAATAAAAGCCCTCGTCAAAAGTACAGTTTTACTGAGTAGAAAAAAGACCTAAGATAGAATACCTGTACGCTTGTTAATACAACAACAATGCAAACACTGCTGCTTGGAGCCAGGTTAGCGGGTAATGGTAGTAACGAGTTTGGTCAATTTTAACCACAGCTATATTTAAAAAAAAAAATTGGCTTATAGAAGGCAAACGAGCGCACAGGCCACCTGATGGTAAGTGGAAACTGTGACCCATAGACATTCACATTCACAAGACTGCAAGCTTTAGACTGCAAATGCGTTGCCAACCCTGAGGACTAAGATGGAATGCCTCTATGCTTGTCTTTACACCAGCTGTCTTATCCCAAAACCGGAACACAACAATGCGAATACCGCTGTTTGGCGGTAGGTTAATGGATAAGATGGTGGTAGCGATCCGGACGGACCCTGCACAAGGTCCTACCACCCGCTATTTCTCGCTGTTTTCTAAGAGCACCCCTTTTTTTGTTGCAAAGATAAAAGCATGACAAGGGTTAAAAAATGACACAATGTTCATTACTGCTTTAATATCCACCTCATTCCTCATTCTGATATTTCGTTACCGTACGGACGTACGAATAAAACCTTCGTTACGTATTTTAATGAACACGTAATAGAATACAGGCAGGATTTAAAAAGGAGCTTTATTTAAACAAATAATTTCCAAACTCTTATTGTTATAATAACAGTTGAAACGATGGCTTAATTAGGTTTAAGTAGTCAACAAGGCACCTTTATAGTACCGCCATGTTTGTTCGTCCGTCTGTCAACGACTCTTAGTATTAAAAAATTGGGTTTATCATGTGTCATTTAGCATAAAAATATATAAAAATAACCTTTTTTTTTAATTGACGGAGTGTAAATGCAATTTACGCGGATGCGGCTGGGAGGATTCCCAGCCTGGGGATGGCTGTGCAATGGGAGGTATGACGGACTCTTAAAAGAACTACCGTCTAAAACCACTCCGGCGTTTAAACCTCCTGGCCGGTAGTGAGGCGCCGCGGAACCGCTAAAAAGCATTGCCCACTGACGCGCCTCCCGGCTTGCTCCGAAGAGCCCCTTCAATCCTCCGCCAGAGGAGGAGACGGCTGTGAACAGCCCGCGACCGTCTCCCCAGACCCGCAAAGCCGTGCAATGTGAGCCCCCAATAACTAACCTAACCTAACCTATAGGATTTAATAAGATAGTCCAGGACCTCTTTTCAACTCGGTATAAGAATATCGTTTTTAATCTGTTACCGTATTATTAACGTTTTGATACCTCTGATTTTCTTGACAGTAATGGCGACTGACGTCAGAACAGTACCATAATATATAGTATTACAGTAGTATAGTGGATACTTATTATGCAAAAGCGTGCCTTACGCACGTTAGCCGGGGTGAAACCTAGGCACTCTTGCAGGGGCCTTTTCGTAACGTACCGCATATTGACGCACTACTCGGTTTACTTATTTCAAACAATAATGTTCGTCAGATATAATATTTGATCCTTCGCACGAGTCAATATTCCTGGCAAGGAGCTCCGCCGCACCGGGCGTTTGAGAACAGTTCCCCGTCGCATGGCACTTGCGGGTAAGAACCCGCGTGTCATCGGTCCCACGTACTACGAGCGTCTACCCGCTAAACTTAAAAATGTAACATCCGACGAAGCATTCAAACATCAGCTGAGAAACCTTTTATTGGATAATCCGTTATACTCTGTCGACCAATATATGCAACTTAAATTGTAAAATTATTATTGATACTTGACCTTTATTAAATGTCAAAGGCATTTGATCTTGTGGCATATGATGTGCTGTGGGATAAGCTACTGAGGGAGACCACACTGCCACCAGAAATTGTATCCATATTTAAATACTGGTACAGTTCGCAAAGGAATAGGGTAAGATGGGGAGGTTCACTCTCAGACGAGTATGGGTTGGAGTGCGGGGTGAGGCAGGGGGGGTTGAGCTCGCCCCGGCTCTTCAACCTCTATATCAATCAGCTGATTGGTGAGCTCAGTAGCACTAATATTGGATGTCATATTGATGGTATATCCATAAATAATATCAGTTATGCTGACGATATGGTGCTGCTGAGCCCCTCAATTGGCGGACTTATGAAACTTGTGGCACTGTGTGAATCCTACGCGGAGACCCACGGACTCAAGTACAATGCCAAGAAGAGTCAAATGATGATCTTTAAATCTGGCACTAAGACGTACGCAAACGCTCCTGGGTTATCGTTGTCTGGCACCCCCTTATCTAAGGTGGATAAATTTAAGTACTTGGGTCATTGGGTCACAGAGGATTTAAAGGATAATGTTGACATCGAGCGTGAACGCAGGTCGCTGGCTGTCAGATGCAACATGTTGGCTCGCAGGTTCGCACGTTGTACAGTCCCAGTAAAAATAACCCTTTTTAGAGCGTACTGTCAATCATTCTACACGTGCGGCTTGTGGGCCGATTTCACACGGCGGACATACAGCGACTTGCGTGTCCAATATAATAACGCGTTCAGGATGCTATTGGGGCTGCCTTGGCGCTGCAGCGCGTCGGGAATGTTCGCGGACGCGTGCACGGACGGCTTCCCCGCCATCATGCGCAAGCGTTGCGCAGCATTACAGGCCCGGCTCCGAGGCGGCAGCAATAGTGTCCTGAGTGTGTTCGTGGACCGATGGGACTCCGTACTATTGCGGCGGTGGTCACAAATACATGTGTCGCGCCAGTGACCAGCATTTGATTTAAAAAATAATAATAATTAATTAACTAACATAGAATAGGCATGTTACTAACAATATGGATGTGTATATCTGAAATAAATGGTTTTTAATTTTAATTTAATTTAATTAGTTTTGTGTATTGACATCGGAAACTGACCATTTATTACTTGTTTATCATTGTTGTTTTAGATTATTTGAGTGTTATTATATTATTGTATTATTGTGATATTATTTTATCATTTTGTATTAATGTTTTGTTGACGATATCAATGTAATTTCGTATTTTTTAACATGCAATGCAATCTATATTGTAACATTACATTGATAAATAAATAAACTAAACTAAACTAAACTAAACTATTTAATCTGTTATCGTATTGTCAACGTTTTGATAGCTCTTATTTACTTGTCAGTAATGGCGGCCGAGTGATCAACGATTCCGTAACAGGTCATATACAATGTTGTTTTTACTGCCTAGAATAGAGGCGCTGAAATATTAACAGTTTTGAAAAAGGAAGGTGAAAAGGTTTTTATTATACCATACGCGGTCATATCACGCCGTAATAGCGGTGAAATTTCTTACAACAAGCGACTAAAATGTTATTACCTAAAGAAGTGGGAAACCAAATCTTTTGCTTCCAAGGGCTTAGGAACGATCCGAAAAATACCGGTTAGTCATGGTTCTTATAATAACCAGATTTTCCGTAAACGCTCGGAGCAGAATCGATTCGCGAGTGGTGTGATCGCTGGGATTAACTTGGTATTTTTGGTGGGTACCCCTTATCTTGCACAATCTCTGTTGTCCGAAATACACTTCGCATAACCGTTTTCGCACAATTACTTTCAGCCGAATGATACTATCGCATAATTATATATTTACCACAATTATTATGTCGCATAATATTCATTTGGCACAAATTTGAATAGCATACTACTACTATCGTCGACTTTTATACCGCTGAATTTTCTGTAGCACAATATGTATTCCGCCGAATTTTATATCGCAGAATTTTCTGTAGCACAATATGGTGTTAGGTTAAAACTACATCCCCACAGAACCGAATCGCTGCCAGAAAACTAGGTTAGGTTAGGTTGAAACTGCGTCCCGCACATAACCGAATCGCTGCCAGAAAATTAGGTTAGGTTAGGTTGAAACTGCGTCTGCGTCAGAAAAATGATGGGTTACGGGGAAATGATTATTATGCCATAACAATTTCGGCGATACGATTATTCGGCCATAGGAGTATTGCTCTAATCAACATTATGCCAATGTATTATTCTGCCAAAGAAAATTGTGCGAAATGATAGTGTGCCAAGAAATTTAGGCAAAAAGCAATTGTTCGAAATGATGATTGTGCCAATGGTTGCAATGCGAAACGAAAATGTGCGAATAAATTTTGTGCAAGACATTAGTAACCCATTTTTGGTTTATGATTTCTCCTGCAGTTGGACGTAGTGACTATGGTGTTTTAAAATGACAAGGGCGAGTTGACTTCAAGCTGAGTAAGGGAAAATGCAACTAAAGAGTTGGCTAACATGGTAGGAAAGACGAAGAAACAGATAGAGGTGGTGGGTGGTGCGAACAAAATTAACTCTTATTTTGAGCAGGGACAGTTTTATTTTGCTCTATGGTCTGAATCGGATTTATACCGATTCTGAAAATGCTCTATATGAATGTTTGAATGAAATGTTGGCAGAAACTTTAATTACTAATAAATAAAAAGCGAAGTGCGAGTCGGACTCGCGCGCGAAGGGTTCCGTACCGGTACATATACAAGCAATTAGCAAAATCACGTTGATCGTATGGGATAATTTATTTTTAAAGTGAATATACAACTAAGTATTCTGTGAATATTTCAAGTGTCTCAGGTAGACACATTATTCATATTGCCTTTAATATCCAGCAAAAAATGGCAAAAAAAAAACACGTTTCTTGTATGGGAGTCCCCCTTAAATATTTAATTGGTTCTGTTCTTAGTATTTATTGTTACAGCGGCAACAGAAATACATCTTCTGTGAAAATTTCAAGTGTCTAGCTATCAGGGTGCATGAGAAACCGCCTGGTGACAAACAGACAGACGGACAGGCGGACAGTCTTAGTAGTTTTTACCCTTTGGGTACGGAACCCTAAAAGACGATGTTTTGAACATTGACCAATGTCAAATATAATGGCCTTATCGTTCATCGTCAACCCGAGGAACTAATTTTCCGCGCCAGTGGCCAAATAAATTATTCAGAATGTGAATATTATGGAATGTTAAAATAGGATGCGTAATGCGAGCATTTATGGGTCAACAAATGTTGATGAGATATCAAACTTTATCCTTTAGAGCATATAATAAAAGCGTTTTTGCATCACATCCGATTCCTATAAGTTTTTAATTTCTTCGTTTATGCCAAATCTTACTTTATAAAAAAATACTAATGTATTAACCGATCAATTTTAGCTTTAACTACACTTAAGTAGTTCCAGTACCAAAGATAGCACCAAAGTATAAAAAATAGTTCGTCTTGAAACAGCCACATGCGCGGCTTGCATGTGTGCGTGCCTCGACCGTACGCGCCGCGAGCCACCACACACAAACTCAACAGGACGGACGGAGCTGGTTAGTCGCGTCTTCTCTGTCACAACGTTCGGTTACGCGCAAGGCGGCAATAGGTGCAGTGCAATTTTCTTAATAGAGAGAGAATGTACTGTCAGTTGCAAGTGCAAGCGTGATAGCGATAGCCAGCAGAACTTTATTAAACAGCTGAGAGTACTGTAACAGAAATTCCTAAAGGTCACTTTCTAGCGAAGCACACCTTCCCTTGTCTTAAATATTTGTCGATACTCCCCCTCTACAACTCTGCCTACATTTCTAGGCAAAAAAAAAGGGAATTCTGACACATGTCAAGACCTTGAAGTTTCTGACTATAGACATCGTTGACAACTTTACTGTAAAACAATGCTAAACTTATGTGTTGCGTGTGACGTAATAGTAACAGCATTGTTTGACTGCTGTCAACATTATCCATATTCAGAAACTTCATGGGTGTTGCACTATAGTTGCCCGCAACTTGTATCATCATGTGAGCCGAAAGACGTCCACTGCTGGACATAGGCCTCACCCAAGGCTTTCCACTCAGACCGGTCTTGTGCTTTTCGCATCCACCGCGGTCCCGCGATCCTGACGAGGTCGTCCTGCCGGAGATTACCTAAAGCACCCCCCGCCCCGCCGTTACCATGGCCGCTACCGGAGCCAGGAATAGCGGGGCCGCCGGGGACTAGGGGTCTGGGCTGTTTTTGTAAATCCATTGGGGGGAAAAAATGGCGTAGTCGCCACGCTTGGCAGGCGGGTTGGCGACCGCAGTTATATCATGTAGTCCGCGAAGGACGCTGCTGCCCATCCTCCGGTTTATCCCTTAGTCGCCTCTTACGACACCCACGGGAAGAGATGGGGTGGTGCTATTCTCTGCCGGCACCAACACAGCAAACCCAACAAACAGCAGCAAACAGCAACTTGTATGTCACTCGGTAATCCCCTTCTGCCTAGTTTGAAGCGAAAGAGACGAACTGAATAACCAGTGAGAAAGTCGTGCAAACCCTCCTATTATTTAAGAAGCAGTTGGTCTAAGATCCGCATAGGAGACGATTTGCACCTGGCTGTTTATTTACGTTATTTTTTATACGTTTAATTAATGTGGCGAATAGGTAGGCTGAATAACGTCAGTCCAGTACCTTATTACATTAAAAAAAACACCTTTTTTAAAAATTACATACTAATCGAAAGTATGAAGCCTAAGGAATATGTAAACGTTAGGTTTGGTGCAAATTATTAGTACCAACTTACCTATCTATACCTGCCTACCCAATAGTTTGACGGGGAAAAAATAGGCTTCATACTCTCGATTGGTATGTAATTTGTCTTATTAACAAGCAATTGCATTTTTTATACAATGTAATTTTTTTAATTTTTAATTATTTATATACTTAGCATATTAAATTTATCGAATAGCCCGGTGCAAATCGAGTCCTATTTGGATCTCCTACTAAATATTTGTTGAATTGCAGTGACGGGGAAAGACAATATTCCATCTTAGTCCTCAGGCTTGGCAATGCATTTGGAGTCCTAGGATTGTAATCTTATGAATTTAAATTTGGGTCAGATCACACTTTCCATCCACCTGGCTACTTGATCCCTCCATCAGGTGGCCCTGTGTGCTTGTGTGCCTTCACTTTGTCATAAAAAAAGTTGTCTCGAAAAACTATTAAAATCAATTGCTAAATCTGTTGGTAAATATACAAAGAAAACGCCTGCATCTTTAATTAAGAACTAATAACTCTTTAAACCAATAACTACACGTACTATGCCAAATTATTATCATGATGTGTCCCAAAAATGACCTATTGCGTTTTAAATATACATCTAAGGACATTTAAATGTCGAAAAACATATCCGTTTATTATTTACCTTTGTCAAGTAAAGTTTGGTGTGGACAAAACATATATATTTAATTATTTATATGCAAGGCACACGAACTCACGGGCCACTTGATAGTTAGTGGAGTGTGAAGCCCACTTAAAAACACTTGCAATCTCTCGATAACAATCTCGAGACTGTCTGTCCGCGGTTTAACTTAAGAGACTCTCATAAAGTAGTGAAAAAATAATGGTTTCGGGTTCCTCTTATAGTACCTAAAGCCAGGATAATATTATTTTATCTACGCACATTATACTACCTCTATTATGCGTTCAGAAACCGTAGGAATTGACCAGCATTATTGCAACCAATTTGACTATGAGAACTTCTGTGGTAGTAGGTTAGATCTGTACTGTACTTAATGTTATAACAGTATCAATTTTTGTCACGTTATGAGTTTAAAATTGGAACAGCAGTATCCATAGATATTAAAACAGTTATCGATACGAAACGTCAATCTAGTTTTTTTTTATTATAAACCGCAAGACATTTGATCTTGAGTTACATGAGAATAGGGTCTTCATTGGTTTGTCTATCTATCACTTTAAAAAAAATCTTCATATTCGTGACACTGACACAGCACGAGTTTGTTTTGCCGCCATTTTTGTGGTCAAGTCGTCGGCTTCTGAACCCACCTTAGAGTACTTATGATATGTGTGTAGATAAAGTAGTGTATGTAACTGTAAATACATGTCATAGGAAAGTATTTTTTTTTTTTTAAATATATATACATATTTTATATAAATATTTTTTTTATTACTACTACTTATTACTCCCTATGAAAATTCTTAGTTTTGACACATTTTCTTGCACAAGCTACGCTTGAATGTTTTTTATTTTTATTTTTATTTTATGTTAAATTCATTGTTTTATATCATGCTAGGTTAAGCTTTATAATTGTATAATATCATAAGTAGTACCTATTTTAAAAAACGACTGACTGTTGAGTTTCTTGCGGCGTTTCTTCTCAGCAGTGGTCTCTTGCGAAGCGCTGGTAGATTTTGACGTGTAAAAGTGCCCGTGCGGCCTAATTACTGAATAAACATCTTTTATCTTTTTTTTATCTACATAATTAGGCCTTAAAAAATACTCGCTGATGCTCATTTCATAAAACCACACTCATATTTTAAGTCCTGTCATTATGCGTCAGTTGCATAAACTACTATTACGACATATATAATTAATGACATCAAATGAGGTATCATTGGATAGCTGTTAATAGTACATTACTACAGAGGCCGGGACAAAAGGGGTTGCCGGCCGAAGTTATATAGACGGCCGAGCGAAGCAAGGCCGGATATAGGTCTGAGGCGGGCAACCCCATATTTCCCGCCGAAGTATGTATAGTGCTTTTCTCAAACATAATTCATTAAAATAATTAAAACAAAAATTACAATGTCAAATAGGTACTAGGAGTGCATAAACATTAAAAGTAACCTACAGTGCTCAGTACGCCCGCCCGCCGGCCCGCTGGTGGCGCGCGCGGGGCTCGCCGCATCGTGCTAACCTCCTAATTACCTCTGCGCTCCTGGTACTTCAAATAAACATGCAAACGCTTTGTTGGATGCACGGCTTAGTAAATAAAAAAAAAACAGCTATTTAGCCTTTTCATAAACACAGCCACCATGGCCAAATTTAAATTAAAACAAAATTACTTCCCGGCCTAGGCCTTCAATTTCGTATGAAATTCCTTTACAGTTCTCTCGAGTTGTTCCGCCCTCAACGTGATACTTTGAAGCCTAAAATAACTAACATAACGCCAACATTCCATTGCATGTTTGAGAAATAGTAGATTATACACCAAGGGGATAAAGCACAGTTTTATGTCACGGGCGCGATATTGAATCCTGAACGTAACGAAGGACTCCAGATTTAACTCCCGAGCGCAGCGAGGGTGTTACGAGTTAATTCCCGAGCGAAGCGAGGGAATTAAGAAGAGTCCTGAGCGCAGTGAGGGGTTCAAGCGCGGCCAAGACGAAAACAGCTTTATCCCCGATTAGTGTACTCTACTTTTCTCACCTTTTGCGAGACAATAAAAAAGCGAGTCTACTAAAAACAGCGTTTTATTATAGTAAATTAAAATTAAAAGTGAAAATTGATATTTGAGACATTAGTCCAGTTATCACCAATGTATTTTATTGCAGCGTCTTACAATACTCGCGGCTTTTGTTTAATTTCAAATGTGTTCCATTCAGCTTGCCGTGGCCAGCTCGATTTTAGAAAATGTTCGATTTTCAAATTAGGTTCGACGCGGCGGTGGCGGCGGCGCCGCGCCCGGCCTTCGAGTATTAGTTGATCTTTTATTACGAAATTAGACTTTAAGGCCATTATAATAAGAACTATGAAAAGTGAAAATATTACAACCCAGCGGGTTATAATGAGATTCAGTACAACATTACACCCCGGCTAAAGCCAAGGGCTTTAATGACTTGGTTTGCGTAAGGTTTGCATGATATGTAATTTGGCATTGTCGAGCAGGTGGTGTGAAAAATACATTATGTACACGTTATCATTTTTTAGATTTGAGAGACCGTTTAGGAAATAATGTCCCCTCCCCCCTACAGCTTATTGAAAAGGGGTCAACGTCATTTAAAAGGGGATTTTGTACATTTTTGGTTATTAATTAAGAAAGTGCGTCTTTTTGATTTAAAGCCTGTAATATCATGCAAAATTCTGTTTTATGAACGGGTGTTATAGGATACTCACATAATCTGAAGAAGAGCAAGGACGGGTCGCGAGTATACTATAAAATCAAGGGATGAAGCGTGCACTCACCTATACGCCGGATTGTCCACTGCATAAGCCTTTATTTCAATCGATGTAATGTCTGCCCATTATTACCCCGTAATCTGTTCATGGCATCTAATGATATTCTATAGTAATATTATCTATCAGTGTGTCTGTCTAAACCGTGCTATAGGGTCGAGGTCTGTCTAACAGGCAAAATGCTTTGCCTTAACTCGAAACTTGATAATAATTTGTGCTAATTTTGTATCTTGTAGGAGACGCCGTTGACGAAGAAAAACATGTAGAAATCTTTGTGGTTTTTTTTTTTTTTTTATGAACATATTACTAAATATATGTGGTCGTCTTGCACCATCTAATATATCTTAAGTGGATATTTTTAAATAGTTTTTCCCTTTTCTCCCTCTATCTCTCGCAGTATTTTTGGCATGTTTTCCTGCTGAACTTCATTTTATTTGATATTACTTGACTAAATAGTATCATTTTGATATGAAATATTTGGACTAGGTCAATTTGTATGAAATATTTATTTAATTGTTTCCCGTCAAAAGAAACATCGCTACCATCATCTTATCCATTAACCTACCGCCAAACAGCAGTGTTCGCATTGTTGTGATCCGGTTTGGGAATAACACAGCCGGTGTAATGACTAGCATAGAGGCATTCCATCTTAGTCCTCAGGTTGGCAACGCAGTTGCAGTCTTAGGCTTGCAGTCGTATGAATGCGAATGTCTATGGGTCACAGTTTCCACTTAACATCAGGTGGCCTGTGTGCTCGTTTGCCTTCTCTATGCCATAAAAAAAAAGCAAACCCGTGTGTACTACTAGTATTTAATCATAGCTCGGTATCAATTGTCATCGCTCAGTCATCAGATTGATGACGATATAATTACGGCTGAAGCCACCGGTCATTAGCTTTTAACTGGAAGTAGGATTAAAAGCGCAGTAAAATAGACGATAAAAAGTGGGGTTAATTAGATTTATTTCAAAATGGCAACTCAGTATAAAAATAGGTTAAACATTCCACTGCAAAATATACAGGCTGTCCTAGAACTTGTACATATTAAAGGATATATAAGCCCCTTCTATACCGGTCCTGAATATCAAATCCGCATAATATGACAATTAAGATCTATAACCACCTTCCCAACTCCTTAAAAGATATTGAACCAACTAAATCTTTCATCAACAAGTTGAGAACATTTTTGGTTAACAAATATTTTTATACTCTAGGGGAATACTTTAATGATAAGTTCGATGATAATGTAAATAAATAAATAATAAATATCAGGGGACAATGTCACACCAATTGACCTAGTCCCAAACTAAGCTCTAGGCTTGTACTGTGGATACTAGACAACGATATAAATACTTATATAGAGAAATATATACTTTAATACATAGAAAACATCCATGACTCAGGAACAAATATTCGCGCTCATCACACAAATATCTGCCCTTACCGGGATTTGAACCCAGGACCGCTAGCTTCGTAGGCAGGGTCACTACCAACTAGGCCAGCGTGTCGTCAATGTATAAAGAGATAGGGAATTACGAGTCGGCGGCAGAGTGTGTGAATTTGTACATATTCTTTTCCTTTTAATTAGTAATGTATAAATATATTTAAATAGCCCTCTGACATTGCTGTACCCTTGCAGGGTGTCACATAGATACCAGTGTATAATGTTCCATCTTAATTAGCCTGTAACTGTGATATGCAATAAATAATTTGAATTTGAATTTAGTTTTAACCTTCCAATATGTTCATTAGTTAGAAAATATTAAGGTTTTAATGGTACTGGTAAAATAACACTACCTTGTGTACACTTTTGCCATCTTTGGCTTAAAATAGCTACAATTTATGATTTTAAAGCTTAATAATCTAATCCTTAATTACTTAGCAATATATTGAATTATATCAAAATTCCAAAATATCAACACGTCTATATAAAAATTCCATTCAATAGCTTTAACTAACAATGCTCTAGACCTGGGTGGCATCTTATCTTTAAAGTGGTCACATTAAATCAAGAAGAAAATTTCATCAGCATATAAATACTAGTCCGCTGCTGAACATAGGCCTCTCCCATTGCTCGCCAACGAGCCGGTTCCTGGCCACTCTCATCCAGCTCTTGTCAGCCATTTTGCGTACATCGTCGCTCGACCTAGTCTGAGAGCGTCCTTCACTACGTTTGCCAATTCGCTGCCAAAAATTACAACCACAAGCGACGTATTTTCAGTAAAAGATATTTGAGTTTCAATTCAATTAGACAATTCTGATCGATGTAAATAGATGTTAATTGATGGAATTCGACCGATACAGGTGAAACATTGAAAACTTACACATACAGGCTCTTCAGGGAATCGTTATACCAGTCCAACTTTGGGCGCAATGCCTCTCAGTAGATAGACTCATTTGTACAATGGCTCCCGAACTCAAACGCGAACCGTCTGACGAAATGTTTAGGCGCCGGCTTAGGAATCTTTTGTTGGATAACAGTCTATTCGGTGAATAATACGGAAATTGACTTTTTAAGATTGATTTTTATTTTTTTTAATGTGCTCTGTATTTGTCTCGTCTGGATCGCGGGACCGCGGTCGATGCGAAAAGCACAAGACCGGTCTGAGTGGAAAGCCTTGGGGGAGGCCTATGTCCAGCAGTGGACGTCTTTCGGCTGACATGATGATGATGATGATGATTTGTGTTGACCTTTTTCCTGAAAAAAATATACCTTGCCGAGTTTCTTACGCCGGTTCTTCTCGGGGCAAAGGTTTTATTTTTCGAACCGGTGGTAATGCTTTTTGACATTCATAGGTGCATTATATTATGCTTAAATTGAAGAATAAAGAACTTTGACTTTGACTTTGACTTTTGACTTTGACCTTTACAATTACTCGTATTATTTAATTATATTTCTGACGTTCTCAATGAACCTGCATGTACTTTGACATGTAATGTATACCTTTTTATCTGCTAAATACTTACTTATCTTATATGTCTCGGGACTGAAGGGCTGTTGTGCAAATAATGCGACAACACGCTGGCCTAGTTGGTAGTGACCCTGCCTACGAAGCTAGCGGTCCTGGGTTGAAATCCCGGTAAGTGCAGATGTTTGTGTGATGAGCGCGAATATTTGTTCCTGAGTCATGGATGTTTTCTATGTATTTAAGTATATATTTCTCTATATAAGTATTTATATCGTTGTCTAGTATCCATAGTACAAGCCTAGAGCTTAGTTTGGGACTAGGTCAATTGGTGTGACATTGTCCCCTGATATTTATTTATTTATTTATCTAGTAACAGATAATTATTATTATGTTAAAATTGTAATACAATACATATTGCACTTAATATGTTATTGTTATGTAAGCTGTGGACACCTATAATTAGATGTAGATTAATTATTATTATGTGTAACTTATGCTTAGTAAGTTGTAACGTATTATCTGTTGGAATTCCTAAATAATCCACAAAACATTACACCAAACACTTAATATCGAAAAGTTAAAACTATATAGAAAGGGATTTAATATCCCTTAATATTTGAATCACATTCTGGGATTTATAAGTCGTACATACCTACATTAAATCACGGCTGTTCCCCAGAGGGGTAGGCACAGACCACTTCTTTCCACCTGCTATACGAACTTGACAAATCTCTTTCGGTTTAGTAAGTCGTTACGTATCATAAAACTGGAATAGAGCTCGCGTGATCATCGCACATTACTCTCAAATGTATAAGTGAGAGCGTAACCAATGTTTTTAAACTTGACATTTGGCAATGGACTTTATTGTTTAGATTACATTCTGTATCATTGTTATTTGTACCACGTTCTTATTACCTTGCATTGTTATTAACTAACCGTTGTCTTCGACTCCGTTTTTTGTTATTCCCTAGGGCTTTTTTCCGGATAAAAATAAGCCCGGTGCAAATCGTCTTCTATTCGGATCTCCTACTATAAGCATGCATTTTTGGTTAACATTTTATTAATTTAAATAGGTACAGACAGCGTCATATAGTTGGTAGCATCCAAAGTAGTCAAATAGTTCGTTACACGCCCTTGTTACTACGGTAATAATGACGTGTAACGAACTATTTGGCTACTTTGGATGGTACCAACTATATGACGCTGACTGTACAACGTAGATATACCTTAACCCCCCCTACTAATAAACGTTGTGTATAATGGTGGTGTAGCTAAACCATGCTTTGTCCTTATCTGTCAAATTCAAATATCACAATGACAGATAAGTACAAAACATGGTTTAGCTACCCCACGGGAGGCCATTTGCAATGTCAAAAGATGGCGGATGTGTAATTTGTTTTAGTTTTTATTTTTGTGTATTTAGGTGTTCATAGTTATTTTCTGTTAGTGATCTGTACTTTTAATGTCTTTGTGTTGCACAGTGATAGAAGACTTGGACTTATTTCGTGTATCCTGGCATCTTACTTCTCGTTTCAAGTGGACTCGCAGTGGTACAAAGGTTAAAACTATCTGGGCCTCTGTCCTGCATATCACCGTACAACGTTGCCCCCAATCTTCCTAGAGAAGATTGGATTGTGTTTTATTGCTATATTGATTTATACTTATATATACTTGACACTGGCGAAATCACTTCATTGTGGAAACGCCATATTCCCGCGGTAGTAGCTGTACAAGAGGACGCGGGGCAAAGAAAAAAAAAACTACATCACGGTTTGTTAACCTTTATTAGTACGGGGGTAAGAGAGTTTTTAAAATTCACACCATATTGTTACCGTAGTTTGACTAATAGTGTATTGTAAAATGTATGTTAGAGGAAATAAATGAAAAACTAAACTCATTGTGCTAATCGACATTAGTCACAGTCTTGAGGGAATACTTGACATATACCCTCAAGACATGTTATTATTATTATTTATTTATTTAATGGCGTCTACATAATAACGTAATTTTGCCAATGTCAAGTATATACACCGTGGGCCCGAATAACCCGACCAATTTTAACAATCGATACTAGAGCCTATTTGTAGAATATAATGGGTATAATATGTAGTCCAATAACGCATAATTTCCGAGATTTTCATTATTTAAAAAACAATTCCATAGTTAATTTAATTTGAACTCTGTCACCTTAACCTAAAGCATTATTTAATAAGAAATTGATTAATTAATTTATGTTGTATGTGGATGATATTGCTACTTACAACATGAATCTTTCTTAGTAAATAATGCTTTAGGTTAAGGTGACAGAGTTCAAATTTAATTAACTATGGAATTGATTTTTAAATAATAAAAATCTCGGAAATTATGCGTTATTGGACTACATATTATACCCATTATATTCTACAAATAGGCTCAAGTATCGATTGTTAAAATTGGTCGGGTTATTCGGGCCCACGGTGTATAAGCAACGTTGTACGGTGAATCCTGTCCTGCCGTCGGAGTCTTTCAGTCACAGTCGTTATGGCCCTTGAAGATGGCGAGCATCCACTTCAACAGCTTGGTGTGATCTTGACCGCTTTCATTTGGAACCATCTTTTCACTGTTATTTTATCCAATGCAAATTCTTCATCATTGTTACAAGTTGTCCCACAAAACTGCTCTGTATTTGCAAGCCAAAATCAACGATAAAGGAATTTACAAAAAAAAAAAAAAATTGGACATGACATGTTTCAAAATGACAGCCAGCCTAGACCCCCAAGACATGTTAAGTAAAAGCTTTAACGTTGATAATACGATAACATGTCAAAAGCAATAATGACTTTACTAGTAGAATGGGCCCAGATCTGCATACAGATGTAAACTCGAGGCCAATACAAATGGTAAAAGATGTAAACAAAACCAAACGAAACTATTTACCATTATTACACTATAATCACGTACTTTTGGACATCGCGTGACATAATATATACTTAATGATGTACACGCTTGACTGTTTCTTTTACATTCTCATCATCATCATGTCAGCCGAATGACGTCCACTGCTGGACATAGGCCTCTCCACTCAGACCTGTCTTGTGATTTTCGCATCCACCGCGCTCCCGCGATCCTCACGAGGTCGTCACTCCATCTTTTTGGAGGCCTACCTACAGCTCGTCTTCCGGTCCGCGGACACCAGTCCAGAACCTTCTGACCCTGATTAAATAATCAGAATCAGAATCTTTATTTGTTAAACATAGGTAGGTACATACAGTGATGGTGATTTGTTTTACAGGTTGCGTTCGTTGCGTTCCCGCAAAGGCAGGTGTACAAATTTTCCGTGTGCATGCAGCATGCGAAGTACTTTTACAAATAGTCAATATGTTATAAACAGTAAACAAACAAAATAAATAAATTAATATCTCAGGTCAAATAAATTCTAATTATGTAACAGTTTAGTCTAATTTTAATACTCTGCAATTGAATAATAACATAAAATATATTAATTAATAATTCGGTAAATTTATTCTTAAATAATTTTAAATCTAGATTTACAATGTCTTTAGGTAACTTTAAATATACAGGTGTAGTGCATAATTGTTTTCCTTCGTATTTTCACGGAAACGTACGAACGTGTCATGCTACTTCAGTCAACCTCAGTACTTTTTGTACTATGACCGACTGAAATAGCAAGACACGATCGTACGTTTCCGTGAAAATACGAAGGAAAACAATTATGCACTACATCTGTACGTTTTTTTTAAATCTAAACTGGGTTGCAGAAATATTGAGGTTATATGTCAAACAGTACTGATTTGTTTACATGTTTTGTCATGTCTATTGACCTTAGTTAATAATCCTTTCCATCGATTCCTGTCAGGTACGTTCCTATTTTATATCTTCCTTTCTCACATGTATTAATGGGTACTGAAGTTAACTGAGAAAGCAACATAAATACAAACGTTTCCGAAAAAAAACGATAGGAAGGATTATTCAATACATCTATAATTACTAGAGCAAGGTTAAGATAGTCAGAGCCATTAAAGGTTTTACACACAAACTGACCGAGTGACATAGTTTACAAGTTCCGCTTCATCGCCTGAACGAGCTGTCAAGGCGGAACAAGCAGCCAAATGACACGAATGGGAGTCAGTTTTGTACGAGCAAGAGAAAGATGGGTATTTAATAGATTTATGCTATCTTTACCCTGACTTTAATTTGTATGGTTAATATTTTTTATAATCAATTATTGTAGAGGTTAAGTAGTTTTTAAGCCTTCCGTTCTTACAAAATTATAACTTGATTGGGAGTCATGGCATATGAAAATAACCTGATTGTTTTCAAGCATGTTGCCGCAAAACTCAATCGAGGAGCGTCTTACGAATATAAAAGGCTTGTTCCCAATTAAAAAACACTCTCTTTCTATAACTTTAACAGTACACTCGATATATACGTTTTCGTTAATTATGCATAATCGTTTCGTTTTTTTTTAATTAGCTGTGAGACACGTTTATATTATAACAATATATTTTACAACACAATAAATTAAATTAAAATAAAATAGTAAAGAACGACCTAGACAACCAACTACCAGAACTGGATAATAAATAACACTGAATCTTTATATGAATACATAAACTTCAATTGGAAACATTATTAACGACGCTTTGTGTGAACGTTATATTAACATTTATTGCTTTTTATCTAACTACAACAACGTAAACTTGTGTTTATTGACGACTCCAGGCTGTGTTTCACAATGTATAAATAATATGAGATAAATATTAAATATCAAGAGACAATTTTGTACAAATTGACCTAGTCCCAAACTAAGCGTAGGTAACATCATCATCATCATCAGCCCGGGGGCGTCCACTGCTGGACAAAGGCCTCCCCCAAAGAGCGCCACAAGTCACGGTCTTGAGCCGCTTGCATCCAGCGGCTCCCCGCGATCCTAACCAGGTCGTCAGACGCGCGCGTCAGAGGCGTAGGTAACACTAATGTAAAAATACTTGCGCTAATCAAACTATGAATATACTGAGAATCGAACCAGGGACCGCTAGCTTCGTAGTCAGGTTCACTAAATACGGTCACGGAAGTTAATTTGGTAACCATTTAAACGAAAATCTGTTTGAAGATGTCATTGTCATTAGAGATGCCAAGTCATTAGTAATTGATAGGAAACGCAACCCTTTTTTTATGGCTGAGAAGGCAAACGAGCACACAGGCCACCTGATGGTAAGTGGAAACTGGGACCCATAGACATTCGCATTCACAAGACTGCAAGCCTAAGACTGCAAATGCGTTGCCAACCCTGAGGACTAAGATGGAATGCCTCTATGTTAGTCATTGCACCGGCTGTCTTGTCCCCAAACCGGGACACAACAATGCGACCACTGCTAAGCTATTGGATAAGATGGTGGTAGCGATCCGGACGGACCCTGCACAAGGTCCTACCACCCGCAAACATATAGTATTAATGTCTATCACTGATAGAAGGGGAAGCGTCTGTCCGAAATACGGCTAGCGCTCTGGGTTACACGGTAAGAGCCAGGAGGAGGAGCCTGCCTACAGCTGCCGTATGCGTGAGAGAAAGAGAAGCCAGACAGACTGGCGCCGTAACGCGTTACGTAATGAAGCGGTTAACCCTCCCGTAACAATTTATAACTTCAAAAGCGAATACTGCAAATTGGTTAAAGGGGAATTGGGTTAGTTCTATTTGGTTCAAAATCGACTGTGCAGCGGATCTAAACCCTTGCTGCTCGAGTACGACTAGCACAATGCCACTAGGCATCAATTTTGTCCCGACTATATATAAGCTATTTTGCATTAAAATTAAGTAAATATTTTACCAACCGACTACCAAGAGATAAGTTCGCCTTTGTAAAAAAGATAAAGATAAAGATAAAGAGAAATTCACAACAATACAAAAAATTACATTACATAGATACAAAAAGAACAAGGCACAGAGAAATTGTTGCGAAATGGTCCCAACTCAGCATGTGCTGGCTGTAAAGCCAACGCTGGTCTTCCGTTGGGACCGCTCGGTGAAAACACGGAAGGTGAAACAGACATTACAACATTTACAAGTACAAACGAAACAAAATAAAAAAAATAAAAAAGAATTCTTAACGACCCATTTCTGTACATACCGACGACTGTATTTCCGACGATTCTTGTACATACATACAATTCTTTTTTTAGTTTGTTATTTTCTGTTTGTGCAATAAAGAGTTTACATACATACTCGTACATACATGCATACTACTTATAGTTTATCTAAGCAACACAGTTGTGCATTCGCGGAAGGCTTTTATAATGCATTTATATGCATCGCCTGAGACAAGCGCAAACGTTTTTACTATAAACGGACTTACTGCTACCGGGGGTTTGAACGATCAGTATTCAATACAATACCTGAGTATTTAATTACTTATGTAAACAAAGATAACCGGATGAACACTATGCTAACCATTCACGACATTCTATTATAGTCGGTAAAACCATATAGCTTTTGACTTGTTAACGAAGGAATCGAAAAGCGTCAAAGGGAAGATGGCCGATTTGATTTGATTTACTTTACATTTGCTAATTATACTGTCATTGGCGAAGTCGTTACGCGACCGCCATACATAAACAAGTTAAAGTTAAGCTATATGTATTTGAAATAATCATCTTTGTTAGGAAGAATCTACATAATTTCCCAACGAACATTGATAAGCCAAAAGCAACCAGGAGCACAGGAAAGCTCAAAACCACTTTTTATAGACTGGCCAAAACTTCAAAATCATTCTTGGGAAATTGTGTAAAATTCTACAATAAAATTCCAAAAAGTATTACTGAACTTACTGACTCTAAATTTAAATCTGTCGTAAAACAAAAACTAATTTCCCGAGCATATTATAAAGTAAACGATTATATCATGGATAGGGATGTTTGGCAGTGAGTCGTCCGTCCTGCATGAGTAATCTACGCTTAAAAAAGGTGCACCTACTGTACAAAAATACCGTGATATTGTAAACTATTTATAATTATAATGTAATGATGTAAACCTTTTTCTTGAAAAAAATATACCTTGCCGAGTTTCTTACGCCGGTTCTTCTCGGGGCAAAGGTTTTATTTTTCGAAGCGGTGGTAATGCTTTTTGACATTCATAGGTGCATTATATTATGCCTAAATTGAAGAATAAAGAACTTTGACTTTGACTTTGACAAAGAAGACGTACTGTTTTAACTCGGCTGCTATTACTGCCAAGTAAATAAAAGTCAGCTAATACGTTAACATGTCAAAAGCAATATACAATATATATACAATACGATATACGGTTCAACGTACGCCTTAGAACCGTTAAATGGAACAAACACTTTCGCATTTCTAATATTATCTGGTAGGGCCAGTTACTTTCAATCAAAAGTAACTTTTAGTGATAAAAACTGTAATGTATATGTGGGTAGATTAAGACTTTCTTAATTGTAAGGTAGTTTCCTAAGGCTTTGTCTTTCATTAAATCGTAATACTGTACGGACGTGTTTCCTTGTGCTCCTGCTATATGAATTCCTGCTGGTCTTCCGAGGACATTCTCTTCAAAAACTATAGAGGTTCTCAATTATTGTCATTGCGTTTTTTACATTTGATACTTACACTGCTGCTCATCAACAGGTTAGGATGAAATGGTGTTAGCAATTCGGACGGACCCAGAACAGGTTCTTACCATCACTCAATTTTGATAATTAATTAAACATAAAATCAGATGCGATGGCTGTTAAAAACGCCTGTTTAATATCTCTTGCTCTGTACTCCATAGATTGCTAAGCTCCATACCCGTTTTTTGGCTTTACACAAGGTATTAATTTAAAAAAAACTATTGCAAAATGGGCGGCGTAAACGGGGCAGGCCTAGACGGAGATGGCGGGACGACTTGGACGCATTCCTCAACAACTGGCCGGAAGAGGCACCAAATAGGGACTCATGGAGATCAAGGGGAGAGGCCTTTGCCCAGCAGTGGGACACTCATACAGGCTAGGAAAATATATATATATATATATATATATATATATATACACCGTGTTTTTTTTTATTTACGATAACTTCGGCATATTACTAGGTATGTCTATAGAAACTAATTGGTAGATAAGATTTTTAAATATTGCAAAAAAAAAAATTTTTTCAGTTTAGAACAAAATAATGAAATCTTTTATCTTTGGTCATTCTAAAAGGGCCTTTAGAGTTACCTAGCTAATAATCAGTGTCAAATACGTCTATGTTGGCGTGACCTACACACACAAGTAAAGATAACACTTGACAGGTACAAGTCACTTTAGATTGACGCGTATACAAACCTAACAATTGGAAACTCTTTACTCATACGTATTAAAAGAAAATTGTTGTTATCAATTAAGAGCCTTTTACACTAGTTTAACGTGATTAACTGATTGAATTTAAAAATTAAATATCTTTAAAACCGTTAGACTTATCATTGGTCTGTCTTCGGGAAATTAACTTTGTTTGACCTAAAGAACGTTCCCTTAAAGTTATCGTAAATCAAAAAAACACGGTGTATATATATCGTATGTACATTATGAATATTTGCAAACATTTCCCTTTTGACAACTCGCAGCACAAACCCCCGATACACGAGCGCTGCGCGTGAGTCACTTCAGTTAATAACACCATCATGCGTTATTGATGTTCTATCTAAATGTCTGACACGTACGGTGGTTATCTAGATCTCGAGGGTATTTATAAAACTTGGTTATTCTTGTACAGTTTTTAGTCAGAATCAGTTCTGTTGTATGTACTGTGAAGTTTGAAGACCTCCACGTCGCCTCTGTGGTTCGATATTCGAAATAAGAACGCCTGAAAAGGGGTTATTCCCACCTGTTACCACCAATTTGTTACCAGTGGTAACAGCTGGGATGTTTTTTGCACCGCGTTTTGTTTTTCTTTCGGCTAAAGTGATGATGATAAAATAAATTAATTCTTAACTATGTTGAGAAAACACCTACACTTTTAAAAATTCAAATACTATCTGTACAATATTCATACAATTCCTATACTAGTTTGGACTATGTCAAAGTGACGCAATCAACCAAAACGTAAGCGACTTCTTATGATTTTATTTACAGTGTCACTTTGACATTGTCCAGAGTGGTATAGGAATTAAATTCCTTGACTGTACTCCATTTATCCATCCAATTCTGTTGTCATTATTTATAACAAGTTCCTATAAATAACTCTCCAGTAACTTGACACGTCACTCGTATGGAAATGAAGCCGTAAATTTATTTATTATATTATTAATATCCTATGGAGAGGGCTATGCTCGGGGTTTCTTTGCGTGATAGAATCAGAAATGATGATATCCGCAGTAGAACTAAGGTTACCGACATAGCCCTAAGAATAACAAAACTGAAGTGGCAGTGGGCGGGGCACATTGCTCGCAGGACTGATGGCCGATGGGGTCAGAAGGTTCTGGAGTGGCGTCCGCGGACCGGGAGTTGAGCTGTAGGCAGGCCTCCAACAAGATGGAGTGACGACCTCGTCAGGATCGCGGGACCGCGGTGGATGCGAAAAGCACAAGACCGGTCTGAGTGGAAAGCCTTGGGGGAGGCCTATGTCCAGCAGTGGACGTCTTTCGGCTGACATGATGATGATGATGATGATTATTAATATCCAATGAATTTCTATCTACAATAAAATATATATTTATCCTTTCTTATTATAAGAACGAACTCGGTACCTGTCGGTCACGAGTCGACACATTACCTACTAGGCCACCGACGCTCTGCCCATTAACGTTTATTATAACTTACTAGCAATCCGTCCCGACGTCGCTCGGGTTGAACAATTATCTACACGTAATAATATAGCTAAAGTACATCTGAAATAATGTACCTTTTATATGGTACGGATGCTTTAATTAGTCGATTCGGAGATTACGAAACTCAGCTGTCTCTTCATAATACGCACAATATTTAAAAAAGGCGTACGACTACGATCTCACCCAAATTGACCTAGTCACAAGTTGTAGGCTTGAACTCTGGGTACTAGACAACAATAAACTTAAATACATATAAAAAAATAGAAAGATAGAGTTAAAAATGTATCTTCCTTTTCAGCTATTAGAGGATTTATTCTAGTCTGTAAAGCTGTATTGTTTTTGACATGTTCAGTTATCGTTTTATGAACGCTAAGCAACAATGAGGCGATGAAGCAAGCTCCAGCGGTGGCAGGACCTTGTGCAGGGTCCGTCCGAATCGCTACCACCATCTTATCCATTAAACCTCCGCCAAGCAGCAGTGTTTGCATTGCTGTGTTCCGGTGTGTGGATAAGACAAACGGTGAAATTACTAGCATAGAGGCATTCCATCGTAGTCCTCAGGGTTGCCTAATTGAGAATGCACCCGCTAAAATGTGTTTTGTGCGCTCTTGCTGGACTACTTTAACTCGCCGGTGTGGCGCGTTCACTCGTTTACTCTATTGACCGACCGAGCGCCGACTTTGGGCTCAAATGCTGATGATAAAGATGATGGACGATGGCCAAGTTGAAAACGATACAATAACTTGTCAAAAGTGATATACCTGTGAACTTGTTCTTCTGAAATGTTAATATTTTGATGAATACGAATGAGTATGGAGAAATAAACTGACCACGCCGCCGTTAAGTTGGTATGTGACCTCGCCTACAAAGCTAGCGGTCCTGAATTCGATTCCCAGAAAGGGTAAATATTTATGTCAAAAGATAAAAGTCATTTATTCAGTAGGCCGCACGGGCACTTTAACACGTCAAAAATTTACCAGCGCTTCCCAAGAGGAGACCCCTGTTGAGAAGAAACGCCGCAAGAAACTCGGCAGTCAGTCATTTTGAAACATATTTCATAATATGAAATAGAATAAGTAGTACCATTGTAATATTATTACAATGGTACTACTTATTCTTAGCATTATTTAAGGCTATAAATATTAAATTAAATATAATATCAAATAATATGTGTAGTTCAGCAGGGAAACATGCCAAAGATCTTGGGAGAGAGATAGAGGGAGAGCAAAAAAAACTTATTTGTGTATATAAGACGGTGCAAGACGACCAAATAAAAGTTTCGATATGTTTTCCTACATCAACGGACACCGTTGACTAGACAAGATAAAGTATTTTTGCATTTGAGGAGTATTGGTTTCCGAATCTTGAGTGTTTCCTAAGTATGTATTTCTCTATGTAAGTATATTTATCGTTGTCTAGTAGCTTAATTTGGGAGTAGGTCGATATTTGTGGGCTTAACCCAGTGACCGATTCAAAAACAAACAAACATTACATAAAAAGTGGGCCGATTTCTTTATGTAATTTAATTTAGTTTCTTTTTATTAATGTAATGTTAACAGTCGCATTGCTCGCAGGACTGATGGCCGATGGGGTCAGAAGGTTCTGGAGTGGCGTCCGCGGACCGGAAGACGAGCTGTAGGTAGGCCTCCAACAAGATGGAGTGATGACCTCGCCAGGATCGCGGGACCGCGGTGGATGCGAAAAGCACAAGACCGGTCTGAGTGGAAAGCCTGGGGGGATGCCTATGTCCAGCAGTGGACGTCTTTCGGCTGACATGATGATGATGTTAACAGTGTAAAATCCACGTCAAAAAATACGAAATTACATTACGATTGTCAACGTTAACACTTATAAAAGAATACAAAAATAACACTCGAATAATTAAAACGACATTAATAAACAACTAATGGTCACTTCTCGGATGTCAATAAGCATAAGTAATAAATACACAAAAACACGAATATTTTTTGCAGTGTACAAGTCTTGTGCACTTAGTTGTCTGAATGTAGTCACCCTACGAAAATGTTGAGCGTATTTATAAGTACTTAGAACCTTGTCATTGTGATTGAAGTCGATAATTCCATGCTGTCATTAGATGTTCAGTTCGACCTTTATTAAGACAAGGCTACTACTTTAAGTGATCAGCATTTTTGTTGGCTTACCATTCGTACGTAAATTGCTCAGTCAATATTGACCTTAATTACATAAGCAAACGAGACCGTTAATAACGATGCCACAATCAAATATTAGGTCAGTAAGGCTTAGTAGTTTTAATGATAATTACTTTATTACGCATAATTTAAAGTCGCTGTGTTGGTGCCGGCCGAGAATAGCACCAGCCCATCTGTTCCCGTGGGTGTCGTAAGAGGCGACTAAGGTGTACTATATAATAACGTTGCGTTTTAAATTCTTCGCATTCCGTAACGCGCCTACGCTACAAAGGGATAAACCGGAGGATGGACGGCAGCGTCCTCCGCGGACTACATGGTATAACTGCGGTCGCCAACCCGCCTGCCAAGCGTGGCGACTACGGCGTTTTTCCCCCCAACGGTTTTTCCAACAAGGTGGAGTGACAGCCTCGTCAGGATCACGGGACCGCGAAGGATACGAAAAGCACAAGACCGGCCTGAGTGGAAAGCCGTGGGGGAGGCCTATGTCCAGCAGTGGACTTCTTTCGGCTGACATGATGATGATGATGATGGCATAATTTAAAAGTGATATACACAAGTACTATGGTTATTATAATGCCTTCATAATATTCATCGTCTTATCAGCCAAAATACGTCTACTCTGATTGAAAAAGGCGTTTCCAAAAAAAAATACGCCTAATAATTACTTAAATAACCTTTCTTTAATTATTTTTTTTATGAAAATGGCAACAACAAAATACACTAACAGACGACAGAGAAAGTGTAACGTTCTCACGAACACTCTTGCTGTTTTATCGATAATCATAATATATTTATCACCAAACGTGACAACACACGTAATGCTTTTTTAACAGCTATAGATCCATACCTCACACGATGTTGTAAAAAAAAATAGGTCATAGACATTCTCCGCAACGAAATCTCCTTACACATCCTTATTCTTACATGCTCATGCTCATATAGTATTAAAGCAAAGTCGTCCACACATAGAGTGATTCAAGATGAGAGTTTTAATATATAATAAAGATTTATAGTTCGTTTATGAATAAGGAGATAGTTTGTAGCCCGGACGCGGATATACAATAGTTTTTATGCTGGAAAGCTGGACAGGTCCTGACGGAATAGCTGTTTATTTAGCGAATAATTAGAAAAAACTGGTCAAACCAACTCTGACACGAAGAGTTCCGTACCATTCTCGACGAAGAAACCCTTTTAAAAAAAGTTATAACTGGAATAGAAATAGACACTGAAAATTCCAAGTAATTACCTATTACTGATCATGGAAGTATAGCCCGCTGACGGACATACAGCACAGAAATAGGGTCCCACTGGCATCCTGTAGGTACGGAACACTAACATTGTAAATTAAACCTTAAAACGGCTCTACTTTTCCAAATAAAGATAAGGAAGACAGTTTAAAATTGCCGGCGAAATGCAACCTGACCATAGGTCACGGTCAATGTCACGCTGACATCTCCAACAGTAACCGGTATATCTTGATGCACGTAACAGCTGACGAAAACGCAACCGACTAACATTTAATAATATGGCGTTATTATTGTGTGTTATGTTAAAAAAATAAAGATAAAAAGATAAAAGATGATACATTTATGGTTTGCGGAAATATGACCATGTATCCCAATATCGCGTGCAACTCAAGTGGTTGCCCATCCATCGTCGTAGGGATGTGCATGTTATGTCCCTCCTTTTCAATGTACTTTTCACTCCTTCCTCTCCTTTTTATCTCTCCGAAAGGTTTAGTTTTTTGGCCGATGGTAGTGGACACCGCCTTCGGTCTAGTGCTAACCTTTCCCTTACCGTTCCATCCAACAAGACTCGTACCTATGCTAAATCTTTCACGGTACACTCTGTCCAGTTATGGAATGGGCTTCCACAGTGCTTGAGGCAATCTGGATCTGTCGGTTCATTTAAGGAGAAGTTAAAGAAGTTGTGGTTAAATGTACAGGATGAGTCGTGACTCGTGAGTGTTGCTCCTTTGCCCTGTTGTAGGTTTTAATTGCTGTTTACATATGTGGTAGTATATATTAGTATATTTTATTACCTATGTATTTATTTTATTAAAGCAGATATTATTACTTTTTAATGTCTGTTTTTCAGATGTATGTACTGTTTTTCTTTTTTCTTTTATCTGATATTTTGTAAATTTGCCTATCCTCTTGCATTATCCTGGCTTATTCTACTCCAAGGTTAACTGGAAGAGATCCCATATGGGATGAGTTCGCCTATGTATGTACATTATCTATAGTGATGCAAAATGTTTTGTAATTGTTTATGGGCAATAAAGAGTTTACATACATACATACATTAAAGTCATTTATTCAGTAAGTAGGCCGCTCGGGCACTTTTACACGTCAAGAATTTACCTGCGCTTCCCAAGGAGGAGATATATGGTTTTATCAAGCATAATAAATCCTTGGACGACGCGCTGGCCAAGTTGGTAATGACCCTGCCTACGAAGCTAGCGGTTCTGGGTTCAAATCCCAGTAAGGGCAGATATTTGTGTGATGAGCGCGAATATTTGTTCCTGCGTCATGGATGTTTTCTATATATTTAAGTGTATATTTCTCTATTTTAGTATTTATATCGTTGTCTAGTACAAGCCTAGAGCTTAAGTCCAAACAAAACACCCATTTTTTTGTTTTAATATCTATATTTATTTAGCAGAGATTTTATGTATGACATGATTATCTTAAATTTGGGTTGGCATTTTCTAATAAATTACAACAATTAAATGATATCTAATGATGAAAAGTGATTGTATAGTGTATTAAAACATACAATTTCAAGCGGTTATCTCCTAACCCGTAAGATACAACTAGGACTTCTAGCCGAAATATCCAAAATATATCAATATTTCAATAACTTAATAATGCAGAACCGCTTTGAAATCATATTCCTCAAAATATTTTTCTAATTAGAATAATTGTAAAAACGTGAACAATCCCAATTGGTGACATTGTCCACTTACATTTATTTTATTTATTGAACGTTGTTCAAATTTAGGAACTTGGCTTGTACTACAATTGCCTTACCAATTATAACACTCGTTCAAGCGGAAAACGCACGTAATTTTTTCTTCAAAAGAAGAACAAAAGAATCATTCAATCATTCGTAAATTGTGAATAATTACGGACTGGTTCACTAACTATGCAGTTAACTGTAACTGATACTCGTTCAACTAATGAATATCCGGGTGACTTTAAACCAATTTCAGTGTCGTTTACAGATAACTTTTAATGACCGCGACCTTGGCGTAGATTTTGTTAATCACTAGCTCTCATTTTTTAGGGTTCCGTAGTCAAACTAGGAACCCTTATAGTTTTGCCATGGCCGTCCGTCCATCCATCCGTACGTCCTTCCGCAGCCTAGCTCAAAGACCCTTAGTAATTGAAACCTGTAATTTGGCATGAATATACATATAACTCACGCCAACAAAGTGGTAAAATTAAATGTTGGAATAAAATTTAATAAAAATGTGTAAGCCCCTACAATTCAATTCAATTAAATTCAAACATTTATTCATAAAATATTACATTTTATAAGTCAATTTGATTATTAGTTACATTATTATTACTCCATTACATATATAAAAATTAATAGTTACACATTATTTGATTATTATAATTAATTAATTAAATATTATCTACATGTCAATGTCACATTTCACACTACAAAAAACTCATCAATGGAATACAATGCATCGGTAATCAATTTCGCCTTCAGCAATCTTACAAAGGACCCGTAACTAGTTGCTTCTTTAATGGCTGGAGGGATTCTATTATAAATCTTAGGACCAATAAACTTAAGACATTTTTTAGACTTAGCAAGTCGCGTAAGGGGCAGGGACAGCTCATGTCTCCTTCTGGTATTGGAGCCGTACACGTAACGTGAGGAGATTATATTTTTTCGGCTACACCGTAGTGTAGGGTTTCGTTGGATAGGTCTTTCGAAATTCGATTAAAGGATCCGTTTATGAAATATTAAGCTTTGAAAAGATATTTTTTGTTGAAAGTGGATATAACGAATTTAAAAGAAAAACTATCATGGCTAAGTACACCTACTAAAACTCATCTAGGACAGCACCAAATATGTTTGTTTCTGAAATAAATACATGAGTTCACAGGAACATAATTTTCTATTTGAAGTTATTTCCTTTCTAGAAACAGCTTCGGAACCCTACATTGAGCAAGTCATGCATGTGCCGGGTTTTTTTTTAATCGTTTAGGTGCGTTAGCGTTACGCATTTCCAGAACCTGAACAGCTAAATGAGAAAAAAGTCCTAGTAATATTATTATTATATAAGTTTAATCGTCTTGGCGTATATTGCGTGACAAAATGTAGATAAAATATTAGTCACTTTTTGACAACGATAACAATGAGAGTGACGGATGCTTTTATCACGCGATAAACGCGATAATACTAAACCCACTGGCTGGTGGAGCGGTCGATATGTTTAACTAAATTGCATCACTTTTGGTTCAGTTCTCAAAATCTGATAAGTATTGTCCGAGACATATGGGTTTGCTGTCTGTTCTGATTCAGTGAAGCGAAAAGGTATCGATACAATTAATGTTTATGTAGAAGTAAAATATTTACGTAAATAATTAGAAGGGTAAGGAAACAGATTTATTGTAAATATTTAGTAAAAAAAGTATATTAGATACGTGAAATACGTAAAACTAATAGTTTTGACGTAAATCACTTTTCCCGCTTAAACAAAACACTTACATTTTTAAGGACTCGCAAGTTAATCCACTGCCTCAAATTCCTGGTTTTTTGCCAGCTTTTAAAAACTGAGTCCTGTAACTTGACTTCCCTTTGGACTTGAGTTCTAGCTGTTAAGCCACTACACAAGCTTGCAGTTGACGCCGACGCGTGGCGTTTCACGCGTGCGCGGTTGTACTGACTGCCAAGTTTAAGGGCGGCTTGCGTTTGCGCAGGACAGAGCTATGCGCAAATGAACCAAGAAAGGTAACGAATTAAAATTGGTAGAATTTACATGATGAGTTGTGATGTTATGTTATTTTTATTAATGAGACAATTGTCGTAATGTTTTGCAATGAGATAATAACTTGATTGAAATTATTAATTGAAAAAACGATCTAACGATACTTAATAAGATAACTATATCGTACTGAGTATTATTTTTAAAGACTTAATTAAGTAGAATAACTCGTTTTAATGCAAGATTTTAGTTGTTTCGTTACCATAGCGGCGTCCCTTCGTAGTCCTTCTGGCAACGCATTAGCGGTCTTGGGATTGCATCAGCTGCAGTCTGTAGATGAAAGTTTTGAGGATGAACATTTTTATGGGTCATAGATCCCAATTACCTTAGGTGGCCTCTGTGCTCGTATGCCTTCTTCAGGCTTTAAAAAATAAAAAAGTAAAACAAAAACAAATAAAGGTAGGTAAATTGTAAAAACATACATTTAAATTTCTCATATAGAATTGGGCAATGCAAGGAAAGCAAAGAAAGCAAATCATATGTACATAAAAAAAACCTCATATCGATAAAAATAAAGTTGGATAGTCAATATCAATATAGATAAATTTTATTTATAAATAACAGAAGTTCATTTTTATTAAGGTGTCATACAAATATAATTATTAGAAAAAAAAAAACCAAGCAAAACCTGCACAAGTTTCAGCTATAGATCCCAAATTAAAAACCTTCAGCATAGAGTTTAGTATGCCAATCATAGTAACCAATTATAATTGCCAACCTAATTGGTTAATAATTGTGTTGCATGAAACCATCCTTAATTATAACAATCCTGTTAACCTTTACATTGCTCAGCTTAAGACTGCTATATACCTACAATAAAAACAAAGTGGAATGCAAATCTTGATCCTTATTGATATTACGAATGTGAAAGTGTATGTTTGTTTCTGTCTCGGTTTAACGTTTCTAACCTTTTTGCTAAACGTCCCAGTTTTTAGGGGTTTATCGGGATGTCAAATTGTCCCGATTTTCAGCACTTTTCCAGTGTTTATAAAAGGGTCGTGATCGTTCATTTTCCCAACTCAGTAAATGATTGAGATTCTATTAGTATTATTATTTTATTTTAGTTATAATACGACAGTGGCTAACAAGCGCACGGCCCGCCTGATGGTAAGCGGTTACTATAGCCTATGGAAGCCTGCAAAACCCTTTAAAAACCTATTTACTCCTCTCTTGAACTCCATAATATAGCCCCCAGGGAAAGCTCAGCAAGGAGCTCAGACATAATAGGTACAAAAATAATGGTCACCTGACATTTTATTATGGTCTAAAGATGGCTGAAATAAATGATTTTGATTGATTGATTGATTTTCATGTTAAAACCTATTTGAAAATCCACCGATCAAGAGTAAGAAATTGACATGAGGGGTGGCCATGATCTTGAATAAAAATATTTCATTATATATTGAAATAAAAAACAAAGCAATTATCTTAACGACTAAATCTATTACGTTATTTTCCTAATGGTGTACCTAGTGAGTCGTCCTGTATAAGATGCAATTTTTTATAACAACCGAGTAAACCACAAATGGTTTGTAACATTGCAAAAGGGCTGTATTCGCATAGAGAGCAGCTTTTTCAAAATGTTTTCTGAAAGGTCATGCTAATAGAGGTTTGTCTCCAAAGCGTTTTTTTAGTTTTTTATTTTGGCAATGAGAAGGCGTGCGAGTTCCAAGCCACCTGATGGTAAGTGGGATCTGAGACCCATAGACATTTGAAATCTCAAGACTACAATCTTAAAGCGGCAATCCTAAGACTTCAAAATTTTTTTTTTTTTCAATGATGGTCTTGTCCGAAGCGCTGTTAGATTCACACTATATTACCGAAGTGTAAAAGAGCCCTCATGTGACCTATAAACTGCATAAATATGTTTTTTGAATTTGAATTTGAATTGCCAACTCTATGCGAGTAATTTCACCGGTGATCTTATCCTCATAAGGGATGCTTGGCGGTGGGTTAATGGATAAGATGGTGGTAGCGGCCCGGACGGACCCTGCACGAGGTCCTACCACTCGCAAAGAAATTGCTATTTCCAATATTTAAGGCAGTTGCCGTCCATGTGGCGTTCGTTTTTTAAATACATAGAAAGCGTCCAAGACTCAGAAACAAATACTCGTGCCCATCACACACGTATTTGGCCATACCGGGAATCGAAGCCGGGACCTCTAGCTTCGTGGGCGGGGTCACTACCAACTAGGCTAGCGCGTCGTCAATAGCTTTCTAAGATTCGAAAATTCTGCGACGTGATAGCATAGTTTTCGCTATTAACAAAAAAAAATTAAAAAACATCGGGAGATAAAAGTACCTGAAACCGACGTGCATGCATGACCGGATGTATGTATGTGGAAGAAGCGAAAGAGATTTGTCAGGATCGTAGCAGGTGAAAAGAAGTGGTCTCTGCCTACCCCTCTGAGAAACAGACGTGATTTAATGTATATATATCTCGCAGGATCAGGCCGATGGGGTCAGAAGGTTCTGGAGTGGCGTCCGCGGACCGGAAGACGAGCTGTAGGTAGGCCTCCAACAAGATGGAGTGACGACCTCGTCAGGATCGCGGGAGCGCGGTGGATGCGAAAAGCACAAGACCGGTCTGAGTGGAAAGCCTTGGGGGAGGCCTAATGTCCAGCAGTGGACGTCTTTCGGCTGACATGTATGTATATCGGCAGACAATCTTACACAAACTAACCTAGTCCCTAGAATTCCAATCGGAGTACAATAATAACTCCTGCGCATATCTAGATCGTATTCGACCTGTTGTGGTATTGTTTTTAACGACGCCATTACTGTCAAGAGCTATCAAAACGTTAACAATACGATCAGGTTAAGAACGATTTGGTTTTTGCAGTGATGACTAGGGGCCCTGTACGGCAGTACGGAACCCTTGGTGCGCGAGGCTGACTCGCACTTGACCTTGACTCGATAAATAAAGATATTGAAAGGTATGAAATTTTAGGTTAATTTATCGGTAAAACAATTATTTTTTTTATATTTTAGCGACGGTTTTTTTACACATTCTTAAACTTTTTGATAGAGTTAGAAAAAATAACTGAGTAACTGCTTCTTTTTGTGGAGAATTACTTCAAAAATGTCATTTTGTTTTCATAAAAACACAATTTTCTTAATATTGTACAGATATTTTACCATTTTTTTTAACGTTTTTAAATTTAAAATTAAACGAGAAATAATAATAAGCAAAAGAAAATAACGTATGAAAAACAAATGACATTCGTACAGTGCAAGTACAGGAATAAGAAAAAAAAAACTGTGGCTAAAAATTGAAAAAACAACGTTACTATGGGATGTAATAACCATCGCCCATAAACGACAGCAACTCAACTTTCGAACTCAATGTATAAAAACCAAGGTGATGGCCCAATTGTTTGAGTTTGATTGTACAAATATGATCGAAATCGAATTTCCCCACTGTTTCCTTAAACATTGATCTGATTTTAATAAATGACACTTTATGAGAACGTGTGAGTGAGTATCAAAGGCTGTATAAAAATATATAGTTCTCAATAAACCCTAAACATCCATTAGGTATTACGACCCTAAAGAGCTTATCTGACGCCCTAGACAAAATGAATTCGGCGTTCGTTTGAGTTGAGCTCCTACTTCAGGTCCATACATTTCGTCAGTTTTCGAAAATCTTTTACGTTAGCGTTAAATAACTTTGTCTCGCCTTATGACTAACGTTTCTGTTTTCTATTGTCTCGAAATGTATCGAGTTAATTAAAGGCCGCGGTAAATAATTGAGTAACATACACACAAAACATAAAACAAGTCTAAAAAACCCAACTGCTGTTTGGATAACTTCGTCAATATAATGTTAGTGTTATCATGCATATATTTATTCTCCTTATTTTTATTGCAGTCATTTAAAAACAATAAACCGACTAAACTATGAAGGAGTTTTGTTGACGTTTCATGGATCTAGTCACCAGATCTTGACGAAATTGAAATGTAACCAGCCTTGAAAAGCCCAGAAAAAAAACATTCAAATCTGTTGACACACAAAAACAGACGAATATTATGAACCTCTTTATTTTTTTAGAGACGATTAAAAATTTATATATTGGCAGTAACTCATTACTTTCGACTCTTGAGAGGTGCAAAACCTTAAAAAAGATGGCTCCGAATCCATTTAATTTAACCTGTTACAGAATCCTTTAACAATGTTATTTATCCTCAAAAGTTGTTGAGACGACAAGTTCTCTTTTGGTGGTGAAAGGAGGTAGCGCCTTGACTACATAAACATTTTTTTTCTGTTTTTGTTTAATATTCTGTGAACAGAATTATTTATTGTTTATAGCTTTTAGATAAAAGGGAGAGTCCCTTTCCCTGTGTGGCCTGGGGCTATAGTTTATTCTTTTTTTTTCATATTAATTTATCTTCACATGGCACAAAAGTAATACAGAGTGAAAAAGTATTAAGATCTGTCAGTATTAAGATCGAGCAATAAACACCGTTTCTTGAATGGGGACCATTAATTTTACATTTATTATTAGGTATTTATTTATTCAATCAATTTGCAATTTACAGAGTGATCCATTGCATTTCAAACTTAACCTAAAACTTAATTAAACATCTCATATTCCTAAAATATTCTTATGTTTATACCAATCATTCACTCTCAATCTCTCTCTTGCATTCATCAACCACTTTTGGAATGCGTGAGGCGATCTCATCGCAATGTGGCGCCGCGTCGAGCGTGGCGTTGAGTATCAGGAGTGCCCGCTGCAGCGGAGAGTTGCGGTACATTGCAGACCGCGTTTTATTATGTTTTAGTGGCCATAGTTAAATAACTCTACACACTCTGTAAAAAAAAAGTTTAGTGATTCTTATTACGGTTCAAATATAAAATATGTCATATATGTGACAGAAGAACGGACAGATCCTTTGTAATACACTCAGGAACAAAAATAACGGGTCAGAGTGCGTTTTTCATACTAAAGAGGCTATTTCGAAGCCTTGGTTCCTCGCCAGGGAATACTTTTAGTGAAATCTGATGATAAATACCCCGAGAATCGATACAGGACTTCCAGAGTGCCTAGGATACCCAACTGAATGAATGTGCGGTTAACGCCGGAATGGGGCATGTTCAGAAAAACATCTAAAATTGCAATAAAATGTAAAGAAATCCAAGTGCTGACCCAAACTCTCCCGCTGTGGTGTTAACTGATCGTGCGATCATTTAGGTATCTTAAGAACTTTTAACCTCCTCTATTGAACCTCGCAGTATCCACCATTAAAACTCACTCAAAACAACCCCTGGCGAGGAACCAAGGCTTGGAAATAGTCTCGTTTGTATGAGACACGCACTCTGACCCGGTATTTTTGCTCCTGAGTGTAGTAAGGATTAGCGTCTTTTAAGTACGGAGCCCTAAAAAGATAGTATAGACCCTTACATACAACGACCCTATGATGACGCGATGTCCTAGTTGGTAGTGACCCTGCCTACGAAGCTAGCGGTCCTGGGTTCAAATCCCGGTAAGGGCAGATATTTGTGTGATGAGCGAATATTTGTTTCTGAGTTATGAATGTTTTCTATGTATTTACGATTAAGTATGTTAATTATTTCTCTATATCTGTATTTGTATCGTTGTCTAGTACCCATAGTACAAGCTAGTTTGTGACTAGGTCAATTGGTGTGACATTTGTCCCTAATATTTTACAACAAAGACACGGCATATAATTAATAATATGGTACATTTCCAGTATTTAATGGAACCCCAACGACGTGTGAACCATCAACGCACGATTAGCTTTAAAAATATCTTATAATCTTGCATGAGTCACATTAAGTGATCCTTTGATTGAAATAGCTATGCAACTCATTATTTTTTTCTGGTGTCAATTCTTTCCGCTAAATAATGAAACCCCTGAAGGTCCTGACTCTAATGGATGTCTCTGATACATAGTACTAATTGAGGTATTCAGTGCCAATCCTTATTTAAAGTCTATAGGTATCTAAAGATTCCTATATGGTCGAGGAGTATTAAACAGACAAAATTGCTTGGCCTAAACCAGATACCCAGATAACTAAATTATAACTTACAAGGAAAGGTACCCAACTGTCCCGCTCCGATTTTGTTGATTTTGATATATGTTAGAGAGTAGTTTAAAATAACAGACACGTATTTTTTTTAGCGGCCCAAACTCAACCTGTTGGGAGAAATTGACCTCCAAAGTACTGAAAAGTGACTAAACCCTCTAACTTATATAGAGATATTTAAAAAAAATGCAAGTTTCATAGGGGTTTGATTATAAATGTTTAAGATGAAAAAATAATGAGCACGTGTTTTGTTATATCGGCTAAAATTCATATTTAATAAAAAAATCCCTTCAAAGATCATTGAAGATACACTTCCTGTGGTATTTTTTTACAATATTAGTTTTAGCCGATATAACAAAACGCGTGCTCATTATTTTTTCATCTTAAACATTTATAATACCTTACCTTGCCGAGTTTCTTACGCCGGTTCTTCTCGGGGCAAAGGTTTTATTTTTCGAACCGGTGGTAATGCTTTTTGACATTCATAGGTGCATTATATTATGCCTAAATTGAAGAATACAGAACTTTGACTTTGACTTTGACTAATCAAACCCCTATGAAACTTGCAATTTTTTTTAAAAATATCTCTATACAAGTAAGAGGGTTTAGTCACTTTTCAGTACTTTGGAGGTCAATTTCTCACAACAGGTTGAGTTTGGGCCGCTAAAAAAAAATACGTGTCTGTTATTTTAAACTACTCTCTAACATATATCAAAATCAATAAAATCGGAGCCGAACAGTTGGGTAACTTTCCTTGTTAGTTTTTTCCTGTATTTTCAGATAATAATGATATAGGGGAACAATTTTTGTGTCGTGTAGTTGCCGGCTTAGAATAGTACCACTCCATGTCTTCCCGTGGCAGGCGTTAGAGGCGCCTAAGGAAATAAAGTTACTAATGTACACTTGTAAACATCTTAGCCTGTTTGGGCAAAATGTGGTTACAGAATTAACAATAAGTTTTTAGATTTGTTTGGTAATTCTGTAGCTCGGCCAACCCCAATTTGGGAATGAAGGTGTCAAGGTATGTGTAAACTACTTCTAAACTAAGCTTTAGGCTTACTAGGCAACGATTAACATATGTACTAATAGAGAAACACCTTATTTTCTAGCCATTTAGTGTGCTCGGCAAAACCTCTTCGACTTGTTTCTGTCCTGTGAATATTTTGGCCAGAAAACATTATTAGTCAGATTTTGTAGAACTTAGTTTCAGACCTCATTGAGATACGGCTAACATGTCGAAACTCTCAGGGTCAATAATTACAGCGGAGATCCTGCACGTTCTAACTCCTTAAAATCTTTAAAAAAAATACAGATCATATTTCTCTCAGTTTGGCAATTCTTCGGGCTATGTCAGTGACCCTAGTTCTCTTGCGGATTTCCTCATTCCTAATTCTATCACGCAGAGATACTCCGAGCACAACCCTCTCCATCGCCCTTTGAGTGACTTTGAGCTTTCTCATGAGGCCCATTGTAAACGTCCACGTCTATGCACCATAAGTCATCACTGCCAACACACACTGATAACACATAACACAAACACAACATAACACATAAGTCATCACTGACTTTCGTCTTGGGACACTGCGGTACGTTGGACTAGAAGATGTGGCGGAGCTTCCCGAATGCTGCAAAGCTGAGTCGGATTAGACGAGTGACCAGTGCCAAACCGAAGTGGCCCTTGGCAGGGCATATTGCTCGTAGAACTGATGGCCAATGGGGCGACCACGTGTCGGAAGACGCAGCGTGGGTAGACCGATGGTCCGACGACCTCGTGAAGGTTGCGGGAACCCGGTGAATGCAGGTAGCACGTGACCGGTCGCTGAGGCGATCCTTGGGGGAGGCCTATGTCCTGCAGCGGACGTTGTTTGGCTGAAATTATGATGATGATATTTCTCTCAATCTTTTCTCTATGAGGAAGCCAAATACGCGTAATGTAGCTCCCGTTTAATCACGTTCCTAATACCTAGGAGACCGAAACACCTTTCAACGAGTGTATAATGAGAATTTTTATTTCATCCATATGCATTTCTCGCCGCATGAGTTTTTTCTTTGTGGTCTAACCTAACCTACTTAATTCATGTTAAAGATATTCTGAAAAACATCATAAATTCAGCAGAAGATAGCGTCCGATAAAATGATACAGTCGAAAATTATGTTTTCCCCTGAAGATGGCAATTTGACGGTTGTCATTCGCAATTCATAATATCGTTTGTCCTAATCGTGATTTGTCCTAATTTATCGTTTGTCCTAAACTAGTTTTCAGCTGAGTCAGACCACTTTTCAAGCTTTCCAAAAAGTTAGGGTTGTTTTAAACATCGGAAATGGCTTTTAAAACAAATATAGACTCCAATTTGACAGAATGATTTCTTGAAAACGCTTTTACAAACGAACATAATATTATACCTACACATGCAATAGTATAGGATTGGCACGTATGACACATACTAAAAAACATACACATAAGGCCATACATATAAGGCCATGCGGAAAGCGAAAGGGATAGTAAAACATTACTCAAAACTGCACGCATAGTCCAATAAAGCTACCCGTTTTTTAACAAAACCTGCTTTTTAACCATCTCATGACTGTATTGAACGCGGTTTTTGTTCCTATCAAGTATTATATATACCTATAAGGATTAAAAACCAAAGACCTTGGCGATTTCCTTAAGTTTTATTGGTGAATTGATACGAGGAAACCTAAAAGCGTTATAACGAGAACGTTTTTATGTTACGAGTACGTACTTAATTAGATATTAGTTATTGCTGCATTATGGCGATTGCATCATTGATTTTTTTTATTGTATTTCAACAACAAAGAACCCGGAAAGTTTCCATTAAGTTCATTTTGGTCTGGCACTTTACTAAATAAATGTATGTACGAGTATAAGCACGCTTTTTGCTGCTTAAGTACGTTTTTTTTAACTGTAAATGTTTTTCATTTAATTTAACTATGGTTTCGTCATTTTCCCACGTTATATAATTAACGCATGGGTTTTGCCCGTGTGGATGCCGGGTTAGAATAGTGTAAATCCATGTCTTAGAGTCTGGCAAATGAAACATGAGAATGAAAAAATGGCAACACTGTAGTGTTGTCCCTTTTTTCTTAGATTGATTTGAAAGGGACGACACTACAGTGTTGCCATTTTTTCATTCTCATGTTTCATTTGCCAGACTCTACCGTGGATGTCGTAAGAGGCGACTAAGGGAATAAAGGCTTGTAGTACTGTTAGAAGTTGAGGTTTGCGACCTGTCACTAATAAGCCGGTAAACATCTTAGCCTAATGGTGCAAAATGTGGTTACAGAATGATCAACAAGTTTTTAGAATTGTAGGTAATTCTTTAGTTCTGTCTATCCAACTCTGGGATTATAAACGTGAAGGTATGTATGTATATAATGCATGATGAATTGATGAATGCTTACGATCCATCTAAAATTTTCCTTTTAGGGTTCCGTACCTCAAAAGAAAAAAACAGAACAATTATAGGATCACTTTGTTGTCCGTCTGCCTGTCTGACTGTCCGTCTGTCGGTCTATCAAGACCCTTTATCTCGGGAACGCGTGGGCGTATCAAAATGAAATTAAAACCTTATACCCTGGTCTGCAGTCCCTTGAAGCTTTGAAAAAATAAAACTCCTACATTTACTAAAAAAAAAGTTGATGCCGCAAGAAACGTGTTGTTCGACTTTCTTGAGGGAATCAAAATGTAAAGGGATGACCTGGAAGTGTAAAATTTGGTAAGTCCGTCTTAATACAAGTATAGGGAAAAATCGGAAATCTGTACAATTTAAATTAAATTTTACTTACGTTATTCTATTAGTTGAATCCACAAAGAATCGTATGCGATTATTGGTATTTACTACTGATTTTTTATCAATGAAATTGGAAACCACTCTTAACATTGTTTATCAGTTTTTTTTATGGCATGGAGAAGGCAAACGAGCACACAGGCCACCTGATGGTAAGTGGTTAAGTGGTTTTGTAAGTGGCAGGTGATCACCAAACGCTAGCGTTCATATTCGATGGCAAGTTGTCTAGCCCCGCGGGAGTTATTTCTGCGGTTTTCAGTTACTACAAAAGTTGAAAATCATACTTCGTCATAATTATTTCATCATCATCATCATCATCAGCCCGGGGGCGTCCACTGCTGGACAAAGGCCTCCCCCAAAGAGCGCCACAAGTCACGGTCTTGAGCCGCTTGCATCCAGCGGCTCCCCGCGATCCTAACCAGGTCGTCAAACCACCGGGTGGGAGGCCGTCCAACACTCCGTCCACCGGTGCGGGGCCGCCATAATTATTTATCAAATATCTAATCGTTTCGATGTTGACTACGGAACCCTAAAATTAGCGGACAGAGTCGTTAGTAAAGCTGAAATAATAATAGAATTACTGTGGATAAATTAAGTGAATCGCAATCGACATCAAAGTGGAACAATTGTTTTCATTTTGTATGAAGACTCGCCTTCGGCCTGTCAAAACATAACGTTTGCGATTGCGAGTGCGTAAGGCAATGAGCACACACGGATACTGGTGGCACGTATGTTTGTTTGTACTTACGTCAATATCACGTAGTATTTTTGCTTAATGATTAACTACTGTACGGACAAACAAAACAAACCACTACGACATGTTAGTAAACCGTAAGGAAGCTAGGAAAATTTAAATAAATGGGATAGACCACAAAAAAACTCACAGTTTTTACATTCTAGTTTGAAATAATAGGTCACTAATTTCAGTAATTTTGTATTGGACCAAATAGTTTGGTTTTAATATCATTTAGCAGACTTTTTATGGATGACATGATTATTTTAAAGGACAATGGGCAAATTTGTATGGGCACTGTCCCCCCCCACCAACAGTAACGGGATGCATGTCTATATGTTTATAAGGACCCAAAAAAAGACAAAATACTTATTTTAGTAGCAAAATCAATGGGATTTTTTTACTGAAAACAAGGGCCAAATAAGGCAAATCATCCATATATGTGTTCATTTTCAAACAAATGCCATACGATACGATTATGGTTTTCCAAGAAAACCCCATACATCTGGTGATCGTCTCCATAGTAAAAATACATAATGTTGCTGAGATCTATTAAATGAGACATGTTTCATTTCTGTTGGTGGGGGGGGAGATTTCTGCCCATGGTCCTTTGGGTTGGCTTTTTCTAATAAATTATAACAATTAAAATTATATCTAATTAAAACACAACCTAGGAGGGCTTCAAGCCGAAAACTAAAGTCAAACAAAGGTTAAATATATTTTTGTCGAAATAACCGAAATAGACAAATATTTCATAAACTTAATAAAGCAGAACGGCTTCGAAACCCTGGAAATGATTACCGAATTAGAGAACCTAATTGTAAAAATATGAACAATCCCAATGACGGCAGATCGGTTCAGGACAGTTTCAAAACACGACAAGTACAATTACTATCTTGGTGAAACAACGTTGTTTGTGACATGTTATCGTGTCGTAAACTTTTCAATGACTCTTATTTAATGTATAATAATGGCGGCCGAGTTCAAATATCAACCGGTGAGTTAAAGTTGTTCCGTTAGAGCATAAAACAACATTTAAGAGCGTGCATTCTCAATTAGGCAGCCTTATACGTTCAATCGTTGGACAGAAGCCCTGCTGCCTAATTGAGAATGTACGTGCTAAAATGTGCTACTTAAACTCGCCGGTTTATATAAGCTGCACCGCGTTCACTTGTTTTTAAGAGAATAGCACCCAATCGTTTACAACTTGGCTACACTACAGTACCCTTATACAATGACTCACCAATTACCGTACTCGCTAACGAGTTCGAATGCTCTGTCCCTTGCACTCTATACTGCGAGGTCGACGAGAGACAGAGAATTCGACTCGCGAGTGCGTTAATTGTTACTCATGTATTGGTAAGGGTCTGTTAGTAAGTAGGGGAGTCAAAGTTATACGTAAAAATACCTACATGCCTGGGGTAATGGTCTTCTAGAAAAGGTCCATACTTTTACGGATAATCAGCATGTGTATCTACGTAAAATAGTTTTTTATTTTGCTTTGGGATTTACTGTGAATTCACTGTGTTATTTATAAATAAATAGACTGCTTTGTGTGCGAATGAATGCTTAAAAAGGGGATCGTTTGTGCCATAGAAAGAGGTCAGAGCAGGAAAGCAGTTTTTTAGGAAGAATGTACAGTCAACAGCTTAAATAAGTGATCATTTATCTACCTTGTCGCTTTAACGTCGGATTTGAAATGTCATACAAAATTGCCAAACGATTGAAAGCGACAAGGTAAATAAATGATCACTTATTTATGCTGTTGACAGATATAGGTACATATCTGATTAAATTGATACTAGTACTGTACACGTGTACGTACCTGCTCGATGCTCCGTTTCCTCATATAGCTAAACCATTAGTCAGACATTTCCTGGTCAATAACCGTTCCAAGTTCAAAAGGAAAATAAAAACCAAAGCTGCATACGAACTGCCAGAATTTATAAAGTTTTGTAAACACTGTCACGTATTGATATTCTAACTTACACCTAATTGTACAGGCGCAACCACAGTATAACATTCATAGGAGATTCAACTTTCTGCCTTTTGTACAAGGGGTACAAATTAAAGAAAAGGGTCATGGGAGGTATACCCTTCTCCTGAGGGCAGAAAACGTTCGATGCGGAGATACGTTCTCTAAATCTGTGACTATTTTGTAGCTCTACAAAATACGTAACGCTTAACAGAGTTCTCAAGTGAATAAAAACCGGCCAAGTGCACAATGCAATCGCGCGGAGAGGGTTCCGCATATAAGTAATTAATTTATAGAATTTTAAAAGGTTTTCCTTTTTTTTTCAAAATTTTAGGCTCAGTAATTTCGGAGATCATGGGGGATCAATGGTATTTTTTTTATTTTTTTTATATAATCTTTCTTGCACAAAAGAAGATTCTTCATATACAAAAGGCGAAGTTAATGTCGTAAGGCATTCTCTATCAGTTAACCTTTAGGCAAAGCAGGGCTTGTCGTCTTCATTCATGAATATAATCAAAACTATTTATTTTACAACAATAACAATAATGTTATAAATATTTAAAATCCGTATAACGAGCCCTTTCATTTAATATATGACACAGTAAGGTTTGCGAAACTTTTTTTTAATTTCGAATTTGTCCCACGAAAAGACATAAACTTAAAAAAAAAAAAAAAAACTTTGCATGTCTGTGTTTGGGTCATCAATTTACATAAGTGTACTAAAGTTCAACTCAATCGGTACAATAGTTTCGGAGCAAATTGGCTGTGACAGACAGACGCACGAGTAATCCTATTAAGGTTCCGTTTTTTTCCTGAAAAGGAATTGAGTGTCCAAGTAGAACACAAATACCTTGACCAATTAAAATAAATAGAAGGCGTCGTGCCGTACATACAAACACACACCACCTTCACGCCTGTAATTCCAGAGTGGGGTAGGCCGAACTACAGAATTACGTACAAAAAAAACTTGTTGATAATTCAGCAACCACATTTCGCACAAACAGGCTAGATGATTGTTTACGATGTTTACCAGCGTATTAGTGGCAGGTTGCAAGCCCATCGCCTAACAGTACTACAAGCCTCTACTCCCGCGTCGTACCGAATTAGGTACTAGGATAAACATGGTTTAGTTTCGTTACAAATTTCAGTACATGACAAAAAATACGAAAACACATTGAGATCGTCAACATAAATAGTAAAACCGAATCAATGACTTCATATTACGCTAGTAATGTATAAAACAATGAACCGAATACATAAAAAAAACTTGAATAATTAAAGCAAATTAATCAACAACTAATTAAAGATCACTTAACACATGTCAATTACAAAAGACAATTAAAGAATGATGGGCAAAAATGTATGGAACTCAGCCCATTCGTCAGTAGGTATAATTATAACTGAGGTAGGCTTATTGTTGGTATTTGTTGTAAATAGTAAAATCAGTTAAGCGTGAGTCGGAAATAGCATTGCAACGCATGCGGGGCACTGCTAGTGTAGTAATAAACGTTGCGTGTGTGAACATTTGAAGGCTGATAACTCTCATCTCCGGGGTTTTCGTAGTTTGTCCCCGTATTAGAAAATGAAGCTTACTCGCTTTCACGTGGTATACATGAGATTTATATTGGTTATATGGGCCCATTTGCCAATCATTCTTTCGAAACTGATAACATTCATAGCAACAATATTAATTAACAATCATGAGTATTATTTATATTCATCTACAGAGTATAATAGATTCTCCAATAGGTTGTTAAAAACGGAATTTACTCCGCCAGTAAAAGCAAAGGACTTTTATTCTACCTGGTAAAACCATAATACCTTTGATATGATGTCGTAGTTTTTTTAACTCAGTCGCCATTACCTTACTGTCACATAAATAAAGTTCTTATTTATGTGACAGTAAGGTAATCACAACGTTGACAATACCTACGTCAACATGTCAAAACAAAAGCAATTCCAATTGAGCAGGGTCAATCACTCTGCCATTGGCCACGGTGACTCTTCCACAGTCAACGAAAGTTGTTTGTGAAGATGCACAGACAAGGTATAAATTACAGTAAAAAACAAACTGGTCATTTATCTTCGACCTTTTAACTGGTATTTATCTCGACTGAAAGAGTAATGGCATGTAAACTGCCCGTAATGATTGTACGTATCAAAGTTAAAGTTCGTGGTGTTTATTCTGCCAAGGATCCGTTTAAGGAGGTACCGAGATGATATCAGATGCTTTTAAAAAGTTGTTTCGTAGCTTCTTTAATGTGAACTGCTGAGAGGGAGCTTTTTTTCTGTTTTTCCTGAAAGATAAATCTTACTTTTATGCTTAAAAGACAAGAATATGCTGTTACCCAACCACTAATTATTGAGTATTGATGGAGTTATTCCAGTTTATTGACGTGTAAAAGAGCCTTAATTTGGCCAAAATACCGCTTGAATTTAAGATATGATCTAAAAAAAAAACTAGCAATTTGCTAACTCTGTCTAACCGCTACTGACTTTACATTTTTCGAATGGAATAAATAACCTGAAACGAAATTAACATCTTTTTAACAATTTCGTTAAAGATATCGGTATTTTGGAGCTAAGTTATTTCTTAGTATCGATCAATTCTTTTTTTGAATCATCGTCTGACTAATTTCACCGTCCTATAAAAGAAACCAAGTAACTTTTATCTGAGCTCGCGACAGACAAACACATACATAGACAACCCCAAGCATTGTACTGTAAAGTTTGTTTACAACTAGGAACAATCACTTAAACAAACAAAATTACGGAACCACTCCACTCATAACACTTAATAAAAAGCTGTTATACCACATTACGACAGTCAGGGCCACACGCTTGAATGTAGCTATTTAATCGAATTAAAGATACAGCGGATTTATTTCTCTCCTCACAGCCTCGGAATACCTTGAGGTTCCGGATGGACATAAAAGTCCCGAGTTGTACCGGACAGTGACCGATAATTAGGAAGATTGCACTTTAAGAATCGAAACGAATTTAAATAATCTAGCTAGCTTTTACCAGCGGCTTGACTTGCGTGTTTAAACGTTTATAAATAGTAGCAGTTGACTGCGACTCCGTTTTGCGTAGACATTTGAATTCTGTCGGAAACTATCTAATTTCTCGGGATAAAAAATAAGTCCTGGGGTCAAACTATCTGCATACCAAATTTCATTTAAATCAGTTTAGCGGTGAACAATTAAACATTGTTACTTTTGCATTTATAATATTATATTAGTTGGTATGTAGGTATACATATACATATACATATACATACAGGAAACATTTTATCTCTAATGCGACTTTTCTAATCGTTTTTTTTCCTGATGTAAACATTCCAGTCGTTTATTTTCCGATCCGGATTTCTCCCAGCTGCAAATTTTTCCACTTATAAATAGGCCTAGGTCGAGATAGATGGAGAGAGAGGATTATGTTTTGTTCGCTTTGCAGCAGGTAGGTACCAAGAGATAAAGCACCCAGGATTAGAAACTCCGCGAAGGTAGACCTCCGTCGACAGATCTTTAAGTCTAAATTGATTTCTAGAACGGTAAACGACGAAGTGCGACAAAAACAAACGCGTGACGGGAAAAATAAGACGGTAAAAACTTGATTAATTCTGGATGAAATGCAAATGGAAATTCTACTCTTTTGAAACGATTTTGCTTAATTAATGATGAGGTAATTAAAAAATATTAATGAACACTAGCACTCAATGTCATTATTACAACTCCAACAATATTTACTGTTTACAATACGAGTAGGTAGATTAGATTCCATTATCATTTAATTCTCAAGTTATATCAATACCAAAACCAAACTAAACATGTCAAGCTACAATCCACCTTATCTGAAAGCAATAAGCTCTTTAGCCATGAACGTACTTAAGCAAATAAACATTAAGCACACATCGCTAAATTCATTCAGTAAAGAAAAGAACCCACGAACTAACGCACGTATTTAAAAATGGCGGAAAAAACCATGGAAAAAATTGCAGTTGTCACTGGAGCTAATAAGGGCTTAGGATTCGCAGTAGTCAAGGGATTGTGCCAAAGATTTCCAGGAGTAGTTTACTTAACAGCAAGAAATGAAACAAGAGGAAGGAATGCAGTTGAAACATTGGAGAAACTCGGACTTCATCCTAAATTTCACACTCTTGACGTAAGTGACGAGAACAGCGTCAAGAACTTTGCTAACTTTTTAAAAACGGAACACGGAGGCTTAGATGTTTTGGTTAATAATGCCGCAATTTTAGAATGGGATCAAATTTATCCAACATACGAAGCTGCTAAAAGAAATATCGATGTGAATTATAGAAGTTTGTTGACTATAGACAAATATTTATTCCCTTTGCTAAGACAAGGAGCTAGAGTTGTCAACGTTTCTAGTGCTTGCGGGCATCTTTCAAATTTACGAAACGGCAAATGGTTGAATAGATTGCAGGATGAAGATTTGAATATGGAACAAGTCAACCATTTTGTGGATGAATATTTGGACAGTGTGAAGAACGGAACTTTTGATAAGAACGACTTTGCTGATGCTGGAAAACACGCTGAGCATAGAGTGTCGAAAATTGCTGTGAATGCTTTAACGATGATACAGCAAAGAAAATACTGTGATAAGGATATTTCTATCAACGCTGTGCATCCAGGACATGTTAAGACAGATATGGCTCAAGGTGAAGGGGATCTTACCCCAGATGAGGCGGCTAAAAACATACTGTATCTCATTTTAGACGCATCTCCCAATTTAAAAGGTACTTTCATGTGGCACGATGGGAAATTAGTCGACTGGTTTGATACTGACGGAGATTATTATTACAAATGTCAGTGGTGAATTAATTAAGTATACGGTAAAATGTTTAATGTAGTTTTATTTCTTATCTACTAAAAGTGTATTTATTATATCGGAGGCATAAATGTGCTTACTGTCATACGACAGTTGTTTTAACATGTTAACATAATTATCGTCAACGTTATGATAGTCCTTATGTACTTACCCATGTGTACAGTAATCGGCCGAATTAAGAGCAATTCGAAAATATGGCAAAAGCGATAATGGTCTAACCTAGTAGAATAGAGCCCCAGGGCGCTTTGTATTTTTTAACGGAACTCCGTGGTTCAAAATTTGTTTTCACGAAAATTTGGACTAGATATTTTGCAGCAGCGATAGGCAAATTTTGGGGGGTAAAATGTGCATAGTAGTAATAATGGATATACTACCGTAAGGAAAAGAATCTAAATGGAAGGACTTGAAAAAAAAACTCTTGTGCATCCTGATAAATTGCTAATGGTAGAAGCTCCTTGAGACTTAGTAAGGCGCCTGCAAGAGCTCCATGGAAAAGCAACCATTAGAATAATGTTTTTAGATAATGTATATTTATATTTATTTTAAAAAAACATAAATGGTTTTTCCTAATTAATGACTTCTAAAAGTTAAAGACTAAAAGTTTCACCTTTTCAAAAGAGTTCTCTTTCTCTTTATTTAAGAAAACAAGCTAATCGCCAACCGTTTGGCCTTCTGTCAACTGTTTGATTGTCTGGTAGGAACTACAAGAGACTTTTTTCTCCATGGTCTTCCCCTGCCTCTTATTTTTTCTATATTTCCTTCTATGAAGTTATTAAGGAAAAAGTCGTGTCGGAGTAGGTGTTCTATCTTTTTTTTTCTATTTTCTATTTTGACAATAAATTCCTCTTTTCTTTTATTCTGTTCATCACTTGTTCCTCTACATTACCTACTTTCCAACACTAAATTTCAAAAACTCTTTGTATCAGTGTCCACATTTCACTAGCGTATAAAGCAATGCTCCAAATAGATGCGATTTAATGAAATGCTTTTTAATGTTGAAAAGTTTGACCAGAAAATGAGTCTTTTAATTCTTAAAAGCTTGATTTGGCCATTACAAAAAAGATTAAGAACCGCAGTAGGCATTTTAATCAAACTTCCTTATCTTAAACTTATGCTATCTAAGCCATAGAAAAACGTCACAAAACAAGAAAATAATATCGAAAATGTTTCATTTCCAACGTTAATTTATTTTATCAAACTTACTACGCATTGAGCTATGCGTGAAACCGAACGCCACTTTGACAGTTCGACTATTGACTTAATTGACAGCTGACGTTTGACTAATGTACTATGTGACAGACCTTACCTCGAACACTGTATTCCGTTCATGGGTGTGCATTTTAATCTACTAAATTCCATCCAATTTATAAAACTGCGAATTATACTAACTAAACCTTAAAACTGTGAATGAAATCGTCCTCAAATTGGCTCAAGGGAACTGCTATTTTTCACATTTCCGTGTAAATTGTCTCGGTAAGTGTTAACCGCATATTATTTAAAATAACTGTAAGGATTTCTGTTACGAGAAATGGAATATACGCCTTATACGTAATAAGTGAGAATAGTAAACAATTAGCAACGTAATGTTTGTATTAAGAAGTCTATGTTGATCAGATGTTCGTTTGGTTACGTCCTAATATAGATTCAAGTTTACACCTTGACCTGGCTGATAACATTCGGTATTCTAACTGCGGTGCGCAGACCTAGTTTTTATTCAAAATTCGAAAGTGATAGACCACCGTTTCAGTGAAGATTATTTTTAAAAGTGCTTGTGACATTTATAGAGTGCCAGTGTTATTTTCGATATCAATGTTAATAAAACCTCGTTTTAACGCGGCTGAATAGTGGCGCGCTTTTATAGTTATTTTTGTAGACTGAAATTTTAAAACAGTGCTGATTGTTTCGTACCTAATTTTTTTTTAATGTAAAATTTAATACAGCAATGCCACAGTCACTCCATTAACTAATACATAATAGAATGTATACCCATGTTTACTAAAACATCTTATGACCTATTATCAAGGTTTTTTTTATAAACTGATATGTTCATCTTATGTAAACATTATACGCAAAGTTACAGTTAGGTAGCAGTATGAGGAAATTATTTTTGATTTGACCTTTTCATACAAAGGAAAATAAAATAATAATCACCTACAACTAAGTTGTGTCAATGGATTATAAACCAATTATGGATGACAGAGTTGTTCCTCATAAGGCCCAAAGGCCTATATGTAGGACATATATTATGTCAAAATTACTTCAAACTTAACTTGACCGGCACAAGATTTGTTTTTGAATGATCAAAATTTGATGTGGGCTTTACGAGGTTATGGAATGGCAATGTATCTAATCAGATTTGTGTTTCAGTGGCAATTGGTCACTATTAGTGAGTGACCATTACCATCTAAGTTAAATAGCAAAATTTATTCTACCTTCTCTCCTTTACAATAAAATAATATTAGAAGTGCCACATTATTATGTAACAAGTGAAATAAAAAAAGTAGAAATGGTATTCAGCGGAACTGAAACTATGTCAAAGTGACTTCTTATGGTTTGTCTTATTGCTTTTGACAATGACTATTGCACTTTGACATAGTTCCATAATGAAATAGAAATAGAAGTTACAGAACCTTGAACAAAAAAGACCATTTGTCCCGAAATGGGGACAGGAGTGCTGATCTTCCGTTGTGGCCATTTGGTGAAGACACTGTGCAATGATGCTATGATCGCACATGCAGTTAGATTGCTTTAATGCACAAATTACAAAAAGTGTTAAAAAAAAAGTGTTAAAAAAAAAAAAAACAACAAACTGATAAATCAGATCACACTTACTACCCAAGTACATAATGCCGTCGTTCAGTGCAAACCCCACTGTATACGGCCTTATAGAGTCTGAGGTCCTTTAAAAAAAGAAAACTAAACTAAGCCTATCGCTTATCTTATCTATGACAGGATTCGCAGCAGATATGAGCAAAAATGGGTCAAGGACCATGAAAACCAAATTAAAACTAGAAAATTTTCTACAATAATGGTCCAATAAAGCATTCGTTGTCTGTACAGTAACGTAAAATATACAATTTGTGTTGAATATTAATTGCTTATTGTAATATTACTGGAATGGATTCAATTTTCTGATTCGAAACTATCCTGTCCATCTCTGTACTCAGATCTTAAACTTGTGTAAGTCAGACATAAACACCAAGTCATAGTCTCTTCAGATAATGATTCTTTCTATTTACAAAATTGTACAAAAAAACAAACTTTAAAATTTGTCCTGAATATGTCATGAGGCATGAAAATTGGTTTAGCTGTAAATAATAATAAACAGACAAATAAAGTCTAGTCTATGATACATACAGTTAGCTGCAAAATTAGTCAATAATAGCACCTCCGTAGAATTTGAATAAGTTGACGAGTTCAAATAGAAGAACAAATTGGTTGTTAGTTGACTTTGGCAGCGAACTAAAATTTTGCAATAACTACAAATTCAAACAGTTGATACCTCATTTTAGATATTATGGAATTTCCTATTTTAAAAAGTTTCCTTATTACCATAGAGAAAACTAAAACTAATAAATAAATAAAGTAAAATTTTACAATTTTGGTTCAAGATTACTAAAAAACTATAAATTACAAGTAATCATTTGTTAGGCAGTTTTACAGCTAATTTCAAGGAGTACTATTCATCATATTTTAACCATGCAAAAATACCTTTGATTGTCATCAACATATTAACACTAACCTAACCTAACTGTAGTGTTGATCATAGACATTAAAACCATACTACGTGTTATTTTTTACCATTGCCAATCACAGAAAAGAATAAGTCTAATTAAACTGTTATGTCCACAATAGGAGTAAATTCCTTTGACAATATTTTTATGTACCTTTCATGATAGAAAAGCATTAAGGAAAAGTTTATCTAGATTACCAAACAGATACAATGTTATGTGACTGGCATGGTTATTAGCTATTAAAATGTTATCTCAAGGTTGTTCTTATTATAACCTTATAGGTGCACCATTGGTGTTAAAAGTACTATAATTATGTTGTGATCTTTAAAATGTTTTTATTAAGTTATAGTAGTAATTAATGTTCCTGATCTACTGTTTGTTGTTGTAACTCTAAGTATATAAAAAAGTGTAGCGTAATAAATCATTTTGATTCTGACATTAATTAAACATATATGGGTGGAGTTCAAATATTGGGACATATTAGTAGAAATGAAGTGGAAAAAGTTCCGCTGTACGATAAAAACTATTCGTACAATTCTTAGAAGTCTTTCGGGTTTGAGTAAAAGCATTACATAAAATATGAGACTAAACAAGAACAAGGTGTAAATCAGGCCATTGTGAGAGTTATCGCACTGTACTGGAATTTTCATTTCCACATTTTGAATGACGGCATAGGTTCTTTGTGTGGAGAACATGATATCTTTTTATAATTAGGTCATGGTCAAGTTAATTCTCACAGTAGATCATTGTAGCTTGATTATCTAATCTTAGGCAAAAGTTCAATATGTTAATAGTCTTTAAGAACAAGACATGTGTTAATGGCATGTTATTAGGATTCAACACGTTCTGCGCCCGGAACTCCTAAGAGTGTCCAGATTAATTACATTTATGAGGGAAGAGGCTGGCAAGACTCGCTGCTGTAATATACTTAAATTTTATGCTTTAACGTCCCAGAGCCTCCGTGGCCGAGGGGTTTAGTTGCTCAACTTGTAATCGTGAGTCCCCAAGTTCGAACCCCTGCGATTGCCATGTACCAATGACTATTTCTTGAGCATATTACCAGTGCGCTGTCGAATCCGCTTTTGAACCAACGGTGAATGAAAAACATTCGAGCAGACGTCAGAAGAGTAATTTGCACAAAAGATACAGTACCTATGTGTTCAGCCCATCTGTACAGCCAAAAGGTCTTATGTCCATTTAAATGCTGCCAAATCCTTAACTGCCAGCAACAATAAACTTATAGAAAAGGAGATACGTCTAGTTCAAAGCGTGTAATAGCGATGCGCGATGGTTGTAGCGGCAGTCCGCGCAATGGCGTCGTTCGCTGCGCAGGCGGCGCTGCGCTCGCGGTGGTCCAGCCTCATCGAGTCCACGAGTGTGGACGTGCCGGGCGAGGTCACAGACGGCGTCCGCTCCGTCGTCGGATGGCTCAAACAGGCACGGAACTTGATAAAGACAATCATTTCAAAAACTACTATTAACTTTAAATAAAATGAAAACTTCTTGAACACACCAATCAATATCGGATATAATCACAATTGAAGTAGCTTTTGATTAAATAACTTCCCTCCACGGTGTTTCCTCAGCACTGTGACATGTCCTCCTTTAAACGCGGCTTAAAAGGAGTATTCACTGAAAGGTAGCCACTTCGCTGTGCCCCTGGTATTGCTGTCGTCATGTATTTACGACGGTGACTGATTCTAACTGGTTGGCCCGCCTGCTTATCGTCTTTATGGGTATAAAAATTGCTTTGATATCGATGCATCCGTTAGCCTCAAAGCCACAAGAAGTCAGACAAGACCCTCTTTTTTATTACGATTTTAAATAGAGTCGAACTCAAGTAGTTTTTGAAATGATAGGTTAGGTTATATTTCGATGTTGCATGAAAGTATATAGTATTTAATATGCCTGGTCTTGAACCAATTTATTAGTGCATTTTTGCACTGTTTCCTGCTTTAGTTCGTAGTTCACACTGTCTAGTTGCTAGTCTATATCGCACCGTATTCAATGTGGTTTATTATCGCTACGTCATGAGACTTGCTGCGCTTGCGGTGATCCAGCAACATCAAGTCCACGAGTGTGGACGTGCTGAAAGACGTCACGGACGACGTCCGCTCCGTCGTCGGATGGCTAAAACAGGCTCGACAAATAGATTTGTTGCTTATTCGATGTTGCATGCGTATTTTAGTAGTTGGTATTTGGAAGCACTTCTCTTATCGGACAGAACGCAAAGTTCCGTTATGGCCTCCAATCTTGCTGTAACTACGCAGGTTATCTTTAAGTAAATGTTATTTATTAATTAAAGAAGCGTCAGTTTACGTCTGCAATATATTTATTAGGATGTCCGTCAAAACGCTGTTTCCTAGTTTACGTTAGTGGTCATTTAATCTGACCTAGATGATGCCCGCGACTTCGTACACGTAGAATTAGTTTCCCGCTACTCCCCCTATCCCTATCCTCCCCTATTTTAACCGCTTAGGGGGTGAATTTCCAAAAATCCTTTCTTAGTGTTCACTTACATCATAAAAGGAACCCGTACCAAATTTCAAGTTTCTAGGTAGGTACAGTAGTTTCGGCTGTGCGTTGATATATAAGTCAGCGAGTCAGGTTTGCCGTTTATATATATAGATAGATAGACCGACTTGTACCGAACTTTTTGAGTCCCTTACACTTGATTATAAGCAATGTCACTTCATAAGATACTCTGTGCCTGCTTTCGCTGTTCGAGTCTCTTCGCGTCCACGAGTTGAATGAAAGAAATGGACGTACAGGGCGAGAGGTTTTCAATAAGTTTATCGGGTTCTTTATATTATTTTAAAATAACTCTTTGCTTCTCAAGAAGATATGTCGTGATTTATTTGTAAAAATAATGTACACAGAATACAATAAAGTACAAAAGGCGGACTTAATGATCGTTGCTGTTTAACACACTCAAAACCTCTTATGACGCGAACCTTAGTCAATAATAATTTGTTCAAATGCAAAAGCTTTATCCTGCTTTGTCTTGTCTAGGGGACACCGTTGATGCAGGAAAACATCGAAACTTTTATGTGTTCGTCTTGCACCATCTTATATACACATACGTAGATGATTCTATTTTATCTTTTTTCTTTTTCTCTCTATCTCTCCCGTAAGATTTTTGGCATGTTTTCCTGCTGAACTACGCATGTTATTTGATATTATATTTAATTTAATATTTGTAACTTTATATAATGCTAGACTAAGTAGTACCATTGTAATATGAAATATGTTATATAACTGACTGCTGAGTTTCTTGCGTCGTTTCTCCTCAGCAGTGGTCTCCTCTTGGGAAGCGCAGATTCTTAACGTGTAAAAGTGCCCGCGCGGCCTACATACTGTATTTTTTTTCTTTTTTTTTCTTTATTATGCTTAGGTATATTCTATTACATTTGTCCCATAGTGTTTATCTATCTATTACCCTTTCAAGTTGTGTTAAATAGTGTCTAAACTGGTCCACGACGTGGACGTATCTTATATTTAACGACGCGGTTAGTCTTTTTGGTATCAGGTTCGATTTTCACTAATATTTATCTGATATGCTCGAATATATTGTTCCCTCAATCGTAGAATTTCTTCTTAGTGTAGGTATCTCACGGTTTGTTTTATATGTATAGTATAATGAAGCGCACTTGCCGTTGGGAATGTGCGCGGAGAAGTGTCATGTGCATTGTTTGTATCCACTCGTCCGCGAAGCGAATTTTCCAAACAGGCTCCGCTCAGAGCTCCAAAACAGAAGAAACGATTTGGACGCGTTTAACTAAACTAGCCTTATAGTGCGTTTATCAATAAAGGGTTTAGTCTACAGTTTATTTTCGATGTTGTTGCATTTTGTGTCGTATATTTTTAGTCTTTTCTTTTATGACACGCTCTCTGGTAAATTTATCTCGTGAAATTGCTAAGATATACTACGGTATAATCCTTGAGAGGTAAAATAACTGTAACACTTCTGCACTGTTTTCGCTGTCTGTGTACCTACTAGTCTTTTTATTGATATTTTATACTTCTGCCTTAACAGCCCTTGGATTATGATCAACGCTTTTATCGCGGTTATAAAGCATACATCACTCTCGCACTTACATATTAGTTAGAAAGTGAGAGATGTTTTATCCACGTACATCTTCATCTTTTGCTGTAATACCAAAGAAAGCAGCTAAGTGCAATGTAGTAGTGGATGCATTCTATACTATATTGGTAACGACATTAAATTTAAAATGCTTCTACTATTCGGTTCGCAGCCTTCTTTGATTACGGCAGAATTATAAGGTTTTATAATTTCCTTATAATTTCCACTACCACTACCTACCTACTACTGGACATTATTGGTCTCTTAATAGATATAAATTAAAGAATTCGGTGTCGTTAAGCGTTAGAACTTTGTCATTATAGAAGTCATTGACTAAATCAAGACTAAATCGTACGCATCGTACGCATCATCCTAATTTCAAATTTGAAGCATATTATGACAAGGCACTAGATTCTCAACATATTTTTTGTGGTAAAGTCAGCAGTTGAAAAGCTCAAAATTATCTATACCTACACCATTCATGGCTGTGGCTACCCAGAACCAAGTGATTTCAAGGCACTGCCATTGCACTCCACTATCCGCTTTCTAGAAGGGGTGGAGCATTGGACTAAAATCTAAATAAAAGCAGGATAATTACAGAAAATATTCCATAGGGTCTAAGTGTATCCGAAAGGACTCCACCTCTAAGATAAGATAAGATTAGATAGTCAAGAAAATAAAACCGTAGATAACTTTGAGCTCTTTAACTGTCTACTTTTATCTTCTGGTGACTGTAATGGTCGTGGCCTTCAATTGTTATACCACTATAGAACCCTGTCACAGAAAGTCAATGGTTACTTCCCTATAATGTCTTTCTTGTGATTTGACGATATCATTACGACAGAGTTCTCTGGTGGCTCGGCAATTAAAATCTGCTATTATTTAATACTATTATCGTTTAAAATGCGTGCGTACATTTTAATGGCACCAATTGAACATTGTTAACTTACTCGCTTTTGAGTAGTTTCAAAACATAATTATTACATTTATGCTTTGGGGATAAGGTCGTTTTTTCCAATGACAATTCGTAATTGATACATTATTATCACACGCTGAAAGTTTAAAGGCCTGGACCCGACCTTGCGCGGCGGCGCGACGGATCCGAGCGGGGAGCGATAACAATCAACCGCACAAAGTCGTGGCCCGGTCGAAACGCTTTTGAGTCACTTGCATGTGCAAATGCTATCTTGAAAGGGTCACGTCTTTCTTTTCCATCTATTTTTCTATTCGGGTACTATAGAGAAGGCAAACGAGCACACAGGCCACCATATTTATCTTTTCGCATAACAACCTTTTAGGCTTGGATAGTTATTTATAATAATTAACATAGTTTTTGGTGAAACGATTAAATGCTTAACTAGATATATTACGTGTAAAAATAATATGCGATCCATCAGTGAACCGTTCCAGAAAACTCACATAAATCACTAGTTCTATAAATAGATTTATTCGCGCTCGGCTTCCTAATTGTGAGATTGTCACGTTCAAACGTTATCTCGCGTCTGAGGCAGGGCTGTTACAGTGTATTTTTTTTCTTGTTTTTTTTAAAAATAATATTGTATAAATGTGATAGTTTGTATGTGCTTTAGTATGTATGTTACTTCTTCACACTCGCTCGCTAGCTCGCTCAGCGTAGCTCTCCTAATGGTGGTTTTTTCTTGCACAGCTTTGGTGTACTACCCTCAGGAGCAAAAATACCGGGTCAGAGTGCGTTTTTCATACAAACGAGACTATTTCGAAGCCTTGGTTCCTCGCCAGGGGTTGTTTTGAGTGCGTTTTAATGGTGGATACTGCGAGGTTCAATAGAGGAGGTCAAAAGTTCTTAACATACCTACCTAACTGATCGCACAACCAGTTAACACCACAGCGGGAGAGTTTGGGTTAGCACTTGGATTTCCTTACATTGTATTGCCATTTTAGATGTTTTTCTGAACATGCACAATTTCGGCGTTTACCGCAGATTTATTCAGTTCGGTATCCTAGGCACCCTGGAAGTCCTGTATCGATAGTTGGGGTATTCATCATCAGATTTCACTAAAAGCATTCCCTGGCGAGGAATCAAGGCTTCGAAATAGCCTCTTTAGTATGAAAAACGCACTCCGACCCGTTATTTTTGCTCCTGAGTGTATTTAGGTCCACAAAAGACTCACTTTTACGTAAACTTGCACACACCTAAAACTTCAAACAAGGCAATGATGCACATCTTCATTGATTAAAAAACAGTAGTTGTTGGAAGGACGCTGCCTACGAAGGTCGCGGTACCGATTTCGGTCAAGAAAACCGCATACGTTTGTTGCCAAGTCTTGCCTTTTCTCTATTGTGTATTTCATCATTGTATATCGTGGTCTAGTATCTGCCACAGTACCTACAACAAGAACTATTTAGTTCAATTCAATTTGTGTGAAATTGCATGTATGTATGTATTTATGTAGATGTAATATCGCCGTCAATATAACTTTAAAAGGCGTAAACAAAACCAAACGAACCAATTCATCATGTTTTTTTTTTTTTTATGACATAGAGAAGGCAAACGATCACACAGGCCACCTGATGGTAAGCGGAAACTGTGACCCATAGACATTCGCATTCACAAGACTACTAGACTTAGACTGCAAATGCGTTGCCAACCCTGAGGACTAAGATGGAATGCCTCTATGCTAGTCATTACACCGGCTGTATTATCCCCAAACCGGAACACAACAGTGCGAACACTGCTGTTTGGCGGTAGGTTAATGGATAAGATGGTGGTAGCGATCCGGACGGACTCTGCACAGAGTCCTACCACCCGCAAAAACACACTATAATACTCTATAATCACGTACTTTTTAAGATCATGTGAGGTCCTTGCAATGATTTATACACTAGATCACTTCTTTCATATTAAGTTTAAGATGGAATAACTATTCATTATACGTTATTTTTAATAAAAACACGCTTGTTTAATATTTGAGGTTATGTCTCAAACAGTACTATTTTGTTTACATCGTTCACAAGATCTATTGACGGCGATTTTACTGTATTTTGTGCAATAATAATAAATAAATAAAACACTTGCAATGTAGTAAAAAAACTACTAAAGCGAACTTATAATAATAATTATCTTCGCTACCTTGAAGGGTTTCGGTATTTGATTTTATTACTAAGAAAAAAAAACTTAATATTTTTCCCGTTGGCAACCCTATAACAAGTGTAGCACAGAACGTTATGGAAAGGATGCAGATAGACACCAAATTACCCCGACCTTGGGCCACCCCTGGCTTCGCACTTGAAAACGAAATACGTCCATTGATTCTGTATTGTCTCTTAGTATGTTGATATGATTATTTTTAGCTCATAGGTAGACTTATTTTTGTCAAGAATGGAGATCTGTGCCTTTTTTTATGTATACACAAACCATTAGCTGCGACTGTCTTATATTTTACTCCAAAACATGAAACTTGGATACTTTAGCTGATTATTAGTAATGTAAAACGAATCTAAACATAGGTACAAGCACGTAAACTTTCTTTTTTATTCACAACTAAGTTCTGCCCGCGATTTCGTTGGCGTAGATTTCTATTATCGTTATTCCGTCGGGACGTTTTAAAATTCCCGGTATAAAAAGGAGCCTATGTGTTAATCCAGTGTATAAGCTCCCTTCCTTTCATCCAAATTAACGCGTGAAGGAGCGTTGTAGCGTGAAGGAGTAACAAACTGACATACACACATACACAAACTTTGGCATTAATATTATTTTCATCACACTTTGCTCGTAAATGGTGTTATTCCATGCCTGTCAAAGTCAAAGTCAAAGTCAAAGTTCTTTATTCTTCAATTTAGGCATAATATAATGCACCTATGAATGTCAAAAAGCATTACCACATGTATACAGAAGGACAATGGCCTAAATTGTTCCCGCGGGAATTATGGCGAGTTTGTCATCCCTAGGGAGTAATTACTTTCTTTTTAAAATTTGCAACTCTTTCATACATCATTTCTGACTAAGGAGGTTTAATTTACAGCCAAAAATTAAATCGGTTTCTAATTTCATCTTTAAAAATTAGCTATAGACTAACTTACATTACACAAAACCTATACGCTTCATTAAACTTCATTATTTTTATACCTATTTCAAGTTTATATCAACATTTATCATTAATTTTAGTAATTATACATTTTTATCAAATTGGCTAAATCTGGCCCGAATCCAGGTCGAAACTAAACGCAGTTATTATCTGTGGTAGAGGTCACAAAAAAAATATCGTTTCCATTTACGTTCCCGTTCGTCAAAAGTTATTTCTTTATATTTTGCAGAGTTAAAGTGTTTTCTCTTTGTTTTTTTTCCTCGCAAATGTGATGAAAACCATTGTGTGTATCACAGGCAGTAAGGGGATTACTAACTCGAGTCATTAAAAGCCCTCCGCCTTCGGCGTCGGGCTTCTAACACTCTCGTTAGTAATTCCCTTCATACTACCCTTGATGCACAATGTACTATAGTAGGATATTAGTAGATTAGTAAAATTAGTATTATAATAAATAAGTTTTAAAAATCAGGTGTATCCCACCGCATTTGTACAAAAAATAGAAATGCTTTTTTTTCCGGGAAATGGGCTACCGAACCTCTTTTCCACTCTGCCTTTGACGTGCCGTCGTATTAATTTTAACTCAGCTGCCTTTAATGTCTTGCAAATAAGAGCTATAGTAACGTTGACAAAATGATAACATTTCAAAGGCAATATGGTTTTATACAGTAGAATAGAAGCCCTGATTTACTTCGTATTTTGGTTTCCATTTGCTCTTTAATGAATTAGTTATAATAAAATCGTTACCAAATACCTTACAAATCTAACTAATTACTTCATCTCTACTGTGGAGAACTACAATCTAAGATATGTTTGGTTGCACAGGCGTCGCTCGAAGTGCGGCAGGTGGGCCGGCGCGCCGTGAGCCAGCTGTCCGGCCGCGGGATGGACGACGTGCTCATCGTGCACTTCAACGACGTGTACAACATCGAGCAGACCACCAGTGAGTGTACATCAATAAGACAGGATTGATACGCGGCATTCTAGTGTTTGAAGTCTTTGACCAGTGTGTGTTGCCAGTGATGACTTACGGATCTGAGACGTGGGCGCTAACAATGGGCCTCATAAGGAAGCTCAAAGTCACTCAGAGGGCTATGCTCGGGGTTTCTCTGCGTCATAGAATCAGAAATGATGATATCCGCAGTAGAACTAAGGTTACCGACATAGCCCGAAGAATAGCTAAACTGAAGTGGCAGTGGGCGGGGCACATTGCTCGCAGGACCGATGGCCGATGGGGCCAGAAGGTTCTGGAGTGGCGTCTGCGGACCGGAAGACGAGCTGTAGGTAGGTCTCCAACAAGATGAAGTGACGACATCGTCAGGATCGCGAGACCGCGGTGGGTGCGAGAAGCACAAGACCGGTCTGAGTGGAAAGCCTTGGGGGAGGCCTATGTCCAGCAGTGGACGTCTTTCGGCTGACATGATGATGATGATGATGATGATTCTAGAAAAGCCCTGAATGTGTACGGTCTATCTTAATGGTACAAACTTTTGAATACATCGCAGTTAACATGAACTGTTTCTTACAATCTATCCTGTGACGGCATCAAAAATAATGCGTAATTTCATTTAGATATCCAATTATCTGCCACTGAACGTTTTGTTACTGCGCTGTCAATCATGTAAGTGCCAGGTCAATTGGCTGCGTATTCTGATTCTATCTCTATTCTTCTCTTTACAGAAACAGAGCCAGTAGGTGGCGCTCTTCGCTTCAGCACGGCTGTGAAGGCTCTCCAACACCTGAACCCTTTGGTCCTCTTCAGTGGAGATGTCTTCTCGCCGAGCATGTGTGAGTGTTTATAATCAGACATAAGAATGTATTGGCAAAATTAATTGACAGCTAGGGATGCCTAGATCGATAAACTCAATTATCGATGCTATTCCAATATACTCGTACTAACGTGATCGCCCCCAGCATTTTTTGTAAGTGTGTATTTTTTTATTTTGTTTTGGCCCTGCTACTTCTACAGAAATTGAAAATAGTACATTGTGCATCAAGGGTAGTATGAAGGGAATTACTAACGAGAGTGTTAGAAGCCGCCGCCGCCGCCGAAGGCGGAGGGCTTTTAATGACTCGAGTTAGTAATCCCCTTACTGCCTGTGCCACAATGGTTTTCATCACATTTGCGAGGAAAAAAAACAAAGAGAAAACACTTTAACTCTGCAAAATATAAAGAAATAACTTTTGACGAACGGGAACGTAAATGGAAACGTTTTTTTTTTTGTGACCTCTACCACAGATAATAACTGCGTTTAGTTTCGACCTGGATTCGAGCCAGATTTAGCCAATTTGATAAAAATGTATAATTACTAAAATTAATGATAAATCTTGATATAAACTTGAAATAGGTATAAAAATAATGAAGTTTAATGAAGCGTATAGGTTTTGTGTAATGTAAGTTAGTCTATAGCTAATTTTTAAAGATGAAATTAGAAACCGATTTAATTTTTGGTTGAAAATTAAACCTCCTTAGTCAGAAATGATGTACGAAAGAGTTGCAAATTTTAAAAAGAAAGTCATTACTCCCTAGGGATGACAAACTCGCCATAATTCCCGCGGGAACAATTTAGGCCATTGTCGTTCTGTATACAGGCATGGAATAACACCATTTACGAGCAAGTGTGATGAAAAAACTTTTAGGCACCTGAAACGGATTCATCAATCGAGACGGAGTAGTTTAACGTCCGAAAATTTGGAACGAATTCTGATAGTTTATTTTAATGGGACAGTAATTCTGGAATACACAATGAGGAAAAAAAAATAGGATGACGAGTGAAGGTTCAAATATCCTTTTAAAATAAAGAATAACCAGAATTATTTATTTATTTATTTATTTATTATGTTGCTATTTTGTTTAATTCGCATACTTTCAATAACATTTTATATTTACAAACAAAACTTGAAGCGATCACTAGTATATATAAAATGCATCGCAATTGAGTGTATCGATGTAGTCGATCCCTAGGTGTCATTTTGAGGTGTGTTTATAATTGAAGCCCCGACACAAAGGAGGAGTGCTGCCGTTACAAGCCAATACGCAGTGACTGAGATGAACCTCCTGTAGTAATATCAACCTTATCATTAACGAAATAGAATTGAATCTGCTTTGGTGATTGAATTTAAGATACTGCTTATTAGCTTGGGAGGGCAGTGCTATGTACAGTCAAAGACATATTTGTGCCCTGTCTTAGGTCTTGGTTTTGGGTGACAAGTATTATTATTAATCTATTTTTTTTTTAATCTCTCGAAGTCTTATATTTTTGATGTCTTCTCTTTTAACCTTAATAAAATCGTTCTGTCTCTTTCCAGTAAGCACATACACCAAAGGAGAGCAGATGGTGCCAGTATTAAACGAAGTAGGAACACATTGCGCTGTATTTGGGAACCATGATTTTGGTAAGCAAAACTAATTAGGTTTTTATTATGTTAGAGATTTGGTCATAGGTATATCTTTATTACAACGTTTGTAAACACTGGGTTACAAGGACAAAATAATAAATCTTTTACTCTCACTCCGTCGCTAATGTCTCTATCTCCTCCCTCTCTCTCCCTTTCGCTCTCTCTTTTTCTATCTCTCTTTCGTTCTCTCGTTTCAATCAGCTTTGTAGCCGAAGTTATTGGCCTATTTTAGTTTTGCCCTGTTAAATACCTAAAAAGGATATTCTATATTGAAAGGAAGTAACAACTTACAATCACATTTACTTTATTTAAAAACACTCAATGCAACTTTATACTTATTCAAAATGGACTCATTTAAAACGTATCCTTGTTAGTTACAAAATCAATGAATATGGTGTATTTCTAGATTTTGGCCTCGAAGTCCTCTCCGGACTGGTATCACAATGCAACTTCCCCTGGCTAATGTCAAACGTCATCGACAACGAAACCGGCCGGCCGCTAGGTGACGGCCGCATTACACACGCGCTGATGTGCAACGGACACAAGATCGGACTCATCGGGCTTGTGGAGCAGGTAACTTCACTAGTGACAGATGTCATCGCTGGTGACAACGAAACAGGCCGGCCGCTAGGTGACGGCCGCATCACACGTGGTGATGTGCAACGGACACAAGATCGGACTCATCGGGCTTGTGGAGCAGGTAACGTCACTAGTGACAGATGTCATCGCTGGTGACAATGAAACAGGCCGGCCGCTAGGTGACGGCCGCATTACACACGCGTTGATATGCAACGGACACAAGATCGGACTCATCGGGCTTGTGGAGCAGGTAACGTCACTAGTGACAGATGTCATCGCTGGTGACAATGAAACAGGCCGGCCGCTAGGTGACGGCCGCATTACACACGCGTTGATGTGCAACGGACACAAGATCGGACTCATCGGGCTTGTGGAGCAGGTAACGTCACTAGTGACAGATGTCATCGCTGGTGACAATGAAACAGGCCGGCCGCTAGGTGACGGCCGCATCACACGTGCTGATGTGCAACGGACACAAGATCGGACTCATCGGGCTTGTGGAGCAGGTAACGTCACTAGTGACAGATGTCATCGCTGGTGACAATGAAACAGGCCGGCCGCTAGGTGACGGCCGCATTACACACGCGTTGATGTGCAACGGACACAAGATCGGACTCATCGGGCTTGTGGAGCAGGTAACGTCACTAGTGACAGATGTCATCGCTGGTGACAACGAAACCGGACGGCCGCTAGGTGACGGCCGCATTACACACGCGCTGATGTGCAACGGACACGAGCTCGGACTCATCGGGCTTGTGGAGCAGGTAATGTCACTAGTGACAGATGTCATCGCTGGTGACAACGAAACAGGCCGGCCGCTAGGTGACGGCCGCATTACACACGCGCTGATGTGCAACGGACACAAGATCGGACTCATCGGGCTTGTGGAGCAGGTAACGTCACTAGTGACAGATGTCATCGCTGGTGACAACGAAACAGGCCGGCCGATAGGTGACGGCCGCATTACACACGCGCTGATGTGCAACGGACACAAGATCGGACTCATCGGGCTTGTGGAGCAGGTAACGTCACTAGTGACAGATGTCATCGCTGGTGACAACGAAACAGGCCGGCCGCTAGGTGACGGCCGCATTACACACGCGCTGATGTGCAACGGACACAAGATCGGACTCATCGGGCTTGTGGAGCAGGTAACGTCACTAGTGACAGATGTCATCGCTGGTGACAACGAAACAGGCCGGCCGCTAGGTGACGGCCGCATTACACACGCGCTGATGTGCAACGGACACAAGATCGGACTCATCGGGCTTGTGGAGCAGGTAACGTCGCTAGTGACAGATGTCATCGCTGGTGACAACGAAACAGGCCGGCCGCTAGGTGACGGCCGCATCACACGTGCTGATGTGCAACGGACACAAGATCGGACTCATCGGGCTTGTGGAGCAGGTAACTTCACTAGTGACAGATGTCATCGCTGGTGACAACGAAACAGGCCGGCCGCTAGGTGACGGCCGCATTACACACGCGCTGAAGTGCAACGGACACAAGATCGGACTCATCGGGCTTGTGGAGCAGGTAACGTCACTAGTGACAGATGTCATCGCTGGTGACAACGAAACAGGCCGGCCGCTAGGTGACGGCCGCATTACACACGCGCTGATGTGCAACGGACACAAGATCGGACTCATCGGGCTTGTGGAGCAGGTAACGTCGCTAGTGACAGATGTCATCGCTGGTGACAACGAAACAGGCCGGCCGCTAGGTGACGGCCGCATCACACGTGCTGATGTGCAACGGACACAAGATCGGACTCATCGGGCTTGTGGAGCAGGTAACTTCACTAGTGACAGATGTCATCGCTGGTGACAACGAAACAGGCCGGCCGCTAGGTGACGGCCGCATTACACACGCGCTGAAGTGCAACGGACACAAGATCGGACTCATCGGGCTTGTGGAGCAGGTAACGTCACTAGTGACAGATGTCATCGCTGGTGACAACGAAACATGCCGGACGCATCACACGCGCTAGTGTGCAACGGACACAAGATCGGACTCATCGGGCTTGTGGAGCAGTTAACATAGCATCATGCGAAATGTATGTATAAAAGACCTGGTATGTACAGGTATTTCTGAGCCACTCCCTGTTAAAAATCACCTTTTGCTGCCCTTCCCGCGGCAAAATGCTGAAAGGGCTTTTTTACTGTATGTCGTTTTAGCGTGTAATTTTAATACGTGTTTATTTCTCTTTCACTTGCTCTTATGCGAGTCTGACTGACTTAACCTAAACCCAAAAGTATTTTTAGACCCGTTGCCTTGAACTCCTGTGGTGATCATGGTAGAACTAATTTCGACCTTTACTACATGTGCAAATTATCAAGCGACTGAATGAGTACTGCTCTTTGCAGGAGTGGTTAGAGACGCTAGCGACGATAAACCCCGAGGAAGTGACGTTCATAGATTTCCTGCAGGCCGGGGCAAAACTGTCAGAGCAACTCAAACAGGAGGTAGGTTGTGTAACTTGTATCAGTCACTTTATTAAAAGGAATAAATGTAATTATTGGGTGTAGTCCGACTAGTTCCATTATTAGTTCCATTGATGGAACTACACTCAGGAGCAAAAATAAGAGGCTATTTCGAAGCCTTAGTTCCTCGCCAGGGAATGCTTTTAGTGTAATCTGATGATGAATACCCCGAGCATCGATACAGGACTTCCACAGTGCCTAGCGTACCCAACTGAATGAATCTGCGGTTAACGCCGGAATTGTGCATGTTCAGAATAACATCTAAAATGTCAATAAAATGTAAGGAAATCCAAGTGCTGACCCAAACTGTGTTAACTGATTGTGCGATCAGTTAGGTATCTTAAGAAAAACTCACTCAAAACAACCCCTGACGAGGAACCAAGGCTTCGAAATAGTCTCGTTTGTATGAAAAACGCACTCTGACCCGGTATTTTTGCTCCTGAGTGCAGTAATATATAATTAGAACGTAAAAACTGTCGCGCACCATCTGAAACGGCGCAGTGTATAAATTTCGGTAGGGAAAAAAAGTTCAACTCGCTCCATCAATGGGACTAAAAATGTAACTAGTCGGAATAGACCAAATATTGATCATATTAGACGTAATAATACAAAAAAGTATGAGAAAACATGTATGTGATGCACTTACGTAGCTTACAAAATACTCCGAAATTTGAGGTTGCTAAAAGCAACAATGAATATTGACAAAGAGTGTGGAAGTGTCTTCTCCCTTAAACCGATTTCCTGATGATCTATCTTGCTCAATAGAAGTTAAAACCGTAGACCAATTCAAAAACATAGCTAAGAGACACATGTTAGGCAAGAACAATTTTAGCATTTGCATATAAACCTATGTGTTAAGGCTCCTTAACTCAAAAAATCTTTTATATTTAAGATTAGTAGTTAAGTTAATATAATGTACGTAATCAAATGAAATAAACAGTTTTTTTTAATGTATTAAAGTTCTTATAATAGTAAATTTCCAATGGAATCTTAAAAGCTGAACCATTATATCCCTTTTTAACAAAGATGATATTATCCAGGGCTGTGAGTACGTCATAGCTCTGACGCACATGCGCACCCCGAACGACATCAAGCTGGCCGAGGGGGACACGCACATCGACCTGATCCTCGGCGGGCACGACCACGTCTACGAGGTCATCGAGGTAAAGTAGTATAATTTACGGCCATTAACTGAACAGTGATATGTCAATTTGACTGGCGGAGCGCACCTTTGTGAATTAACTTTTGTCAGAAATAAGTTTTGTTGCAGACTGTAATTTTCTGCAAGTCATCACTCGCTAATCACGATTTACCGAGGTTAACTTAGGGCCGTATTAATAAACTCATCTTTACTGTGAGGCCCGTCACAAGATACGTCAAAGTAAACGCCAAACCATAGAACACTGTCATTTTTGACGCATCTCGAGAGGAGTATTAGGTTTGAGATCAGTTTATTAATACGGGCCTTAAAGACTATGTTAACGCAAACATCCTGTAGGCATCCATTGATTACTAGACCCGGTTATCTTGTCGCACTGAAATTGTTTTTCAGTAGAGCGTGAATGTTTTTTTTATCGACCTTCTTGATATCGATATTTATATAATGCAATTGAATTTTCGCCTATTAAGTTACATATACATGAAAGGTAGCCTATGTGTTAATGTCTGCATTCCAAATTTCACCAAATTCCGTCCGTTAGTTTTTGCGTGAAAGAGTAACAAACATCCGGATACATACATTCTTCATACTTTCGCGTTTATAATTTTAGTAAGATATATTTTTATACTATAGTGACTCCTCTTCGAAATTATCAGTGACATATCGTCGGGGATAGTGCAATAACGCGTAACTAACAAATTACATAAGGTCAAAATACAACTTAGCAAATAAGTCAGTAAGGTACAATTTGCAACTCATTAAATGTGTTAGTTATGCGGTATTGCACTATCCTCGACGATATACAGTATCGACATTTAGATAGTCGATAAAAAAACTTTCACGCTCTACTGAAAAGTAATGACAGTGCGACAAGATAACGGGGTCTATTGATTACATCATAAGACCACCTTGTAAATGCTATATTGCATTGTTATCCGACTTGCGCATGTGATGTACACCGGAAAAACTCGCATGTGATCGAAAATTAAAAAACGTAAAGCAAGTTTTTTATTATCTTGCTTTCTCGCCTGTCTTAGGAATCGACTATCCCGATGAGCACCTGACTTGATATTTTAAAAATACTTTAGAACTGGATAGCAATGTTTTCCAAATTCTTTAATGATACCACTTTCGTTCGCCTCAAGAAATATTTCCTATCATCTGTTCAAATACAAACTCAAACGAATACATCAATATGTATCCTCAGGTAAACAACAAATACATAGTGAAGAGTGGCACGGACTTCCGTCAGTTCTCCAAGATCAGCATCAGCTTCGGGCCCGAGGCCACGCGCGTGGACATCGCCGACGTGCACGTCACCAGCGCCTTCGCTGAGGACCCCGTGCTCAAGGCCAAGACCGACAAGTACTCAGGTAGGCTTGACTTCACCGCAGCAACTGAGATGCCTGTGGTTCAAAAAACACATGGTCATCATCCTTGCGTATGGCACATGTCCTGCATGGATCAAACGTCGACGTCCAGGTGCTTCAGCTAGTTTGCTCCGGCAGGCGAAAATGTATGCAGCTCGTCCGTGCCACCGGGAAAACAGTGAAGTGGGCATCATTTACCACGTAGGAGAGGGTCTGCTCGGTTGCTCCGCAGACACAATGTGGTCACTCCCTCAATCCCTAGTTGTGTAGGTGATGGTTTGTTTTCCCGTGGTTAGATTGAAACCGATTCACCGTCAGTTCTCCAAGATCAGCATCAGCTTCTGGCCCGAGGCTACGCGCGTGGACGTGCACGTCACCAGCGCCTTCGCTGAGGATCCCGTGCTCAAGGCCAAGACCTACAAGTACTCAGGTAAGCTTGACATCACCGCAGCAGGCAACTGGCCACTGCTGGACGTACGACTTGCGTAAAGATCTCCACCATGATCCAACTTTTCCGGTTTTCTTCATTTTTATAAGCTCAAGATAGTGGTTGTTGCCGCCTTCAAATATGTCCTTTTTTCCCGCCTTTTTATGCTATATTTCTACCAGAACTGCACAAAGCCAGACCATTAAATATGGCGCGTGATGATAAGCCCAAGCGAAGCGAGTTAGTTAGTTAAAAATAACCTAATGTGTTGATACAATGCTCAAGTTTATCAGCACCCTCACAAAAACTTGTCTGCCATTTTGTCATTTACAACTACCCTTACCCTACCGTACTCGTTAACGAGTCGAACGCTCTGTCCCTCACGGTATTGTTATAAAATGCAAGGGACTGAGCATTCCACTCGCCAGCGAGTATGGTAATTGTAAGTCATGGGTAGGGGTACTGACCAGTGACATATTTTCACTATCTTCATCTTTCCAGCCATGATTGAGGGCAAGATGGACGAGGTCCTGGGCAAGTTCTGCGTGCCTCTTGAGGGACGCTTCTCCTGCATCCGGAAACAAGAGTGCAACCTGGGGAACTGGATCTGTGACGTCATCCTCGCTGCGACCGGGGCGGACTTAGTGCTGCTGAACTCTGGCACTTTCCGCTCGGATCAGGTTAGTTCACATTTACCAATTTGTCTAGCTGTGGTCTCAAAATAAATGGGTCCCGCATTGATCAAGTAGGGTTTCATGCTAAGTAAAAACGTTATCTCACTGATTAGTCTGAGATTTAATTAAGAGGTGCGTAGCTGCATCTTGGTGGTTAAATTAAACGCATCTAATGAGCAAAGAAGTGTTTCTCCGTAAAGGCACTATTTTCAAAGGCGATTCTACTTTAAAGTGCTCTTAAAAGATTTTTGCAATGCGCACCGAATCACACTCCCTCAACGCTCACAGTCACGCACGACCCCGCGTCCAGCCTCTGTGTGTTTCCAGAAACCCTTAAAGTATTTTGCTGTATGGCGAGTAGCTAATATGTCCATTTTAATTTGATCTTCGTTGTCCTGGCATTATTTTAGCTTAGACTTAAAGAGTTTTCTGGACTCGCATATATCGCTATACCTACCCATCACCATCATGCGGTTTTCCATGTAGCAGCCAAGTATGGAAACTAGGACGCGCCCTCCTGTGAGCCTCCTTGACATGTTTATTCCATCCAATTACTTGTTTCCGTTTATGACAGCATTTTTTCACACTATAGCTAATTTCCGATGGCTCAATATTTTAATTATGCATTTGTAAAAGTTATTAATAATGTCTCTATGTTCACGGTTGTTTTAACAAATTATCAACTCACTGCTCACATTCCGCCGGAAAGTCAATGTCTTACAGATTGGTTGAACTACGACAGTATTGAAATATTTAAAAACAGATTTGGGCTAAAGAAATTATATCTCACTCACATTTTCCATAGGTTTTGACTGCTCCTGTGGTCCCGGGACACTTTCACACCACTCTCACATGGATTCCATTCCAAAATGTCACAGTTTTGGATTAATTAAGAGGACGCGCGCCGGCCGGCATTAGCGCGAGATGAGAAGAGGAAGATGGCCGCCCTGTCGCGGCAGAAGACCGAGAGCATCAGCTCTTTCGGTCACTCCGTTCATTCAGTTTGAGAACGGATCAGTAGTTGATGCGCGGGAAATTTGAACGCACATTTACGAGAGAGATTTGGTCTCAAGCCCGAAATCGTACATAAACCCCCCACCGGGAATCTACCCCAGATTCCCCAGTTTATAAACCAGGGATGGTTGTCAGTGTATATGACAGTGGACTGTATGATAAGATATAAAAATGTAGAGAAAACAATATTTATAATGAAGGATGTGTAACCGTAATTAGGCACTTGAAACTTAACTAAATAACATAAACTTGACACTGGTGTCAGTTATGCAATATGAAAATAAAAGAAGTTACTCTGAGTCCAATTCCATTGGAAGAGGACTAAGTTTTACAACGGGTCGCGTATACTCTCCATTTTGAGTTCGTACTTTGACTACCCGGACTACCCCGTCGGGGCCCGGATGAAGCTCGGTCACACGGCCAAGGGACCATTGAAGTGGAGGAGCGTCGGAATGTATCAAAACGAGTTCGCCTACGTTAACGTTACGACAATTGCTAAGCCACTTCTGTCGCTGCTGGAGCGTGTGAAGGTAGTCGTTTTTCCACAATTTCCAAAATCGTTGCGACGCCTGCTGCACTAGTTGCCAGCGACTCAAACTGTGAACCGGTTCGTCAGAAAGGTCGTACTCAGGAACGGCTAATAGTTCGCGACCGACTAAGAAATGTCCGGGTGTGAGCGCCTCGTACTCTGACGGGTCGCTCGAGATATTTGTTAAAGGTCGGGAATTTAACACGGCCTCGACACGAGCGAAGAGGGTGCTAAGTTCCTCGAATGATAATGTCCGGTTGCCTATGACACGCTTCAACATCTGTTTCGCGGATTTGATACCACTTTCATACATACCACCAAAATGGCTGCCCGTGGGAGGATTATACCTCCACTCAACAAATCGATTATTAAAGGCAATTGAAATATTATTCATATGTTGTTTAAGAAATTGATTTACTTCAGCAAGTTGTTTGCCAGCAGACACGAAGTTTTTACCGTTGTCAGACACAACAGTGTGACAAAGTCCGCGCCTAGCCGTGAAGCGGTCAAAGGCTGCGAAAAAACATTCAGTTGTGAGCGCACTCAGAACCTCTGCGTGCACTGCACGCGTTGCAAAACAGACGAGGAGCAGTAAATATGACTTGGAAATCTTGGCGTTGCGCCTATTACTCTCTCGCGTGTAAAATGGGCCTCCGATATCAACACCCACAGTGTGAAAGGCATGTATATCTTGAATACGAAATTTCGGTAGGTTACCCATAATGGGTTGTAAAGATGTCGGTTTTACTTTAAAACATTCAAGGCACTTAGAAAATCGCGACCTTATAATTCTCCTTGCTGAAATAATCCAATATTTTTGACTAATTAGACTATGAAGCGTGCGCGGTCCAGCATGTAAATACATTTTATGAAAATAGTCGATTAATATTTTAATGAAATTTCCCACTTTGGGAAGCAACAACGGGTGCTTAATTTGATATGGCAGGTCCGACAGCGACAGTCTACCCCCCACCCTGAGGAAACCAAGGGGGTCCAAAAAGGGTGCTAGCTTTTTAATCGACAAACTACAAGATTTACCGTTTTTAAGTGCATCGATATCAGTGAAAAAGTGTTGACGTTGAACTGCCTTGATAATAGTATCGTGCGCTTTCCTTAAATCGGATAGAAGGGGCGGTCCCAAGTTGCGTTTTGATTTGATTGACTTACAATTATTGATAAATTGAAAACAGCGTGCTACTACATTTTGCAGTTTAACAAAATTTGAATATTTTTCAGTCAATTTGATAAGAAAATTCGACTCTGTACTATCATTACTAGACACGAGCGTTTGAACTGATGACTTGCCAGTGATTTGTAATTCCGGTACATTGTTAGATTTAAATTGATCAATTGATTTAATTGGCCAACCTTCCTGCGGCGTGTTGAGCCAGCTCGGGCCCGCTAGCCACTCCGGCGCTGCCAGCAGCGCGGAGGGTAGCGCGCCGCGCGAACACACATCGGCGGGGTTGGACGCACCGCTCACGTGGTACCAGCTTTCGCTAGACACGGTCTCCAATATTTTGGAGACACGCGTAGCCACAAAGGTTTTTAATGTGTAGCTGGGTGTGTTTAGCCAACTCAACACCACAGAAGAGTCAGTGAACAAAAATATGTCATCTATCGATATTTGAGCAAGTAATATTGACTTAGTGTATTTGACTAGTTTGACCAACAAATGCGCAGCCATCAGTTCAAGACGTGGCACGGATACGGTTTTTAAGGGAGCAACTTTAGACTTAGCAATAACAAGACTGACCTTGGTTTGACCTTGATTGTTGAAGCTACGCAAGTAAATGACCGAAGCTATTCCTTTAGTAGAAGCGTCGCAGAAACCTAACAGCTGATAGTGATTGTGATGGTTGACAGTAACTTGACGATCATACCTAAAGTTTGACAGCAGTGGAAGTTCAGACACATAGGTGAGCCATTCTTTCTCCAACTCCGGGGAAAGTTTCTCGTCCCATCCGAGCTTTTGGAGCCAGAGCTTCTGCATAAAGCATTTCGCGTAGAAGATGCATGGCGCTACGAAACCTAGTGGATCGAACTGACGACCTAACTGTGACAGGACACTGCGTTTGGTAACCGCCTGTGAAGCTGAAAGTAAGTTTGTTGCAAATGAGAACGCGTCCTCAGCAGGCCGCCACTGAAGACCTAAAACTTTTAATGATAGATCTTTATCATCTTCGAATGCAACTGGCGTTTCGCGATGATCAGCGGGTACACGTTCTAAAAGTTGGGAACAGTTGCTCGCCCATTTCCGAAGAATGAACCCTCCTCCTTTTAATAAATTAATCAGCTCATCTTGAAGCTGAGCTGCTTCCTCGTACGTACCTACGGACCACAGAAGGTCATCAACGAAGAATCCTTTTTTTTGAACCTTGCTCGCTAAAGGATACTTCTCGGCGTCGTCGTCTGCCAGCTGGTGCAGGACACGAATCGCTAAATAAGGGCTACTAGCTACCCCATAAGTTATGGTGTTTAAAGCATAGACTTTTATAGGTTGATCTTTATAAAACCGCCATAAAATATGTTGGTACTTGCGCTGAGCTTCCTCAATCCAGGTCATACGAAACATTTTACAAATATCACTTGACAAACAAATTTCGTTAATACGAAAATTGGTTAAGATTTCATTTATGTCTGCTTGCAACTTAGGACCCGCGTAAACAATTGAATTTAACGAATTATTATTTGACGTCTTACTTGAGGCGTCAAACACAACACGAAGTTTCGTGGTTGTGCTTGAAGGCCTTAAAACACAAAAATGTGGAATAATATATTTCGAATCGACAGACCCTAAGTCACCCACACAAGTCATATGACCGAGGTCTTCATATTCGGACATGAATTTACAATACTCTTCCTTAAGTTCAGGAATACGGTTTAATTTAGTTTCTAAATTTTTGAAACGACGTAACGCTTGTTGAGTTGAATCACCAAGCTCACAGTTAGACTTGAATGGGTACGTCACCGTGTAGCGCCCGGTGCTGTCACGGCTGTGTTCCTTTTGAAAACACTCTTCCACATAAATGTCCTCTGGATTTTTAATCAAATCACAGGGTACGTTTTCAGTCTCCCAAAAGGAGTTCATTATTTTTTCGATACTACTATTTGCCGAGAACAAGCCGAGGGAAGAGTTAAACGATTCGCGACCACTTTCGAGCACTGTCTGGCCAGCTATGATGTAACCGAAAATCGAGTGCATCGCAACGGGTAAACCCGGTTCTCGCGGTAGTATGTTTTGACCGTCATAAATGTACGGAAACAAGTCGCCCGCCAACAGTAATTCGACAGGAGAGGCCGAAAAGTAATTAGGGTCTGCTAACTCGAGATTTTTGAAGTTATTTATAATTTTATTTGAAAGCGTCATTGTTGGTAAACTACTTGTAATATTACCTACAACCACAGTCTCAGTACTCAGAACTGGACCAGTTGAGTTTCGTGGCTTAATTGAACATGTAACCAAACCGAAATCTTGCACTGGTGCACCTCCCAGACCCATGGGTTCAAACGGACACTGGCGTCGCGACAGACCTAGGCGCTGAGCACATTCATTTGTCATATAACCGGACATGGCACCGCTGTCTATTACTGCACGCACGGCGTGGTAAGTTCCCCATCGATCTGCGACGTGCACCACGGCAGTGCCTAACAACACGGTGGAATTTGACGAACAAGTCAAGCCGACGTTAGGAAGTTGACCTTGACCTCTAGACGGACCTTGACTACCACTAGAATTTTGTACACTTGAAACTGTATCTAAGTGTAGACTATGATGGTGCGGTTGTTTACACAAAACACATCTAATCTTTGAAGTACACTCTGACAGCTGATGCTGACGTAAGCAATTTTCACATAATTGAAGCTGTTTCACTTTGTCAAGACGCTGTGCGGGTGATAAATCTAAAAATTCGTAACATCGGTACGTTGAATGCGTTTTGTCACAGAATAAACACTTGTTTGATCGGTCATTGCTCCCCTTACTAACAGCTGACAAGCACGGTTTCGTTGTAGGTTTGTTTGCGCCGGTATAGAAGTTATTATTGTTCGATCGCAATACGTTCGGTTTTGATACGACGTTAGTAACAGCCCTCGGTGTAAACTGACCCTTCTGTACACAATTTTTAACTTCGGACATTTCTAAAACACGCGCTTGCTTTTCTACAAAGGCGATCAGCTGATCGTAAGTAGGTATTTGAGTCTGTTCCACAGTTTGTTCGAACTCTCGTCTAGTAACGGTGTCTAAGTTACGCAACCCCATGTAGAACAATATGAAGCTCGATAAATTGTCGATATTTAAATGTGTTAACGCTTTGACACATTCCTGATAGGTTTGCAAAAAGGTGTTAAGCCCAGAGACTGATTCCGCCAACAATGGTTTAAATTGAAATAACCGGTCCAAATAACTGGTAGCTAAGGCGCGTTTGTTTTCGAATTTCTTAACTAACAACGCCCATACGATTGGATAGTTATCAGATGTAATTGGCATTCCTTTAACTACGGTTAACGCGGAACCGCTAACGGCAGAAAGTAGATAGTAGTATTTTTCAACATTACTAATGCCTTCGTTGTTATGAATCAGACTCGTAAATGTATCATAGAAAGTTTGCCAATTCTCCAACTTGCTATCGAAATGAAACAATTCGAGTCTAGGTAAACGCGGTTTAACTGAGCGCAAATCATTGTTGGTGTCACCGAGCCCGCCGCGGCGTACGGCGTCGGTAGAAGGCGAACTGCCGCTCTCGCACGACTGCCATATTTCGTTAATAGTTGTGGCGACGCTTAAAATCCGATAATACATGTCGTCATAAGTTTGAATTTCCTGATGATTAGACTTGTACTTGGAATTTTCTTTCTTTTTTAAAGCATTAATTTCGAATACGGTTTGCTCGAATACTTCGCGGTTTGAATGAATGTCCTTAAGACGTAAATTAAATTCCGATATACGTGTTGAATCGGTGACAACGACTTTGGATAATTCGAATAGTGTTTGAATACGTAAAAAACACATCTCCTTTTTATCTATAAGTTGTTCTAGAATGTCGGCCATTTTGAAACAATAGACACGCGCGACGCGTTGCAACAATTGAAATTATTGAAATTAATTACGTAGTTACACAAACTTTAGACTCGAAATAAAGTCTTGTGTTTACTAAAAACTGTACTAGGAATATATAATTGGATGCTTTAGAGTGTGTAAAAGTGTATCTGGTTTACAAACTGGAGAATCCCGGTCGAATGACCAAAATGGTTGAACTACGACAGTATTGAAATATTTAAAAACAGATTTGGGCTAAAGAAATTATATCTCACTCACATTTTCCATAGGTTTTGACTGCTCCTGTGGTCCCGGGACACTTTCACACCACTCTCACATGGATTCCATTCCAAAATGTCACAGTTTTGGATTAATTAAGAGGACGCGCGCCGGCCGGCATTAGCGCGAGATGAGAAGAGGAAGATGGCCGCCCTGTCGCGGCAGAAGACCGAGAGCATCAGCTCTTTCGGTCACTCCGTTCATTCAGTTTGAGAACGGATCAGTAGTTGATGCGCGGGAAATTTGAACGCACATTTACGAGAGAGATTTGGTCTCAAGCCCGAAATCGTACACAGATTACTAACGCATTCCTCATTGTAAACACTTGTCTGAAGGGCATTTCTGTCGCCCCATCGCACCTTGTTAATAATATCGTCTTTGTAAACTGTTTTTGAAGTTGCTCGGTCCTCACATATTGATCCTGAACCACTCTGAGTTCTTCTTTTAAAACGGGCATATATTTTAACAGTCGCGAAACGCCGACATAATCAAAAATGATAGCGGGTAGTTTTCGCAGATCGCGCGCAACGATAATCGGCATTAAATCTGTAGGCGTGCATTTGAAAAGCGAGATCATGTCCTCCAAATCTCTGCATTTTCACCTCAGATTTACCCTTGCGCTGAATCATCTTCTCCGAAGTCTTCACGGACTGATAAAGCAAAATGTTTGCTTTATCAGTCAATATTATGTGCACTTGATTATGAATAAACGCTAAAAGTTCACGAATTACAATATTACAACTGTTACATTTCACCACGCTATCCGTCATTGTATTCACCAACGCTCGATGAGTCACGCGATAACATGCGAACGCAGCGGCGCGCGCTAGCAGACTGATACAAAGATGGCCTGAATGTCAGCAGCTTTTCCCCAAAACAAAATCCCATAACTCATAACACTATGAAAATAACTATAATACACCAGTCTCGTTGTCTCGACGTCTGTAAGTTGGCGGATGCGCTTTACTGCATACGCTGCAGAACTCAGTTTACCCGCAAGAGTGGATATATGCGCATTCCATTGCAGTTTTGAGTCAAAGAATTACCTAAAAATACTGTTTTATCTTCGAATCCCATTGGCTCATCCTTTAGTCTTATAAAAGTCCCATTCACTCCTTTCATAATTGATACGAGATTTCAAAATTTCATGCACTTGGTTTTATTGGCTTTTAAAAGTAAGTTGTTGGCTGTAAACCAGTCAACAATTGTTGACAGCGTATCATTAATGTCATTAAAATTTGCCTGTTTTCTATCTACTTTAAATAAAAGAGAAGTGTCATCGGCAAACAGAACTATTTCATGTTTGTCGCGCACAAAATAAGGGAGATCGTTGACATAAATCAAAAACAAGAAAAGGCCCAGAATTGAGCCTTGAGGCACTCCCATAGTAACAGCTGATCCAGGGGATTGCGTTCTGTTTATGTCCACGCGCTGAGTTCGGTGAGCAAGTTAAGAAATTATAAGATCAAGGGTACCGTTTTTGATACCGTAGTAGCTCAGCTTCCGCACTAACGTAACGTGATCAACACAGTCAAACGCCTTGGATGAATCACATAAAACTCCAATTACATCTAGTGATTCTTCCCAGGCATCAAAGACATATTTTAAGGTTGAATCATCTGCACTTGACTGTGCCTTGGTAAACCCAAATTGAGTACTATGAAGCAAATTATTCTTATTAAAATGTGAGGAAAGGTTAGAAATATATTTTTCAAAAACTTTATTCATCGTCAGTGCTGGAAGTACCAAAATTGGTCTAAAATTTGTGGGGTCTGTTCTTGCTCGTGTCTCGTCGTGACTTAAGCAAGGGTATAATTTTACTGTGTTTCATCAGATCGGGAAACACTTCAATATCGACATACTTGTTAAATAAAGCAACTAGATATGGTGCAGTTAACTCTAAGATGGACTGTAGTACTGTGACGGACAGGGCCCCAGAAATCTTCAGTCTTTTTTAGATTAAGTGACTTAAAATCTTAATATTTCAGCTTTATCAGGAAATGATCGTAATGATTTAGTGATATCCAACGGTATATTTGTAAAGAACCGCTAAAAATTTTAGCTACGTAGGTCCGAGTTCACTACAGTACCTTCAACTTGTAGGCTGTAGTGCGGGTCTCTAACTCTAGTTCTATCTGTTTCAGTATTAATTACATTCCAAACAGTTTTAACTTTGTTATCCGAGTTACGGATTTTGTTAGAAAAATATTCTGACTTCGCGGCGGCACAAGTCTGTTTGAATTCTTTAGAGTCGTTTTTCACGTACTCTAGAAACTCTGACCTGTGATCGATAGCTGTTGTAGCATATAACTCATACAATTTATACATTTTTGCGTGAATTCTGGTGTAGCCCAATCACTAAATCTCGTACCTTTCTCAAACTGAAGCAGGCATTAAATTCCTTGAAAATACAATTAAATAATGTAGAATATAAGCTATCCGGATCATCCCGAGTACACGTCATATAATGTAATTGTTTGGTGACTTTAGCATTAAACAAGTCCAATCGATTTTTAGAAACGTATTAGAAGTATGTATCTCTAGGTACACCCGGCCGGGGACTTCACGCTTCGCGACCTGGGCACCGTCATCCCCATGCGCGACCCCATCGTCGTCGTAGAGGCTTCCGGGGCCGTCATCCTGCAGGCGCTGGAGAACTCCGTCAGCCAGTACCCTAGTCTGGAGGGAAGGTTCCCGCAGGTACCTACTATACCTTCATTTCAGGGCATCAACAAAATGTACACAGACTAATAAAAGCTGCCAGGCGCTCTATTTTACTCGGTAAAGCTATACTGGTTTTGATATGATATCGCACTGCCAACGTTGTGATAGCGATTTACTTGACTGTAATGGCGGCCGAATTAAAGCAATACGTATAGTGGTAAAGTTGAATAAGGCCCCCGTCGGAAACTAGCGATAAAACACGGAACAATTGTGAGGAGCTGGCGGGGCGCAAAGGGGGAGAAGCGCAACCGAACTGATAACATCGCTGTCCATGACAGTTGCACACAGTTCGGTTGCTAAGGCGGGACAGCTATATAGTCTATTTTTCCTTACTTGAGCTAAGTAGTAAACAAATATGGCGTCTCCATAAAGTTTGACAATTCATAGTGTTGGGAATCGTAGAGTGAATGTGTGAATTTATTTAGTGAATGAATGAAATTAGCGTAATACATATATAGGTTGGGTTCTTCAGTACGATTGTAATAGTGAATTTCACAGACTACAATTGCATGTGAATACGTACTTGCGTACTACAACTACTAGTGTTGCGTTGTGTCAAATAGTTTGTGCTTGTGTTGTCATAAAAAAAATTTAATAGTCTACCTTATACACATATTAACACTTACTAACTACCTATATAGTTTCAAAAAGATAATTATATTAATTTATGTTCGGAATATTGTATACTAAAACTGCCAAACAATTGAACCGTTACAAATCATTAATTCATTCACTTCATCCCATCCCTACAATGAAATGCCAAACTGACATTCAGTTTTGATAATCTGTGACCGGGAGTTTTATGGAAATTATTATTTGGCTAAAATATGTTACTTGCAAGGATAATTTAAAGCTATTATTAGTGCAAATGAATGCGTTTGTGTTTAAAATAATGTCTATCACTTATTGTGGTAACTTTTATTGAGTGATTCTTACGGAATTTCGTGATATGCGATCGAGTGATGTTTGTTTACTACTTAGCTCAAGTAAGGAAAAATAGACTATAGCTTTATATATAGGGCGTTATAGCTAAAATTATGTGTTTTTAAAAGTTGGTTTAACTCAATAAAGAACCATATTTATCCACTTTGGTCATTAAAAAAGTGATAAAAAAAAAAAACCTTGGCCTATTTTTTCCTCCCGCCCTAGGTGGCAGGCGTTTCGTTCGCCTTTGACCCGACCAAGCCGGTCGGCTCGCGCGTCGCTGAGCGCGTCGTCAAGATCGGCGACGAGTACATCCAGAGGGAGCTGACCTACAGGCTGGCTGTCAAGGAGTACCTGTACAAGGGGAACGACGGGTTCAGCATGCTGCCGGCGTGCAGGATGCTGGTACGTACAAAAAAAACTTAAGGCCCACCATACAAAGTAAGTTTCCAATGGAATATGCCCCTATTTCATGTAAGGATGCAATACCGTAAATTTTCTCAATTTAGTCCTTATGACATTCACAATGACAAGGTTCTCAGTGTGCTCAACATGTTTATCGGGTGACTGTACATGATAACTAACATTACATTGACGACATTATCCAACCATCAGTTGGGCTTTTTAAACCTTGCTTATTGTTGGGCTTGTTTGCTAAGCAGAACAATTATAGATGTTTAAACCCTTATCCTCGAAACGGTTTTCGAGCAAGTACAGTGCAAAAGCGTGGTCTGATTTGTGCAGGTATCGGAAGACATGTGTCCCGAGATCGGGCTGGCGGTGCAGAACCACTTCGCGGCCATCGCCGCGCGCTGCGGCCGCGCGCGCGCCTCCAAGCACCGCCAGTCGCTCGTCACGCTCAGCCGCAGGTAGCCACAACCACCGCACTGCAAATCTCTAATCTGTCCCGAGATCGGTCTGGCGCTGAACTTCCCATTTCCATTTATGTAAAGTCTTTGAGATACTAATGCTGAACGATATGTTAGGTCTTTTTTTTTTATAAACTACCTACTTAACAATAACCAGTCCGGCATTACCAGAGTTCGATCAACAATTAATGCGGCATCTTTACTCGTTAAATATATATATAGCAGATGGGAGAAATCTTGCGATGCAGTATGAATGTTTTGTGACCTTTCTAAAGCTTTTGATTGCGTAGATGCCGTAGATCATACGACCCATATTTTAACATTACGGATTGTCCAATAAAACTTTTAAGTTTTATGTCTTCTTATCTAAGTGATAGAACTCAAACAGTTGTAAAAAAAAACGCAATCTGTTGTAGCTACAGTGAAAATAGGTGTGCCTCAAGGCTCTATTCTAGGTCCTTTTTTATTTTTGGTTTATATAAATGACTTACCACCAATAGCAGATAATCTTTGTAATATTGTACTTTGTGCTGATGATACTTCACTAATTTTCAAGGTAGATAGGAAACCCGTAGGATAAAGGCCACACTAGTTAAAGTACTTAATTGGTTTACTATCAACATCTTGCTACTAAATGCTAAGGAAACTTAATGTTTTAGGTTCTCTTTGCCTAATGTTAAACCGGTAAGATTCTAGTATTTTTCTAAATGATGAGTGCAAATGGTAGATAAGGCAGTTTTCCTAGGCATAACAATAGATGGAAATTTGCAATGGAGAAATAACAATACATAGCTGTACTGGCAGGTAAACTAAGTTTTTGCTGCGTTTAGTTAAACATTTGTGGACCTTCTTCCACACTGCATAGATGAAGACGATGCTTATAACAATGAGTTACGCGGTTAAATATATCGTGACTTCGCCTCTGTAAGCTTGGCTCGTGGTTGTGTCGTTGGGCTGCGTTCTGAGCAATGATGACCTCTTCTTTATTTTCTTCTTTGGTGCATTGATGTCCCTTGTCGTGGTTAGAGCTGCGGTGGATCGGATTCGGCTGGTCCTTTGGGGCTGGCTGGCTGGTTAGTTGGTTGGTCCGAGCAGCGTCCAGGCTGAAGCTGTGGCTGCCTCGATCAGCCCGACTGGCAGGGTGAAATGACAACTCTAGAGTCGAGAAGAATACTGATTACTGAATGCTTTCTTAGAAAAAAAATCTGCTTAAATACTAGGCCTATTCATTATTTATGCTTAGGGTTAATGGTTTGGAAGTTAAGATAATGCATCGTAATATTAATGTATTGTAAATGTCAAGGTTTGTACTTTATAGCATCGTTACATTAATTATCTGATAAGAAGTAACTAAATCAGCTGTATCAGCTGTTACATTGGTCACTGCAAGAGGGTCGAGATTAAAAATTTGGCACGAATGTTCTTTATGAGGTCTAGAGGTGCACTAAGAAGGAATTTTTCAACAACAGCAACGGGAAACTTATTCTACGCATACAAAGTCGCGGGCGTGCGTTAGTATATACAGGGTGTTCCAGAAACCGATGTCAACCCGACAAGGGCTGATAGAGCAGCTAAAAAGCTATCGATTTTATCGTATGTTCAGCGATTTTTACTAGTTTCGGAGATATTGGTCATTTTAATCTGATTTTTGGTAATTTTCCCTCATGTCCATTTCACGAAAAATCATTTAATTATTATGAATCAGCGAAGTCTTTAAACCTATTTTCTTGTTTTTTTTGAGTATTTTTTTTAAGTAATCACAAAGTTGTTTTTTCCATACAAAGTGAAAAGCAATCTCCGTACTAGGTGTCCCAAGCTAAGAAGAAACAAAGTTTGTCTTTTTGTTTGTCTGGGTGTATGTGATAGCCAGAGGCATTGTGTGTGCAGGCACAGCCTGGTGAAGATGCTGGACCTCGGCGAGCTGGCGGGCGCGCCGCCGCTGCGCCGCGCGTCGTCCACCGCCGAGCACCCGCACGCGCACCCGCACCGGTCAGGGACACACCGCACCACAAACAACACAAAATGCTAGACTAGACGAAATTTTTATTTAACCTTCATTGCACAAAAAAGCACAAATGGCAGACTTAAAACTAGACAAAGCCCAGTGAAGCCCTTATCTATTATTGAGTTTTTTGGGTCCCGTAGTCAAACTAGGAACCCTTATACTTTCGGCATGTCCGTCCATCCGTCCGTCCACAGCTTATTAGCTATTTGTGGTGATCTAAAATCTTGATTTATTTTATGGTATTTCCCTTACACGTAACGTGGGGATGTTATTTTTCTCTCGACTGCCCCCGGGTGTCGTTGGATAGATCCTTCAAAATTATTGCAGGTTTGTGCAAACATCTTTTTAGGAAAATTAGAACACTCATCAACTTATCTAATAGTTATCCATACGGACACATACTATAGAAACTTACGAAGAATTTCAAACAGATTAATGCAGTTTATTATAAGTTTGTCAATGTAAGATTAACACTCGATCGTTTCTACCCTCCAGGCTAACACGACGCGCTTCCCTCGACGACTTGGAGCAGCAGTCTTGCGACCTGGCTCCCAAGATAGAGAACCGCATCATATTGCTGGACTCTCCCGATGTAACTATTATCTCTATATTAAACTTTTACAGCAACTGTTCAAGATTCCTCTACCGCGTGTGGTTTTTCGCTTTTTTCTAGGGAACTTTAGGAATACCCTGTCTCTCCCCGAAATCAAACTATCTTCCTACTAAATAACAACGAAATTGATTCAGCGATTTAGCCAAGAAAACTTAAAATCAAGCAGTTAGATTTTTGTGTTTTTAATACTTGTCATGTGTAACAGTTTTAAGGGAAATTTCTCAAGTACAGACACATAGGCGTTATGGTTATTGAGATCCTGATAGCGGAAAACTACCGACTTCAGCATTTGTGGCGTCTTAGGGTCTCCCCAGACCTATCGACGCGGTATCGGCTTGAGCCAGTAAGAAAAAGTTTTATGTCCGTGCAGTAAGAGTGAAAAAGCCGTCGCTCGGCTCGGCTCGGCTCGATTCGGCGTTGCGAACGGAACGACGTCATTTTCGCTCTTATTGCATGGCTATACAACTTTTTATAACCGTCTCAAGCCGATTCCGCGTCGATAGGTCTCGGGAGACCCTTAAAATGTTTTATTCTTTTGCAGAAACTACCGACATTAATCGCAGACCGCGCACGCTGGGAAGCTGACAGCGTGATAAGGGAAGTTGACGACGAGAGCTCGCCCTAAACGCAACACTCAACTGGACACAACTTAACTACCACACATCTTGACTGAACTAGACTAAACTCAACTCGATTTAACTTGACACAATTTAACTCAACTTATACTAATATACTCCATTTGTTCAGGTACTTAAAAACAAGTCAACTAGTTTGTCAGCCAATGGAAGCAGAACACTGATGCGTCAAAATCGATAAATCTGTTATGATTGGCTCTGTAACAGAGTCACGTGGCTTGGTTTGTTTACATTTAAATAAGTACCTAATGAAATGGAGTATAGACTCAACTCGATCTTACTGGAAACAACTCGACACAACTCGACTTAACTCGACATAACTGGCCACAACTCGACTCAACTCAGCCTAACTGGACACAACTTGACTTAACTCGACCTAACTGGACACAACTCGACCTAATACCGTCTTAACAGCAACTCTAAGGTTGTACATATTAATAAGCTCTGTAATCTGAGTTTGTGATTTTGAATCGAGAAAACCATTAGTTATAATTTCAATTAATTAATTTTACACTGAAAGCCAATCCTATATATTGTTTCGTCTTACCAATTTAACGATTTTGAAGTTCGATCAATCGTCAAGCTATCATTAATTTGGATTGGTAAAGTATTGACGTTATACGTTTCCTTGTTGAAATAAGGTTGGAGTTATGTAAGTATTTTTTTCGTTGTAAACATGTCCTAAGTACATAGTATGTTAATTTTATTAGCACAAATACTGACTCCGGTATTTACTTTATAATACCGGTTTGTATTAGGGTACAGTCATAAGCATAAATAAGTGTACTTTAACGTTCGGTTTGCCATTCAAAATTATCTTACTATAAAAGTGACAAGGTACCAAATAGATTGTCAAATACTTATGACGTTATTGATGATTATATTTACTTTGTCAATCTAGATAAGTTATATTCTGGCAGTGCCTTTGTTTATTTTATTATGAACATCAATGTTATGAATAAAGATATTTATTTTTAAGCACAAGTATTATCGAAGTAGTTACCATATCACAAGTAGGGATTAAATAGAAAGTAATTATTTTTGTAAAATTCACGTTAAAAAATAAAAAGCGTATAACTTATCCTCGTATTACATCACTGCTTATTATTTAAATGAGGAACAATGTCCGTCTAGGTTTGTGAAAAAAAATCCTCGCAGACACAGTCACGTGTTAATTTTTATTTATTTCGGTGTTGTGTTTTTATTTTTTAACGTGATAGCTTCGGGTTATCTACCTCAAAGAAAGTATTTTGGAAGTGCTCAGTTTTAAAAAGACGTACCGCGGAGAAAATATTTTGCGCTTTTGATATTAAACTATTATACTTATATTATCATCAGAAAAAAAAACATATTTTGTCTCGGATATGCTTTAAAAAATAGCTGGATAAAACGAAATATTTCATACTTACTGTATCTTAATCTTATGTATCTGTACATTGTTTAAGAAAAACATTTTGAAGAGAAATAATCTTAATCTATTTATTAAGCCAAACGAGCCTTCGAGCACATTGCTTTCAAGATCTTCATTTACCGGATCTGTAATTGAATACCTTTTCTTTTATTCCAGCTACTTCATTATTTTGGTTATAAAAGTGATATTTCAGTTTTATTCATGCACCGTAATTTCCTGTTTTTTTTAGTGAGAAGTCAGTAAATTACGCAAATTTATAACATACTCAGTAAACAAACCAGCCGTGTTCGCACATTTAAGCTATTTTTATTTAAGAAATACCATTTAATATCTCTTCAGATCACATTACCTCGTTAAGTCGAACAACAGAATATGCCATTAGATTATTTATCTATTTATAAGTTGTCAAAACCTGCCAAGGAGTAGTCAGTGATATCATGTCTCCCATACGCACTGAATATACATGCAGGGAGTTCCAGAAACCAACGTCAACCCGCATAGAGCTGATAGAGCAGCTAAAAAGCTATCGATTTAACCCCTCTGTATTTTCAGCGATTTTAGTATATATAGGATAACAATAGGGTATAATTCAAGCTACGCACTATCTTCTCGTCCCAAATACCACAGTGCCTCAAGACAAAAGTCTTTGATCAGTGTGTGTTGCCAGTGATGTCGTATGGATCCGAGACATGGTCGCTTACAATGGGCCTCATAAGAAGGCTCAAGGTCACTCAAAGGGCGATGGAAAGAGCTATGCTGGGTGTCTCCTTGCGAGATCGAATCAGGAATGAGGAGATTCGCAGGAGAACTAAAGTAACCGATATAGCTCACCGGATTGCAAACCTTAAGTGGCAGTGGGCGGGGCACATTGCTCGTAGAACTGATGGCCGTTGGAGCGGAAAGGTTCTAGAGTGGCGACCGCGAACCGGGAGACGAAGTGTTGGCAGACCTTCCACAAGGTGGACATCTGATAAAGGTCGCGGGAAACCGCTGGATGACAGCAGCAGAGGACCGATCTTTGTGGAAAACCTTGGGGAAGGCCTTTGTCCAGCAGTGGACGTCTTGCGGCTGATAATGATGATGATGATGATAATTCATTATTTATTATTTATTTCATCTTTATTGCACATAAATAAATACGAATGATGGACCTTATGCCTAAAGGCATTCTCTACCAGTCGACCAAATAATCAAACTAGCCTCCGTCGGCAATTTCGATTTTTTGTCTACACGGTCAGTCTCTAGCTCTACCAAGGTGACGCTGTCGGTAGGGGGTGCGTCACACGAGATATAACTACATAATAACTATTTTCATGTTACTAACGTTTACGAGATATAATGAACGTTAGCTATAATAACAAAATCAATATTTTTATAAGGAATAACGGTCAAGTCATATTATATTCATTTTATATAATATTTTTTATATAACACTCACAATGACTCAAAGTCAAAGTCAAAGTCAAAGTTCTTTATTCTTCAATTTAGGCATAATATAATGCACCTATGAATGTCAAAAAGCATTACCACCGGTTCGAAAAATAAAACCTTTGCCCCGAGAAGAACCGGCGTAAGAAACTCGGCAAGGTATATTTTTTTCAAGAAAAAGGTTTACATCATTACATTATAATTATAAATAGTTTACAATATCACGGTATTTTTGTACAGTAGGTGCACCTTTTTTAAGCGTACATTACTCATGCAGGACGGACGACTCACTGCCCCACTAATTTCAGTTAGTATAACATACATGATATATAGCGATCATAATACATATGATCTTTTAGTATAAGTGTTACAAGATATAATATCGTATGATATAAATGTGAGCGAGCGAAGCGAGCGAGCAAGACCTCTCTGGGCAGAACCGACTCGGATAGGTTAGGTTAGAAGGCTAAGGCGGGAGCGAAGCGTAGCGAGCTCCCGCCTTAGCCTTCGAGGTTTTTTTTACATCCCTTGAAAAAACTTTGCGAAACAATTTGATTGTAAAATTAAAAAGGCCACGTAATACTGAAAATAGTTATAGGCGTTTATATTATACGTGCATTATATTTTTTGATGTTAGGTTTTTTGATTTATATGTGTTTTATATCTTAGGTGTCATGTACATTACACAATTTAATTGTTATATCAATTGATATTATATATTAATAACGTTATACTTTATGGAAATAGTTATTTTGACATTATATCTTTCGTTCATTATCTCAAGTATATAACGTACATATTAAACATATTTATACAAAGTGAGCGTATATATTGTGACTGTTATATGATAAGTTCTTATATCTCGTATTACTTACCCGTCGGTAGGGCTTGTTGGAGACCGCTTAGCAGCCCTGTAACTGACTGTAACTTGGCAGGTTTTAAGACCTCATAATAAGGTTGAGTGCATTTCTAACGACATTGTGAATCGTATAACAACATGTATTATTTTCTTTGCATATGCAATTTTAAATCCACCAGGGTAATTGCTAGGTGTACATTTACGGTTAAACTAAACCTTATGAGATTAATACTTTTGTTTTATTTTTTTATTCTTCTAAATAAACTAATTAATCACTATATTATAAATATGTATAAAGTCAAGTAAATTAACTTCGTACGAGTAGCACCGTCTAACTTTGCCCGAGATGGATAATTTGAGGCCAAATAAAAAATCAAATTTCAAAATTATGGTTGGCGCAGACATTGGCACCGGATCCTAAAGTGAGACATTGAAAAGTGACCTTTTATTTGTAAAGACTTTCAGCATTATTCGATTACGTCTGCGACATCAGAATCAAATACAGATTGATTTGCCAGTGTAGTCTGGCCGAAGGAACGTTGGAACATTTATTTTAGAATGTTTTAAAATATCTGCTCCTTTGTATAATTTCCATCCCCATTATAATAGCCGTCTAACACAAACATACATTGCATACGTACATTTAGTATTTACGTTGTATTGTAATTTTAAATAACGATTTTTCCAAAAATAATATTAAACTTGAACGACATATTAATTTATATATTTCTCATTTACATAATATTCTTGCTAGTAATTTGAATTATTCTTCGGTTATAATATAGTTTGTAGGCAGGACAGCTGTCACGACTGACTTCCTAACTGCTCAGCTTAATACTGTGGAGTTAGGCGGCTAATGTCTATATTGAAAAATGACGAGGTATAAAAATATCGTCACCTTATATAATGTCGAAAAATAACTACGACTAGAATTATTTTTGTCGATGCATAAAAATGTCGACATATAATAATGACCATATGTTTTTTGTCGATGTATAAAAATGACGACAGGTAGGTTTAGGTCATGTTAGTTTTGCAGCAAGCCCGCAGGACCAAACCACCCAGTAATAGTTAGACAGTGTCGAAGGAGCTCCGCTAGCGCGGAGCTCCTATTTCTGGGTGGTTTGGTCCTCCGGGCCTTGCGCAAAGCTTACATAACCTAAACCTACCTAGCCCCTGTTCCACCTATCCCTTATCATACCTCCTCGTCTTAATTCCATTTCGACATTATTATACTTGGTCATTTTTATATTTCGTCGTTATTATTACTCGATATTTTTATACTTTGACTTTTTTATTTTTGGAAAATGGGCATTATTATACCTCGTCATTTTTCAATATAGACATTAGTCGCCTAAAGTATACTGTGTTATTTAAGCAAAATGTCCATCTAGGGCAAAGTCTGTAACGCTAACGAAGTATAAATTTAATGTCATTGAAAATAAGGAATCTATTTGTCTATGGGCTATATAATAGTGACGTCACGGCGCCCAATATAATTAAAAATATAGAATTAACAATATGTAGATAGCACCCAAAATGCGAGTTATGTATAGTTGGATTTCTGGGTCCATGCGTTCTTTGAATCTGAAAAGACATTGATATTTTTCTAAGTTAAAACTACATTTAGCTGAGTTGGGGCTCAGTAATATATTTGAATATAATTTGCACTAAAACTGCACTAAAAATAGTGGTGGGAAATTAAAAAGATTCACAAATTGACAATTATTTTTGGTAAAGTAAAAATAAAACTGTTCACTTGCTTAACTTTAGTGTTTAATAGTGACCGTGCCTACGTAGCTAGCGGTCCCGGGTCCGATCCCCACTAATGATTTACCGAGTCTTTTAATTCTATGTATATATATTTTTCTTTCTAGTTTTTTCTTAGTCTAGTACCCGTAGTACAGTAACCCGATTAAAATGCTACAATGACAAAGTTCTAAGTATGCTCAACATTTTTATTGGGTCACTGCACATACCTAGACCTTATGTTTGTAAATAGGTCCATTCATGTAAGATTTTCTGTGATAATTTTTTAACAATTAGGAATTTTTCGTTCGTACAAAGATTCTTCTTGAATTTCCCACCACTTTTTTTTTATAATGTGCGCAAACAACCGTCTAATATTACTTTATAATAATTATATAGCGTTCTTTTCGAATGTTAATATTAAGCTCCAGGCGTATTTAACTGGATATTGTAAAAAATTGTTTCGTAGACTCTTCGTGTAAGTGTATACTCGTTATAAATGCTTTACTGTGCCTTCTAAGTCGAGTGAAGACGTCTTCGGTGTTACCTCACGTCATTAAGCCGCGCAAGTAGTTCTAAGTAGTGCAATTGGTTTTTACGGCCTGCAAATGTGAAGTTTTATTATATTTATAATTGCACTTTAAATATGCTTTTGTAGTTAGCACTGTTGAAATAATATATTGAAAAAAAAAGTATTTTTACGTATATTTTTTAATATTTTAATCTTTTATTATTAAAGTCATTGATCTTACATACTCATTTAAAATGAGTTTATACGTGGGAAAATAAATGTACCTGTAACAGAAATGACATATTATAACTCAAGCGGGATAAACATATGAGAAAGATAATAACGTTAAAAAATGCCATTATATGAGTATAAAAAAATATAAAAATCTCACCCATTCCCAAACTAAGATTAATAACTGAAAGGTCAAAGGTCACTTTGAAAGGCAGAATCTTTACGACCCCATACAGATTAATTAAAAACTTATTAAATATTCAATAGAATTATCTTTTCAACCATTTCAACGCTTTTGACGGATTTATCCACATATCCACCATCAATGACGGATTAATCCGTCTGTTGACCGCTCAAATAGGATTGTATGTGCTGTCATTAGTTTTAATACACGCTAGCGGCCCGCCCTGATTTCGCCTCCATTGTCATATTTTTTTAACAAAAAGCGGCATCCCATTGTCACAATAGTTTTCTTTATTGAAATTAGTAATTATGTCCCTTATATGAGATCAATGACTACTGTGTATAAAGGTAGGCCCCTGAAATCACCCAATAAGGGTAAACCCATACATATCTAGCGCTTGTCTAATTATGCCTTATTATTATCCTGAGCAATTAAATTGCTTACGCTTTGCAGTATTGTGTAGGTCTATTGTTAAAGCTGCAATCGACAACGAAGGCGGCGCAGGTTTCTTATAATTTTATTAGTAAATTAAGTGTTGTGCGCCTCGCCGCCTCTGCTCCCTGTATATTTGCAAATTCAGTATGTAAATTATGTCTATAACACGTTTGGTGCCAGGTGCTGTTTTGTTCAACAAATTAAGACAATATTGTTCTTAGCACTGATATTGTGGTAGGTAAATCACTGAGGTATTCTGATCGGGCAACACAATAGTAGTTCAATGTTAACCTACACGTCACGGTGCATGTGTATGCAATACTATATTATCCCAAATATATTTTAAAATATGTATGGTTCTATCAGTAGAGGCATAAGCGCAATGTTGGATAATATAAGTATTATGGCAGGTAACTAAAAACACGTGCGAAACCGAAGTGATTTAGCTAATGGTTACACTTCTCGTGGTTATTTTACAAATATTACCGTTGCATCTCTTCGGTATGTGAATTGTGAGATGTATGAGGAATAATTGGCAAATACTGCAGGAAAGTGTATACCTTGATATTATTGAATGTTGTGAAGTTATAATGTAAAAGCGCACTTTGAATTTTGAGTTGTTTCTTAATCGGCTAAATAAATAAATTTAAAAAAGTTATATGATGTAAGATCTGTATTAATCATTGACTTAAGTTATTGTATGTATAAGTGGAAGTAACATAAGTTACTAAATATTGGGATGATAGACATCACGTATGGAATCAGGTTCTCAATTTGACATTGGTCTAGGTGACTTAGATCGAGATTCGTGTTAAAGTCTATATTATGTTAAACGTAACCGATTTGCGCTTAGCCAATGTCAAATCAAGCTTGAGATCGTTTTCATGATAAATATTTAAGAAACTTGATGTTAGTCTGAAATGTACATTACAGTCGCCTAAATGAAACCTTTGATATATTTTTACGTCTGGAAAGTGAAATCACTATGAAAATTGCGATCTGTTGTTATTTTATTTTTAACTTTTTTAAGTATATTTAATTTTAATTAGTAATTTAATGATGCACCTTACGAAGACATTAATATTATTAATAATGAATAACGAACTTTATTATTATTGTTGCTAGAATTATTGTATTGTGAAAACTTGTGATATTCAAAATGTTACGTTGCTGATTTATTAAGTTTTGTTTTGAGATTAATTTAGTAAAATTCTGTACAAAATCCTGTGTTTCACTTATTTAACCCAAGATAAACGTAAGGATAAGTGCTTCAGATGTAACTTGTTAATTTACTTACCTACTCCAAACAGCGTATTATTTTTACCAAACTATTGTTTGGCATATAACTTAACCTGTCAACGACCTTTACGGGTTAATCCGTCGTTAGTTGTATGTTATCCGTCATTTTAGAGTTTTGAATCTACGACGCGGTTTCCCTCTCCATAGATTGAAATCTATATCATTTTAACCTTTAACATTGACTATATTATTCCGGTTTATTTACCAGAATTCCACGTAATTTTTTGCACATTATAATAACTGTCAAATTTAGACGTTTCCTTTTATAAAGTAGATCTGAATTATGTTGTCTAAGTATTTTAATTCTTGTTACGAATTACTTACTGAAGATATACAATTATATCCATTTCGAAATTTGACTTTGATAATATGAAAACGTGTGTAAAATAACGTGCATATATATTATTCTAATCTGAATATAAATAAGTATAACTTAGCGCCTGTAGCAGCTTAATTTATCGAGGAATTAAAAGTATACTATCTGGATTAAAATAATTTATTTACAAAAAGCATTTGGCGTCAGAAATATTAAAAGATGAGGCAAAATTATGAAATATAATTTATTATTCAATACACTCGGAATTATTAAATTATTATCGCTGTTCAATTAACATATTTAAGACGAAAAGTAGGCGAATCAAACAGTAATTCACTAAAAAACATTTCTGTTTCAAAAATACAAAAAAGTAACATTCGGATCCTTAGTCTAATTTACTTAATCGCATACAACCATTTATTTTCTAGCGTTTAACAAAAAATAAATAGTTAACAATCTATTATTATTTTACTATATTTGTATTTATTAATAATTTATTTACAATTATAATAGCTAGAGGGCCAGGAAATACAAAAAAAAACGAAAACATGAAATGTTAATTGGAAGATTCTCCTGAACCGAATTTAGTGACACTATGTTATGAAGTTAAAAAAATGACTTTACTAGACTGGTAAGGACGTCTCCAGAGCCACAGTAAGTTTAAATCCTAATCCTATAGAACTTTTCGCACATTTGACAGGAGCTGATTTTGATTTGATTTTCCGTGAAGTTAAACGTCAGGAAACCAGCATACGTTTGCGAAGTAATTCAGTGTTGTGTGCGTTTTTATAAAGACGCTCGTATCTCGCGTCGCGGCATATACACTCAGGAGCAAAAATACCGGGTCAGAGTGCGTTTTTCATACAAACGAGACTATTTCGAAGCCTTGGTTCCTCGCCAGGGGTTGTTTTCAGTGAGGTTTAATGGTGGACACTCCAAGGTTCAATAGAGGAGGTCAAAATTTGTTAAGATACCTAACTGATCGCACAATCAGTTAACAAAACAGCGGGAGAGTTTGGGTCAACACTTGGATTTCCTTACATTTTATTGCCATTTAAGATGTTTTTCTGAATATGCACAATTCCGGCGTTAACCGCAGATTCATTCAGTTGGGTATCCTGGGCACTCTGGAAGTCCTGTATCGATGCTCGCGGTATTCATCATCAGATTTCACTAAAAGCATTCCCTGGCGAGGAACCAAGGCTTCGAAATAGCCTCTTTAGTATGAAAAACGCACTCTGACCCGGTATTTTTGCTCCTGAGTGTACATACCACCTAAATAGCTGACCTTTGATTATGTTTTCAATGAAGTTGAGTAGACAATTTATTTATGCTTTTCATTTATACCGAAGGGTATTGTGAGAAACTATTTTAATTTACACTGAATTGTTTGACATTGTTACGTTACACTGCTGAGGAATTTTATAATGATTTTTGCCCAGAAGCCCAAAACATTAAACAATTCTAAATCGAGACTTTTGATCAATGAGACTAAAACTAAACATTATTATGTACATTTAAAGTGGAAGTATCTTTTTCAGGAGAATAAAACCAGGGGACCGTTTGGCAACATCTCAAGTCAAAAATAATTGATAAATTTATGTCGCTAACATTCGATCTTCCATATCACAAACGGTGTAAAGGTTTTCCATATTAGTCGATTGGTCGGTAGTCACACTGTTATGCTTATTTCCAATATTCAAACAGCAAATAGCTTGGTTATTTCGGTTATACTTATGTCCTTTGTCAAATGTGTCCCATTTAGACCTAAAGTATCAAATCTAACCGCTGCATCAATATTGGGAAGAATGTGGCGGCTAGCGACATCTAGCGACATCCAGCGACAACTCGACACAACCGACTCGCCGGCGCCACCCGCGGCAGACAGCGGAACTAAACAGTTCTGCATCGTGTTAACGATGTTTCTCCAGTCGGTTGACATATATACAACATCCAACTTCATCCCAATGGACTTCGGTCCCTAGGCATAACAGCCGCCTGGAAGGAGATCTCTCTATTGTCCTCGCTCGTCTACACGAACATTAGCCTTTGTTAAACAAATCCCCTGACATACATCAAGATCTAGATTTAAAAAGTATGTCTAGTATTTTCAATCTAAGACGGCACGCTTTGCCATTCAAATAGTACTTAATTAATAAATAATTAAATAACTTAAGGGGGGCGGGACTTCATACATTGAAAACACTGACAAAAACAAACTATCCATTTGTTTTCTAGGGAGCTAGACACAAATCACGATGTAAATTAAAAAAATATTCGAAAATGCTTTTTCCTTGCAACATATTTGTGATCCATCCCTAGAAACTTATAGAGTTTTTTACAACTTTTATAACAGATTACAAACAAACTTATGCAATTCACCTTCAAGAATATCTGAGATATAATTTAAGATCTTTACACATCGCCTCAACAACTTCACAACCGTAAACCAATTTCATAAGTCCACCTTGGCCATGCTTAGCGGAATGGCTTGCAGTTCGGTGCGGAGGCAGAGGAACTCTCCAGCCACGCAGGTCACAGCTGCGCAGGCCACGTTGAGCGCCCACCAGGATAAAGTGGTGGGGAAGGCCCCATTGTAAAGCCAACAAACGACAAGGTGAATCCCGTGGTAGGTGCAGCTGGAACGATAATAAATAAATGTTAAATAGTAGGTGACAATCTCACAAAAATTGACCTACTCCCAAACTGAGCCTAGACTTGAACTACGGGTACTAGAGTACGATAAACTTACTTATATATGAATACGTAGAGAAACAAATGGGTGAATCAACTTTAAAGTCCAAGTCAAAGTCAAAGTTCTTTATTCTTCAATTTAGGCATAATATAATGCACCTATGAATGTCAAAAAGCATTCCCACCGGTTCGAAAAATAAAACCTTTGCCCCGAGAAGAACCGGCGTAAGAAACTCGGCAAGGTATATTTTTTTCAGGAAAAAGGTTTACATCATTACATAATAATTATAAATAGTTTACAATATCACAGTATTTTTGCACAGTAGGTGCACCTTTTTTAAGCGTAGGTAAATATATGCGTAGATTACTCATGCAGGACGTACATACGGACGGTACTCATCCATGATATAATCGTTTACTTTATAATATGCTCGGGAAATTAGTTTTTATTTTACGACAGATTTAAATTTAGAGTCAGTAAGTTCAGTAATACTTTTTGGAATTTTATTGTAGAATTTTATACAATTTCCTAAGAATGATTTTGAAGTTTTGGCCACTCTATAAAATGTGGTTTTGAGCTTTCCTGTGCTCCTGGCTCCTTTAAAGGTACTCCCCATTTTTCGACATGTTTCACAAAATATTTGTTAACTATATATTTGTTGATGACGTGGCTTACACGCTTATTAAATCAGATAAATAGACTAACATTTTCTTTTTTTAACATTACAGTTTTAAATAATAATATAGTTGGTAATGCAGGAGACAATCTTGTCCGTAGGTTTTGTATGGAAAATGTGTATTTTCCCCTGAGTACCAGGTTTTTTCGAGGATTAAAAAATATTTGAGGTGTTTAACGTGTAAGGTCTGTAAATTAGGTGGGTCTGATTTTAATATTCATATATTATTATTAACCATAAGTAACCAGGAGAGTTTTAATACCGAAAAGAAAAGGAGTACCTTAAAAGTCGATTCACCCAAATACTCATGTTCAAGATGCAAATATCTGCCCTGACCAGACCAGTATATCAACCCGAGACTAACGCGTCGCTAAAATAACGTAAAACAAGAATAATGAAGTAACGCTTAAAGCCATGTCCATTATAAAAATTGTCATGCAATGACACCTCCAAAGTAAAACGACTTAAAACCTGACGGGTATATTTTATAACATTATACAGTATAATAATAGGAGAGTGTACTGTAATTTCTGAAAAACGTTTTTCCAAATGGCGATTAATACCATTTGGATATTTTACCACCTTATTTACTTCCCCCTTCTTCCCCACTGCTCAACTAACTCATCTCAACAATGTTTTTTAAATGGGACAGCTCTCAAGGGAAAAAATATAAACCTCTCCTTACCAGAGTTGTGGGAAAAAGCTAATGTACAAATAAAATATAAAAAAAACGCTTTAAAAAAAAAGTATTTTTATATACCAAATCATTATTTACCACAATTAAATATAAGGATTACCTGAAGTCCAAACACAGCTTCGTCCTCCCAATAAGGCACCAAAGTAAGATAGCTCCGACTATTGCATTGAGCACGAATGCCGTTATAACGGAGCGTCCCTCATTGTCCCTTATATGTAGTTCCTGAAGCAATATTTATAATATTAATAATAACATATCAGGGGACAAATGTTACACCAATTAACCTAGTCCCAAATCACACTCTAGACTTGTATTGTGGGTACTAGACAACAATATAATTACTTATATAGAGAAGTAAATACTTAAATACATAGAAATTTTCCACTTTTTCCATGACTTAGAAACAAATATTCACACTCATCACCAGGGATTGGATATTCGGATCGATATTTACCTAAACTTGGCAAAATCCCGGAGAATGTTGGGCTAATATGGAGGCGGTTTTTTAATTTTAATCAGTTTAATAAATATGCCCCGGGACTCCGGGATCGCACAAAATTACATAAGAAGGCACAAATTTAGTAACATAATTAGTTAATGGGTATTAGACAACGGCGGCAGTAGAGATAGCCGTGGGGTTTGAGACCACTGTGATATTATTGTCCTTGAAACGTCACAATTTTAAACGTACTTGTAGTTTAAAAGTACTAGTACTCACGGCAAGTTCCGATAAACTAAGTAATGATAATGATGTTTCCCTAGTTGAATAAAACTCAGGTAAATTAGATTTAATATTTTCCAATAGAAAATTACATTAAATACATAAAAAATAAGCGTATTTAAACTCTCAAATATGAGTTTGAACTGCGTTGTTAGGTTGTTACTTAGTTAAGTAATCCCGGGAATTTTATCACGAAAATAAAGCTGAGTCCGTCTCCATACCATTCACGCCGCTAAAGTATAGGTAAATATCGATCCGAATATCCGATCCCTGCTCATCACACTTATATCTGCCCATAGCGGAATTTAAACCCAGGACCGCTAGCTTCATAGGCAAGGTCACTACGAACTAGGGCAATGCATGGTCTCCAATAGTAGTGGTTGTACGACACTGTGCAGTCTGCCCAGATTGCTACTGTTATGGATACCTACCTTGCATAATATATGTTACACTGGTTTCAATGTCTTGTACGTTATGAAAAATATATTTATTTTAACGCCTAGGTATATTTCTTTAGTGTTTTTTTTTATATTTAGATATTAGAGCAGATCTGCTCTTAAGCATATGAGAGGTTAAGTTACCTGTACCTAATAAATAAAGAGATTTGATTTGATTACTACAATGATCCCAGTGACACCTGATATAAACAAGGATTACACTTATAGCTTTGTCTTTTCATAAATAATACATTAAAATGCAATTTCAAAGGCTGATGCAAGCCCAAGATAAGCCCAAGATAATTGCAAATAATAACAAACTAAGCATTGGAGCATTAAGCAACAGTTACTACTACAACACAATATGAAATAGTTGACGAGTATATAAAGTGGTTTCGGACCTGGGATTTCATGGTATTTACCTACACCCAGTCAAGAAAGTCACTTACATGATACTCAAAGAGATGATCCAATGTCCGTGTAGACCCAGTGACGTCCTGCATTATTGCCATCAACAAAGATAAAGACAGGTAGAGCAGAGACTGCATCGCCACTATCTGAGAGATCAAGAGACAAGGGTCCCATTGGGTGAAACGAAAAGATCCCGTGAACTTCTTCATTCTTGACATTTAAATTCCAACAAAATATCCATGAATTCGTGCAGGTTATTTCACATGACGCGCTTCAGTAACAATGCTTTAATCCTGAACATGCATTTATGCATGAATTTTGTAAGGACTTATTCGTTAGCACATGGATTTTTTAAAGAAAAACACACAGAACGACGTAAATTTCGCAGATGTGTATTTTGTGTTTGGCCAAGAGTGACAGATATTTAGCAGCGATTTACATTGGTTAAGAACAAAAAGGTTTACGTTATTTCCTACAAAATATACTGTAATTCAATTGATATAAAGTCCATAGTACTTTAATCAAAGAGATAAATTATATTCAACTTGGCGATATTAGCAGTAACTTGAAATAGCCGACGTTGACGTTGTGTCATTGTGTCAAATTTGACGTTACGTTTTATTATTGCTTTAAAAAATGGGTCTATAATGAAAGCCTCCGGTTAGCAATATTGCTAACCGGAGGCTTTCATTATAGACCATATTACGTATTTACGTAATTATGGTGATGAATATGTATTGTAATAAATGGAAAGTAAGTACCAATAAATGTTAATTTTGAAAGCAGTTATGAATAAGTCGTGTACCTAAGGGAATGCTTTCATCATTCAATTAAAATAAATATATTTATTTAAAAGTTACATTTTTTTAAATTCTTTTTTTATTACATAGAGAAGGCAAACGAGCACACAGGCCACCTGATGGTAAGCGGAAACTGTGACCCATAGACATTCTCATTCACAAGACTACAAGGCTAAGACTGCAAATGCGTTGCCAACCCTGAGGACTAAGATGAAATGCCTCTATGCTAGTCATTACACCGGTTCAATTTAGGCAATTGTCGCAATTTAATCTTAATTTCCTGAGGAAATAAAGCAATTTAATTCTATCGCTATCTTATGGTCTTCTTCACAGCTTAATTCTGCTTCCTATTATGTAAACTTCTTAGCGGGGAATAAAAAAAAACAAGACACAAGTAGGTAAGTATAGTATGGTTATGATTAAAGTTTTGATTTATGAATATTGTGGTTCAACAAAAAACCGGCCAAGTGCGAGTCGGACTCGCGCACGTAGGGTTCCGTACCACTATAGATCTAAATAAATGTTTTTCTTTATTCTTTATTATATTGGAGTTGATTGAATGAAAGGTAAAATGCGGTTTACGATTTATAACGTATTAAAAGAAACTAATTATTAGATCTCGTTCAAACCAATTTTCAGTGGAAGTTTGCATGGTAATGTACATCATATATTATTTTTACATTTATCATTCCCTTATTTTAGAAGTTACGGGGGGGGGGACACACATTTTTCCACTTTGGAAGCGTCTCTCGCGCAAACTATTCAGTTTAGAAAAAAATAATATTAGAAACCTCAATATCATTTTTGAAGACCTATCCATACATGCCCCAAACGTATGGGTTTGATGAAAAAAAATAATTAAGTTTCAGTTCTAAGTATGGGGAACTCCAAAAATTTATTGTTTTTTTTTCTATTTTTGTATGAAAATCTTAATGCGGTTCACTGAATACCTTCCATAGTATAGCTCTTATAGTTACGGAATAAAGTGGCTGTGACATACGGACGGACAGACGGACGGACAGACATGACGAATCTATAAGGGTTCCGTTTTTTGCCATTTGGCTACGGAACCCTAAAAAATAATCAAAATCCAATGTTTTGACACAAGATGGGTTGACTCCGAGGTTTTTAAAAACTTCACATCTAATCATTTGTCTGCCTATTTATGGCTTTGTACTATCGAACCAACGGAACCCTGACCCACCATAGAACCTTGTCACAGTGATTGACGTTAGGACTGTCATACGAAGCTATACGACAATCGTACGTCAATCATTGTGACAAGGTTCCATGGTGGGTCAGGGTTCCGTTGGTTCGATAGTACCTAAGTTCCAAACGGGTTGGCCGACATCTCCATTTTCATTTTTGTGCTAATTTAATCCTTATGGTTTTTAACTAAGTTCTGGGGGGTTAGAAGACATACTAAAGCACTTCATGAGTTCAGTTTAGGTTGAGAGAAAGGTACAGAGCTATAACCCGATCTTTAGTTTTGATTAAAATAATTTTAGGTACTATCAGCCCATTGGAACCTTGCCCCAACATAGAACTCTGTCACAGTGACGTTATGTCTCAAGTCGTAAGAAGTGTCAAAGAAATTGTTTTATAATGTCACTGTGACACCGTTCTATGGTGGGTCAGGGTTCCAATGGGCTGATAGTACCTACTAACATAGCTTTATATTAACTAACAAATTATGGATTCTTTTATCTGAAATAAACTATTATTATTATTTATTATTATTATAACAGTTTTACAGGTCTGTCTGTTTCTCTCAACGGAACAACTTTAGTATGTTTTGTTGACCCCCCTGATAGAAGGGGTCGCTGCCCCGTATCGTCGGGGATTTAAAAAAAAAAATAGCAGGTGACAATGTCACACCAATTGACCTAGTCCAAACTAAGATCTAAGCTTGTAACATGGGTACTAGACAATGATATATCTACTTACATAAGTATAGAAATGTATACTTTCATACATAGAAAACATCCATGATTGAGGAACAAATATCCCTGCTCATCACACAAATATCTGACCTTACCGGGATTTGAACCCAGGACCGTTAGCTTCGTAGGCTGGGTCACTACCAACTAGGCTAGCGCGTCGTCAAACAGTAGGTAAGTAACCTACTTATTCAAAGTACTTTTGATTCCAAATGGCCTCTCGTGATTCCCAAAGAGGTAGCGCCTTTTTTACGGTACCTACTTAAAACATTGTTAAATTTTACGCGAATAAAAAACAGTTACAAAATTATAACAATTCATAGTTTTATGGACTCAGCTGCAAGTTCGTGACTAATTTTATCTTCACGCTTTACTATCCATAAATAATTATTATGGCACGTTGAAATATAGCCAACCTAAATAAACATACTTAATTCTGAATAATTTTTTGCACGCGACTTCGTCCAGTTTGATCTCTGAATACTTAAGAGGAATGTGAACCGCCGCTAAAATCGAGTAGCTGTCAAAAAAAAACCATCCAAATAAGCTCCGGGCGATAACGTTTCTCACCTCCTAAATCTAGTTCGATTTTTACGATTTTTGAATATGTTGTAGTTATTATAAAGACAAGACAGCCCTAAGAATAGCTAAACTGAAGTGGCAGTGGGCGGGGCACATTGCTCGCAGGATTGATGGTCGATGGGGTCAGAAGGTTCTGGAGTGGCGTCCGCGGACCGGAAGACGAGCTATAGGTAGGCCTCCAACAAGATGGAGCGACGACCTCGTCAGGATCGCGGGACCGCGGTGGATGCGAAAAGCACAAGACCGGTCTGAGTGGAAAGCCTTGGGAGAGGCCTATGTCCAGCAGTGGACGTCTTTCGGCTGACATGATGATGATGATGATTATAAAGACCTAGAAAACACGTTTCTGTTTTTTGTTTTTAAAATTTTATTCGTTCTAAAAATAATTTCTTGGAATAGACAATATACAGACAATAGCTTTTCATGATATCTACGACATATTCAAAAATCGGAAAAATCGGACGAGGTTTATGGGAGCGAAACGTTTTCGCATTTTTATGGAGATTTTCAGCTTCCCAGTCCTCTTTACAACCATGTGTCAATTATATTTCTACTATTTCGTGGAGTAATCTTTACATACCAAAGTCGCTTCCACCGTCTGTCCCTATGCTTAGATCTTCCAAACTATGTGGTTTTAAAGATAAAGATAAAAGATAAAAGAAATTTATTCAGTAAGTAGGCTCGGGCACTTTTACACGTCAAGATACTACCAGCGCTTCCCAAGAGGAGACCACTGCTGAGAAGAAACGCCGCAAGAAACTCAGCAGTCATTTTTTAAACACATTTCATATTTCATATTACAATGGTACAACTTAGTCTAGCATTATATAAAGCTACAAGTATTAAATTAAATATAATATCAAATAACAGTAGTTCAGCAGGAAAACATGCCAAAAATCTTACGGGAGAGAAAGATAGAAAAGAATAAAATAAAATAAAATAAAATAACATCAACTACTTATATATGTGTAGGTATATGAGATGGTGCAAGACGGTGTCCCCCAGACAAGAAAAAGCAGGATAAAGCTTTTGCATTTGAACAAAAGATACCTACAGTGATGCAAGAAGGGTTTATGTCAAATACATTCTGGTTTATGTCAATGCCACAGAAAACTCACATAAACGAAGGCGAGGGCGGGTCGCTGGTATGTATAGAAACCGAAGAGTACTAAAATTACATACATACATACCTTAATTCACGCCTGTTTCCCAGAAGGGTAGACAGAGACCACTTCTTTCCACCTACAACGATCCTGACAAAACACTTTCGCTTCTTCCACATTCATACATCGGCTAATGCAAGCACGTTGGTTTCGGGTAGGTACTTAAGACTCGGCCCTTTTCCAGTATTTCTCTTTTAGGAGTACTAAAATTATCACACATATCACATTTTTACCTAAGACTAATGTTTTGACCTGTATGTATGTACCTATGGGTGGTTTTTAGTTTCCTTGTAAAGCTGTATGGATGGTCCGATTTCAACAAGCGAGGTGTCGTTAGATTCTTCTTAGCGTCGTGGTTTTTCTACATTATCATGTTTCACTAAAAGAACCCGGAGGACCTACCGTCGTCGGGTGGAAAACGATTTTTTCCGAAGATGACAACTTGACAGATTTTTTGCCCCCGTAAAGCAGTAAATTTCAAATATCATCGAAATTGTTGGAGCCGTTTCAAGGGTATTAGATTAGAATGTTGTATTGACGACATATCAATACAACCATACACATACTTTGTCAGGATCGTAGCAGGTGGAAAGAAGTCGTCTCTGCCTACCCCTCTGGGAAACAGGCGTGATTTTATGTATGTATGTATGTATTGACGACATTATCCTAACAGCAGTTGGGTTTTTAACCTTGTTTTTTGTTAGACAGTTTATAAATTGGTCTTGTGGGTACAGCTGCACAAGCCTAACATGCTTACCTAAATCACTGTATTAGGTGCAAAATGCAAACTTATAAGTACGGGTCACAGATCCCATTCACCATACTTACAAAACTTAATCATACTTACAAACTAACCAACACCATCTACTTAACATGTGAAGTTGAAAAAATAACCTCTAAAACGGCTTCAAAGATATGTATAATGTAATTATATAGCTACGTATTAAAGAGTTTTACGCCTTGTAGATAAACGACTTTAACTGACGTTCATACTTTTATTTACAAGTCAGTGTTCAATATGCAAAAGTCCCTTGCAGTTGTGTTTAGGTAAGTAAATTAAAAAAAAACCTGTTTCACCCATCTTCTTTATCTTCTTCTTCTTTATCTCCTTCTTCATCTTCTTTATCTTTATCTTTACATGGTAAAAAATAATCAGTCGAGTGGTTTTCTTCGCGAATCCAAGCGACGCTCGGTCTTTCGGTACCAAAGACAAGTCAGGCAATTCAGTTTCCGCCAAAACATATAATATAATAGATTTCAACTTCTTTTTTAAAATACAATTTATTACATGCGCTGTGATCCTATCTCCAGCGAAACTTTTTCGAGGTCAGTAGGTATTTAAACCATATTTAGGGTTGCCATCCGTCCGGGTTTCCTCGGTGTTTTCCTACTTTAGGGGGCGTCCGGGGAGTGCCCGGGCGGGGTTTCATTAATTTGTAGTCCGGGCTTAAAAACTCAAAGTCTTGGGCCGCCAAAGTCTTTTCACGCGTCTTTTCCTGGTTGCCAAATTTTAGAGATGGCAACCCTGTCCAATATTTAAACATTTATAATAAAAATACGCTTTTTTAAGAGCATCTAACGATACCTCACTTATTGTCATACAAATAAAAAACACACGTACACGGCAGAACAAGCTAAAGCACAGCACAGTGACGATTCCGTGTCCGAACCATTTGCGCCCCACATACTATTAATTTTATTCAACAAATTAAAAAAGAAAACAGTATTTTGGAGTTTGTTACAATCAACCTAAAACCCTAGTAAAAGCAGCACAAACACATTGACTTTAATTGTATGGGAGGTACATACCTAGCCGAATTTTTTATTCGAATTTTTGTTTTACAACTTTGTCGGCGTATTTCAGTTTATACATAAGACTATGCCAAAATAGGTACATTTTTGTAGGACCAAGCGTCTCTACGTTAAACGGCGGACAGACGGACAAAGGTGATGGCGAAACCATAATGGTTCGTTGTAGACACCCTAAAAAAAAATCCGACGAAGTCAGAACCTCCTTTTTAAAGTTGGTTAAAAAGCACTGAAATGTGTCTAATCTATTTTCTGCTGATAAAAAATAAACGAGTTTGCATGCAAACAGTTTATCACGACGTAGCCATCAGTTGTGGATTTATCGCAAAATTAAAAATAAGTTTTTTTTTTAAATTATAATAGAGCGAAGGACATATGATTGTTAACTTCTTGGGCTGTATTCTACTCGGTAAAACGATATTGCTTCTGAGATGCCATCGTATTGTTTATAAGCTATTATTTATAATATACTAACGAGCCGCCCTCGCTTCGCTTCAGTTAGTGTGAGTGTCCTGTAACAACCGTACAAAATCCAGAACTTATTAAAAATATAAACCTTCCTCTTGAATCACTTTTTCTATTGCTGACTGTATTAAAATCCGTTGAGTATTTTTAAAAGATGTAAGCGAACAAAAAGCGACTTCATTTTATACTATGTAAATAAAGATAAAGATGTTATGTAAGCGTTTGAAATGAGAACAATAACAACTTGGCTGTTTAAAATAATCCTCGTCTTTGGTTTCGTGTTCTTAGCCTTGTGGTTGGAGTTGCAGCCGCGCAGAGCTTCCCCCCAGGGTTCCAGTTCGGAGCAGCAACTTCTGCTTACCAGATAGAAGGGTCATGGAATGCTAGCGGTGAGCATCTATTCGCGTATTTAGATTTATCATCATGGCAGCCGAAAGACGTCCTCTGCTGGACATAAGGGGCAACGATGCGAAGCGTTGCATTAGAGCTATATTTGGACTCAAACCCGACTCATGTCAACCATATTTTATCGCACATCATATTCTAACTGTACCAGTGTACCGTGCCTTTACATCATGGAAGTGTGTATGTTCGTGTTCAAAAGCAAACAATGCTTCCAAAAAGTGCAGGCATTATCCGCTAGAACTGTACGAATATTTATAGTACATTAAGAATCAACTAAAAATGTAGCTCGTAAATTTTTTTTTCTACAGTATAATATGGCATATAAACCTAAATAGTTTTTTTTTTCAAATGACTGACTGTAATGGACTTACTTAAAATAATGATTTATTACTTTATTACCTTGTAATGTAACTTTTAAGTATTATTGTATTTTATTATGGGAAAAAATGACCTTCTGTTGGACTTTCTTGCGGCGCTTCTTCTTCGCAATGATGGTCTTGTCCGAAGCGCTAGTAGATTCACTCTATATTACCGACGCGTAAAAGAGCCCTCATGTTGCCAATTTACTGAATAAATATTTTGAATTTTGAATTTTATGCTTATTTGGTAATACGGGTACCTAAGTAAAATAAATCGTGTATACAAATATGTAAAGAAACTTGGTGGTAGTTAAATACTTGTAACAGCCCATGTGTAATAGCCAAATTCCATACACAATAAAGATTTATGATTTATGCCAGATTTAATGCCATTTTCATTGAAAAGATAACAAGTTGAGAGAAATGTTTTGCTGATATTAGAATGTCATCACGACTGAAACGAAATTTCCAATTAGTACCTCTACTAACATGTTTTATTCTGGAACTGGCTGGGATATGACACATCCTGAATATCATGACACACCACTATTTTACTTAAGCGTTAGATCTAGATGACTATAGCATCGAAGAAGGAAGTGCGGGGGTAGTCAAAGCGGTACGAATGAAGTTATAAAAGTTTACAACTTTCCCATCCGAATTGGTCCTCGCGCGTGGACAAAATGTAGATATTTATTCATTTATTTCATTGCAGACAAGTCACCTAGCATCTGGGATCACTGGACCCACCTCTCCGGTTCTCTGTTCAAGGGGGATACGGGCGATGTGGCCTGTGACTCCTACCGCCGCTGGAGGGATGACGTCCAGATCGTGGAAGAGCTAGGGCTGGACTTTTATAGGTATGTCGTTTGTCGTACACAGTTTCTAGGAGTAGACAAGGCTAGGTCGTAGTAGGTAAGTATGCACTAACTCCACACATACTTCTTAGAGCTCTCATTTCAACAGCATTAATCCTGTTTTCTTTATCTAAAACGGGTTAGGTATGGTCGGCCAAGAAAATGGTCAAACAGTTTTGACAAAAGTTTCTGTGAGATCTATCTATCGCTAAGGTTGACACTTGTCACTGTCATAATATTATTGCAAGGGAAAATCGAACTTGATGTATCATGACGTGCAAATGCACTTCAACTGTTGGTAGACCACTTTTTTGACCGTCATCAGATTATGTCGAGGTGGACGATAGTTATTGAAACGTAGCTTACAATTAAAGACTACTCCAATTTGCCTACAGATTCTCAATCTCCTGGCCTCGCATTCTTCCGTCTGGCTTCCCAAATCAGGTCAGTGACGCTGGCTCTCGGTTCTACAGTGACCTGATCGACGAGCTGCTGCGACGCGACATCCAGCCAGTGGTCACCATCTACCACTGGGACATGCCGAAGAGTCTGTTTGACCTAGGTAGGATGTGCTAATCTTTTCAGGAGTTTAGCTCTTGCTTCTTTCTTGAGAAGGGTTAATTGTAAATCGTTACTCGCTAGGAGATTAATTTGAATAATTTTGATGTTGAAATCTTTTTTAAAGTAAGGTAGAGAGAAACCCATTCTTCGCTTTGATATTACAGGATTTAATAGGTTAAAAAATATAATATTTTTTTTATATTTAATTAAATATGATATTAGTAATGCTTTTTAAGGTAAATTTTGTACAAATAAATCTATCAAACGCATACCTTCCCATTAAAATTACAATTTAAACCCAGGTGGCTGGAGCAACCCTCTCATGGTCGACTGGCTGGTCGACTACGCCCGCGTCCTCTTCACTCTCTTCGGCTCCCGGGTGACGCACTGGATCACCATCAACGAGCCGCTGGTCGTGTGTGAGGTGTTTTACTCCGGCATCTGTCCCGGGGTCAAAGACCGCGAGCGCGGCACGCATCTATGCGCGCGGCATGTGATGCTTGCTCATGCGCAAGTGTATAGGATGTATGAAAGGGAGTTCAAGGATAAGTACCATGGTGAGAGTTAGTCGAATCAATGGTGGTAAGTTGTCAGACGGTCGCGTCGACCGCCTATGTAAATTCCATGCAAATTGTCAGTTTTAGAAAATCGTTTACGTAAAGGTCAAGAAACTTGTCTAGTCTCACAGTTCCAATGCAAAGGTGACAGATAGATTGGTCTGACTTATCTATCTTTCTTGCCAAAATCGCACTATTGTCTTTTTTCCCTGGTAGTCTCACCATCGTTCTTTTATTCCAGTGTCAGTTTTGAGACCTTCTTATTTTTTAGGGCTCCGTACTAAATATGGAAAATTGGAGCTGCAACGGAACAGAAGCCGTTGATAGTCTGAGAATTAATTTTCTGTTTCTGTTTACAGGCAAGCTGTCTATCGCCAACCAGATAGTATGGTCCGAGCCGGAGAGTCCCAAAGACAAGAAATTGACGGAACTCGTGCGAGAGTACCATGTAAGATGACGTCGTCGCCAGAAATGTCAATATTTTCATGGTGGAAAAGCCTTGTGCAGGGTCCGTCCGGAATGCTACCACCATCTCATCCGTTTACAAGCAGTGCAGTTGAGAGGTTTTCACTGGGTCATTCTTTACTGTAGCGCACATATATGGATGTGGATGGCGGTAGATATGGAGACAGTATGTTTTAGTAGGAGAGTACACATTCTGCTACGTAACCACTGTAGCTGCAGCGCTTCGCTGCAATTCATCACGCATCTCTTGCTACCCCGCGTGCCCTGACACCTGCACGCGACTGGACCTTTTTAACACGACGCATTCGCATGGCAAAATATTTGTCAGACTGTTTCTCATAGGCCGACGGCACGCTAATAAAAAGAAGACCTACCTAGTTCAGTTTAGGTTGAGACAAAGGGACAGACCTGCGTAACTGCCCTTCTCCCTTACTCTCTACCTAAACCGAACTGCTTTAGTTTATCATGGTAACCCCCTGCAAGTTGTTGTGCTTCTCCATGGAATAAAATAACTGTACCAACAGAAAAAATAAATATTCGTCACTTATATTAGTTTTGTATCCCAATGGCAACAGCGGTACCTTTTACGATTTCGTTCCTTCCGTCCGTCTGATTGTCACATCACAGCTGTAAAGTATGGGGCGATAAAACTGGAATTTATTGTTTAATAATTATGTTTCTGTAACTTTTGGTAACTTCGCTGGTTGATTCTTCGTTACTGTAACTTATATTGTACCGCTTGTGTCTAAATAAAACATTGAAAAATTTTCAAGTTACGTAATAGTGAGTTAATGATAACTTACTATTTCACATCTTTCTTGTAGATTGGTCGCTACTCTCACCCAATTTACTCCAAGGAAGGGGGCTGGCCTCCATCCGTAGAGAAATACATGGCCGAGAAAAGTAAAAAGGAAGGATACACCAGGTCGCGAATGCCTCCATTCACCCAAAAAGAGATCGAGATGATCAGAGGTAAGATGCCTTCTGTGAGGGCTTCATTTTCGAGCCGTTTCGATTTGAAACTCGTGGGGATAAACACGAGTGATTTTTGGAGGAAGATTTCCTCGTACCTGAATCACGTTACGGGTGATCCAAGGGCTGTCAGCTGCATTGTGCAAAGTGTAAGCCTGACCGTTTAAAGAGCTTCCTCATGAGCAGCGATAGCGATTTGGGCCATACTTTTACTTATGCATAGTTAAATAAGTAATCTAATTAAGAGAATGACGGTGACGGGGTGACTTTAGAAACGCGAAACGAATTTGATAATTTTTTGAATCATATCGATACTTTCATATTTTTCATATAGCAGTATTTTAGTAGTAATTTATTTTAAGATTAGGTAAATGCGGGACCAACAGGTTTTTTTTTTTAATTTATCATATTAACCCTAATCCTAATACCTATAAATCCGTCAGGGTTGGCAACGTATTCGCGTTCTTAGGACAGCAGTTTTAAGATTGTGCCTATGAGTATCAGATGCTAGTTACCCACAGATTACCCGTATGCAGGTGACCCATACTTAGACATTCGCATTCACAATACTGCAAGCCTAAGACTGCAAATGCGTTGCCAACCGTGAGGACTAAGACGGAATGCCTCTATGCTAGTCATTACACCGGCTGTCTTATTACCAAACCGGAACACAACAATGCAAACACTGCTGTTTGGCGGTAGGTTAATGGATAAGATGGTGGTAGCGATCCGGACGGACCCTGCACAACCAAACGACAAGTCAAAACAATAATCTAAACGTTCCACTTTCTAGGCACTTACGACTACTACGCCCTGAATCACTATACGACGCAGACGGCGCGTCCGGCTCGGCTGGGCGAGGTCATTGGCCAGAACCCCATGCTTGACATTGTGGAGTTGGGGGTCAAGTCAGGCAAGCGGCCGGAGTGGGCCCCGGGGTCCAATGAGTGGTCTCAGGTGTGTTTAATTTATAGCACAGTTTATAAATAACAGAAGATCATTTTGAAGATATGATTGCTTAGTTGTTATAAAGGTACCCTGCGAAGCTAGCGGTTCTGGGTTTCAATCCCAATAAGGCCAGATAGACAGATTATTTACCTCTATAATGTATATTATTACATTTATTATACGTGTTCTCGACCTTTCGACTTCGAAAAATTACTTCACCGTTTGAAAGGTAGGTACATTATTCCAGATGGAAGAAGGCTATTTCTTATTTGACTAAAACAGAATGTAGCGAAGTTGGGACGCTAGTTATGAATGAAGAAGTCCAGGTCTATGTCTATGACAACATCTATAGTCAACCAAGCAAATCAGAGCTACGGTATTACCGCGTTCGGCTACCTACCAAACCAAGCCTAAACCTATAATGAACCCCAGCGAGCATTTTTCAAGTTACAACACGTATTTATAAAGTCTGAGTCAACCCAGGTACATCCAGAAGGTCTGCGCGCCGTACTGGTGTGGCTGAAGCAGCACTACGGACCTGTGGAGATCAGGATCATGGAGAATGGGTACTCCACCATCAGTCGGTCGAGAGCTGACGACGATCGGGTGCAGTATTTGAGGAACTACATGGAACAGGTGAGACTATTTAAATGTGCATGGTGCAAACACCTATACTACCGTCTTTTATTGGTGGTAAGACCTTGTGCAGGGTCCGTCTAATCCTACCGCCAAAGAGAAGTATCCGCATTGTCGAGTTCTGGTGTGGGCATAATCACCCACCGTCTATCGGCCAGCAATTCTATTGGCCACCGCGTACCGAAATTAGGATGAAGCGTGGGTAGAGACTAATCAAACGGTACCGTGGACCCACGAAATGGTAAAGATGGAAGGAACCAGTTGAATTCAGTATGTGGCGGACCTTGAGGGAGGCTGTGACGACTATGTGGATGATGTAATGTCGATGTTGATGAATATTTAATATTTCAGGTACTGCTGGCAATCAAAGATGGAGTGAACGTCACAGCATACACAGTCTGGTCGCTCATGGACAACTTTGAGTGGTTCGACGGATACAAGTAAGAATTAACATTAACCACGTCAGGTTTTTATTGATATAAAATAAATATCAGTGGACAATGCCCCACAAATTGACAATTATTTAGGCTTGTACTATGGGTAGTAGACCACCATAATATTACTAAATAGAGAAATACACTTAATTACATAGAACACATCCAAGGCATGTGAAATATGGGCATAGAGAGATGTTTTCCTTGTCCCTTCTTTTTTCAATATGAACTTTATAGTAATTGAAAAATATTTATCGAACTTACACCCATCTTCAGATGAACATTGTACAATCAAATGGTTAACTGTATTCCTGATATTGTCAACAAAAATCCGTCTAGTTTCCACACAAGAATCGAAGAAAAACGGATCTTGATTTTTACGTTTTTTTCCCTGGTTTGTTGATTCTATTGTAATAAAGCTCTCAATTATTAGATAACAGTTCTCTTAAGTTTACCCTTGAATCACCGATACTCATTGCATAGAATGTTTCTTCGATGAAACGAAATTCGATGATACACTCGATCAAATTTTGCTCTCTATAAATGCTCACTTTTCATTATTCTATTTTCTCTCGTCCAGAACAAAGTTCGGCATCTACGACGTAGATTTCGCTGATCCTCTGCGCCCGCGCCTGCCCCGCAAGTCCGCGCTCTTCTACCGCGACGTGGTGCGCGCGCGCTCGCTCGCCGTGCCCGAGCCGCAGATTAGAGAAGAGCTTTAGATATATTATAGTGTTAAGAAACAACTGTATTATTTTAGAGTCTGCTACAAAACATTAAATCTAGATTTAAAACAGTTTCATACATTTTGACTCAACTACACTGAATATACTGACGACCGGAACCCTAGTTTTATCATTTTGCTGCAAGTGCCCTAAGTAGAGCTAAGGTTAAAAACTGAGCATTTTAGAGGATGACTTTTAATGGCCATCAATATTTTAACGTACATAGGTACAGTACAAATACTTAAAAATCCTCATGAGTAAAGATCTAGATAATTAATAAAGATTTATAAACATCATCAGATTTCCTGTTTATTTTTTAAGGCTATTTATGCCTATGTATGTATGGACTGACGATCTGATAAAGGTCGCGGGAAACCGCTGGATGACAGCAGCAGAGGACCGATCGTTGTGGAAAACCTTGGGGAAGGCCTTTGTCCAGCAGTGGACGTGTTGCGGCTGATAATGATGATGATGATGATTAATAATTAAATATCTACCTACGTTGAAGGTTTTTAGTTTTCATATCATCAAAATAAAACAAAGTGAAATTAAAATATTATCAATAAATAATGGTGTCCTTTCATTTCGTCAAACAACGTTTCCCAAACTGTGTGTGTTTCATTCATTCATTTTTTTAAATTGAAACTGTTGGGAAATGAATCAGTTTGGGGAACATTGTTTGGCGAAACGGCAAAGAACCAATAATGTCACTGTGGTTATTCGATATTTTTTTGTAGGAGGGCATAATATGTCGGAACTATGTATTCTCATACATAACATACGTACACATAAACTCACGCCTTCATTCCCAGAGTGCAGTAGACAGAGCTACAGACTTAACAACAATTTTATTCTGTAACTACATTTTGCACAATCAGGCTATGATATTCACCAGTGTATTAGTGACAGGTTGCAAGCCCATCGCCTAACAGTACTATTCCCTTTATCGTCTCTTACGACCTTCATGGGAAGACATAATTCATAATTCATAATTAACACACACATGGAGCGGCGCCATTCTAACCCAGCAACCTCAGGGGTAATTTAACTTAAAAAATGAGAAAAATGAGATGTCACTTAACTTGTTGGCGCCCAACATGGGGCGAGTATCCAAAACCCTTAACATGTCAAGAGAGTCATATCTGCGTCATAATACCATATCATGTAACTTCATAGATCCTTACTTATTAGTTCTATCACTATCACTAGATGGGATAAAGACCAGTGGTATCTAGCGATCAGTAGCCTCTTTATATATATAGATAAGCTAATGTATAAAAACACCAATTCTATTGAAGGAGTATTATAATTCGTGTTTGTCGTTGAAGGCGTAGCTCGCGTCGATGTCGTGGCTCTTGGCGACGGCGGCGTAGTAGCGCGCGGAGCGGCGCGGCGTGCGCGTGCGCTGCGGGTCCGAGAAGTCCACCGCGTGCAGCCCGAAGCGGGATCTGGGGGATTAGAAAATAGAAATAATCTATTCAACGCCAAATAAAAAATAAATCAAACATGGCGTTGATAAGGGCCTCTACTCAGCGATCTACGATCATTCTTTATACATTATTAAACAGTAACTTTTTCTTGCAACAAGACGGCAGTCAAATCTGTGTGGAGAATGTCTGTTACGCTTTGCATCTATATATTTGTTAATGCTTATACTATACATTATATTCAATTTAGTTCAGAAGCTGGCGCACTGCTGACATAATGCGGGTGGTAGGACCACGGAATAGAAAAAACATTGGAAGTGGCATGAGCTTTGCTTAGTATCAGTCCTGTTGTCGCCAGTACTCAAACTATCATAAAAACAACACGTCACAGTGTTTTTGTTTTTGTGCGGATATCGTTCTTACATTTCAAAATAGCACAATAAGGCATGCTTTGGATTTATTTCCTATATTAGAAATATTATTCGAACAACTTTTACCCACAAGCTATCGCAGTAAGGTAGGTTGCGTGGAACTCCGCATAACTATGCCACACGCCACACGCCCACTTAACACTATTTTTTTCACCACCTGGTTCTTTACAGCAATTTTACCTTCTACAGCAGTATTTGAAATGTGGCATTCTGAAGTAAAAGTTCAGCTTATCTTCAGCGTGTGTGTTGATAAAAAAAAAATATATACATTGGGTAACGAGTACTTACTGGTATCCATCCATCCACTCGAAGTTGTCAATTAGCGACCAGGCAGTGTAGCCCACGACGTCGACACCATCTTCCTGCATCGCTAGCAGGATCTGTAAACAAATTTTTTTTAGACAATTGTGTAGCTTAAGTTTAGTATTATAATAAGTGATTTATTTGGAAAAAACGGCTTACTGTTGAGTTTCTTGCGGCGCTTCTTCTCAACATTGGTCTCTTTGGAAGCCCTGGTAGACTCAGACTTGTAAAAGTGCCTACAGGGCCTACTTACAAAACTTTTTAAAATAAATAAATAAAATAAGTATTCCATCATGATATTCTGAGTTAGCCGTTACGAAGTTGAGGTTGACTAGTTAAATATTTACTATGCTTGTGGGAGCACTCAGAGGCTAATTTTGGCTCTAGTTAAACCTAGCTATTTAGAAGATTTTTAATCTTCAAGTTTTTATAAGCATGTCTCTTAGAAGTAAGGACTACGACCTTGCCAAAACCTTCACAGATTTTTTCAATATCATGGCACAGACAAATATGAAGGTCTGTTACTTTTATGCCACCACTGAACCCGTCGCCAACGCTAATGATTTATTACGATGTGAATTATTTCTCGTCATATTCAGCTGTTATTAGAGCTAGGTAAAAAAATAAGAGATAAAAGTCATTTATTCAGTAAGTAGGCCGCACGGGCACTTTTACACGTCAAGACTTTATCGGCGCTTCCCAAGAGGAGACCCCTGCTGATAAGAAACGCCGCAGGAAACTCAGCAGATAGTAATTTTTTAAACATATTTCATATACTTAGTCTAGGCATTATATAAAGCTATAAATATTAAATTAAATACAATATAAAAAACATGCGTAGTTCAGCAGGAAAACATGCCAAAATCTTGGGAGAGAGATAGAGGGAGAAAAAGAAAAAAAACACCTACTTGTGTATATAAGACGGTGCAAGACGACCAAATGAAAGTTTCGATATGTTTTCCTACATCAACGGTGTCCCCTAGACAAGATAAAATATTTTTGCATTTGAACAAATTATTATTGACCAAGTTTCGGGTTTAGGCCATGCATTTTTGTCTGTTAGATAATACTCGACCCTATAATACGCTTTAGACATTAACGACTTTTTCAAGTAATTTTTAAGTGCTGGAAAGGGTAACTATTAAACTACGTCAGTTAATTTATTATGGAAATGAGTGCAATGACCAACAAATTATTTATATACTTTACGGACTCGGATTTTAGAATAGCGATTTTATTTTTATTTCTAGTATTTAAACTATGGTAACGCTAGAAATTAAAAACAACCTGTGCTAAGTAGTCCTTGTAATACTGGGTTCGTCCCGTATCATCAAGATCAGCTCCGCTGTCAGAATACCCGTTCTCCGTGATGAAGATCTTCATATCCCCATACTGCTGCTTCAGGTATACCAGCAGGTCTCGCAGGCCTTTCGGGTTCACCTGTATGAGAGTAACAACCTTTATATTCGTTCAAAGGCACACAAAGGACAATGAAGATCCTCAAAGGGCTATACTCAGAAATATTAATGACAAAAGCCTTGTAGCAAAAGGTGTCTACGCGTGGTCGCAAGTTACCGAGTTCGATACCCAGTGGCCGCTCCGTATTTTCACTTAAGGACACTAAAAATGAAAAAGTTAAAGTATTTATAGCGTTGTCATTGTAAATTTCAAACAGAACATCAAATGACACACATGACAATGACAATGACATTCACAGGTTCTAAGTATGCTCAACATTCTTAGTGGGTAACTGTACATTGACGAGGTACTGATTGAAAAGTGTCTTTAACACCATCAGATAATCCTTCTTATACCCGTTAATAGAGACCAATAGAGAGACCCTCCACTAGACATGTGTCACGCCATCGGAGTGAAATTGTAAGTTGTATACTTATGGAAGTTAACTGGAAAAACTTCAATAGCGCGATGCACTCTCCGATTTTGAGTTGTGCCAACAGACACTGGTGTCGCTGCCTTGAATAGTTGTCTTCTAGTTGTCAAATTGAAGCTAGATGCCGCCAGTATCGCTACCAAGCTGTCTGAACAGTAAGAGCCACCACCCAAAAGAGACGCACCAAGAACCAGCTGGAGGCTGTGGGAGACCACTCTGGGCGGCCGCCGGCAGTGGAAACTCTCAGCTCTTCAATGCCGTGGAACATGTACACCCCGGCGGGCTCGCCCTCGGCCAGCGGCCGGACGGTGTGCGTCGTGTAGTGATTTAGACCGTAGAAGTCATAGGAACCTGGAAGAGAAAGAAATGCCACGTGTCACGACTCGCTGTTCAGACTCTAGCAATAGCTTTTTTCTAATGGACGCGTCCTGATGGAAATATAAAACGCTCTTTAAAGACCAGACCTTATATTCTATTGCCAAGTGCATAAGAAATTAATGATCGTACCTTTAATTAAATCAATCTCGTCCTGTGTGAAGGCTGGCAGCCGGGACTGGTCGTAACCTTCCCTCTTACTCTTCTCCGCCATGAAGCTCTCGAGTGCTGGGGGCCAGCCGCCTTGCGCTGAGAATATCGGGTGCGAGTAGCGACCAATCTAAAATAACGATTTAAGCAAATAAATATTAATATATCTTGTCCCAAAAACTTTAAATACTCATTATTTTTAGTCTGTCTCACTGCTGGGAAAACGCCTACCTCTATGCAATTGTCTATTCATGCCAAGAAACCTGCATTATTATTAAGTTCAAAGTTATAGACATTTAATTCGCTGTAAGAATAGCTAAACTGAAGTGGCAGTGGGCGGGGCATATTGCTCGCAGGACTGATGGCCGATGGGGTCAGAAGGTTCTGGAGTGGCGTCCGCGGACCGGAAGACGAGCTGTAGGTAGGCCTCCAACAAAATAGAGTGACGACCTCGTCAGGATCGCGGGACCGCGGTGGATGCGAAAAGCACAAGACCGGTCTGAGTGGAAAGCCTTGGGGGAGGCCTATGTCCAGCAGTGGACGTCTTTCGGCTGACATGATGATGATGATGATGAATTCGCTGTATGTCAAATAAGTTCCTAACAGCCTAACTTACTCGTAGATCCAAGTTGGATGGAAGGAACCGCTTCGGCGTTTAAAGTCAAAGTCTTGAAATGTCAAGTGCTTAAATATGTGAAGATAGGATGACGTCCACATCTTGAAACGTCAAGGTTTTGCAACGTCAAGGTCTTACAACGTCAAGGTCGTATAACGTCACGGTCTTACAACGTCAAGCTTACTACTTTGATATTCTAGGATATAGGGAGCTTGACATTTCAAGACTTTGATTTTAAAAGATGATGCTGTTTTACTACCTGGTCATTCTGAGACTTAGACGTATAACTATTTAGTATAACATTTTACGATCTAGGTAGCTTGACAGTTCAAGATTTTGACTTTAAACGCTGAAGCGGAAGGCACTACTCACATGCATGGCTTTGGTTAGCTCCGTGATCTCCACATCATTCTCTGTCTCTGGCTCGAGCCAGAACAGCTGGTTTGAGAGTGACACTTCGCCTGTAAAAAGAGGTTGGATAGCAAATTTTTTTTTTAACGTAGGTGAGTTTTTTTAGGGGTTATTATTTAAAACAGGGAATACGGAAAAAACAATAACTCACCGCGATATTTAGGCTTATACTCCTTCTCATACAGCCTGTACGCTTTAGCATGAGCTAGCAAGATGTTTTTGGTGCAAATATAGGAGCCATGGTCAACGGAGGCGATACCAGGAGCTATAAAACCGGTATACCCAATATCGCAGATGACTGTGGGCTCATTGATTGTGATCCAGGTCTTGACGCGGTCACCGTAGAGGTCAAAGACGACCCTCGCGTACTGGGTGAACCAGTCGGTGATGAGGGGGTTGGACCAGCCACCTGGAAATAACAAACACGTAGTGATAAAGGTCTTTTACTTTTGTGCTCTGAACGCGTGTAATTGCAAGAAGGCGTCTTGATTACGAGTATTATCATATCAGCCTCAAGATGTCAACGGAATATAACGTAAAATTGCTAATCGTAATCAAGTTGCATTGCTTTAACTTTCAAAGAGTTTATCCACGCCGCGTTGCCCCATGCAGTAAGAGTTTCGATGGCACATTAACAGACAGAACATTTTGAAACTAGGCTTTATTTATCGGGGAAGTGAGTAAAGAAAACCAGTCAGCCTAGTATGGCTGCGTCTATATCTCGTGTCAAATCAAATGTGGATAAAGCATCCGTCACTGTCGTACTTACTTACGAGTCAGAAGGTGACGGATTCCTTATCCAAAACTTTGTCATGCGATAAACGCAGCCATGAGGCCATTTGCCACGTCAAAAGATGGCGGATGTGTAATTTGATTAGTTTTAATTTTTGTGTATTTAGGTGTCCAAAGTTCTTTTTTGTTAGTGATTTGTACTTTTAATGCCTTTGTGTTGCACAGTGATAGAAGACTTGGGCTTATTTCGTGTATTCTGGCATCTTACTTCTCGTTTCAAGTGGACTCGCAGTGGTACAGAGGTTAAAACTATCTTAGCCTCTGTCCTACATATCACCGTACAAAGTTGCCACCAATCTTCCTAGAGAAGATTGGATTGTGTTTTATTACTATATTGATTTATACTTATATATACTTGACACTGGCGAAATCACTTCATAGTGGAAACGCCATATTCCCGCGGTAGTAGCTGTTCAAGTCGCCGCGGGGCAAAGAAAAAAAAAAACGCAGCCATGTTAGGGGCCTAGATTTTAGCAGGAAAAATTACATCATGTATGGAGGGTAGCGTTATCGTGATACCTACCCAAGTCCTGAAGAGTCTGCGGCAGGTCCCAGTGGTACAGCGTCACGACTGGCTGCACGCCACGCAACAGCAGCTCATCGATCAGCTCCCCGTAGTAACGGCTGCCATCCTCACTGATGCGGTTCGCGAAGCCGCTTGGTAGCAGTCGTGGCCATGATATCGAGAATCTGGAAGAAAAAAATAACAATAAACTTTTCTCCTATGAGCTGAAACAGGCCATAGTCAGCTGCGTTGTAGGAAAGAAGAAAAATAAGACGCCATCACCACCTGTGTTAACATTCAGGGATAAAAATAGACAAGTTTGAACCTAACGTCTAACTAACTTAGTCAGAAACAGAGCTTTTGGTGGTCAACGAACTCGGCATGATCTGTACCTGTCTCGCCTGGTTGTGCCTATGTTACTCACATCCAGCAATTTTTCGCGACCTTAATACTTAGATCATCTACCACCTTGTAGGGGGTGGTAATTCCAGGCCCTTTCTGACACAACGGCCATCCGACTTAATTTACTCAAATGTTTTTCAAACATAATGGTTTAGTTTAGTAGTCCATTTATATTGTGTTGTGACGGCAACGTTTTTTTATGACATGGCGAATGACGTGGTTTGAATCAAACCACGTTTGAATTAAACCACGTTTGATATCTCTGATGACTAAAGGCAGAATGCCTCCTTGCTAGTCATTTTACCGGCTTTTTACTCTGCCTATGGATCCTAAGTCCTTAGGATTGGCTGACCCATTTGCAATCGAGAAATTACTAATGTCCAATGAAACTCAGAGCATTTATCATTGTCTGCCTAAATTAATTACCTGTAGAAATCCAGCCCAAGGTCAACGGCCAACTGGACATCGGTTCTCCAATTGTGGTAGGAGTCACAGGCCACGTCTCCGTTGCTGCGGTCGCGGATCTTATGCGGTTGGGTGTGCACAAAGTGGTCCCAGATGCTCTCGCCTTTGTCTGGGCATCGGGGGCGGGAAATATTGATGTTTAACGGAGAATAAACCAAATGTATTATAATGTTGGTCATAACAAAGTGTTTTTAAGCAAGCAATCAATTTACTGCTGCCATTTACACACGCTGCAGATATCGAAATGATAAAAGTTATAATCTGATTTAAAGTAGTGATAAGCCAGTTACTGTATTGTATACAAACCTACCAATCCCGGAGTTGCACGCCCTAATCACTCAATCAAATATCATTTGCGCAACGGAAATAACGAATGAATACTTTTCATATTAAATTACTTAGTGGTTGAAACTGTCTGAATATCGACATTTCCATAGAGCAAAAAAATTCAAAAACATTACACAGAAAAACTAAATACAAGTCAGTGTTAGTCTTATAGCTATTATAGTATTGTCACCGTTTTGATAGAAAGATGATATGGCCATTAATCTACCGTCAAACAGCAGTGTTTGCATTGTTGTATTCCGGTGTGGGGCTAAGACAGACGGTGTAATGACTAGCATAGAGGCATTCCATCTTAATCCTCAGGTTCGGCAACGCATTGGCAGTCTTGTGAATGCGAATGTCTATGGGTCACAGTTTCGACTTACTATCAGGTGGCCTGTGTGCTCGTTTGCCTTCTCTATGCCATAAAAAATAAATGTCCAGCTGGAATAGAGGCTCAGGTAAAAGGTTGTAGGGCGATATTTGGAAGCGGTTAGTTTTTATATGATTCTAAATGAACTTACCGCTGACATTCCAGGCTCCTTCAATCTGGTAGGAGGCTGTGGCGGCGCCGAACTTGAAGCCCTCTGGGAACCGGCGCGCGCCGCATGCTGCGGCCACCAGGATACTAGAGACAAAACAATGACAGACCTGTTTTAAAGAGTATTACCACTAGAAGAAGAAAACTAAATTAAACATCTATCATAAATATGTACGGGAGTTTAGCGTGGATGTTGCACTAACCAAGACAAAAGCTGGAATTTTATTAGGGGGCAAGGCATTTCCTTATATCTAATATATTTGCAATTCTCCATTGTAAACTAGCCTTAATTTAGGTCTCCTGAAAGGACACAACTCTTTCAGTTGCTGCAAGAAGGATTTTACATTAGACTAAAACATACATTGACTAAGAAATTAGACTGAGTTACAACAAAGCTAAAAAACTGTATGACTGCATAATTTTTATTTCGTAGCAGGTCACGCATTGCGTCTCTTTGGGTTAGTCTGGTTAATTCTGGGAAGAGAAAGTTTGAGAAAGTCCTAAAGCACACCGAAGTACCTATAAGTCGTTGTGACCAAACACAATTATGTGGCCTGATTATGAACTCCGGTGGCTCAGCACCGGTTCCCTGTCATGTTTTTGCCTGTTTGTCCACAGGTTTGCGGGTAAGGTGGTAGTGTAAATATCTGCACAAGGTCTTCATCATCATCATCAGCTCGGTGAAACCCACTTTTGGAATAGTCTCCTCTGGTATTTTCCAAGCGCGTCAGCTCCGCGCCGGCGTATTCAGTCTCTTCCTGTGGCTTTGTCGTTGCGCCATCTATGTTGGTGGACAGCCAATACTTCTTCTTTTTATCCGCGGTTCCATTCTAGAATTTTATTCGACCATATACCATCATCTCTCCGGCAGACTTTAATGCACTTTAGAGTAACAACCTTCTTGGTGCTGTTGATCACTTAAGTTGAAGAACAAGACACAAAAAGCACACGAGACAAGTATACTGTCTGATTACATTATTTTACTTGCGATATCTAAATGACATTCCAAGCACCGCCCTCTCTATCGCTCTTTAGGTATGCGGTTGGACGGGTTAGGGCCCATGCTTCCGACCATAGGTCATAGTAGGAAGTACGCATTGTTCAACCATCCTATGCTTCAGAAGAATAGCTAAATTTAAGTGGCAGTGGGCGGAGCAAATTGCTCGCAGGACTGATGGCTGATGGGGTCAGAAGGTTCTGGAGTGGCGTACGCGGACCGAAAGACGAGCTGTAGGTAGGCCTCCAACAAGATGGAGTGACGACCTCGTCAGGATCGCGGGACCGCGGTGGATGCGAAAAGCACAAGACCGGTCTGAGTGGAAAGCCTTTGGGGAGGCCTATGTCCAGCAGTGGACGTCTTTCGGCTGACATGATGATGCTTGAGACTTATTGGGTTACCACCTTTTAATAACGCTTTCACTTCCTAAAAACAGCTTACCCCAGTCGTATATTTTTCCTTGCTCTGAGTGTCCCTATTCAGAATCAACATCTAGCATAGGTAAGTGTTCTTACTGTTTACACACGCTTGATTTTATGGTTGCAGACTATAATACTGCCGTAACACAGTCGAGCTCACAAATATGTGTACACTTTAGTACCTTGTCTATTTAATGTCATGTTTAAACTGCCATATATGAATCGTCACAGCAATTAAAGTGACAAATTACTAAAGTGTACACATATTTAAGAACTTGTACCAAAGAAGGCGGATAACTGCAATGTACCAGTCGAAGCATTCTATACTCAATTAGTAACTTTATTCAATTTCAAATGCTTATACTGTTATTATGCAGTTAGCTGCCTTCACGCAAAGCAGTTTATATGGCCCACTTTCTTTTTTCAGGATTAAAGACATCTGTGATCTCAAACCTACGAATGCATTGCCAACCCAGAAAACTCTGATGGAATGATTCTATGCAACTTAATAGTAAATAAGTAATAATTACCTTAAAGCGACTGCTCGCGACCAGCTCATATCGACGAATAACAGAAGAATCACATACTTAATAGTTTGTTTATCATATTCATGTATTAATTAGCTCGTCTTGATGTCACAGCTGAACACATAACACTTAAGTCAATATCAAAATGGCTATAAAAACTGTTTTTCATGGAATAATGTCGTTAGGTCGTTACATAATAAAAATATGAAATTGCGATATTATGGCATGAATGAGTTCTGCTGTTCTGATGATTAGGACGAAGGTGGCATGAGAGTTTCCGCTGTACATTTTTTTTATGGCGAAGAGAAGCCACCTGATGGTAAGTGGAAACTGTGACGCATAGACATACGCATTCACAAGACTGCAAGCTTAAGACGCAAATGCGTTGCCAACCCTGAGGACTAAGATGGAATGCCTCTAGTCATTACACCGGCTGTCTTATCCCCAAACTGGAACACAACAATGCAAACACTGCTGTTTGGCGGTAGGTTAATGAATAAGATGGTGGTAGCGACCCTGCACAAGATCCTACCACCCGCAAACCTAACCTAACCTAACAATGCCTCTTTCAAATTCGTTACGTTGGCCGCAATGCGTGTCTATTAGTATCAAGCAGTTGACGACTCTATTATTCAACAAATAAAGACCGTTTACAAAATTAACAAAACCATAAAAATTAAAAATAAATTGTTGTTTCCCTGTAATGTTTCTGTATGGTGTACAATAAAATGTTTCGTATTGTATTGTCTCATGTACTTTTCAAATTTGGCTTTGGCTCACCTTTTTCCTAGGTATATCGTTATTAAATCGTTGACTTTATAATTACGGTGTGAAAGCAAGATGAGCTGATACAAAGTAGAATAAAATCCATGTACTTCTTAAAAAAACCACCATAAGGGTTTTGCCATTTCCTCACAAGTAAATAAACTAACTTACTGACGGACTAAGTAACAAGCCTTTGTTCCCTTAGTCGCCTCTTACGACAAACTCGAATAAAGGCTTGTACTACTGTTAAATAGGCGATGGGCTTATCTTATCTTATCTTATCTTATCTTTTTGGTGGGGTCCTTATGGATACACTTGGACCCTGTGGGATCTTTTGTGTAATTACCCCTCTTTTAGCGCTTAATCCAATGCAGACTCCACCCCTTCCAAAAAGCGGATAGTGGAGTGCAAAGGCGATGGGCTTACAACCTGTCACTATAGGTAATACACTGGTATACATCTTAGCCTAATTTGTGTAAAATGTGGTTACAGAATTATCAAGAATTATTTAGTTGGGAATGAAGGTGTGAGTTTACGTATGTCCTGCCCTTGTCCCACACTAAGTGGGGTCGGCACAACATTGCTTCTTCTTCCACTCTCCTTTATCTGCTGTTACCTCTGTACACCTTTCATAGACAGATCATTCTTCACACTGTGTATCCACACCTCTTTTGGTCTTCCTCTACCCCTATATGCATCAATATTCATTCTCACTGCTCTTCTAGTTATGTGACCCTCGTCCCTCCTCATTACATGCCCATACCAGGTAAATCTATTACTCCTCAACTTTTCCAGTATCAGTGCTAATTTCCTCTAATATCATCATCATCATCATGTCAGCCGAAAGACGTCCACTGCTGGACATAGGCGTCCCCCAAGGCTTTCCACTCAGACCGGTCTTGTGCTTTTCGCATCCACCGCGGTCCCGCGATCCTGACGAGGTCGTCACTCCATCTTGTTGGAGGCCTACCTACAGCTCGTCTTCCGGTCCGCGGACGCCACTCCAGAACCTTCTGACCCCATCGGCCATCAGTCCTGCGAGCAATGTGCCCCGCCCACTGCCACTTCAGTTTAGCTATTATTAGGGCTATGTCGGTAAACTTAGTTCTACTGCGAATATCATCATTTCTGATTCTATCACGCAGAGAAACCCCGAGCATAGCCCTCTCCATAGCCCTCTGAGTGACTTTGAGCTTCCTTATGAGGCCCATTGTTAGCGCCCACGTCTCAGATCTGTAAGTCATCACCGTATCATCCGTAACTCATCCTCTAATATATTAATTCCTAATTTTATCCATTCTAGTAACGCCACACATCCATGGTGACATCCGCATCTCCGCCACATGGACTCTTTTCTCATTCTTCTCTTTGGTTGGCCAACACTCTGACCCATACATAACGACCGGTCTCACCAAGGTCTTATAAAGAGTGTGTGGACTAAGTAATTAGTCAGGACCTGTCTGCCAACATCCAGTATGACCGAAATATATGAATTGCCGCAACGCACCGTTTTACTGTAGTTAAGTAATCCTTATACACAGATATGTTATCAGTTAATGTCAACAAGTGGTTTATCAAATTGTTTACGTGGAACGGCTATCAGATAACACACGTAGGTTCAAGTGGTTTCAAATTAGATATGACAACAAAACACTTCGTGAGGGGTCGCTACCGGCCACAGAGTCTCATGTTTTCAGTAAAATATTGACGGCTGTTATCGTTCTCAGCTGACTTCAATAATCTTTTCAATAGATAAAAATTTGTGAGTTGATATATCTTAAGAGGCCTACTAGATTTTAATGAAACCTAGACTAAAGAATCAGCTTTCATTTAGAATTGTCTGCGTCTAAATAGGTCTATCCAGCATTTGGTAGCTATGATGCAGACACACAGACGCACATACAGGAACACAGATGCACACGTCAAACTTATAACTCCCTTGTTTTTCGTAGGGGGTAAAAAAATATATATTTATGTTTGTATCTTCGCTATAATTTCGAGCTAGAGGACGGCCGCTACTTCGAACGCGTAGAATTCGGTAGTACCTTGTCCCTTTGTATCTGCAGTCGAGTTCAGAAAATATGTACACACCTTGGCTATATAATGTGATGTTTAAACTGTCATATACAAATTATCGCAGCAATTAAAGTGACATGGTAGTAAAGTCATCTATCTTTTTCTTGTCTGGGGGACACCGTTGATGCAGCAAAACATATCGAAACTTTTATGTGGTCATCTTGGGCCATCTCATATACACATAAGTAGTTGATACTATTTTTTTTTCTATTCTATCTTTTTCTCCCGTAAGATTTTTGGCATGTTTTCCTGCTGAACTACTGTTATTTGATATTATATTTAATTTAATACTTGTAGCTTTATATAATGCTAGACTAAGTAGTACCATTGTAATATGAAATATGAAATATGTTTAAAAAATGACTGACTGCTGAGTTTCTTGCGGCGTTTCTTCTCAGCAGTGGTCTCCTCTTAGGAAGCGCTGCTCTTAGAGCGGCCCTTCCTGTAAGTAAGTATACTGAATAAATATATTTTATCCTTTTTTTTTTTTATATATATTTATGAACTCGACTGTACGCTTAGATCTTTAAAGTACGCAACGCATTTTATTTAAAGCGGTTTCCTCAATAGATAGAGTGATTCAAGACCAACGCTTGTATGTTATACATTCTGGGTTGTGGATTGGAAGTGAAGAGAGGGCGGGTCGTTATCGCATTTGGTCGGAAAGTTGCTTTCTACATTACATAACTTATTGATGGGTACTAAAGCCGACTGAGAAAGCAACATGATGTCGGACTCTTTCGACTTAAAACGATGTCGAATGATATTCACTCCACCAAAGGAAAGCACATTTTTTCTTCTTCTAGTGCCTCTTCAACTAGTGAAGGTTGGCAGTCAGCTCCGCATTTTTCTTTGTCCATTCCCGAATGTTTTGCAGCAACGATTTATTTCTGCCCCTACAGCTCTTCGTTCCAGCATATTTAAGATAAACTGCATACCGTAGGGCTAACTTAACGTATACTTAAGTATACATAACTTGAAATTTTCTCTCTACCCTTCTTGTGCTAATACACACACACACACACACAAACAAACATCGCGTGATTATTTCTATCTACTGATCGATAATTTATTGAAAATAATTTGTACGATACAAAATTATATAGTTGTGTATTTAATTGAATTACTTAATTAAATTAACTTTTCTACAATATCTCTAAACAATTTTAAATTGATGGAAGAGTGGAATTTCCTACCACAAGCAAATTTTAGCTTAAATGGAGTTTCCATAGTACAGCATAAATAAGTGATCATTTATGTACCTTGTCGCTTTCAATCGTTTCACATTTTTGTATGAAATTTCAAACACGACGTTAAAGTGACAAGGTACATAAATGATCACTTATTTATGCTGTTGACTGTACTAACTATGTAAACGTTAAGAACATACAGAAATTAAAAAAAAAAAATTTTTTTTTTCATCGAATAAAAAAACTTTTACTATGATTTTACTGCATTGCGTCGTGTATGTTCGAGTCGCGCGCGAGGATGGTTTCCACGCGACGCTGCGCAAGCCGCGACGCTCTACAGAGTCCGCGCCAGCCTCCACAGTCTCCTGACCGTCATCGCTTAGAGATGGGACAGTGGCCTGATCAGGCGCTGGACCTCTCATTTAAGTTTAGGTACTGACATAGTTATTTAAGCTCTGTGTGTAATATTAACATATATATGGATTGTGTGGTCTGAAATATATGCATTTTATTTATTTTAACTCTACCAACCGAAAATGTACAGAGTTGTTTGACTTTTGATAAAATTCACACACAATTTTTAGTTACACATTGGTTCTTGAGTCCAACTTCCACTTGACTGGTTTTATTATACAGCATCAGCTGTCTGCATAAAAACACTAAGAAAAACTAAAACCAATAAATGCTCCGACGTAATGTATAGACCTTTTTTTTAAAAGCTTTTTTAAAGATAACATAAAAGAAATTTATTCAGTAAGTAGGCCGCTCGGGCACTTTTACACGTCAAGATACTACCAGCGCTTCCCAAGAGGAGACCACTGCTGAGAAGAAACGCCGCAAGAAACTCAGCAGTCAGTCATTTTTTAAACAAATTTCCAATTTTATATTACCATGGTACTACTTAGTCTAGCATTATATAAAGCTACAAATATTAAAGTAATTTAAACTATCTGTGTGAAACATATATTGAAAGATAACTTTAGGATTAGTTTAGTTTAGTTTATTTATTGCCTTAAACAATTACATTATAAATTACATTAAAATTTACATGTTTAGTTTAGTTTAGTTTAGTTTATTTATTTATCAATGTAATGTTACAATATAGATTGCATTGCATGTCAAAAAATACGAAATTACATTGATATTGTCAACAAAACATTAATACAAAATGATAAAATAATATTAAAATAATACAATAATATAATAACACTCAAATAATAAAAAACAATGATAAACAAGTAATAAATGGTCAGTTTCCGATGTCAATACACAAAACTAATAAAGGTCAAATATCGATGATAATTTTACAATTTAAGTTGCGTATATTCGTCGACAGAGTATAATGGATTATCCAATAAAAAGTTTCACAGCTGATGTTTGAATGCTTCGTCGGATGCATTGATCTATTTTCGTCAAAATAGGTATAATAATTAAAACAAAAAAAGACCGACACCTGCATTTGGTCAGTTTAGTTAAGGTGGCGCCCAACATGGAGCGGGGCATCCAAAATCTTTAATATGTAAAGAGGTTTATCATCTGCTTAATTATCCATTATCATATAAATATATAGATCTTTAAAAGTTCGATTTTATTAAAATTAATAAAGAATATTAGTACGCTTTCTAGCGATCTGTCTATCTAGCGAAAACTGTATATGCACTCAAGGTGATTCAAAAATTTAACCCTAGGTAGCAGAGCAAAACACTAGCCCTGATTATTTTTTTCTGGAACTTGGTATTCCGAGTTTTCTAGGTAAGTAATTATAATTTTAATATATATTTTACCTGTGGTAAGTAAGTTTAAATCCATAAAATAGTGAAATAGAGTCCTAATCCGTGTACAAAGAAAAACCACTATACCCCGGCTCCAATCTCGAACGTTTCAAGTACATTATAATAAAAACACAAAACAAAACATAAATAATGTTTATTCAAAACATTACATTTGTAATAAATAACAATTATATGGTATGAGTATTACTGACTGCCGTCAAAATCATAGCTTGCGTCGATGTCATGGCTCTTGACGACGGCGGCGTAGTAGCGGGCGGAGCGTCGCGGGGTGCGCGTGCGCTGCGGGTCCGAGAAGTCCACCGCGTGCAGGCCAAAGCGAGACCTAGGGGGGTTATTTCTTAATATATTTATTGATCCACTTGAGAGTTTAAAAAGTTAATTTTAACATTAAGCCACGCGGTGATTTTATTTACGAGCGGGCACGGGATATCACAGGCATGAGAATTGTATTCACCAGTGTTATTAGAAGTTCATTATTTTTACCTAATGGATACCGTCAATAAAACATTGTAATGGACTCATTATCATCATCTCGAGCTTCTATTGGTCTAGCATCATTCCCGGAATTATCTTGGTGCGTGTGTGACATTAAATGTCATTAACTATTGTCATCTACATACTTATCTCAAAGGACAGTGTTGTGTTATTTGCTAAGTGGTAATTTTGGTGTTGTAAGCCAGCAATGAAACTAATAGCATGCCGTTCCTATTATATATGGGCCTCAGAATCTACTTACTATCAACTTGTGTAATGATAAAAATGATGGTATATGAATGTACTAGTGGCTGCCTTGCTGCCCGTGACGCCATCTCGTAGCACTTTTTTAAAGTACCCATGTCCTTCCTCGGTGTTTAAGCTATCTCGTCTATTTCCTATTTGAGCTTTTATAATATAGATATGGATATTGGGTGACAAATACGTACTGATAACCATCCGCCCACTCGAAGTTGTCCATAAGTGACCACGCTGTGTAACCCACTACGTTGACACCGTCTTCCTGCATCGCTAGCAGGACCTGCAGCATACCAAAACAGTTATACCCATGGTATTCCACCATGGTATTCTGAGATAGTCGTTACGGAGCGGATGTCGATCCATTACATATTTTGTGCCAAGTTCGGAACGATATGCTAACGTGTTGAATATAAAGACTTGTCTGTAAGTAGTCATGTTCAAGCTTTTTCTCTATTTTAGAAGATCGGTTTAAATCCAAATAGTAATTATAAATGTACTACTTTGATTCAGTTTCCGTTGACATAGGCGCTCGACGCGGCCGTCTAACGGATTACAAAATTCAAAATATTTATTCAGTAAATTGGCCACATGAGGGCTCTTTTACACGTCGGTAATATGGAGTGAATCTACTAGATTTGCGGAGAAGAAGCGCCGCAAGAAACTCCAGCAGAAGGTAATTTATTCCAATAATAAAATACAACAATACTTCAAAGTAACATTACAAGGTAATAAAGTAATGAATAACTATTTTAAAACTAACATTTAGAATAACGATAACGAACTCCCACTGCATCTTTTCTACGGTTAAAACTGGGGGCTACCTTGGCTATCATGGTATAATCAATATGAAAGTCCGTTTCTATTTTGGCCACTACAGAAACCTGGCAAAAAGCCAATATATAAACAGGGTAATAATGGTTTCCCGAAAAATGAGCATTACCTGTTCTAAGTAGTCCTTGTAGTACTGGGTTCGTCCCGCATCGTCCAGTTCAGCTCCGCTGTCAGAATACCCGTTCTCCGTGATCAGGATCTTCATATCCCCATACTCCTGCTTGATATATCCCAACACATCACGCAGGCCTTTCGGGTTCACCTTTATTAATGGTAATGAAAAGCTTATGCTTAAAAACATAAATCAGAAATTATCGGATCCTCAGTAGAACCAAATTTAAATATCGGTGGCCTTTATTAGTGTCTAAAGTGGTCGACTCTCACTTGATCGCTATGCTTCGAGTTCGAGTGGCCGCTTTGAACAATAAGTTTAGATAGTTGTCTTCTACGTGTCACAAGTTGTAGCTAGTTATCGCTAGTATTGCTATAAAGCTATCAGAACAGTCATCAGCTACCAATTCAAAGAGACGCACCAAGAACCAGCTGGAGGCAGTTGGAGCCCACTCCGGGCGGCCGCCGCCGGTATGAACCCTCAGTTCTTCGATACCATCGAACAGGTACAACTCAGCGGGCTCGCCCTCAGCCAGCGGCCGAACGGTGTGCGTCGTGTAGTGATTCAAACCGTAGAAATCATAGGAGCCTGTAAATTAAGTCCATAATAATAATAGCAACATTTTTTTTACTGTCACAATCTGCCTAATAGTAGCAGAGGGCTTAAAAAAACCGTTATACCACCTTTAATCAAATCGATTTCGTCCTGTGTAAACGCTGGCAGCCTGGACCTGCCGTACCCTTCCCTCTCACTCTTCTCCGCCATGAAGCTCTCGAGTGCTGGGGGCCAGCCGCCTTGCGCTGAGAATATCGGGTGCGAGTAGCGGCCGATCTAAAATAACGTTACATTATATGGCTTTATTATCATAGGTATTAACTTCTTGTCTTCTTATTTTACTCCTGTGTATAATAAAAACCTTAGGTTTCTACAAAGTTATCTATTGTCTGTCCCAATCCCGACCATAGAAGCCTGCTTTTTTTACTTTAATTGAAAATCATCAACAACAAATTCTGTATCAAACTTCTACATATTACAAAGAAAAATCTCTCAGTGCGAAACCGATCGTTGTATTCAACAGTATCTGCTCGCATGCGTGTGTGCGCGTGCGTACAGCCACCGGTCAGCTTTGCACTGAGCGCGTGCATAGTTGTGTACAGCGCGTCAGCACACCGACGTACGCGGCGCTGACGAGCGAGACCGACGCTCGCCATCAGCGGCGTGTACTCGTAGCAATAAATCTGCCGCGGAGGTCAGCGCCGCTGTGCGGTGTCTCATAGAACATGGTGTATATTCGTACGCTCGACCGACGTCAGCGACCGATGTCAGCGTAGAAGGAAATCAAGCCTAACAGGCTAACTTCTTAAAACGATGTACTTTTCCAATCACGATCAGATCCAATTGGATGGAAGAAGCTACTCACATGCATGTCTTTGGTTAGCTCCGTGATCTCCACATCATTCTCTGTTTCTGGCTCGAGCCAGAACAGCTGGTTTGAGAGAGACACTTCCCCTGCAAAAAGAGGTTGGTTACCGGTTTTTTTAAGGGTTGGGTAATTCAACGGTTAAGTTTTAAAAAAGTTGACTTGGCTAAAAAAACAAATTACCATCATATTTAGGCTTATACTCTTTCTCATACAGCCTGTACGCTTTAGCATGAGCTAGCAAGATGTTTTTGGTGCAAATATAGGAGCCGTGGTCCACTGAGTCGATACCAGGAGCAAAATAGTCGTTGTAGCCAACATCGCAGACAACTGTGGGCTCGTTGATAGTGATCCAGGTCTTGACGCGGTCACCGTAGAGGTCGAACACGACCCTCGCGTAGTCGGTGAACCAGTCCGTGATGAGGGGGTTGGTCCAGCCACCTGGAGATAACGTATGCGTAGTGATAATGAGATTTACTAGGGTCTTCTAGTTTCGACTTTTGAACACGTTTAATATGGAATATTCATCTTCTTTCTCTTTACCGTCTTTTTCACAGGTTCAATTAAAGATGATTAATGTAAAAAACAGTTCAGAAAAATATGAATAGCTACAAAAATACCCAAGATTTTTAAGGCTGCAAAGTGGACAAAAAGAGGAACTATTTAAAATATTGCATAATTATTAACTGAATGAATTTCAATTAGAGTCTGGCAAACGAAAGCTGTCCACAAGAACGGGCGGCAATTCAAAATATCTGCAGCAGATATCAATGTCTGTACACTAAACAAACGGAGTTGATAGATAGAAACAATCATTTAACATTTCTGACAGATAAAATAATATCAACTACGTTTAGTATCGCCTAATCCAGCTTATCCAGCTGCTGATTTTTGAATTGCCGCCCTTTTTTGTGGACAGCTTTCGTTTGCCAGACTCTAAACAATATGTTAGAAGTACTATGTTATACACTCTCTTCGCAACAGAAGAAACTTATATCAAGTATGGAAGGCAACGTCAGCGTTGCATTTACGCCTACCCAAGTCCTGAAGAGTCTGCGGCAGGTCCCAGTGGTATAGGGTCACGACTGGCTGCACGCCACGCGACAGCAGCTCATCGATCAGCTCCCCGTAATACCGGCTGCCATCCTCGCTGATGCGGTCCGCGAAACCGCTTGGTAGCAGTCTTGGCCATGATATCGAGAACCTGGAGGGAAAAAGGTAACACTAAAATCTTTTTTTTTTATGGCATAAAGAAGGTAAACTTGCACACAGGCTCATGGTAGGTGGAAACTGTGACCCATAGCCATTAGCATTCACAAGACTGCAAGCCTAAGACTGCAAATGCGTCGCCAACCCTGAGGACTAAGATGGAATACCTCAATGCTAGTCATTAAACCGGCACTCTTATCCCCAAACCGGAACACAACAATGCGAACACTGCTGTTTGGCGGGTTGAATTTGAACTAAAACAGTCCGGAACTTGCGTTGTAGAAAATAGTAAAAGTAACATACTATCACCACCTACTTGACGTCCAGGGCCAATCTAACTAGCCCAAAACACTCACAGCTCTTGGTGGTCAACGATTTCCTTGGGAATATATCTACTACAATCAGCCCTAAGTTAATCGCATTCAGCGGCTTATATTACTTATTTTCCAAGTTTCCGGAACCTTTAAGACACAACCGAAGGCCATTGGACGTTTTATTAAGAACTCACGAGTATTTTAAAAACGACAATGCTAATGGGTCTTAGTCCTTGGATTTAGGCACATTACTGTCGTTATACCAAAGAACTAACTGCGATTTTTTATTTTTAATCCAATATCTTAACCTCAGTCTCACCTGATAATACTTTTTTTTTTTTTTTGGTAATCGCCTGAGGGGCCAAAGACAAAAGTCCTTGCTTTTGTTTGCTTTTTAAGAAAAAGGGGCAGAGGTGAAAATCCCTTCCGGAGACCTGGGAATGGAGGGCCCAGGTACTGCCGGGCTCGCACCGGCTAAAAACACCAATGCCCCTATTACCAACTAGAATTTAGACTCCCGCGGATACTACCCCAGCCAGTGCTGAAAGGCCGGAGGAGAAAGTCGTTCCTCCGTTTACTTATCCGCGGGGTTAGGGGGGATAGGAATGGGGGTTGGGATGGGGGGGAGACTTATAGCTATGTGAGTCGCGGAGTGGAATTCCTGACGCATGCATGCTTACAGACTACGGGCTTCCTTTCTTTTGCCCGACAATGGAAGGGTTGGGTCGGAGATCTTTTAGGACCACTTGTGTGGCTGTTGATACCATCTTTATGGGTGGGGCTACCCTTTTTGAGGCTTTCTCTTTTGCCTGGAGATACTATTTTTGCGCGGGTCTCCTTGCGCTGCCGTCTTTTGTGACCTCTTCCGTTGCAACTTAGCCTATACATTTTTTAATGGGAGGGCCGGTGTCAATTTGACGGGGGACCAGTGAATCGCGCGCGGAACCTTACCCCAGCCAGTGCTGAAGGGCCGGGAGAGAAAGTCATTCTCCCGTTTAGGAGGCTGCAGGATTCCCCATCCCCCGTCCTACCGACACCCGTTAGGTGTTCGGGAGGTGCGTGCGTCAGGAATATATCTAACTCTAACCTTAAGTGTATGTTATACACTGAAAGTTAGAGCTAGCTCTGGGTTAACATAGATGTAATTACGTTAATACAAAGAAAGATAAAACAGAGGTTATTAGAGATGGGGGTAAGGATTTGGAAGATTTTACATATTGCATCATCCTACAAGATTAGGGGTGCGTTGGGTTGGGATTGGGATGAGGGAGAAGAAAATTGGGGGTTTAAAGGGGGGATACAGGTACGAGGGTTTGAGGATTGGAAGGAAGGGGGGCCGAAAGGTCTACAGGTGTAGGCGTCATTCCTGTAACAGCAGGGTTTGGTTTGTATGTGGGAGAAGAATGTTGAACAGGATACGGCGAAGGGGGGAGGTTTGAAGGGGGGGTACGAGTACGAAGGTTTAGGGAGGCCTGGGGGGTTGTTTCGGCGTGGGATCCTGCCCGGGTCCTGTGGCCGAAGGGTTTTCGTGGTGTCAGATTTCAGCGTAGCGTTTTACACAATAGTCCGGGCTCCGAACTATTTGTTCCTTAAACACGCTACGCGTACCACTTTTTCTATAAAACCCTTCGTGCTTTCGCGGTTGGCTTCTGTTCCCAGCAGGGCTTTCCAGCTTGAGCTATCTGGAGAAACTTTGACTCCGGTCTTTTGTTCAAGGTCGAACCTTTCCACGCCAAAACGCGGGCATTCGCAGACAATGTGCCAGATGTCCTCATCAAGGGTCGGGTCGCAGACACACAAAGGTGAATCTTTGATCTTAAAACGGTGGAGATAGGCGGCGAAGCCTCCGTGACCAGTAAACGCTTGAACCAAGAAGTTTGTGAGTTTGAGTTTCTTTAATATGCTGTTCGCGTCTCTCACAGTTGTAAAAAACTTCTTGGTTGTCGCACCTGTCCCGGATGCCCCGTAGCGAACCTGCCACTGTTCGATCGTGTCTTGTCTTATCGACCTCTTGGCGTAGGACACCGGCACCATGTCATATTGGGGGGCGGTCTTTTTCCTAAGGGCTGCTTGCTTTGCCAGTTCGTCTGCTCTCTCGTTTCCTGACGTTCCAACGTGAGCTCGCAGCCAATAGAACCTGAGATCGGTCCCCACCTGATAATACTTAAGTGATGATGAGGTCGAGGGTGGTTCAGGTTAACCCAGAAAAAAGCCTATTAACTCTTGCCTCGAAAACACCAAGGTTATACGATTCCAAGAATACAGACGCATGGAGGGCATCCCACTCCTTGGCAGTGCGAAAAAGGTGCGATGCAGCAACCCCCTGCGTCTGAACCATTGAAGATTCGATTACTTACATGCTGGTGGAAGCCCTCCCGGCATCTGGATGACCGATGGGAGAAAGTGGAAAGTGGGGATGGACTTGTGTACTAGTCGAAGCATCCTTACTAGATACTGTAATAGTAAACCACATTTAATTTAAAAAAAAAATTCTATTCATCATCATCATCATGTCAGCCGAAAGACGTCCACTGCTGGACATAGGCCTCCCCCAAGGCTTTCCACTCAGACCGGTCTTGTGCTTTTCGCATCCACCGCGGTCCCGCGATCCTGACGAGGTCGTCACTCCATCTTGTTGGAGGCCTAGCTACAGCTCGTCTTCCGGTCCGTGGACGCCACTCCAGAACCTTCTGACCCCATCGGCCATTAGTCCTGCGAGCAATGTGCCCCGCCTACTGCCACTTCAGTTTAGCTATTCTTTGGGCTATCGGGAACCTTAGTTCCACTGCGGATATCATCATTTCTGATTCTATCACGCAGAGAAACCCCGAGCATAGCCCTCTCCATAGCCCTCTGAGTGACTTTGAGCTTCCTTATTTCTATTGTTATGGAGTAATCCGCCATCGTTGATGTTATGGCAGATTAGCACAATCTTGATGTAACTAAGTTCTTTGGACCTCAAAGCCTATTTTATCATAATGGTGGCTTGTATACTTCTGCCGTCCTAGCAAAGAAGGCGGTTAACTGCAATATAGTAGTCAAACCATTCTATACTTTATTATTAATCGCATTAAATTGAAGCCACCTTCTTTGGTACGACGGCAGATACGTCTGCCTTCTTTATGCCGTACAAAAAATAAAATGACCTGTAGAAATCCACGCCTAGTTCAACGAGCATCTGGACATCTGTTTTCCACTGGTTGTAGGAGTCGCAGGCCACGTCTCCGGTGCTTCCATCGCTGATGTCATGTGATCTGGTGTGCACGAAGTTGTCCCAGATGCTCACGCCTTTGTCTGCAATATTGCATGATTGTTAATTATGTAGAATGAGCTGGAAGGTACCAACAAGAACGAAGCTCTTGAGTTTTTGATGACGAACATTGTCTTGCACTGTCATAGGTAAGTTTATATATTTATTATTTATTATATATATATTTATTTATTACTACTACTTATTACTCCCTATGAACATTCTGAGTTTTGACACATTTTCCTGCTCAAGCTTCGCTTGAATATATTATATTTTTTTATTTTATGTTAGATTCATTTATTATATTTTGTATAATGCTAGGTTAAGCTTTATAATTGTATAATATCATAAGTAGTATTTAAAAAAACGACTGACTGTTAAGTATCTTGCGGCGTTTCTTCTCAGCAGTGGTCTCTTGCGAAGCGCTGGTAGATTTTTGACGTGTAAATGTGCCCGTGCGGCCTACTTACTCAATAAACATCTTTTATCTTTTATCTTTATCTTTATCTTGAACTACTGAGGCAGATATTTTATGTCAAATAGGCCATCTTGATGAAATTAAATTGACATGTTATTTGGGTTTAGCTTTTCTTTCTTTTAAAATACTATGTTACTTAAGAGGACTTATTACTTTCTGTCCATTCTTTTGATTGGCATCATAAAAATACGGGTTATTTTTTTTCACATTCCATCGGTTCGATTTTCAAACGAAGCAAGTACCTAATTTTTATAAAATCTTTGAATGCAGTATTACTTACTTTTACAAAAAAACATAAAGTCTTCTTTCAGCAAAATATCCTACCTATGATATTTAAGGTACATTCCCTTCATGTCGTTTGGGGCCATATAAATAAACTCATCTTGACTGTGAGGCCCGTCACAAGATACGTCAAAGTAAACGCCAAACCATAGAACACTGTCATTTTTGACGCATCTCGAGACGAGCGTTAGAGTTGAGATCAGTTTATTAATACAAGCCTTAGTCATGGGACGCATTGTATACAGGTATACACATTAAAACTTACAATATAACATCCCTCTTTCTGCGTTGGGGTTAATATCATTGCACAGCACAACGAAGTCGGCGAATTTGTGATAAAGTGCATCACAACTGCATAAAAATAGATCGTATCATAATTTACGTACATTTTCGTAGCAAAGGGTATGGTTGGCAGAAAAAACAAATACCTACATTTGAATATTCATTTTTATACTTGATTATAAAATAAATTCAACATTATCGCCAAGTCAATTCAATAGGATCCAAAACTAGAACTTACTCATGAAAAATGGTATCTGACTTGATAAAAAAATTAGCAAAGTTGAGATTACATCCCAGGGGCAAAGTAGTTTATTTTAAACTAAAAAAAACCTGAAGACAATCCCCTGTTTGAGTACTGTAAAGGTGTGCAGCAGCTGATAGAGGGCAAAGAGGTGGGTATGTCGGAGGGCGTCAATAAAAATTGCGTGCACTATTACCTTCCTGTAACTGTTGACGTAGAAAGTTCATTTAGTAATTTAAAATGTTTTTTTTCTAATAGTCAAATAAGTTGAACAAATGTTAGTCGTTTATTTAGTATAATTTGGATAAATGATTATAAATATGTATACATACATCTCATGATCAGTGAAATACAATAATGTTTAAAATACTTGTGTATTTGTTTTTTTGTCAACCATACTTTGCTACCATTACAGCACATTGATAACGATCACTAATTATACTTAAGTAGGTTAGGTTAGGTTAGGTTATAGGTTTGTTTTATAAAAAACATGATATACCTATTTACGGCTTCGGAAAAACTACTATTATGTACCTATATTATGCATTTTTTTACTGAATGTATTTTGGTTAGTGCCCGAAACCGACGTGCTTGGATGACTCGATGTATGAATGTGGAAGAAGCGAAAGAAATTGTCAGGATCGTAGCAGGTGGAAAGAAGTCGTCTCTGCCTACCCCTCTGGGAAACAGGCGTGATTTTATGTGTGTAGGTATGTATTTTGGAATTTATACATAATATATGAATTAGTAAAGGAAGGAAGTCTAGTTTATGTCATGTTTAAACTGCCATACATGAATTGTCACAGCGTTTAAAATGACAAGGTACTAAAGTGTACACATATTATTATTTATGAAGTATTATTAATATTTACCCGATAAAAATTGTGTAAAATTTGGAAAAATATAAGGTCCTGACCCTGAAAAATTCCTTACAGGTTTCAAAGTCAGTAAATACTTTAATTTTGGTCACAATATTTTTATATCTACTGGTCTTTCTGAACTTACCGCTGACATTCCAGGCTCCTTCAATCTGGTAGGAGGCTGTGGCGGCGCCGAACTTGAAGTCGTCAGGGAACCGGCGCGCGCCGCAAGCCGCGGCCACCAGGATACTGAAGACAAAACAACGTTTTAAAAAGTATTAGCATAGAAGAAGAATAACTAAATGAAACACTTACCTGTCCATGTATTTATGTACGGGAGAAAAATGTGGACACTAACACTAAAAAAGCATTAAGTTTCAAAGAACCAACTGCTGTTTGTGTCAGTCATTCACGAACAATTGTTTCCCCTCAAAACAAAACGTTCTCCAGCGACGCTAAGACTAACGACATCACAAAAATGCATGGCCTACACCCGAAACTTAGTCAATAGTAATTTGTTCAAATGCAAAGGCTTTATCCTGCTTTTTCTTGTCTGGGGGACACCGTTGATGCAGGAAAACATATCGAAACTTTTATGTGGTCATCTTGCACCATCTCATATACACATATATAAGTAGGTAGTTGTAGTTATTTTATTTTATTCTTTTCTATCTTTCTCTCCCGTAAGATTTTTGGCATGTTTTCCTGTTGAACTACTGTTATTTGATATTATATTTAATTTAATACTTGTAGCTTTATATAATGCTAGATTAAGTTGTACATACCATTGTAATATGAAATATGAAATAAGTTTAAAAAATGTCTGACTGCTGAGTTTCTTGCGGCGTTTCTTCTCAGCAGTGGTCTCCTCTTGGGAAGCGCTGGTAGATTCTTGACGTGTAAAAGTGCCCGAGCGGCCTACTTACTGAATAAATTTCTTTTATCTTTTATCTTTTTATCACCCTTGTCTAAATTAGGTCATCTTTTCAGTTCTTTCATGGAAACAAAATCCATACAAACATAACATACTGACAGGCCAAACACGTTACCCTCCTTCGTCAGTCGGGTAAATAGTAGACAGCTGGAACTTTATTTTGGAATTTCATTACATATAATATACTTATTTGCTTACGCCATTGTAAACCAGCCGAGTGAAATACACGGATCTAGGACATGTTGTTACCAAACACAATTTTTGGAAAGATGTAAGAAAAAAAAAACCAAATATTTATTCTTAATATTGAATGAATCGACTAGCGCTTCGGACAAGACCATCATTGCGGAGAAGACGCGCCACAAGAAACCGGCGTATGGGCTTCGCTTGCTCAGCAGTTCTTTGTTGTGTTTTAGTGCTCTGGGTGGTTAACTGGTGGCAACGGATAAGGTGGTAGAGATCAGGATTCTGCACGAAGTCCTACCACCCGCGAGAAATGAACGGAGCGGAGGTCTCGTATCAAAAATTGATGAGCCATTTTCTGGCAAGGGAAAAACGAGAAACCTTAAGGTGATCGCACAATATAACGGCTCGGCACCGCATCAGCACCCATAACAGTTACTTCATTTATTCGACGACTTAACTTTAACTTTAACTTTAAGAAATGTATCGTAAAAACACAAATCAATACTCAATTTTCAATGTTTCTCTTTAAGGGGCTACCATACCCATGACGTTTTTGATGAATGAAAACTGAATATAAATTTATGAAAATAAATATAATTATCCATATATTCATCTTTGATTCTGTCAAACATAATTAAAAAAACCGTACGTTTTGTTTTTTAAACAAGACTAATAAATAATAAAACTCAAAATTGGATATAACCTTTTCATTTTGGCGTCAATTGATATCTTGGAAACTACATCTAAATAATATTCTTCTCTATCAATATATTTAATAAATCATAGGAGGTTTTTGTTGTAAAGTGAAAAATATGGAACTAAAGGACAAAACACTACTTTTTTGGAGTAATAATGACAAACTTTGATAGCATAAATCTCGATATGAGTGATTTGTAAAAGAAAAATTGAGATGGCAGCTAGTTTAGAACAGCAAATAGGTTTTAACAACTACTGAAAGTTTCGGGCTTCAGATCGAAGGTCATCTGCCCATGGTAGCCCCCTAGGCTGAGGCGATGCTGTTCTGGTTCTAGAATATTGTAGTGTGCGATGAACTAGTAAATTGGTTCTTAGGCTTATAGAAATTTTCTATCTTAGGACTACAAATGCGTTGCTAACTACGGACTCAGATGTGGTAATTCCATGCTAGTCACCAGCAAGTAATAATTCTTCATCATCTTCAGCCGCAAGACGTCCACTGCTGGACAAAACCCTTCCTCAAGGTTTTGCACAACGATCGCTCCTCGTCACTCGGTTCGCGGTCACCACTCTAGAACCTTCCCGCTCCAACGGCCGTCGGTTCTACGCCCACTGCCACTTAAGGTTTGCAACCTCATTCCTGATTCGATCTCGCAAGGAGACACCCAGCATAGCTCTTTCCATCGCCCTTTGAGTAACGTTGAATGGGGCTCATAAGAAGGCTCTTATGAGCCCCATTGTGGGCGACCATACGTCATCACTGGCAACACACACTGATCAAAGACTATTGGGACGAGAAGATAGATCATGGTTAGTAATAATACTAATAATTAAGTACCTGAATGTTACTGCTCGCCACCAGCTCATCTCGACGAATAACAGATAATTCTAAGGATCGTTTATATATCATGTCAAGATACTACGTAGCTCGTGTCAATGTCACAGTTAAACGAATGATAAGTCAATATCACAAGTGGCTATAAAGTATTATTTACTTATAAGAAGATAATATAAAAAGCGAAGTGAAAAGTAGTGTTAAACGCGAGACTAAACAACCATAATAACATTAATAACACTCGACCACCACATGTATAGCCACCCGCGGTCCGCTTGGGTGGCTAACTATCTCGTGTCATTATGGCTGGTTTTCGTCCCTTGTTGAACAATCTACTATTATTAAACCCCTATTCTGGCTATTACGAACAACCTATTATAGCCTACTAGTGCCGTTTGGAACTCACCTCGTGGTTAGAATTTGTGCTCTATTGTTAAATCATTAAAAATCTAAACGAAGTTAAATAATCAAACAATTCACCCTATAATGGGTTAAAAATCAGTTTCGGTCAAGTGCTGCGCTTATAGATAGATATACTTTGAGTACATAACCTACTTCAAAAAACCGGCCAAGTGCGAGTCGGACTCGCGCACGTAGGGTTCCGTACCACTATACATCTAAATAAATGTTTTTCTTTATTCTTTATTATATTGGAGTTGATTAAATGAAAGGTAAAATGCGGTTTACGATTTATAACGTCTTAAAAAGAACTAATTATTAGATCTCGTTCAAACCAATTTTCGGTGGTAGTTTGCATGGTAATGTACATCATAATATTTTATTTTACATTTATCATTCCCTTATTTTAGAAGTTACGGGGGGGGGGACACTCATTTTTCCACTTTGGAAGCGTCTCTCGCGCAAACTATTCCGTTTAGAAAAAATATATATTAGAAACTTCAATATCATTTTTGAAGACCTATCAATAGATACCCCACACGTATGGGTTTGATGAAAAAATAATAATTGAGTTTCAGTTCTAAGTATGGGGAACCCCAAAAATTTATTGTTTTTTTTCTATTTTTGTATGTAAATCTTAATGCGGTTCACCGAATACATCTACTTACAAAGTTTCCATAGTATAGCTCTTATAGTTACGGAATAAAGTGGCTGTGACATACGCACGGACAGACGGACGGACAGACATGACGAATCTATAAGGGTTCCGTTTTTTGCCATTTGGCTACGGAACCCTAAAAAGAGTAGGTTCTCAATAAGCCAGATAACTTCGTCTTCATATTATTCTTTTTTTTTCTCAATGAACCTAGCGATGGGTACCCAGCTGACTGAGAAAGCAAGATAAATACGATTATTTGGATGAAAAATCAAGTCGTATAGTTTTTTATGAGAAAAAGGACGCAGGCGAGCAAGCGAGTCACCTGATGCTAAGTGATCACCGCGAGATCGCGACCCATGAACACCCGGAACACCAGAGGAATCGCGGTGCGCTGCCGGCCTTTGAGAAAAGAGTAGAATCGTTTTTTGAAAGGTCCCCAAGTCGTATAGTTCGGAAATTGAGAAGCCGAGTTCTGATTCCACATAGATAAGGTGAGTGGCAAGAAAGCCCTCGAAAAACGCACGTTAGTGGATTTCCAACTATCAAGATGGTGTTGATGAAATTATAGTTTGGTAGAGTTGTACGATGGTGGAATCCAGCGGCTGGTATCAATTCGAATAATTCCTCGGAGCACTCCCCGAGATAAATATGGTAAAAGACACTGATAATTATTAATTAATTTTGTTCCTCTTAACACTAGCTTTTCGCATCCACCGCGGTCCCGCGATCCTGACGAGGTCGTCACTCCATCTTGTTGGAGGCCTACCTACAGCTCGTCTTCCGGTCCGCGGACGCCACTCCAGAACCTTCTGACCCTATCGGCCATCAGTCCTGCGACAATGTGCCCCGCGAAAAGCACAAGACTGGTCTGAGTCGAAAGCCTTGGGGGAGGCCTATGTCCAGCAGTGGACGTCTTTCGGCTGACATGATGATGATGATGATGATAACACTAGCTAGGTTTAGGTTATGTTAATTTTGTAGCAGCACCTGATAAAGGAACTCCGCAAATACATTGGTCCGTCGATCTCAACCAATTAAATACAATAAAATAATAAACGAATATACAATACAATACTTATAACGATTTTATTTCACTCCATAGATTAGTAGTTACACAAAGAACGCCAAAAGTAACAAATTTAATTAACAAGCGGCCTAAATACCGTCGGGTCATAGGAAACAAATATTTTAATACAAAGCTTTTCATGGTGGTTAAATTCATGAGAAATAGGAATCGAGCATTTACAAATATTTATGAGAACGAAATATATAAGTCTGGGAAATAAACTATTAATTTTCAAGATGAGCTAAAATTTCGCCATAGTTGTCTTCAAATTCAAATCGAAACGCAATCGTTCTAAAAATGAGCAACGCCCTCTTTCGTAGGCCAATTGACGATGTCATTATCAAGATACACCGTGGCGCCATCTAGGTTTCGCGTGTGCACAACGTTTGCGTAGAAGTGCGCTGAGGCGCGCGGGGTGCGCGGGCGCCGTGGGTCCGAGAAGTTTACCGCGTGCAGACCGAAGTGATGCCTGTGGGATTAAACGGAAGAAATTAAAAAATTGGGGGTTTTGGTATACATTAGAGTCTGTCTAATGAAAGCTGAACCTGGATTTTTCTTGGCTGACGAGTCTGGCAACACTATTTAATATGACGTTTGGACTTTGTTGTTGTTAAAACTTGTCAATTCGAGATCTAAATTGATAAAAATACGGAGTAATCATGCCGTCGACGATAAGAGGCGGTGTCCGGGAGATTCTGTATACTATTATACAGAAGTACAAAGAAAAACAAGAAGAAAGAAAAGCATTATTGATGCAAAAAATTAATTGTTTAGTTACGGTGACCAAATTTATAGGTTAGTACGGCTTTAGTACGGCATGTTCATTTTGATACTTCTTATTTCTCTATGTGCAATCCTAAGTTTAATTTACCTTTTTCTGTCTATTATACGATGAGATTAAGAAATTAAACGAAATTAAATTCGTTTCAGAAAACCTGGACGTGCACGTTGACAAAAGTGTGCTGGAAAACGTAAAGCAGCTGAAAGAGGTTGAGGAAACTGAGTTAGCCTGCCAGACTCAGACGAAATATTTGGAAGAAGTATCTTCAATGACCGGTAATTACTAAAATTATCATTGTCTTTCCCTATATAATAGGTGTAGGTACCTATTGTCTGTCCCTATATCATGTTGAATCTCTTAGCATTCACAATTTTATTAAATTAATTTAATAGACAGATGATTAATGTAACTGACACTCATAGTTTCAATAAAACAATAAGGAGGTGTTTAGTTAAAAGATATCATAAACATATTATTTGATATGTATTTTCTGTGTGCGGAGCAAACAGCATTTTGTTGTTTATGAACCAAATGTACACTGTACAGTCGATTTCATAAATATGTGTACACTTTAGTACCTTATCTATTTATTTAATGTCATTTTTAATCGGCCAGATATAAAAGATGTTCGGGTTATATGAGTCTTCCTTGTTCTTAAACCGTTGCGATTAGAACCTCACCGATGCAATTTCATTTCACCTAAACCCAAAGTTTTTAGGGCTGTCGGACTGTACAATGGGGCTGTACTGCGCAACCACACAATGTATTTCTAAATGGTGTTCTGTTTATTTAACACTTTCTTTCTTCTTACAGATATCAGTGTTTCATCTTTAAAAAGAATAAGTAATGAGGGAAAATTAAACAACGGTGTCTTTAGTACTCCCGGAAAAAAGCGACCTCACAAGGCCGGTGTTGTCAGTGGGGTCCTGTCTGTTCACGCTTGCAAGAACCTGTTTTCCAGTTAGTTATTTTAGTTATCGTTCCTGACGTAGAGACCTCGTCATGTTGTTCTCCTAGTCACTATTTTTAATTTACTCAATGTTATTGAGCGTACATTTGTAACGACTAAGTTTGTGTTGTTAGAAATAATTATTAATTACTTTACTACCTTGTAATGTTACTTTTAAGAATAATTGTATTTTATGATTGGAAAAAATGATCTGCTGGAGTTTCTTGCGGCGCTTCTTCTCCAAGATATAATTGTCGTTAGATAGAGGTGTAAGGGTGATGAGAATAATGTTACCTCTAATTACTTTATTAAAAAGGTTGAATATAATATTCCTCATCATCATTGTTTTATTATGCTGTGTGCGACACAGACGAAAACCTCTCGTATCAATGAAATCTATCAACAGCACGACTAGCACAAGTTGCTCGTGACTTGTTTGTCGCTCGGATCTCCCTTACTATCTAGTCTGTTACGATAGAGACGCACAGAGCGACAAGCGAGAAAATACAACTTGTGCTACACGTGCAGATCACTATATTTTCATGTCAAATATATTTCGAAAAACCAAATGTGCTCCAGTCACTGTCATCGTATTTTACCTAAAGTGCTTTTCATCAAAATATAGCGCTCGTAATAATATATATGAAAATATAGTACGCGTTTCCTCTTCCTTTGTGCCCACCAAAATAAATAAAATAATAAAAGTATCAATATCGTTTATTCCTTCATTGATCGGTAATACCATATCAAGATTTTTTGAATTTGCCGCTTTTTCCCAGGTTCAGCTTTCATTAGACAGACTCTACACACACACACAGTTCGAGATCATTCAGTTACAAGTGAAACAAAACAATATATTGGATAAAAAAATAATTAAAACCTTGAGTTTTTATAAAACCTATGACACTCCTTCGGTGAATGCCTAGAAATCTAACGATACCCGTCATTTAATAGACCAGTTTCCTAAAATCTTTATTTCTTTAGATGAATATGTATTCCAACTGGCTTTTTTTTTCCTGCCAATTTTTTCCCTTTTCAAAATTAATTCTGCAACTAACATGGAGCTCATATTTCTAGGCATTGGCCTTCAGGCCCGCTGTAAGGCTTATAATATAAACCTACCTACTTCTGCCTAATGTTGACTGGGAAAAATCGCAATTGGGAGAAATTCTGAAATATTTTTTTTTTCTAATGCAAATAGGTATGTGATATAACATAATAGGTAAGTAAGAATGCCTATCTCTTACTCTGAAATATATTTCGCACATTTGTCTTTTAGACCATCGAAACAAGTACTTACACATATCCATCGGTCCATTCAAAGTCATCTATGAGTGACCAGACAGTGTAGCCCACCACTCTCACACCATCTTCATGGATGGCCAGAAGAAGCTGTGAAAAAATGGGTGAGAAATAGACAACATTCAGTTGGTATCATGAATAAAAATATATATTAGAAATAAATAATAAAAATTTTGCTATGGACTTAACAAAGTTTTAGGTTGTTATTAAAAACATATAATACACTCAGGAGCAAAAATACTGGGTCAGAGTACGTTTTTCATACAAACGAGACTATTTCGAAGCCTTGGTTCCTCGCCAGGGGTTATTTTTAGTGATTTCTAATGGTGGGTACAGCGAGGTTCAATAGAGGAGGTCAAAAGTTCTTAAGATACCTAACTGATCGCACAATCAGTTAACACCACAGCGGGAGAGTTTGGGTCAGCACTTGGATTTCCTTACATTTTATTGCCATTTTAGATGTTTTTCTGAACATGCTCAATTCCGGCGTTAACCGCAGATTTATTCAGTTGGGTATCCTAGGCTCTCTGGAAGTCCTGTATGGATAGTCGGGATATTCATCATCAGATTTCACTGGCGAGGGACCAAGGCTTCGAAATAGCCTCTTTAGTATGAAAAACGCACTCTGACTCATTATTTTTGCTCCTGAGTATTTTTACATTATTTAATAACAAATATTAAATAACGTATCACATGTGATGTAACATGAGGGGGCCTAATATGGCTGCGTTTAAATAGAGAGATCTCTCTTCAGGCGGGTGTTATGTCTGATCGAAGTCCATTGAGATGAAGTTGGAAGTGGTGTATATGTCAACCGGCAGTAGAAACTTCGCTAGCGCGACGTATAACACGTTAGTTCCGCTGTCTGACGCTGGTGGCGCTGGCGAGTTTGTTGATACAAGTTGCCGTTAGATGTCGCTAGCTTGCCACACGTGTACGAGAGTGATGGAGGCTTAATCCACATTTTGTTTTGCGATAAACGTAACCATACCAGGCCCGCAGAAGCATAACGTTCTAACAACATAATTACCGAATTATGTTGTTTGAACGTTATGGTGCGAATGTTAGATCAAAATCCCCGTCCCGTCTGGCGCTTAGCCACTACTTTATTAAATGATACTTTCTGAGGAATGCAAAAGCTAGACTTGTTACTGTAAATAACAAATTTGATATGTCTATGCCTATAATATTTGAGGAGTTCTCTCAATTCCTCACGGATCCCTACTCAAATACTGAATTGGTGACAATGGGACTACTTCGGGACTGTACACTATCAAACGAACTAACAAATATTCAAAAATAAGAGTCAAATTGAGAACCTGCTCCATTTTTCGAAGTCGGTTGATGAAAATTTTAATAAACTTTTTACGAACGTAAAAAACTGACAATCCCTAGTCAATAAAATTAAAAGAGAAAATAACTATTAGTGTATGTTTGTCTTGGTTAATTCTGACCTCTGACTGATACGGTAGCAAGATACGCGACTAATACTACAGAACCTGTTCCAAGTAATCCTTCAAGTACTGGATCCGGCTCTCATCATGGAGGTCGGGCTCGGAGCTGGGGTACCCGTTCTCCGTAATCAGGATCCTTAAGTCTTCTCCGTACTGCTGCTTCAACTGCCTCAGGTTCTTCCGCAGACCCTCAGGGTACACCTGGATATTGTAACAATACAGTACTTTCAGTTTCTTAATAGAGATCGAGAATCTTCGATTTTATTATTGCAAAGAGTAGACATACGATCATACAGAGGACACCTCATCCTAAATAGTACCGAAAACCAACAATGCGAATACTGGTGCTCGGCGGTTGGTCTTTAACCAGCGAGTATTAAGCTTGTACTCTTTAAAATGCTAATGTCTATGGGTCACCAATAACACTTACCATCACGGTGCCTATGTTATCGTTGCCACCACCATGCCATGAAAGAAATGTTGGAACTAACCGAAAACGACATTGATGCATTCGGCCACTCCGGGCGTCCCTCCGACACAGCCCCTATCTCATCGAGGAGCCCCATGTTCGAGTCGGCCGCCTCCCCCTCCCGTACTCTCCGAATTGTTTTCGACGTGTAGTGGTTCAGGGCGAAGAAGTCTGCTGAGCCTGGGGAATACTCCTACCAGTACCATTACCATAATCAACCAACCACTAACCATTATGCTTAAGGACAAATTAAGAAGAGCGCAAGAAAGCCGAAAAAAAAATCACCTTAGGGGGTCCTCTTAAGATAAAAAGATTTGATAAAAAACTGCCGCTACAGCATTCCGGACAGAGCCTGGCCCGAGATTCTAGGCGGCAAAAACCATATCGTCTTTGACCTGACGCATACGCAATCGCAATCGTTTTCATTTTGAAAATCGAAGACTTGTCTGAATACAAAATGAAAACAATTGTAACACGTTGAAGCCGATTATGATTGCGAGCGCTTACAAGCGCCCCTCTGTTCGTATTGTCAACGTTTTGATAGCTCTTATTTACTTGACAGTAATGACGGCCAAGTTAAAAACAATACCATAACACGTCAATAAGATATTATTTTTACCACCGAGAATTGAGGTCCAGCACCAGGTCATTGTGTTATCGGTTATCTACCTTTTATCAACTCGATCTCCTCTGGCGTAAAAGCTGGCAGCCTGGAACGGGGATATCCTTCCTTCTTACTCTTATTCGCCAGGAACTGCTCGGAGGATGGAGGCCATCCTCCTTCAGCGGAGAATATTGGATGGGAAAGACGACCAAACTAAAATAAATAGTTCAAAGTTATAATTTGAACAGAAATAGGCATCTTCTGGATAAGCTTACTTCACCGTCGACAAAATCTTTGTCCTTCAAGGGCAAGAGTCAGCCAAAAGTACTCAACAGCAAACCCATTATCAATAAAAGTAATAATACTTAATATAGTTTAAATTAATTTGCGGAGTTTCATCAGATTATTAAAATAAATATGACGTCCGGTCAGTGTGAACCATCATTCTGAACAATAAATTTGATGTCCCCAAAAGTGGTTTCTTCCGTCCGTTTTAAGCGACCTCATAAGGGCAGAGTCTTGTTACGTTCCCCTCAAGGTTTTTTTTCTCAAATCCAATGAAAATCCCAACTTACGGCCTGATCTCGAGCCAGGGAGGTGATCTCCTCGTCCTCGCTGGTGGAAGGCTCGAACCACGTTTCTTGATTGACGATTGACACTTCACCTGAAATAAATAGAAGTAAACCTCATGTTCACCTCTCATATTTTACTCAAAATTTTAGCCCATCTTGCATCTGCATTGTAATCATATTTTATTATAACTATGTTTTGTCAATAAGTGCTACTATAATGTTGACAGAATGTACGATTAGGGTAGGCATACAAAACCAAATAGAATTGAGACCTAGGTCTAAGAAACTAGGTACCCTATCCAGCAAGAACGTGAAAGATTCTGGTAACCTTTGATTGACACGGAATCTAGTGTCACGGTGTATTGCACAAAAATATAATTACTAAGGATAATTATAATTAAATCGTTTTCGAAGAGTTTTCATTTACTCTAAATGCTGCTTGTAGGTACACGGTGCCTGCAGCTGAAGGAAGTAAAGCCGCGGGCTATTTGTACAAGCAATATGCTCAAGGTTGATGCCACATACTCCAGTTGCTGGACACGCAAGTGCCTCTATATGCGCAAGAGACGACCACCTCACTCAAGACAAATTCATTAACATGACCCTAAAACTTTGAAATCATGACTCACCGTGGTATTTAGGCTTATATTCCTTCTCATACAGTCTGTACGCTTTTGCATGAGCCAGCAAAACGTGTTTAGTGCACAAGTACGTCGCGATGTGGTCGGTGGAATTCACTCCAGGCGCCTGTTTACCCCCGTAACCGAATTCACAGAGTAGGTTGGGCTCGTTGATGGTGAGCCAGGTCTTGACGCGGTCGCCGTAGAGGTCGAAGATGACCTTCACGTAGTCGACAAACCAGTCGGAGGACAAAGGGTTGGTCCAGCCGCCTGGAAATATTTACAAAACTGTATCCTTGGAATTTTGGAAGTATGCTTGAATTTAAAAAGGAACTTTCCAGTTAAGTCGTTTGATCTTCTACATAAGGTAAATTTAATATTTATTATTGAAAGCAGAATATGGTCTAGCGACAATATTGGTGTTAGCCCACTAGTGCCCCATTTGTAGTAACTCAAAGTACTAATGTGCTTTCAGTAACTGAATCTACACTATTGTTGTCTGTGTTAATTATTTCCGTTTAATGAAATGAGACAGTTTCTAAATAACGTCGCGCTATAGTAACGTTAACTTGTCATGAATTAATGATGCTAACGTTATCCCAAGCAGGGACCGGCTAACCCTTTATTTGATGAAGTCTATCAATCGAGTACTACATCATATGCTCTCCCTATCGATAGGCTTACCCTAGGATGGGTTTAAGGCTTCCTTGTAGGATGAGATCCACCGGAGGGTAATCTCTCTATCGGTTACATTGCTATAGGTTCCTCCCTGACACTTACCCAAGTCCTGCAGTGTCTGCGGCAGGTCCCAGTGGAACAGCGTCACGACTGGCTGCACCCCGGCCTTCAGTAGCTCGTCAATCAGCTCCCCGTAGTAGCGACTGCCATCTTTGCTGATAACGTTAGGGAAGCCAGTTGGGAGCACACGTGGCCAAGAGATAGAGAATCTGCAGGTCAATGAATAGGGAATTATCAACCCTAAGTTTTTTCTGGCGGGGCCAAGAATAAGAGATAAAAGATAAAAGTCATTTATTCAGTAAGTAGGCCGCACGGGCTCTTTTACACGTCAAGAATTTACCTGCGCTTCCCAAGAGGAGATCCCCGCTGAGAAGAAATGCCGCAAGAAACTCAGCAGTCAGCCATTTTTCAAACATATTTCATATTACAATAGTAGTACTTAGTCTAAGCATTATAGAAAGCTATAAATATTAAATTAAATAGAATATCAAATAATATGTGTAGTTCAGCAGGAAAACATGCCAAAAATCTTGGGAGAGAGATAGAGAAAAAAAAGACTATTGTGTATATAAGACGGTGCCAGACGATCAAATAAGTTTCGATATGTTTTCCTACGTCCCCTAGACTTAATGACTAAGTTTCGGGTTTAGGCCATGCATTTTTGTCTGTTAGATAATCCTCGACCCTATACAAACATCTTTAGACATTACACGACTTTTTCAAGTATTTTTTAAGTGCTGGAAAGGGTAACTTTAAAACTACGTCAGGTAATATATAAATGAATTCATTTATAAATTTTACGGACACGGAATTTTCGAATAGCGATTTTATTTTTATTTCTAGTATTTAAATTATGTATATCAGAGTTTTTGGTGAAATAATGTAAATTCTTGATAACATAAATAATATTCTCGTAAATAAATTGAGATGCTACAGTTAAGATACTAATTTCTTTAAAAAGTTCTCTTAACGAGTCACGGGAATTTAAATTGTAAATAGAACGAATGACCCTTTTTTGTAACACAAATATACTTTGTAATAGTGAGGAGAGTTTGTAAGCCCGTTTCATGACCATTTTGCTTTAAAAAAGGCAGGAGAAGACGAAGGTCGAAGGCAGAGATATAGTGTAGTACAGAGACTAGATAAAAATATAAAATAAGACAGTGACCTAGAGGTAATGCGCCATGCGGACCGGCGCCATGGAGCCTACACGAGATTTAATAACGCTAACGCTTGTAATTTTCAAAAACGGACGGAATGTACGGGGTTGATATAATTTTTAACCATCAGCGTTGTGCAGCTGACGTGGTTGATCGTCGGCTTACATAGATCCTAAATATACATTTTTCAATTTCCGAAAAATAAGCTCACGGATGAAGTTCACGAATTCAGTCAAATCCACACAAAAAACACACGCAACTTTACAGAAATACAGACCTGTAGAAGTCCAGTCCCAAGTTGACAGCCAGCTGGATATCCTCTCTCCACAGGTGGTAGGAGTCGCAGGCCACATCCCCGGTGCTGCCATCTCTGATCTTTTCCGATTGAGTGTGCACGTAGTGGTCCCAGATGCTCTCGCCTTTGTCTGCAATGGGCTTGGTTTATAGAACGTGTTACAAAATACTCAAAAAAAAGAATTTATGAAAATAATATCAACGCTAGTAAGCTGTCATCAGAATCAGAATCCGCATCTCAGTCATGCAACTTCTATGACCAGGCGACGAGCCTTCGACCAAAGTCAAGGAATTCAATTTGTGACCTACCTTAGTACCAAAGTCAATCTGACCTACAGCAATAAGGTTTAGTTTCCTATCAATTACAAATGACTTGGCATCTCTAATGACAATGACATATTCAAGCAGATTTTCTTCGAAATGAGTAGTAAATGAACGTCCTTGACCGTACGTATTTACTACCACAGGTTAAATGAGGATCACTACCTTCTATGTTGCACATGCTTAGTATCCCTCAGCACTTTGCGTAACAACAAAGCTAGGTAATGTCTCCAATTAACAACAAATAAGCCAACCCAGCGGGAACCCACTATCCGTTTAAACTCACCGCTGGAGTTCCAGCCGCCTTCGACCTGGTAGGCGGCTGTGGCAGCACCGAACAGGAACCCGTCGGGGAAGCAGCGCTTGCCCCACGCCGCTGCCACCAGGATACTGCAGATATATGACGTCTCTTACCATTCGTCATCAATCATGATTATATATCATCACCAACATCGAGACCTTCTTCATCAACATTAGCATAATGATGAATGTTCAATGTGATGATTTAACACCTCCTTATTTTTAATTGTTTAATTCCTTTACAAAAATCAGAAATAATTTAATTAGCTATTGACTTAAAATTAGTTACGTCTAGCCCTAGCCATATAATAACAAACATGTATAACCAAGTACCGAATTCCATAAAAACCAAGATAAGCTAACGCTATTTAATACACATTTAAAACAATATCTCATCAGCAAATGTTTTTATAATTTGAACGAGTATTTTAATGTCAAGTACTAAATGTTTGATTATTTATCTGACAGCTGTTGATGCTCTGGTCGTCCGTTAAGTTGATAGTAAAACTCGATATAAATGTTCTTAGGTTGATTAAATATAGCTAGCCTTTCCAGATCTAAGTTACTACCTGTAAATACACTAGTGTTTTTTAAATGTGATACGCAATAAACAATTTGAATTTGAATTTGACTTAAGTTTGTAGGTTCGGTGTGTTGCGCGGCGCGGCTTCGGAATTAGTCAGGGAAACCGATCTCTTGATCCCTCAAGTACACTTCAGCGCGTTTACGTATGAGGGTTAGAGAGATGTCATACGAGGGGTCTGCCGTTTGGCCAAAATATTATTGGTCAAATATATCATTTACCATTAGCATTTTGTATTATTTTGCTTTATATCTAGGATATCGAAACCACTTGCTACGTCTATTAGGGTTAGGTTACGCTTGTGACTACGTTAAATTAACTTCACTCGGTAACGCGCTATAGGTAAAGTGTACTTGAAATATTGAGAACATAGATCGGTTACACTAATTCCGCGTAGCAAACTTTCCATCCGCACTTTCCCCATTTAATTTTTTCTCCAATCTCATTTCTTCCCATTGTTTTTTTTACCAATGGCATAATTTCCACTTTGGATTTTCCCTGCTAACATGTTTTCTTATTTTTTTGTAAATTTTTTTCTTTATTTAAAGAGCTTGGTCACTATAGTGACCATGCCGCTCTATTTATTTAACAGAATGTATCTTATCTTCTACTTAACCTTACTGCAGCCAGTTTATACATTTGTTTGGCGACATCGGACAATGGATGAGACAGACAGTAATTACAACCCCCTAATATTAAAAATGTCTCGTCCATCATCAGCCTTCTCCCGTGATCGTTCCGGACGCATATTTTCTTAATTCATAATCAATTTCACTGAGTCGACGGAGCTCTGGGTGCTTTGGACCATGGGGCCGTCTGCATAACTAACATAACCTAAGCCTATCTATTTCTACTTAATTATAATGGGAAATTTCGCGAGTTGAAAAAAAAGTAAAAGCTAAAAATTCAAAATGGGAAATACGTTCGGAGACAAAATAAAATGATGAAAATGCTACTGGAAAGTTTGCTACGCGGAATTAATCGGTTTGGAAAACCGATCTAACTATCCTAAATATTATGCTGTTCTTATCCCTCATTATGACATTTGAATTGGACACAAAGGGACAATACTTCAATTAAAAATGGGTTATTGTGTATTTATAAATAAGGAGGTAAGACTGAACTACAATACACAAATATACCAAATTAACGACTAACCTAAGTAAGTGGGATAAAGTACATTATATCCAATTTTCTTCGTTATTAACTGTAGACACTAGTAGACACTAAGTTACATTTATTTTAAAATTTGTATTCCGAATCTGGTTGCCACTTGACAGGCATTGCCTAGTGTGGGACCAACAGATATTGCCAATATGTGTATTCGTTATTTTAATAAAGAATTTTTATTATTTTTTTATTATTAAAAACACGAATTGAATTGAACGAATATAACATTACCTGAAAACTACAGCTTGTGGCCAGATCATGTCGAAAAGTGATCGCCAAGGTATTATTAGATCAATATTCATAATGTACCTACGTGCGAGATACATACCTAATTTACATATTGAATACATTAAATACGCAATTGAACAAACAATATGTATTTAAATAAATGGATTTTTGCTTCGCTTCATTTCCGAGGTATTTTAAAGCACACAGCGCCTCTATTCAACACGGTAAAAACAATATCGTGTTTGATCTGTTATCGTTTTGTCACCGTTTTGATAGCTGTTAAGTATTTACTTGACAGTAATGGTGGATGACGTCAAAAGAATACCATAACAGGTCAAAGACGATAAACTCCATCCAACGAAGACCAAATACTGCCTCTCAGGGGAAATAACTCGTGTATAAGCGAATTTTGGCATGGTTGTAGGGGATGTTTTAAACCACATTCTAAAAGTACTGACGTGTGGGGGTGGAGCTAACGGGGATTTGTTAGATCATTCTCCCGAACTCATTATTTCTTCGTAGTAATTTTTCCAATCGCATTTTTCCCCGAACGCGATATTACCAGTCGCCTTTTTTCCTGGCAGTTTATATTCACAGTCGTGTTTTTCCGCTTGCGAGTTTTATCCAGTCGCTTCTTTTCCTACCACCATATTTTCACGGTCGTGTTTTTCCCGTTCCAATTTGTCGAAGATACAGAGTCGACGGACCTAGCTATATCTCCTATTTCTGGGTGGTTTGGCCCTCCGGGCCTGATGCAAAACTAACATAACCTAAACCTACCCACGAATTACAATGTAAATACTTTTGGGAAAAGTGCGACTGAGATAGAAATCGAACGGGAAAAAAACCGACTGGAAAAAAAGTGGAACAACAAAAAAAGCGACTGTAATAAAATCGAATGGTGAAAAATAAAATTAGGTAATACGCCTTCGGGAAAAAAAATGCGAACGGAAAATTTAATACAAAGAAATAATGAGTTCGGGAGAATGATTTAACAAACCCTAACGGGTGTGGGGGAGTGTAAAGGTCCGTTTTTTTAGTTTTTCGTAAATAACTAGTAAACGGTGGCCCATAGCAAAAAATATTCCATTGCATGATTAATCTGCATAAAATTGTATACAAAAAAGATTATATACAGTTTTTCTCTCTCTGGGATCAATATTTAATGAGAAATGGAGGGAAAAATGATTCCAGAAAGGCCTTAGTCTTCCATTGTAAGTCGGCCCTTACATCAAATGAGTTCGGGTTTTTTTTCTGAGTACCTCTTAATAGTGAAGACTATTTAGTACTGATTTTAAGTCATAAATAAATGTTTGATCAAGATCTCCGAGACGCGAAGACAGCGCGAGCGGTCGCAAGTTTGTGGGTCTGATGGAACCATCGACAAGAGAAGAAGTATGTTTTTCTGAGAGTATTATCTGAAGCTCAGTTTGATTGCGCGACAGCCTACATGTTTCGTGGCTCTTAATTAGGATAGGAGGAATTTTAATTAGGCCGAAATAGGTACCTAGATAGGTTTATGTCATAAATTTTAGTTTTGCTGCAAGCTCAAAGGGCCAATCCTCCCAGAAGTAGGAGCTCCGTGGACTCCGTGGAAATGATACAACTATTCAAATAAGTACAGATTGGGAAATTATGATACTGAAATTATTTTTGCTTAGAAAAAATCACTTCTGAAAAAAAAAAGACTGGTAAATTTCACGTTTGGAATGATACTAGAAAAAAAGATGTTGGGAAAAATATCCCCACACCCAACTTTTTTTCTAATCAGTACTAAGTATTACGTACGAGCAAAGTCGGCTGTAATGTATGTTTATAAGCCTTTCGTTCTAACTTATCACGATATTCACCTGCGGCAATTTAAAAAAAACTGGTATACACGATGTAAACCCGATGATAACAGGTAAATCACATACACCCTACAAATGTATGTACATACAATTTTCTTTTGTGTTCTCAAGTGTCAGTGATGATACGTAAGTCATAATTTAATTATAGAAATGTATGTATTTTTACCTTTTTTAAGCTCAGTACCTAAAAATATTAATGTAGATATAACATATATGGATTATTTAAACCTATAATGCATATTTGATGGCGTTTAAGTGCAGAAACCTGAGAGATCGGAAACCTCGGACGGTAGCAACAGCCTTTCCGCTGTAGGCACTTCACATAGACAAGAGCATACTTCACCAGCGCCTCTAGTCTAGGCGGTAAAATCCAATCTTAGTGTCAATGATTTAATAGCATATGCGTTGCCAACCCTAAGAACTCTATGCTAGTAATGTTTAGACTCGCTCGTTAGCTCTCGATAAGCAGACAATCATTGTGCAAAATGTGCAAAGAAGTGCAGGCGGCAACACAAGTTACTCTTAAAAAATGGAAATTGTTAATAAGTTATAATATAGTATAATTGGTATTAATTTTAGTAGAAAGATAGATACTAAAAGCCTCGTAATCAATGAAGATTGAGTCGACGTGTTGCAACGATAAAAAAAAAAGTCAACAATTTACCCGCGTACTTCTGTTCGTCTAGCATTATATATAGCTATAAATATAGGATATCATGCGTATTTCAGCAAAAAAATATTACAAAATTCTTACAAGAGAGATAAAGGGAGAAAAAGGAAAAAGAAAAACCCAAACACTTCCAAACGATTGAAAACAGGAACGGATTGTTGTCTAAAACGTCTCTTGAGTACCCTTTTAATACCTTATCTATAACCCATGGCAGCTATACCTAAAGAAAAACAAGATCAGATAAGAATCTTGAGAACTGAGATTATATCATTGTTATTGAAAGTGATGACAACTTTTTTACAATGATAAAATACGTCGTATGCTCAAAGGTCACAATTCATGACATAATTCATTCATGAGTTTATCAAAATTACAATGCAAAATATTTAATCAAATAATTACAAAACTAAAATTACATTTTTAAATCTAATTCTATTTTAAAATTAAAAAGCTATATCTAATAATAAATAAATAATAAATAATAAATATCAGGGGACAATGTCACACCAATTGACCTAGTCCCAAACTAAGCTCTAGGCTTGTACTATGGGTACTAGACAACGATATAAATACTTATATAGAGAAATATATACTTAAATACATAGAAAACATCCATGACTCGGGAACATATATTCGCGCTCATCACACAAATATCTGCCCTTACCGGGATTTGAACCCAGGACCGCTAGCTTCGTAGGCAGGGTCACTACCAACTAGGCCAGCGCGTCGTCTAAAAAAGAGCCCTGCGGCATTGTCCCGAAGATGCTGGCAGCATTTCTTCGCTGGATAGTTAAACTTATGCGTTGAGCGAGAAAACTGCCAGCTCTTCGGTCTCCCGTGACGTCAATGAGCCTCTTCGAAATTTCTTTGAAGAGGCTTTGAGTGCTAGGACTCCACGGACCAAGGGTCTCGACGCCGAATGGAATAATCATTATTCTGGGCCGAGACCACTATATTTGCCTACCTTTATGCTTTCGGCTGCTTCAGCTGCGCCGCACCAGCCCTATTAGAGATCCGTTGAAGATGAGATGTGGCTAGCGTTACGCAGGTTAATTACAATTAGAGTTACTTATATTGTTATTTTCTAAAATGCCATAATATTTTTGATATGTTAGAGCAACTGGTTTATTTTCTGTATAAAGGCACTCATTAGCTTGTTGAATAATAAAATTATGGAATTAATTTCCTAATTCCAGTCTTATTGTTAAAACAAAAAGGTAGCATGGTCTTTTTACAAGCTTTTATTTAACTGGCTATGTATGTATGTATGTATGTATGTACGGGTCAAATTTTGCATGTTAAATTGGACCCACTTCCCGTTAACGGAATGGGCTGAAATTTGGACCACGTATGTAAACCCGATGACAATGCAATATTATGGTATCTAAGAGGTGAACTGATGATGGAGTCGGAAGGTGGCGACAGACTCAGCGTGTTAGGACTCAATAGTTTTGTCTCGATAAGCAGATGGAGGAGGAGGAGGGGAGGCCTTTGTCCAGCAGTGGACGCCCCCGGGCTGATGATGAAGCAGATAAAGATTTCACAAAAAAAAGTACAGTCGGCAACAAAAGCACTCACAAAAATTAACTTTTTGACAAAAACTTATTTAGAATATAAAATGAGTTAAAACAAAGCAAATACGATTTTCAAAGCAACGTTTCTCAACGTCTGTCTCTGTTATCTGCTAAGCGCGACATTAGCCTTGAAGAACAGTAAAAAAATGATTGCAGTTGATTGAATGCACTCGCGCCCATGCGCGTGATTACGATAAGTCATGAGTTTAAAAGCAGCTACAAGGTAAGTGAACCTTTTAATCACACTTTATATACGAATTATTATGTTTGTTAGTCTTACATGCATTATGTAAAATTAGAAAAATAATTGAACAATTGTTAAAAAAAAAATGCACCACACCGTTAGTGGAATAAACATAAGTTCTAATGCTGCAAAAGCTAGAGGTTAAGATGGAATTTAGACTGGAGGAGATAGATTACACGCTAAATTAACTGAAACGCTTCTTTTTACTCGACCGCCGAAGGAGGCGGGTACTGTTTTTACCTGTATGTATCTATGGATCTTTGTCCCCCTTATAAATGCAGAAGGGATTGCCCGATTTCTACAAGCACGGTGTCGTTAGATTCGTCTTAGCGTCTCGTACGTCACAGCTTATTGCAGATGAGAAATGGGCGAAATATAAAATACAAACTTCATAATTAACATCATGTTGACGGCATTATCTGCATCGGCAGTGGTTCGAAAAGCACATGACCGGTCTGAGTGGAAAGTCTTGGGGGAGGCGTATGTCCAGCAGTGGACGTCTTTCGGCTGGCATGATGATGATGATGATGACGGCATTATCCAAACAGCAATTGAGTTATTTTTAAAGCTTGCTTTTTGTTATCATTCTAGCTTATTTGAGTGCAGCAGTAGGTATCCGATTATCATACGGTACGTTTAAGAAAAAAACATCGTGTCAAAACCTACACATTCCTCTAATTTAAAAGAACTAAATTGCCTAAAAGTTTTCACAACAAAATTAATCCGGTATTATCATTATAAGATAATTATTTTCTATAAGTACTTTAGAATCTTACTGAGCTATATTTTGTACACGTTTTCGTCTATGATTGAAATTAAACATAATTGTCTCCTTATTAAAGTCTACGTCAAAATATTTTTTTGACTTGATTTATGTAGAATGTGATCATTGAAGAAACATTAGGTAAGTATCACTAAAATCTACCAAACCAGGCATGCGAAATTTAAAGATAAACTTAAGTCTACTTAATTAAAAAAACTCCTGTAAACTATTCACTTTTCAATTAGCCACTTTTTTAATTTAATTTAAACTTACAGAAAGTTAAATATTTTAGGGTGTCCGGCAGTTTATTATAAATCTTTATACACTCTGTGTCTTCGGTGTCCATATGATTGCAGAATACTGGTGGTAGCGGGCGTGACGGCAGCGGGGCAGCGTATCTTCCCCCGGGGCTTTAGGTTTGGTGCTGCCACATCTGCCTACCAGATCGAGGGGGGGTGGAATGCCAGCGGTAAGTTGGTCATCATTATTATTAGTGTTGTGGGTGAACATCTTCTCTGCAATGATAGTCTTACCTGAAGCGCTAGTAGATTCACTCTATTACCGACTTGGTCAATTTAATTAATACATAATTTCATGTAATTGTACCTTTTTCTTCTTTAATTTTAAATAGTTTTGAACCGCTAATATTAGTTTGACTCCTATTTTTAGAGCCGATAAATGCGGATTAAACTAGTTTTCATTTATAATTAAACCGCATCCGTTTGGTAGCTTCAAAACCACAGACGATACACAGACAGGCTGTAAACTTACAACAGGGTGTAAACTTAGTCCAGAGCATTAGGCAATGCTCGTGAACGGGAGCTGTTTGTGGGGTCCGGTCTGTTCCCGTCTGCAAGGACTTCTTGTTGTGGATACCGCGTCATGTTGTTCTCCTATTCATTATATTTAGTTAAATGTTATTGAAGTTACATTTATAATGATCTTATATTTATTACTTTATCTTGGTGTAGTTACTGACTTTCAAGTATTAATATGTTTAATGATTGAAAAAATTACCTGCTGGAGTTTCTTGCGTCGCTTCCTCTCCTCAATGGTGGTCTTGTCCGAAGCGTTAGTACCTCGATACATTTTATATTAACGACGTGTAAAAGAGCCCTTATGCGGCAAATGAGGGTTTTATAGCAAGAAGAAGACAATGAGCACAATTTTTATCGTCAATACGCTCTACCTATAGTCATTATTCATCATCATCATTATCATCATCACCGTTATCATCATCATCATTAGCCGCAACACGTCCACTACTAGATCAAGGTTTCCACGGTTATCCACAACAATTATGGTACTAATTATAAACAACCTCAAAACTACAAATCAAATACGTTACCCTAAGGACTAAAATGAAATGTCTCTAAATATGTTAGTAGTAGTTTTAGTGTAAACATATCACCGGCAAGCGGCAGGTTATGATGGTAGTGATAACCTAGAGCAAGTTGACTATGTTGTTGCTTTAAAGACAAGAGTGAGAGCATCTGGGACCGCTACGTCCACACCCACCCTAAATGTAGCAGCCACCTCTGCACGGGAGACGTGGCCAGCGACTCCTACCACCTCTGGAGGAGGGATGTGCAGCTGGTTGAAACTCTGGGGCTGGATTTCTACAGGTATATTTTAAAACACTTTTTTGCTATATGAGACGAGTAAAACAGTGAGATTTAACGACGAACCTGGTCCCAGTTATAAATATATTAGACTCAGCATAAGTATTCCAAATTATTGCGAGAGGATTTTGCCATTTTGTCAGGCTTTTAGGCCTTTTCGTATTTAAACGATTTACGATAACTTCTCACTTGGTTATTTAGCGGCTAACTGAGGAAGGGGTGACTTAATTACCTTGTACACAGATTTTAGATAATCAAACAAGTCACGTAAGAACTTTACTTTAGTTTATTTAACTTATCCTCACCTTGTAGATACTAGAAATACATCTTATTTCCTTCTTACAGTTGTTCCACGATTCCAGGTTCTCGATATCCTGGCCACGACTACTGCCAAGCGGCTTCGCCAACCATATCAGTGAAGACGGTCGCCGTTACTACGGGAACCTGATCGACCATCTGCTGCGGGCCGGGGTGCGGCCGGTCGTGACGCTGTTCCACTGGGACCTTCCGCAGAGGTTGCAGGATCTGGGTGAGTGTCATGAAGAAACGGTAGCCACTACTACGGGGAGCTGATCAACGCACTGCAAGCTGGTCGCGACGCTGTTCCACTACGATCTGCCGCCGAGATTGCAGGAGCTAGTTACTCGTAATGATGAGGAAGAAATATGAGGCATAATCACCCCTTTTTGGCGTGTTATGTCTTGGTGTAATGCAACACGGTTGGAAAACCGTTCATAAGTAAACGTGGAAGTGGCATACGTGGTCACGCGTGCGTCAGTGAAATGTGATTATTTCTGGTATCTGGTACTAAGGGGGCGTTAAACAGTCTTCTTAACGTCATGGTCATCTTCTATAGGATTTTGCTCGTGTCAACGACGACGATCTTAACAAATATATCAAACGAACAAACTGACTAAATACCACGTCCAAGACTTCCTCTTTGTCAAAGACTATTTGAGTAATGACTTATTATGTTTATAGGCGGCTGGACTAACCCGTTGATTGCCGACTGGTTCGCGGAGTACTCTTACGTGGTCTTCAACCTGTATGCAAACCGGGTGAAGACCTGGATCACCATCAACGAGCCCATGTCCCTGTGTGAGGGGGGCTACTCCAAACTACTGGCCCCAGGGTACCTCGACAGCAAGATAGGCGCGCTGCTGTGCAGCAAGCACACGCTACTAGCTCATGCGAAGGCATATAGAATTTATGAGAAGAAATTTAAGCCATTTTATGATGGTTAGTTTCATAATAAACCTTTGTTTTACTCAATAAATTTAATTATGAATAGTGAAGGCGGCGAAAACGTGACGTATAATTGTTATGTTCGTGCTAGAGCTACTGGACTGGCCATGCAACCCCCCCCCCCCCCAAACGTATTTGACAGGCGACCTAAATAATATAGGAAAGAAATAGCAAAGAAGAAGAAGTAGTAGTTGTATAGGCTTGACAGTGTGGTGGCCTAGTGCTTAGTTTGTCGGGACGTGATCGTGAGGTCCAGAGTTCGAACCCCTGCGGCCGCAATTACATTAGACTCGAAATTGCAGTGGGGTTCCCACATAACTGCGTTAGCAAGTAGGTTGAGCTCCGCTGCTTTTGCAGTCAGGAGAATAAGGCAGCTTACCAATGTAGCGACGGCACGGTTGGTCTACTTCGCTTACTTTAACAGTATAATTACGTACGGTCTTATTTTGTGGGGATCGGCTGCGGATATCGGTACAGTGTTTATTTTGCAAAAAAGGGCTATTAGAGCTATTTATAACTTGGGGTCGCGTGTGTCATTGAGGGAATTCTTCAAGGAAATAGATATTCTAACACTGCCGTCGCTATATGTATTTGAAATAATCATCTTTGTTAGGAAGAATCTACATAATTTCCCAACTAACATTGATAAGCCAAAAGCAACCAGGAGCACAGGAAAGCTCAAAACCACTTTTTATAGACTGGCCAAAACTTCAAAATCATTCTTGGGAAATTGTGTAAAATTCTACAATAAAATTCCAAAAAGTATTACTGAACTTACTGACTCTAAATTTAAATCTGTCGTAAAACAAAAACTAATTTCCCGAGCATATTATAAGGTAAACGATTATATCATGGATAGGGATGTTTGGCAGTGAGTCGTCCGTCCTGCATGAGTAATCTACGCTTAAAAAAGGTGCACCTACTGTACAAAAATACCGTGATATTGTAAACTATTTATAATTATAATGTAATGATGTAAACCTTTTTCTTGAAAAAATATACCTTGCCGAGTTTCTTACGCCGGTTCTTCTCGGGGCAAAGGTTTTATTTTTCGAACCGGTGGTAATGCTTTTTGACATTCATAGGTGCATTATATTATGCCTAAATTGAAGAATAAAGAACTTTGACTTTGACTTTGACTTTGCAATCTCCTACCAATGAGTTTTTGTAACTTAAGTACAGTAAAACGGGGCTATTTGGTACTAAGTAATCATAAGCTTTTAGTTGATATGTTTTTGGTCTTGGCTATGATAGAACTGTACTTGTTGTCAGGCAAAAATTTCCTTCTACCATTGCCATAACAAAAATATATCAACTAAAATCTTATAATTACTTGGTTCCAAATAGCCTCGCGATTCCGAAATAGCCCCGTTTTACCGGAAAAAAATATATTTAAAGATAAAAGATAAAAGTGCCGCACGGGCACTTTTACACGTCAAGAATTTACCAGCGCTTCCCAAGAGGAGACCCCTGCTAAGAAGAAAAGCCGCAAGAAACTCAGCAGTCACTCATTTTTTAAACGTATTTCATATTACAATGGTACTACTTGGTCCTAGTAGGTATATTAACCGCGCATAATGAGGGAACCTGTTCATTCGAACAGATTAATGTGTAAGCGGGTAATTGGACAAAAGATCGTAAGGAGTTGCAATGTATGCGAAAAGGCCCATCTTTATAAAAGGCACTGGTCCCACCGCCGGCGAGTGAGATATGAACTATCGACTTTTTTCTAGCCCAAGAAACGAACAAAAGGTAATCGCTTCCGTGTAAATAAAAGAGTGAGATATATATTTATAGTTCATCGCTCGCTGTTCACACTGCCGGCGAGGACACTCTCCCAACGCCCGGCGAGTAAGCTATAATTCCATAGAATTTTTACTTGCCTCCCGCCGATTGTCAACTGTTTCTAGTACAGAATTTTACTAGTTGCTCGCCGAGCTCGCCGATATCTGGCGGTGGGACCGCTGTGTACTCGCTTCTCGCCGCTCGCCCAGTCTTTTGTAGTTCATAGTTCTACTAGCTTAAAGTCAGTAGCCGGCGGTGGGACCAGTGCCTAGATAAAATAACGCATAAGGCATTACAAAATTCTTCATTGAATTCACCAATGATTAGAGAAATTGTCCTGAAGGCCTTTGCCCAGCACTACAGTGAGTCATATATGTAAAATCGCTTGAAAAACGGCCTTAATGAAAAATGAATTTTGTTTATTAAAACACCTGGTGAAATTTAAATTCAAACCATTTATTGCGTGTCATATTACATTATACCAGATGGGACTACAACCACAGGTATACATGTAAAGATTCACTCTCACGTTCATTGCCACCATTAAGCACTTGTATGTAAATTGAACTCGCCAGCGTGTCGTCGGCAGGGAATCTCACTTGCTGTTAATTTCAGGCCAAGTGTCCATCGCCAACCAAGAGATGTGGTTGGAGCCGGTCAGCAGCAAGGACCAGGAGATCACCGCGCTGACCAGGGATCATGCTGTAAGTCTTTGCATTATGAGTAGGGTTTTGGAGATTTTGTAAATTGCTTGGTATGCTTCATCATAATCTGGTGAAAGGCATTTTTGCTATAGATACATGCTTTTGGATATTAGCCCTTAAATATCTAGGTAAGACACGACTATCGATGTGTATTATATTTAAAAAAAAGTTTATTTTATTTGGCAATTAAATAAATACACCGGTGCGGGTGGTAGGACCTTGTGCAGGGTCCGTCCGGATCGCTACCACCATCTTATCCATTAACCTACCGCCAAACAGCAGTGTTCGCATTGTTGTGTTCCGGTTTGGGGATAAGACAGCCGGTGTTATGACTAGCATAGAGGCATTCCATCTTTGTCCTTAGGGTTGGCAACGCATTTGCAGTCTTAGGCTTGCAGTCTTGTGAATGCGAATGTCTATGGGTCACAGTTTCCACTTACCAGGTGGCCTGTGTGCTCGTTTGCCTTCTCTATGCCATAAAAAAACCCCTTAAAACGATCGTGATTTTTATTGAAATTACTTATTATATTGCAGAATGCTTTAAAAACATTTAATATGAGTATGGCTCTATTTATTCGAGAGTCGACTCTATTTATCTCGCTTTAGTCTTAGTCTTGATAGTTATACAGTTTTAACCGATTGTAGTTTGAGATTGCAGGTCTAATGGTCTAAAGTATCACTTATTGTTAGTCCTGGACCTAATTGGCTACAGTCCTTGGACCTGACTGGCGTGGCGTGGTATTTTTATTCAGGAAATTTTATTAGGTGTCCTAGTAAGTTTTTTAGACTTGGGGGCACATCCGACTTTTACCTTCGTGTAGTGAAGTTAACGGACAGTGCCGTTAAGTTACTCACTCATAGTTCAATTGTTATTAAGTTGTCATATACCCTATAAATTGTGTTAGTTTTTTAGAAAATACAATAATATTAATGAGGTCGCCGCTGTGTTTTTCAACGCCGCGTGGTTCAATGTATCCCGAATCTCACTATAAAATGTGTACCTTTTCGAGTAGTAAATAAAGTATATTTAGAGTTGCATGTGCATGCAGTGTCGCGTCGCTAAGCTCACTTTTCAATGTCTCACTTTGAGCATCAGCTCAGAAAGTGCGATCACCAGTACCGAATGGTAATGTCCGCGACAACGTTTAAGTTATGTTTCAGTTCGGCCGCTATTCTTATCCAATATTCTCGGCTACCGGAGGCTGGCCCCCCGCTCTCAAGAAGTACATCGCAAACAAGAGCAAGATGGAAGGCTATCCAAACTCCAGGCTGCCTGCTTTTACGCAACGCGAGATCGAGATACTGAGAGGTATTAAATAAATGTTTAATCTCACACAAATTGAAATAGCCCCAAATTAAACTACACATACGCTCAGGAGCAAAAATACCGGGTCAGAGTGCGTTTTTCATACAAACGAGACTATTTCGAAGCCTTCGTTCCTCACCTGGGGTTGTTTTGAGTGAGGTTTAATGGTGGATACTGCGAGGTTCAATAGAGGAGGTCAAAAGTTCTTACGATACCTAACTGATCGCACGATCAGTTAACACCACAGCAGGAGAGTTTAGGTCAGCACTTGGATTTCTTTACATAGAGCAATACAAGATAACATATAAATATCCAAGATTCATAAACAAATGCTCGCGTTCGTCACATAAATACATGCCCATTCCGGAATCGAACCCGGGACCACTCGCTTCTTAGGCTTCTACAACAAGGCTAAACGCGTCGTGAAAATTGACTTGAACTAAGCGCCATTGACAACGCGAATAGCCTCGTTGGTAGTAACAATTCCTTGAAGCTGGCAAAACCTGGGTTTTATTTCGGTATAGCACCCATACAAGCCTAGAGCTTAGTTTCGGACTAGGTCATCATCATCATCATCATCATCATCATCATCATCATCCAAAACGTCCACTGCTGGACATAGCCCTCCCCCAAGGCTTTCCACTCAGACCGGTCTTGTGCTTTTCGCATCCACCGCGGTCCCGCGATCCTGACGAGGTCGTCACTCCATCTTGTTGGAGGCCTACTTACAGGTCAGTTTGTGTTAAATACAGATTTTTATTTCATTGCTCAACAGTTACAAAATAAAGCACATTCGTTATATCACAGATTGCACCACCAGTATAAGGGAGGGGGAGGGAGTCTTCATACTTATCTTTGTTAGTTTTATTGCCAGGACAGTTGATCATCACCTTGATGAATGCCGTTCTTTCACCGTGCTCTTCACCAGGCACTTTTTGCCTTGTACAGTGAGACTGTGGAACGAACTCCCTTCGGCGGTATTACCCAGCAGTTATGACATGGCTGCCTGTAAGAAAAGAACTTACATTTCCCTTATTGGCTTAACTTCCCTTAACTTTAACTTCCCATCAGGTAACCCATTAAAAAAACCAAAGTCCTACTTCAATTTCGGCAGGCTCAGCAGACTTCTTCGCTCTGAACTACTACTCGTCGGGCACAGTGCGGAAGGCCACCAAAGACGAGGATATGCGCAAGTTTCTAATCCAGGGCATAGAGGAGGTTGAAGCCGTACTGGTGGGGCACCCGGAATCAGTTCAGGACGTGTCTGCATGGCGGTTGGTCAGTTTAGAAAAATCTATCCCACCAAAAACGTAAATGTAAAAAAAATACCAAATTCTCGTGTGCCACCAAAAGTGGTGCCAAGTGTAACTTGTCATAGCCGTATATAGGGGGGGGGGGGCGTGCCAACGCTTACTGTATAAAAACTTCTCATGGCCTTTGGTCGGTACTCATACCAAGCAAAACGATAGCCTCGGTAGCCTAGTGGTTTAGAGGGTCGACCACGACCAATGACCACGAGTGACCATGATGTACCTACCGATGAGTTTTTCGATAAAGGAAAAACATCGTGAGGATCCTGCACATTCAAACAACGTGACGCATAGCTGAACCGTTAGCCTGAACGTGAAAGAGGGTAAGTAATTGTAATCGCACAAAATATCCTAAAGAGTTAAAAATGTATCTCTCATCATCTGTAAGATAAGATATATACGCCACAAAATACATTTTAACTTGAGGCGTCAACCACTTGATCCTCAGGGTAACTCCTGTTGTAAGACCAGGTGGTTTCAGAGGTTCACTGCACTTCTGTTATCTGTTCAAATCTACGTGAGCATCGTTGGTGTAGCAGGACGCAGCTAGTGATTCTGTTCGTTTGTGGTGCGACGCTGCACTGCTTCGCCCTCCTCCCTCCCTTTCTTAAGTCTGAAGCGAACTTTTCTTAAAGGTTATCATTTTGTACGTAGTAAGTAGTAAATATCTATGCATTATTTTTAATTAATAAATTTACACAGTAACCAGTTCAAATTAAATTGCCTTGATTACGTAGTATCAGCCCATCGGAATCCTGACCCACCATAGAACTTTGTCACAATGACATTATGATTCATCATATTGCACGCTTGACGGTTACACATAAAAGCTAATCAAGAGTATTTCCAGGGTTACCCTGAGGGTCTGCGGAAGAACCTGCAGCTGATAAAGCAGCAGTACGGGAACGTGACGATCCTGATCACGGAGAACGGGTACTCCGACACCAGCGCCGACCTCGACGATAAGGACAGGATTCAGTACCACAAGGACTACTTGGAACAGGTATGAACGTTAATTTGTGACCAATTTTAGAAAAAATCTGCTTGAAGTCGTCAATGTAATTAGACTCCTCAAAGATGCCAAGTCACTTTTAACTTAGTGGAAACTCAACCTTATTGTTCTAGAATGTCAGATTGACTTTGAACCTAAGGTGGGTCCAAAATTTAAAAACCATAATAGGCATAACCTTTAAACTCATTTTATTATCACGATAGTCTACTACTCTAGGACTAAGGAACTGAACTCGACTTAACTTAGATGCAACAGAAGAACTTTTACGATTTATTGTATTTGTTTTCCTGTATCAATGCAGTAACCATACACTAAAAAATTGCACGTTGCACGAATGTTAGTTTTGTCTAACTTTCGTTTAAATTACACAATTTAACAAGCATCTAATGTGTAAAGTTAAGTTAGGTAAGGTTAGTTTTTTTTTTAATAATAAAAATACCGTTACTTATGTAAAACAGTTAATAATCAAACGATTTTCGACCAAACAATACTTTAAGGACAAACAATGCTTATGCCACTCGGTATATACACATCTTAATCAGTATCATTAATCAAACCACATCTTATTCACTATCATTGATCAAACCAAATCTTAATCACTATCATTAATCAAACCAAATCTTAATCACTATCATTAATCGAACCAAATCTTAATCACTATCATTAATCAAACCAAATCTTAATCACTATCATTAATCGAACCAAATCTTAATCACTATCATTAATCAAACCAAATCTTAATCACTATCATTAATCGAACCAAATCTTAATCACTATCATTAATCGAACCAAATCTTAATCACTATCATTAATCAAACCAAATCTTAATCACTATCATTAATCGAACCAAATCTTAATCACTATCATTAATCAAACCAAATCTTAATCACTATCATTAATCATATCAAATCTTAATCACTATCATTAATCAAACCAAATCTTTGCCCAGGTTCTTCTGGCTATCTACGAAGATGACGCGAACGTAGTGGGCTACACGGCCTGGGCGCTCCTCGACCACTTCGAATGGAACGATGGATACCAGTTAGTGGTTAAAAATCATCGTCTTCGGTTTATTTTCATTGTTCGTTGGCCCGCATGCTGGATCCATTAATGGGTGGTTTTATCATTTTTGAGCCGAGAGCTATCAACGACGCAATGTATCACGGAAACCATGCGCAATGAAACTGAGCCTTTATGGTGCCTCTCCGACCAGCAAAGGTTGAACCGGGTTACCCTTATCTGGAAGAATATATTTTTTTAAATACAAGTCGGATACATGTGTCGCTGAAACACGTTTAGTCGAATGATCGTTACCCAATTAGTAATATAATGCTTGGCATAACTATCAGTATACCTTTTGCATCATATAATTTAATAGAAGATTACTTAGGCTTATTATGTTCTTCAATGTTTGTATTTCTTTTTTTCTACGACTCAATTGTACCATATTGTGTTATTTTTGAAGTTATTTTGTATTTTTATATATTTTTTCGGTTTAAAATGAGAAAAATATTTTAGGTAATAATGCCATGTTCATGATTATAGACATTTTCGGAATAGGACTTTTCTAGAATGCGAAAATTGTAGGAAAGCGGATATCTTGGGAATAAGCACTTTCTGAAAAGCGAAACATTTTACTAGAACTGTCATTCTTGGATACAGACAATATAAATAAGAAGCTGACACTTTTAGAAAGTGACATTATGCAAAAGACGTGCTGACATTATGGAAAACAGACATTTTGGGAAAAATACATTTTGTAGGGTTGCGTGTTGCGTATAATGAATAAAATTAGCTTGTTACACACAAGCTAACTTTAATCATTACTGCTTGGCTCACTTCACAATAAGCGTGTAACACGGGAAATATGCGAGACACGTAATAAGATACAGTTCTATACCCTGTCTATTTAACAGAGTTAACAAAGCGTTGTCTCTGTTGCACTTTTGTATGAAAATGAAAGGGACAAGAAACTGCCAGTGGGAGTCAACAAACGCACGTCAATGGCGGGCTCGGCTTACATGCCGCCTGTTTTTAAAATATTCGTAATATTTCTCGTTATTTTTGTTTGTAGTTAGAGGCACCTATTAGCTAGCAAATAATTAACTTACTGATAACATCACATTGTCATGTCATGTTAATTCATCTATAAATCCTAATTATGTAATTTAAAGTAGTAGATAATAATATTTAAATATGTGCCCTGCAGTGCCGAGTAAACAAGCCGAGTCACAGGTTTAATAGGAAACAGTCCAAAAAACAAGCCGAGTCACAGGTTAAACGGGAAACAGTCCAATAAACGAGCCAGGTAAAAATTTGTAACCAAAGATAAGCACTTGAAAGCGTCCGCACCGTACGAGCGACAGATGTTGACTAAACTTTGACAGGCATGTAAACCTACCTTGTGCCTGTGCATCGTCCTTATCGCTGACCAATCACGTGCATTCTCTGTTATCTAGTATTAACTCTGTTAAATAGACAAGGTATAGGCAGATAAGAAGTCAAGCCTGACACATTGCACGACCATGAAGTTTCTGACTAATTGTGGAGTAAAACAATGCTAAACCTATTTGTTGCGTGTAAAGTATAGTAATAACAGCATTATTTGACTGTTGCAATATTATCCATATTCAGAAACTTCATGGTTGTGCATAGTCCCGGATGAACCCTCCGTGGTGCCCTAAGCATTTTCGTGTGTGGAGCCTCCTGTGTTCCTACCTATTACATACCTGATGGTCTTCCTTAAGATTTCGTAGTTAAACTATACTTTCGTTTGCCGTTCTTCAACCCAGGGAAAAAAAAACGTCTCTAAGCAATCGATGTCGATTCGCCATTATACGATTTTCGCGGGTAAACCAAAATTGAATGTCTCGTTCTGAAACCGAAAGCGTTTCGTTTGAAGTTCATTAAGCGATTGCAATTGTATGAAGCTTGCCACACACTGTAATTTTTCTTCTGATTTTGATCTGAGATGGCTAATCCGGCACTGGTTGTGCAATGTGTCAATTACTTGTTGGCTGGGCTTAGCCGTGTTTACCCAGTACGTTTAACTTCTCGTTACCACTTTTTTGCGTAGGTGGTTAAAAAAATGTCTCCCCCTCCTCAGGTCCCACTCCGGCCTGTATGCGGTGAACTTCTCAGACCCGCTGCGCCAACGCACGCCGCGCGCGTCCGCGCACTTCTACACAAGTGTCGTGCGCACGCGGTACCTACCCACCTCGCCGTTGCCATTTCGGCCGAAATAAAAAAAAAAGGTTTTTATGCTATAAACTGTTTTTAAATGTGCCAAATAAAATATTATTCATAATTTCATTTTTTATTAATGAAGTTTGATTGTGCGATAACTGTATAGCAGAAATCGAATAATAAATTATAATAATAATTATTATGATTTTAGCAAAGTGTCTCGACCAACACCTCAAGAGACTCTCGCTAGGTGGTTGGGTCAAGGGCCAGATATTGAAGGCAGTACTCGTCGACACGGCTCCCGTTGTGAGGAGGTTCCTCTCTCTGCAGCCCTAACCACCGGCAGCTTGAGCCTTATTTGAGATAGTACCTAGTTGATGTCTAAAGCTTACTATAGGGTGGAGGACTATTATAACAGACGAAAATGCTCGGCCTCAGCTCCTCAACAAGTCATAACAATATGTAAATATTGTATCTGGTCTAGTTAGGGGACACGGTTATAATTACAAATCGGTAACTCGTGGCATTTAAGTAGCACTTGACAGATTAGTGATGAGACCAGTTTTCTAAGTGCCTTTTACAGAAAAAAAAATACCTTCATCGTCTTAACATATGACTAAGTAGGTTTGATCACTTGTTTAAAAACATCAATGTCAATGTCAATATATTGTCATTCATTTACTCGTAATAATTATTACGAGACGTGTTGCGAAACATATGATTTTTGGAAATAATGGAGGAAATCAAAGAAAACATCAATAAAAATAAGCTGCAACTTTACAATAGAATGCTTTTTTTACCCATTATGTCAGTGTAGTCGGGATTTTCTTACACAAAGTGGATTTTATAAGTAGAAGACAGGCTGCCTTGTAAAAAATTAGAACTAATATTAATTGTTTATCACGGATGTCATATATTAAATGATAGAAAAACCTTTTTGCTAATTGGTTTCCTTTTCCCAAGTCGTACAGGAAGAATTGTGACATCACTAGTCTGTTAGAAACTGTCTAGTGCTACCTAAATGCCACGAGTTACCGATATGTAGTTATGATACAAAAGAAATTATGATTATACAACACTCGTATCCTAATTTGATGCTTTGTGCAACAAAAGTGTTGTAATAAAAGTGCCCGGACGACTAAAGGAAATTCAGTCGTAGTTAATAAAACCTACACAGCGTAAGTTCCTGCTACGCACAAGGATGCTTCAACACACGTCGAAATATGAAGTGAAATTGGATAAAACACGGGTTACCAATGAAAACAAATTTTGACTTCACAATATTTCTGCATAACTATCGATATGACTGTGAACGTAATAGTTACAAAATATCAACTTTATAACCATCAAAAATTACAATCTATTACGTTATGGATCTTTAACGTTAGCGTTAAGCGTTATGCGTTCCAATTTGTATGACCATCGACACTTATGAGCATAAATCATTACTATTTTTTACATTCAAAATTCCGCTTCGTCACGTGACAAGGGATCCCGGAATTTAATCACAATACAGCAAGAATTACATTACAACATTAATATCAAAATAAAAGGCAAATAATACATATAATATGCACAGAAAACGAACTCTTTTGATACTAAAACAATTTAAGAAAATGAGTTTTGATGCTAAAAATAAAGAAAGTATTATTACACTTTAATATAAATCATATTGTAACATAATTTATAATCTAATTTTCAGACATTACATTTAAAGTATTTTTATCTACGCACATATCGTAAGTCCTCTTTTATGCGTTCAAAACCCGTAGGAAATGACCAGCATTATTGCAACTAATTTTACTATGAAAAGTTTCTTGTCTGTGGTAGTAGGTAAAATTTGTACTGTAATGGTTATAACAGTATAGATTTTGGTAAGGTTATGAGTTTCAAATTTGGAACATGTTCCAAAATTAACACAATTTAAATAGGTCCAATTCTAGGATCAATTGGAACGTCAACTCGTTATATTTTTTAGTACAATATCGTAGGATATTTGAATTTCGAACGACATGAGAATAGGGACTTTATTAGTAGGTATGTCTACAATATGATTTAAAAAATAAACCATTCATATTCGTGACACATGACAGGTTTCTTTTGCCGCCATTTTTGTTGTCAATTCGTCGTATCGTAAGTCGTAATTTGATTTCATTTAGTTCATTTCTTTGTTGAGTTTATTGTGCCACTTATGAAAATTCTGCTTATCCAAGTAGACAACAATTGATTAACATTGATTAAATTTAACATCGTTTGGTGAAATTGGTAGGTACTTAGATATGTTACAGGTAGCGCTGGTACTGGTAGCAATGCAGGTCATTTGCCTTTCGGCTTCTGAACCCATCTTAGAGTACTTATAATATGTGTGTAGATAAAGTATTGTACGCGACTCTGCGTAATTGGCATTACAACACTCGTGTCATCTATTATGAAACTCGCCTTGCGGCTCGTTTCATAAACCACACTCATGTTGTAATGCCTGTCATTACGCAACCGTCACGTAAACTACTATTAACCCTTCGTCTGTGTTGGTATAGGATCCTGACTAGACCGTCGGCTGTGTCTGTTTAGGATCCTTATCATTGCTACTTCTGCCTATTTTCGCGATTCTATGCCGTATCTTTTGAAGATAGGGTTCTAATTTGCTTGTAGAAAAATCTTAAAAATTCAATCTTCCATAGATAACATTCAGTAGTTCGAAACATGGAACCAATTGAGAGCTAGGAGCGTTTAAACTCGGTCACGTGACAGCGATGACGTCATAGTCACACAGACGAGGGGTATAAAATTATGCGAGGCGACACAGACGACGGGTTAAACTACTCGTGATAACCGTTTCTTTCTGTTAACGATTCCCGCAATATAATTATACAAAAACATCATCAAATACTTAATATATGTCCTTGTAAAAGATTATTGAGATTATAAGCTGACATTTGAACAAAGAAAAGATTAATAGCTTCAGCGCCCCGTAAAAAAAACTTAAACATTGAATATAGTAAATAGATATGAACACATTTTTTTCCTTTATTCGTAAAACGAGCAACATGACCAACGTTTTACTAAAAGAAACAAATCTGGTAATCAAAAAATCAAATTCTACGTAGTTGGTCTTATTTCTTTTTTTTTTATTATCCACCTTACTATGATTCCAAAGATTATGAATAACATCGAGGATTTTATAATCAAAACCAACTGTGCAAGACGAAATAACAATGGAACATAGATCTCCAACGCCACATGGTTATCCATTATTTTATCTAAACAACTTTTATTTTTATTTTTTATTGCATAGAGAAGGCAACCGAGCACACAGGCCACCTGATGGTAAGTGGAAACTGTGACCCATAGACATTAGCATAAGACTGCAAATGCGTTGCCAACCCTGAGGACTAAGATGGAATGCCTCTATGCTAGTCATTACACCGGCTGTCTTATCCCCAAACCGGAACACAACAATGCGAACTCTGCTGTTTGGCGGTAGGTTAATGGATAAGATGGTGGTAGCGATCCGGACGGACCCTGCACAGGGTCCTACCACCCGCAAACTTTCCACGTATGTATTATTAATTCATTACGCAGAATTTTCATTTTATCCAAAGGCATTTTATTGAAAGGTAGTCACGAGTCTAACCTAACCTAACTTACGTATAAAGATATCCTCAAAACCTCATTGCTTGTTTCAGCAGAAAATTAGCCTTCGATGAACTTAAATTGGATAAAATGATGGGTTACCTCCAGATCCACTCGAAGTTATTTTTTAAAAATGATTTTTTATCTTTGGCCAAGTAGGTAATTCATAGGACACGCACGAACATGTTACATCCTACTGGAGAGACAGTTAACGGCAAGTCTTCACTTTCTTAATATATATCTTTGTTGACTCAGTTTTTCGTGTTCGCTGTCAAATCTCTGCAAGGGACATTTCTTCTCTCTATTAAGACACGACTTCGAGTCGAGTCTGAGAACAAAGTAGAAACTTGAGAAAGTATCTTGTTAGTGTGGCAATTTGAGTACAACTAAGTTGGAAGTGAGAAGAATACCTGAGTGTGCAACTCGTGTACTCTTTTACTTTCTTTCTGCCTCTCTCTCTGTCTCTTGGTGAGACACAGAACAGTGGGCTTCGGGATCTTCTCGTTTACAGCAAATCCGTGAAATTATTTCTTCTAACTTCAGGAGCTACAGGACCGCCCACACGAGTTGAGGTTAGTGTTCTAATTGTGTTAAGCTGGCTCACATTAATTAAATGGTGCTAGTCTAGTCAACATAATATCAATAAGTTACTTTACTAGGCCCCAGGGCGTAATTTTTCCACAAAATTAAAACTAACCATAGTTGGAGTTAACAGTTTCGAGACAAGCTTTTGCTGTTGACTTTACGTTATTTTGATGGGTGCATTATCTGATCGAGATCAAAGTAACGAATCCCGACTCGGCCGGCCTACGTTAAGTATAGCAGAGATCCTGTTGTGTATAGTAAGTTATTTCTATATATTAATACGTACCCCTCGGTGTTACTTAGCGGTGACAGCTACGCAGTGAATAACTATGACTACATTAGACCACGGATTTTGTTATATTGTATCCCAAAATTCAGCTAGTAACGATGACAAGACTGGTTCCTACTTAAGACGGTAAACAAGGGGGAGTGTTCCGAGGAGCTGTTTGGAATAATTCCTGCCATATCCTTCCGCCTTCGTCGCGACAGAATGTCCACCACCATCACTTAGATGGTTGGCAGTCCACAACTGTGCGTTTCACTCGGAATTTCCTGCCTCGCACACGCAACTAAACTGTAAAATAGTCTGTCGCCTACGGCATTTCCGGATCGTTACGACCTTTAAACCTTCAAGAAAAGAGCGTACTCCTATTTGAAAGGCTGGCAACGCACCTGTGACTCAGTTGTGTTTCAGTTTTCTATTTTTGTGTATTTAGGAGTTCAAAGTTCTTTTATGATAGTGATTTGTGCTTTTTATGCCTTTGTGTTGCACAGTAATAGGAGACTAGAACTTATTTCGTGAATCAGGCATCGTACTTCTCGTTTCAAGTGGACTCGCAGTGGTGCAGAGGTTAAAACTATCTTGACCTCTGTCTTACATACCTATCACCGTACAACCTTGCCTCCAATCTTCCTAGAGGAGATTGGATTGTATTTTATTGTTATATTGATTTATACTTATATATACTTGACACTGGCGAAATCACTTTTTTGTGGAAACGCCATATCCCCGCGGTAGTAGCTGTTCAAGTCGCCGCGGGACAAATAAAATAATAATAATAATAATAAACTTAGGAGATAACATTTTTTGAACATTTTTGGCTATAAATCAAAAAACAAATCACAGAAAAAAATAAAAAAATATCCAGCCCTTTCAAATGCCACCCCATTTGCTTTAATCAAACCTCTTTAACTTGTCAACCCCTATTAAATTAAGTTTTTCTTTTTTACTACAATCAGATGCGGGCAAGCAAGTTGTATAACTATGCCTTTCAACACAGCATTTGTAGTTGCTGAGAAAACCTGCCGTGACATACAGACAGACCACGAAGTCTCACCATAAGGGTTCCTTTTTTACCATTTTGGTAGGTATGGAACGCTAAAAAGATTTGAGTCTAATCGTTCGTTGATCTCCGAGTCACGACACTGCCCTCCTCGTCCTCCTGCCATCGATGTAGCAAAATTTGTTAGGCATAATTGAAATGATTTTCCCAAAGGAAGTGAACCAGTGCTCGATTTGAAGATAGTCGAAGGCATGATTGGACACCGGTTGATCGAAACAGCATATGGCCCTGTTCCCACTATGGCGGACCGGCAATTTTTCCTGATGCTTATGAAGCTGCTCACACGGCATAAGGTGAACAGCTTCATATAAATTGTACAGCCACTAGCCAAACCGGCACAGTGGGAAGGGCGTATCTCACGCACATCGTAGGCTTAAAAATGTATAACAAGATTCCTACAAGCATAAGAGACTGTAGGACCTGCTGAGAGTTTTCGTTAAAACGAATATCTTGGCTCCTTGGAAAAGGCTACCACTCTGTTGAGGAGTTTCTTAGTGAATAGGTACTTAGACAGGGACATATGATATTAATGAATTAATTTAAATGTGACAACACGTCAAATTCCCAAGTGTAGTGACGACTTATGTATTTGCCATTTCATGTGATTACAAGTTCAACATGACATTGGATTTGAAATAAAACGACAGGTGAAAAATCAATATAATTTATTTGTTTTTCAGCGTCTTCTGCAACTTCAACAAGGGCGCGTTCTTGCTTTTCCTCTTCTCTCGCTTCAGTTCCCCCGACTGTATCGCTTTCTTCATAACCTAAAATAAACGAAGAAATTAAGAAATATCAAAGGACGAGTTTAGGTATTAATTTTTGGCTCTCATCAACCCGGATTCCCTCATAGATGCTGGAGGATACGAGGGCTGTTTGATAAGTCGTAATAAAAAGTAAAAAAGATTTTCTTTATTAAAACAATTTACATTGATTTCTCAACATAGTCTCCTTTGAGGGCCAAACACTTGTTCCAGCGAGTTTCCAATTTTTGTATCCCCTCCAAAAACAGATTTTGTCTAGGTCTTCAAAAGCGTTTACACCTGCGAGGCAGTCCTCATTTGTCAAAAAAAATTGCCCTCGAAGACATCTCTTTAGATTTGGGAATAGGTAATAATCGCACGGAGCTAGATCCGGTGAATACGGAGCATGCGGAACCAGCTCGAAGCCCAACTCGTGGATTTAGGCCATTGCAATAGTTGACGTGTGCACTAGGGCATTGTCTTGATGAAAGAGGACTTTCTAGGGGGACGTCGTTTTTCCAACAATTCGGCATTAAAACGGTCCAATAACTGCCAGTGATAGTCTTTCCGTTTTCCAAGTAATCAATCATAATGATTCCATCGCCATCCCAGAAGACTGTCGCCATCACCTTCCCAGTCGACAAAACAGTCTTGGCCTTCTTTGGGGTACGTTCACCAGTCGCCATGCATTGTTTTGATTGCTGTTTTGATTCAGGTGTATAATGATGGACCCAAGTTTCGTCCACAGTGACAAATTGACTCAAAAAATTTCGAGGATTACGCTTCATCATATCCAAACACAGTTTTGAAATTCGCTTTCTTTCGCGTTTTTGTTCGATTGTCAATAAACGTGGCACCCATCGTGCAGATAAGTTTGTCATACCCAAATCTTCATGCAGGATTTTATGTACTCGCTCAGATGTCTGTGTTCTCAGCTATTTCACGAACCTTCACTCGGCGGTCGTCGAGTACAATATTATGGACTTCTTCAACAACATCCTCAGTAGTGACTTCGATTGGGCGACCAGAGCGAGGAGCATCAGATGTGCTTGACCGACCACGTTTAAAATCATTTATCCAGTTATACGTCTGCCACGTTGGTGCGTTAGTGCCATTAACAGAATCAAGTTAAATTTTTATTGTGGCAGCGCTGCAACCCTTCATAAAAAAATGTTTTATAACGGCACGAAATTCAGATTTTTCCATAGTTGTTGAAAATTTACGAGTGATCACAGTTAAACAATGGTTATACTGACAAAAACTTGTTTATTTTTGCTGAATTTTTGACAGTCTATATTTGAAAGATTGTGCCTACCAGTGTTAATGCCATTAACCAGAAAAAAGTTTTAGAAATAGTTTTTAAAAGGACTTATCAAACAGCCCTCGTATTTTAATTGAAACATCTGTAAATTGTTTTATTTCACCAAACTGGCCCAACAGAGGTGTGTTCATGGCTACCTGCAGGGCGTTGTCGGCCTCCGGCGCGGGCGGCGCGTTGAGCGCGGGGTACTTGAAGGAGAACCCGCGCGGGAAGGCGGGGCGCGCCAGCGCGGCCGCCAGCTGCTTGCGCTGCCGGCTGATCGCGCGGTCCAGGCCCGCTGATACCTCCTTTACTGGCCTGCGGAGGGGAATGGGTTTAATCTACGAGTAAACTGTAACTACAGATACAAACTTCTGACATTACGTCGACCCCTACTTTCTGGGATGCTGCCTCTTAAAGGTGTCTTCCCACTACACCGTACCACCGTAGTATAAACGTATCAGGCAAGGAACGTAATTTGAAACTTATTATTATTAAAATCTTGGTCGGTGACGGAACGGTCTATTGGGGTGTGTGTACTGTATATTCCGAAAATAGTTTTTTCCAAGTAGCGATTAATACTATTCGCATATTTTCCCACTATATTTATTTTCCCCTTCTTCCCCACTACTCATCTATCATAAATAAGAGGTAGGTTTAGGTTAGGTTAGCTTTGCAGCAGGCCCGGAGAGCCAAAACCACCCAGAAATAAGAGCTCCGCCCACGCGGAGCTCAGTCGACTCTGTTAAATTTATTTTTATATAAAAAAATAGGTCACTTGAGTTCGCAGAGCTGTTCAGTTGAGCAGTGGAGAAGAAGGGAAAATAAATGCACATGCATGTGTTCGAATGTTCGAACACCCGAGTGTGTAATTGCACAAAAGATCCTAAAGGGTCAAAGTGTATCCGAAAGAGCCCATCTGTAAGATAAGATAAGATCCATTTCGATTAGCAATAATAGTTATCATTGTAGATATAATAGGTACAATATACTCCATCGGTTTAGGTACTTAAATAAATGTATACAAACCAAACCACGTGGCTCCTTTAAACAGCCAATCAAAACTGTTTGGTCGAGCTTTGATCGAGATGTGTTCTATTGGCTGACCAACTATGTCACGTGGTTTTTTGTTTACATTTATTTAAGCACCTAAAAGTAATGGAGTATAGTGTTCGCTACTAACATTTGAAACGTTGTTAGATTTGGTAAATTAAAAATTGATATATTTCGTAATATGTTCAAAATAAAAAAGTTTGTAGACACATTTTTCATATTTTATAAACAAATTTGGTTGTATGGAGGGGATAGGAGGCTATAGTAATCGAACGTATCGTAGCTTGAACCTAGTCAGCGACTCACGCGTCCTCGTCGTCGACGATCATGTCCATCTCCCTGGCCGCCCTGTCGCGCCAGCCCTGCGCCTGCGCGGCGCGCGTCTTCTGCAGCAGCAGCGCGTCCAGCGCGCGCGCCAGCTGCACCGGCGCCTTCAGGGCGTCCAGGCCCAAGGGGGGGACTGGGAACGTAGGCAGCTCCGACTCTGGACACAACGGGAAAATAATACTACCGTTTTTAAATCGAAACATATTGTATTATATTTAACTGTAGGATATAGTTCACGTCAGGGTCACCAATGTAGGAAGAGAGGATAATACAGAGATCCCTACACAGGTAGATGTGATGCCTGAGATCTGAACTCCATTGAGATGAAGTTGGAAGATATATATAAATCAACTGACTGAATGAATTATAACAATATGTGACTCACTTTTGTTGAGCGTGAGGCAGAGCTTGGCGTAGCGGAAGGCTTCCTCGGGCTCCATCATGAGGATGGTCAGCCCTTCTTTGTTGGCGCGCGCCGTCCGCCCGCTGCGATGGACATAGTTCTGCAGACAAAATCACGTCTTATAGTCACACTCAGAATTAACTAATGACGGTTAAAGGCCCAGCCACACCGGATGCGAGCGCGTGGACGTGACGTGCGCGTGCGCTTTCCACTGCGTTGTATAGTATTAATTCTTATACATTTCACTATACAAGTAGTATTGTACAAGTTTATTCTTTATTAGTTGTAATGGTGTGATTGACTCATGTATAAGTAAGTTGATAAATCAGCTTAGCAGAAGATACTTAGATATGTACTTTTATATTTTAAGATAGTGGGTGCAAGTGCAAGTCATGTTTTTCATTTGTATTACTTGCAAATATCTAAATTTAACGTCTCAGTTACGTACGTACCTTCGTACTTACAGTACCTACAGTAAAGGTAATTTTAGTTATAAGAATGAGTTCATTTGTTATTATACGTTTAATATAGGAAACTATAAGTCTATTATTAAGACTCAGGAGCAAAAATAACGAGTCAGAGTGCGTTTTTCATACTAAAAAGGCTATTGCGAAGCCTTGGTTCCTCGCCAGGGAATGCTTTTAGTGAAATCTGATGATGAATACCCCGAGCATTGATACAGGACTTCCAGAGTGCCTAGGATACCCAACTGAAGAAATCTGCGGTTAACTCCGGAATTGTGCATGTTCAGAGAAACATCTAAAATGGCAATAAAATGTAGGAAATCCAAATGCTGACCCAAACTCTCCCGCTGTGGTGTTAACTGATTGTGCGATCAGTTAGGTATCTTAAGAACTTTTGACCTCCTCTATTGAACCTCGCAGTATTCACCATTAAAACTCACTCAAAACAACCCCTGGCGAGGAACCAAGGCTTCGAAATAGTCTCGTTTGTATGAAAAACGATTTGTTTTGGTCCTAAAAAAAAAACTATCTGTACAGGGTTTTTACAAGAATTAAAATAAATACAATATCTCAAAAACCGTGCTACTTTGCATAATAGTAAACGGTGTTAAAAATGACCCTTACTATCATATAAAACCACTACACCAGACTGCCAAACACCCTGTATACAGCGTGTAAATTTCATACGGGCATATATTTTAACAACAGTTAGTATACACCCCAATTAACGTAAAAACTTGTGTAACAGAAACATTAGTTGTATTTTATTTTTTCTTACTAATTAATTCAGCAAGCAATGTATGCGTCACACATTACAATTAACGCACCTACGTAAACGTCATGTCATGAATTACGGTACGTCATTTGTTTACTAGTTACGTAAATAAAAGTCAAAATAAAGATCATTAATTTATCCGTTTTAAATTTAATTATTTAATCGTGGCGGTTAACTCGCCTGAGATACTTATTTTCCACATGTCGTCCTTGCACTTGGATACAGGCGACGCAACGACGATTGATGGACGCTCTCACACTTCGTAAATTCGTTTCTCGAAGTTTTTCAAAAACTTCTGTTATTTTCTCCCTCAGCTGCTCTACTGATGTTCGAGGCTGCGAGTAAACCTCGTTTTTCACAGCCCCCCATAGGAAAAAATCCAACGGCGTTAAATCAGGGCTTCTAGGGGGCCATCGCCGGGGGCCGAACCTCCCAATCCATTGATTGCCAAACATTGAGGTTAATGCAGTCCGCACGCGAGTTGACGAATGTGCGGGAGCCCCATCCAGCTGCAACCAAGTCTGTACACGTTCTTCAGCTGGTAGAGAGTTAACATACTCTGCTAAAGGGCCATTTATGAGCTCGATGAATTTGTCTCCATTAAGATTACCATCGATAAAAATAGGTCCGATGATGCGGTCTCCGTGTATTGCTGCCCAAACATTTAATGACCATCGATACTGGTGGCCTGATTCCTTTAGGAGATGTGGATTTACCTGCGACCAGTAGTGACTGTTCCTTTGATTCCAAATACCATTTCTCGTAAACGTGCTTTCGTCGGTCCATATTATTTTGGACAGGAATTCCTCATCACTGTGTTGTTGGTGACGTATCCACTCACTAAACGCTACGCGTGGCAACAAGTCCCGTGGTAATAAAGCGTGAGCCTTTAAGAACTTATACGGCCGTTGCCTGTCCTTTTTCAAGACGTTGTGAACCGTCATATGGTTTAGATTAAACCTTCGTCCCGCTTCTCTGGTGCTGCTCTCCGGGTTTGAGGAAAAATGTTGTAAAATAGTTTCTTCTGTTTGTGCCGGCAGACGGGAACTATTTTCTGATCTCCCAGTCAGGGTCAAACCATCGCGAATACGCTGTAGAGCATTGATGATGACTCGTGGGTTTCGTGGAGTTCGACGGTTAGGAAATTGCTCTCTGTAGATTTCTAATGCTTGTCTCCCACTTTGTCCAGCTTCACCATATGCCAATATCATGTCGGCTAGTTCATTAGCACTAAAATTCGACGGTCGCGGCATTTTCGAAAACAATCTTATTGCTTTGTGACAGCGGCGTCACGACAAATTATGTCACGTAAAAAATGCAACCAATGAGTTCGTTCATTTACTTATTATTTTGTTGCGTTTATCGCAGCTTTTATTCTTGTAGGTCGAATAAAAGAAAAAAACAACGGGACTATGACAACGTAATTGTAATACTACCTATACCTATTACCTTTATGGTCTTTGATAATTATGTTATCTTCATGACTCAGTATGAAAGTGTCAGATGCGTAACGTCAAGAGTATTTCAATGCAGTTTTCAATGTAAACAATGTTAAGTGCTAATGATATCGCAAATGATATGCTGCCACCACCACCTGCTTGGAATGCATGACGATTTTTGTATGCAGTGATTCGTGAAGATTCACTTCGTGTATCATAGGAACTTTAAACTGTGAGTGTCTCTCCCATCAGACAATAATTAATAAATAACGACAAAATCTACCAAATTTTTCAATTTAGGAAGGATATTCTTAATCAGTTGTGCTTTATGCACGTAGCATCATTTAATAATAAATTCGTGGTCATTGGGCCCTTATTGACTACTAAAAAAGAAAAAACAGTTTTGTGCAAGGAAGTTGCACGCGATACATTGCTCCTGAGACAAACTTTAAAAAATTAACTACGCTTTAATAATAAAAGTTAGTAACAAAATAACTTTCTCACATGATTTGTATGGTCGTTAACTACGTCTGATTAAAATATATGCCCGTATGAGATTTACACGCTGTATAAAGTAAGTATGTTACCTCAGCTGTCCTGGGCACCTGGTAGTGGATGACGTGGTCCACGTTGGGTATGTCCAGGCCGCGCGCAGCCACGTCTGTCGCGATCAGGACGCCGTGGGGGTCGTCGCGGAACCTGACGACCTTCATACTTATTGCTGCCATATTGTCTCAAACAATTAAATACCCTGACAATGAATTGGTCGTTATCAAGGATCGAAAATATAACCCTGTTCCGTACAGAAGAGACTTGCTTATGATGTTAATAAAAAATAAAAATATTGGTATTTAAAATTTATAATACCATAATTTATTCGGCGTCAATTTTATTAATGAATGACACCAGAATGGTAATAGGAAAAAAACACTTTCGACAAAGAAAAACACTGGCCAATTTATATTCAAACTAGCGGACGCCCGCGACTTCGTACGCGTAGAATTAGTTTCCCAGTACTCCCCCTTTCTTTCCCGTTGGGGGTCGATTTTCGGAAAATCCTTTCTTAGTGCTCACTTACATCATGAAAGGAACCCCTGTACCAAATTTCAAGTTTCTAGGTACAGTAGTTTCGGCTGTGCGTTGATATGTCAGTCAGTCAGTCAGTCAGTCTCTCCTTTTATATATTTAGATTAGATATTTCACCTGTGAGTCTACAATGACGTGTATTTAGGATCCAATTATGAGTTGAAAAAGCTAGTTCACAGTCTACAGATGTCGTTGGGGCATATTTAGTCATTGACATTGGTATACTGTGTGTGTGTGTGTGTGTGTGTGTGTGTGTGTGTGTGTGTGCGTTTGTTTTGAAATGATATGAAATGCCATCGGTGATCCACAATACGACGGTCTTGCGAAGACCGAGGGAACCAGTGGGTAGCCAAAAACCGGCCACAGCGCCGTGGAAATCCTGGGGGAAGGCCTATGTCCAGCAGTAGACGTCCTTATCTGATATGAAGATGATGATCACAGCCCGGATTTTTCATGGCAAAACAAAACACTATCGTAATCTGGCTAGTGATAGAAACATCATTTTATCGATATCGAGTATTATTTATAAAAGCTGTGCTCGAACGAAATCCTGATTATGAAAGTTTACGAGATATATCTGAAAATTGTACTCAAACTGAAAATTATACCAATTACAATGAATTTTATAAATTTGCTCCCTTGACGTCAAGTGAAGTTGAACGTACATTTAATATATATAAATGGCGTTATAGTAATAAACGAATCTGTTTGCTCCCAGATAATGTCGAAAAAATAATGATTATCTACTCCTATCACCATTACACGAATAAAACGCCATGTGCTGCTGTGTGTACTAAAGTGGATTCATCATCATCATCATTATCAGCCGCAAGACGTCCACTGCTGGACAAAGGCCTTCCCCAAGGTTTTCCACAAAGATCGGTCCTCTGCTGCTGCCATCCAGCGGTTTCCCGCGACCTTTATCAGATCGTCAGTCCACCTTGTGGAAGGTCTGCCAACACTTCGTCTCCCGGTTGCGGTCGCCACTCTAGAACCTTTCCGCTCCAACGGCCATCAGTCCTACGAGCAATGTGCCCCGCCCACTGCCACTTAAGGTTTGCAATCCGGTGAGCTATATCGGTTACTTTAGTTCTCCTGGGAATCTCCTCATTCCTACTATATATGTTTCAACTATATATGTTTCTTTATGTTGTATAGGTATGTTATTTTATTTGGTCACGTTTTTTATTCTATTACACAATTATCAACATCGATAAAATGATGTTTCTATCACTAGCCAGATTACGATAGTGTTTTGTTTGCCATGAAAAATCCGAGCTCTGATGATGATGTATGAAATATACTGACTTCTCGAGGTTGGTGAGCCGCTGTCGCTGCGGCATGCTGGCGTGCAGCGGAAGCGGCTTGCACTTCAGCAGGGAGAACAGCTGCGCTAGTCTGTACACACACAAACACGACCAATTCAAATAAAATTACTGCTATCAGCATCTGACAATAGAAATAGAAAGAACAATAGTATAACAGTTCCACGAAACCGCGGAGTGACGGTTATCACCAGTGACGGGAAAAACGATGCAAAATTTTTACAAAACTTAACAAAACTTCGATAAGACGTTAAACTGTCGTGCTCCTATTTATTTAGGAGTAACTGGCCAACACGGAGCGCACTGACTAAATGTAAGTACGGTCTGATTGGGACAGCTGGTGCCAGGACAGGGTATCAGCTCAGGGCGGCGGCGGAAGAACGTCTCGCACGTCAACGACGGCGCCCACGAGCCGAGTCAGCAGGCTCACTGTTCACCCACCAACCCGCACTGGACGAGCGTGGTGGGTTAATCGTCCAATCCCCTCAAAACATGAAACGCAAAACAAAACCAAGGCCCCTAGTGCCCGGTGGTTCCAGGGGTGCTGCCGATGACGGTACGCAGTATTTCCCTGGAACAGGGGGTGCGAAGAATCCCCGGGCGTTGTTATTATCAAACCGTTTAACGACCAAAGCAAAGAATACCGGACAAAAACTGAATATATTAACTTATAACGTGCGTACACTAAGAACTGACGAACGTATTTTGGAATTAGAGAACGCGCTTAGCACTATCTCGTGGGATATTGTCGGTCTGTCTGAAGTGCGAAGAGAAGGAGAGGACATCATTGAGCGCGAAGAAAACATATTCTTCTACCACGGACAAGCCGGTGGCCAACGCGGAGTAGGCTTTATGGTCGCTAAACGTTGGAAAGACAACATCATAGAATTCATTGCCTACTCTGATCGGATTGCTGTGCTTAAGTTCCGCATCACTGATAAGGAAAACCTCAGTGTCGTCCAAACTTATGCTCCAACGTCATCGCACTCAGACGATGAAGTTGAAGAGTTCTACGACCAATTAAACAAAGCCTGCGATGAACATCACAGTGCTTGGAACATGGTGCTAGGAGATTTTAACGCTAAGGTTGGGACTAGAAATGAATTGGACAACGACCATATCATAGGACCATATGGGTTAGGTAACCGAAATGAACGTGGTTCTCGCCACATCCAATTCGCTTTTGGACAAAATCTTAGTCTTTGCAACACATTTTTCTTCAAAAAACCACATCGTCGATGGACTTGGATATCACCCAGCGGCGAAACCAAAAATGAAATAGATTACGTTTTAACATCAACCTCTAATAAGCAAATAGTTGAAAATGTAGGAACTATCAATAGAATACAATTTAGTTCCGACCATAGACCAATTCGTGTACGATTATCATTCAACACCAAATTACACCGAAAACGTAAAATGTTAAATAAAATTAAGCAACTCGATAAAAATTCCCTCCTTTTGAACAAAGATCAGTTTAACTTAGAATTAAAAAACGCTTTCGACCTATTAAAATTAGACTCAAAACCAATTAATAACCAAAATACAGAAATAGAATATCAAAACCTAGAAAAGTGTATAAAAACAGCAACAAGTAAAATTAGAATGCAAAACCCAAAATTAAAGAAATTATCAAGTATTAGTCTTGACCTTATCACGCAAAGAGAGGAACACAGATCAAATGTCACGAGTCCAGAATATAGATTATTAGATAGAAAAGTAAAGAGAAGTATAAGGAAAGATATCAGGCACTATAATAATACATTAATACAAGTAGCAATAGATAGAAACCGCTCATTAAAACATGCAAAACAGGGAATAATGAAGGGAAAGTCATGGATATCAGGCCTACGCGATGATAGAAGTGTGAGACAGGGAAGTCGGGAGAAGATAATGGACATATGCACAAATTATTATAAAAAACTTTACTCGGACCACAATAAAACAACCACGTCCTCACCTATTGTAGGCTACTCCTGCCCTGATGCTATTCCGCCCATAACTGGCCACGAAGTTCATCTCGCAATATCTAAGATGAAATACAGTAGGAGCCCTGGCGAAGATGGCATCACGGCGGAAGTGCTGAAAATAGGCGAACCCTCACTTTTACCTCACATCACAAATTTTTTCAACCTCCTTTTAAAATCGGGTACATTTCCGAAAAACTTCTGTCATTCTAATATAATCTTACTCCACAAGAAAGGCGACAAATCTGATTTAAATAATTATCGACCCATCAGCCTTGTCTCACATCTCTACAAGGCCTTCATTAAAGTAATCGAGAATCGCATTGCCGGTCAACTAGACATCAACCAGCCCCCTGAACAAGCGGGATTCCGCCCTGGACTTTCCACGACCGACCATTTGCAAACCCTAAACCAAATATTAGAGAAGTATCATGAATTCAACAAACCGCTATACCTGGCCTTCGTCGACTACTCCAAAGCTTTTGACAGTATTACGCACCCATCAATATTTGCCGCATTAGAGAACCAGGGCATAGAATCCACGTATATACAACTGATTCGCAATATTTATAATTTTAGTACCGCTGGCATCAAATTGCAATCTTCTGGGCCATCGTTTTCAATAGAAAAAGGCGTCAAGCAAGGTGATCCGCTGTCTCCAAAGCTGTTCACCAGTACCCTTGAACACGTCTTTCGTAAACTGGCGGCTGAATGGAAGGAAAAGGGTATTCTTGTTGGCGAGAGAAAGCTATCAAACTTGCGCTTTGCTGACGACATTGTTCTATTTTCTTCCTCAGCTACAGAGCTCAGGCTCATGCTACAAGACCTTAGCAATGCAAGCCGAGAGGTCGGACTGTCGATGAATGTGTCAAAGACCAAGCTTATGACCAACAGCACCAATAATAGGATAGAAGTGGATGGGGAAGGAATTCAATATGTCCATGAGTATATCTACCTAGGCCAAATAGTCTCCTTCCAGGCTAGACAGGATAAAGAGGTCACCAGACGTACTGAAAATGCCTGGAGGAGCTACTGGGCTATGAAGGATTACATGAAGGGCAACCTTCCAATGGCGCTAAAGAAAAAGCTCATGGACATGTGCATTCTTCCGATCCTCACTTACGGTGCACAGACTTGGTCTTTGACGAACATTCAGATGTCCACCCTTAAGGTTTGCCAGAGAGCCATGGAGCGTAGTATTCTGAGCGTTAAGCTTACAGATCGCGTCCGAAACACAATACTACGCTCCAAAACCCGAATTTCTGACGTAGCTCAAACAGCCGCCAGACTCAAGTGGGACTGGGCCGGTCATATTTGTCGCATGCCAGATACCCATTGGGCAAAAACCACCACGAACTGGATCCCACACGACAGAATTCGGCGTCGCGGCAGACCTAGGCGCAGATGGCGAGATCAGCTCGACGCTTTTAGAAGGGACTGGCAGGAGGTTGCACAAGACAGGGATGCGTGGAAGGACGAGAGGGAGGCCTTTGCCCAGCAGTGGGACACCGTAGGCTAACAAATAAAAATAAAAAAAAAATAACAAAACTTACATTACAGCCATGAAACAATTAATAATCCTTATACCAAATCAGAGACTCTGATATGGAGTTAAATTGAACACTAATCTACCAATATTATTCTTATTTTTTAATAATATTGTTGTTTGTTTGTTAAAGTTTTGCATCGTTTTCCCCGATCACTGGTTATCACTTAAACATGCGGTGTGAAATTCCGCCGTTTCACATAGACATACAGGTGTACTCTTTTGTCAAAAGCCGGTAACGCATCTGCGATTGCTCTGCTGTAGCAAATCTCACGTGACCATGGCTCAGGTCAGGGTCTCTGTCGCGCCTGGGGGGCGGCGTGGTCAGAGTGGCCAGTCTCACCGCTTGACGCATCCGATGGCGTTGCAGAACACGATGCTGCGCCCGGGGTGGGTCCGCAGCAGGTAGTACAGGTAGGCGTCCTTGTGCTCGAAGGCGCACGCGATCTTGCACTCCGTCAGGGTCTCGGCCGTGCCTGGGGGGAAAGGTCTTGAGTCAGAGTGGAGACCACAATATGGACCGGTCCCTTTATTTTAAAAAAACTTTACAAGTGTTCTTACTTTTACTTGTTTTGGGGACGTCAGAATGAAATAAAACGAAAACGTATCTAAATATTTAACTTTTAATGAGTTTTACTGTTTTAAGTTAGGAGCACCATCTAGGGGCAAAATTTTATGACAGGTAGGGAGTTCCTATATCGATAAACTCAACTTTTTTTTTATGGCATAGAGAAGGCAAACGAGCACACAGGCCACCTGATGGTAAGTAAGTACAAGACTGCAAGCCTAAACTGCAAATGCGTTGCCAACCCTGAGGACTAAGACGGAATGCCTCTATGCTCGTCATTACATTGGCTGTCTTATCCCCAAACCGGAACACAACAAAATGCGAACACTGCTATGTGACTATCGATGTTTTTCCATATACTAGTGATCTCCCTACCTGTCATAAAAAATTGCCCCTGGATTCCCATGTCTCCTAATTACAGATTGCTTGGGGAAGGTAAGGTTAGGATATAAGTGTAAGTACTTTTGTAATTTCGGATTGTGTGTGGGATCGAGAACACTGAGGTTACCATGACATTGTTATACAGTTGAGTTTACGGTGAGAGAAAGAGACAGAGCTATAGCTGTGTCCCTTACACTCGTCTTAAACTGAATTGCTTCGCCATGTCACGGTAACCCTGAATCTAATAGTGACAAGTGGCAATAAAAGTTCTGGTTAAATGGATGGAGTTCGAAATTTAGACATGACAAGGCGATAAAAAAAAAGATTTTTTTATACGTAATTGGACAAAAATTGCCATAAAACTGTAAGAATTATTTTATCGTAGCTTATTCTTTGAAGCGAAAACTGCCAACGAACAGAGAAGCCGCCGAGCGGGTTGTTGGGACTGTAAGTATTAATAGTTATTGTGAACACCATTTAACCACTGACCGAGGTTATCAGCTGTGATGTCGACGACCTTGGGCTCGCTCATGCCGACGAGGTCGACCAGCCGCTTTATCTTCTGCGCCGGAGTCATCTTCTCGATCTTGCGGTTGATGATCTTGCCGCGTTTCGTCACCTGCCAGAGCAAGATCAAGGTCATTGGTGCAAAGGTTATTAGAAGAATATATTGTTTTCATTGTAGTCTTGAGGATGCAAATGTCTATGGGTCACAGATGCCACTTACCATCAGGTTGCTTGTGTGCTCGTTTCTTTCTCTATGCCGTAAAAAACTGTGTCTATGCGAAACTGCTGAAGTGATTTTAAATGAATTTGGTATTGTAATGGTTCTTTTATCACGTTTTGTTGGACCAACTGCGACTACACTTGTATTTAAAGACTTTTATTATGGCAATGACAATTGCACATCATTTTTTTGAAATCGGTTTTTCTTAGTAGCAAAATTTCTTCCCGAATTAAGTTCTCACAGTCGTATTTTATTCCTGACGCGTTTTTTCCTGTTGTATGGATTCCCTTTCTATCAATAAATTTCATAGTTCCGACGGAGCTCAACCTTTGCGGAGCTCTTATATCTTGTACTTTGGCCCTTCTACGATCTACCTATTTCAAACTGGGAAATATGAAACAGGAAGATTGGGAAAATATGCGAATATAAATTTTGCGTCAGAGAAGAAAATAACATAACAAGCGCCTACCTTCTTCCCTCTCATGTGCGAAGGTAAATCGTGCACGAGAGTGAGCGTGGCGGAGAACACGAAGTTCTGGCGAGCGCTGCGCTGCGCGTCGTCCGAGTTGAGCCGCTCCAGCAGCAGGTTCAGCTCCTCGAAGTGCCCGCGCTCCACCATGCGGTCCGTCTCGTCGATCGCTAGGAACCTAAATCACATCATTACATAACCTACCTGTAAATATACAGGTGGAAACAAGAGACGTAATCAGAACTGTAAAAGACTTGATTTGAAATTCAAATGTCAGTACGATATCAAAGGTCAACAAAAACCATGCTCTTGGTGCAACTTATTCATATTGTTTTAAAATCAGTATCAATTACCAAGTAAGCACAAGTGATTTCTAGTTACGTCTCCTATTTCACCCACTATACATATCAAGGCACAATCTCACAGAAATTAAGTTATAGGTGTACAAAGTAATTCCGAAGGTAGGCATGAGGTGCAGCGGTGAGCCGGGTGAGCTATGGCTATCAATAACTTCGACTAGTTACTGTTTTATTTTATTTTATTTACTTCAAAATAATTACACAGCATAACAGTAAAACACTACAGCACTGTGAATTACATACTAAATATAGGTTAACAAAACGGTAATAATAACACAATAAACATAATATATGACATGACATTATAATTAGATAGTAGGAAAATATTATTTACACCGATGAAACACGGGCATCTTCTCGCATAACTTCAAACATTCAATACTCACAACCTTCCATCCGCTGGCAAATACATCAAAATCTGGGGCAGACTCTGCAAGCGTGTTCAACAAATGCAAAGCGTGAACCAGAGGTTCTGTTGCCTTCTCACGACCCTACCACGGCAGAAACTAAGCTTTAGGCTTGTACTATCAAAAAAAAAAAAAAATCAAAAACATTTATTTCGGACATAATCCATAGTTTGTTAGTAGGCAACACATACAAAAATAAAAACTTAATTCTAAGGTTAGGTAAAACAAAACACAAAAAACAACAAAAAAAAAAAACCCTCACATCAAAAGCGACGGGGCATCGCCGCTGCTGGAACGTGCAGGCTTACCCAGTGCTGCAGCAGGGGCGAGTCCCAGCGCTGGGTCAGAGTGCTCAGGACGCTATTCGGGCTGGAGCGAACCCTATTTAAAAGGGAAGCACATCGCTTCCTGATAATTGAGTGGAAGCTATCAACCTGCGCCTCGGCGAACATAGCGGAAGCGCTGCACCACCGCGGCAGCCCGAACAGCAACCGAAACGCATCGTTATACTGAACGCGCAGAGCGCTGTATGCACGCCGCGTATACTTAACCCACAGACTGCAAGTGTAGAAGGTCTGGCAAAATGATTTAAATAATGCTATTTTGACTTCCCCACCACAATGTCGAAATCTGCGAGCCAGCATATTGCACCGCACACACAACGCCCTGCGTTCTCTATACATATTCAATTACTATATATATTCAATTTCAATTACTAACCTCAGTCTTTAACCAATTAAGAACAGAGTATGAATAATGTAGCGAAGGATCATGGTGACTTTGGGTATCCAGAGTGGACATGTTGTACTCACTTGACGCTGGGCAGCTGCTGCAGATGCGCATTGGTGTTGGCGAGCTCCCACAGGCGGCCCGGCGTGCCCACCACCAGCTCGGGCGAGGCTCGCAGCTCGCGCTCCTGCTTCACGGCCGCCATGCCGCCCACGACTGTCGCGATGCGGATGCCTGGAGAAATATACGCGAGCTCAACTATAGCGGTCTGAACACAACGGGACGTTATTAGTAATCTTCGTTTTCCGGAGGTACACTTTTTAAAATACCAGGGAGATTCTTGGCTAAGGAAGTGGAGAAGATGATGAAAGTCAGTCAAACCAAATATATTTTGTGTATACAAGCCTTTTTACCTCCTGATACAACACATTGGTCATCTTCTGTCTTATTTGAGCATAGTAACTCAACCCTGGTCTTGTCTTGTCCTTGCCTGAGTATTGGGTGATAGAATGGAGAAGAGAACGATGGGGTCTGCTCTTCCTCATTCTTTAATTATTATACATGTTTTTTCCTCATCTTCAATAGAACTTCAATAAACATTACAAAAATTTCCGACGTAACGTACCTGTGTATTTAGCGACAGCCTTCAGATGTTGGCTGATCTGCATTGCCAGCTCCCTGGTGGGCGTGACGATGAGGGCGTATAGCGGAGATCCAGTTCTCACCGTCTCACTGCCCGGCAACTCAATGTTGTCTATCACTTTCACACACCCAATGCCTGAGGGAAAAGCGAATCATAAAGTCCTAAAACCACAATAAAACTTTACTGTGGAGCATATTATTACCACATTATCAGCAAAGTAAACATAAGATCTCCATTTTTTTTTAACCGCCTACAATATTTAGATAAAAATTGAACATGACAGTTTTCTGATAACCATCATTTTTAAAACATATTCTTTACCTTGTTCCTCAGTTTCTTCACCCTCTACTTCATCCTGACTGTCAGTTTCTTCACCACTATTTTCCTTTTTATCTCCTCTTGAATTTTCACTATCCTCATCATCTGATGACTTATCTTCACCATCAAATATATCTGAAAGATGCACATAGTCTGCACTATCATCACTATCATTGCCCTCATCAGCTGATGCCTCTTTCTTTTTTATAGGAACTTCTATTTCTTCTATAAACTGGTCATTATGAGCTCCTTCATCATCCTCTTCATCATTATCTTCACCACTACTATAACCATCTTCGGATGATTCTTTTACTTCTTTTTTAATATTTTTATTATTTATTTTCCTTTTAACTTGTTTTATGTTAACTTCTGGCTCTTTTTTCTTCTTGTTTGAGATCTTTTTGTATGGTATATCGTAGACATCTACTCCTTTGGCTAGTGCTTTTTCTTTAAGCTTCATGATGCCTGTGAGGATTGGAAGCCCAAATGCTAGTGTTTTACCGCTGCCAGTTTCTGCTGCCCCCAAGATGTCTCTGCGGCCTGGAAAAATACATTTAATCATGAATAATTTTAAAACATTTCGGTTTCCTAAATCAATTTCTACCTTGACTGCAAAAATGCAAACCCATTATCAATAAAAATAAAATGGGATAAGCAGTTTGCTCTCTAAAAATGTAATCTATTCTATTTATAAATATAGTTCACACAATTCTTTATCTTCATATCAATTGGTGGTTATAGTAGACCCAGAGATATTCAAGACAGAAGAAGGGATATGCTGACTTCCCTTATATTTTTACTTTTAATCAAAAGTTTTCGTACATTGACAAATGATAATTAGATTTAATCATTGAGTAGTAATAATAATGTTTATAAAAAAAATACCGTGGATAGCAGCAGGAAGTGATAACTGCTGAATCTTTGTAGGCTGCTTGAAGCCAAGTTCAGTTAGTGCTTTCATAATCTCCTCCGGCAGCTTGAACTCTGCCCATGGCAACATATCTTCTGGAGTTAACTCTGACTGTTCATCCATTGCATGTGAACCAAGTCTTCTAACACTTTTGGTTTGCTTCTTCCCGTTTTTAATAATTTCTTTTACAGACGATTTTTCACCCTCATTTGTAAGTGACGGTTTAACAAAATCACATGTTTCAACCACAAAACCACTGCTAAGTTTAACTTTTTTATTAGATTTGATGTCCTTTTTTATTGATCCATTGCTAAGTTTGACTTTTTTATTTGGTATTTGTTTTTCAGTTGCTTCACTGACTGTTTCAGTATTTTTTCTCTTCTTTTGTTGTTTTTTCTGGAATTTTGCGTAATAACTTTGGTAAAGGTAGTTGGTCATTAATTCTACTATAAAGAATAGAACAATTTAAAAAGGAACCGGTACGCAGCACTAGAGATAAATAAGACAGGTATTAGTATGAATTAAGCAAATAATAGCCAATAACATACCTTTTTATTGCGTGGTTTATCCTTGTCAAGACTGTAGCTCGTACACTCTTCTAGTCCTATAAATCCCTGCAAATTATCCCCCAGAGACGCCGGAAAGCCTTCCAAGGCTACGGACTCCCATTTCAAGTTTTGTAACTTTTTACTCATGGTTTTAAATTATATATTTACCCGCTGAACGAGTTATAACCTCAAACAACAACGTGAAATTGACATTTCTCGTGACGTTTCCTTATAATCTGTATGCACAACCACAGTATGTCTAAACCAAAACGTCAAAACCGGTAAATCGCTAGACTTCTATTGTCGTTGAAAGAAATTCTTTTTCCATGTGTTCTTTTTTTTATTTCTATGTAAGGGCTATTAGCTTGAAAAATATTAAAAATTTAACTGAAAGGTTAATGTACATTACATATATTTCAAAGAAAAAAACGATTTGGCTGTGTCTTATAGTTCTATTGTTTCAACGCAGGCATAAAAAAAGAAAAGTGCACGCTGCCGCCGCCGTAACCATAGACAAATTGAAGGAGGGAGGAAGTTTGTGAGTGATCGATTTTGCACCGGCCTCCCAAAATTCACGACACGGGCATTTTTCTTTGTTTGCCCAACGCTTGCGAACAATAACCCAAACAGTAGCCGCGAGTTTGCGTCCTGTGATAAAATGGCGAACACGTTTCGCGCCGTGACGGTTTCAGCCGTCAACAATGACGGCGCCCTGACGCCGCGTTTCAATTTCCCGACAAACGTAAACGTGGATTACGATCCTCAGGGGTTGAGTGTTAAAGTGATCCGATCAGACCCTGTGCTAGCGCAGGAGGTGTTGGAGTTTCCTCTGCACAGCCAGAGCGAGTGTTCGCGTGTAGCCGGCCAGTCTTACATCTTCACGATAGACAATGAAACGTTGTTCTTCAGATTCGCGTCGGACGTGGATTGCCAGAATTTTCACCTGCTGGTCAGTAAGATCAAGGCGGGTCGTTCGTCTTCAGTGTTTACTGTCCGTACAGAGGACTCATCAGCGCTTCAGTACTTCCAGTTCTATGGTTATCTGAGCCAGCAGCAAAACATGATGCAGGATTACGTGCGGACGAGTACGTACCAACGCGCCATACTGTCCAATATCAACGATTTTAAGAACAAAGTAGTGCTGGATGTCGGTGCGGGGTCTGGTATTTTATCCTTTTTCGCGGCGCAGGCGGGTGCGCGGAAGGTGTACGCGGTAGAGGCTAGCAATATGGCGCATCACGCGCAGGCTTTAGTCCGCGCCAACGCTCTTCACGATCGTATCACCGTTGTAGCTGGTAAGATTGAAGAGATTGAACTCCCGGAGACTGTTGATGTGATTATCTCTGAGCCCATGGGCTACATGTTGTATAATGAACGCATGTTGGAAACCTACTTGCATGCCAAGAAGTGGCTAAAGCCAAATGGAAACATGTATCCAACCAGAGGTGACCTGCATATAGCACCTTTTACTGATGATGCTCTCTTTATGGAACAGTACAACAAGGCTAACTTTTGGTACCAATCATGCTTCCACGGAGTAGACCTCAGTGCATTGCGCACCGCAGCTATGAAGGAATACTTCAGACAGCCTATAGTTGACACATTCGATGTTCGCATCTGCATGTCACGATCAGTGAGACATGTGGTAGACTTCCTTAATGCTAATGAAACTGATTTGCATCGTATTGAAGTGCCCTTCAGATTTGAGATGACACAATCTGGCACATGCCACGGGTTAGCCTTTTGGTTTGATGTCCTGTTCGCAGGAAATACACAGCATATCTGGCTGTCTACAGCCCCAACAGAACCTCTTACGCATTGGTATCAGGTGCGCTGTCTTTTAGAAACTCCTATATTTGCAAAGCAAGGTCAATTTTTAACAGGACGTGTGCTTCTTCTGGCAAACAAGCGGCAAAGCTATGATGTGACAATGGATATCAACCTTGAGGGTACTAATATTACGTCATCAAACACACTGGATCTGAAGAATCCTTATTTCCGTTACACGGGGGCGCCAGCGGCGCCTCCTCCTGGTGTGAATAGTTCCTCTCCTAGTGAGACGTATTGGAACTCCATGGAACCCGGTACTCTAAGCAATGGGCAGGGCGTGTTGGTGGAGGCGCCGGCGTACGGTGGGGACGCGTCCATGCCGTACGCGGCGCACCCTGGCATGCTGAAGAGCGTGATGCTACAGGAGGAGTTCATCAAGAGGATCGGCATCAGTCAGAATGGGGATATATAATCCGCGAAGTCGCGCCGGGCGCGCCTCCGGGCCTTGAGGAACCGTCGCAGGTTGTGAACTCTTCCGAACGCTCTAGTGTATAAGGACTTATTTATTTCGAGACATCACAGTGCGGGGACTTGCCGTGTGGTCTCTTTGGATAGCCGGCCTTAATGTTAAGTGAAATGAAAAGCAATGAGGACTCTGAGCTTTTTCGGTGACAGTTTTGTCGTTAGATTTGAATGACGCTTATTAGTGTAATTCAATGTTCTGCTTTAACAGTAATCAGATGACTTGTAAATATTCCTGTCCCTACTGCCGATTTAGCTACAGGACTGTCCGAAAAGTGTGACTAGCCCACATGGTGATCAGTCGTCACCGTACCGTTTTACCTAAGAGAGAGTGAAATTATAGCATTGAAAAGTGCAGCTACTGTTCTGAACTCCTCTTTAATTGTCAAAGGCTGTGTGGTGGGCTTGAGACTGGAGGCAGTTCCAGCTAGGCATAGAGTGAAGTAATCTAGAGGAAGTACATATAGAATAAGCAGTAAGTGCTGGATTTAAATGATGATGCTTCTCATTGTCAATACTCATGTATCATTAGGTCAGGCTCAATCATTAGTTAGGTGCAAAACTGTTCATAGTCCAGTCACCAGTTATTATAAAACTTGCCTGTCTGCCGCCAAAAGCAATAACTGAGATTGTAGATTTACTAAACTGTTCTTAGTTGTGTTATATATAATCATTGATTTCATGTAAATATAGGATAAATATCTATGTCTAAATTTTATTCCCACCGACAACTCATAATATTTATATCTTCTATCGGTATGTTGTGCTGGAAAAAGAACAAAAGAAACAGTGGCTTGAAAGATTCAGACTTATCATGGAATGGTTATATGGTTAATTTTATCTATGTCTTTAATTAAATTTAAACTAACTGAACCTTACTTTGCAGTTGTTAAATTTAATTTTAGGGATGCTTGTGTATCGAATTGAATCTGATATTTGCCTTTTAAAACTGATCATGCATTTAATTTAAAATCTGAATAACGGTACATAAATCTACAATCTGTGTGATCTTTTAATATATTGATTTGGTGCTGTGTCCTTATATGCACAAAAATAGTTTTACATAACATGACTACCTCATATCATGGCAGACAGCTCCTGATTCAAAACACGGACTTCAGTATTGCATGACAGGCTGATCGGTAGACATCACAATCTTCCGGAATAAGCCAATCGGCTCTTGCCACAGTACTTTCAATTAGGGCTAACTTGGCAATGTAAATTTAAGCTAGGATCATTTTGATAGGTTACATGCTAATCATGGTGCTAACAGCATCCACCTCTTTTCCACTATAGTAGGAAAGAGAGATGCTGTTAGTTTAGCACCTTTGTCGGTAGGCATGTGAACACTGAGTATTAGTGTCCATAGCAAACACTTTTTTTATCATTGACTGGCAATTAGGCATGCCTTCCTAATTCTTTAAATTGTAATTGTTGATTGTACTTAAACTCCACTCCAACTAGAAAATTCGCATTAAAATCAGAAGGCTGTGACATACAGACTACAACGAATCATTTGACAAATGTTCAAGTTTCATTTTTGTACAACATTCGAACTGATTAAAGATTTTTTTTATTTTTTTTGAATGTTGCTATTTTTTTTTCTTTGAATGATAAATTGGGAGTGGAGCTCTATCACTGCTGACATTACGTGACGATCGCGATTATGCAGAACAATCGATATAAATATTATGTTTTATTTTCATGTATCAAGAGCAATATGGTTGTGTATAGAGGTATTCCGTAAACGACTCGCTACCCGCGGGCAACGTTGCTGTTACAAACAGACATTAGCGCCGTTGAAGTTAAAATTATCACTTTAATGCGTTAGCCATAGTAAACTAAAGTGGAAAACAATTTTTGGGCGCCATTATGAGCCAAACGCTTTATAAAAGCGGATAAAAACATCACTTTACGTTGTATTGTGTATCTGAATCTAGCCACTAGTGAATCCCACTTCTGATTTTGGTGGTTGTAGTCACGAGGCCTAATTTAGTTACTGCTTTTCGTTTGTGACGCATTTTATAGTTCTCCAATTAACGCTCGTGGCTAGATTTCGAGACACGATTATTACAATTTTTTTCATGTGTCAGTTGGATGCGATCTTAGGCATCGGAGATTTTTGTGTCCACTAGTCCACGCAATCAGATAAAAAGGTCGTTGGGTTAAGACAGCAATCTCTATTTTTATGTTCCGTTCTGTTTAGTTCCTTTTAGCGGTGGCACTTTTGACTTTTTGATGCGTGTACTATGTGATTTTACGAGAATTTGAGTTATATTGCACGTAAACGTAATACTAGTAATTGAATAGTTCGTCGTCGTCAAAAGGTCGAAAGTGACCAAGTTGATTAGCATGACCGCCTCAATTAATTATTTCAGATACTACTCAGGTAATTATCTATACCAGTGCACTTTTTTTTCTGTACAGCATTCGATGAACTGTTGTATTATTTTCAATTACAATGACAATTATGTACGGATTTGGATATTAAATCAATTCTAATCTATGTAAGGAAAGGCAGTTTTTATTTTATCCTTTATTGTTGGTTGATAAGGTACATTTTCATTTATTGAATTTACAACCTTAAGAGCAACCTTCCAAAAGATTGCTGGATACGTCGTGTAGTTATTCTTGATAATAGAATGTAAGTAATATTGGCTTTATTGTGTTTAAATGCGTAAACTAAAATAAAATTCTGGAATTTAACTCAATTTCTTCGGATTAGTAAAATAAATATCGAAGTAATGCAACGTCTCCAGCTCAGCTTTTGAAAGAGGTCCCTCAATCCATCGAATGGAAGATCAAGTAACTTGTCTAGTCCTATTTCGTCACCTTTCTAACTCGTCCACAATGCCATGTCGTCAGCATGTAATTCCTAAATTATCACCTTCCTAACTCGGCCACATTTTTATGTCGTCAATTTCCTATCTTGTCCACATTCCTATATCGTCCACAGCGCAAACTGAAGTTAGCCACACAATATTGAAGAAGTTGACCACAATAAAAATGTGTACGAGTTAGCACAGTGGACTATACCGGGTGTACAATGCAAATGGGTCAGTATGGAGAAGTCGGAAACTATGAGAGATAGCGAGATCTGTTCTTAGGAACCATGACGTCGATTTTAGATTTAATAATAATTACATTCAAACGTTTTTATTAACTCTCATACTTTAAACAAGATTCCATTAGTGTTGTGCTTCTTGCGAGTTGCAGAATTTATACACATTGAGTTTGACCAGGTTCGATTCCCGGTTATGTATGAGAGTTAATAAAAAAGTTTGAATGTAATTATTATTAAATCTAAAATCGACGTCATGGTTCCTAAGAACAGATCTCGCTATCTCTCATAGTTTCCGACTTCACCATACTGACCCATTTGGATTGTACACCCGGTATAGGAATGTGGACGAGTTAGGAAGGTGACAATATAGGAAAGTAGCCAAGTTAGGAAGGTGACAATATAGGAATGCCGACGAATTGGAATAGTGGGCCATATGGCATTGTGGACGGGTTAAGAACGTGACGAATTAGGACTGTGGACGAAGTCGCCCTGAGCCTCTGCTGCTAATGTCAAGAATTAAAACTTCGCCAATGTGGTCAGTTGTTACATAAAATGTATTTAGAAATAAACAGTAGTGGCAGATTGAATAGCAGTTCCTTTTTTTAACGTATTTTTATTTTTGTTCGTGAAAAGGTAATACATACAAGTCAAATTTGGTATGATTTTATTAACCCTGAAGAAATACAACAAATACAAAAATAGTCATGTGTGGGTTAGGCTCGAGACGATTCGATTCGATATCGGAATATATTATATCAATATATACCTACTGTGCAGCGGCACGGAGCCCTGGGTGCGCAAATCCGACTCGCTCTTGACCGGTTTTCTTACACAAATTTCTGCATTTCTTACATTCCTTCAGCGAGCAAGCAAGTTGTGCTCAGGTAAATGAATGATAGGAGGAATCGAAGTTACATCATACATGAGTTGACGGTAGCCGATACCGGTATAGTGGATAACAATTATTTACAAAGCTTATTATAAATTACACATTTATATACATTATTTACAATTTTTAACAATGGAACATCAGCGGAAGAACCTTTGTGCAGGGTCCGTCCGGATCACTACCATGATCATGTCCTTTAACAAGCCGCCAAGAGTGTGGCGATATTTTTCACAATAATCTTTTTTTTCTGGTACCATTTTTTCCAGTCGCGTTTTTTCCGATTCGTAATTTTACCGAATGTCTATTTTCCCATTTTAAATTTTTCTAGTTCGCATATTAAACATTCTGGTTTTTTCCAGTCGCAATTTTCACCATTGTAATTAAGACGAAATAGGTAGGTAGGTTAGGTTAGTTTTGCAGCAGGCCCGAAGGGCCAAACCACCCGGAAGTAGGAGCTCCGCGTCAGCGGAGCTCCGTCGACTTTGTGAAAATGGAATAACTATTCAGATAAATACAGATTGGGGAATTATGATAATGGAATTATTTCTGCTGAGATAAAAAATTAAGGCAAAATAAGCTACTGAAAAAAATAAAGACTGGTAAATTTTACGAATGGAAATATTGCTTGCAGTAAAATTCGATTTCCGGAAAGTCATCGCCATACTCGCCGCCAAGCAGCAGTGTTTACATTTTTATGGTCCGGTGCAAGGATACAGAATGGAAAAATCAACTTTTTTACCCACACATTTCTGTCTGTCCACCAGATTTTAATGAATAAAGTAAAATCTGGGGATTTATTGTAAGTGAAACTATTCTTAAATTGTAATAATATAAAATTCCTTCCATAAATCACATTATAATGTATTGCTTAAAGATGTATGTAGTAAAATTTTGTAACTCAGTTGACAATTCACTATTTATCACACAAATGCACGGACAGTTAATCAGTAGACACGTAATTACCAATTTTCACACATTTTAGAAATTAAGATATGGGTAAGTACTTGACAAAGATAGATTGGTAAACTAGTTAATTAACTACATCATTAATAACGAAAATAAGCAGTGATATTATATTTAAAAACAAACATGTTTGTTGAAAACCGGTAAAAAAATGACTGACCCAAGAACCGGCGCTACGACTACTCTATCCTCCAGGTTTCTCTTACTAAAAACGGTACAAAATACTGCCATTGAAATAAAGATCTAGTCCAAAAAAAAGCACTTGTTTTTAGAACTCCCGACCAAATAAGTAAATTGACTTTGTTTCTGTCTTAGGAGGCTTAATTATAAGCATACCATGTAAGTCCTCAGAGTTGGCAATGCATTTGCAGTCTTGACATTATAATCGTCGGATTGTAATCTTGAGATGAGAGCCTACATACCATCAGATGGCCTATTTGGGTGGTAGGACCTTGTGCAGGTGCAACCATCTTATCCATTAACCTACCGCCAAACAGCAGTGTTCGCATTGTTGTGTTCCGGCTTGGGAATAAGACAGCCGGTGTAATGACTAGCATAGAGGCATTCCATCTTAGTCCTCAGGGTTGGCAACGCTTTTGCAGTCTTAGGCTTGCAGTCTTGTGAATGCGAATGTCTATGGGTCACAGTTTCCACTTACCATCAGGTAGCCTGTGTGCTCGTTTGCCTTCTTTATGCCATAAAAAATAAATAAAAAACACGTTCAAGATGATGGTGACAAAGAGTAATGCGCGACAAATCGCTGAATAGTAAAGTCTACAAAGAAATGTATCCACTTTTACACCTTACAATGCAATAATGTGAAAAAGTGAATGGGTAAATCTTTGTAGTCAACTGTACCTTTGCCATATTTGTTAATGATATTATGTCATTGACATTAATCAAACCAACGCTTCCAAGAGCGTCATCAGCAATATCTTAGCCAACATTGGACTTGAAAATATCTGTCGTCTCTATAACTAGAGGCATAAAAGAGCCAGATATAAGTATGTTAAAGCGCAATATTGGATAACATTATTACTAGTGACTGTACTTATAATCTAGCTAGAGTAAGTAGAGATCAACGGACTCAAAAACCGACCAAGAACGTGAACAGCACGCACAAAACGCAACTATATGTTTCGTACTACCATTAAACGTAGACACCTAACAATAGAGAGATTTCATGAAATCAAGGGGCCTAATATAGTTGCGTTTATCGCGTGACAAAATGAGGATAAACCTGTCACTTTCTTACACTTACATAAGTACTAGACACGAGAGTGACGGATGCAATCCAAAATTTGTCACGCGAGAAACGCAACCATAGTAGGCTCGCAGAGGTCAACAATTATTAAGCTGGAGTTTTGTGTATCAAACCTCGTCGCATATCATGTTAAAAAAAGAAACTTATTCTTTTTTTTTTAAACCTTTGTTGGAAAGCTTGGAGCTTAAACCTGATACCTAGGTACTCTATTAAAAAAAGAAGTTTCAATTCAACCAAGGTGTCATTTTTCAAGACCTATACTTCAAACAAGGATAATATTTGAGGGTTTTTTACCTCGGTCAGTCACGTATGGATTTCAAACCCTGAATTTTTTTTTTGCTCATGCATGAGTGGTTGAGCGAGTGCTACATAACCTACTGGCGGAATTTCAGCAACATCATACCCATAGCCTAAGTAAAATGCTAAAACATACGGACAGATACGGAGATGACGAAATTATAAGTGTTCATTTTTAAGCGTCTTTGTCCGTTTGTCACCAGGCAGTATCTCATGAACAGTGAGCTAGCTAGCTAGACAGTTAACATTTTAACAGATGATGTATTTCTGTTGCCGCTATAACAACAAATACTAAAAACAGAATAAAATATATATGTATTTAAGTGGGGCTCCCATACATCAAACGTGATTATTATGCCGTTTTTTGCTCGATATTGAAATATTCACAGAATATTTAGTTGTATATTCACTTTAAAAATAAATAATTAAATAAAAATAAAATAAACATTTAAGGGGTCCCATGCAAAAAACGTGATTTTTTATAGATAGTACGGAACCTTTCGTACGCGAATCCGTCTCGCACTTTGCCGGTTTTTATTATTTGGCTACGAAACTCTAAAAAGCCCTCAATATAACTCTAATGATTACAACAACAAAAACGATCTGTACAATAACCTAAGTCAACTTCAAACACTCCAGCACGTTGGGTATTGTGTCGCTCTTGTATTTGCACATCATACGAAGCAGGTTCAGTTTCTTGTCCATGTTCTTGGAGGACTCCAGCTCGTAGAGCGTACACAGGTTCAGCAGCAGGTTCTCGTTGAGACCTCGCTCAGGGTCCGAGTTGATGGCCTTCTGCAGGACCGCTATGGCTTCCTTCAAGCGACCCATGTAGAGGAGGCAGACGGATAGGTTGTTGGCGACCTGGAAAGGGTTGATAGGGCCTTAAGCATGAGGTTTGCTTTAAGACGGTTTTAAGGGTTCCGTACAAAAAAAGAAACAAAACGGAACCCTTATAGGATCACTCGTGCGTCTGTCTGTCTGTCCGTCCATCTGTCACAGCCAATTTGCTCCGAATCAACTGGACCAAATCTGGTGGAATTTGGTAGGATGGTGTAATCCGATGACTCAAACACAGATCTGCATTTTTTTAATAAGGGTCATTTTTGGGGTCAAACTAGGAAGTTAAAAATCTTACAGTGTCATATAACAATATATCAATTTTCTCAAATATGATTTACAAATTTAGCTACTAAAGTTAGAACCTTATCTTCTTCTACAGACATATAAAATGTCGCGGGCGACTTCCTTTTTGGTATACTCGTGTCAAAGTATTTTTTGTTTAGTAAACTCTTAGGGTCCCCCCACATCTATCGAGACGGAATCGGCGTTAGCTGATCAAAAAACTCTTTATGTCTACGCAGCAAGAGCGAAACAAACGTAAATCGGCTCGGCCGACGCGAAACGACGTCTATCGATCGGAAATTCTTCGTTCTGTTCGCATCCATACGACGCTGTTAGCAGCCAACCGCACGCGTTCTTACGCGACGAGGGCTGAACAGTTCCGACCACGGCCGAGTGGCTCGATGAGATCCGATTACAGCTGGCGACAGCCGTTCGGCGTTGATAGGTGTGGGGAGACGCCTACTTTTACATAGAGGGCTATCTGACGTCGACGGCGGTACGGGGCACGCGATAGCCAATGGTAGGTTTACAGCTGCTGCGATAGCAAATCGCAGGCGATCGGCGTCTCTGCGGCCGTACCGAGGATGAGACTGCTGAACGAAGGTTTACAACCGCTGACGGCCGATCGGCTAAATGCGAATAGTGTCCAGATTCCGCGTCGATAGGTGAGGGGAGACCCTTATTACACTGGTATCTGAGACTCCCGTGAAAACTTTCGTGGGAACCTTTTGACCTCAAGTACAAATCGGATTTAGTTTTGTATTATAAAGAAATCGCCGCTTATAAGACTGAAACGCAAGAACGCTTCCCGCTGCCGTCTGTCCTGGTGTATGTACATACTTAGATCGTTCAAACTACGCAACGGATTTTAATACTGTGTTCATCAATAGAGAGTGATTCAAGAGGGGAGGTTCTTTTGTATATTTTGGTTTATGTACAGAACACTCGCGTAAACTGAAGCGAAGCGACGTCGGGTCGCTAGTATAACAAACTCCCAATCTAAAAAAACTTTCTTTGATAACTTGACCAATAAACAGTACGAAACTTCCCCAGTCAGTTCATCCCAATGGACTTCGGTTCCCTGGCCACCCACCGGGATCCCTTCTAACCTTTGCCTTAGCTTTATACTTCTCCACACTCACCATGATGTTGGTGGGCTCCTGGTCGGCGGCGCGCGCGAAGTTGTTGTAGGCGTCCTGGTACTTGCCCTGTGCCACGTCCAGCAGACCCAGGTCCACGTACTCGCGCACGTCGGGCGTCGGGCACCTGCGAGGCGAGGTTATCATGTCAGCCACAAGAAGGCGAGGAAGCGATCAGGCGAGAGCGAGAAGCGTAATGCTGGACAAAGAATAATTTTGATTATACGAAAAACGTCAAAAGCAATATTGTTTTCCGAGTAGAATAGAGCACAAGTGAAATCAATTTTAAAAGGTTCTTAGGATGTGTGCTTCGCTCTCACTCGGTATCAAGCGGTCTTATGTGAGTCTAATGAAGTTTACCCGAACCTGAAAATTTTAAACCTCGATTGTAAGTATGTTGTACTCACAGATCCTGCCGCAAGGTCCTGGCGTCGTTGAGGTGTCTGAGCGCGGCGCGGCAGTGGCCCGCGAGCAGCCACAGGCGGCACTGGGCGCTGGCCAGCGCGCGCCGCTGCGCCGGGCTGCTGGCTTGTTGCTGGAGGGACGACATTATCTTGCTGGCTAGGCCATAGTCCTGGAAATTATTTGCGGGTTGGACATCTGTTTCCCAGGGCGTCTATTAACGTCCACTACTATTTAATATACCTACATACAAATGGCAAGGTAAATCACGTTCAGTGTTCCCCAAGACATTCATTTAGGGCCACTGCTATTTAATTCATATACAAATGGCAAAGTACATCTCGTTCGGTGTTCCCCAGGGCATTCATTTAGGGCCACTGCTATTTAATTCATATACAAATGGCAAAGTAAATCACGTTCGGTGTTCCCCAGGGCATTCATTTAGGGCCACTGCTATTTAATTCATATACAAATGGTAAAGTAAATTACGTTCGGTGTTCCCCAGGGCATTCATTTAGGGCCACTGCTATTAAATTCATATACAAATGGCAAAGTAAATCACGTTCAGTGTTCCCCAGGGCATTCATTTAGGGCCACTGCTATTTAATTCATATACAAATGGTAAAGTAAATCACGTATGGTGTTCCCCAAGGCATTCATTTAGGGCCACTGCTATTTAATTCATATACAAATGGTAAAGTAAATCACGTTCGGTGTTCCCCAGGGCGTTCATTTAGGGCCACTGCTATTTAATTCATATACAAATGGTAAAGTAAATCACGTTCGGTGTTCCCCAAGGCATTCATTTAGGGCCACTGCTATTTTATTCATATACAAATGGTAAGGTTAATCACGTATGGTGTTCCCCAAGGCATTCATTAAGGGCCACTTCTATTTAATTCATATACAAATAGCAAAGTAAATCACGTATGGTGTTCCCCAGAGCATTCATTTAGAGTCACTGCTATCTAATTAATATACAAATGACAGGGTAAATCACACGTATGGTGTTCCCCAGGGCATCCATTTAGGCCCACTCCTATTTAATTAGGATGGTGAAAAATGGGAATGGAAATTCTGTAACCAATAGAATTAGATTTTCGGAAATTACATGCAACGCTTTTTCCCAGGGCAGTCATTTAAGTCTTAAAAATTCATATACTGAATGTATTTTTTATTTGTTTCTTCTGGCATTCAAAGGCCTTATGTACCGGGTTATATCATTTTTTTTAAACCGTTTTCAAACAAAGCCAATAAAATCCGTGTTACGAAAGATAGCGAATTTTTAAAAATGAATTTGGAAAGCAGTGAAAGGGCTAGTTTTGATAAATAAATCGTTTTATAGTTATTTAAGAAAATAGCTGAACATTAAGCATTCTCTCTCCCTATATCTCCTCAGAATTCAGGAAAGCAAATAAGAATCGTAAGGAACTCTCTCTACACGAGTTCAACTCGCAAGGTTGAGTATGGCTTTATATGATGTGATAATATGGCACTAGCCACGGAATACAAAAAGAAGTGGCATGAGCTTCGCTTGGTATCAGACCTCTTGTCGCCAATACACAAACTATCATAAAAACAACACGCCAGCATGTTTTTTTTTTGGCGTGGCTATCGTTTTTACATTCCAAAATAGCAAAATAAGGCATGCTTCTCGATTTATTTCCTACATTAGAAATATTATTCGCACAACTTTCACGCACAAGCGATCGCGGCAAAACTAAGGTAGGTTGCGCGGAACTCCGCATGACTATGCCACACGTTACACGCCCACTTAACACTCCTACAGTTTTTTTCCGTTTTGTGGAATTAGCAGATCTAACCTTCAAAGCAATAGCGAAGTTGACGATGGAGTGCTGCACGCGGGTTTCGCGGCCGGTCCACAACCGGAGCGACTCGGCGCGGTCCTGCTCGTCGGGCAGGGCTGCGGTGCCGTCTTCGGTCTTGCCTTCACGCAGGTTAGCCAGCATCTAGCAAACAAATAAGTTTCAAGGGACAATCTCGTACCAATTGAAATAGTCCCAAACTAAGCTTTAGGCTTGTATTAGATAACAGAAATACTTATATGAAGGTAGAGAAATAGAAAAAGATAGAAACATAAATTTAACAAAATGTATAAAATTTAACATACATACAAATGAAAATTTTAGAAAATATAATAGCTTTACGAGTGAAAATAAATCTGGCAATCATAATATCGGACGCTTTTAATCATCTCTACAACAGAAATTCAAGATGTGAGACACGAACTGCAAATCTATATGGTCCTTCGAACCGGATAACTGCTGTACTGAACATTAAAACAAAATAATTCGATTGTACTATATAAAAAAAAAAAAAAAAAATTAAAAATCATTTATTTCGGACTCTGGTTCCATACTTTGTTAGTAACAATTTAATAACTTAAAACTAGGGTTAGGAACAAAATAACTTAATGGCTAATATCGGCGGGCAGGGGCACGCACCGGAGCATGTGCCTCGTCCCAATGCCGTATTATCGGGCAGTCCACCCGTTCAGCAAGCGTGCTCAGGATGCTGTTGGTACTACTCCGCACCCTACGCATGAGTGACGCTATTCTGCTGCGCGTTATAGCGTGGAATCCAGGCACGCCCGCTACCGCGAACATGCCTGATGCACTGCAATAGCGGGGCAGACCCATCAGCACCCTGAACGCATTGTTATATTGCACTCTTAATGCATTGACAGCCCGCTGCGTAAAACTGACCCATAGCGCACACGTGTAGAAGGATTGACAAAATGCCCTGAATAAAGTAATTTTGACACCCCCACCACTCCGCGCGAACCTACGAGCCAGCATATTACACCGGACTGCCAATGCTCGGCGCTCTCTCTCTATGTCGAGGTCGTCGCATAGCGTCTCCACTACCCAGTGCCCCAAGTACTTAAATTTAGTGACTTTTTTCAGTGGTGTGCCGTCAAGTACAACTGGCGGGACAATGTCATAGGTTTTATTGCCCGCCTTAAACACCAACAGCTCGCTTTTAGTCGCGTTGTACTTAAGGCCATGGGCAGCAGCATAGCTCTCGCATACCGCCAGTAACTTCCTCAACGCACTGATGCAAGGGCTCAGCAACACCATGTCGTCCGCGTAGCTGATGTTATTTATAACTTTTCCACCAACGGAACAACCCATTGGCGTATTACTAAGCTCCTCGATCAGTCGATTCATATACAGGTTGAAAAGCTTCGGAGATGTCAACCCACCCTGTCTCACTCCACAATTCAACCTGTATACATCCGACACACAACCAGCCCATCTCACAACATTGGTCTGGTGCCTATACCAATATTTAAATATTGATACCAGCTCCCTAGGCATGTCCGTTTCTTTGGATAGTTTTGACCACAGGATATCATACGACACTAAGTCGAAGGCCTTAGAAAGGTCCAAGAAACAGGCATACACAGGGGTTCGTTGTTTTGCATAATACTGGACAGTGTGCTTGAGACAGTAAATAGCTGACTCCGTCGACAACCCAGCTCGGAAACCGAACTGAGCGTCATTCAGCTTTATGTGAGCACTTAACTGTTGATCAAGCAGACCATCCAGCACTTTTGCAATTACAGTAGCCAGAGAGATGGGTCTATAGTTGTTTTGATCCGATACATCACTGGTTTTATTCTTAATAATCGGAATCACAATTGTCTTCATTAAATCGTCGGGCAGATAAGAATGCCCGATGGATAATGCAAAGAACATTGCTAGTACCCTTGGCAGGTGAGAACCGGCGTGCTTGAGATGCTCAACACTGAGGCTGTCATGGCCAGGCGACTTGCCACGCGACATATTCCGTAGGACAGTAGATATTTCCCTAGCGGAAAAATAAATAGGTCGGCTACACACGCCCTCACATGGCTCCTCAGTCGTGGGCATCCCACTCATAAAGTTATGCCTGGGTTGAACTTCAAAATGTGTTTTAAAAAGATTTGCAATATCCACCGGCTCACACGTACCCCCGACACTTACAGGTAGGCTCGGCCTGGTATCAAGACGACTGGTCTTTTTCCAGAAGGATCCAAACCTTTTAGCATCGTGATGCGATGCCAAAATATCCATTTGTATCTGGCTTTGATTATTTTGACACCATTTCAGTTTCATTTTAAAATATTTTCGGGTAGAACACATTTTCTGATAGGCAGGGCCATGTTGAGGTTTACCACTACTAACCCAGTCAAGAAAAGCAAGCCGAGCCCCTCTATGAGCATCTTTGACATGCTTGTTCCAACCAGTGATGTACCGGCCATGACTAGGTTTTTTACAATTATAACTAAGGACAGCCGCCTCACTAAGCACAGTTATTATCCTAGTGTATAGCTTACTAATATATTCTCTGTGATTCACATTACTACACATTGTGTCACAACAATCTCTAAGTTCAGATGGAAAATCTATTTCTGCAAGTAACTTGTTACACGTTTCAGTATACTTAGCTATTTGTGAAGGCTCCCTTGTTCCCCAGAGAACTTCGTTTCTATGTGTTGGAGCGACACTAGTTTTCCGATTTAAACTATTAAAATTAACAATAATTTCAAGTGGAAAATGATCCGACCAAAACACGTTATAATTAACCCTAACATCGACAAGAGTATCCCACGCGGCGTCCGTGACAAGACAATGGTCGAGCCAGCTGGTAGTGCCATGGGCATCACTATAATAAGTAAAAGTGTCAGAGTCCGCACCCAGTTTATCTAAGTCCGCACACCTCCACTTTTGTTCAGTGCAAAAACTCACCAGTTCCTTTCCAAAACGCCCACCTGGATGTGCGTTGAAATCACCCAAAACCATTACGGATTCAACGCCTTCGGTCTCAATCAATGCACTTATTTCACTCAAACATTCCACAAAGTCTACTAAGTTATCCGGACAATCCGTAGGCATGTAGACACACACAATGATCACTGCCCGATCTGACATCGCAATTTTTATTGCCGTGATACGCACACTACGACATGGGATTACCGTTACGTTGGTGAAAACACTATTACGCCATAATATCGCCACTCCACCATACGGCCTTCCTCGCAGAATTCCAGTAGAAGTATCCACCGCAGATTTTCCAGTGCAACTGAAGTCCTGGCTAATGCTACCTAGAAACGGTATATCATGTGGCATCAGCCAATGCTCTTGAATAGCGATAATATCAGCTGATTGTGTCATCACCCTAATACACTCGACAGATCTAGTAACTGATTTACAGTTGAATGATATTATTTTATGTTCCATTTTACTATTAACCCACAGGTTTCGGTCCATCTCCCTCCTTTCTCTTGACATTAAAGTTCACAAACCGCCTGAAAGAGATTCCCTCGGGCCATAAGTTGTCATTCATGAATAATTTCAACTTGGCATAAGGAACATGACACTTGAAGGCATTGTGACCTTTTTCTCTCACCATTGACACTTTTTCCAACTTTACTTTGACTTGTGTTTTCATATAAATATAGTCGTTAATGTCATTCTCCGTAGCGTCCTTATGGACATTGGTGATAAAAAGTTCAATCTCATTTAGAGCAGCCCTAAACTTAGAACTACTGTCGTTTTGAGCCTTTCCCAGCTTCCCTATAAAACGGTTTTTTAACCGCTTTCTCTGAACGGTTATATAGTCGTCAGAGGGGGTTTCATTTTTCCATTCACCACATGCCACAACTTCAGCCATAGTCGGGGCGCTAGAATGCGTGTTGTTGACAGTAACAGGTGCCGTAGACTCCACACTGTGTAGTGCCGTGGTACGAGGGCGTTTATTTCTACGCCGTTTCGTAGTACGGGGTCGAGCTCCGAGCTCCGGCGCGTTATCAGTAACTTCGTTCATAGTACCGGTAAGCGCCCCCGCCACCCGCTCCTCCGCCACAGCGACCGGCTCCGAAGCGGCCGTACCCGGCGCGTTTTGTTCCGTTAACGCTGGTGTGTGCGCAAATATACTGCTACCCTCTTTCTTATTTATGTCATAGTCGCAGGTTTGAGGCAACGACCGTTGCAACAGTGACTCATCATGATCAGGTGATTTAAGCATACTCGCTTCATTATCTGCATCGTTAATATGAGGTAGCCCTATAGGACCACTGTCATAGCTCATATTTCGGGTTAGATAGGCTCCTCTTCTAGTGTTGACATTGCAATCAAAGTTGTTTACAATCGATGCAGTCTTTAGCATTTCTATCTCATTCTTGAGCCGGCTGACTTCCTCCATAGTTGCATAAGTTAGTTTAAAATTGCTTAAGTCACTCTGAATTATTACAATATCTTTAAGCAACCTTGTCGCGTCAATGTGATCAAAAGTTAGCGGAGGTAACTTATGAAGCTCCCGAGCAACAAAAGTGGGAACACATTCAGGGTCCACTTGCTTAAATAAACTAATTATGTCCTCAAGATCTCTTTGAGATTTTCCTTCACGCTTCCTGTTTACCTTGCGCAGCGTAGCCGGCACCGAGTCAAAAAGTAAGCTTTTAGCAGCTTCAATGTCCGCGGCGGTGAACGCTGTGCTACAGATCCGCACCAGGCTCTCCTCTCCCATCACCTGAATTTTATTCTGGATGAATGCCAGCACCTCACAAATCACTATATTGCAGGTTTTGCACATAAGCACGTTAGAAGTTTCAGAACTCATTTTTAACAGTATCGCCTCTCAGCGTCACAGTGAACCGTGCGCACGAAACGCCGCGCGACAGACGACTGAGGAGATATAAGGGCTCGCAGCAAAAATATGCTACGCGTGCTCCAGCAGTTACTGGACCAGGGAGCTTTGTCGCTCCGCGAGTAGAGTTGCGGAGAGTGACGAGAGCAGTGTGAATTGTACAGTGTTCAGGTGTAGGTACAGTACCCCAACGAAAATGTTAAGCACTTTCTTTAGTGCGTTGTCGTAGTAAACTTTAAACAGATCATCAAATGTAACACATGACAATGACAATGACATTCACAATGACTAAGTTTTAAATATGCTTAACATTTTGATTGGATGCCAGTACCTGCCGCACCACCCCCAGCACGTGGTAGAGCCGCTCGAGCGCGCGCGCCGGCTGCTGCGCGTGCGCCGGCAGCTCCGCCACCAGCAGCCGGAGGGCGAACGGGACCATGGAGCCCGTCCGGGCGCCGTGCTGATCAGGGTAGAACTGAGAACAAATTCAGATGTCAATTTTATTTTTAGTTCTCATTCGGACGTTTCCCTTTTTTTTAGGATATGGATGTTTTTTATTATTGAGATTAACCCCAATCGCCAACCCGCAGCAACACCCACCAAACACACAAATTTTTCAAATACCAAAAGACACAAATGCAATATTGAGTGAACTTGAGTTGCAGGAGATGCTGACAGTGATTAATGAAGGATTTAAGCAAAAGGAGATGAAAGTAAATGTTGCCAAGACCAAGGTCATGGTGATAGAGAAGGACGAGGAGATGACTGAGTGCGTGATAAATATCAATGGTGAATTAGTAGAGCAAGTGAGTGAATTTGTGTACCTGGGAAGTATGTTTACAAGAGATGGTAAGTGTAAGAAGGATGTTGAGGGGAGGGGGAATCCGGGCAATCAGATTAATGTGGCCCTGTACTCCTTTGTGAGCAGACGGGGCATTTCACTAAAAGCACGACTAGCTGTTCAGAATGGAGTGTTGGCCCCTACTCTGATGTATGGTAGTGAATTTTGGGAGTGGCAGAACAAACATGAAAGTCGTATATATGCAGTAGAAATGCGCTCTTTGCGCAGTATGTGTGGTGTGAACTGATTAATAGAGTAAGGAATGAAAACATCAGAGAGCAATTTGGACTAAAAGATGTAGTGACTAAGATTGAAAAGGGCATGTTGCAATGGTTTGTTTGTGTTTAATTGGGAATTTTTGGAAAGGATGGTTGTAAGAACATTGACGAAAGTGAGTTGAAGAGTTGGAAGGGGCCGCGTACTATTTCGAATGGAATCAGAGAAATACTGGAAAAGGGCCGAATCTCAAGTACCCGAAACCGACGTGCATGCATGACTCGATGTATGAGAGATGTTTCAGGATCGTAGCAGGTAGAAAATATTGGTCTCTGCATAGCCCTCTGGGAGACAGGCGTGAGTTAATGTATGTATGTTACTTTTGCTTAAAAAAAAAATATGGTCGAGCCGGCGCCGACCTTACTGGGTCGGCGCGCCGCCGCCGCCAAGTGATTGGTCGGCGCGCACCTCTATATTGAACACTCGTAAACATTTCCAATCCCCGACCTGGTAGTACATGTCGGGCTGGCCGCAGTCCCCGAAGGCCTCGGCCTCCTGCGCGGCGACGTGCGCGAGCCGCACGCGCAGCAGCACGCACAGGCGCGCCAGCCACAGCTGCAGCGAGCGCGCCGAGTGACGCGCGCCCGCGCCGCGCCCGGCGCGCCCCACGCCTGGACCAACCGGCCGGTAACTGTTAGAGGCCCTACAGACTCACGCCAGAGGGCTCGGCGAGAACTCTCGACCCGAGACACGAAAAGGTATCTTCACTCAAACGATCTTTCTCATTTGCGTTCTCGTTGCCTTTGAAGCGGGCAAAATACCGACAGCAAACGGAGAAATTTATCACATTCACGTGTCTCGGGTGTTCTCGGAGCTCCTTGGCGAGAGTCTGGAGGGCCTATTAGTTGCACGTAAAATCATGATGTGTACGCGGATTTTACCTATTCTATAAGGCCGTTACGTTACTGCAGCTGTTACGGTTAAGGTTACAGTTCGCTAGTGAGTACCCGGTATACTAAATTTTTCGGCTCCAATATCGCTGTTGCAAGCATCGATACCGAAAATATTTAGTTAGTCAAATGGAGTCCAATTGTAACGCACAGTTAAATTGGCAAAGGTTAGTAAAATTGTTGAAAATATTTCTAATTAAACATTATTCCACAGGCGGAGTACATAGAAAAGTACCTAGTTTGTTTCCTTAGGAGTTTCTGTTACCTATTGCCACCCAGACGTCAGAGAGCCCCGCTGCAGAAATTGCATGAAGGCTGAAAAGATTGCTACCCATGGCATCATGGAATGTCCTGAGGTGGCAACATACCGCGCGCGACACCTCGGGTTGGAACCGAGGTCGCCGGCAGAAGTCGTCGGCAACATCAGGGTCTGCTAGGCTTCCTGGTGGAACTGGGTCGGCAGGATACCCTCACGCGAAATAGGCGCACGTTTAAGTCGTCAAGTTGCGGAAAAGAGTCCGCTGCTATAACCTATTGCGCCGGAGCGTACGCACACAACCAAACGCGGCGACGGCGCGTCTCTGACTAAACCGGCTCCGTACCGTTGAGTTGTAACACACATGCAAGCAGCGCAATACACCTTGTTTGAAGACGGATTCCTGTTTATATTTTAGATTATAAGCCTCAAAGTTAAAAAGGTGAGAGCCCAGTTAGCATAAATAAAGCATAAGGGCTGACCCTGGCCGTGCGCGTGCAGCAGCGCGGCGGACAGGTTGGCGGCGGCGCGCAGGCAGCCGGCGCGCAGCAGCTCGCGCAGCCCCGCCGCGTCGCGCGCCACGTGCTCCGCGCGGGACACGCCGCCGCGCCCGGCGCTCGACACGCCCAGGTACTTCACCGCCACCTCGTGCAGGGCGTCGGCCTGCAACGCACCTTCTGTACCGACTGCTTTAAGGAGCAGCCCTCGCAGCAGCCTTACGGAGTCTCAAGGCTCCATGTACCCTTTGAAAATCGCTGATGACGATAGTCTAATAATCTAAAGTAATAAAGTCTAAAGCAGACTTCACAAAAGTTCGCCATACTGAGGTAGAGGTCGGCCACTTGTTGGCTGAGGTTACGAGCCTCAAAAAATGAACTACTGTCGCTGGTATCTAAGGGTTTCAATGACATATTTAAAAAGTATTCGCTCAAGCTGCACCGGTCAGAGAACAAACAATTGTAAATATTTACATTTTAAATTAAACTTATTTGTTTCATATTACTGAACTGTTTTAATTGTTATGTAAACATTGTACCGTAAATTTATACTTTGAAAGTATATATTTATAAAATTTAATTTAATTTAATGTCATTATTTAACATTGCATGGGTTTTTTGCCTCTAAATAAACAAATTTATTATTATACTCTAGTCAAAATACTCCAGATAAATGTTAGAAATCCCGATTGTAATAGTTTCAAAAAGTAACTAACCAATTCCTCTTCGAAGATCACTCCCGGCATTGTGAGGGCCTCTCTTTCAGGGAAGAATGCCCCCTTTGGAGAGGACTGTGCCTGAAAATTTTGTTTTTTACAGAACTAAACATCAAAAACTTTACAAAACAATTTTCTGATGAAAAGTTTCAAATTTTATCATCAGTCACTTACCTTCATCAAAACTTTCTTTGCTTCCTCACTGGGGATCCAGGCGTCTCGGCGTCTATCAGCCTCCTTGTCTACCGGTTGCTCCTAAGATATTTTTTTTTATAATTCTCTAATAATAACAATACTCACACAGTGACTATTCATAGATTATGATTCGAAATATAAAAATGTAAAAAATACATACAGACCCCTTCCACAGATAAACTAAACAAACTGATATACCATTACAGATACAACTAAAATATACAGTTAATTAGGTGCAACACTGAGTCAATATTAGCACCTTAGTAGAATGTTAATAAGTCAATGATAATCAAAGCTAATTTCAAATGCTTAATACAGAATAGTACTCCTTGAAGTTCGCTATAAAACTGCTGAACAAATCATGTAATTTACAGTATTTAAGTAATTTTAACGTAAAACCTATTAATTTAACTTTTTTTATTTGTCTAATATTTTAATTCTCTCTATGGCAACTCCAAATGCCCTGATAAAATTAAATATTTGCCTCTTTACAATGACTAGGAAATTATTGAAATCAGACATACTTTTACTTTAAGGTTAGCTGGAAGAGATCTCTAAAAGGGATAAGTTCGCCTTTGAATGTTCCTTTTCTGTAAATATTGAATTTAAATTTCTGCGTTTTGTACAATAAACAGTTTACATACATACATACATACATTTGGTGGTAGTTATTGGCGACATTAGTTACAAACAAATAAGCCACACAAACTGGTCTTTAGTTCACTTTTGTAGCAGATTAAAATTCAGAAATAACTAGAAAACTATGTGCCTGATTCAAGCAGTTGATACCTCATTTTGACAAGGTAGGAATTCCCTATATTAAATAGTTTTGTTATTTGCCGGTGCCATAGAAGAAACTAAATTACAAGTATAAACACATAAATTGAAATTTTACAGTTTTTGGTTCAAAATTACTGAACAACTATAAATGACAAGTAAATCATTCATTCAGCAGTTTTTTAGCGAATTTACTGAAGTACTATTCTATATTAACTTTTAATTGCTGAGGTGGTTTCAGAGCATTTTCAAAGTAACACTTACATCACTGCAATAAAGTTCAAAATAATAGTCATGAAGTCTGTGAGACGTAAACCACGTCAGTTAAAGGTTAAGCATTTGAAAATAGAGATTGTCAGTGACTTATTAACATTCTACTAAGGTGCTAATATTGACTCAGTTTCGCATCCAACTGTAGGGCTTACCTTAATGGCAAGTCCATCCATCGCCTCAGTTAAAATATTTGGTGTAGCTAATGAAGCTACACCACTTATAGCCATTGCCGGCTCTGGTCCAATAGTGTCAAAAAAGGTCGAAGGGTCCGGTAGGCTGGTCGCAGGCAGCGCCGCAGCCGTGCTAACAGTCGGAACCACACTAGCAAACTTCACGTCTTCAACGACTTTGTTCTGCGTAAAAGACGCCGTCATGCTCGATGGAAAAAGATTAGACGTCGTTGTTTGACTAACTGAAAGCAAAGTAAGGTTTAAGCTTACTGTTGCGTAAATAATACATGCGTATTTTAACAATAATAACAGTAAAATAGCTCTCAAATGCTACCTTCACTCTCGCCTAAATAAACACTCTGTATCATGTCAGAGGGCGATGTCGTTATTTCGTCGAAGAATTGCGAAGCGGGCGGTACTTCTGTCTCACCAAAATATTGGCTCAATGACGGTTTATTGTCCATTTTTATAAGTATTTTGCTTATCTCCCCTTATCTTAAATTATTTGACAATTTGTCTATTTGTCATCAATGTCATCATGTCACAATGACAGCGAAGAGAAGTATTTTCGGTTGAAAAGCCTTGTTCGTGCCTCCCCCGATTCGGATTTTGGTTTGTCCGCATACTCCTCCCAAATTATTGAGAAATCAGGATCAAATTTAGACCGTAATACGACATTAAGACATAGATAGATTAGAAAAAAATTAAATTGAAAATCGACGAAGGAATAATCACCGAAAATCTGTTCCTGTAGACTTTCAATGGGAAAACTGCTTCGCCCCATTTTGTACGGTGCCGTACGGTCCGTGATTTACCCATCCCTGAAAAACGATTCTGAATTGTGTTACTATATATAAAAAAAGTTCAAAGTAATTTTACCTAGTGCATTTTATATAAAATTATATTCTAAATCATTTAAACATAGGTTTAACCTTCTGAAAGTAGGCTTTGTATCGTGGCTTTATTTTTTTTTGTGATTAATCTTGCAACTGACATAAAAAAAGGATTAAACTAAAAAGGTTTAAAATTCTACATCATTTTTTGTTGTTTATTAAATTAAATTATTATTTTATTACATTGGTCACCCTTCAATTTAGCAGCTGTCAATCTAATAAAAAGTCAACAACACCCACAAGAATTATTCTTACCAAGAATTTCTTATCAGCGCTTTTTATTTTCATATTTGCTGTTATTACACATTGCAGGTGCGTTAGTAATGCTTATGTCTTGCGCTTCAAGCTAGATGATCGCATATGGAGCCTATAACTAACCCGTTTTTGTACATTTGGTCGAATGTTAGTTTACGTTGCTGTAAGGATGTAAAAATTGTTTTATTTTATGTTAGATTTTAATTTTTCCGTTTTTTACTGTACAGGCACAAATGACAAACCAGGCTTCTCCCGTTGAGGAGCAGGAGAAACTGCTCGATGAGGCCCTAAATGTCGTAAAAGTCCAGGTAATTAACTTGACAACTGCTTTGATTCTGGCTCCTATTCGGCTCATGATAGGGGCGTTTTTACCTAAAATAAAATTCAATGATCATGCTTGGTGATCAGGTCGGACAAATATTTTTATTGGTTAAAATTTGAGATAAAGTCAAAATCAAGTTTAGGAACGTTGTTGATGATTGTTGCGATCTGCGATTTTTATGTCGTAAATTAAGGTGTTTAATCATAATTTAACTTACACTGCTTAGAACACATAATCCCTTTATCCACTTTTGTCCTAATCCTAACCATGAACTGTTTTGCTGTTGGGCAAAGAGCTTGCAATAACAATTCCTATTATAACATTCTGCGTTTTCAATTCCTTTATTGTATTTAAACATCTTGATGTTACATTTGCAGGCATTCCAGATGAAGCGATGCCTGGACAAGTCTAAATTGATGGATGCGCTAAAACATGCATCTACCATGCTGGGGGAGCTGCGCACATCTCTGTTGTCTCCTAAGAGCTATTACGAGCTTTGTATCCTTTATTACTATGACTATAAAATAGATAAAAACCACTGCTATAATATTTGAACTACTCGAGAAAGTCCAACGCAGTTTCACCAAGATACCGAGACAACTTAAAAATAAATCTTACGACGAAAGACTGCAGGTGCTGAAACTCACGACTCTAAAGGATCGTAGAGAGCGTGGCGATTTAATAGAAACCTATAAGATACTCACAGGACATTACGATTTACAGGAGTTTCATAAATTGTTCAAGCTAAGTACCAACACTCGTCTCCGGGGTCATCAATTTAAATTACTAACTGAGCTCTCACACAACAATCCCCGCAGACACTTTTTATGTAACAGAGTAGTGAAAGCATGGAACAAACTACCAGAACAAGTAGTCTCAGCACAGAACGTCAATCAGTTTAAAAACCGACTAGACCAATACATTAAAAGTACAAAGAACACTTGATCAAGGGACAGCTGGATACAGGCATCTATCAGTTGTTACAACTGCCGCCTGATAAATAATAATAATAATAATAATAATAATTGTGACCCTACTTCACATGACCGTGTTTGCCAAATATTAATCTTACGTTGCTTGCATTTGACATACTGAATGAAAGAAATGCAATGAAAACGTTTGGCAAACATGGCCAATTGAAGTGCCGCCAACAGAGGGTCAGAACTAACAATTCACATATTATTCTGCATATCCATCTGTATGCATTGGGTATTAAAAAGTAGGTTATCATAGACATATTTAAAATAATAAATTTAGTAGGTATATAGAAATATTGAAGTAAGTTAGGTTACTCTTATAAATGTCAATTTTGATGCTTGCAGTGGTTGTCTATCTTATACTGACACTTGTACCAACATCCCCCAGTGGGGAAAAAGAGGCCTAATATGGCCAATTTCCTGAAATAATTACTTAAATGTAGTTATGAAATGGTGTGTAAAAAATATATCGTTCACAAAGCTCACAACAAAATCAGGATTCATATCTCATACTCCTTGCTTACAAGTATGTCATACCACCCTATCACATTGTATTATGGTATATGTTAGTAACCTTAGCCCACCCCAGACATGGCAATAACCGATGAGCTGCGGCATCTAGAGATCTACCTCCTGGAGGAGTTCCGTCGTGGGCGCAAGGTGGCCGACCTGTACGAGCTGGTGCAGTATGCGGGCAACATTGTGCCGCGGCTCTACCTGCTCATCACCGTGGGGCTCGTCTACATCAACACCAACACCAGTCTGCGCAGGGACTTGCTCAAGGTCAGAGTGATGCACGTAGCAGACCTAAACAGGGATGGTAGAAGGGGGATGATATTGTACTCATGATTGAATATGTACTCATGGAGAAATAGAAATGTATGCCCTAAAAAAAAAGTTACACAAAATTGCAATGCTGTTTAACATTGGCTTGATGAATTTAAAAATGTGACAATTATTAAGCCCGCGACATCATACGCGTAGAATTAGTTTCCGGCTACTCCCCCTATTTTAACCCGTTACGGGGTGAATTTCCAAAAATCCTTACTTAGTGCTCACTTACATCATGAAAGAAAGCCCTGTACCAAATTTCAAGTAACTAGGTACAATAGCTTCGGCTGTGCGTTGATATCTAAGTCAGTGAGTCCCATATATGTAGATGGGTCTTTATCTGAGGGTTATATGATATGCAGTCATTTTTCTGCAGTTTTTGTAAGTTTTCAGTGACACCTGTACGTAAACCAGAGTCCATTATAGATAAAAACCTTCCTTGAAATTTTTCTAACTGATGGTGAATAACCGCATCAAAATCCGTTGCGTGGTTTAGGAGTTATCGGATATACAGACAGACAGACAGATGCGGAGGGATTGTTTTATATTATGTAAAGATTTTTACGTTTGATCCTTAAATTTTAATTGAGCTAAAAAGTCAAGATACATTCAATATCCTTAGTAATACTGCTGAGGTCAATATTCTACAAAGGTAGTTACGATTTCAAAGCTATGCTTTTTGTTAGATGCAGATTATACTAGCAATAAAACTTGACAAAAGTGGACTGCTTTCGTGTTACACTTAATCCCATGTTCAAGAAAGTTTTCTGCCTTATTCTAGCTTAAAAGTTTGAGTAGACCTGTAAAGTATTATTAACACAGAAGTAACGTCAGGCGAGGATATGGCGCAACTCACTCTTGTCCAAAAATGACGTATTTTCTGCTTGATTTTCATGTATGTCACTTTGAATGTCTCTGTTAAAAAAATCACACTGTATATTTGTTCCTCCTAACTGTTGGTTCCTAAACGTCCTCCTGATCGTTTCAGGACCTGGTGGAGATGTGCCGAGGGGTGCAGCATCCGCTGCGCGGGCTGTTCCTGCGCAACTACCTGCTGCAGTGCACCCGCAACGTGCTGCCGGACTCACACACGCCGGACAACGACAACGAGGGCAGCGTGAGTACCTGGGGGACGGCAGGCCATCTTACTGCTCAGGATTGGTTTACCCATGAATAAGACACACTAATTCATACTTTGTTTTACTTCGCCGAATTTCATTTCATCCATGGGTATTTCCACATGCAGTGTTAGAATTTTTTCGTTAGTGTTTATTTTTTGACTTTTCATTTGATCCTATTCTCGGGTGAGACAAGCGAATTTTAGAAAATCTTTGTTATCAGATTCGTTTCTTTATAAAATTAAAAATGTTTCCTTTAAGAGTTTAAGTGTTCTAACTTAAGGGATTTAAGATAGTAGCCCTCCGGGACCAATTTTTTTTTTTACATTGCATAGCGACAATGACGTGTGTTATAATGTTATTTTATCAATAAATGTCTCATTCTCTTTCAGTCTCTCTTACCATTCCTTATTTTTCTATTATTCCAAGGGTTAGGGAGAAAAAAAAACACATCTGTTATCTATCTACTCTAGGATGTTTAAATCGTGTCATTGTTCAAAGGTACGGGATGCCATCGACTTCATTCTCATGAACTTCGCGGAGATGAACAAGTTGTGGGTTAGGATGCAGCATCAGGGACACTCAAGGTGAGAAGATTTGGTAGATATTTGGTAGAAGTTATAGATTACTTTTAAATTGGCGATTAAACACTTGTAAAGAAGGTAAAATATGTAATACAGAACTTATTATTTTCTCATTTCGTACCTGAATTCTTTCACTTTGTTCGTTTCGTTCCTTCCACAGTTACAGGTGTCAGCATGTTAGGTTAAGTTAATACAGTTATAAACGTGACTTAATTATAGACTCAGGCACAGCAAAGTAGTGGAGAAGCCTTCAACACTTTGTATAAAACTGGTACCAGCAGTGATCCTTTTTTGGGCCGATTCGCCGTCAGAACATAACAGAAATTTGAGTTCGTAACCTTGTCCTAGGGATAAGGAACGCCGCGAGCGCGAACGCTCAGAGCTCCGCATCCTGGTGGGAACCAACCTGGTGCGTCTCTCGCAGCTGGAGTGCATCAGCGTGGCGGAGTACAAGCGAGCCGTGCTGCCCGCCATCCTGGAGCAGGTGGTCAGCTGCCGCGACGCCATCGCGCAGGAATATCTGCAGGAGTGCTGCATACAGGTGGGTAATTGTGAAAAGAGTTAGTGATATGCGTCTGCAGTCAGGTATTTTTGTCAAAATTTGCACTAGATGTCTTTTAGTTGCAACACCAAACACCATTGATGCCATATGACTGCTGTTTGCGGCGAGATCAGGTTATTGAACAGCCCCATGTTTTGCAGGTGTTTCCGGACGAGTTCCACCTGGCGACGCTGCAGCCGTTCTTGAAGTCATGCGCGGAGCTGCAGCCCGGAGTCAACATTAAGAACATCATCATCGCGCTCATCGAGCGGCTGGCGGCCTTTAGCCAGGTATAGATCACTCTGTGCCCCAGGTGTTCCCGGTCCAGCTCCACCTGGCGACGCTGCAGCCATTCCTGAATTCCTGTGCGGAGCTGCAGCCCGGAGTCAGTATCAAGAACATCATCATCGCGCTCATCGAGCGGCTGGCGGCCTTCAGCCAGGTATAGATCACTCTGTTCCCCAGGTGTTCCCGGAAGTCCTGCAAGGAGCTGCAGTTTGCAGCAAAATCAGCGCGCTCATCGAGCGAGAACATTGCCAAATATACCCACTGCTGTAGGCTGAGATGATGATGGTGATGATGTTATTTCTCGTTTTATTATGTGCCATATAATGAACCATGTAGAAATGTTAACATAATCCAATTACCTACCTTAGCCGGAGATATTTGAAACGGTACCATAGTTATGAATTCGTGTGTCTACAGCGGAACGAGAACGGTGTAAACTTCGTGATGTCCGAAGACGGTCAGGAGCAAGAGGTCCAACTGTTTGAGGTGTTCTCTGATCAGGTCGCCGCCATCACACAGGTAGGTCCAAAATTAAACTTCTGATTTCTCGTAACCCATGACCCATAGCACATGAGAACGAAAATATATGACATCTTCATCAAAAAATGTACTTACTTATCTGTGACAATATATACCGTTCCAGAGTCGCACTGATATGCCCCCTGAAGATACTCTAGCTCTGCAACTGGCTCTGCTCAGGTTGGCGCAGAGATGCCACCCCGACAGACTCAACTACGTGGACCGAGTGCTAGCGCACACCGACAACATCTGTAAGGACATCCTGCAGAACAGGTCAGTGCGGCGAGTAGACGATCTCAACTAAACTAAACTAAAGATACTAACTAGCCTCGCAGCTAGCTCTGCTGCGGCTGGCGCAGACATGCCACCCCGACAGACTCAACTACGAGGACCGATTGTGCAGAACAGATAATTTAGTGTGACAAATAGATGATCTAAACTAAAGACACTATAAATTTCTGTTTCCAGCGGGAAGACCCACCTCGAACAGAACACGGCCGTGTTCAAGGAGCTGATGAAGATCCTGAAGCTGCCTGGCGAGCAGTACAAGGACGTGTTGACCCTCACTCGGCTAGCGCACTACCGGCCGCTCATCGCGCACCTGCCGCACGCCGGCCGCGCCGGGCTGGCCGCGCATCTCGCTGCGTTACTTATTGACGCGGGGACTGTCGTGTCCACTCCGGAGGACGTGAGTATGCGACCAGGACAAGGACGTGATGACCGTCTGGCGGGCTACTTACTACCTACATATCAGGAATATTGTGTCTTTTCCGTTATACATAAACATGGACTGACACACACTGAATGTTTATTAGACCTATTGTTAAGAGTTAGTGCTTCAGTAAATAATAATATGTAAATATATTTTTCTCAGGTGGAGTCTGTGCTATCGTTACTGGATGTCTTGGTGCGGGAACAGCCTGATCAGCCCGCGTCGCCTGACCCTGATGACTTCGCCGAGGAACAGTGGCTCTTGGCCAGGTAAATAAGAAGTCAATAATGCAGTAGGGAACATTTTGAACCGGAAGATATGTGAAGAGATAATCTTTTAACAAATTAATTGTTGTCTCCAGACTCATCCACCAGTTCAAGTCACCATCGGCGGACCAGCAGTACCTGATCCTCAGCGCGTGCCGCAAGGCTCTGCAAGGAGGGGGTGCGGCGCGCATACAGCACACCTTCCCGCCGCTCCTGTTCCACGCGTACCGCCTCGCGGAGCAATACAAGGACGAGCAGGAGCAGGTGCGGACACTCGCCCCTCAGGCTCGTCTAGGTTGACTCACAAGCGGGCCAGCAGGAGCTGATCCTCAGCGCGTGTCGCAAGGCCCTTCAGGGTACAGGATTTAGTGGGGGGTTTTTTTGAAGCATTTGGAGAGTAAAGGAGAAGATTTAGCAGCAGATTTGGACTGGAGTGAAATGGCAACATTGAAGCTGCTGCTTTTTGAAATCCGATTGATTTTAAGAGTAATTACCTTTTGTCATTTTAATTACAGGATGAGATGTGGGAGAAGAAGTGCCAGAAGATCTTCCAGTTCTGCCACCAGACCATCAGCATGCTCGTCAAAGCGGAACTCGCGGAGTTACCGCTCAGGTTAGTCACCGGTATAACATTGTTGGGAGTAGGCAATATCTCCTGATCGTGATCAAATTTTTTCCTCCACTGCGCGAGACCAAAGTAAGTCGATCAAATTTAAAAATCAATATCGGATGATCAACTCTAGCCCCCAAAATGTGATCAAAAATCGGATGATCAACTCTAGCCCCCAAAATGTGATCAAAAATCGATCAAAATTCGGATGATCAACTCTAGCCCCCAAAATGTGATCAAAATTCGGATGATCAACTCTAGCCCCCAAAATGTGATCAAAATTCGGATGATCAACTCTAGCCCCCAAAATGTGATCAAAAATCGGATGATCAACTCTAGCCCCCAAAATGTGATCAAAAATCGATCAAAATTCGGATGATCAACTCTAGCCCCCAAAATGTGATCAAAATTCGGATGATCAACTCTAGCCCCCAAAATGTGATCAAAATTCGGATGATCAACTCTAGCCCCCAAAATGTGATCAAAATTCGGATGATCAACTCTAGCCCCCAAAATGTGATCAAAATTCGGATGATCAACTCTAGCCCCCAAAATGTGATCAAAAATCGGATGATCAACTCTAGCCCCCAAAATGTGATCAAAAATCGGATGATCAACTCTAGCCCCCAAAATGTGATCAAAATTCGGATGATCAACTCTAGCCCCCAAAATGTGATCAAAATTCGGATGATCAACTCTAGCCCCCAAAATGTGATCAAAATTCGGATGATCAACTCCAGCCCCCAAAATGTGATCAAAAATCGGATGATCAACTCTAGCCCCCAAAATGTGATCAAAAATCGGATGATCAACTCTAGCCCCCAAAATGTGATAAAAATCGGATGATAAACTCTAGCCCCCAAAACATAATGAATGCTCAATTCTAGAAACTGTAATTAAATATCTTCGCTGCAAAGCATGGTCTCCGCTCTTTTTAATGTAGACCCATCGAATAGGTATTCATTTGGTCCGTGTTGATAAGCAGATGATTGTATAAACACAAGGGACAGCGGATGATTAGTAATAGGGTCTCGTGTAGACAGTCTTAAAAATCAGTCGGAAAGATTCGAACTTCTCAATTTTGTGCCTTTGCTTATAACTGTCGAATGGTTCCAGGTTGTACCTCCAAGGCGCGCTGGCCATCAGTGAGATCGGGTTCGCGAACCACGAGACGCTCGCGTACGAGTTCATCGCGCAGGCGTTCTCGCTGTACGAGGACGAGATCCCCGACTCGCGCGCGCAGCTGCAGGCGCTCACGCTCATCGTCGCCACCGCCGAGCAGGCGCGCTGTCTGGGTGAGTTGGGACATGGAGCATGTGTACAGTTCATCGCGCAGCCGTTCTCGCTGTACGAGGACGAGATCCCCGACTCGCGCGCGCAGCTGCAGGCGCTCACGCTCATCGTCGCCACCGCCGAGCAGGCGCGCTGTCTGGGTGAGTTGGGACATGGAGCATGTGTACAGTTCATCGCGCAGCCGTTCTCGCTGTACGAGGACGAGATCCCCGACTCGCGCGCGCAGCTGCAGGCGCTCACGCTCATCGTCGCCACCGCCGAGCAGGCGCGCTGTCTGGGTGAGTTGGGACATGGAGCATGTGTACAGTTCATCGCGCAGCCGTTCTCGCTGTACGAGGACGAGATCCCCGACTCGCGCGCGCAGCTGCAGGCGCTCACGCTCATCGTCGCCACCGCCGAGCAGGCGCGCTGTCTGGGTGAGTTGGGACATGGAGCATGTGTACAGTTCATCGCGCAGCCGTTCTCGCTGTACGAGGACGAGATCCCCGACTCGCGCGCGCAGCTGCAGGCGCTCACGCTCATCGTCGCCACCGCCGAGCAGGCGCGCTGTCTGGGTGAGTTGGGACATGGAGCATGTGTACAGTTCATCGCGCAGCCGTTCTCGCTGTACGAGGACGAGATCCCCGACTCGCGCGCGCAGCTGCAGGCGCTCACGCTCATCGTCGCCACCGCCGAGCAGGCGCGCTGTCTGGGTGAGTTGGGACATGGAGCATGTGTACAGTTCATCGCGCAGCCGTTCTCGCTGTACGAGGACGAGATCCCCGACTCGCGCGCGCAGCTGCAGGCGCTCACGCTCATCGTCGCCACCGCCGAGCAGGCGCGCTGTCTGGGTGAGTTGGGACATGGAGCATGTGTACAGTTCATCGCGCAGCCGTTCTCGCTGTACGAGGACGAGATCCCCGACTCGCGCGCGCAGCTGCAGGCGCTCACGCTCATCGTCGCCACCGCCGAGCAGGCGCGCTGTCTGGGTGAGTTGGGACATGGAGCATGTGTACAGTTCATCGCGCAGCCGTTCTCGCTGTACGAGGACGAGATCCCCGACTCGCGCGCGCAGCTGCAGGCGCTCACGCTCATCGTCGCCACCGCCGAGCAGGCGCGCTGTCTGGGTGAGTTGGGACATGGAGCATGTGTACAGTTCATCGCGCAGCCGTTCTCGCTGTACGAGGACGAGATCCTTGACTCAGGCGCATAGATTTCGATTCTGCTATACAAATTTTAATATTTCCGAAATCAAATGTTGCCAACTAATCTCTATTTTAAATTTCTGACACAAACAAACAGAAGCTTCCGCATTTGTATTATTAGTGAGATAAGTAAGATGCATTTGTGTATGTGTTTACCTGAGCCTCCCCCGCAGGCTCGGAGAACATGGAGCCGCTGCGCACGTCGTGCGCGCTGGCGGCGGGCAAGCTGCTGAAGAAGCCCGACCAGGCGCGCGCCGCCGCGCTCTGCGCGCACCTCTACTGGAAGACCGACAAGGACGGGAACCCGGTCAGTCATGCGATTATTCTGCACTCACGGAACCACGGAACTCCTCCCCTGCTTTACTATAAATAGAAAAGTAATTCGACTCGAGACCTTAAGGAGTTCCCGCTACCTGCCGCTCGGGCGCTAGGGTTGCATTGATGCGTGTTGTTTAATAATACAGTCACAATCTTTATGACCCACAATGGAGTTCTGTAACTCTGTCGCATTAAGGTTTGTTGAAACGTGGCTGTTAACCATCCATCAGGCCTTCAAGCGAAACCCGGGGAGGGTGGACGATTATACCGCGATGTAAAAACAAAGGCGAATCTCATTGATTAACAGACTATAACTACAAATTACCTTTCGACCAGAATCTTCTAAATATTTTATCACGAAAATCGGGGTGATGGGTCACAATTAAACACTACAAATCAAATTATTAAACAATTAAATACGTGCGGAAACAACACGTGTCATAACATGTCATGTCACCGTGTCACAGATAAGGTTACAGCTGACAGCCATCAGGCTGTTTGAGGACAAAAACGCTTCCGAATTCTGAACAATGGCTGTAGCAATCCTATTAAAACGAATAGCTCTGCTGTTGTTTAAACGTGACCTATACCTTGTCTATTTAACAGAGTTAATACTAGAAAACAGAGAATGCACGTAATTGGTCAGCGATAAGGACGATGCACAGGCACAAGGTAGGTTTACATGCCTGTCAAAGTTTAGTCAACATCTGTCGCTCGTACGGTGCGGACGCTTTCAAGTGCTTATCTTTGGTTACAAATTTAATTTAGTTTATTTAATAATTTATTTCTATGTATATATATACCTACTACTTCTCTTTCTCATCATCACCCATACTTGTACTTGTATGGCCTGTACTATACGTCCCACTGCACTGCAGGGCACATATTTAAATATTATCATCTACTACTTTAAATTACATAATTAGGATTTATTGATGAATGACATGATAATGTCATGTTATCAGTAAGTTAATTATTTGAGGTGCCTCTAACTACAAACAAAAATAACGAGAAATATTACGAATATTTTAACAACAGGCGGCATGTAAGCCGAGCCCGCCATCGACGTGCGTTTGTTGACGCCCACTGGCAGTTTCTTGTCCCTTTCACTTTCATACAAAAGTGCAACAGAGACAACGCTTTGTTAACTCTGTTAAATAGACAGGGTATATAAACATGATTTCTTCACTGTTTTTAACTGCTTGAGTTTTTTTTTTTCAGTTTATTTAGAAATTAAACAGTCTTACAAAACAAATTGGTCAACTCTAAACCGTTGTGGAATTTTCTCAAGTTTAAAGATAATTAATTTTTATGGGGATAACTTCCATTAGGAAATTAAAAATTACAATTATAAAACCACTAAATATGATACAAGCTTTTTGCTACATTGATAAAGCCGGCCGTCATGGTTGAAAAAGCTTAATAATTAAAAAATAATGTACGAAGAAAATTTAAATTTTGAATTTAGAACAGTGACGATATCTGATGTTTTATTTCATTTTTTGTTCTCTGGAACGTTCTGGTTAGTGTTCGTAAGTTAAAAATGGATTCAAATGAAGAAAAAATCGATTTGTTAGAAGCCTTTGTTGTAAATAACAAAAACTTGTCTCTTGCTCTGGAGTGTTACAGGAATAAATATCCGACTAGAGTTACCCCGACTAGAAAAGTTGTTCAAAACATTTTGGAAATGTTACCGAATTGGGAGATTTGTTCAAACTCTACATCCAGAAGACAATGTACGCAGATCGATCTTTTGTTGTTGGCTTAAAGGAAAAATTAGACGAGATCGTTCTTTCCTAAATTACATTTTGTGGTCTGACCGAACCAACTTTTTAAATAATGGTATGTTATATAGACGAAATCATCATTATTGGGCTTCAGAGAATCCGCTGAGAATGTTTGAAAGCCATAACCAGGTTCGTTTTTCTTTCAATTGTTAGTGTGGTCTAATGGCAAACCGAGTTTTGATGGTAAAATTTTACCACGGTACCTTGAATTAAATCATTTAAAATAGTACCATATTGGGCAGTCTCCAAAATTAGACGATTTGCCGCTGGCCGAGCTCACGAAAGTCCAGCAAGACAGTGCACCGCCACACAACAGCTGTAATACTCGGTCCAACTTAAATCAACTCTTCGGTACCCAGTGGATAGGACACACGGACCGATAAATTGGCCACCTGGCAGCCCTGACCTAACCCCACTTGATTTTTTTCTTTGGGGTTACCTGAAAAATAAAGTGTATAAAAAGAAATACAATCTTTGATTTGTGGGTGTTCTAGTACTCTAACCTCAGTTGGTGTCAAAGAGTGTTTTAATCCTTCATAGGAATGGGATCGGTTGGCATTAAAAACAAACTCGATTCTGACGATTTTCTTGCTGACTGTACATTTTATGAAAAATCAGTGAATGTCGATTGTCATCACTCAAAAAGTTGCGAAAGGTCTCCTAAGATCATTTCCGCGTAGCAGCAAGGGATCTGGTAGCTGCCCTTTATGCCCCATCTCAACCTTCCACCTTGTATAACGACGGTCAACCAAAACCAAACAGGACGATGGTACAGTTCCAACAAATTCGGCTTGGTCTGTTCTTGTTCTGTTGAGTTTGGTGCGTGATTTACTTTTGTTTGAAGACTAGCTACTGTGTGTCCTTGTGTTCAGTTTTTATCATACGACTCGTACCATTGACGGCATTATTTCACTAAGAGTACAGTTTTCTTATCTCACACTACGGAGTGGCTTAGACACGACAGCGACACACTCAGGCAACGTGCATGTATACACAAGTATCGCGAAACCATCTACGATGTTAACACGTATATTGATTGTGTAGTGGGCCCTGAGCGACCCGGGGCGCGCCCTGGAGTGCCTGCGCAAGGCGGCGCGCGTCGCGGCGCAGTGCATGGACGGGGCCGTGCAGGCGCAGCTGCTGGCCGAGCTGCTCGGCAGATACGCGCTGCTGCGGGCGCGGCATCATCCCGGCGTCACGCAGGCGCTCATACAGGCCGTGAGTACATGGTACCGGCGCCGTGCGGGCGCAGCTGCTGGCCGAGCTGCTCGGCAGATACGCGCTGCTGCGGGCGCGGCATCATCCCGGCGTCACGCAGGCGCTCATACAGGCCGTGAGTACATGGTACCGGCGCCGTGCGGGCGCAGCTGCTGGCCGAGCTGCTCGGCAGATACGCGCTGCTGCGGGCGCGGCATCATCCCGGCGTCACGCAGGCGCTCATACAGGCCGTGAGTACATGGTACCGGCGCCGTGCGGGCGCAGCTGCTGGCCGAGCTGCTCGGCAGATACGCGCTGCTGCGGGCGCGGCATCATCCCGGCGTCACGCAGGCGCTCATACAGGCCGTGAGTACATGGTACCGGCGCCGTGCGGGCGCAGCTGCTGGCCGAGCTGCTCGGCAGATACGCGCTGCTGCGGGCGCGGCATCATCCCGGCGTCACGCAGGCGCTCATACAGGCCGTGAGTACATGGTACCGGCGCCGTGCGGGCGCAGCTGCTGGCCGAGCTGCTCGGCAGATACGCGCTGCTGCGGGCGCGGCATCATCCCGGCGTCACGCAGGCGCTCATACAGGCCGTGAGTACATGGTACCGGCGCCGTGCGGGCGCAGCTGCTGGCCGAGCTGCTCGGCAGATACGCGCTGCTGCGGGCGCGGCATCATCCCGGCGTCACGCAGGCGCTCATACAGGCCGTGAGTACATGGTACCGGCGCCGTGCGGGCGCAGCTGCTGGCCGAGCTGCTCGGCAGATACGCGCTGCTGCGGGCGCGGCATCATCCCGGCGTCACGCAGGCGCTCATACAGGCCGTGAGTACATGGTACCGGCGCCGTGCGGGCGCAGCTGCTGGCCGAGCTGCTCGGCAGATACGCGCTGCTGCGGGCGCGGCATCATCCCGGCGTCACGCAGGCGCTCATACAGGCCGTGAGTACATTGTACCGGCGCCGTGCAGGCGCAGCTGCTGGCCGAGCTGCTCGGCAGATACGCGCTGCTGCGGGCGCGGCATCATCCCGGCCTCACGCAGGCGCTCATACAGGCTGTGAGTACATTGTACCGGCGTCGTGCGGGCGCAGCTGCCGGCCGAGCTGCTCGGCAGGTACGCGCTGCTGCGGGGGTAGTTGACCGGCGAGCTGGTTGGTTGCAGGTGATCGTGAAGATCCGCGAGGAGCTGGGCAACGTGGAGGCGAGCGAGGAGGCGGAGCAGATCACGCGGCACTTCCACAACACGCTGCGGCACCTGCGCCGCGCCGCGCCCGCCGCGCCGCCGCTCGACGCCGCGCTGCTGGCCTAGCGCGCCGGGCCACGGGGGGGGAGTGGCCACGGGGGGGGAGCGGGGAGGCGGAGCAGATCACGCGGCACTTCCACAACACGCTGCGGCACCTGCGCCGCGCCGCGCCCGCCGCGCCGCCGCTCGACGCCGCGCTGCTGGCCTAGCGCGCCGGGCCACGGGGGGGGAGTGGCCACGGGGGGGGAGCGGGGAGGCGGAGCAGATCACGCGGCACTTCCACAACACGCTGCGGCACCTGCGCCGCGCCGCGCCCGCCGCGCCGCCGCTCGACGCCGCGCTGCTGGCCTAGCGCGCCGGGCCACGGGGGGGGAGTGGCCACGGGGGGGGAGCGGGGAGGCGGAGCAGATCACGCGGCACTTCCACAACACGCTGCGGCACCTGCGCCGCGCCGCGCCCGCCGCGCCGCCGCTCGACGCCGCGCTGCTGGCCTAGCGCGCCGGGCCACGGGGGGGGAGTGGCCACGGGGGGGGAGCGGGGAGGCGGAGCAGATCACGCGGCACTTCCACAACACGCTGCGGCACCTGCGCCGCGCCGCGCCCGCCGCGCCGCCGCTCGACGCCGCGCTGCTGGCCTAGCGCGCCGGGCCACGGGGGGGGAGTGGCCACGGGGGGGGAGCGGGGAGGCGGAGCAGATCACGCGGCACTTCCACAACACGCTGCGGCACCTGCGCCGCGCCGCGCCCGCCGCGCCGCCGCTCGACGCCGCGCTGCTGGCCTAGCGCGCCGGGCCACGGGGGGGGAGTGGCCACGGGGGGGGAGCGGGGAGGCGGAGCAGATCACGCGGCACTTCCACAACACGCTGCGGCACCTGCGCCGCGCCGCGCCCGCCGCGCCGCCGCTCGACGCCGCGCTGCTGGCCTAGCGCGCCGGCAGACCGGCCAGCGGCCACGCTGATGTATGTGGGCTTCGTAATCTAACAGCACATCAAGAGTCAAAATATATATCCGCAATTCGTAAGCGACATGCGAGGCGACGCGAAACGACGCGAAAAAATCAAAGTGTTCTCTTATGTAAGGGCGCACGCGAATCGTTTACTTAGGAACAGTAAAAAAATCGCATCGCATCGCTATGGCCACTGTTCGGTGCAAAACACCTTACACGTGTAATTGAAGTAAAGTCGTAGTCAGCATTCTATTAGCGGCGCATCGAGCGCCGATATAGAGTAATTATGAGTTAGTGCATATTTCGGAACCGCCGCGACCGGGTGCATTCGATCATAACATTTATAACATTTTAACCCTTTTTGAACATTTTTAACTAACATAGTGTCTACTTTGACTCTTATAACATTAGAAGTTTTAAATCAATAAACAACAATTAAATTCCTCTCTTGTTTTAACATTCACCGTAACCCAACCCGAACATTGGTCCTTCGAACGAACAAAGGATCTTGCGCGTCAAAGATTGTATCGTTGACAAGTGAGGTGCTTGAACTGGTGAACATTTTAAGGGTGTGGATTGCAGTGACCACTAGAGAGGAACCAACATCAACATTGGGAAGTAGTACAGTACAGTAGCAGAACATACAAGTAAGACCATTCCTATTTTACTAACACAACATTGAAAATGGCAACAGTAGAACGTCAAGAGGAGATTCAGAACAACATCAAGTCGCTTCTTGCTAACTTTAGGAAAGACAGCGCGGATAGGAAGAGCAAAGCTGAATACTTTGTAACACGATCGGAGAAGCTAACTGGTTTATGGGGAGAATTTCAATACAATCATAACCAAATTTGTAGAAGGGAAAGTCAATCGCATGCATACTTTACCGAAGGTACGTATGAGAAAACAAAAGAAACATATTTACTCTTGAACACGGCACTAAATGAAGGTTATCAAATACTAACTGCAGAGAAGATGTCGACTAAACATGAGGCGGCTCCTTTCCCAAAGTCTGCCACGGAAGTTTTAACGAGTGATGACGACGAACAAACATCGAGTGGAAACACTAAACAAGCAGTAACTGAGGACATTCAAAACAGGAGAGAAGAAAGGGGAACAACTAGCAAGTATGATGAAATGTTGCGGAAACAATTTGCTAATATTAAGGCTTTTGTAAGGACGGTCAATACGTTGGAGATAGAAACCTTGACGGAGAAATGGGAATTAGAGGACGCTCTTAAAACATTACAGTCACGGTGGACGGTAATAGATTCCCTGCATTGGGAAATAGAGAGTGAAGCTGTAGACTTAGAGTCTTCATATGAAAAAACATTCAACAATCACGAAAAAACATTTAACAGTATGAAAAAAGCCATCAACAAAAAGATTTGGTCAGTCGTACACAGGGAGAAAGCCACTCCTACTTTAGATATTCCTACTTTCCATGGAAATTATAACAGCTGGGTTTGCTTTAAAGACTTGTTTGGAGAAGCAATTCATAATAACAACACACTTTCAAACGCCCAGAAAATGCAATTTTTGAAGTCAAAGGTGAAAGGAGAAGCCGAAAGACTCATACAACATTTACCGATAAGTTCGGATAACTACATCGTTTGTTGGGAGATCTTAAACAATCGATACAATAACAAAAAGTTGATTTTCACTTCCCACGTGAACATATTATTTGCATTACCTACCATGCAACAAAAATCTTTGATGCAGATGAAAAAAATGCATGACACCACTACCGAATGCCTACATGCCATAAAAAATCTAGGAGTTGATATAAGTACTTGGGACCCGATACTAGTACATATTTTGTCTCAAAAACTAGACTCAGAAACAAACATGGACTATATAGAGTCACGCAAAAACCCCCGAGATTTACCTATATTACAGGAATTTCTGGAGTTCATAGAAGGAAAGTTCACAAGTCTCGAATCATCTCGTCACAGACAAGAACCGGCCACAACTAAAACTTACTCTCAGCAATCATCAACATCCAACATACGAAAAACATTTCAACCAAATAACAACCATACATATTCGAACATTAATTATCAAAACAATAATGGGGCCAACAAATATCAAAGAAACACAATGATTGCGAAAGCCTTACACGTGTCTGGTTTCACATGTCCGCTATGCAAGAACCAACATGGAATTTATAATTGTCGTCAATTTTTGCAAATGCCCGTTGAAAAACGATATAATGCGGTTAACAAACTTGCACTATGTGTTAATTGTTTATTCAGTCATCACGGACATTCCTGCAACTCAACAAAAACATGCCACAAATGTGCAGGACCACACAACACGCTGCTACATGAGGCATGTGTTAAAACAAATGCACAAGCCTCGGCCTCTGCTTCATCAACAATTGCAACATCGAAGAGATCAAATGAACACGCGACGCACATTTCGCAAGTTGCCTTAGAGAACTACTCGGAGATTCTATTGGCAACAGCCCTATTAAAAGTCAAAGCAGCTGACGGTACCGACCATGTTTTAAGAGCACTAATTGACCAGGGCTCTCAGATTTCGCTTATAACGGAGAAAGCCGCCCAAACACTAAAATTAAAGAGAGAAAGCTGTAAAGGTGTCATTTATGGAGTAGGGCAGAGGGAGAACAGCTGTAAAGGAAAACTTAACATAACCTGTACGTCAATGTACAATGATTTTACTTTTAACTCTGAGGTTATTATCATGAATAATCTTATAAAAAATTTACCTAACAAAACATTCGCTAACCCGTCTTGGCCAGTAATTCAAAACATAACCTTAGCCGACCCCGAGTTCTATGTAAGCCGCCCTATAGATCTACTACTAGGAGCAGACATTTACACTAACATTTTACTAAGCGGTATGATTAAAGGAGAAGATAAGTATCAACCTATGGCTCAACAAACACATCTTGGATGGTTGTTATGCGGAAACGCACAGACATACCATTGCAACGTAGTCATTAACAACCTAGAGGAAATCCAACAATTTTGGGAGATAGAAGACATTACAGAGGAGGGAGAATTATCTCAGGAAGATATGGAAAGCATCAAACATTACCAAGACAACACAGTTAGAATGACTAACGGAAGATACGCGGTACGACTTCCCATGAAACCAAAATTCGAAGAAAATCTCGGAGAATCCAAGAACAAAGCCATAGCTCAATTCAGAAACATGGAGAGAAAACTTGAGAAACAAACAAATCTGGCACAAGCCTATAAAATGTTCATGCAAGAGTACAGCGACCTTAAACATATGAAGCCGACGAGAAGCAATTTGAGCCCCGAGTGTTATTTACCACACCATGGAGTCGAACGCGTAGAGTCAACAACAACAAAATATAGAGTAGTATTCAACGCATCTGCTAAAACATCTTCAGGATACTCTCTGAATGATTTAATGTACACAGGGCCTAACCTACAACAAGACTTACAAACATTATTACTAAAATGGCGCCAATATGAATTTGCTTTCACCGCTGACATCGAGAAGATGTATAGGCAAATTTATGTGAACGAAGTCGATCAGCCACTGCAAAAAATTATTTGGAGAGAGAACTCAGATCAGCCTCTTCAAACATTTCAACTCTCAACAGTTACATATGGGACTAAAGCAGCTCCATTTCTGGCCATGATGACCCTGAAAAAGCTGGCCGCCGACGAACGTGAACATTTCCCTGAAGCATCCAAGGTGCTCGAGGAGTCCTTTTACATGGATGACTTAGTACACGGTGCGCACTCGATAGAACAAGGTAAACAATTGATCGCAGACCTAAATAAACTATTAACATCTGGAGGATTTAATTTGCGAAAATGGTCTTCCAATAACGAAGAAATTCTAGAAAATATAAACACTAACCAGGATAATGAAAATATGATATTTAATTTTAAAACAGAAAACATTTCAAAAACACTTGGTTTATGCTGGAACTCAAAGAATGATACATTTACCTTTAAACATACGGCGAACAAACAGTCATCACGACCAACAAAGAGACTTCTGCTTTCGGAAATCTCCAAACTTTTTGACCCATTAGGCTGGCTTGCCCCATTAACTACAAAACTTAAAATACTATTCCAGAAAGTATGGAAAGAAAACACTAAATGGGATGAGCAAGTTTCAAATAACATTTATAACGAATGGTCCAAGGTACAAGCGGAAATAGACCAGATTAAAGAGTGCATAATACCGAGGTGGATATTAAGCAATAAGAATGACGTCATTGAGTTACACGGATTCTGTGACGCTTCTCTTGATTCGTACGCATGTGTGGTTTACGCACGAATAAAAACCAAAACAAAAGTCGTACTTGTCGCGGCCAAGACTAAACTTGTACCTCACAAGAATAAAATATCAATCCCGAGACTCGAAATTAGCGGAGCCCATTTGCTGGCAAAACTAATGAAAAAGATTAAACATTCTTTAACACAGTATGAAACATTGACCTTTGGCTGGACCGACTCGAAAATAGTTCTCGGATGGTTGCAAGGTCAACCCGGCCGTTGGAGACCATTTGTCGCAAACCGCGTGGAACAAATACAAGCAGTCATGCCTGCAGAACAGTGGCAATACGTCAAAACATCAGAAAACCCAGCAGACGCGGCGAGTAGAGGTCTCACAGCATCACAGCTGAAAGAACATCCCTTATGGTGGACAGGACCATCATGGTTATCAACATTAAACATAGAAGTAGAAAACAAAACCAAACTAACATATGAGACAACAGAAGAAGAGAAGAGATCCTATACCACGAACGCTGTTCAAAATCACGAAACAGACCATAACATTATTGATCAATTATTAGAAAAACATAGCTCAATTACGCAAGTAATACGAGGAATCGCATGGCTTCTGCGGGCATTGACACGAACAAGAGGCAAACTACCGAAGATACTCACATTACAAGAGTTGCAAAAGGCTAAATTGACAATAATAAAACACGTGCAAAATAATGAGTTCACTGCTGACATAGAGTACTTGCGTAAACATGGCCGAGTCGAATCAAAAAGCAAACTATTAGCTTTAAACCCATTTATTGACGAAAACAACATATTACGAGTAGGAGGCCGTTTAAGAGAAGCACACATACCATACAACATGAAACACCCAAAAATCATACCAAAGGACTCGCGGTTAGCAACACTACTCATCGAACAAGCTCATTTGCAAACGTTTCATAGCGGCGCCCGACATACCGCAAACAAAATAAGAGAAGAATTTTGGGTTGCGGGCGGAAATAACAGAGTTAAAAAGCAGATACGAAAATGCGTGACGTGTAAAAAACTAGACGGGACGAAACAAGAACAAGTGATGGGAGACCTACCGGCAGCCAGAGTCAATGAAGCTAGCCCTTTTTATCATTCAGGAGTAGACTATACTGGTTTTGTCGATATCAAGGTCAACAAAGGACGCGGAAGTAAGGTAATGAAAGGATACATAGCTATCTTCGTTTGTATGGTCACTAAAGCCGTACATCTGGAACTAGTAACAGAACTAACAAGCTCCGCGTTCCTTGCTGCCCTGAGAAGAATGGCCGCCAGAAAAGGAACACCACGATACATTTACAGCGACAACGGGACGAATTTCGTTGGAGCCAACAGAATACTGCAAGAACAGTGGGAACAACTACTTCACGTTTTTAGTGATAGTTTTCTAACAGAAGTCACGGAAATGAAAATTGAATGGCATTTTAATGCACCGTCGTGGCCGAGTGCAGGAGGCCTATGGGAGAGAGCTGTAAGAAGTCTAAAACACCACCTTAAGCGAGTAGTAGGAGAACAAAAGTTGACCTATGAAGAGTATTCGACTATCTTAGCGCAACTAGAGGCTTGCCTTAACTCACGTCCGCTTTGCCCACTAACAGACAACATCGAGAATTTAGATGTTCTCACACCAGCACATTTTCTAACAGGAAGAGCGGGAGGCACAGTAATAGAAACAGAAGAAGATGCAAGAACAAGGTGGCAGTTAACACAAAAGATATTGGGAGATATTTGGAAAAGATGGAAAGTCGAATATCTGAGCCAGTTAACAGCAAGACAAAAATGGAAAGTCCCACAACTGAACATTAAACAAGGAGACGTAGTAGTCATACACGAGGATAACCTGCCTGCGGGAAAATGGGCACTGGGTCGAGTTATCGACGTACATCCGGGCCAAGACGGCTATGTTAGAGTCGTAACGCTTAAAACTAAAAATGGATTAATTAAGAGACCAGTAATTAAACTATCAGTATTACCTTTAGAAAAAGAAGAACAAAATCAAGAATCAAAGAAGGAAGACAAAAATAAACTTAAAATAAACAAAAACAAAAATAAAACAAAAAGAGGATGCTTAACCACAGTTTTCATGATGTTTATTTATTTGTTTTCGTTAATCACAACGGGATATTGCGCAATGGTCACCCCTATTAATAATAGGCAGGGCTTGTACTTCGACAAGGTGGGAAACATGAAACTGATAAGAGACGAATGGAAGCTTATTGCATTCTACGATATGAAACCATTTTGGGAAGGCACAGCCGCATACGAAAAATATAACAACCAGCTCGAGAACATTTGCAAACAGGTAGTAACTCTGACGCATTGTGACGTTATCCTACTCCAGCTTCACTACAGTTACGCCGAACTACAACATTATAATAAAATATTATTGAGTAATCAACTGAAACAAGAGACGCGCGCGCGCGTGCGGCGCGGCTTAGTAAACGGTGTCGGATATCTAGCGAACGCCCTGTTCGGAGTATTAGATGATAAATTCGCCGAACAGTATCAAAAGGATATTACTCTCATCCGAGAAAACGAGAAACATTTAGGAGCATTGTGGAAAAACCAAACATCAATTGTCGAAGCAGAATACAACATGTTAAAGCGAACAGAAGAAACATTCCAAAAACAACATAACATAATAACTGAACATTTGCAAAGTTTGGAAAAAGGTGTAAGTATTATACAAAAGGAACTATCTAACGCAGAAAGTACAGCTCAATTTACAGTGGTAGCCATGGCCGCTAACAACTTGCTTAATCATTTAAGGGCGATTCAAGATACCTTAATAGAAACGATTACAAACATCTACAATGGAAAGATAAATCTACACATCATCGATCCCGAACAACTTCAACACGAACTTAACATTATTTCTGGACATTTAGTAGCAGACGTGACCCTTCCTATTGAGAACGTACAAAGTGGGTTACAAAACATTTACCATTTGTTGAAAATTAAAGCACGAATTACTGATAAATACCTGATATTAGAGATCCGTATCCCCCTTATAAGCCGGGATAATTATGACCTCTACAACATTATTCCCATACCGTATCCTTCTGAAGGAAACATGATGTCGATTGTCCCTATAGAAACACACGTAGCAATAAACCTGCAAAAAGACGCATATTTACCCATACCAGAAAAACATTTAGAACACTGCATAGTACGAGACACGTTTACTTATATGTGTTACTTGAAGACACCAGTTTATAAAATGCATAACGACAAGGACCTATGTCTCAGAGATGAAAATCATGACTCTCAATGTAAAACAAACAAAGCCGCATGTCAAAACACGTGGATCAACTTGGCAACAACAAACCAGTATTTATATTTCTGTTGTAAGGAGTGCCAATTTAGAACATTATGCAAAGATCAAGTTACAGCAAAAACATTAACTGAAACCAACATAATTAATCTTGAAGAAAACTGTGTAGTTAAAACCGATAACTTCACTATATACACTCACAAAAACATGCAGAGTAAAATAAATTTATCCTTCGATGTACAAACCCCTAAGATTGACCCCTTAAACCACATCATAAACATAACATTTCCAAGCTTCGGAAGCAACGTACAACGCGAACGCGAAGCAAAAGAAATAACAAGACTAGGGGAAAAAATAAAGTCTATGAAGGAAGAAGAGCCCCTCATTCACGACTACTCAATACACGATGTGCATCACTACACAGCCATATATAGTCTGTGGGGCGTGTGCATAGTCGTATTAATAATATACCTATATCGAAGGACACGGTGTAATTGGAGACCTAAGACAGGGCCAACAACACCAGAGAATAGAGGAGACGACGCTGCCGGTCCAGGGACGACAGGCGGATCGCAGCCTCGCCGTGAGGCGGGCCCTCCGCCCGCGCCGCCCGCCCCGCGCGCGCGCAGGCCCCACGCCGCCTGCTCCGGCGAAGACGACGGCGACGCCGGTGACGAGTGTAGTGCTAGTGTGCGGGTAAAAGTGCGGGAGTGTTTTGAAAACGATCCGAGTGCGTGTATTTCACAGAATAAGGGAAGTTCCCCAATTTTTAGAAAAATATCGTTTGATTAATGTCTAGAATAATTTATAATACTAAGTTGTATGAAAACGTTGTTTAATCATCTTGTTACATTTTTAAAGTAGATATCTTCATCTCATCTCATCGTTTGCCCCCGGCAAGATGTTCGGTGCAAAACACCTTACACGTGTAATTGAAGTAAAGTCGTAGTCAGCATTCTATTAGCGGCGCATCGAGCGCCGATATAGAGTAATTATGAGTTAGTGCATATTTCGGAACCGCCGCGACCGGGTGCATTCGATCATAACATTTATAACATTTTAACCCTTTTTGAACATTAATTATCAATTCACTAAATAGAATACTGGAAAAGTACTAAATACGAGTATAATGCAGCTGCCGCGCAACTAAATCGTCTAATAATGCCCTCTATCTTTAAATCCAATGGAAAACTATTCAAAGTCATTTATATCATATACCTTATTATCGATGGTATAAAGACATAAATTGTTAGAGCTCCACTTACCATCAGGTGGGCTGTGTATTAAAATGTTGATAAATTAAAAAATAACTAAGTTTTGATTATGTCCACTGCGCCGCCTGTTGGTTTTGTGAATACTAATTTCCTTGCATTTTCCCTATATCAAATCGAATGACGTAATATTATTTCTACCTAAGTTGTGATGGAGAAAGTGTTTGTTTTTTTGTTGTTGTGAATTGCCTATGATCTGTAACAGTAGAATAACCAGACACAACTTATTGTCCTTAGTGGAAAAATAACTTCATTTTATACAATAAATAATGGAGTCGCCATAGAAAGGATATTTCATATTATTTAATACTTATACTATGGACAAACGAAGAATGCACTGATTATGAAATAAATAATCATAATGGTTAATATTAATACAGTATTTTATACCTTTTTGTTATTAACTAGGATCAAGTTGACTTTGGTCGGTACTAAGGCAATATTTAGTCTAAAGTGACTGCAGTTGTTTTAAATTAGTTTAGAGTATGAATTAGTAAGAGCAATATGTAATGTTATCGTAATAAATGCAAGTTATTAAGTGTTCGTTGTTTGTTGTCTACCTCTTGAATTGTTACAGCCTACATTTAGGTTTATTTAGTCCAACTAGTATTAGAAATGCGAAAGTTGGGGTTATTCCCAGCTGTTACCACCAATTTGTTACCACTGGTAACAGCTGGGATTTTTTTTCCCACCTGTTACCACTAAAATATTTGGTGATAACTACTGGGGAAAAAAACCCAGTAGTTAGTGGTAACAGCTGGGATTTTTTTCCCCACCTTCTACCACTAAATAAGTCCATACGTCGTTATCGCGGGGGTAAAAACGATTTGACGGTACTGAAAGATTATAACAAATGGGCAATAACAGAGGTGACAGCCGTATCGAGAAACATTTATACCTACGAGTTCAAAATGTAATCATTTTCTTTCTAATATCTTACCTCCGTACTTGACTTGATCAGAAGTACATATTTTAAAAGATTAGCTACGCAATCCTAACGTCAACCTATTCAGTTACTTGTCCTGCTACTTTAGCCATTTGTCATTCTTATTTGTTTTGATGTACAAAAAAAATACGAAAATATATCTAAATATAATTTAAGTGTAAATGGAATACATCAATACATAAATTTAAAAAGTTAAAACTAATTTTGGAAAAAAATATTGGATTTAATTAAAAAAAAAAACATGTTGACACGTTAACTTATAGGTAGACGTTAACTCAGCGTAAGACAAGTTGAATTGACCATTTCCAGCGAAAATTTTGTGCAAAATATGAAGAACCTCTTAGAGACTTACAATGTATAGGCAGAATATTCCGTTAATACTAAACAGAAATTCTGTGATATGTGTTCTTTAATAGATTTGTTTCTGCTCCCGCGATAACGATGTATGCAAATAACTCGGTGGTAACAAGTGGGAATATTTTCCCATTTGTTACCACTAAAATATTTGGTGATAACTACTGGGGAAAAATAACCCAGTAGTTAGTGGTAACAGCTGGGAATTTTTATTCCAGGTGGGAAAAAAATCAGTTGTTACCAGTGGTAACAAATTGGTGGTAACAGGTGGGAATAACCCGAAAGTTGGTATGTTTCTTTGTAACGCCGTCACGCTGCAACGGCTAAACGGAATTGGACGATATTTGAAATAGAGATAGCCTATCCCGTGGATTAACCCAGGCTACTTTTCATAAAAAAGCAAAGCAATCGATACTCCCATATTGTGAGACACACATTATTCGTCCTCCTAAAAATTATACCGAAAATGTATTGCCGTTTTTTTTATTGTAATTGGTAAGTGTAAAAGCTATTTATTTTGTCCCGCAACCGCAACTTATATTATTGAAGAGACCTACTGACTGCTTCTTCACGAGACCTTGAGATACGTCCATCCTTGTTCCTACGGTTACAGGGTACCAGTGGACAAGCAATTACCCCCATTGCTTTCGTATTGCTTATGTCTCGGCCGCCTTTAGGCACTGGTCCCACCGCGAGCGAGTAAGCGAGGAACTATCTGAGCTTCAGCTTATTTATAGGTATATCTCTCTCTTTTATTCACACGGGAGCGATTATCTTTTGTTCGTTTTTTGGGCGAGAAAATCGCCGATAGTTCATCGCTTACTCGCTCGCGGTGGTACCAGTGCCTTACCATAAGATAAGATGAGATGACAATGTAGGGCTCAGTTTTGTATAGATATCTTATTTTACGCTTGTTTTGAAGTCTAGTACAAGTACACCATACCCCAGAATTAGACCAACCGATCCGTAGTCACACCAATTGGCCACACTGGTGTGACTATGGTTCATTTTATTTATCCGTAGTCACACGAACACATAAATAGGAGGAAGGTTTAGGTTAGGTTCGTTTTTATATCAGGCCCGGAGGGCCAGAACAACCCAGAAATAGGAGCTCCGCGTCAGCGGAGCTCCGTTGACTCTGTTGAGTTTGGTTTTGAAAGAGAAACAGACGCAGATTCGGTCTTGGTGTGACTACGGGTAAATAAAATGAACCATAGTCACACCAATGTGGCAAATTGGTGTGACTACGGATCGGTTGTGAGAATTAGGTAGACCCAAGAATTTAAATAAATAAAACAAGTTTCACTTATACACAAATATATAACTTTATGCTACAATATCTTATTCCCTTGCACATTATTTCTGTTGTTCAACATAATCTTCTCTTGCCTCTTCTTCTCTTCTTTGAACGCCTCCTTGTTGGCTTTCTTCTCGACTCTTCTCTCTTTCCGGTACTCCTTAAGAAGGCGTTTCCGTTCTTTCTTTTCTTCTGTATTTTCTTCTTTAGGCCTGGAAATGATAAAATCGTCTACAAATGTTGGATGATGAGCCTAAGTTTCTTAAATCCTAGATTTGAGTGTGACGTATACAATAAAAAAACAGGGTGGAAAGATAAGATTCCCTTATCTTATCTAGTAAGTAAGGGCAGCCGTTGGAACCCTTGCCGCCACGCGAAAATTATCTTATGGTATTCGTAAACGCAAAAAAATACTAACAATAGAATAAGTTAATAAACTTTTTTGCCTGAAATATCAGGCAACAAGGCCCATATTACGGACCTTACAGACTAACACACATAACAAAATGTAAAACAAACAATGTGACTATACAGTTTCGCGGTGTCAGCTAGACGGCGGCCACGAAATCGCCGAAATGTGACGCCAGAATTCCTTCTTTAAAAAGGTCTATATGTGTACGCCTATAATATTTGAGGAGTTTCCTCAATTCCTCACGGATCTGCTCATCAGATACTGACTTGGTGACAATGGTACTTCCTATACTCGACTCTTTATGGAGACTATTAGTAGCTTCCAGGTTAAGTGGCAATCAAGAAGAACGTCAAGGTATTTCGTAGCATGCATACGCTCAAGAAATTCACCCTAGGGAGTGAGGTTGTCAATCTGCTTGTGGTGGCGTGGTTCCGGAGCTGATATTGATAAAAAAATATAGGCCCACCTTAGCGACAGCACGCTCAGTGTGGACAGCAGCGTCTCGGCGTTGGTCGCGGCGTCGTCGTCGTCCCCAGCTTCGTGTTGCAGCGCGTTGAACTGGGCCAGCGCCCGCACGGTGAGCTTGCCGCCGTCGCCGAGCACGTCCGCCGGGATGCCTGTCTTAGGGTTGATGCGGATCTTCTGGGACTTCTGTGAGGGGAGTAGAAAGAGCTAACAATTAACCGTCTGCAAATTGTGTGAGAAGAGCCTAAGCCATTAATAAATAAATCATGTCGGGTCAAGATCGGCGAAGATACAGCGTATCAACACATTTTAAAATATTTTCCAGGCGACACTTGTTCCCGTCGTCTGCGGAGCTATGACGTCATCGGGGTCACGTGACAGAGTTTAAACGCTCCTGGCTCTCAATTGATTCCATGCTTCGAACTACTGAATATTATCTATGGAAGATTGTATTTTTCCATTTTTCTACTAGAAAATTAGAACCCTAACAATTAACTACAACTAACTAACTAACTAACTAACTAACTATTAACGTACTATTATATATTATATTATTATTATTTATTAACTATTATCTTCAAGCCAGTTATGTCCATATTTAAATAAATACGATTGATTCACTTCTGTACGGATCCTTATCATACGTAGACGACGAGTACAGTTAGGATCCTGATCATACACAGACGAAAGGTAAATTAATGAATCTTCGAGAAATTTATTTATAAAAATAGATGACTTCTTTTTTATTTATGGCGATTCTGCATTAAAGTATCAAGTGAGTGAGAGTATAATCAGTAAACAAAATAAATCAAAAATAAAAGCAAAACATTGTTCAATCAGCTACCTATCCTCCCCAAAGGTTACCTTTTATCTTTATCTTCTAGTTTAAGATAAAGTGAGGTACTATTAATAGTACCTCATATATTCACTCGACAATAAAATTCATGGTTTACTAAAACCTGTCCAGTCGTATACTCCACACCGGCTGACTTGTCTTATCTAATAAACACTTCTATAACCTCAAAATGCTCCCTTATCACGTAAAATTACAATTCTGTCATGAAAAACCATCCGTAATGTAAAATCAGGAAACTAGTGTTCAAAAAGTGGTCTCTAGTTGCTCTATTCAACAGAAAGCACCCGTTTTAGCCAAAAACGACGAATTTTGAGGTTATAGAACTGTTTATCTACGCACATGTCATAAGCCCTCTATTATGCGTTCAGAAACCGTAACAAATGACCAGCATTATTACAACCAATTTTACTATGAGAACTTTCTTGTCTGTGGTAGTAGGTAAAATCTGTACTGTAATGTTATAACAGTATCAATTTTTGCAACGTTATGAGTTTAAAATTGGAACAGCTGTCAAAACTCAAGACCCTAGGGACCCTATTCCATCCATACACATTAAAACAGTTATCGATACGAAACGTCAATTCAGTATATTTTTTAAATATAAACCAGAATCTCGAGTGACATGAGAATAGGGACTTCATTCGTTTGTCTATGATTTATAAAAAAACCTTCATATTCGTGACACTGACACAGCACAAGTTAGTTTTGCCGCCATTTTTGACGTCAAGTCGTCAACTTCTGAACCCATCTTAGAGTCCTTATGATATGTGTGTAGATAAAATAATGTATGCAACTGTACATAATTGGGCCTTAAAAAACTCGTGTGATCCTATAATGAAACTCTGATAATGCATCAGTTGCATAAACTACTAAATAAGACAAGTCAGTTGGTGTGGACTTTATGTACCGCTACGGCGAATAAAAACTTCCACATGGTCATCATTTCCGCCTATAGGCGTCCACTGCTCAACATAGGCCTCCTCCTCTGATTTCCAGCAAGAACGATCCAATGCGAACCGAAACTACCATATCATCATTAGCCGCAAGACGTCCACTGCTGGACAAAGGCCTTCCCCAAGGTTTTCCACAACGATCGGTCCTCTGCTGCTGTCATCCAGCGGTACCATATATATAAACCATATTTTACAATCACACAATCAGAACAATCTCTCCTTACCTTCGGCTCCTCGATGAGCTTGGGATGGTTGTACAGGTTGGAGTAGGTGGACAGGATGGACTCGCAGTCCCACTTCTGCTGTGGCTCCGCCGGGACCGTCTCCAGCTCATCTTCCGACTCCTCGTCGATCTCCTGTAGCCGCCGCATTCTAGGTATATGACATTATAAGATTTTTTTAAAAATTCACTTTTGTTACTGACTGTTCTTGTAACTTTTGGCCACCTTCCGTCCCCATCGTCACACCAGCTCAATGAAACCATATAATTATTGTATTGTCTTTGGAATGGCATAAGTATGCAAAATTTCAATAGAGCAGCTTAGTCTCAAAACTTTTTCGCGTTTTTTTTTTAACTTTAGCACTATTTGTGACGTAGAAGAGACCAAGGTGCGTTTAAGATCTTTAGCCATTAGCAGAAATTTGTTGATGGGCGTCTAATAGTATGTTTTATCTTTAGAACAAGATTTAAAAAATGTTCCTGTTGTCTGTTGGAAGGGGGATACAATTGACTTCCAGGTTTTAATTACATTGTATGTTATATTGTTAGTTACAAGTGAATGATATACGAAACTTTAATATTTACAACATGTTAATGTCTAAAATGTGTCCTCGATAGTTGTAAAAGGACGAGGATATCGCGGAAAGGCCATTCATACTCGTATAAAACTTCAGCACTTTTTCAGAGTCCAACGAAATTTTTATCAAAATTCATTTTGTACAGTCTCACTGTACATTTTTCCGTTTACGTTGCGACCTACTTTGGGCCGCCCGATAGCATTCAATATAAGGTAACGTTTTAGGTAATAATTGAAGTGCATAACTAACTAGCTTACAATACGCATCAACTATTAATTATTTTACTTATTTTACTGTAACTTTTATTACGTCAATAAATCAACATAAAGTGATCAATCTTTCTCTGCACTCCAACAACTATCTACATAACTAAAACAGCAGTGTACAGTATCAACTGGACTGTACACATTTCATCGAACGCTGTTGTCTGCAGAAATCATGAGTTTTTCAGGATATCTTCAACATTAATTACGAAGGTTAAGTTAGATTAGACTAGTGACGACCAAAAAAAACTCATGCGCCGAGAAAAGTCGTAATGGCTTGACGTTAAAAACGGTAGCGCCCTTTGCCACTCGCCTCGCCGGCCGTCTACATGTGTCAGCTTCGACCGCGGCATATTGATACTTGGGGTTTCCATTGCCACTTAAACCTTGTAGCTTAGACAGGAAGGTAGCTATTTGAGCGGTAGTTATTTATCTTTTGACCTATATCCTTTCGTTCTTTACTGCTGAAGATAAGATATTTATGAACATTCGGACGTTTTAATAAGTGAGGTACCTGGCGACCTCCCGCTCCTTGTCGAGCTGCCTGCGCCTCTTGGACTCCTCGAACTCCTCGGCGGCCTGCAGCAGCATGGCGTGAGACTCCGGCATGAACCCTTCGATCTCCTCGCAGTCCAGGGCGCCCAGTTCCGTGTCGTCGTATTCCGCGTACATCTAGATCACCGTAGATATAATCAATCAGCATAGCTCGGACAGATCGTACCAGAAACATCGCAACACGGTTATGGAATAATATAGAATTATAATAGATACAGAATAATGAATAAGAAAACGCAATATTAGATAGTAATAATTCTCAAACCATTTCTTTTATAATTGTACTTAGTTTTTAAACAATTTGCGATGCCCTAGCAGGGTCCATGTATGTACTTTTATTTTTTAAGACCACCTTGTAATATCATGGTTATGCAAATACATTAATATGAATATGAATATGAATATGGAACAAGATTAATAGAGTCGTATTACGTACAGTATATTTAATTATATTTTTCAAAACGGTAACCCAAATTTTTCAATATGTTTGTGAAGATGCTTTCATTTTTTATTATTTTTTAATTATCTCTCTTTAACTGTTTAGTGCCACATGCTGTACACAATATGTTACAGACATTTTCATCATAAGAGTGCTCGGGATAGTCCTGTATCCACTTATTAACCGTTCTTAATCTAAATCCTTATCGTTACTATTATTATAAACGCGCAAGTTTGTATGTATGGATGGATGTTTGTTACTCTTTCACGCTGCAACGGCTGGACGGATTTAGATGTAAATCGAAATGGAGATAGCTTATACCCAGGATTAAGACATAGGCTACATTTAATTCCGGATTTTTTTTAAGTTCCCGAGGGAATATCGATATTCGAAATCTACGCGGACGAAGTCGTGGGCGGAAGCTAGTTATTTAAAAACTAGAGGACGCCGAAAATGGCATCATCATGTATTTGTATGTTTAAGCAGCACCCACCTGTTCGAACCGGTCGTCGAGCAGCGTGAGCCCCTGGTTGCGACGGACGACGCTAGACGACATGGAGTACTGCGAGAAGCGGGACTTCGTGTCGTCGTTGCTGCGCAGCCATGCGGGCATACGGCCGCCTTCCTGGGAATTGATGTAATGCTCGGTTAACTATTATCATAGTATATAACAGAGTCGCTCCCCGCCGTCTGTCTCTCTGTGTGTATTTTACGCTTAGATCTTTCCAAGTGTGTATACTGTATATTCCAAAAATCGTTTTTTCCAAGTGGCGATTAATACCATTCGCATATGTTACAACGGGTTTTTCCCATTGCTCAACTACACCGGCTCGGCGGCCCCGACTAAACCAGCTCGGCCCGTCCTGTTGCGTTTGCTTGTGGTGGCTCGCGGCGCGTACGGTCGAGGCACGCACACATGCAAGCCGCGCTATATACCTTTGTTTGAAGACGATCTACTATCAGCAACTGGAATGCTTCCTGCCTTGTACATTTTGCAAAAATCTGTGCCTGCTATGGATATAACTTTTAGCGATGGTCCCCTAAGGTCATTTTCTCGTTCTATTAGGTGCTCTTCATAATTATAATGTACTTGCTTGGTCTGATTAACATTATAAACGGGTCTATATTGGGATCTATAATATCGTATGTCCTAATAAACTTTTTCGTGTTGTTTTGCGGGTGGTAGGACCCTGTGCAGGGTCCGTCCGGATCGCTACCACCATCTTATCAATTAACCTACCGCCAAACAGCAGTGTTCGCATTGTTGTGTTCCGGTTTGGGGATAAGACAGCCGGTGTAATGACTAGCATAGAGGCATTCCATCTTAGTCCTCAGGGTTGGCAACGCATTTGCAGTCGTATGCTAATGTCTATGGGTCACAGTTTCCACTTGCCATCAGGTGGCCTGTGTGATCGGTTGCCTTCTCTATGCCATAAAAAAAAAAGTAACCTAAACTAACCGCAGGTAGTTTTGAAAAGCTTAAAAAGTTGTCTGACTGAGCTAAAAACCAGTTTAGGACAAACGATAAATTAGGACAAATCACGATTAGGACAAAAGATATTATGGATCGCGAATGACACCCATTATAAACTTACCTCCAGGTGGCCTGTGTGCTCGTCGTGCTTCCTTCTCCAAGTCATAAAAAAGCAATGCTATTGGATTTAACCTCGTAAGGCCCATATTACGGAGTTTTTGGTGACTGGAACTTTGAACGTATCATCAAGGCAATAAAGTTCAATTACGTTGGTTCTGTAATACCAATTTCAGTTTATGAAGATAGGAAAATAAACCTTACTATATTGCAACACAGTTTAAATTAAATTGCCTTGATTAGGTTTATTATATTGAACGCCTTACGAGGTTAAAACAGTTAAAAAACAAAAAAAATATCTTATTTTACCTTCGAATTGCTTTCATCGTCAGAATCCAGGTCGGAAGCAAAAGCTTGATCAGAGTCGTTGTCCATACTGTTATCACCATCGTCCTCAGATCCCACGTCGGACCCTGGCAAAATGATAACAACCTTTAAGTCCCAGACGTGTGTGTAAGTACGCGTATTTAAAGCTCGACGACCTTTTTCGCCCGTGTTTACGTTAAAAAGTTCGCGTACTAAGGCCGAACCATAAGTACGGCGCACTTACTCTTTTTTTTTTGCAATGCGAAGGCAAACGAGCACACAGGCCACCTGATGGTAAATGGAAACTGTGACCCATGGACATTCGCATTCACAAGACTGCAAGCCTAAGACAGCAAATGCGTTGCCAACCCTGAGGACTAAGATGGAATGCTTCTATGCTAGTCATTACATGGAAGTCTTATCCCCAAACCGTAACACAATAATGCGAACACTGCTGTTTGGCGGTAGGTTAATGGATAAGATGGTGGTAGCGATCCGGACGGAACCTGCACAAGGTCCTACCACCCGCAAAAGTGATTGCAAAGTTTCGAAATCAGTCCTTTTAAAATTTCAAATATTAAACTATTCATGGAAGTTTGTGTATCAATCACTCCTAACCTGGTGAACATATTTAAATGGGATCTACTAATATCGTCTGCCATAATTATTTTTAAGCATAATAAATAAGTAAATAATGTGTTTTACGTCATAATTATCGCAAGTTAAAATGCAGACAAGATTTTATGACATTAGTATGATAGAATAGTAACATTTGTTCTTACCTTCTCCTTCTCCCATGGCCAGCTCAATGAAATTATCTTCCAATTCATTGTCAGGGTCTTCGAAGTCAAAGTCCTCATCTAGGGCTGCCACCACCTCGGGATCCAAGTCCAGGCATAACCCTGAAATATACGGAATAATGGTATTTTTATTTTAAACTTATAACAAGTTGAGATAATGTTCCTAGTTATTTTCAACCTGACCCCGTGGGATGACCTCCCAATTTTGTGCAGTTTTCATTTGACAGAAGTAGAAGTCATGGAGTTAACCTTATTTGATAATAACAAAAATATCCAGCAGTAATAAATATTCAAATAATAGAAGGATATTTTTTTATCCCCACACATAATCAGCATACAGCAGCAGCATAGCTTACATAGCCTTATTAACCAGCTCGCTTAGGGTCTCCGAACACCCTTAGACGCGGAATCGGAGTTAGCTGATCAAAAAACTCTTTATGTCTACGCAATAAGAGCGGATCAAAGGTCAATCGGCTCGGCTCGGCCGGATTCGGCGATGCGAACGGAACGACGTCGTTTTCGCTCTTATTGCATGGACATGGAGTTTTTTGATCAGCTAACGCCGATTCCACGTCGATAGGTGTGGGGAGACCCTCACTGATAAATGCACAGTTAAACTATTTTTGTTGCAGTATTCTTTGTCTGTTTCTGTCAAGTTCAAATGTCACAAAGAAGGAAAAGTACAAAGCATGTTTTAAGTATAATTTAGGGGCCATTTGCAACGTCAAAAGATGGCGGATGTGTAGGTAATTTGCTTTAGTTTTTATTTTTGTGTATTTAGGTGTTCAAAGTTCTTTTCTGTTAGTGATTTGTACTTTTAAAGCCTTTGTGCTGCACAGTGATGGAAGAGTTGGACTTATTTCGTGTATCCTGGCATCTTAATTCTCGTTTCAAATGCACTCGCAGTGGTACAGAGTTTAAAATTATCTTGGCTTCTCTACTACATATCACCGTACAACGTTGCCCCCAATCTTCCTAGAGAAGATTGGATTGTGTTTTATTGCTAAATCGAGTTATCACAACATAATACCATATGAAACATCATAAGCTCGCGGTAGTAACTGTTGAAGTAGCGGCAGGGCAAAGAAGAAGAAGTATAATTTAGCCGCTGTGGGTGATATTTTGTTTTAAAATTCAGTTTTAATGCAGCCAGATCAGAAACTATCCAGTATAAATGTGTCACCTTGTGTAGCCGCCTTATTGAGCAGCCCAACATCTTCCTCCACCTCAGATGCAAACACTGAACTCGGGAGATTTAGGTTATCAAGCACCGGGATCTCTCTCGGCTGACTGTCATCTTCAGGCTGTGATTTCTCTTTCCTTTTGTGTGTTGCTTTCTAGAAACAGAAAATGACAACATAATAACTATTGAATTTAAATAATCGAAAAGGAAGTGGACTCTGCCTACGCATACGGGAAAGAGGTGTGATTTGTTTTGTAAACATTGATATTGTTTTCAAAAAAAATGATTACTAATTTAAACCTTCTATGATTGTAATTGTGTTTGTTTGATTTGTTTCTTCTTCACGGTTTAACATATCAACAGAACAATGTGACATTTATTCTGCCGTTATGTACCTGGCAATGCTGTGGTGGTCTCTTGAGTCACTCTAAAAATGTATGATGTTTACTCCAAACACCAGTTTTTGTGGCAATTACAAGCCCATTCTTTTATGGGTTTTCTTCCAAGCATATTAATAGTGCAATTTATAATTCATAAACATTTCTCTATCAAAGTTGTCTCGTGGCTTACTGGAAAGAATAACAACCTAAAGATAATCTACCCAAATGCTTGTATTGTGGTGTTTTTTTTACTTACAGGCTGCAACAGAAGTGTGACCTCCTTGGTGTCCTTAAGATGTTGCAAGTAGTTGTAGTCATCGTCAAAGTAGACGCCGTATTTGCGCTGTTCCTCTCTTCTTTGCTCTACTGTCAGTTCCTGGTACAAAAAAGAACAACACCATGCACTAACATAAAGACGTATTTATGCAATAACAAACGTTCTTCAATGAATTAAAATCACGGGGATCACTTATAAATGCCTAACCCAGCCACAAAATTAATTTACAAGAAGGACTATGAATCTAGGATACAGAATTACTTACAGGTTCCTTCTCTTTTCTTGGTGGTACGTTAGCATTAACCGGCACCAAGACCCGCTGTGGTGCGCTCTCGTCCGCCGCTAAAGGATCCCGCTGAGATCGGTGCACCAAATTAAAAGTTACAGCCTTCTTCCGATCGATAAACTTCTTCTTGGTTTTAGGCTGAAAAGGTTATGATTTGTTGGTTAGTTAGCAAGTTTATACGGGAAATGCGGCCAAGGTAATTAAGAAAGGAGCATTACCATTTTAGTCGGTTATAAAATTGACAAACAAGGAAATAAGAATGATCGTACGATAATGTCGCTCGATAATGCGCAAAACATCAAAAACATGTGTTGTTTTGGCAAACGTCAATGACAAAGAAGGAGCGTTCTGAAGGCCAAACTTTTACGTATAATGTTACGACCATAGACGTATAATGTTAAGACTAAAGGTTAATACAAAATAAGTTGTAAGTCTTATTATCTAGATATATTGTTTGATTCTATAAAATTAAAACAAACATTTACTTCCTAATAAATTGAGTTGATAAATAAGTATTTATATAGGTGATATTGATAAGGTTTTAGAACGATTTCGGAGTGATATTCAACCCTATTTAGGTTTTTGTTTCAACCAAGGCTAGCCAACATCTCACGCGTAACTGTCAATGTCATGTCTTAAGTGTAAATTGCAAAACATAACCTAAACTATGCTATGTACCAGAAAATTTAGAGTTTTTCACACAAACTACAAAAAAAATGTAACGAAATGGGTTTCTATACCACTCATACGATCAAAAACTTCTGCAAAGTCCAAAAGTAACCTTTATTCTCACACAATTATTTTCCCTAAAACAGACTTTCCGTCACGGCCTAAAAAGACGAGTAAAGATGAAATACAAAAGGTGAATAAAAGCACAAATAAATGTTTAATAAAATGTATTTATAGTACAGGGAGCATATTGTAAATACTTGATTTAACTTTCTACCAGTAATATTGATTTAAGCCTTAAAATGTCATCTGTAACGTAGACATATAATTTTAGACTGCGAGGTTTTCTGAACTATACAACTGGCAAAGAGAACACCTCAAAGGTGAAGAGTTCGTGCTCCATGATGGACCGCCGTATGCCAACGGGGACCTGCACATGGGGCATGCTGTCAACAAGGTACTTTCATAAGAAACAATCCACCTGCCTACTGTTATAAATGCGACAGTAACTCGTGTCTGTCTATTTGTAACGCTTTCATGGCTAAACCGCTGAAGCAATTTAGATGAAATTTGGTATGTAGGTAGTTTAAACCTGAGGAAGGACATTAGCCGCAATAAACAAAACATCTTATCCATTAACCCAGCACCAAGCAGCAGTATTCGCATTGCTGTGTTCCCGTGTGGGGATAAGACAACCGGGGATATTACTAGTATAGTGGCATTCCACCTCAGTCCTCAGGGTTGGCAATGCATTTGAAGTTAACGCAAGTTTCAAATGTCTATGGGTCTCAGATCCCACTTACCATCAGTTGAAAATTACTTGTAATGTTGTACATAATTCTAGCTAGGAGCTGTGTTTAAGTTTTTATACATTTTAATAAGGGATAATAATATAACTATTTGAAATAATTCAGGTTTCTAGCTGGACTGAGGAAAAGTTATGAGGGTGAGAAATAGGGCCTGAATGAGTTTGTGTAATTATACACACTCACTCACTCACTCGAATTTTTATTGCTCTCATAAAAAAACATAATAATAAATATAAGTTGGTACAATTTATGACCCCTGCAAGGGCACTGCAAAATGGACACTTTAAAAACTAAAGACTAAAACTGACACTTTTATTTATTGTTTTACTTTTGTTTTTATTACTTTTATTTATGAAAAAATGCTCTCCCCGCGCGCGCCCGCGGACGGACGTTAAGAGCTTACTCTCGTTCAATATTTTTTCAATTATTCGAGAAAAATGGCAAAAATCACGCTTCAAGCAATTGAAAATTTAGTTCTGAAGGCCGTGGAGCCAATTCATTTGAAAATTGCTGAGATTCAGTTCAAGATTGATGCTGTTTTGGCAAAATTAGAAATAGCCAACGACAAAAATCAAATTAAATCAGACAAAGACGGCGAACTAGCAAAACAAGTGCAGAACACTCAACACTCGAAGTCTAACGATCCGGTGCCGAAGCTAGTGCGGAACAGCAAATCAGAGCAGCCGCTGTCAGGTACGTCATCAGCAGGTGCAACGGAGACAACATCAGCGCGCGCTGCGCGTGCGAGCGCGAGGAACGCGATCTCCTCGTCTACTGCCGTAGCAGCTCGTAAGTCCTTATCGCACAAGGCAGACTCACCAATTGCACCCATCTCCGTCGCTCCAACACGTAAGTGCACTCCCCAGCCGATCACGATTCCGCTGAATGTCGCCGACTGCAAGTGTAGCGACGTCAACAAACCGCCGTCGGGTGGGGCCATAAAACACACTGTGCAGGACTTGGGCACTAAAGATGAAGGGTGGCAGACTGTGTCAAAAAAGCGCAGACAAAATCCACGCGGTAATAATATAATTGTAGGAACGGGCAGCGATCACGACGATATCAAGGCAATCGAAGATATTAAATATATCCAAGCCTGGTCGTTTAGACCAGAAACAACGTCCGAAAACGTCCTGAGTTTTTTAAATAAGATTATAAAATCCAATGACTACACCGTAGAAAAAAGAATAATAAAAACGGACAGGCATGCGGCTTTCATTATTGGAATTCCGGAAGAATATTTTAATAATTTTAACACGCCAACGGTGTGGCCACCGCGCGTTAAATTCACGAAGTGGTTTCGGAGCCATCCCCGCACCGCGCGGGGACCGGAGAACTCCGACGCGGGCCGGAGCGGCCGCGGACTTGCTGCGCGCGAGCACTGAACTACCCGCCGCAACGGCCGAAAAAATAGCTCAACCGCCTGAGTTAGTAATATGTCACCAAAACATTCGTGCGTTAGATAACAAGACGCAAAGACTTGAGCTTTTGCTACAAAATGAATTAAAATGCGATGTGTTAGGAATAACTGAACACTGGTTAACAGAAAATAAATTGAAGACCGTAAACATCAACGGGTATAGTTTAGTGTCCAGTTTCTGCAGAGCTGATAATGAACACGGTGGATCATGTTTATATGTGCGCGACGACATACGAGCAATCGAGAATTTAGACCTGATCACTTTATCTGAAATACGCTATTGTGAGATTTCTGCTGTAGATCTTTTAGATTTTAATATGACTATTATTTGTTTATACAGATCAAACTGTAACATTAGCAATAATGATTTCCTATGGTACTTGGAACGCCTGCTCGATAAATTAACGTATATTGATAAAGACTACTTAATTCTAGGAGATACTAATATAGACGATTTAGGCTGTGATGTAGGTAATACAAAACCCGTTTTGAAAAAACTGTATGACCTCCTTAAGGCCTATGACTTTAGAAACGAGGTGAATTTTCCGACTAGGGTCACTTCCGCTACCGCCACCAATCTGGACCACGTATACTGGAACGGGGCGAGCGGCGCGCTGCGCACGGCACCCGTTACCACGCACCTCAGCGACCACCTGGCCGTGCGCGCCGCGCTGCGCCGCCCGCGCCGCGAGCCGCCGCCGCTCACGCGCCGCGCTCGCCTTTACACACCGCGCAGTTATGATAGCTTTAACGCTGCTATACAAAGCATAGACTGGGTGCAGATTGTGTTGAAGAACGAGAAATCGATACCAAACTTGATTATGTCTATTATAAACATAATTAGGAGCAGGATTGATATCTGTTTTCCCGTTAAAACAGTAAATAACCGCAAAAGTAACTCGTGGGTTACCACTGACATCTATGAGTTTAAAAAGTTATTATTTGATATTATTGACATTGGAAAACTTATGCCTGATAATATAACTATTTCGAACTTAATATCTGACATGAATAATAAATACTCAAAATTGTTAAACTTAGAAAAATCTTCTTTTTACACCAAAACAATATGCAACAGCTTTAACACTATCCGGTCAATGTGGTCTGTGATCAATCAAGAGAGGGGCAAACCAATCCGTCTTGAAATCGACTTCACGGAAATTATCAGGGATTGTAGCGGAAGTCACTTTCCGAGCAAGAAAGGTGCTGCCGACGCAATGAACCACAGACTCGCCGGGGCGGCGGCGGCGTGCGGCGCGTTGCCCGCGGCGCGGCCGGCCGCTATGGCCGCGCTGCGCGCCGCGCGCGCGCCTGCGGACAGGAGCGTTAGGCTGAGGCCTTTCACGTCAGACGAGGTGTTTGCCATTTTAACATCAGGTGTAGCAACGAAGACCACTAAAGATATATTTGACATTTCAGTGGTCATCCTTCAATCAGTGGCCGAACATCTATCGCCAGTGCTGGCAATTGTGTATAACAAATGTCTTCGCGAAGGAGTTTTTCCTGAGCCTCTGAAGGAAAGTCGAATATCACCACTGTTTAAGGGTAAGGGCAAGAGGGAGAATATCGATGGATACCGACCGGTTGCCATTATTCCTGCCATAGCAAAAGTGTTTGAACATGGTCTCAGCTCAAGAATAACCGACTTCCTAAAATCTACGAACGCACTATCCGATCGTCAATATGCTTATCGCAAAGGCCGATCGACCACATCGCTGGCGCGGTGCGTGGTGCGTCAGATATTAGATGCTCGGGAGTGCAAAAAACAGGTTGCCGTGATCTGTTGCGACTTGTCTAAAGCATTTGACGTAGCAGATCACGGAGTTCTGGAAGACAAACTGTCATACTATGGATTTGCTGATTGCGCTCTTGCTCTAATGGTTGACGCACTACGCAGCCGGTCTCAGGTGGTTGTCGCGGACGGCGGGCGCGTGCGCTCAGACGCGGTACGCACCCACTTGGGCGTCGCACAGGGTTCATCCGTTTCGAACTTATTGTTCTCCCTCCTTCTGAATGACCTACCCGAGGCTATACATAGCGGCGAAACTTTTATGTACGCGGATGACGTGGCGGTTGTTGTCTGCGCTCCGACCTGTGGTGAACTGGAACGCCAGCTTAATATTACCGCAGCATGCCTATCCGAATGGTTTAAATGTAACGGTCTAATATTAAATATGAAAAAGACACAATACATACACTTCGACCTCTCGGGTAGGCAGATGCGGCCGCTGTTAGTAATTGCGGACGGTTACACCATTGATCAGGTGGCCAATACTACGTTCCTGGGGTTCGAAGTGGACAGGGGTCTCACTTGGGCGTCCCATATAGATAAAGTGTGTGGTAAATTGTCCACGGCTTGCTTTGTTCTAAAACGGTTAGCTCGGGTGGTGCCACGTGAAATGGTTCGCAAGTGCTACTTCGCAACTGTTCACACACATCTGCAGTACGGAGTCGAGCTGTGGGCGAGAGCTGCTGACTGGGAACGGGTGTTCCGTCTCCAAAAACGTGCCGTGCGAGCAATAGTTCGTATTACACAGACTGAGTCTGCGAGGCCACACTTCAAGTCCTTGGGTATCCTTACTCTACCATCGCTATTAATACTCCAAGTCGCAGTGAACACACGACACCATCTAGAGGAGCGCCCCGCGAGCGCGGCGCCAGTACCCCGCCGGTACGCGGCGCGCAGCACCCGCGCCGGGGGCGCACCCGGCAGGCTGCCCGTCGTGCCGCGCCGGCTGGCCAAGTCAGACAAGCTCACACACGTCATGGGCCCGAAGGTGTATAATCATCTCCCCGAAGATGTTGTTGCTGCACAAAGTGCATCGGCATTTAAATTTAAACTTAAAAGATGGCTAGTCGAGCAGGCCTTCTATGACCATAAAGAACTGTATTTTTAATTTAATTTAGTTTTAATATACAATTTATACTTAATTTTGATTGTTATACTATGACATTACTATTATTATTATTATTAAATATAACGATGAATTACGTTTCAGTTAACGTCACTGCACTGTTAAAGTGCTTATTGTATACACTTTGATTTTGACCTGTAATTTATATTATTAATAAATATATGAATATGAATATGAATATGAATATGAATATGAATATGAATATGAATATTTATCTCTCACATTAATTTTAGACTATTATTTTTGCTCCTTATCATCAAAAAACTTGCAGCGTATAGTAGCATTTTTTTGCTAAATAACTAAGTAGCTTATTATTAAAACGATTTATATTTTGTGTATCTGTAATTGTATTAAGTATTTTATTATATATTTTAATGCACATGACATACGGGCTAGAGTGAAATATTTTTAAGCGAGACTGAGGCAGAGCTAATCTGTTTTGGTGGTGTAGATTGCGAGGTTCTGAGTAGCCATCTTTAGCCTGAGGAAAGAGATCCAAGTGTATTTTGACGAACACTGCAGTGTCATCGGTTTTTTCTTAGAACTTGGCCAGACACTCTCCCTTATGTCTAGATATTACAAAGCTATATTTCAAAAATCACACTTGGTTCTTTGACACGCTCATAATATTTATTATATTCATTATTTTCAGAAATTCTATATCAATATTTAGATATAACCTCGTCCTGCCCAAGATTGTTTTTAATACTTCTGTTTTCTGTCTGATGTCTTCTATAAAGAATAATTTTACATAAAAAAATTGATTTCCCGGGCAGAAATTACCAAATCCAATATATCTTTTATTAAGAACATACTGCACGGGAAGCACAAGTTGTATTTTCTTGCTTGTCGCAGTGCGTCTCTATTGTTACAGACTAGATAGAAGGGGAGATCCGAGCGACAAACAAGTCGCGGACAACATATGCTAGCCGGGCTGGGCAGAAGAAATACGATAAAAACATAAAGTTTTATCTCAAAACGCTTTTGGTTTTCTTATAATATGAATTTAAATATTACAGATAATAAAAGACATCAACAATAGAAATTGGGTGCTCCGAGGCAACAAGGTCCACTATGTTCCGGGTTGGGATTGCCATGGACTCCCTATTGAGCTTAAGGCCCTCCAGCATGCCAGTAAAATAACTTCTTACGAAGTCTCAGACCCGCTGGAAATACGGAAGATTGCCCGAGAATTCGCACTAGAAACGGTTAAGCAACAGAAAGAGAAGTTCATAAGCTGGGGTATCATGGCCGATTGGGACAAGCAATGTTATAAGACAATGGATAATTATTACGTGATGAGGCAGCTTGATACATTCTATGATATGTACGAGGCAGGATTGGTTTACAGGGCTTTAAAGCCGGTGTATTGGTCGCCTTCTTCCAAGTGAGTTTAATATTGCATTGTAAGCATATAAATGGAATCTTTATTTAAATTTGAATGTTTATATACGTTTTACAGAATAGTTTTCTTAACCATGCTAGTCGAAGTACTCGAAGTATTAATAATTTGACGAGATAGCTTGATATTGATATATTTCACTTTTTGTGAGGCTAAAAGGCTAGGCTAGCTAACTAAAATGTCTTTTGAATGAGCAATCTTCAAATTGTAACTGATAAGCAAGCTTACTGGGTCTGGCATGTTATGAATGTTCACAGTAACTTTTAAGTTCTTTTAGGTCTTACATAATATGTGTGTATTGTTTTAATGCTTATTTGGTGGTAGCACTGCTGTGTACAATTATATCTATTTGTGAGTTCCTGTACCGCTATTTAAGAGAGTCTGAACTGTTTAAGCTGTTGGTTCTCCTAAAATAAATATTTGCAACATGTTAACAAGTTGACTGCTAGCATTTATTAATTTAACCTTATTGTTTCCATAACAGTACCATGTTACTCTGGTGATGCTCATGGCATCCACTGGGTTGATTACATTGAAATGGGCCTATTTTTATTTGTTTATTGTTTAATTTTCAGGACAGCTCTAGCCGAGGCAGAGTTAGAATATGATCCACACTTTGTAAGCACTGCAGTCCATGTGAGCTTCCCCTTAGAAGAAGTGCCAGATGCCATGAAAAATACTGCCAATGGGTAAATAAACTAGTGAACTAAATGAAATGTTATGTTGGAAAAGTAAATACAGTTCTGTTCTGCATCATTTCACTCCTAACCCCAACTCCTCGTTCCTCCATAAATTCTGTGTCAAATAAATCTGAACTCAAATTATTTATTCAGTAAATTGGCCACATGAGGGCTCTTTCCAACATCGGTAATATGAAGTGAGTCTACTAGCGCTTCGGACCAAACCATCAATGCGGAGAAGCGTCACAAGAAACTCCAACAGGAGTTACAGAAGGTAATTTTTCAAACATAAAGTCATTTCAATACTCCTGACGTCCCAGGAGCATGCGAGCATGCACCGAATTGTGAATCTTGTCATTCAACTTAAGTTTAATTGTTACTAACTCACTGACTCACTTGGAAAAAGTGAAAAGATATTAATCTGAAAGCTTTAATGTTAAAAATTTGATTGCTACCTATACGTTCCTAAGTACATTCTGTGTTGGAATCGTAACAAAAAAGATTTGTTGAGGTTTATCATTATTAAAGTTATATATAAATATATCATACATACATACACACACGCTTTAATTCCCAGAGTGTAGTAGGCAGAGCTAAAGAATTATCAACAACTCTAAAAACTTGTTAATTGTAACCGCATTTTGCACAATCAGGTTAAGATGTTTACCATGGTGTGACAGGTGACAGGTTGCAAGCCCATCGCCTAACAATATTACAAGCCTTAATTCCCTTAGTCGCCTCTCACGACTTCCACGGGAAGACGTGGAGTGGCGCTATTCTAAGCCGGCAACCACACGGTTTAAATAAATTAATAATAATAAATAAATATAGGGTCAATCTCACACAAATTGACCTAGTCCCAAACTAAGCTCTAGGCTTGTACTATGGGTACTAGACAACGATATAAATACTTATATAGAGAAATATATACGTACTTATATACAAAGAAAACATCCAAGAGGCAGAAACAAATACTCGTGCTCATCACACAAATATTTTCCCATGCCTGGAATCAAACCTAAGACCGCTAGCTTCATAGGCAGGGCACCTAAAAAAAAATATTCATACTCCTGTAATAAGTAGTTAATTCTCCGTGCAATATTTAAGTTTAGTATAATTGTAATGTATCGTGTTAACAATAAGCCCTGCTGTCTCATGTTGCTATGCCCTTGCAGGGCGTCAAATGAATACCTTTTTGAAATTCCATCGTTGATTACTTGTAATGTGACATGCAATAAACCATTTGAATTTGAACTACCGACTAGACCATCGCGTCGTCTAAACAGCCAAGAAAAAAATATCAAGAAGTGTTATTATCTTGATAATTGCGTGTGGTCTGTTCCAGCGAGCCTCTCTCCGTGATAGTGTGGACGACGACGCCGTGGACGCTGGCCGCCAACCGCGCCATCTGCTTCAACCCGGCGCTCTCCTACAGCATCGTGCGCCTGGAGGCGGTGCCCGGCCTGTTCCTGGTGGCTGCCGACCTCGTCGAGGACCTGACCCGCACGCTGAGCCAACGGGTGGCCAAGATAGCTGACTTTGAAGGTACGTTCCTGAGCGTCGGTGGCCGGGGTTGGAAGGTCCCGAGTTCGGACACCCGCGGTCATCGTGCACCAGTGAGTTTTTCTAACTTAAGTAGGTATATTGGCCGATGCTCTTACGGTGAAGGAAAAACATCGTGAGGAGTGCACATTCGAACAGCCGAGTGTGTAAGAGAGTATGCACAAAAGATCCTAGAGGGGTCGAAGTGTATCCGAAAGGGGCCATCTGCTTTTGCAGATGCCCCCAATGATAAGAAAAGATACTTTCCTAGGTTTTTACTTGAACCAGAAAACTACAAAATCTCTTTGAAGTTAAGTACTAAAACTTTTAAGACAAGCTTTTTCAGCAGACTGTTTTTTTGGATAGTCATCCATCAGTCATCATTTGCTTTGGTATGTATAATGACCCAACCAAATGAGGAGTTGACCTTCAAAATTCACAGCTGTAGCAAATAGTACGTGTAGCATAGAAAACTGTACCTGTCCCTGGGTGTTCTGAGTTCATACCCTACCGGTAGGGTTATCTACGCGTTTAGGTTCCCAATCTCAGTTAATTTTATATCAGAAGAAAGAGGAAAAGTAATGGTACTGAGTCCTTCCTAGAGAGCTGTTTCCGAGAATTTTTGAAAACGATGCCTCTTTTGTAAGATGACTGTTAAGACCGAAGCTTCGGTAGTCTTTGAAGTGTCGTGAACAGTGACTGCAGCGTGATCCCCAGGTGAGGAGCTGCGCGGCTCGTGGTACCACCACGAGCTGCTGGACCAGTCGTTCCCGCTGCTGCCGGGCACGCACGTCACCGCCGCCAAGGGCACCGGTTTGGTGCACACCGCGCCGGCGCACGGGCCCGAGGACTTCCTCGTGGGGATCGAGAACAATATCCCGGTGGTGAGTTGCTGGTCGGTCTAACCCGCTGACTTGGGAGGGAGTATTTCTTGGGTACCCTAGGGAAACGGAAAGAAAAAGGGGAGTAGCAGGAACTGGGCGTCCTCGATAGTAATACATGACTTTGGTAATGTAGAATATCACTCGATGCCAAATTCTCACGGATTTATTCAAGCACATTTTTGGTAATGGATGATTGTTTCTTAATTCATCTTGTTTTTATTTTAACGTTGTTTTGTGTTAAGTGTGTCACACACAACGGAAGATCAGTGCTGGCTTTACGGCTAGCGAATGCTGGGTTGGGACCTTTTCGCAACAATTTCTCTGTCTTGTTATTTTTGTATCTATGTGATGTAATTTTGTATTGTTGCGAATGAATGTCTTTTTATCTTATCTTTATCTTTAAAATATCCTAGGTTATATGTAGGTTAGCCAGTGATCTTTTTTGTAATTGGGGTAAGTGTGGCTATTGGAAAACCTTTTTGAATATCCAGGAATGTAATGTGGACGAGAGCGGCTTCTACGTCAACGTGCACCCCGCCCTGGACGGGCTCTACGTGCTCGGGGAGGGCCAGGAGGCCATTATCGCGGAGATGGGCGCGCAGGTGCTCCACCGAGGCACGTACACGCACTCCTACCCGCTGGACTGGCGGACCAAGGGGCCGGTCATCCTGCGCGCCTCGCACCAGTGGTTCATCAACACGGATGCGCTCAAGGAAAAGGCGTTGGTAAGTGTATTTCGGAGCTATCTGTTCATATTGACTTTTGCGTCTGATTAATATCTCAAGACAATGTAACTTTGACCAGATATACAGGTATCACTGTGAAAAAAATCACGTTGTTCTATTGCGTGACAGAAGTTCAAACCGACCAACAACCAACCAGCCAAGTAAAGAGAATAGAATGGTGTTGGGAAAGGCGATCCTGATCGATTTGTCAGGTTTAGCAGTGTTGGCTCCTTTGGGTTTGATGTGGAGGCACGACTGTCGGTGGACTGGCGCACCAAGGGGCCCGCCTGCATGCTTGCCATTAGTGGTTCACCTCCGCTGTTCAAGAAGAAGGCGTTAGAGAGTGGTGTATGGAATAGAGTCACATAGTTTGACTGTCACGGGCGATCTTGTTCGAGCAATTAATTTAGGTTAAAGTGAGATACATGAATGGTCCCCCCAGAAAGCGCTGGAGGCGGTGAGGCTGCTGCCGGCGGGCACGGCGGAGGCGTCGCGCGCCGGGTTCCGCGCGCGCGTGGGGGCGCGCGCCTACTGGTGCGTGTCGCGCCAGCGCGCCTGGGGCGTGCCGCTGCCCGCGCTCTACCACGCCGGCCGGCCCATCCTGCACAAGTCAGTACTGCTGTCCTACCTGTTACCAGTACGATGACTAGGCAGCTAAATTACCACTTGCTATTTTCATTTTATGATTATCTTCGTAAAGTCAACTAAACCGCACGGCGGGGTTTCTATATTTTGGCAATTTGCTCTAACCTAAGTTCGTTACTACGTATAGTAACGCACGCAAACGAAGTGACTTATGCGACTCTGACCTTTTAAACTGTAACTAGGCTACAAGCAATGTGGTCATTTTGCGACCTAAATAGTTATTCTACTACTACCTGGTAAGCCAGGTACAGCTATCGTGTAAATTGAGCTAGTTAGCCAGTTGCTAACTTGTAGAGATTGGGACGCGTTGATCAAACGATAACCAAAGCTTGAGATTGCCGATTGCAATTCGCAGGGTTTTATTCGACTTTTAAAAATTGTGTTTACGTGTTGTATACAAATAACCAACCAGGGTAAGTCTGTTGTTGGCATCAGAACTGATACCTCTAACTCATTCAATAAACTAAACTATCGTCCTAAGCTGACCTCCAGGTGCCTCGTCTCCTCCATCGTCACTCCCCGCGGGACAATGTAAAAAATCTGGTCGTGCTACTTTTTAACCAACAATTGCTTTTTTACATTACACTGCAGACGTATCCTCGACCGTTTCTACGATCTGTTGGAATCTGACGGTCCCGACGCATGGTGGACCTGCTCGGTCCGGGACCTCTTACCGGAAGACTTGGCCGTGGAGCTGAAGGTCAACATCGACGAGGTCACCAAGGGACAGGTCGGTACACTAATAAACCTGAACTCACTGACAACAGACTCAATGAGAAATAGCCTCTTGAGGATGGGTTATTTTGAGCACCTGCCGCTGAAAGACTTGATCGCGGAGCTGAAAGTCAACATCGACGAGGTCACCAGAGACAGGTCAGTGCGACCCTAAAATACCGACTGACGGCAGAATGCAGACGTACCTTTGAGTTTACGTGACTATGTTTAGGACCAGTTACTGAAAGGTTTGGCCGAGGAGCCAAATGTCAACATCACTAAGGTTACTATGGCATATGTACCTACAGCACTAAACCTCTGACTTGGTTCTTACGATATCTTTGCTACTTATAGACTTCACTGATTCATTCGTTAAAATTATCGACGAAATATTCTTACTGATGGTTGTTTGAAATGTTTGAAGAACCAATGAATCTGTACATTTGGTAGATCATTGCAGCGAAAACTTGCGTAAATGCTGTTCTATCAGCACATTTAAAGTTAACGTCTTGCTGCCATAATCAGACCAATGAGCTTAAGGTCAAAATCTCCAACTCGAATCTAAAGCGGTCGTCTATTCCAGGATATTATGGACATCTGGCTGGATTCGGGCACGTCCTGGCGCTCCTTGGAGAAGGCGCCGGCCTCGCTGTACAGCGAGGGGCTGGACCAGCTGACGGGCTGGTTCCAGAGCTCGCTGCTCACCGCCGTGGCCGTCGCCGACCGGGCGCCTTTTGAGTAACACTTCATCATCAACCCGTACTAGTCTAGTCATCATCATGATGATGACTAGTCTAGTGCTGGAAAGCCATAAGAAAGAATTACCGTTCTCAAAAATATGGTCCCTGTCGTCTCTCTCGTTGCCAAAATCTAAGAGAACATAACAGATTTTGTGTCTAAAACGTTTCCCAAATATAAAAATGTGCCCTTCTTTTAAAACTCTGCAAATACAAATGAAAGAAGAACATAGTCCACAGGGGTACGTATTATTTTATCGATACACCTTTCAACGTACGTATCATTACGCAGAATTTTCATTTCATCGAAAAGCATTTCTCGCCGCACAAGTTATATTTCTTTGGCAGGATTTAGCGTAATTTAACCTATCCTACGTAATTAATATTTTAGCTATCTTGAAAACATCATGGTTTCATCAGAAAATAGCTTTCGATCAAATAGGTTACCAACCCCCAGTGACATGTCACCGTGGCCCCCTTGATCTCCCCATTTTAGGTATTCTCATACGAAAACCTCTGCCCCGTTTGCTCAGATGCATCTTCGTGCATGGATTCGTGGTGGACAAGGACAAGAGGAAGATGTCCAAGTCCCTCGGCAACGTGATCTCGCCTGACACCATCATCCATGGAGACAAGACGCATCCCGCTTATGGGATCGATACTTTGAGGTAATGTAATGATTTTATTGGTTTTTTCTCTAGTATTTTATTTTTTTATGGTGAAAAATGCGTCAATGGTTCTCATTTTTCATTGTTGCTCAATATTCAATTTGTCATCATCATCATCATCATCATCATCATCATCATCATCATCACCATCACCACCATCATCATCATCGTCATCATCACCATCACCATCACCATCACCACCACCACCACCACCATCATCATCATCATCATCATCATCATCATCATCATCATCATCATCATCATCATCATCAATATGCCAGCCACACCAAACACGGTGTCTTCTGGACATAGGCCTTTTCCATGCATTTCCTTCATTTTGTTCTTGTGCTCCTCGCCTCCACCTGCTCCACCAATCTTCATCAGGTTGTCGCTCCATCCTGTGGAAAGCCAACGTTTACAACCGTTAACGTGAATATATTTACACCCCTTTTCTTTATTATCACCATAATCATTTTGTTTTCTGCTGGGATGTAGGGTCTTTCTTTCTGGAACGATCTTTCTTGCTTTAGAATTTCCACCAGTTTATCGAGATCTTTAAATAACATTAATACTTCGTGCGTATTGAGTTGCTGGTTACATGGACGACATAATATTTGGTAGATGGTGGGTAGCGAGCCACGGCACGCAGCACTCGCAGATCGTGGTGAGCCCGGCGCTGCTGGACGGCTGCCGCGCGGAGGTAGCGCGGCTGCGCGGCGTGCTGAAGTACCTGCTGGGCATCCTGCACCAGCCGCCCGAGAACTTCTCCTCCGCGCCGCCGCTCAACTACCTGGACCGGTACGTGGCGGCTAGCGGCATCTAGCGACAACTTGTATCAACCGACTCGCCAGCGCCCCCAGCGTTAGACAGCGCAACTAAAGTGTTCTACATCGCGTTAACGAAGTTTCTCCAGTCTCTTGAGATATATACAATTTCCAACTTCATCCCAACGGACTTCGGTCTCCAGGCTTAACACCCGCCTGGAAAGAGATCTCTCTATTGTCCTCTCTCTTCCTACAGGTACATGCTGGCGGAAACCTACCGGTTTCTCCGGGACGTCATGGGTTCCATGAAGCAGCTCAAGTTCAACAACGCCGTGCAATCCATCCTGTACTTCGTTAGCAATAAAGTCTCCGCTTTATACTGTCACTGTGTCAAAGATAGGTTGTATTGCTCTCGAAAAGATTCCAAAGCGAGGATCTCGGCACAACTGGTGGCGCATACCGTTTTGATAGCTTTATGTGAAACGATCGGCCCTATCATGCCGCATTTGATCGAGGAAGTGTGGCAGCACCACCCTTTGTATCGAGATCCATATTTTTTCACGCGCGACATTCCAGTTTTAGCCGAGGAGAAGGTCGACGTTCGTAAGATGGATATCATTCTAGATTTGAAGAAGGACGTTTGCGTGATGACTAATAATGAAAATTTGAAACGGTACACCGTTGACGTTCGGTTGAACTCCCAGCTGTTTAATAGTTTGCACGAGTTTAATTCTGGGGACGATCTGAACGAAAGCGTGCTGTGTGAGATCCTGGAGGTGTCGGGCGTGTTCCTGCGCGTGGACGAGAGCGTGGGCAAGTGGCAGGTCACGGTGGCCGAGAGCGCGCGCGGCCAGTGCCTGCGCTGTCGGAAGTACACCGCGCTTCAAAAACGCGACAAGTGCCTGAGGTGCGAAGAAGCCCTTAATTCCCTACCCGCCAAGACGTAATTAAAAGTTTCACTTGTTTAAATTGTTTTTTTTAATGTAATTCGAAGACTTAAAACCGGTCTGGTGCAGTATTTATTTCCTGGTTACATGGTAAAAATAGTGAAGTGATCGGTGTTACACAATGAAATTTTAAACATAACTTGCTTTAGCGGTAGATCGAACAACCAAAACGCTGAAAAGAAACGTTTCTCGGATGGGGAATCCGCAAACTTTCGGAAATCCGCCGTTTAGTACATATTCTGTATAAAAATCAACCGATTTTCAATTACGGTTTAAATAATACAGCTCTTGGTAGGACATAAGGACAGACGCACGAAGTGACTTAGTAATATTGGGTCCTGTTTTACGGAACCCTAAGAAGCATAAAGAAGATCGGAACGCGTTTGTAAATGTTTGAAAAATGGGGCAGTGTGGTTTCCCCTGGAGGGTTAGAGAGAGATGGATTGCATGAATGTTCTGCGACAGTCGCTCGGTCACAAAGCATAACCGTGAAACCTCAAATGTCCAAGTATTTATTTTAAAATGTTAGTAAAGGCTATTTTTATTAGAAGTGTCCATAAATAAATTATTACAAAATGCGTTGTTATTTTATTTAAACTTTTATTATTTACCAAATGATTCTGTTAATTGTTGCATTTCGCTTGTCGTGATTTGCAAATACGTAACTACTTGGGTATTACATTTGTCGAACCAAATACAAGCAACGCAACTGCAATACTTGACAAATTAATAAAATGTAATTAAGGTGCCGCCATAACATTCTAATTGAAAGAGGATATTGCCCAAACAAGATTCAAAGTGCACTAAACAGTTCCAGAGTCCGACAGAAACACCGAACATTAAGCGGATTATCCCGTTCGGACGCTTTTGACGCGCGTCAGGACTCTCCAGTCAAAACTAACTAAAACTAGAAAATCAAACAGGCTAGTTTTAACTTTTGTATCCGCCATTTTGATTGTGCTTGCATACTAAATCCGGTGGCTCACCTTTAGACACGACTTTGTCTTTTGCCTTATGGCGCGATCACCTTTTACACCAATTGGGTTTGTTCATATTTTTACACTTACTCTGATTCGAAAACCATTTCGAGAAATAAGGTTTTAAAGCCGTTCTGCATTATTAAGTTTTTGAAATATTTATCTATTTCGGATATTTCGACAAAAGTATATTTAACTTTCGTTTTCGGCTTGAAGCCCTCCTAGGTGTATCTTACGGGTTAGGCGAAATCCGCTTGAAATATTATGTTTTAATGCACTATTACAATCACTTTTTATCATTAATGTCTGCTAAATAAATAAAGATATTGAAACAAAACTATTGGGGGTCAAATACAAAATTAACGAAATTGGTCTCTTAAAATTACCTATTATTTTGTATTAGAATGTAAAAACCGTGTATTTTTTTTGGTCAATGCTATTTTATAATTAACCCGAGCCTGCAATTCTAACTGCTAGGTTATGATTTGAAATAGTTAAAGTTAATCCTAGGGTATGTTGAAAGTTTTATAAAAAAAACTAGTGACCCGCTGTCGCTTCGCTTCGGCTAATGTGAGTTATCTGTATCTCTCACCCTTTACATACAACAGAATGTAGCTATATAATAACTTTGAAGAAATATCCAACTGATGAAGACAACTGACTAAGATAAAAAGGATTCGGAAATTCGGTTCGATATTTACCTAAAGTTAGCAAAATCCCGGAATATGTTAAGCGATTATGGCGTCGACTTCTTAAAAATATTATTTTAATAATATAAATTCCGGATTCCGGGATTCTACAAAATGATAAAGATAAAAGATGTTTATTCAGTAAGTAGGCCGCACGGGCACTTTTACACGTCTAAAATCTACCAACGCTTCGCAAGAGACCACTGCTGTGAAGAAACGCCGCAAGAAACTCAGTTGTCAATGTTTATATTAATTATTTTACATGTAGGACAAAACGTTCCGTTGATTTGCTCCTTAAAACTTCGTTGATTAGGTTCAGTTAGGTAAGTTACCTACCGGTAAATTAAATACCGTTTGGTAATTAATTACATACATAGACAATAACTTCAAATAGTTATTGTACGGTCAAGGGGGCCTCTTCCGACAGCGGGGTAAATGTGTCCCTTAATTTTTTCAAGTAGTTTAAGAACCTTTATTTCTGTAAAAGGAAGCATAAATAGTTTTAAAACGTTGAATTCCCTTGAAAAAGTGAAGTGGTTCGTTTACCCCTCCGTCGGAATAGCGCCGCTTGACCATAAATACTTAATTATGTATTCACGCTGGCGATATTTATTTATTCAGAAATATCCCGAGATTTCTATTAATAAATTAAAGTTGAGTCCGCCTCTATACAACTGAACAACATCGCCGGCAGAGATTAGGTAATCTGATGTTTAACCACGTGCTCAACAGTAAAACGAAAAAGAAAAACGTTTGTAACGTTTGCATCTTGGCTAAGGCCTAGGTACCACCCATTACCAAAATTCAAAATTCAAAATTATTTTATTTCAGAAATTTCTTTTCATATTGAACATAACGGTAAGACACAAATATACATACATGACACAAAATAATAATAATAATTTACAGAAAATTAAATAAATATGTATCTAAAATAATAGTTAAAATACAAGTTTTATTTGGCAGAAGGCCTGTGATGTTTGCTCCAATGGTTCTGAAGTTTATTATATATTAATATATATAATAAACTGCCGGATGTCTTTAAAGACTATAATTTAAAGGCATTTAGAAAACTTGTGATGCAATGGTTAACTGAAAAATGTTTTTATAATGTAAGTGAGTTCTTTGATAAGTAGTTAATGTTTATTGGCTTCTGTAATAAAATGAATTAATCTTAAAATTGAAATTAATTATAAATGCACTTAATTATAAATTTGTACGCCAGTTTGTTGGCATAATGTGGCGATGGATGTATAGTTTTAAGACCTTTGTAAACCCACCATTAACAAATAAAATGTTTCATTTCATTTCATTTCATTTCATTTCATTTCATTTCATTTCATTTCATTTCAAAGGAGCCATGAAACCTCTCTGCAATGGAACATAGCATGCTATTCGGGCTGCCCCGCAATCTGTGCAACAGGGATGCTACTCTTTTGCGTAGTATAGCAGTAAAACCATCTGTGTGAGCATCCCAGAGCATTACCCTTCGTGCATTTTGAGAATCAAAGTGTTCGGTCTAATTACAAAATTCTTTTATTAGGGGGTCCTTGGCCCCCCCGTCTGGGTGGCATTCGAAACGCATTTTTTTTTCGCATTGTGATCTTTTCGCGTCTTAAATACCTAAACGTCTAATGCGCAGATTAGGAGAGGTCTTTATAATAATAAAAATAAAACCCGTTCTATTTTAAAAACCGTTTCAGGTCTAACGATTTTATGTAAGATAAGATAAGATAAGATAAGATAAGATAAGATTTTTATTTGTAAAAAGAAAACTTATAACAAGGTAAAGGTATCAGGGGTTCCCAAACGAGGCACAGCCTGTATCTTGGGCAACCAGATAATTTCAAAAGAACATAGTTTACATTAATAACAAGACTAATGAAATAGATCAATAAGGCTTACATAAGGAAGAATCAAAAATAATTTCAGTGGTCATAAATTATCTCGCCAGAGGACAGGGAGGAAATTCACCATAAAATACGTTCAGTGGACGGATAGTCTAAAGTTAAAAGCCAACTAATTACTATCTGTTTAGCTTCCACAACAGATCGGTTCTTAATATCACATGATATATCATACATTATGCGAAAAAACCATTATGGACTCCGATAAAGACCCCCCTCCACCCCGCCAGCCTCCATCCTTACTAACGGCTAAAATCGTCCAAATCTGAGCATAGAAGGTTTGTCCGATTAGCGACTGCGCACGGACAATGCTCAGCCTGAGGCGGAAATTAGGGCTCGCCTCGTGGAGTACCGATTCGGCTGTCGTCCGAGCCGATTGGGAGGGGATTCTGGTGGTTAAAAGGGGGTGGATGTGATTATGACGTTTAGTTTGTAGTAGAGGAAAAGTTTGTCTTGAACTTCACGCGACGAGTCAACAGAAAAGAAGTTAGTATACATTATTGGCATTACGACAGGGTTCGGAGGCTTACAATAAATTGCGTAACCGGCCAAATACGAATCGAACTCACGCACCGTACATACAAACGTAATGTAATGTCTATTCTATAGAAATAGTCCATCTAATACATTATGATATCAGTGAAAATAAACTGGATTTAAGACAAACTTAACTTTGCCGTCATCCCCATACATCGACATACTTAATATATGTCGCGGTTAGTTTACCAACTGCAAACAAGTTTATGCTAGCAAAAAAGCAAAGTAGGTAACTACAAATTCACGGTTTTCGGATTTTTCATGCTAGGTATGTGACATTGAGTGGCCATGTTAAACGATTCTAGGTCAAAGTCAAAGTCAAAATATTTATTGCATGTCACATTACACAAAATAACAGATGGAATAAAATTCAGAGGTATACATGTGACGCCCTGTAAGGGCACAGCAAAAGCGAGAGGACTAATGTACATATTACATATTAATTAAATTCAATTAAATTCCAAATATTGCTAAATTTGTAAAATTATTTTACAATTAAAATTATTGGAGATTTTAAGATTGTCATTTTACGGGTAAATGTACATAATTAATTGAGATTGTTATATAGGTATTTGAAGATACTAGATTTCATTGAAGTATTCACTAAGATTATAAAAGCATTTGTTTATTAAGAATATTTTTAGTTCTTTGGTAAATAGCGTAAATTTAACTAAGTTCTTTATAGGATTTGGTATATGGTTATATATTTTAATCATCATATAGTGAGGGCTAGATGTCACAATTTTCAATTTAGAAAAAGGCAAGTAGCTTATTTATGTTTCGGGTAATTGGTTAGGTCCACGGGAAGTACTCAATAGCGTTTATATTCCCTTGCGATGGCCGTATCTTTTATGCGTTGACTTAGAAATTAGATTTTTTTACATCTCCCAAGAGATAGCAGAGCGGAACATTTAATATTAATCTCAACTTGATAAAGAACAGACGGACAGACGGTGTTTTATGAGCTGTCTCAGGGATAACCCGACTATGAACCACTAATCCCAAAACTTTTAATATCGCTTAAGATGCGCAGATTGAAGAGAAGAACTCCAGAATAAGAACTACTATTATCCGTAGCCGTGGAGTTAGCGTCCCCGGTGCAATATGCAATAGGATTCGTTGCATAGGAGGCTGCACGAGTAGGTACTCATCGATAGAGCGAGGTATCGAGATGGGATTCATTTAGGTTTAACTGGCCATTGTTGGTATGGTAGAGTGACTAACTGGGTCTGTATTTCACATTGTTTTAGTCTACCTTTACCTATTCTATGTCGCAATCGATTATGACGATTTGGGAACAAATCCTTTTTTTTTTCTTTTTTTTTTATGGCACAGAGAAGGCAAACGAGTACACAGGCCACCTGATGGTTAGTGGAAATTGTGACCCATAGACATTCGCATTCACAACACTGCAAGCCTAAGACTGCAAATGCGTTGCCAACCCTGAGGAGTAAGATGGAATGCCTCTATGCTAGTCATTACACCGGCTGTCTTATCCTTACACACACACAGCCTAGCTCACCGCCGAAAAGTTGCCTGTTTATCAGACTGTAATTCGGGGAGTGTGTACAAGAACTCTATGGTAATACTACCGTCTTCTTTCTACCGTCGGACTTCCAGACGCACCACGGGATACAATTCGTCCATCCAGCTAAGAATGATGGGCAAATTGGCCCATATAACCAATACAAATCTCATGTATACCACGTGAAAGCTAGTTACATAAGCTTTATTTTCTAATACGGGGATAAACTACAAAAACCCCGGAGAAGAGAGTCATCAGCCTTCAAATATTCACACACACAACGTTTATTTTTTTATTTTTTTATACTACACTAGCTGTACCCAGCATACGTCGCAATGCTATTACCCGTATATCCGACTCACGCTTGACCGATTTTATACTATTTACAACAATTACAGCAAACAGTGGGATCAATAAGCCTACATAAGTTATAATTATATTGACGATTGGGCTGGGTTGCCCATCATTCTTTATCTGTCCTAAAAAAGTTTGTTAAAATTACGTTAATAGCACTTACCTTATTGCAGCATAAAACATAAACTCTATTACTGGTAACATTTGGTAATAAAATAACACGTACTGTTGACGTGTAAGTAAGTATGCTGTGTAGGCTCGGCCTTTTGGAGGTAATTGTGGCCGATGAGTCCCTTAGCTCCAGTGTTCCACAAAGTCAAGGCTAGTTTGGTATTTAGCTGACCAATCCAAAGGTGACTGCAGTACGCCATGCTTGATTGAAAGCGATGACAGCTGTCGAGGCGTGAAGTACCTACACTTAATTTTGCGCCGATGTGTTACAAAATTATGGCGACCAGTAGTGCCTAAGCGCAAGGACTTAGCCATGACAGCTATATGGCACCAGTTGCAGCCACTAGAGCTTGGTGTATATAGAAAATAGGGTACCTATACAGTGTGTGACATCCATACGAACATATATTTTAAGGGCAGTTAGATAAGACCCTAATTAACGTAAATTGGTACATTAAGTTAACAAAAGAAAACATTTTTTTTTTATACAAATTAATTCGGCACGCAATGTATTCAAATAACCATGTCGTCTACGTAAGCACTTTCTGTTAATTGATTTATTGACGACGTTATTGTCAACTCAATGTTGAGTTGTACATTGCTGCTCGATGGACCTTTTAAAAATGAATTACACTAAATTGATTGGAGCTATTAACTCAACTCCTTCTGTAAAAGGTTCACAACACTTAAAACTATCGTTACTTAAAATTTATGTTCTTATGGATGTCACACACTGTATATGCCTGAGCGACTGGCTAACGTCACTATGGCCAGTTATACGACGTGTAGATCTGACGTGACCACTCGAACTTGAACTAAGTATAGAGTAGACGAGATTTTAGTCACTACAAATATTTATTTGTTTAGAATGGCTGCCAGGGAAGTTATCATTGCCTAAACCCGAAACTTAGTCAATAATAATTTGTTCAAATGCAAAAATACTTTATCTTGTCTAGGGGACACCGATGATGTAGGAAAACATATCGAAACTTTTATTTGGTCGTCTTGCTCCGTCTTATATACACAGATAGCTGTTTTTTTTTCTCCTTCTATCTCCCCCAAGATTTTTGGCATGTTTTCCTGCTGAACTACGCATGTTATTTGATATTATATTTAATTTAATATTTATAGCTTTATATAATGCTTAGACTAATTAGTACAATTGTAATATGAAATATGTTAAAAAAATGATTGACTGCTGAGTTTCTTGCGGCGTTTTTTCTCAGCAGTGGTCTCCTCTTGGGAAGCGCTGGTAGATTCTTGACATGTAAAAGTGCCCGAGCGGCCTACTTACTGAATAAATTTCTTTTATCTTTTATCATTGAACATCTAAGTAGGTATCCAATGAAGTTTACCAAATGATATACCATTGTGTGTACGACTATCAATCTACTATTTACTGACTACGCGACGATGATAACGGTTCACGTGTAAATAATATTACAATAAAGAACCAAGAAATACATCGGATTCTTTGTTTACAGCTCGGAATGTTAGGATTTATGGTTTCAGAGTCACTCATATTTTAATAAGGATTACTTAAAGACATTTACAATAAAAACAAATTGATCTATATTTTCAACAATTATGCGTGGACAATGAAGACACATTAAAAAAAAAAGGACAAACGCTACGTATAAAATTGCTATTGAATGTCTCCTATTTTTGAAATTCGTTAAGAAGTAACCCAGTTTGGACATTTAGGTTTTCAAATAATAAAAAAATCACAGGGTTGAAAACCTTTTTTGGAGTCAGTTGAAAAGTGGCGCGAAGTCCTCATGCGGAACCCCCTGAATTGGTTGCTTTTACAAGTGTTACAAGCCTAACCTATATAAAGTGCCCTAGAATGCATGAACTGCATTTGTCCACCATGTTGCACTTCGTTACACTTTGCCTCGCGGCGGGGCTCGGCTCGGCCTCTGGAGGTAGGTATGCCTTCATTCTCTATTGTGTTAAATAGGGGAGCCCGTTGTTTCCCGGCAAAATACCGGCTTCCATATAAAATCCAGTCAGCGGGAAATTTATACATTTATTCATATTTTTAGGTGCTCCGCCAAAATTTAGCAATGTGTTCTCAGTAAGGGTTGATCTCACAGTGCTGGACAGGAAAGTTCTGGTACCGCAGCACGTGTGGTAAGTCTCAAGACGTATTTGTTGAATGTTATTCCCTTAAACTTGCATATAATTAAGGGTTAAACCTTTTAGTAAGTTTCCCTTGCCGGAATCAACCCCGGAATCGGTAATCGGTTCGTTACTACTGGTTTTACTATGTCATTGTGAAAGCTCTGAGCGCTTTTCTGTTCTTTTCGGTATGTTTAATACGATCGAAATAAGAACGCGTTTACTAGCTACTTAGCTATTCGTTTAAATAAACGACGTGATCAATTTTTGATCCCATACATTTCAAGACGATAGAACAGAAAAACGCTAGCGGCGTTGGCATCTTGTCTAGCCCCTCAGGACCTTGTGCACGCTCCGTCCAGATTGCTACCACCATGTCCACCATCTTGTCCTTTATCCTACAAAGCAGCAGTGTTTGCATAGTTGAGTTTAAAGGGTCAACGGGTAAAATTAATACAGGAATTAGAGAATAGCATGCAGGGTATTCCTTTGTGGTCATTAGGGTTAGCAATGCAATTGCAGTCTAAGGATTGTAATCTTAAAATTGTAAATGTCCTGATGATGATCCGTGTGCTCCTGATGATGATCAGGGGCCTGTTTCATAAAGCTACAAATTACCATTTACCGTTACAAGTTTGCATTTGACACAACCTCGACAGATAAGAACCAGCCATTTGAGTAGTGTTGCCAGTTTTGACCCGTGAAATTGTAACTTGTTGCCACAGGTGGTCTGTGTGCCCGTTTACCCTCTCCATCCAAAACATAAGGCTAACAACGTCGCCAATGTAAATTTATTGAAAAGGTATCCAGCTATAACCAGCGCTTTAACTTTTTGAATGCCAGAGACGGCTGTAGCCGTCAACTGAAAGTCGTGCCAGTCACGCCGCTGTCAAAATTCCCGTAAAATGTTCCTACTTTGCTCCTCCATGGGTAACTTTGCTCCATAGTGACTTATTCGTTTGTTACTTATAAGTCAAGGTCGATGACAAAGCTAAAGAGAGTCTGTGCATACAACCAGCCACGAAGTGATATAAACAATATTAGAGTGATTTACAATACAGATTACCTCAATATTACCATGGAGCATAATTACCCGTGAGGAAGTAGGAACATTTTACGGTAAAAGAGATTGTTTCGTTTGAATTAAGTTGAAATTTGCTTAGCATAGCAAACATGTTTGGCGTGTGAGTGGTAAATATTTCACTTGAAGTAAGGCTTTTAAAAGGTTCCATGTGTTCAGGCTCGACGGGACCGTCGGCAAGATTCGGCTCGACCACTACGGCACAATGACGCAGCAGTCCATAGCCCTCGGTTCCAAGACTATCCCCAGCTCTAAGTATATAAAGGTGAATTCGATTTCCTGTGATTTGCGAGAGAATTTACTTACATACATAAACTCACGCCTTCATTCCCAAGAGTTAGTAGTTCCCAACGCTTAGTAAGAATTTTAGACTTCTGACTTTTGTAGTACTCTGGATAACTACAAAAAACCGGAGTGATTGACTTGTCCAAAATACCGACTGGATTTTACGTTGCAGGTACACTCAATAACCACGGAAGAAGAGCTGAACAAGCGGGTGTGTTTGTTTGATTACTTTAATGACCCCCGAGGCGTCTACATGGAAAACATGCTGCCTGACCTGACGAGAGATTACAAGTTCATAGGTAGGTGTTACAACTGCTAAGGTTGAAAATATATTTTCTTTTCAGTAATAGTTTCAGCGTGTGTCCGTCGGACTATCGGTATACAGATCTGCTGGCCTATTGACAAACGCACTCGCAATCGCAGTTGCAGTCGACTTCAAAGCGGAACAATTGTTTTCATTTTGTATGCAGACAAGCCTTCGATTTTCAAAATGAAAACGATGGCGATTGGAAATGCGTTAGACAATAGCCCCTCCGGTCAGGCAAAAATATGAATATGTGCATTCTCATTTTGCTCAACAGCTTACTGATAACCAACATGGATTTATATATTCAAGATCAACTAGTACCAACTTGATCGCAATTGTGGAGATATTAACAGAGCAAATGGATAATCGCGTGCAAGCGGATGCTGTTTGTACCGATTTTAGCAAGGCGTTCGATAGAATTAATCCCAAAATTATATTAGACAAGCTGTTGAACGGTGGTATTGATGGAACGTTACTAGCTTGGTTTGGGTCATACTACGCAGACCGACAGCTGTATGTGGCCTTAAACGGGAAGCGTTCTAAGTCCTTTTGCGCGTTAACTGGCGTCCCGCAAGGCTCACATTTGGGGCCGTTGCTGTTTGCTTTTTTATTAACAGTATAGTAGGTTGTTGCCATAACTCAGTGCCGTACCTTTATGCGGGTGAATAATAATGCATTGAAAGATTGCAAAAACGCTTTCTAATATACTTGGGATTTGCTTCACACAATGCAAATAAAAGTCACTCATATGAGGCAAGACTTAAGTTTGCTTCTCTGGTTTGCTTCTCTCAGTAGCAGGCGAAAATCTCAGGACCTAACATTTATTTACAAGCTAGTCAACTCCAAGGGATTAGACTGCCCAGAGCTTTTGAGTAAGGTCCGAATAGCAGTGCCAGCAAGATTGCCTCGTCCTGGTACTTATAAATTATTTAGTGATAAGCTTAATAAAACTAATTTAGGCCGTAATTCACCGCTGTCAAGAATGATGAAGTACCTACCTACCTACCTACCTACCAGGACCTACCAGGCTCGGTGAAAGCTGATATATTTCACGATAATCTTAATAATTTCAAAAGGAAAGTGTTCACAAATTCTACGAGTTTTATGTTTTCATGCTATTTGTATTCGTTTTCGTGGGTTCCTAGTCACATGTGCAAGTTGTGGTTACCTATAAGTAGATAAGCATCAACCTGGGATGTATATGATATAGATTTAAGTATTTGTACGATGTATTATCTGTTGGTAACCCTTAATATATAAATAAATAAATAAATATTTCACACACTACAAACAGCACATTTTGTATCTACTTTCATCCCCTCTCCACTAGATGGTTGTGATTATCTTAATGCAAAAATGCATTATCTAACAAATAGTGGATGTTTTCATGTGTAAAAATATATTGCATTTGCATCAAGCAAGTGCGGAAAGTATACATATAATTTTATTTGAGTCCCGATGTGTATTGGCCCGACCTGCAAGTGAGCGATACATTGTTTATTTATCTTTATTTTATTTGCGAAAAATTACAATGAAACCAAAATAAAACAGTTATCAAAAGAGACAATTTTACTTAGTTCTAAGTCTGATAAAAATGTATTTTAATAGTTAAGGGTTGAAAAAATTGAAAAATAAAAAGCACTAGTTTGAAAAATGATCTTTCCGCACGACATAAACAGCTACAAAAGGTACCACTTTTAAAAGTAAGTAAAAGTACAAATGTATTAAAAAAATCTTGTTTTATAATTTTCTTCAGGAGAAGACAGAATTCACGGCGAACAAGCGGAACAGTGGCAACAAACCACGCTCGGGTTAAAATATACCGTGTGGCTCACTTACAAGGAGCTGCAAGGGTCCAGACAGCCCGTGCCGCTCAGGTACAGTACACTGAAGTACATAGCGCTATATCTTCTTAATCCTCAGGGATGGTAACGCATCTTCGTTATTAGGATCGCACTCTTAAGAATTCGAATGCCTATTTAAACAACCGAGCGCTTAAAGATAACTTACTTGTGCCCTAAACGTTTCACTCTTCTGTAATCGAAAGACGCCGAAACGAAACAATGCGAACGCTGCTGCTTGCCTCGACACGTTAAAGGATAAGATGGTGTTAGCGATCCGGATGGACTCTGCACAATGTTCCACCACTAAAACTGTTCTGTAAAAAATCGGGACGACCAAAAAGATTTTCACTGAATTGAACTCTCAGCGTCATAGTGTCAGAGTCATAGGCAGAATTATTCATTTATTACACACGTATTATGTTTCGTGAGTGCAGGCACGTTCTAAAAGACACCTGCGATATGTAGGCATAGAATTCGATTTCAGTTTCTCCTCCTATTTCTTCCTGCTAGGGGACGATTTTCCGAAAATCTAGGGAATATTCAAGTCTGTCAGTCAGACAATCAGTCACATAAGTGTCATATATGTACTGATACTAAGAAGCAGATATACAAATGTTTTTTTAACCTTAATAATCAATTTTTGTTTCTCTGTTTCAGATTCGAGAAAATTTTGTACTTCCCACAATTTGGCACTATATTCCTTCACCACGTCCGAGATTACTATAACTATAGCACATCAGAAATCGATCCCGAAATCTTTGACATTCACAAAGGTAAAGTGTTGACGAGAACTAATAATAGTGGTAGGTGACCAAAACTTGCGGAAAACCAGCGCTGGTTTTACTATCAACATGCTGAGCTCATTTTACGTCATCTGGCACTAGGTCAGCCACATGTTTTTTATCTCTTTTGTTTAGTTCTTTTCTTAGATGTCTGATTTTTTTTTTCTTTCTTTCTTCTTCCAATTTTTATATAATATAGCGCTTAAGTGGGTGAATTTCAACAAGCGTCAAATTATCCTAATTTTGGTGGTATTTTTTATTTTCTTAGTAGGGTTTACAATTAAACGTTTAAGTGACGTTATTAGTCATTATAAAAACAGTGTTAAAATGGCCCTTTATTATACCAAGTGTTTTTTAAGATATATAACGATTTTACTAATTATGTACCACCAAAATTGTTATTATCCACCAAAATTACTTTTCTTAGAAAAACTCACGATCAATAATAACATATCGGGCTAATTAAAATATAATCGTTAGGGAATCTTCCTTGTTATTTTTGAAAATCCAAAACATAAGTTTCTAATATAATAAATAATGATTATATTTGTTGTTTAAATAATTTTGGTGGAGACCAGAAATTTTGATAATTTTGGTGTTTCGCAAAAGCCACCAAAATTGTACCACCAAAATTATAAAATTTAACATTTTTTTAAAATTAAAAACAAATGTTTTAGTTTCACAAAAACTTAACTCGTTACAGTTAAAAAGACACCATAAACATACTTGAAAAAACTATCACACAACAAAACTTTATGCGAAATAATGACTTATCTAAGTTATCACGATTAATAAAGTGTATTTCATGGTTCACTAATGTTTGACCAAAAAAATATTGACAAATGATCATTTGACAAACAACGTTTCACCAAATAATCATTTGGCAAACGTGACATTTGACAAAAGTATCATTTTGCAAAAACTCAATTAGCAAATGATCAAATAGCAAACACTACACTTGGTAAATGTGTTAAATAATAAAATGTCAATTGACAGTTTTCCATTTCACCAAATATTATTTCCTGTAGTTTACCTATTTCTGGGCAGAAAAAAATAACCTCGAAGGCCAAGGCGGGAGCAAAGCTCCCGCCTTGGCCTTCTAACCTAACCTATCCGAGTCAGTTCTGCCCGGATTCGTCTTGCTCGTTGCATTTAAAATTTTGTCTGATAACTCCGTTGCTAAATGTTCATTTTGTCAAATAATTACTTATAAAATGTAAATTTAACTGTTGATCATTTGAATAAGTGAGCCATTTTTAAAATGACAACTAGTAAAATGATCAATTGGCGAAACATATTTTTGCAAAACGTTGTTTGTCAAGTGTAATTTTGCCAAATGACTTTTGGTCAAACGGCAGGACACCGTATTTCATACCACCCAAATTAGACACTTGTGTGCTTAGCGGGAAGACGCAGAAAGATGATACAAATCTTTCACCGTCTATTGCTGGAGTGAAACTGAACGAACATCTGACGCTATATTTGTTTGTTTAATCACGTTTCGTTCGATCATAAAATCAATTTCAATATTCACCACCAAAATTAACTATTTCGCTTGGACAGTTTTATTTACACTGCTCCCAGTTTCCTTTTACTTGCAAATGCAATAATTGATACATTTTAAAATACCTCAACTAATAAGGAATACAGATAACTAAAATATAAGTCTAGTTGAGGCTTAATAAGTTTGTACCACGACATATCAGTATATGCGGGAAGTACAGGACACGACACCAAAATTGATTTTGGATTGAAAATATTTTTTTACGATAAATATAATAAGTTAATAATAATTTTAACTTTGGCTGAATATGGTACTTTGAGTAAGATTATTTATAAAATAAATAGTTTTCCAAGACATGTACTTTACACCCCAATTATCACGTCCGCCGCTCAAAAAATGTGGTTGAGATAATTACCCAAGTACTGAGGCCCGAATAATAGGATCAAGTTAAATTTCCGTCCGTAAAAAACACAGTCAAAACAACGCTACAAAAAAAATACAGTTAAAAGAGGGAGAAATTGTCAACGAAACTTCAAAAAAATAATTTTGTTTCAGGATTGAATTGTGAACCTAAACCTGCTGCGATGCAGCCTTACGCCGCATGGCTTGAGAATGACGAATCGCTCAACTCTCACGACGAGTTCGCTCTCTTCAAGGCCAGTTACAACAGGCAGTATGAGAGCCAGGAGGTGCATAACATGAGGCAACAGATCTTCGAGAAGAACCTAAGGTTAGTAAAATAAAATACCTAAAAAGACCTACGCGTGACAATTGTCACGAGATGGTCTGACGAGCTCGTGAAGGTTGCGGGAACTACAGGTAGGTGGATGCAGGTAGCACGTGACCGGTCACTGTGACGATCCTTGGGGGAGGCCCTATGTCCTGCAGTGGACGTCGTTTGGTCGTTTGGCTGACATGATCATAAACAGTCGGGGCTAAAGATGTTCTAATATCTAACGATTGATTTCCCGCACTTTATAATTTGCAAGGCTTTTAGCCCACAGGAAGTAATAAAAAAACATGGATACCTAAACGTTAAACGTACATAGTACATTACCGCTCCTTTTTAAATAGACGGAGAAATAGGTTTCTCTCTGCATTTACTCACTATCAACAACGAACCATAAATTTTCCGATCCGATCTTAAATAGTTGTGTAATAGGCAATGGACTTTAACAAGTGGGCGTGTTTCAGCTGGCATGATGGTAATGTTTTTTTTTTTTTGAAATAAGGTTATGATTAATGTAATGTGGCCTTAGTTTGTTTGTAACCGTAGCATGTTTCAGGATGATTAATGAACACAACCGTGCCGGACATGGGTTCCAGCTCGGCGTGAACCACTTCACGGACCGCACTGGAACCGAGCTCGCGATGCTGCGTGGACGCAAGCTCTCAGTTGCACCGAGCCAAGGCGAGTCAGCATATACTTAACTATAATCCAAACTCATATTCAATATTTGATACTGAACGCATTCGCTGCTGTCCCTTTGCCCATGTCTTTCTACGAGCTTCCCGAAGGCAGGTTGATTTAAACAGGTTAGTACTTTTTCTTATAAGGGAGTCATTGTAGGGTTCCGTGCCAAAATGGTAAAAAAGAACCCTTTTGGTGAGACTTCGTTGTCTCTCTGTATGTCACAGCAGGTTTTCTGAGCAACTACAAATGCTACCAACTTGAAATTTGGCAGTTGTACAACGTGCTTGCCCGCATCTGTTTTTTTTATAATAATTGAAAAGGGGTTTACAATGGGGGGTTGAAAAATGAAGGTGATTTGATTATAGCAAATAGGGTGTCATATGAAATAACTCACTCTTCACATTTCAAAACTTTTTTTTTACGTTTTTGCATGTTACAAAAAGTGACCCCCCTTTTATCTTTGAAGTGTATCAATGAAAAAATTCGAAAAAATCCTTATATTTTAAGGGTAAAACAAAATGAAGTGTTAATTATTTACAGTTTTAGAGATATAAAAAAAACGTTTTGTAAATGTGTATTAAAGTTTAGGCTAGTCAAAATGGACCTTATGGCGTAGAAAATAAAGGTTATAACAAAATCAGTGTTTTCTTTTGCGGTTACCAAGCATATTATATTAAATACGGGACCCTCGGTGCGCGAGTCCGACTCGCACTAGACCGGTTTATTTATACATAGAGACATTCCAAAGTAGGTTTCAGGATTGGCGACGCATTTAAATTTCTTAAGACCATTTTTTCAAGAGAGGACGCCAACGACGAAGAATTCCGTTCATTGACCTTTGAAAAAACGCGCCGTGTTACTATTGGGGAAAGGTTTGTAATTGATTATGATGCCGGCGGTCAATGTGGCTATTAAGAAAATGGTTGCACTGTTTTACCACCATCTTATCCATTAACCTACCGCCAAACAGCAGTGTTCGCATAGTTGTGTTCCGGTTTGGGGATAAGACAGCCGGTGTAATGACTAGCTTAGAGGCATTCCATCTTAGTCCTCAGGGTTGGCAACGCATTTGCAGTCTTATGCTAATGTCTATGGGTCACAGTTTCCACTTACCATCAGGTGGCCTGTGTGCTCGGTTGCCAGCTCTACGCCATAAAAAAAAAAAAAAAACTGTACCTTTTTTTCGGCGAATTATGTTTGCCAAATTGTATCGTTTCCCATCCGTTTCATTTGCCAACATGATTTGTTTTCTGTAACCGTAAACATTTCAGGATTTCATAAAAACTAACTTAACATAACCACAGAAACACGATGGTGCTGAAATAAATCCTGAAATACCAATTTACAGTTACAGGATAAATGAAACGGTTGGGAAACGACACATTTTGGCAAACATATTTCGGCCAAACGGCAGACTTCCGTCAATAGCCTCAGAAACTCAGAACCCATTTATAACCAGTTGGACTTTGAGCTTGTTTGCTAATCCTGTGGCATGGAAATATAATTCAATAGCAATAAATATCCAGGTCTGCCGTTCCCGTACAGTGATGAGGAAATCGAGGCGCTGACCGCGGAGCTGCCGGAGCAGTTTGACTGGAGGCACTACGGAGCCGTCACACCTGTCAAAAGTAACAACAACTTCGTACACTTTTGTAACTACAGAAATAATAGATAAAAATACACTGATCATTGAGTTTCTTACCACAAGAACAGTATTTGGTCGACAGTAGTCTCCTTTCGCTTGCGGTGACACACCATGACAAGTAGGTAAAGGGAACAACTTGCAGAAAGTTGTGTCTTTCGTTACCACAGAACAGAAGAAGTGTGTGTGTAACTTGTGGCATAGTTATGTGGACAACCTTAGTTTTGCCGCGATCGCTTGCGTGCGAATAATATTTCTAATATAGGAAATAAATCGAGAAGCATGCCTTGTTGTGCTATTTTGAATGTTAAAACGATAGCCACACCAAAAACCATAGAGGCGTGTTGTTTTTATAAGAGTTTGAGTGTTGGCGATAACAGGTCTGATACTATAAGCGAAGCTCATGCTAATTCCACAGTTTTTTCTATTCCGTGTTCCTTACTATACCTTCAAATATAGTCAGTCAAACAAGTAGATCTCTGGGTCCCTGTCGAACTATATCATGAAGTGATGTAATCTGTGGATGTGATCAATCCAACCCTAAGAAACTTTTTAGTAATTGACTTCAGCAGAGGACCGATCGTTGTGGGAAACCTTGGGGAAGGCCTTTGTCCAGCAGTGGACGTCTTGCGGCTGATAATGATGAAATGATGAACACTTTGACTCTACGTCTTAGTAGCTCAGACGCCACTTTGGTGTCGTTAGCAGTAGAAGTTTCCTTTCTTAAAACAAATGAGGAACTCCATAGAACTCGGTGCCTGCCTATTCTAGGGCCTCATTCTACTTTGTCTCTACCTACACGTATTGCTATCATAGGGGTTGTAACTTGAACACAATTGCTATCAATTAATTAAGTGCTATCATAACAATGCCAATATGATAAGAATGGATGTAAAGTCCTTAAAGACCTTTATTCTTTTATCGCTAAGCAAAGCGGATTATGAAAACTTAGTCACATTCGTCTTTCTGGAGATATAATTATCTGCCAGATACCTATTCACAAAAGCGTAAAATTCTTAACATTTTCATTGTATACCTACCTATTGTCGATTTAGGCTTATTAAAAACACAAAACGATACAAAGTGACCACCACCACAGAATATTAAGAAAGAGGGATAGAAGATTTAATAATGGGATTTGCATTATCACCAGACCAGGCCGCTTGCGGCTCATGCTGGGCGTTCGGGTCGGTGGGTGCGGTTGAGGGTGCCCTGTACCTGCACAGAAACGAGTCCAGCCTCGTGCGGCTGAGCGAGCAGGCGCTCGTAGATTGCTCTTGGGGGTGAGTGGGACGCAATACTAAATCCAACCTGAGACTGCTTTGGTAGATCTCAGTTTCATTCTTGCATGTAAAACTGTCATACAGTTTTGTAAAATTGTCAAGCCATTGCCAGGTTTGGTTAGATACACGGAGCACAAAGCGTAGGTTGCCTATTGCCTAGTGATGCATTGGCGAAGAAGAACACAAAATAAAATCAACTTATCTAATACATTAATATAATAACATAACTATATCAGCAAGAAGTCATCTACTTCTAGGTTGGTTGGTGTCAAGCCTCAGTAAAAGTGAGTACAGACAGAATTATCCGCATTCGTCTAATTCCCACATTTTCTTCCTGAGGTCAATGGTCCAGTGATCCTTGTAGGTTATCCATAAACTACTTGGAGGAACAGGCCATAGCCGTTATCATTCCTTTTATTATTATTATACATTTTCCTCTATATTTTTAAATAAGACTTCTTCGAAAACATAAGGTGTTTGACTTTACATAACATTCCAGTTTCAATAACACGGGATGCGACGGAGGATGGGAGGAGAGCGCTTTCAGCTGGATAGAGAAGCACGGGATACCTACCTTTGCCGACTACGGAGACTATATAGCTGAGGTATAGTCGTGTTTTTGCTAGGATGTCCAGATAGTCATTAAGAGCTCATCTTTAGCAGTTCATAACAAAAGCAAATATATAAATAGATAATCCGCTCAAATAGCTACCTTTCCTTAGAAGCTACAAGCAGTGACAATTCTCATTTTAACTTGAAATTAACAAACGTTATACTCGAAAGAAGATATACAAACAAACATCTTGTCACGTGTGTGGTTGAAACATCATATTGGTTCAAATAAACCATTCACCAAAACATTGACATCGTCTTTCTTCATTACAAAATGAAGCGTAAGACTATACGAGCTAAGCTAGAGTTTGAAAACGCCATGCTATGTCTCTTCACACTGTCAAGGGAAACCAACGATGAGATCTTGAACACGTTTTTTACACTTCACGATGCCCAACAGTATATATTTTTCTGTCCAGAATGGGTATTGTCGCATGGCCAACGTGTCGACTGCGACCCGAATTAGCTCATTCACCAAGATCAAACAGGATGAAAAAGCTCTCAAGGTTCGTGATTTTTCATAAGTGACACAATACGAAATTGACACTGTTCGCAATTTAGCCGTTTTCTGTTCCGTTTAATAAATATCAGGTTTAATCGTTTAAATTCGCTCATCCAGTATGTATTACTCAGCAAAATTTTTAAGAGTAGCAAGTGGCTGTGCATTCCCGTGTTGTGACTTGCAATGTTGTGTTTTGTACCATATTCTGCTAAAGATAAATACGGAATACTTTTTCGAATAGTAAAGTCGATTCGAGAATGTGACGTATTATTAAAACGTTCGTTCTAGAACTCCGGGTTTCGTTTCTCCGCAACGATTTCCCTATTAACCAACAGTTTGTTGACAGCTGGCTATCGTCAAGCACGGCCCGATCAGCGTCAGCATATGCGCAACCCCCACCCTCGCCATGTACAGGAGCGGAGTGCTTCGGGACCCAACATGGTAATTAAAATATTTGGCTTCCACAGACTGACAGCATGTCTCAAGTCTGAAATTACCTTGTGTCTGTTTGCTTATATTTGTGTGTTCTTTTCAGCAATCAAGACCACCTCAACCACGCAGTTCTGGTGGTGGGCTACGGCGTCCTCGACGGCCAGCAGTACTGGCTGATCAAGAACTCCTGGGGGGAGGAGTGGGGAGTGGGGGGGTACGCCATGATGGCCACCGAGGGCAACATGTGCGGCATCCAGACCAACGCGCATTACGTTTCTATATAAGTTATGAATACATAATTGGATATGTTTGAAGTACCTATGTTTATTTTTTACTGTTCCTATGTTGATTTTCTAATAGGGTGTACCTATACATCATGTAAAATGTGCGCTTTAAAACAATCCATAATTAGTTAACTCAATTTTAAACTTTCTTTAGGTAACTAACTCAACTAATCCATCGTATTGAATATGTATTTGCGTGGCGGCCGAAATGTCTTCCTTTTTTCTCCTGTTCGGAAAGTTTAATTTGAATGGGCAGATAGCCGAGTGGGAAATTGCTTTTTCACCTCTAGGGTGAAAAGTATTTTTTTTAATAGTTACGATTGGCCACGGAGTCTAAGATAATTCAGCTACGTCATATTATTAAAATAAAAGCCTTTCATATATCTAAACTCGGCTGTACGTTAAATGACGTATTTATTACGATCATATTATAATCATTTTACGACTGGTCTGTTTTTTCGCAGTTACAGAAAACCCATACCATGATAGCATCGCATGACACTTTTTTTTCCCGTTCCGGCATGGCCATGTAGAAAATACACATACTGTCAACATTAGAAAAGTTTAATCGAGTTGGTCACGACCAAGGAGCTTGTATACCCTGGAGGTTGAACGCCAAACATCTTTTATAAAATATGCGTGTAGTATTTTACTTTCCTTACAGTCGAAATGAATTGTAAAGTGTCTAACTCGGGTGAAATTACGCTTTTCCCCTCAGTTCGGAATGAAGATCGGACCAGCGCGTGGCGTTACCCGCGGTCAGAACTTTACGTGTGCAGGCCCCTAATATTACATCAATATGATCCCGTTGGGGTTTCTTCGGGTAACCATTCTCTGAAAAGTGAAAATTGCCAATAACTATTAATTAACTGGTAGTACTGTAAATACATTAAATAAGTTTAAGTCGCGAAATAGACCGGCAATACAAATTGCAGAAGTTGACTGCCGACGGTGGTAGGACCTTGTGCGGGGTCCGTCCGGATCGCTACCACCATCTTATCCATTAACCTACCGCCAAACAGCAGTGTTCGCATTGTTGTGTTCCGGTTTACAGACAGCCGGTGTAATGACTAGCATAGATGATTCCATCTTAGTCCTCAGGGTTGGCAGCGCATTTGCAGTCTTAGGCTTGCAGTCTTGTGAATGCGAATGTCTATGGGTCACAGTTTCTACTTACCATCAGGTGGCCTGTGTGCTCGTCACCTTCCCTATACCATAAAAAAAAAGGCGATCGACGCGGGTTTAGGGTGCGCGGGAGACGGATAGTCCGCACGAGGAGTTAATTTACCGAGGGGCAGCGGGCTCGCTCGCGCGATTTGTGGGCTCGCCCTCGATTTATATCTATAATTAACAAGCTGTTTGAACTTAAATACGTGTTTAATAAAATAGATGGATCCGTGTTACATCGGCAATCGAGTGTAATGTTTTAGTTAGGTTGCATTTGACCAATCTGGAATAAGGTCGTATGCCTAGATTAAACGCCGAATGTGTGTAGACTAATTTCGGAGTGTCTTATTCCCGTTTGGTGAAATGCGGCCAGTAGATTTTTTTTATACTATTGACGTATAAACGTATGTATCAAATGTATTACGTACTGTCACGAACGTTAATTTGTGACCTTGCAACGTCGAAAGATGGCGGATGTGTAATTTGTTTTATTTTTTATTTTTGTTTATTTAGGTGTTCAAAGTTCTTTTTTGTTAGTGATTTGTACTTTTAATGCCATTGTGTTGCACAGTGATAGAAGACTTGGACTTATTTCGTGTATTCTGGCATCTTACTTCTCGTTTCAAGTGGACTCGCAGTGGTACTGAGGTTGAAACTATCTTGGCCTCTGTCCTACATATCACCGTACAACGTTGCCCCCAATCTTCCTAGAGAAAATTGTATTGATTTATACTTATATATATTTGACACTGGTGAAATCACTCCATTGTGGAAACGCCATGTCCCCGCGGTAGTAGCAGTTCAAGTCGCCGCGGGGCAAAGAAAAAAAGAAAGAAAAAGTATGTGAACTGTATATTCCGTTAATCGTTTTTTCCAAGTGGCGATTAGTACCATTCGCATATTTTACCACTTTATTCTTTCTCAATAGCTTCTTTTCCCGAAGGGCTTTCTAAACATTTGCATATGTTCCCAGCATATTTATTTTTCAATTAAGTTATTTCCCACTGTTCAACATATCATAAAATATGAGGTAGCACACAGACCATCTGATGGTAAGTGGAAACTCTGACCCATAGACATTCGCATTCACAAGACTGCAAGCCTAAGACTGCAAATGCGTTGCCAACCCTGAGCACTAAGTTGGAATGCCTCTATGCTAGTCATTACACCGGCTGTCTTATCCCCAAACCGGAGCACAACAATGCGAACACTGCTGTTTGGGTTGATCGGATAAGAGCTTTTTACTATTATATTAATTATAAATAGGATGAATAATTGTACTTAATAATAACTATTACCTCTTTAAATAAAAAAAATAGTTCTGAAGAAGAATTCTCGATGCGTGTGCGGCTTTAACTACGGTAGAAATATGTAATAAAATAAAATATGTAGCTTATTAGCGAACATTCGCACTTCTCGGGATTTGAACCCAGCGGTCCTCGGCTCACCAAGTCTGTTTGTATATAGACTGAGCTGAGATTCTAGACGGCAAAAACCATATCGTCTTTGACATGTTAACGTATTGTCAACGTTTTGATAGCTCTTATTTACTTTACAGGTAAAAACAAAACTTTGACAAGTCAAAGATAATGTTATTTTTACCGTCTAGAATGTCAGCCCTGTAAGAACAAACCCCGGCATACTGGCACCCCTAGTGCTGTTGGCCCCGTGCTATGACGTCATTAACCCCCTCGCCGCAATCGCAATGAAACGACAACACTCGCCAATTGGCTAGCGCTGCGGCGGATTAGCAGACTCAGGGCCCAGAACTATGAACTACGTCAACTTTGTGCAGGAAATTGAATTAGTTGGCGCTCAATTGGCTAAGGATTCTGAATCGCAGTGAGTTGAGTAATGAAATTAAATATTAAAGTCTAATGAAGCCGATAAGAGGGATTAGAATAGTACAGTCAAGGGTAAAAATAAAAATAATAATAAAGTTGCAATGTAGACCTTATTGCCATACGAGTAGCAGAGGCCATAGTAATAAGGTCTGTGTACATATTTTCGACACTTTGTGGTGTATAGAGATTGGTGCCCCCTACTGCACAAGTAGTGTTGTTCTTAGATGACAAATATTTCGTGTTGATATTTATGGTATGAAAAAAGCCCTGCAAAAACTGCAAATGCTATTTCCATAAGTTCCATAGTATGACGAGAAGCATCAAATTGGTAGATTTGTAACCGGGCAGTTTGATCTGGTGAATCCGGTGATGGCTGTAGTATCAGGTTGTATTTCCACTTTGTAATGCAACCTTTATGTTTAAAAAAAAGTCCTGTCAGTTATTTTTGTGCATAAATACATTAAGAATATTAAAATAAAACATAAAATTAAAGTAAATATGTAAATTATGCTCCTGACTTATAATGTAAATTATTCGTGATATAAGATTTTTGAAATAATATCGTACACTAATCTAAGATCAAATTTGTCCATATTTTTGGGTAGTGGTTATGAAGTGGCAACTTTGTGATGACGAAGAAAGTGTCCCTTTTCGGAAGAGAAGAGCTTGTTTCAATAGGCCACGGTGTAGCGCACAAGGTCCCTGTCTGTCCCTGTCCCCATCTGTTTATAGAAACGTAAAGGTTTCATTTTGATTCCATTTTTTTAAGTTAGTTTTACAAGTTAGTTATATAAAAAAGTTTTGCTTTAATCAGTGGCAAATTTGTTTGTGAGCAATAAGAAAACACCTCCAGAACGTATTTAATAAATCTTTTATTCAAGAAACCCGAGAATATAAGGTAATAAATACTAGTTGCCTAATCGGGAACACCTTACATTTCCTTTTTTTTCCAATTATTCATTTGACCGAATTCTCATTTTTTCCGATAGATATACTTTTTTTTATGGCATACAAGCACACAGGCCACCTGATGGTAAGTAGAAACTGTGACCCATAGACATTCGCATTCACAAGACTGCAAGCCTAAGACTGCAAATGCGTTGCCAACCCTGAGGACTAAGATGGAATGCCTCTACGCTAGTCATTACACCGGCTGTCTTATCCCCAAACCGGAACAACAAAGCGAACACTGCTGTTTGGCGGTAGGTTAATGGATAAGATGGTGGTAGCGATCCGGACGGACCCTGCACAAGGTCGTACCACCCGGAAAGCGTTAAGCGGTAAGCGCTAGGTTTGATGTAAGTATAAACGATATCAAAAAATAAATTCTTATATCAAACTATCACATTCAGAATTATGAAAATTCAGGATTTATATCAGTTCGGAATTAACTATGACTCTTCGGAATTTTGTATCGTACTCTATTTATTAAATTTATCATCTAAATTAAAATCGAATAACATAGTAAACAGGAAAGTAAACTATGAAACATTGATCTGAAATCATTTGAAATGCAAATTGATCTAAAATTGCCCCGCAGCGTTCCCGGTCACGCGCGACCGCGCGCGTGCCCCGGACCAGCACTAGTCCGAAGCGGTAGTTACTAGTTCCGAGCTTACACCTCCGGGCGCTCATTCTGGTAACTCGTCAACGAATTATTGACCGCGAGCTAAAAGGGGGACAATTTTTCTAATTCGAAAACCATTTCGAGGCTTAGGCTTTTGAAGCCGTTCTGCGTTGTTAAGTTTTTGAAATATTTATCTATGTCGGATATTTTGAGATAAGTAAATTTAACCTTTGTTTGACTTTCGTTTTCGGCTTGAAACCATCCTAGCTTGGAGTGGTATGTTTTAATAAACTATTAAAATCACCTTTTATCATTATATATCCAATTTTAAAATAATCATGTCATCCATATAATGTCTGTTAAATAAATAAGGATATTAACACAAAACTATTGGGGAAAATACAAACTAAAAGAAATTGGTCCCTTAAATTTACCTAGTCTTTCGAATTAAATTGTAAAAACCTTATTTTTTTTGGTTCAGTCCCATTTGCGCTATACAGTAAAATCAGAGCATTGATTAAGTAATTTTATTATTTTTTGTGCACAAAACACTTTAGAAATAAGAACACATTATGATTTTTTTATTACTATATTTTGTCCGGCAGCATGAGCATGTCATGCTCATTTAAAGGTTTTTGCTTACGGCGTCGTTGATCGGGTCGCCAACTTCCCGAACACATGGCTGAGGGAGGCGATGGTGGAGATACGCGTCACACTCGTGAACGGGTGCTGTCTGTGTTGTCCAGTCTGTTCACGCTTGACCTGTTTTCCAGTCAATTATTTTAAAAATCGTTCCTGACCTAGAGACCACGTCATGTTACATTTAGTAAAATTATTTAAATTCAATTACATTTGTAATTATTTTATTGGTGTTCAATAGTGAGATAGATATAAACCCCCGTTATAATGGTGACCCCCTTCTTTCGGAGCTGATATGCCTTAAACGGCTCAACCGATTTTCATGAACGCTACCTAAGGAGAATCACTAGAAAAGCTGCTTTCAAATAAACCCTACCAAATTGGTTTTCCCCACACACACACATAGCGGCCAAACTTATAGCACCCCTCTTTTTGAGTGGGAGGAAAGTGTATAGGATGGAAAATAAGATGAGAGAAAAGAGGACTGTAGATACCTACTTAATTTTGAAATATAAAGTTTTTGGTCTAGCGTGCTTTTCTACACAAGACGATTGATGGTTAACTTCTTAATTCTGGTGAAGCTATTTTTATTCTTACTTACGTTCTTAGCGCTGAAGTACATCAAGGATTTCTTCAATCTTTCTTCAATGAGCCACACATATTGTGGTGCACTGACACGGGCTATTTGATTAGCAAAATGGTTGTTCTCTAATTGTATGTAATGAGATATTCCTACTATTGAAGGGTCATCATCAGAGCCCGGATTTTTCATGGTAAAACAAAACACTATCGTAATCTGGCTAGTGATAGAAACATCATTTTATCGATATCGGGTATTATTTATAAAAGCTGTGCTCGAACGAAATCCTGAACATGAAAGTTTACGAGATATATCTGAAAATTGTACTCAAACTGAAAAATAAAACAATTACAATGAATTTTATAAATTTGACTTCAAGTGAAGTTGAATTGAACGTACATTTAGTATATATAAATGGCGTTATAGTAATAAACGAATCTGTTTGCTCCCAGAGAATGTTGAAAAACTAATGACTCCTTGGTACTCCTTGGGACTCCTTGGTACTCCTATCACCATTACACGAATAAAACGCCATGTGCTGCTGTGTGTACTAACGTGGATTACGACGAAGAAATTGAATATGTTTCTATATAACTTCATACAAACTATGTATGTTTTTTTATGTTGTATAGGTATGTTATTTTATTTGGTCACGTTTTTTATTCTTCGACAAAATGATGTTTCTATCACTAGCCAGATTACGATAGTGTTTTGTTTTGCCATGAAAAATCCGGGCTCTGGTCATCATTCAAGGGCTTCTTTAGCAAGACGGCGGGAGCGGCAGCCGGTGTAAACTGGTAACAAATTGATAAAAAATATCCCATCGGCGGCGCCGCGTCCTTAGCAAGTTAGCAGTGTACCAAAGTGCTACTCTCTGCCTCGTGTGCCTACGAGCGCGCGGGCAACTTGATTCACACTCAAAATTATGACGTACAATATTTCTATTATTACTCATTGACGAGTTGAGAGGCGAGTTGTTCACGAGAATAACGCCCTGACCTGGATGATTGAGTTTGTTTTAGGGAATCAATTAGGGATGCAGTTGAGAGCCGTGTTGACACACCCACACACACACACAGTTTAATGGCCTTTGTACTATTGGATCTTGTAGGTTAGTAGTTGAAGATTTTTTTAATGGTTTTAGTTGTGGTTTGGTAGTTATCCTTGTGTGTCCGTGGGTAAAAATGTTTGTATTGCTAACATAATGATCCTCGTTGGTCTGAATAAATATTTTTGTTTGTTACATATTTATTGATTTTTTTATAGATACCGTTGAAGCCGTATTACGAGTGGTTAAAACCTATTAAGTTCTAGTATGTGAAAGGGATAGGAATCATATATTATATCGCTTTCTTTTTCCACTGCTTCGGACTTGTCAGCAGCAAACAATCGATAAGGTTGAGATATCCATTAAGAACAATCTGAAAGTTAACTTTCTACTCTCTGCTCCGTTTCTCCGCTCCGTTCAGTTGAAGTGGAAACGCACCCTTACTCTTATTCCTCCCCCAATCATTTGATTACTTTTCATCGTCCATTCACAAGCATTCGAAGTGCTTCACTTTTTCCTCATAATTAATAACGAGGGTAATCTCTTTTCAAGCACGGTCCATTACTTAGGTAATCAGAGTAATTAGGTACTGGGATCCATTGAACGTTGTTGCGTTTTTGAACCGCGTTTGTGTACAGTCGACTTTGATATTTGGTCCACCAGGGACCATGGAAAAGTGTTTTTCTTTTTTTTTTTACCCAAGGGATGAAAGGCGCGGGCGCCAGTATTTTGACTGCGAAATAAATGGCGACTTTCACCCGAGTTAAATATTCAACTTTTTATGTTGGTAATGAGAAAAAAATAAATTAAGAAATATCAGGGGACGATGTCACACCAATTGACCTAGTACCAAACTAAGCTCTTGGCTTGTACTACGACGAGCTGTAGGTAAGCCTCCAACAAGATGGAGTGACGACCTCGTCAGGATCGCGGGACCGCGGTGGATGCGAAAAGCACAAGACCGGTCTGAGTGGAAAGCCTCGGGGGAGGCCTATGTCCAGCAGTGGACGTCTTTCGGCTGACATGATGATGATTGTACTATGTGGACTAGACATCGATACAATACTATACAGAAATATATACTAAATACGTCTGCCCTTACCGGGCTTTGAACCTAGGACCGCTAGCTTCGTAGGCAGGCAGGCAGGGTCACTAACTAACTAGGCCGACGCGTCGTCAAACGTCGAAACTTTATAATAAAACTTATAAAAGTAAGAGTCATGGTACTCACGGTATAGTTTTACCAAAGAGTATTTTAGGATGTACATTGCGTGAGGTCTGAGGCCTTGTGCAGGGTCCGTCCGGATCGCTACCACCATCTTATCCATTAACCTAGACAAGCAGCAGTGTTCGCATTGTTGTGTTCCGGCTTGAGGATAAGACAGCCGGTGTAATGACTGGCATAGAAGCATTCCATCTTAGTCCTCAGGGTTGGCAACGCATTTGCAGTCTTAGGCTTGCAGTCTTGTGAATGCGAATATCTATGGGTCACAGTTTCCACTCACCAGCAGGTGGCCTGTGTGTTCGTTTGCCTTCTTTATGCTATTTTTTATTTTTATTATAAGACGGCATGGCTTGGCTAAGTTTTTTAATATTCTTACTACAGAGAGGCTGTATAATAGGTTACTGCTACTGCACAAAGTGCATTAACATAGTACTTTTTTCAAAATAATTTTCTTCCTCAGGACATGCATCATTCACATCAATACCGTACTTCAGAGTATGAAACATGATATTTCACTGTTTTGTGTTGCTATTGCGTCGGTAAAAGTATTTCAAATTCGGGTGATGTCAGTTAAACTCGCATAAGAGCCAATAACTGAGCGAGAAAGAGATACAAACCCGAAGGCCGTTCTAAAAGCTATCGCACTGTATCTTAATTTAAATACGCACTAGCTTTTGCCCGCGACTTCGTCCGCGTGGCGTGTTATAAAAGAGAGATCTTGGTGTGTGTGGGAGAAAGGTTAAAAAATGCTTAATTTTATTACTTTTAAATGAGGTTATTTTGTAAGGAGCCTGTAACTCGCAGGGGAATTTTTAACTTTGCATTCACTAAAGTATATGCATGTCAAATTTCAAGCATCTAACTTATGCAGTTTAGATTTTTTCATACAATATTTTTTTCCCGCTAACTTATTTTTTCAAAATACAGCCATAACTAAACTTTATATTTACTAAGGTATGCATGCATGCTAGATTGAAAACACCTATCTTACGTGATTTAGATTTTTACATACAAAAGTTTTTTCCCAATAACTCCCGTTCCCGTGGGAATTTTGCAATATAGCGTTGCAAATAAGCTTTACGTTCATTAGGGTACCTGCATGCCAAATTTCAATCATCTATCTTACGCGGTTTAGATTTTTCATACAAAGGGATTTTCCCGCTAATTCCCGTTCCCGTGAGAATTTCGGGAATTCCTTTCTTCTTGCACCTGTAAGGTACCTAAGCTACGTCCCTTCCAAATTTCAAGTGCCTACGTTTAGCCGTTTAGGCTGTGCGTTGATATGTTAGTCAGTCAGTCAGTCAGTTTCTCCTTTTATATATTTAAAAAAAAACATAATAGAAGATATAAAAGAGAGATCTTTGTTTCTGGGAGAAAGGTTAAAAAAATGTTTTTTTTATTATTTTTAAATGAGGTTATAGTGTAAGGAGCCTCTAACTCGCTTCCCGTTCCCAGGGGAATTTTTAACTTTGCATTCACTAAGGTATATTGCATGTCAAATTTCAAGCATCTAACTTATGCAGTTTAGATTTTTTCATACAACATTTTTTCCCGCTAACTTAATTTTTCAAAATACAGCCATAACTAAACTTTATATTTACTAAGGTATGCATGCATGCTAGATTGAAAACATCTATCTTACGTGATTTAGATTTTTACATACAAAAGTTTTTTCCCAATAACTCCCGTTCCCGTGGGAATTTTGCAATATCGCGTTGCAAGTAAGCTTTACGTTCATTGGGGTACTTGCCTGCCAAATTTCAATCATCTATCTTACGCGGTTTAGATTTTTACATACAAAAGTTTTTTCCCAATAACTCCCGTTCCCGTGGGAATTTTGCAATATCGCGTTAATTTTTCAAAATACAGCCATAACTAAACTTTATATTTACTAAGGTATGCATGCATGCTAGATTGAAAACATCTATCTTACGTGATTTAGATTTTTACATACAAAAGTTTTTTCCCAATAACTCCCGTTCCCGTGGGAATTTTGCAATATCGCGTTGCAAGTAAGCTTTACGTTCATTAGGGTACTTGCCTGCCAAATTTCAATCATCTATCTTACGCGGTTTAGATTTTTACATACAAAAGTTTTTTCCCAATAACTCCCGTTCCCGTGGGAATTTTGCAATATCGCGTTGCAAGTAAGCTTTACGTTTATTAGGGTACCTGCATGCCAAATTTCAATTATCTATCTTACGCGGTTTAGATTTTTACATACAACAGTTTTTTCCCAATAACTCCCGTTCCCGTGGGAATTTTGCAATGTCGCGTTGCAAATAAGCTTTACGTTCATTAGGGTATCTGCATGCCAAATTTCAATCATCTATCTTACGCGGTTTAGATTTTTACATACAAAAGTTTTTTCCCCTTAACTCCCGTTTCCGTGGGAATTTTGCAATATTGCGTTGCAAGTAAGCTTTACGTTCATTAGGGTACCTGCATGCCAAATTTCAATCATCTATCTTACGCGGTTTAGATTTTTACATACAAAAGTTTTTTCCCAATAACTCCCGTTTCCGTGGGAAATTTGCAATATCGCGTTGCAAGTAAGCTTTACGTTTATTAGGGTACTTGCATGCCAAATTTCAATCATCTATCTTACTCGGTTTAGATTTTTCATACAAAAGGATTTTCCCGCTAATTCCCGTTCCCGTGGGAGTTTCGAGAATTCCTTTCTTAGTGCACCTCTACGGTACCTAAGCTACGTTCCTTTCAAATTTCAAGTGCCTACGTTTAGCCGTTTAGGCTGTGCGTTGATATGTCAGTCAGTCAGTCAGTCAGTTTCTCCTTTTATATATTTAAGATTTCGACACCTTCAAAAGTTCTCCATCTGGATACAAATCTTTGTAAACGGACCAAAACTCCCAACTCATTCCAACTCGAGACAAGCGTCCAATCCGACTCCTGTTTCAATACTCTTCAATTAATGAATGCACCTAATCAAACATTCAAACTTGGAAATTGAATTTGAAAAAGGAACGCCGCCATTTCCTAATTGGAACAAAGTGTTTAAATTGGACACAATTCAAACCGTTGTTTTATGCCAGTTTGAAATTATAATGAAACATTTATCCGGAGTGATGAATATTATTAATTATAGGTAATTAAATCACAGAAACTTGATTATGAATTTAGTGCTTTGTCATAATACATTTTAAACTGTCCGTCAAACCATAAAAACGATAATGACAGTGACTGTAACATTGACAAGGTTCCAAGTATGCTTGACAGTTTATTGGGTGTCTATACTACAAAGCTGTAGTTATTTGGCTATACCTATGCACTCGACTCTACGTATTTTGGGTATTCAACAAGGGTGATCTAGTTTAACAATGAAACATTCCTCAATTCCTCATTTCAGCTACTAATATTTATAATCCCAGCTCGGAACCACACGTTATGACATTATTTGTTTGTTCATTGAAATAGTTGAAGTTGGCGTACAGTGCTCACTGCAGAATACGAGTAAGTCATCAACAGTTCTTCGAATAAGCCCGTTGAAAAGTCAATGGGCAGGTCATATTAGCCGCAGAATTGGTAACTGTAAAGCTTATCAAGCTTTTGAGTTGTGTTTGTTAATAAAACACCCAGTCTAACAGACATGACATGACAAGTTGGTAGTGACCCTGTGTACTAAGCTAGCGGACTCGTGTAATCCTGGTAAAGGGTAATGTTTATGTAATGTTTTCTATGTATTTATCTATATACTACATACCTAAAACATAGTTTGTGACATTGTCCCCTGATATTTATTTACTTATCAATTCAATTCAATCATTTATTGATAAAATATAAAATTTTACATGTCATGTTTCTTATTTTAATTATTAATTATCCTATTACTATCATGCAGTAAGTATTTATTGGATTATTTCAATTTATTGGATTTTTACTCATTTCGATTAATGTCGATTAATGTTGCATGCGTCAGTGAACCAGTTCCCACAACGATAGTGTGTGCTAACACACTATCGTTGTTGATGCACTATTCGAGTGCTAACTCGAATAGTGCATCAACGGAGTACTGTAACCCTCCCTACCACAACCCTCTCTCCTACCTAAATCTGCTCTCCCTAATTTATCTCTCTAACCTAATGTAGTCTCTAACCTAAAGTATGGACCTATGTCCTATGTAAATGTAAACTATGAAAAGCTACTCTAAGAAAAGCTATTATTAAATTCTTGTCTTTTAATATAATAGAGTAAGAATGAATAAATATTGTTGAAGTGGCCATATGATCGTCAAGTGTCTAGGAACCTATGTTGTGAACCGTTTTAGATAGTAACCTAAGAACTTTTCATGCATATAAGATTGGTACAGTTACATGATTAAAGCCTAACCCTTAGCCTACAGAATTAAGAGAGAAGTGAAGTGAAGTTAATAAAAGATAATGATAATTTGGTCTTAACTTAACTTATACTAATAAAAGGTCAGTCAATGTCTGGGTCTATTTAGTGGTTGTTATGTTGAAACTGGAAAGTATGCTTAAGGCATTTTGCTTTTGCGCCTATGGTCAGAGCCCATGACTCCCCGCTCAAGACTGTGGGACTCGTCTACCTGACTGGACATCCCCCCAGCGCTTTAAATCTTTTCTTTCCAGGTGGGTCATTGATTTTACAGTCTTTGTCAGTAGTTAATAATAGAGTCAGTGATAGTATGTCATCTGTTTTCAATGGACAAGAGGGAATATTCAAAAAGCTCCTTACTCCATTGCAGGAGAGAAATATAAGGTAATGGTATGGTAATTGTAAATCATAATAAGTTTACTAGGAGCTGAACTATTAACATGTCAAAGTCGAACTGTCAATCATAATTTGTAGATATTTAATGAAGTATATTCCCGTAGGAATGGGTTAGTGGTTTCAACTGCTCACAGACTATAAGGCCGGTTTACCCTTGAGTAATACCAGGCAGGGTGCGTAATCCATAGCGTAAACAGAGAAATAATTCCTTATAATGATAGTGAATCTTTCTAGTCATGATGAATGCTTGTTGTAATGATGATTTCAATCATAATTTGTAGATATTTGATGAAGTATATTCCCGTAGGAATGGGTTTGTGGTTCCAACTGCTCACAGACTATAAGGCCGGTTTACCCTTGAGTAATACCAGGCAGGGTGCGTAACCCATAGTGTAAACAGAGAAAGCACTTGACGTAAAATATTCAATATGTTGAGAGAAATCAGTCCATCCCTTAGGATCATTCGATGTTGAAGTATAAATGGTCATCTGCCATAGACTAGAAATAATCACGTATCATGAGTTTACTTTACTCAATCTTTAGGTATTCTGGAACGGTTGTATTTATAGTTGAAATTGTAACTTGTCAGATGCTGCAAGGAGAAACCAGTTCACTAAGTCTCAATCAATTGTATTGTAGATTAGAAGGTATAGTAAAGCTTTCCAGTCTTGAACTTTTTGTTGGTTTAAGTACATTCACAAGAAGGAGCGACCTCGGTCATCGTAGTGCATTTTCTTATGCATAAATTCCCGTAGGAATGGCTGGTAAAGTTCCCACACAGTGACTAGCTGGTGTCCGTAGACAGTGACAGCAGAGACGTATCTCAGTATGCATAGTAATTCACCTGCCTCTGAAGATCAAATGAGGGAAGGCAATCCAACTCGTCAATATGACTTTAAAATAATTACTTTTAAACGCAGTTAGCCTGCTATAGACTAGAAATATTTACTTTCTGATAGGCTTCCATAAGCCTTAATAGCTTAGAAAATTATAAACTGAGTCACAATAAGCTGAGATCTCCTTAGATAAAATTAGATAAAAATAAGAAGTTATTCCGTCCCTAATTTATTAGTTATGACGATAATCTTATTTAATGTAAATTTCCTACTTCCTTCACTAATATAGTGGCGGTATAACACCAAACGCAAAGAAGTTTAAATGATTATTTTTAACACAAGGTTATACTATCAAACCTAGGTGAATCCCTACAGATTATATACCTACCTAATTTCCTATTTTCCCTAACGTTGAAGCTACCCTATTCCTACTGTATAGGCCTATTCTACGAACTACTTCCTATGGGCTTACCTCTCCCAGTAATTAGCTAGTTCCCTATGGAATCTGGACAGTTCAGCTGAGTCGGCTGAGAAGGCAACCTAAACACTCGTGTTGTGTGTACCTCCCCTCTTGCTTTTGATAGACCGCAGTCTGGTAGATAGCAAGAGTAAGGCCCCCTATTGTGTGGTTTAGTATATATAAATAATAATAGATTTATCGGGACCCACTCTCAACTCCAACAGAGCTTCAGTGGGTGCGCGCCGGCGTGCCAACTTGTGGACCCCACTTGTTCTCTGAAGGCTGACATTGAGGATAAGTAGGCATTTCTGCAGATGTCTATGTTGGTAAAGAGATCATCTGGGCTTGCCCAAGGCTCTTTTAGAATCTAATAGTTCCAAACCAAAGGCTCCGTTAAGCTACCTCGGATTTGTCAGACACTTACTAGTGGTAGCCTGATCACTGTTCTGATACAATCATATGCTAATCTAGCTTAACTCAAAAGGCAATTCCCCCACCGTAATAAAATTACAGCTTAACCCCCAACTATTTAATGCAATGTACCAGACACAAATGATAACTAACCCAAAGCTTCTGAAAAGTACACAGAAATAATTAATTAATACAGCACTAATAAAATCAATTAAAATTCACACAGTAAAGATAAAACGAGTTGTCTTACCAAAATAACCAGGTTATTAATATTTATATAAAAACCCATCCCCTGCTGACTGAAGTAAATCTCTTAACTAATGTGCAGACCCCAATCGTCCCCCATCATACATACAAATACAGAGCTTTCACGCTGCATTCCCATACATGACAAGAAGGCAATTCCCCACACAATAGTACCTATTACCTATTTCCTAAGTGAAATGTTGTCCCTACTACCTTGCGGATTAATTTTAATAAATTTGTAACTAAAAGCCCCTTTTATAAACCTACACCGCTATAACCGTATATACTACCGAACCGCAGCTGAACTAACATGAATCTAGCGTCCGACGCCGACGAATGCTTCACGACTCCGCAATATTCCCTACATGAAGTAAAATAAATCACTAATATAATAACACAAAGAACGGTGTTTAATATAAGACTGCAACGCGACGTAGCTCAAACTGCATAACACTTTTAATCGGTCCGCAAATACTAACTGTAACTAGTAAGCTAAATAGGTATCACTGCTAGAACAAATAATGAAGTTATACTGTTAAGGTAACGACCCTCTCCTATATGCGAAGTCCCGGGATTATACAAACGCAATCTACACCGAAAAATGCAACGATCTACAATACACGAACACTATTTAATAACCAACGTAAATTATCACGCAAATACCGAGAGTATAAGTAAGTATCGAGCGCGCGAGCTAACCCAATTGTCGACCAGTGGTTCCTTCTCCGAAGTCTTCGCCAAAGTGATGTCTGCTCCGTTATGCTCGTTACTCCAGACTCCCTTTTCCCCTTCCCTTTCGTTGAATTCATATCTTTCCCAGTTTGGAAGTTTCTACAATTTCATCCTAAATCTTGCAATTGTGATCCTTACACACCCCATATAGAGTGCATCCCATAATTTTCCATTCCCTTTTTTTTATCTTTGTATATCGACACTCCTCACTCGCCAGCCATATTGCGCAATATAATCTTACTTAATCTAAATAGACTCCAATTCGCCCTTACATAAGATCCATTTCCCGATTTCGGCCAATTGTATTTCTATTCCTGACTCCGCGAAAAAGCCATCCGTCATAAGTCGGTAAAACACAAAGGCAACTTCGGCGCGTCGTATTTCGATCCGCGATATCCAATTCCATTCCGCCTCCATATATTAACAATCTTAATCTTTAGTTAGACATTCTAAATCAGCTCTGTAATTATTAATCAGTTTGTTTGTTTCGCGTTCGTACGCGCAAGGAACAAAAGCGCCTTTATTACAAAAGGTTGTATTTCGAGATTCAATTTAATGTCAACACACTTGATTGTAAATAGTTATATTTAGACGTATTGATATTTTATATGGAATAATGTTTTTAAAGTAATCTTTAATGTATAATGATTTTTACTCTTGTTAGAGCTTAAACTGAAATGATTTATATTTGTGAATTGAACGGGCATATCCAGACCGTTACAGTACCAGGCGTCCGATGCCAGTTTAGCTTTGAGTTTATTAGTAAACGCCGTATCACTACAGGCGTTTTTTATTTCTTGGGGCAACCCGTTGTATATCCTGGGCCCCACTGTATGCAGGCATTTTTTTGATTTGGCGAGTCGTGTCTGAGGTGGGCGTAGCTCTCCGTACCTCCTAGCAGTTGTACCACGCGCAGTACCATGAATTGGAAACTGTTTAAGGTTGCGCGGTTGTTGGTTCTTCGCGGTAAAATCCAAATCGTATTTGACCTGTTATGGTATTGTTTTGACGTCAGCCGCCATTACTGTGAAGAAAATAAGAGCTATCAAAACGTCGACAATAGGATAACAGGTCATATACGATTTGGATTCTACCGTGATGAATAGAAATAGAGACTACTATCTATACAGCCATCGCGTCAAATATATGTATACACGGACCTTATTGCCAGTGGTATAAAGGTGTATATATATATTTTTGACGTCTTGGGAACGTATACAGTAGACGACGCGTTGGCCTAGTCGGTAGCTTGGTAGTAACCCTGCCTATGAAGCTAGCGGTCCTGGGTTCGATTCCCGGTATGAGCAAATATTTGTGTGATGAGCACGATTTTTTTTCTGCGTTTTGGATGTGTTTTTAAGTAAATAAGTGTTTATTTCTCTATATAAGTATGATTATCGTTGTCTAGTATCCATAGCACGAGACGAGGTCAATTTGTGAGTGTCCTCTTATTTTTTCAGGCCTGCTCTCGCAACCGACAGTATATTTGTCACTCGTGTGTCATAAAAAAACGAAGACTGCCGATGGCTATTAGGAAAATGGTAGCAGTGTACCGTGACCGAGGCGGGCGGTGTATGCCGAACATTTCTATATGTCCCCCAGGAGACGCGTTTGTCAGCGCCGGCGCCGCGATACCTCCCGGCTACTCTATTACCACTATTACACGTCTTTACAGGTCCCTTACGGCAATTTACAAGAATAAGTTTACGACAAAAATGTTAATGGGATGACTTTGCTGACGTGACTATGTCTTCTACAAGTTTAAATTACATACAACCAAGATGGTAAAGGATCAGTATACCGACGTTATTTTGATATTTAGTAATTTATCGGTATCCGTACTATAGATCCAATAGATCCCCGATCCACCATAGAACGGTGTGACAGTGACGTCATAAAAATAATGGTTTGACACGTGACTTCTTACGACTTCGGTCACTGTGACAAAGGTCACTTGGTCATTGGGTCAGGATTTCACTGGGCTGACAGTGCATTGCAAAATACTAAATTATAAAGGGGTATTTTGATGAGGATGTGATGTGATTTCTCTATTTAAATTGTTCCATATAAAAGTAATATATCTGAAGGACATTGAATGAAACAAATTAAAAAAGAATTTCAAAATTAAATGTAGTTGCACAATAAAATAAAATAATTAATCAAAACCAAATTTATTAATATGCACAGTTAAAAAACTATATCTCTATATTTGATTTTTAGCATTTAATGTAGACTCAACTTCTTCACTCTACAGTGACATAGTGCGCGGAGGTGAGCACCCCGCACATGTTGCCCTCGGCCGCCATCATCATGTACCCCCCCATGCCCCACCAGGTGTTCCAGTCGTTCTTGAGCAGCCAGTACCGCTGGCCCTCGTGCACGCCGTACCCGATCGCCAGCACCAAGCGCGTCAACTGACCTGCGTCGCTTTTACTAAAACAAAGTAAGATTAAATGCATCTCCTATGTATTTAAATAGTATCCTGCATTTTGGCCGAATGTATCATTTCCCAATCGTTTCATTTGCCAACCTGTGTTTTTTCTGTAACTGCAAATATTGCACCCGACATATAAATGTGAGTAATAATTTAGGAGCCGATATCTTAGACTCGGCTCGGGAATATTTTATATTTAAATACGCTATGCTCGCGCTATATAAACGCATTCTAAACCCGTCGACGACCACTGAAAGTTGTTACGTTAACATATTTCTACAGACTACACGGCAATTCTCGAACGCTGTTGTTAGAAAGAGATAAATAGTTGTTTCAAATTTTATTGAGTTTGATGCGTGTGTGGCAGCGGACGCGGCGCCTGATTGGTTGTAAGAGAGTAGTTTGGTAAAATGCCTCCCAATTTCGGGTCTCCCCAGACCTATCGACGCGGATTCGGCATGAACCGGTAGCAAAAAGTTTTATGTCCACGCAATAAGAGCGAAAACGACGTATTTTCGTTTGCAACGAGCCGAGCCGAGCCGATGGACGACCTTTTCACTCTTGCTGAACGGACATAAAAAAAAATCTTATCGGCTCAAGCCGACTCCGCGTCGATATGTCTGGGGAGACCCTTACGGAAAGCTTTTGCGCGCAGATAACCAATCTTAATTTAAAATATGATTGGCTAAGACCCACTCCATTCCATTTCTACACACACACGTTAAACTAAGTACACCCCCGCGTCGAGAGGGAATTTCCGTGTTGTCACTGTCTACCTTGGGAAATTAGAAAGTGTCAGCAGCTGTTCTAAAGGGGCTAATGACGTAGTTTGTGCTACCTGAATGATAATAATAATTAGTAATTACCAGTTAGGGTTCTTGTAGACTCCGCTTCTGTACTTGAAGAACAAACCACTCGGGTCTATGGCCACGCTGACCGGGCCGTGCTTGACGATGGCTAGCTGCGGGGAAACAGGGCCTGTGTAAATAACTGGGGTCCTGGTCAAAAAGGGTATAAGTCTTCTGATGCAAGAGAAAGGGTTTAAGTCTAGTATACTCCATCGTATGGATCCGAGACATGGTCGCTTACAATGGGCCTCATAAGAAGGCTCAAGGTCACTCAAAGGGCGATGGAAAGAGCTATGCTGGGTGTCTCCTTGCGAGATCGAATCAGGAATGAGGAGATTCGCAGGAGAACTAAAGTAACCTATATAGCTCACCGGATTGCAAACCTTAAGTGGCAGTGGGCGGGGCACATTGCTCGTAGAACTGATGGCCGTTGGAGCGGAAAGGTGGAGTGAATCAACTAGGGCTTCTATAGTATATAATGTTGTCAATATAATGTTAGTTTACTGCCATACGCGATAATTATGATAAGAAGATTATAATTATAATGACACCTCGTTTGTCCAATTTAAGCGACTTGTTAAGCCTTTACCAAGTAACAAAGATCTATAAATACACATACATACATACAAGTTGAAAATACATTATTCCACTTCTTACAGGTGGTAAATATTAAGATCTTCCTATGTAATCAATGTTCTACGCTTGGTTTAAGATTCACTTCAAAAATAGTTTTTGGCAATTGCCACGTAAGTGTTGAGTTTTTGGGAAGAACAAAAATCCGAATCCTTTATCAAACCCATGGAATACTAACCTTAAGTGCGTTTTCATCGAATTGTTTAACCTGGAAGTAGTTACTGACGGTGACCTCCGTCGGCACGCTAGCGATGTGGCTATACCCATTCTGTAAAAAAATGAATTAAAATGCAGTTGAGCCATGGAATAGCTTTAAAAATCTCAGAGCTGTACGAACAAACCGTTCTTGAGTAAGCTTTTTAGGTCCGTACCAAAATGGTAAGAAAGGAACCCTTATGGTGAGACTTCGTTGTCTGTGTCCGTCTGTCTGTATGTCACAGCAGGTTTCCTCAGCAACTACAAATGCTATCAACTTGAAGTTCGGCTTAGTCGTACAAATTGCTTGCACGATCCTGGTTTTAGTAAAAAAAAAAAATTATGTAAATAATTGAAAAGGGCTTTCTGTGATCAACATCATAATGTTTTTTTTATAACGAAATGAGTATTCTCTTTTGCCTTTACCAAGCATATTACCTTAAATACCGAACCCTCCGATATATCTTAAATACCGAGTCCGGCTTGCACTTGATCGTCTCGTTTTTTTATAGCATATAGAGAAGGCTAACGAGCACACAGGCCACCTGATGGTAACTGGGATCTGAGACGCATACGACTTTTAACCCACTGTCAAGTAGCGGTAGTTGAATTTTTGTGTTGCGGTGTGGAGACTTGACATCATTCAACGGCCTTACATCTTTAGTCCTCAGGATTGACAACCCATTTGCAGTCTTATGATTATGGTCTTGTGATTGTAGTCTTCATTCTGGGTCTCAGAACCTACTTACTACCAGGTCAGCTCGTTTGTCATCAACTTGCCGTTAAATAAATAAGTAACTGTTTAAAAAAAAACAGTTTTAGGACAAGCTTTTGCTCCCGACAAAATCGTTATTTGCCTATCAATACCAAACTATTGAGTCCTCACACGGCAGGTCTACGTTAAGAATAGTGGAGATCCTGTCGCCACCTTTCGATTCCATCATCAGATCACCTTTTAGATACCATAATATTGCATCGTCATCGGCTTTACATATATGTGGTCCAAATTTCAGCCTATTCCGTTACCGTGAAGTGGGTCAAATTTAACAAGCAAGATTTTACCCGTACATACATACATACATACATAGCCAGATAAATAAAAGCTTGTAAGATACTGACCTCTGCTATATACTCTCCGTAGTCCGCATGCGTCGGCAGCCCGTGCTTCTTCATAAACTCATACGCATGCGTCTCGTGCCCCCCGCCACATCCTGAATTATTGAAACTAGAACCAAAACAAATTTAATAAGTTTTCTTTTTGTGATTGTTACCTACCTAATAGCAACCAAAATTTAACAATGAAAGCAACAGACTCAAAAACAAAAGTATCAGAGAACGTTTTCTTAAGACTAGCAGTTCTTCTGCCACTGGAACGGTGGGGTGCCCGCCACAGCACAATGCATGCAGCATAAAAATCCCGCACTAGCTATGGTAAGGGATTATGAGCTCCGCGTTGCAAACCAAACCTTGTAATTGCGCTCCAAGGACATGGCTTCAATGGCTTGTATTAATTTCCTTCCACATCTCCATAATAACCATTAACAGCCCTCTGCTGGACTTGGGCTTTTATCTTTTATTTTTAGCACTGTGGACTAATATAGGAATGTGGACGAGTTAGGAAGGTGACAAAATAGGAAAGTAGACAAGTTAGGAAGGTGACAATATAGGAATGCCGACGAATGGGAATAGTGGGCCATATGGCATTGTGGACGGGTTAAGAACGTGACGAATTAGGACTGTGGACGACGTCGCCCTGAGCCCGAGTGTGTTAGACAATAGCCCCTCAGGCTCTCAAAAGTTCAAGTTCATTGACGTAGGATCTGTCAAATTCCCCGTCAATGCGATGACACTTGACTCTTATCTACTTCACTTCCAAGTATTTAGTGATTATTGATCTTGACAATATCATTAATTGAAATTAATTAAACAGTGAGGTAATTGCGTGAGACCTTACCCATTGAATTAAATTTCGGTTTATAATCAATATTTGTAACTCCTTATCATTAAAAATCATCGTGGATATTAATGATACTATAATTCACGTGACATTGACTCATCATCATCATCATCATGTCAGCCGAAAGACGTCCACTGTTGGACATAGGCCTCCCCCAAGGTTTTCCACTCAGACCGGTCTTGTGCTTTTCCAACCTAAACCTATTTTGATAACGAGCGTTAAGCAGATGTGTGCTTTTAGATTAACACCCAGCGTATTTGCAACGGAATTTAAATTTGCACATGTCCCCGGATTAGGCGGCGGTCGACGGGTTGGCGCAGCCAATTCAATTATATTCTATTCTATTCTTAGCTTTGAAAAGTTCAACAATGTCTTCTTCACAATTCTTAATTGATGACAGTAAAGTTCAAGAATACTTTATTACTCATGACTCATAATGTTCTTATTTTATTCTTGCCCTTGCAAAGTTCAATTTTTTTATTTGTAATCGTTACCTAGTGTGGGTTTTTTTTTTTATTGAAGTTATGCATATTTTTAATTAAAATAATCTGTGAATTTACTTTGCCACAGTATTCGTTTAAATTTTATGATTGTTTCTAAATATTACGTTAATTGCATTGAAAGATTTATATTGTATGATATATATTTTTTCTAAATAAGTATTTTCCTTTTTCATTTCCAAATGCCTAAATATGATAAGTGACGAAGCAGCCCTAGAGCTTAATTACGGCTCCGCTCAACAATTAAAACAGCCGGACGATCCTAATGAGCTTGGCGAGGTGTAATTATAATGATAAATTAGCTCAAAACATATACTGGAAGTTTTTTACAGCTTTATAAATTAGATTAAACAATGGAAGCCTTATACGAGTAGTATAATATTGCATGACTGTCATAATGTTCACCAAATTAAGTAACCTAGTACTAAATAACAATGCGATAATTGTCATTAAAGTACTGTCATTACCATGGTAACGCTTATTATAAAACAGTTATCAGTATCATTGTCACTGTTATGCTTTGATTACATTATTATGAAAGGGTTTGTGATACCGTTTACGAAATCAAAATGAGCAGTACCTTTGACCATTAATAACACTAATCACACATATATTATATTATAATTGCTGAAACGGCTGGGCGAAATTGAGTAAAATAGTGAATGCAGCTATAGGTTATGCTCTAATTTAACGCATACACCACACATCTTTTATCTCGAATATAAAAACCATTTGAGTGGGATGGTCAACAAAGTGTGGGGGGGTGATCATCATCATCATCATGTCAGCCGAAAGATGTCCACTGCTGGGCATAGGCCTCCCCAAAGGTTTTCCACTCAGACCGGTCTTGTGCTTTTCGCATCCACCGCGGTCCCGCGATCCTGACGAGGTCGTCACTCCATCTTGTTGGAGGCCTACCTACAGCTCGTCTTCCGGTCCGCGGACGCCACTCCAGAACCTTCTGACCCCATCGGCCATCGGTCCTGCGAGCAATGTGCCCCGCCCACTGCCACTTCAGTTTAGCTATTCTTCCGGCTCTGTCGGTAACCTTAGTGCTACTGCGGAAATCATCATTTCTGATTCTATCACGCAGAGAAACCCCGAGCATAGCCCTCTCCATAGCCCTCTGAGTTACTTTGAGCTTCCTTATGAGGCCCATTGTTAGCGCCCACGTCTCAGATCCGTAAGTCATCACCGGCAACACACACTGGTCAAAGACTTTTGACTTCAAACACTGCGGTAATTTGGACGAAAAGGTGCTACGAAGCTTCCCGAACGCTGCCCAGCCGAGTCGGATACGACGAGTGACCTCTTTCTCAAAGTTGGACCTACCTAACTGGACCGTTTGTCCCAGGTAAATATAGTCGTCAACAACTTCGAGCGCAGAGCCTCCAACTATCACGGGAGTTGGCGCGACATGGACATTGGACATGACTTTCGTCTTGTCCATGTTCATTCTCAAGCCCACTCGGTCGGAAGCTCTACTGAGGTCAGCGAGCATTGCACTGATGGGGGAGGGCCGGGGGGTTGATGAGAATAATAATTCAAAACAGACGAAGTCACGGGCAGAAGGTTAGAGCATTATGATGAGAGATAAGACCTTGTACTTGTTTTATAAGATTTGAACTTAAATGAAAGAAAGTAGGTAAAATCTACGCATCGAGGGAAAAAAGATTCCAAAATTAAATGAGGACGCCACTTTCTACGTCACTATTTCATATTTGACGTCAAATGCTTAAACATGGCAACCATTTAGTATGTTTATTTTTAAAATTAAATTTCTTATTTTTTTTGTCGCACTGTACTAAAAACGAGTTAAGATTTAAGAATGTGAGGGAGTGCCAAAGAGTGATGCTGATATTCAAAACCGTTTATTATGGAAATAAGGAAAAAAAGCATTAATTAATCTTTACCGAAAATGGGACTGGTAGTATAAAGAAAATGAAAGTATTATATGTATTAATTTAAATTGCAGATAAGCCCTTTTGCCTTAGCCGGGCAGTTTTGTATGAGTCTAATCAGCTAAGTATCTCCTAATTAAAGAAAGATCTCGAGCATTTAAGTAATTGAGGCGCATTGATATATTACATGCGTATTGGTTTTGGGGTCTTTTGAATTTAGGATGGTTTTAGGCTAATTTGAGTCGATGCCTTACAAAAAAAATACCTTTTGTAAGCCCATTTGTATTCAAATTAGACCTTCAGGTTGGTCTAACACACCCTCATTCACTGGGTTTTTGAAGAAAATATGACTACTAATTTCATTAAAAAAAAAATCGACGGAAACGTCTGTTACGAAATTCTAAAGTATATTAAAGCGAAAAAAAATTTCGTTGTTTTATCATTAGGATTTCAACCTAGATCTCCTTTGGCTGTGCGGGCCAATGCAACTTGAAAACATGAGTGTCGTTTGTTAATAAACAACAATAGATGGCGACAGCATACCCTCCGAGTATGGAAAAGCAAGTGATCAATAATTTCGTAGACCTTATGCAGAGTCTCGGTGGCATGAGTGGTAGCGCGCCGGCAGCCCGGATAGCCAGAGATTCAAATCCTACCTAAGTATGACCGACAATTTATTTTCGTTTTAATAATAGTTTACTATTTTCATACTCAAAGGTACTGCTAAAGGAACTAGTCCTCGTCTAGTTTTCATAGAACTGAATATTCCGAAAATAGTTTTTTCCAAGTGGCGATTAATACCATTCGCATATATATTTTTTTCTCAACAGCTACTTTTCCCGAAAGGCTTTCTATCCATTCGCATATTTTCCCCTTCTTCCCCACTGCTCGACTGAACCGCTCAACCAACTAAATTGACCAATGTTTTTATGTCAAAATTAAATTAAATATTGCATCAGCGGAGCTCCTATTTCTGGGAAGTTTAGCCCTCCGGGCCTGCTGCAAAAGTAACATAACCTAAACCTACCTCATATTTATGATAGTTGAGCAGCATAAATGGCGGTGAAATGGATAGATCTTGACGTCATCTATCGACCTGCTTCGTTTGATCCACGTCTCCTATTACACCCTATATATCAATAGGTGTACTAACAGTCTCCAATAACATATTATGACGTCAAATATATTCCTCGTCCCGCTCGTCCGCATCCCGCTTTGACCCGCTTTGTCCTGGCTTGTCCCGGTTTCAAAGACGAGTTATCTTGCTCGGTAACTAAGCCCGCATGCCGTCAGATCGGATCAACCTATGACTCTGCGCAGTTTGTGTGTAAAGTGTTAGGAATACTCAGTTAGAATAGAGATGCCTAGTGAAACAAACCGGGGCGTCATTGATCTCATACAATAAACCTGTGGGTCTAGTATGTCTGCGTCTATATCGCGTGTCAAATTTGGATAAAGCATCCGTCACTCTTTGACTTATTTACGTGTCAGAAGGTGACGGATGCCTTATCCACACTTAGTCACGCGATAAACGCAGCTTCAAACCTTCAAGAAAAGAGCGTACTCTCATTTGAAAGGCCGGCAACGCACCTGTGACTCCTCTGGTGCTGCAGGTGTCTATGGGTGACGGTAATCGCTTTCCATCAGGCGATCCGTCTGCTAGTTTGGCTCCTATACCATAAAAAAAAAAAAGAAGCTATATTAGGCCCCCTGTTAAAATTCCGTACCAAAATGGCAAAAAGGCACCCATTTCCGTGACTTCGGTGTCTGTCTATTGTATGTCACTCAGCGATTAACAAAAACTGTTAGTTTGAATGTTGGTATAGTGTTATAGTTATCTAATTTCAATGTTAAATGGGGGTTTGATTGATTCTACGTCACAAGATACGTCAAAGTCCCTTCATGGTCATCTGATCCCACATAAAAATCGTCCCGCAGGCTAAATGACCCCTTTCAATTTTTTGCGTGGGTAAGTCGTTCCACCTGTCTGGCCAACGGAGCCCGCGGGTTCAGTCGACCACTCTCAACCGCTAAAGGGTTTACTGAGCCCGCGGGTTCAGTCGACCACTCTCAACCGCTAAAGGGTTTACTGAGCCCGCGTGTTCAGTCGACCACTCTCAACCGCTAAAGGGTTTACTGAGCCCGCGGGTTCAGTCGACCACTCTCAACCGCTAAAGGGTTTACTGAGCCCGCGGGTTCAGTCGACCACTCTCAACCGCTAAAGGGTTTACTGAGCCCGCGGGTTCAGTCGACCACTCTCAACCGCTAAAGGGTTTACTGAGCCCGCGGGTTCAGTCGACCACTCTCAACCGCTAAAGGGTTTACTGAGCCCGCGGGTTCAGTCGACCACTCTCAACCGCTAAAGGGTTTACTGAGCCCGCGTGTTCAGTCGACCACTCTCAACCGCTAAAGGGTTTACTGAGCCCGCGGGTTGATTATGACTCTATGTTTATTAACTAACTGCTTAATATCACGTAATTTAATTACAGAGCAAAGTTTGGTTTTCATATAAAATTCAGTAAAGAATAGGTCAGTCAAGTCCAGCTGTAGCAATTTTAGTCTTCTTTAGTAACGTTATAGATATCTTGATCCAAAAATGCATAGTTTAGAAGTTAAGTTGAGAATACCCCAAAAGTACGAGAATTACGCGATTTTTCGACTGCTGTAAAGTTAGTACAGGTCTTTCGATGCTGCAAATTTAGATATACAGTACTGGTAGTCATTTGAATAACACATTATTATAAATTCATAACTAGCCGTTAGTTTGCGGTTTTAGCGTTTGTGTTTAGATATGACCTCAGAGATATGACCGACCTACAGCTGATAAATCTAGAAATAGGTTGCATAACTCCTAGTTACTGACTCCCATTAATCTAAGTACGTATCTGTCGTCTGAGCCCGCGGGCCGAGTAGACCCTTTAGTTGAAAGTAGTAGTTGTCTGAGCCCGCGGGTTGAGTCAAGTCCACTCACCCACACAAAAAATCGAAAGGGGTCATTCAGCCCGCGGGATGATTTTTATGTGGGATCAGATGACCATGAAGGCGTCAAAGTAAACGCCAAGTCATAAAACACTGTCATTTACGACGAAACTCGAGCATTAGAGTTGAGATCAGTTTATTAACACGGGCCTTAGGATTGCAGTCTTAAGAGATGTAGTCTCGACTCAATTATGGGTCTCAGATCTCACTTACCATCGTGGCTCATCATAGTGTGCTCGCTTTTCCTCGCCATACATAAATACAGTTGACTTTTCATACAACGCTGTGGAGATAATTTCCGTATAGGAATCCAATTACACTCTAGTTATTTAAGTACCCCTTTGTCCCAAAAGCGTTATCTGGGAAAGTTTGCTGGCCGCCCGCATGCCTGCATGTTGGGTCCGAAATAGGACGCAACTTTAGGATTGGGTGATAAGGGAAAAGTTGAGTTGTTTGTTTGAAATCTCCATGTCAGGAGACTTTTGGGGAAGCGACTTTGAATAAATTAAGACAAAATAATAAAAGCACAAATAAAGCAGGTCGTGTATGAGAGCGTTTTTGGGACGCGTGTATGCCATTTTATAATACCTACATACTTACTATACATATATACTATATACTATTATACTATAATATTATAAAGAAGCAAAGATTGTGACGTTGTAGGGGGTAATCTCTGGATCGAATGAACCGATTTTGAAAATTCATTTATCAATAGAAAGCCACGTTATTTGTGAGTTTCATAGGCTACGGTGCCAAGGAGGATTGAGAAAGATTTGAACAGAGTATTCGTGATCACATTTAAAGAAAAAAAAACCTACACTATACGCTGCATTCTGCTTGGTTTTTGAGAGATATTATATAAAAAAAGTTGATGTGAAATGTCCAGTTTAAAAAAATTAACATCTTTTCACGACACATGCTTACAATTGCCCAATTATATATCATGCACACGTCAGTTAAAGCAAGCCATTATAACCATCGGCTAACCCGGCGGGTAATAATGAGATTTGAATTCGCATGAAAAATTGTTCCATTGAAACCTTTTGCTGTAGGTTTATATGGAAATTATTTGAAAATCGAACTGGCCACTACAAGCCATATACGCAAAATAAGAAAATAAAAGAAAAGCCGCGAGTGTTGCAAAACGATGCAGTATTAGCAGGAGGTTGAAGTTGAAAGATTATTGTTTGAATAAAATTGTCGAGTGACGAAAACGAAATTGATTTAAGATTTGACGTTATTTCTAATAAGTAGCCTTGCTTTTTTTGTGTTGCAAAAGGTGAAAAATAGAGGGCGAGCTTTAATCCCTCGGTGCACTCAGAACTCTAGGAGTCTGGTTTGCTCAGGATTAAATGTCGCGCCCGTGACATAAAACAGTGCTTTATGCCCTCGGTGTATAATCTACTATTATGATTGCGACGTTGCCAGATCTAAATTGACTGTAAGTCAAATCCAGTTCTGTCACTCTCATTGTTTGTTTACGTGTCATCCGTCAGTCATACATAATATGAAAGAGCTCACAAATCAATTGGAACATTGCGAATATTGCGATCAATGCGGTTAACAACTTTTCCCTTAATTGTGAATCATGCGTTCGTGCATTGCCTCGTAAATGTGGGAGACACATTACGCGTACAACAATGAAAGTTCATGACTGTGATTTTTTGTTTACGAGATTAAATTATTTATTTTCATGAATGAATACCTACCGATTAATAGGAACAATTTCATTATCACTCATTTATTAAAAAAGAGCTACCTTAAATTTTAGTTCGAGAACTTTACAGTCGAACGATTATTTCCACAAATGAAAAGCATAATTGGAATATGCTTTCCTTTTTTTATTTAAAGTTCATTAAATCCGTGGCGGATGAGTTGATGCTGTTCCCGTCTGCAGTATTTAAATCCTCAAGGCTCACTGATGTCGTCAGAAGATGCACCGTGGAGCACTAAACAGATCATTTCCTTCAGCTTCCGTAATAAAAGGCCAGTCGTGAAATTGAATTGCATCTTACTTCTCGTTTCAAGAGGATTCGCAGTGGTACAGAGGTTAAAACTATCTGGACCTCTGTTCTACATATCACCGTACAACGTTGCCCCCAATCTTCCTAGAGAAGATTGGATTGTGTTTTATTGCTATATTGATTTATACTTGTATACTTGACACTGGTGAAATCACTTCATTGTGGATACGCCATATTCCCGCGGTAGTAGCTGTTCAAGTCGCCGCGGGGCACAGAAAAAATAAAATTCTTCATTAATATTATCTGATAAATTATAGAAGGTTTTTTTCTAAAGTGAAAAATATGGAAATAAAGACCAAAATACTACTTCTTTTGAGCCACCGGTATGGGCAAATATTTGTGTGAGCACGAGTATTTTTTCTGAGTGTTGGATGTTTTCTTTGTATTTATTTCTCTTTGTAAGTGTTTATGTCATTGTCTAGTACCCATAGTACAGTCAAGTTCATATTTATGTACTCGACTGTAAAAACTAAGAGCTTAGTTTGGGTCTAGGTAATTTTTGTGTGAGTTTTTTTTTACACTTATGCATTTTCGATGTATGTAAGTGATGTATCAGGATTCATAATGTTGTTTGTCAAATATTTGTTTTCACATTAACCACAATTGTATGTACTAATGCAAGAAAACATAATATTCAATAGCCGTTAGAGTTCATTAACGTCATTGAGCAACCTAACCTAACCTGACCTACTAAAGGGTTGCCTTCAACCCCTGGTTGGGTGGTGATTTTGAACGAGAGGAGCACCTGTCAGCAAATCGGAATACCTCCTACTATGCTGTGCGGCCGTACGGAACCCTCGTTGCACAAGTTTTAAATATAGAGTAGTATGATGTGGAGGTGCTTTTAAATAAAATTATAAATTAAAAATAAAGTATCTCTCCGCCTTTATAACTTTCCTTTTCCGTCATTTCAGCAAGCCAACCTATTTTTTACAAACTTCAAACACCCACTGTCGAACTGACACAGAAAGCTGTCAGCACAATAGAAAAATAACTTCTCACCAAACTTCCCACCGCCCGTTAACATCAAAATGATCCTTTAATCCAATATTCGACACCGTCGCCTCCCGGCGCCAGCTTCAAACTGCTCCGTTCTTTCAAAATGGGTAAAAAGAACATTACCATCTATTCCGAGTCCGAGGAGACGGATCACAATGAAGAGTGTAGCTCCGTCGAAGCCATCAAGAAGAAGAAGTTCTCGTAAGTTTGCTGCACGTTATTTACTTAATGATTTGGTAAGGTATGCGTCACGTTTTTAACGCATACATCTGTCTGACGTGTTGTCTCGTGATGCGTCAGAACAGTATCAGTTTCATTAGTTTAATATGGTTACGTTCACATTTGTCTGTGTGTTGTGATGGCTTGTGTTGTGTCGCATCACAAGCACTGTCGATCTGTATTAGGCTGCGGCTCCACTGAGGCGGACATGAGCGGAGGTGAGTGGACCAGAGCTGTGAGAAGAGGTAAGTGATAAAAATGAAGTAATGCAGTAACGTCTTCTCTCCGGTCCGCTCATCTTCGCTTGACTGTTTCCATTGAAGCGGAGTGGAGACGAGATGTGGATTTCAACTAATATGATTGGTCGATCCCTACACGGCTCCTCTCCGCTCCGCTTGTCTCCGTCTCAGTGGAGCTGCAGCCTTAAGATGGGAGACGTCGGGGGACGGTGGTGTGGGGTTCACAGCACAACACATAATTCAAATGTTAACGCAGCTTGATTCAAATTGTCGTCAGAAGGCGTCATAACCCGTAATACATATCAAACAAATGTGAATGCAGTTTTACTCTCCTAAAAACGTGACGTAAAAGATGCGTCGCTGCATCAGTGCATTTTGATGACCGGTGTGTGTAGTTAACTCCTACTAAATTTGAGTAAAACTGCATTCACATTTGTTTGATATGTATCACGTGTTATGACGCCTTCTCTTCTCTTGTAAACGTGACGCATACGGCATATATACACACAGTAAACACACTCCTTTACATCATGCAGCCAACTCCAATGGGGTCTCGGCATCCGATATCTACTTAGTGGTGGTAGGACCTTGTGCAGAATATGTGACATTTTGATCGCTACAGGTGTAGTGCATAATTGCTTTCCTTCGTATTTTCACGGAAACGTACGAAGGTGTCATGCTATTTCAGTCAACCTCAGTACTTTTTGTACTGTGACCGACTGAAATAGCAAGACGCGTTCGTACGTTTCCGTGGAAATACGAAGGAAAACAATTATGCACTACATCTGTACTACCATATCATCCTTTAACCCACCGCCAAGCCGCTGGCTGTGTTCGCATTGTTTGCCGGTTTGACGATAAGGCAACCGGTAAAATTACTAGCATAGATACATTCCGGTTTACCCTTGAATCAACAACACTCTGTCATAGAATGGTTTACTTCGAAGAATTTTCCTTACATCTACAGGCACTCAGCAGCAGGCAGCAGTATACACGCAGCAGTATACACGCAGCAGGCAGTGGCAGGGTATTACACGTGGCTCAGGGCGACCTCGTTCACAGCCCTAATTCGTCACGTTCTTAACCCGTCCACAATGCCATATGGCCCACTATTCCAATTCGTCGGCATTCCTATATTGTCACCTTTCTAACTCGTTCACATTCCTATATAGTCCACAGTACTAACTCGTCCACATTTCTATAGTGCGGTCAATTTCTTTAATATTGTGTGGCCAACTTCAGTTTGCGCTGTGGACGATATAGGAACGTGGACGACTTAGGCCTATGGACAATATAGGAATGTTGTCAATTGACGATATAAAAATGGGGCCGAGTTAGGAAGGTGACATTTTAGGACTTACACGCTGACGACATGGCATTGTGGACGAGTTAGGAAGGTGACGAAATATGACTGTAGATAAAGTCGCCTTGAGCCTACACGTGCAGGACTGCAGGGGTTATATTTTATAGTGGTCACAGGTCTAACTAACCTAATCTTACCTTATCTACGTAACATAATGCTTTAGATTAGAGGTTTCAGCAGAAATTAGTTTCCATGTCTGTTTTACGCTCATTGATTTCTTCAATGATGTTGGACTCAGAAACCAGGTCTTTTAGCTCCCAGTTTTTCCGGATCCTTAGGCTTAGAATATACATATAAAAATACTCTTCTTTGCCTGTCTGTGTCTGTAAAGCCTAAACCACTGAACCTAGGGACTTACAAATTGAAGGGAATATTCCTCGGGTATCATAAAGGTGCACTAAGAAATATTCTTTAGAAAATCAACCCCCAACTAGTTGAAATAGGGAGAGTGAAGGGAAACTAATTCTACGCGTACGAATTCGCAGGCGTCATCTAGTTTAAAGAAGGTATTATTCCACGTCCAGCCTCAATGCCAATATGCCACCGACTCTCTCTTACTGGCCCTGTACTCTCAAATAATTACCCATCTACAGCATCCTAAAGTATACAAAGAATTACGGCAAGAAGAAGAAGTGCAAAGTCCATTGCGGCGCTGAGATTGAAGAGTCGGAGCCAAAACTGATTGTGAGCCCGTCTTCTATGCACTCAGCCGGCGGCGGCAGGCTTCGAGGAATACTGAAAAACAGCGGCCGCGAACAGGAGAGTAAGTTACAGGAACTATAGGTTGACAGATAAAATGAATAAATATATGTTTACGACGTCGTTTTTGGTCGGAAGAGTTCCTATTTATCTTGTTATAGCAGTCAGTTTGAGTACCCATTGATAAACTAAGTGAGATAGCAAGACGAATACGAATTCAATAAAATACGATGTGAATAACAATTCTGATTCTTCTAAGTGGTTTTTCTTCTCGATTATGCATCGTTTTTTTTTTCATTGTTTTATATTATTATAATGCTAGGTTATATACCTACTCTGCCCTCCTTAGACAAAAGGGCTTATGTCTCATAGAACCGCGGTTTTATTAGTGACCTTATTTCTTAAGTTGTGGGGTTAAATTTACTTTGACCAACAAATTACGCATGTGTCCTTTTTATTTAGGATTTAGGCAGTATTAACATTGCCATCAGCGGCATTTAAAAAGATGACTGACTATTGAGTTTGTTGCGGCGTTTGTCTCAACAGTGGACTTTTATTGGGAAGCGCTGGTAAATTTTTGGCGTGTATGTTTCCGTAGTTACTAAACAATTTTTTATCTTATCTTTATCTTTAGTTGCTATTTAAAAATCAACTATCCTGTACATAATTAATTGTTTTCAGTATTCATGTCAGAAGATGACGAGGAATACGATTACGGCCCGGTAGCCGCGGAGCCGCGCTGCCTCGTGGGCAGCGTGCCGCGGCCCGCGGGCGCTAAGCCCGGCCGCGGCGGCGGAGTGTGCCTCATCATTCGGAAGGACACAAGCGTACGTACAGTCGCCATCAGATATATCGGAGCGGCCGAGGTACTCAAATATTTCTCAGCAGCAATAAATTTCAATAAATTCTTTACGGTAAATAAGGTCAATAACATCTGAACATCCAATTCGCCACAATATGAGCAGTGGTTTTTCAATTAAATCTGAACACACAACGAGACAATAATATCTGAAAGCACAACTCGTCAAAGTTATCTGCACAGACAGGGTGATCATAAATATCTGCACATTTAGGGAAAATATACCTTAAATCACTTAGCATACAGTTTAAAATTCTTTAACGCACTTTGCTGGAATACATTTTCTACACAACCACCATTCGGTTTTATCAATGTCAAAACTAAAAAGAGTTTTCTGCTCGATGTAGGGTGTATACACTGCCTGAGATAGAGCGCGACGTCATCGTAATACTAATGGCGTCCTTATCCTACTCGTACTGTGCAAAACGTGCGATATGCAGATTTATATTTTGTATACCTACTTATTTTGTAAAAGAAAAATTCATTACATCTGTACGATTACATTTAAACTGTATGCCTAGTGCTTTAAGGTATATTTTCCTTAAATGTTCAGATATTTATGATCACCTGTCTGTGCAGATAACTTTGACGAGTTGTGCTTTCAGATATTATTGTCTCGTTGTGTGTTCAGATTTAATTGAAAAACCACAGCTCATATATTTGTGGCGAATTGGATGTTCAGATGTTATTGACCTTATTTACCGTAAATAATTTATTGACATTTATTGCTGCTGAGAAATATTTGAGTACCTCGGCCGCTCCGATATATCTGATGGCGACTGTACTACCTTACCTTAGTTGAGTACAGATGAGATCGACCCGGGCACGGCGCCCTTTGGAGCCGCGCTACTTCATGGCGTAAGTACCTTAACTTGGCTCACGAGGTGACCGCCATGTGGGAGGTTGACTCGAAGGTCATGGTCCCGATAGTTGTTTTGGCAAGCTCGACCAACAACTCAAGACACTTTCGCTTAGTTGTTGGATCAAATGCCAAGTACAGAAGTACTCCTCGATACGGCACGCATTGTGAGGAGGTTCCTCTCTCTGCAGCCCTAACCACCGGTAGCTTGAGCCTTGCCCCGCTGCCGGCGGCACTCTTTTACTTTAATATTTCAATATTTATTATAAAACACCTAATGTACAGATAATTAAAGAAATATCTGAATTATAATTATAAAAATGTTTTTGAGACAAACTTCTTTAAGCATGGTTTTTATCAAAAGACCTTATAAAAAAAAATGCTGTTGTCAAATAAGTGTTACTGCAACTGTAGAGACCGGGAAAATGGCTGTTGCGGGACGAGTAGAGTTCTCGCCTGCGTCTCGGCCACGCTGGCTATAAATACGAGTCCAGCGACCGCCCTTCCCGGCTGAGGCTTGTATAGTGCTTTTCTTCAACAATGCGAGAAAATATGACACAATTGTTAGTAATATTAACTTATTAATGTTACATTACTACAGAGGCCGGGACAAAAGGGGTTGCCGGCCGAAGTTATATAGACGGCCGAGCGAAGCAAGGCCGGATATAGGTCTGAGGCGGGCAACCCCATATTTTCCGCCGAAGTATAGTGCTTTTCTCAAACATAATTCATTAAAATAATTAAAACAAAAATTACAATGTCAATAGGTACTAGGAGTGCATAAACATTAAAAGTAACCTACAGTGCTCAGTACGCCCGCCCGCCGGCCCGCTGGTGGCGCGCGCGGGGCTCGCCGCATCGAGCTAACCTCCTAATTACCTCTGCGCTCCTGGTACTTCAAATAAACATGCAAACGCTTTGTTGGATGCACGGCTTAGTAAATTAAAAAAAAAACAGCTATTTAGCCTTTTTCATAAACACAGCCACCATGGCCAAATTAAAATTAAAAAAAAATTACTTCCCGGCCTAGGCCTTCAATTTCGTATGAAATTCCTTTACAGTTCTCTCGTGTTGTTCCGTCGGAAACGTGGCACTTTGAAGCCTAAAATAACTAACATAACGCCGAACATTACATAGCATGTTTGAGAAAATTAATATTAAACAAATCCCAAATTTTCCTTAAAGTAGAACAGAAACAGGTAAACAAAATCACAATTGTTAAGAATTATAATAAAAATGCGACTTGCTTGGGAATTGAATATACTTTCAATTTGAATGGAAACAGCTTAATAAAAAATTGATAAAGATGTGATCGCTTCAGTGTCTGTTCGCAAGTGCCGGCGCCGGCGGCGCCGGGCCGTCTGCCGGTGGTCCCCCGCGCGTCCTCTTCCCCCGCGGCCGCGGGCGCGTTGCAGGCGCGAACATCCTCCAGGACGTTGAAAGCATATGGGCTTTCAATTATCTTGAATATTGGCGTCCTCCGCTTCATCGTCATCAACGAGAGGTACCAAGAGGCACAGTCTATTTATTGCCCTTCGTATGACTCCTTTCGAAGTGGTTACGTCAGCAACCCGGCTGACGCCATCCGTTCCAGGATACAGGCGGCTCACACGTCCTAGGCGCCACTGCAGCGGCGCCAGGTTGTCCTCCTTGAGTATGACGACGTCCCCGCAGGTCAGCTCCCGCTGGGGCGTGCGCCACTTGGTGCGCTGCTGCAGCTCAGCTATGTACTCCCGGCTCCATCTTTCCCAGAAGTGTTGGCGTATTTTTTCAATGAGCTCGTATCTGTTGGGTCTAGTTGTGTCTACTGGCATTGTAGGAATGGACATAAGCGGTCTCCCGATGAGAAAATGGCCTGGGGTCAGAGGAGAGGGATCAGTACAATTGGACGAGAGAGGAGATAGCGGTCGTGAATTTAGAATTGCTTCAATTTGTGTAAACAGACTCGTCAACTCCTCAAACGTCAAGACAGCATTGCCAGCTACACGCTTTAGGTGATGCTTGGCTGATTTAATTCCAGCCTCGAAAATTCCACCGAAATGGGGGGAATAAGCGGGGCTGAATACAAATTTGATTCCTTCATTACTAGAGAATTCATAGACAGATTGACGGCTGGATTTCAGCACCCTACCTAACTCATTGCTTGCTCCTACGAAGTTCCTACCGTTATCGCAGTAAATCTCATAGGGCCTGCCCCTACGCGAAACGAATCTTCGGAGGCATAGGATAAATGCTTGAGTACTGAGATCACCCACTAACTCTAAATGTACAGCCTTAGTACTTAAACAAACGAATAAACACAAATAACATTTACTTGTGCGACTACCACGCCCCTTTCGACTACTGATTAAAAACGGCCCAGCAAAGTCAACCCCGACCGAGTAGAAAGGGAAAGCAGCATTGGTACGAGCCTCAGGTAGGTGTCCCATTATTGGCTGCAAAGTAGTAGCTCGTAACCGAATACACGTGACGCATCTTTTAACTACATTACGCGCTAATTGCCTGCCTCCAATCGGCCAGTACCTGTCTCGAACTGATGCTAGGGTTGACTGCGGGCCTGCGTGAAATAATCTTATGTGTTCATGCATCATTATAAGTCTAGTCAAATTATGTTTGGCATGCAAGATTATTTGATGTTTCTTATCATAATTGTAGCTCGAATTATTTAATCGCCCGCCAACGCGAACGATTCCGTTTGTATCAATGAATGGCGTTAAATCTAATAATTTGCTCTTTCTGTGCAATGCTTTACCTTGTTCTAGAACTTTAATATCATCCTGAAAAGATTCTAATTGACTAAATATAACTAAAATCATTTGTGACTTATTTAATTCCATTGAATTCATGGGCCCAGAGACCCTTTTCTTTGCTTTGTTGCAATTATTTAGGAATCGTAATACATGAGCGAATATTTCAACTAACCTCGCAAAATTCGAATATCGAGTGAAATCAATAAGCGAGTTGTTCGTGTTAACATGATCCATGGATAATAAAACATGTACTTTCAACTCTGGTAAAATTGGAGAAGTGCATGAATGCTGCGGCCACTCAGATTCGTCTTTCTTGAGGAAAGAAGGACCTTCCCACCACAAGCAAGAAGAAGCGATATCCTGAGGGTCGACTCCCCGCGAGGCGAGGTCAGCTGGATTCATACTGGTCGGTACATGTCTCCATTGAAACCCACAAGTTAACTCATTAATCTCGTTCACTCTGTTACATACAAACATTTTTAGATTCTTAACGTCGGTTTTAAGCCATCCCAAGACAACAGTTGAATCAGTCCAAATCGTTTTATTGTTTACCTTGAAACGAATTGACTTGATCACTTTGTCACACAAACGCGCCCCTAACAAAGCTCCTAACAACTCTTTTCTTGGTATGGTGGTACATCCTAAAGGGCAAACTCTGGCCTTTCCGCACAAAAGTCTAACAGTAACTTCTTTCCTTTTATTAACTGACCGCAAATACACACATGCGCCAAATGCGCTCTGGGAAGCATCTACAAAACAATGTAAGTCTATTAAAATAGGCCATTCACAAATAACATTTCGTTTTATTTTTATATCAGAAATTAAATACAAATTATTAATAAATTTTAACCAAATACCTAAAAGCTTATCCGGTAAGGGATCTTCCCAACTCAACTTTTCCACCCATAACTGCTGTAAGAATATTTTAGCCTTTATAACAACAGCGCAAATAAGACCTAGTGGATCGAATACTTTGCAAGTTGTGGAAATAACTGACCTCTTCGTGTGCCGTGAAGCGTGCTCAATATTAGCTTGAAATTGTATCATGTCATTTTTAGGACAATAACTCAGACCTAACACACTAGACTCCTTTGACAGCTCAACGAGGTCAGCGATTGACTCTTCATTGGTGAATGCATGTGAACAATTCGTGCGTATTTTCCTTAACGGAAGACATGCAGACTTTAAAACATTATTAACATTTTTATATATATGTTGCAACTCGCTTTCTGTCTCGGCGCCTGTATTAAGGTCGTCGATATAAAAATCATTTTTAATTACATTAGAAATAATATCATCATCACATTCACTAGCTAATTGTAAAAGGCACCTCGTACTCAAAAAGGGAGCAGAGGCCATACCATACGTTACGGTATTCAGTTGCAACGTTTTTAACTCATTACTGTCTTGACGTTTCCATAAAATTAATTGGAGATGACGTTGAGAAGGATGCAACTCGATCTGCCGGTACATTTTCTCAATGTCACCCAATAACACGAACCTATGTCCGCGAAATCTTAATAAAATCGATATTAAATCACTCTGAACAACTGGCCCTACAGCCTGAATGTCGTTCAGGGATTTGCCCGAAGAAGTTTTTGCTGAAGCGTCAAATACCACCCTCAGCTTCGTTGTCTCACTTTTATCGCGAGTGACGCAATGGTGTGGTAGGTAATTTCCATTATTCGGACGCTCCACTTCGCTTAAATGGCCTAAACTTTTGTACTCATTAATGAATCCACTATACGATTCTTTAAGTTGCGAATATTTATTCAATTTATTTTCTAAATTATTGAAACGCTTCTTAGCTAAATAAAAAGAGTCACCGAGACTACTTTCGGGTTCCTTTAAGGGTATCTTAACACAAAACCGCCCGTCGTCCAAGCGAGTTGTGTTCTCTAAAAAGTTATCTTCACAAAATTGTTCTTCTAAAGACAAAGTTTTTACATTCGAAGGCAATTCTTCAACCTCCCAAAACTTGGCCATAGTTTTATCTAAATCAACATGGCTGAAATTACAATAGACCTTGGATCTGGACTGATCAATACCAACTGGGCCGGCGATTAGCCACCCCAGCCTCGATTCCTGTAATGTAGGCATATTAGGACCTAAATGTATTTGATTTGTACCTATTATGCTCCAAAATATATCCGCTCCCAATAAAATATCGATTGAAGAAGGTTTAAAAAAACTAGGATCTGCTAACTTAATGTTGCCCGGAATACCTAATCCATCCGTATTTATTTCTACGCCGGGTAATGCACCTGTTATCGTAGGCACTAATAAACACGAGATTCGTGTATGAAATGGAGATAAGCATGATTTTATTTCTACTTCACAACTCCCGGTAATATCACAATTCATATTGTTAAGCCCACAAACACTGAGCCCTTTATTAGATTCCATACGCAAACCTAATTGATTCCGTACCCTTTCTGTTAAAAAAGATGATTGACTTGCGGTATCTAATAATGCACGACCAATAATACTTGTACCATTTTCCTTATTAACGAGCTCCACCCGTGCCGTGCACAATAGTGTGTGAGTCATCGTCACAGCTGATAAGGCGACGGGCCCTAGCGCGGGTGCAGTAGATGCGCTGCCCGGCATAACCGGTTCTGAACTATAATCAGCTGTCTGCTTATGTAGCAAGGTATTGTGTTTACCTTTGCACACTTTACATGAACCCTTTAGTCGACACTGATAGGCACTGTGACCAGTACGTAAACATATATTGCAAAGCTTAAACTTAGTGACTTCGCGAACCCTGCTATCGATATCCAATTCTTTGAACTTAGAACATTCGTGCACGAAATGAGTCTGATTACATATTACGCATAGCTGAGAACGCTTAATATTGTGATCCGACGCGGTAAAAAACGATCGGACCGGTTTGTTATATGAAATTGGCCTATGTTCGTATTTATCCGACCTATTAAAGTGCGTCGTTTCTAAAATATCGGCTCGATTACGTAAAAATGTATAAAAATCTGCCAGAGTGGGTAATATGGTTAAATTATTTTTATGCTCTTCCCACTTTCTACTCGTGATGGAATCCAACTTTGCTGAGACGATAAATATCAATAAAACATCCCATTGATCAGTGGGCAGTCCCAGCGCTTGCAAAGATTTCAAGTTTTTAGAGATGTGATCAATCATAAATCGTAATGCCTTAAAAGATTACCTCGTAATAGGTTCAACACTCATTAACGACTTGAGGTGATTATTTATTAAAATATTCTTGTTATTGTACCTATCGCACAATAACTGCCATGCGTTTTTAAAATTATTGGCGGTAAATTCTATAGATCGAATTACAATAGACGCACTGCCCTCTAAACTAGACCTCAGATAATGAAATTTGTTTATGAGTGGTATTGACTCATTATCATTTATAAGCGAATCGAAAGTGTCGCGGAATTCCAGCCACTTTAAATAATTCCCATCAAACTTTGGCAAATTAATCGTAGGAAGTTTAACCGAGTTAAAGGCATGCGAACACGAACCCGCCACACTCTCGCTTCCACCTGCATTTTTATTACATGTTGCGGTTTCAATTAACTCTTGTGCCATAGAAAGGAGAGAGAAGAACTGCGATTCTAACACATCGCGTTCGGCGATTTGTTCTTCAATATTTGACGATTGTAATTCAATATCAGATTGTAAGGCGCTAAAATCGGTCAACAATTCCTGGAATTTATCCACCCTCATCGATAAATCTTTAATCTGAACCGTTGTTATCTTACTGGAACCTAATTGATTTAAAACATTAATGTGATCTTTAAACTTAGTCAGTCTGCCCTTTATAATGCTTCGTTTTTTAAGCCGCTCTTTAAGTGTCTCCATGACTAAACGCTAACGGAATAAAATGTTACGTAGAAAAGGCAATGAATTAAGTAAAGTACTACAAATAGACCAAACCTGTAGGTAGTGGTACAGCACTTTAAATCCAGCCGTCACAATGGTCTGCACGGCGCCCGCGCTGCGCACACAGCTCGGCTCCACAATAAGCGCCGGCGACGCCCGCTGGACACGAGCCGCAACTCAATAACGCCGGGAAGCGTACGAGTTCGTAATTCTCACTGAAATAGTCGACAAACTACTGTGAATATCACTTTTATATTTTATGCTTTCAAATGAAGGTAGGTAGACTACCTTACAAGCTCTTTGTACTTATGACGTGCTTTTATTATACAAATAAGCAGAAATTGGATTTAACTGTATACCAATAAGTTATTTGATAGGTATATAGTTTGCTTGAAGTGCAGATAAGAGAAAAATATATATATGTGAATAGGTATCGAAATAGAATTCGTATGAAGTGGGACAAAGAAATGCAACTGCAAATAAAATACTTTATCGCGCAATAGCCGACATGTAGAAATAAAGAGATAGTACGCGTTAGCTAGATACTATCCTAACACATTCGGAGCGGCAAGCTGCATACACATATTGAAACGGAAATAGGTAGGATATAGTAAAGGATTAGGCCTAGTACTTCCCTCGGGACAACCATCCAGATGTCTAGAGCTCGTCGACAACCTTCTCGTCAGCCAGAGGTGAATAAATCTGCATACGCGCCCATCAAATCCTTTGTTCCTCTTGTCCGTTAAATTTTAAACTCGAGTAACGGTACTCCGATTGTTCTCGAACTGTCCGAAGATTGGTTATTTATTTAGCTACTCCTTGTAACTAATTTTCACGGTCGCCACATGTTAAGAATTATAATAAAAATGCGACTTGCTTGGGAATTGAATATACTTTCAATTTGAATGGAAACAGCTTAATAAAAAATTGATAAAGATGTGATCGCTTCAGTGTCTGTTCGCAAGTGCCGGCGCCGGCGGCGCCGGGCCGTCTGCCGGTGGTCCCCCGCGCGTCCTCTTCCCCCGCGGCCGCGGGCGCGTTGCAGGCGCGAACAACAATTTTAAACGTAAAAAATCAATTTGAATAAAAATATACCTAGGTCAAATTATAACATTTATTACGCGTTTATGTTCATTCGGCAATTTATTTTGTTTATGAAAGCAAATTACTAGTAAAACTTTCAATTATTTGATACTCCTATAAATACGCTGTAAACGCTGTTTGAAAAGGTTATTCGTAAAACGTAACGTAATTAACCTGACATTTAAAAAGTAAAATAAACATGAAAGAATTTTGATTATACGAGTGTTGGCTGTTTGGTGTTAGTTCTCCTAGTCCAAACACGGTTTTAAAAAGTAAAACGCCTGGTACGTAATGAAATTTTATAAAATTTTCGTGGCCGCTGCCGTTGGTAAATATTTTTTATTTTTTATTTTGTCTGGGCCTGGAACTCAGAACTTTGAACTGATTTTACAACGGTAAGGTTAAGCTTTCCGAGCATGTCGGAGAAGAATTAATTATAACTATATCAAAGGCACTTAATTTAATTTCTTTTTTTGCAATCAAATAAGCAGACAATGGGCATTGAGGGACTTTTTCTTATTGTGAATAAAAACATTTTAAAGAGTGTTTGTTTTCGGTCCCTTGCACGTTTATTTGCTGGCTTCTATGAATGTTCTTCTACAATTTAAATTGAACCTACAGTTTTTAAGTACATTGTTCAATTTAACATAACTTACAAGACAAGAAAACTTGTCTTGGTAAAAAATAAACGGACCCTTTTTGTTTTGTATTAGGTTGTAATTTTGATTGTACTACAAACGTAACATAAGACATTGTAGAAGTGTGAAAGCGTATAGTCGCAGTAGTTTAGAAGTTAGTAAGGCGCCCGTATCGGTCTCCGGGGAGTCACAGGGGGAAGGGGGAAGGGGGTTTGAGTCCTGATATTTTGAGAACATTGAGTATTTTGTTTATCTTTGGAGTATTGTTTGTAACCTGGCGGTTGGTAGGACCTTATGCAGGGTCGGTCCGGATCGCTACCACCATTTTATCCATTAACCTACCGCCAAACAGCAGTGTTCGCATTGTTGTGTTTCGGTTTGGGGAAAAACAGCCGGTGTAATGACTAGCATGGAGGCATTCCAACTTAGTCCTCAGGGTTGGCAACCAGTTGCAGTCTTGTGAATGCGAATGTGTATGGGTCACAGTTTCCACTTACCATAAGGTGGCCTGTGTCCTCATTTGCCTTCTCTATGCCATAAAAAAAACCTTTACACTGCCGCGCTTAGGCCACCGACCTATTTCCTGTAGGTTTCATGCATTTTATACGAGTTGCACACAATAGACGCCGGTGGTCACTGCACGGTAAAAACTGCAGGAATGGGTTGTGTTCGGCAGCCCACGTGTGCACGCTAACTCCCGTATTCATAAATGCACTATAGGTAAAGTGTGCTTAAAATATGATTTGCCCTCATCCTTCATTGGAAAATTTGAATTTGTATTTGACAGAAAGAGACGACGAATACTTTAGCAATAGTAGGTTTAGAGGGTGTTTATGAATAAGAGCGTAAGAATATTAGTTTACTGACCAACAATTATATTGTCAATTAGAGTTTTGGGACAAACCTCGTTATTTAATACCCCACTGCTTTTTAATACTCGCCTGCTGCACGTATAGTCGATGCATATTTTTCTTTTTCGACATTATATGTATGACGTTAAGGTTCAGAAATGGTAAACTAAATTCTCTGTCAACTGCGCTCAGATTTATCGACTTACTCATCACATTATATTGCATTTACTTTGATTTTCGAACCAGTTATGCGAAATTCTTTGCGAGAGAGCCAAATTTTGTTCAAAACTCACTCACTCATGGCAGTAGGTCACGAACGTCAATTTGTGACACATTTCAAGAAATATATGCTTGAACTCATCAATGTTAAAGTCATTTGTAACTTATAGGAAACTCAACCTTACTGTTGTAGAATGTCAGATTGACAGTGGACCTTAGGTGGGTCCCAAATTAAACTTCGTGACTGTACATTAATTAACTCTTCGTTTTGTCAACCCACCAAACCATCCCTTTTTCTAAATTAACGATACATTTACGTAATCTTGTAAAATATATGAAATAGAGCATTAAAACATTCAGTACAAAGAAATACTGAATGTTTTGCGGCTGGTAGGACCTTGTGCAGGGTCCGTCCGGATCACTACCACCATCTTATCCATTAAACTACCGCCAAACGGCAGTGTTCGCATTGTTGCGTTCCGGTTTTGGGATAAGACAGCCGGTGTAATGACTAGCATAGAGGCATTCCATCTTAGTCCTCAGAGTTGGCAACGCATTTGCAGTCTTAGGCTTGCAGTCTTGTGAATGCGAATGTCTATAGGTCACAGTTTCCACTTACCATCAGGTGGCCTGTGTCCTCATTTGCCTTCTCTATGCCATAAAAAAAAGTAGTTTCTATACAGTATGAGAATCAAGTTGCCTGGCGCTGTATTAGACAACGTTTTTGAATAGTGCCCCGGATTGCAAACGACCCGGCTGATAGCGTTTAGCTGCGGAGAGGCTGTAAACCTAGGGTCGCGGTCGCTGGCGGCGGCACTGGAGCTTGTCCACTGGTGTGGACACGACACGGCTCCGACACGACCGAGATACAATCAGAGTTGAAGAAGAATTGGGGATTGATTCCTCTTTGGTCATGTTCCCACATTCTTGTTTTGGGATTCACTATTTTTTCGGGAATGTTTGTTTGTTGGGAATATTTATTAGAAATGTATCGTACGTAATTGATAAACAGTTAAAGATTCAACACGCATACTTTTTTATCGTCTGCGTATAGCAAATGGCGAGCATTGACAAAGCATGTGTTTATGTCATATATATATGGATTAAAGAAGAAAACTCCAAGGTGGGGGCCCTGAGGCACGCCAGATGGAATTACAATATAATCTGACCTGTAACCACCTAGAACTACAGCTTGAGAACATTTGGTAAGTTAGGACTTGACCCATCTAAGTCAGTCTCCGTGGATTGAGTTAGCGTACCACTGGTCATTTTCCTTGCTCGTAAATTTCAATAATTCACAAGTTTAATTATTTGACAGTTTCTGAATTCGTCAATTTCCTTATTTGGCAGTTTCACTAAGTTGTCAATTTCCCTATTAAGTTGGTTTCCTGGTTCGCAAGTTTCCTTGTTCTTCAGTTAGTTTAGATTGTCAGTTTTACTATTTCGTCATATTCTTAACCCGTAACTTTCTTTCTTTGTCTGTTTCCTTGTTCATGAGTTTCCTTGTTCGTCAGCTAGTTTAGATTGTCAATATTGTTATTTCGCCATGTTCTTAACCCGTTATTTTTCCCTATTCGTCAGTTAGTTTAGATTGTCAGTGTTGCTACTTCGTCGTGTCTGTCATATATTCATGTTAAGTTCACATTGTCGAATTTAACATTTGAAATTATTATATGTCGAGTCAGTTTAATAGTAGATTGTACAACAAGCGCATAAAACGAGCCATTTTACCCAAGATGTGCATATAGCCACACGAGCCGGAACGGCGAGTGTGGATAGTCACGTCGAGGGTAAAATGGGTTTTATGCTCGAATTTTACACTCTGCTTTTTACTTCGATTGCAAGGAAGGAAATCAACACTGATAATGTAAAAAAACTTACATGAATGAGAGTGTACAGACTTGTTCCCTTTTTCATATTTATATAATTTTCTCAAATTTCAAATACCTACATTTTCTTGGATTTAGGCGGCAAAGTCTGTTCAATAAGTTCCTGTGCATTTTTTCTACTTAGTGTGTTAGGTGTGAGCATTCATTATTTGCTCTTCAATAAATTCCGTAACATCACAAGTTTTGCAAAGAATAAAATTCATTTAAATTGTAGACACTACGCAGTGTTTGTAATATATATGATGAAGTGGTTTGGTTGTTGCAAGACACCTACCGCGTGTTGTAGAAGACCTACAACTTGGTTCACTCCGAGACGGGGTCCATCCCGAACCATATCACTACCCACACCGCACCCCGTTCACGACACGATTAACTCTGACGGCCCACCTACCTATCTACCAACGAAAAACTAAACTAGTACACAAGGAAACTAGCCAATTAACGGAACTAACAACCTCGCAAAACTAGTGAACGAGGAAACTGAACAATCAGGAAAATGCTTAACTAGCTAAATTGTCAACCTAGTGTAACTGACGAATAGGTAAACTGTTCGATTAGTGAAGCTGACAAATAACAAAACTAGCGGATAGCAAAAATGGCAAATTCACGAAACTGACATGCTAGCAAAACTAGCGAGCGAGGAAACTGACGAATCAGGAAAATGACTAACTAGTTAAATTGTCTACCTACCGAAACTGTCTTATGAGTAAACTTGTGAATTAGTGAAATTTACGAGCAGGGAAAATGACCAGTGGTACGCTAACTCCGTGGATTCCTATAGCTTGAAGCTTTATTAGGAAGATGACGTGATTTAATCGATCAAACGTTTTTTTAAAGTCGCGTGTATACGTCAATCTGCCCACTACCTTCCATCTCAGTTCATTCCATAATCTTTGAAATGAAATTTCCTTATTTTCTGCTTTCTGGCTAAGTTTATGTTTTTCCTTATAATAGTAAGTTATTTATTCGTAATATAAGTAGATACAGTTCGTAGCAAAGCATACGTCATAAATATAAATCCTTTAATTAAACATTTTAAGATTAATAGTCATTGAAATTACGACAAATCGCTGCCCCAATATAGGGTTCTATGTAACATTGTGGGGTACTTCAATTTAGACCTAGTGTCACTCTGACAAACTTCAAATTTCAAGTTGGTAAAAGTGCAACATAGAACCCTATAATATTGGAGCAGCGTAATGTCGCCGTAACGTTCTCTTCCAGTATAAAAGTGATTATCTGAGCACGTGTAAATAGCTTTCCGGTGCAAATGACGCGGTTTACATTTACTGGGGGCATTCCGTCCCTCCAGGTGTAATAATACCTTGAAGTGTAATAGTACCTTTACGCAACGCTGGTAACACAACGTTGAGATAACAGAAGATTACCCGTTCATGGGCATCGAAATATAATAAGTATGGAAGAGTAATCGACGCTCAAAATCTGCCCCACTGACTTAGTGCCGGCGGGGGTGGAGCTATTAATGAGTGCCGAACTGTCTATCAGTCGACTTTCTGACGTAGTGTCAAACAGTTGTTTACAAACACAAAAAAAAAAACGATATTAAAGAGTACCGAATTTAAATGATGCTGCAACCATGCCAAGTTGCATTGTAAATTGGTGCAGGACCCACACAGATGCAAAACAAAGCGATATTTATTTTCATTAGTAAGTTATTGAATTTTTAATATTACCATACCAAAATGTCATGGCTGATGTTATGCAATATATCTTTGAAAAATGTGAATTACAAGCAACTACTTCGAATTAATAGGAAATTAAATTTTATGTCATCTTTACTATCGTTAGTTTGTGTACATAATAAAAAAAAAACCGGCCAAGTGCGAGTCGGACTCGCGCACGTAGGGTTCCGTACCACTATACATCTAAATAAATGTTTTTCTTTATTCTTTATTATATTGGAGTTGATTGAATGAAAGGTAAAATGCGGTTTACGATTTATAACGTATTAAAAAAAAACTAATTATTAGATCTCGTTCAAACCAATTTTCGGTGGAAGTTTGCATGGTAATGTGTAATTATTTATGTATGTGTAAGTAAATGTAATAAATGTACATCATATATTATTTTTACATTTATCATTCCCTTATTTTAGAAGTTACGGGGGGGGGGGGGGACACACATTTTTCCACTTTGGAAGCGTCTCTCGCGCAAACTATTCAGTTTAGAAAAAAAATATAATTGAAACCTCAATATCATTTTTGAAGACCTATCCATAGATACCCCACACGTATGGGTTTGATGAAAAAAGAATAATTGAGTTTCAGTTCTAAGTATGGGGAACCCCAAAAATGTATTGGTTTTTTTCTATTTTTGTATGAAAATCTTAATGCGGTTCACCGAATACATCTACTTACAAAGTTTCCATAGTACTTAACTCTCGCTCGCGGCTCTTATAGTTACGGAATAAAGTGGCTGTGACATACGGACGGACAGACGGACGGACAGACATGACGAATCTATAAGGGTTCCGTTTTTTGCCATTTGGCTACGGAACCCTAAAAACGTAATATGATCTTTTTAAGTTTTCCAAAAAATGAAGAACGCCGTCTGGTTTGGGTGGATGCAGTTCGTCGCGAATTGCGAAACGAGAATTGGATGCCTAGCAAACATTGCAGGATTTGCAGCATCCATTTTGATGAATCGGATTATTTCATCTCAAAAACTGGAAAACATTTTTTAAAAGTCACAGCGGTCCCAAATTATACTCTATTGTATATGATCTAACTTAAGAGTTAGCTCTTAGCTATCTCTAACTTTGTGATGTTTTCGTCTTACTACTCGTTTAATTTTTGTCATGTTTTTTCGGCAGCATCAAAATAATAGGCTGTCCCATCCAAAGCGACTATACAGGGTGTCTTGAAACTCTTGTGATTAATTTTAACAGTAGATAGGGTGGATTATTTGGATCATCCCTAAATTGGTAATTTTTTTTAAAGTTAATATTTGACCGAGTTACAGACTGATTTATCATCGCCTTTCCTGACGATGCTCTTAGTGTGCCCCATCTCAACTAATTCATTCATAATTATGTGTCACAACGTATTGTAAATAAACAAACTGTTCCCTGATGAAAATGATTGTGATCATGGTCAAAGCTTCCATGGGGTTCATAAAACTAAGACTTTATTCTGTAATATGAACGAAAAGAGGGTCTCTATTAAGGATAAGGGCCTAATATGTAAATAATTTAAATATGAAACTTACGATTGCGATTTTTAATCACACTCACACAGCTAAAATAGCACTTTTACTTTAAACTTCTTTTACGAGATCACGAATCATGGATTTATTTTATTCATTTGTACCACTATCAGGGATAATTACGAATAAAAAACAGAACAATTAAAAAGAATCACTACGTTGAGACTGTGGTTTGACAATTTGACATAGTATTTTTTTAAATCTTGTACCATTAAAACTCTTTATGAAAAGAGGTTTAGGTTTCTTTTATTAAAATAAAATTGTCCCTACACGTAACGTTTTATCAGAATTACATTTAAAGCTGGTGCCATATACGTTGTTGAAAGATATTCGGATCCCAGAAGAAAGAGAAAACATAAAATTGCTTCGTAAGAAGAGGTCGACGTGGTGACACTACAGTATTCTTAAGAAGCAACCATCATTTAATGGTGGTCATTTAGTTGGGAGTAATAGTTTATTAGTCAGAAGGTTTTGGGTAAACATTGGATGATGTTACCAAAATTCCACTCCAACAAACACCCTCATTTTTTACAAACCTAAGTTACCGACTTGCTATACCTTTGCCACCAGTGCTTGATGATCTACATTGTCTGATCCTATTGCTGAAATGCAAGGCCCCTCTACTCAACTGGCATGTCTGGCATCAAGTTCAGCCCGTGCCTGACTAGCGCAGCTATTATGCTGCTGGGTTTTGTCCCTTTGTGAAAACATTTAAGCATATTGATGGCTTCCTCTACCTTGCTTATAACTGCATAACGTTGGGCCAAGTCTGTAGTTTACCTTGAGTGTTCGTGTGCGTTGGTGAATTGGTCATGCTACTCTCCCGTATAGGTTCCATTCGCATAGCATAGCGTGGCTGTAAATCCTAGTAATAGATTTAAGTACTGAACTTAACACACACGCATGCACATGCGAAAGAATAGCCTTGTTTAAGGATCTATTTAAAGCATTTCATGATTAAAAGGATTATAGTTATTAAGAAAATAAAAAAATATACGGAGACATTTTTTACTATCTGTGATCGGTTTTTAAAGTCATAATAGACGGACGTCATTCAAACAATGTAAACAAACATCACAATATAATACATTTATTATTATATTACAGAGTATTTTAAGCATTCGACCTTTTCCTTATTACCTAGACTTCAAGTAATACAGCAACTTCCAGCATGACCCTTGTTTCTAGAGTAGATTTGCTGAACACAATCACATTAAAATTATTGATAAGGGCTTCCACACTTCCAATAATGAGTTTCTACAATAAATGATTGTGCCGCCCCGTGATCAACCTCCTGGAAAATCTCACCACACATAAGTATATGTGTGATATTTATCACACATAACTCGAAAGTGAAATGGTCTCATTAATATATTAATTTAATCATAAAAATATGGTCCATTTGTAAACAAATACATTTTACATGACCACAGCTGTCTTCGAACGTAGGTGTCAGCTAGATATCTAAAATCTATGTAAGTACAATAAAATAAAAAAAAAAAAAAAAAAAAAAACGTAAAATATTGAGGTTTTATATGTTGTATGTAAAGAGGTTGATATAGCTATATTTTAAACATTGTTGAAAACAGGTAACGTGTATTGTATCCCAATTGGTTCGAGTAAATATAAACACTGCAGTGTCGGTCAACTTTTTCTTCGAACTACGGTCCTACTACAAAAGTCATAGTGCAAAGTCACGCTAAAAACATACTTAAACAAATATATTAATGAAATTAGTTACTGTACTCGTTTTTTAAACCGAATATATTAAATAAAACCGGGTTAAAAGGTATGACTTTTCAGTCAAGGTGTGAGTATTTTTCTTATTAACCTTTTTCGATTCATATTGACTGCCCTACAATTTTTAGTGACAGACATAAAAATAGTTGCTCTATGGTGAAAAATAAATGTCATAAAATCGTGGTTCGTTAAATAAAATTCTATGAAGTATTGAAATAATAAATGCAGTAAGTATGTTGCACTTTTCTGAACTGCCAAAAATGTATTCAAAGTACTTAACAATTATTTAAATAAGTATTGCTGTCATTGTTTTAGCATAAAGGCGGCATGCATGCCGATGACGAAGGAAGGTGAATGAGATGTTGAGGAATATAATTTACAGCAGTACCCGAGGTATCTTACTTAATAATATTATCCTACTATAATATTGTGTGTGCATGTGTTAGTTTGTTACTCCTTGACGCTACATCGGCTCGACAGATTTGGATGAAAATCAGGATGCACATAAGTTATCCCTTGGATAAGTTAAACATTCCCGTGGGAATTTCGATAACCGAATTTGACGCGGATGAAGTCGCGGGCAGAAGCTAGTAAATTATAAAGTTGGTATGTTTGCATGTTTGGGTGTATGTATGTTATGTTACTCAATCAGGTTTCAACCACTGAACGGATCGGGGAGAAACTGGGCACACAAATTATACTTCAATAAAGGTGGAGGTTCCATTGTATGTTCACCGGTATCGCCTTCAATTATGGACCGATTAAAAAAATAAATTGTTTTATACAGTAGGTATACTTACGAGGTGGTCCCATTGTCACGAAATCTGAATCTAATGAGGGGATCCCACAAGAATTGAGGGAAATGGTCAAATATTATAGGCTTACATATGGCGATTTTAGTATTTTTAGTTAGTAATGCAGCATTATTTATTATTTGCATTCAGAAAGTGTCATTTAGTGAAGTGGAACTGATGATGAAGACCACAGATTCCTCAACGGTACCTATTTTAAGGCTGGCGATAAGATATCTCTATTAAGATAGTTGAGCGACTATAGCGAAGAACGTTTAATATGACTATGTTCCAGCGGCGTTGCTTGCGTGGAGCTCGAATGTCTTACAGTTTCATATTAACTAAGAAGTAGGACTACATAATATCTTATTATGATCATTAAAAAGTATAATAAGTGTTTAAAATAAAACTGCCTTCAACCACAAAAAATAAATTTAAAAATTGTATGTATAGGTAAGTCCAACTGAAGTCGGCTTTTGGTTAATATTGTGAGTCGACTTCAGTTGGACTGACCTATACATACATACCATTTTAAAAGACGTAATTTTTTGTCTTTTGTAGGCGGTTTTTAGTACCTAGGTAATTGCGATAATTAATTCTATGCGTTCGGACTTCCAGAAGCTAATTCAGAACAGTCTGCATGCCAAAGCCTTTGCTTTACAAAATGTGGAGCATAGGTAGTTAATTTTAATCCTTGTTCATAAGCTATGGGGTCCTAATAAATCCAAACTTTCGACTGTTGAAGCGCGAGCCGTCATCTTGAGTTGATGGGCCTAAATTAGTTCGTTTTCTAATAATTCCTCAACAGGTGCTCCTACGAAAAAAATGTGTAAGTATATGAGAAGAATAAAGAAAAGGAAATTGTGCACAGTTTGTGAATATATGTTTTTTTATATTCAGATACTAGCGTCGGAAGAAAATTTTGTTTACAAAAGCGCAAAGGCAAGAGAAAACAAAACGGTAGCATGATGAATTTTATGCTGGGCATTACGCTAATATGTGTAGCTACAGTCGTTATAGTGTTTTATAAGCTGCACGCAAAATAGGCGCATACCTAAGTCGTCAAGTTGCGGAAAAGAGCCCGCCACAACCTATTTTATAAGCTTTATTTTACTTTTTTTGTTTGTTCATATGTGTGATTGAGTCGCATCTAGCATGCCAATTTTAAACCAGTTACGGTTATCAAAAAAAGCGCTAATAAGTGGTAAAATATAAAAGGTTTTTACTCTGTATCTGTAAGAAAACATAATGTGCAGCCGATAAAATGCAACGTTTAACAGCTGGTCTGATGATGAAGTTGAATGGTGGCCAATATTACGTACGTTGTGGCATTTTATTATACAGATGCAGATAATAGTAATATTTTCTTTTTTTAGGTAAATTAAGGCGTGCAACACGACTTTTATATTTTTAAAAGGAAACAGAAGAACGAAAACAATTATTGAAGGAAACGGAAGCTAAATCTCAAAATTCAAGAGAAGAGAATAGTAACATTAAGTTCTTATTTCATACTACTAACATTAGGTATAAATACGTAGCTCAGAATCCGAAAGTTTGCTTTTTTTCAGCTTTTATTTTAACTTGCATTGTTGGTATGTATGTAAGTAAAGTTGTCCGTTAAAATTTGCAAATCAATTTTGAGCCAGTTCCCGTTAATGGAATGGGCTGAAACTTGGACCTCATAATATGTAAACCCGATGACAATGCAATATTATGGTATCTAAGAGCTGATCTGATGATTGAGTCGGAAATTGGCGATAGGATTTCCGCTATATTTAACGTAGATCCACCGTGTTGGGACTTTTAGTATAATATGATGATGATGATGATGATGATGATGAAAATGATGACGATGATGATGATGATTATGATGATGAAAATGATGACGATGATGATGATGATTATGATGATGATGATGGGTAGGAACGAGACGCCCGGCCGGAGAAGGCGGAGGGGGCGGAAAATATCAGATTTAAATCGCTTAACCGCTCCCGTGTTTATTTATTACATGTTAACCAGTTGACAATGTAACAATTACCTAATAATTATTATTGAGGCTAATCTGATGACTGATGATGGAGTCAGAAGGTGGGTGCAGAATATACAAGGTTCTTAATGGTAGGTAGCTCACTGAGTTTGAAGTAGCGTGAACTTCTTTTAATATGTTCGTTAGTTTCTTTAATCCACCATAATTTCAACAAGCAAGCAGAGATGTTTGCAAACTCGCTTTCTAGTTTGGTCCTTATTTATATTATGTTTCTGTTCCAGGCAGCTACGTCGGTGTATGTAACAAACGAACTCTACCATTGGAAATGTATACATATTTTACTTCCACAATGCTGAACTGACAGAGATATTTAGACATACTGTAGATAGCATGATGTAAAGCCCGTTTAACGCACAAAAGTTAGGTTAGGTTAGGTTTTACGTCGTACCACAGATTCAATAATAGTTACTACGTCGTACCAAGTGGTCGTCTGAACACGCAGTGAACGTAAAGCGGCCAGACTTCGGCTGATGATAACGCTATACGTGAGATTCTGCGGTATCCGTAGATGGATAGTTCCCGAGGGAATAGCGATACACGACTTGAATGCGGACGGAGTCGAAAAGCTAGTTGTTCATAAGTTTCTATCAACGTAGACAAACTATTCCATTCAGCGTCACGCCCTGTGATACGAGTCCGATTTGGTTTGGTTGGCAATATGTTTATGACTTTCTACAACCTCTGTTATCTATAAATGTACTGTGTATTACTAAGCATACTATTCTTTATTTTATCTAAACGAGCGTCCCCATCCCCACTGAGAGCATTCGCATGCAATGAGCATTCGGCGCGAACTTTGAGTGGTGTGTAAGGTTTTTACCGGTCTGCTCAACGTCCTTACCACTCTAATATTCACGCGAATGCTCTCAATGGGGATGCTCCTTTATAAATATTCTTATTCTTATATTTTTTTACTGAGCTGCATACAACACTGTATAACAACATTTCTTTACAAGTGTTATCGTAGGATGCCATCTATTTGGCATAATTTTTAATGTCCGAAACGTATTAGGAATAACAAGTTTTGCATAATTTATTTACGCCGAATCTTAAATTTGCTGATATTTTATTTGGCATAAATCTATATTATTCGAATGATTGTTTACGCGGGCGATATGTTCGCATAATATTGGTACGCAAGAATTTCACTATGGATAATGTTGTTTAGCATATCTGTAATTTAGCGGAACTTTGATAGCCCGAAACTTGTCCGAATTTATGTCCGAAACAACACTATTTCTTGATTATTGTTAAAGTAAAATAACTGAATTTTGCGTTGTTACGTGTACGTTAAGTAGGTGTAGGTTAGGTCAATTTTAAAAGAAAATAGGTTAGAGTTGTCTCCAGACGCGAAGCGCCAAACTACGCGCAATAGGGTTTCCGCTTCGCGGAGCCCCGTCGACACCGCCCCAGGCAGCGGGACATAATTATGGTGAATCTCCTCGATTAGGTCATTATTAGGTTATGTTAATATTAAATAATATTAATAAGTAAATAAAAAAAAAAAACTTATCATCTATTATTTATTATATTACACACCACTCAAAGTCGCTCCTTTAGATAAAATAAAGTATAGTAGGTATGCTTAGTAATAACATACACAATACGTATCCATTTTCAACATACTTACAAAGAAATGTACCAGTTTGGGGTTGCTGTTGACTCTCCCTAGCAACCCCAAAGATTAATTTAAGAATTTGTTATTTGTTAAAACATAAAAACCCTGAACACCGAATTTAGGTTAGGTACTATAACCAACATGGAAAAAGTCGAATTTATTCTGTTGACATGTTGAGCAAAAGCTTTATTCTCTTGATAAAGTACAGCATACGCTCGCAAAACAATAAAATGCACAAGTGTTTTAGTTCATTTGTGCTCTCGAGCTACGGAGGTACATTTAAAACGAAGTGTGTACTAATTCAGTACATGTTGGATACAACAGCGTAATATTTTAATTAATCATAATTTCTTAAATTCAAGGTTGCTGGGGAGATTGTCCACGGAAACCCCAAATTCAGATCATTTGTACTCTCGATCTATGGAGGTACATTTAAATATAGTGCGTATTAATTCAGTAAATATTGGGTACGACAGCGTGACGTATTAATAAATAACAAATTCTTAAATTAATATTTGTAGCTGCTGGGGACATGCTCCACAGCAATCCCAAACTCAATGTGTACTCTCGCATGATCTACTTGATCAAACTTCTGCTACTGAAAAGTTGCACTAGTTTGGTCAACCGGACTAACAACCGGACTACTGCAATTAGACCCGTTTTTATATCAGGCCCGAAGGTCTAAAAACACTCAAAAACAGGAGCTCCGTCGACGCTCGGGCTCGGGCTCTGTTCCCGTGAGTTTGATTTTGAAAGAGAATTATACGCAAAATCAGTCGTGGTGTGAATACGGGTGAATAAAATGAACCATAGTCACACCGGTGTGGTAAATTGGTGGGACTACGGATCAGACAAGGATCTATTGAGGTACATTTCTTTTTAATAGGTACAAGTTTCATTACATATTGTGTACATTAGCGTTATGCTTTAAAATAATTTATAACAGACGGTAGGGTGTCCAAGAAGCATGACATATCTATAGTTCCTTCGAAGGAACATTCAAAGGAACTACCGCGAATAATCTGACCCTTTTTAGTTTCCTGGCCGTACTAATGAGTTCAAGATATTGTGCTTAAGATGTTCTTAAGGCATTTATTTGTGATGATCAGTCCACAGATTAGAACACAAGGTGCCACAGAAAAAGTGCTATTAAACTATTAAAAGACTTATGTTTGGCCTTTTTATTTATGAAATTCATAATAGAGATATATGGCGTAAGAATGAAAGAATACCATAAGGGCATCTATGGTATTCTTTCATTCTTACGCCATACGTAGGACGTCATAAGGTTTGGATAGATTGTCTTTGGTCTGTGTCTGTAAAGCCCAAAGACTTCCAACAGGTCCATTCTCGACCTTCAAATTGACGTTGTGACCGTGACATTTGAAGGAGAAAAAACAGCGTAGTTTCTGTTTCATTTCCTCTTCAGAATCCGTAATCTAAAACGCAGAGAAAGATAACTGGTGCAAATTTTAACTAAGGGCCGGTACAGACGGACTACAAACTGTCAGTTCGAGGGCAGTTCTGATGCAGATGACGTAACTGCATCAAAACGTACGTACGTCAAACTGCACTTGAACTGCCATTTTGCAGCTAGGTTGCAGTTCAATGCTGTCCATCTGTACCGGTTCTTATAGTCCAGGTTCTATGTTAGTAGGTACTAATTCTATGGGGTATGTACCTACCACGTTGATTTAAGTCTATCAGAAAAGCAGGGTTTACAATGGGAGTCTTTAATGACATAAGCACATCAAGTTCGCAAAAAAAAGTTGGATTTTTGAACACACACGGCTGGCGATGGCTATAGCAAGACATTTTTTTCTTCTTGTCAGTTTATTTATTGATTTATGAGGATTTTATTTGTAAATGTGTAACATAATTTAGTTTTGATCGTATACTTCGGCACAGGGGAAAGTTTGTGTAAGGCTTCTTACAGACAAGCGGCATTTAGGCCGACAGGTGGTGACGGCTGCAGTAGCCTCTGCCGTTGGCAACATGCCACTCGTCTGTAAGAAGCCTAAGGCGACTAACAAGCGACTAGGCGGCTGGTAACTGTTATTTATTGTTCTAAGCCTGGAACATGGATAGATTGAATATGTACTACTTACGCATATCGGTTCCATGGCCTGGAATCACATACAAATTATAATCAAATATGCGACGGCCTTTATATCCCGACTGTTAGCTATGTACCGCCATGAATGACCATAGAGATCAATACGGACGGCGGACGGCAATAAACGGATCGTTTATTTCATGTCCATCCGAACTTTTTGAAGTATATGACAGTAGCTATTTATCAAAGAGTTGAACTTGAACTTGGCCATGAAGTCTATGATTTATGGTTGTCATTTCATCAGATGTCATGTTAAACTAAATTTCAGATTTCCAAGTCTGAATTATTTTTGCTTAAAAACAATTATGTGGTATATTTGAGAGTAGAAAGAAATGGTAAATGATCAGATCTCAACATCCCTATGAAACGAATGATACAATCAGGTCTCGGCAGTGCATATTCCAAGAGATCTAGTGATCATTTCATAACCCGCTAAAATGTTCAGTTGCAAAAACGAAAATACAGTTGGTAAGTTGCATTTAAATTAATATTTTTTTATAATGTTAACTTAATTTTAATTTACATGGAGCGGACTGTTTACATACCATGTAAACAACGAATGGTCTCAGGTCATTGACCTCGAACTTGGATTTTTTGACGTTAGTTACTACGAACGTTTGGAGTAGTATAGTATCAACTTCAAAATGTCAAGGTCAAGATATCGGCTGCGACACATCAAGAAACAAAATGAACATAATGAATTTTTTTTTTTTTTTTTTACTAACAGAAACAAAAATGAACCATACCCCCGTGATCAGAATCGTGCGAACTATTACCCCGCCAAATTTCTCACAAGAGTTTCAAGACACCCTGTATATAGGTATTATACTGTCACGTATCTTTATGCCTATAAGAATAAAAAAGGGGTTACAATATATTTGGCACTTTAGATGCTAAAGACTATTTGACGCTGACTACTCTTGCAACATAATATCTTCTGATATACTATTTTACAACTTTATAATAGTGTAACATAAGTATGTTAAATGATAGGTGCATTATATTATGCCTAAATTGAAGAATAAAGAACTTTGACTTTGACTTTGATTCAAGGGGAACAATCAGTAAGTTTGTCAAAACACTACGATAAAAAAATATTAATAAAATTCATTATTCAATTACTGTGTTGTTTTTATATTAAACCATCCACGTCAAATGTTGAAAGACATGGCCGCGTTCAAATGGAAATCTTCTGTCAGAGAGCTTGTAACCAATTGCAGATTTTTGTCTTTCAAACGGTATAAAACCTTACTGAAATTACTGTCTACTCAAACGTTATATCAGCATCTGACATAAATGACTTCATACCTTAACCCAATTAATATTTAGTTGATTATTGAAACCACTCGATACATAAGATCTTTTCATTTCAAAAAGTGGGCGTTTTGGAGCGGATTTGACAGTCGTTTTTGCTAGACGTTACTCTTCCATACTTATTATATTTCGATGTTCATGGGTTTGTAAATACTTAAGACTTCATTATAATGATTTTATTCGTACGATGGTTATATTTGACGTTAAAGCTTTCAAATGATATGTAGCATGATAGGTTAAAAAAAAACATTTATTAGTGTAAATAGTTCAAGATCTAATGAGTACGGAATTTTGACACTTGCAAGGGAATCACCTAAAGAGATTGACCTAAATGAAATCATATAGTGAGGCTAGAAGCAATGTCTTCTTCAAATAAAGGGAAACATTTGGAAACTGGGTGATCGTCAAAGAATACTTGCGATACTAAAAAAATAAGAAGATTTATTTTGGACCTGAGAATCCACATTTAAATTAATTACACTTAAAACCATAGAACATGTCGTCTAGTACACATTCGTCAGATTCCTTTTTCGTCAGAATAAATTATAGTCTGTTTTTTTTCGGACGAAAACGGACTTTCGAGCAGATTCCGCTATCGTCAGAATAAAATGTAGGCTGTTTTTTCGCTTCCGACGCATAGTGCCAGAAACACATATTACCTGATACGCGGATGACCATAGAATACGTAGGTAGGTTTAGGTTATGTTAGTTTTGCAGCAGGCCTGGAGGCCCAAACCATCCAGAAATCGACACTGCCTAATATTAAATAATATAATGTAACAAATAAATAAATTATAAAAATTAACCAAAGTTTTTTCTGTCCAAAAAGTAATTCCGTTTTTGTCCGAAAAAAACAGGCTATAATTTATTCTGACGAAAAAAGAATCTGACCAATGTGTACTAGATCGAACATGTTAGTAATACAAGACAAAACAAAATATAAAAGAAAAGACTAACTTTATTAATAGAAGGGGCAAGCACCGCATTGTGAATTGCCCAACTTGGCCCTTCCAATAACAACGTCTAGACCCATTTACAGTTGGTAAACTGACCGCGACCGATGTCAATGTATGGGAACAACAGTTTTTCAATAGCAAAGTTAGGTTAGTCCCTCAATTAATGCAATGTTTGGTTTTATAGTTCAGATGGAGAAACTGGTTTACCCTTGAAATATCGACAAACGTTTTATCGAATTTCAGTTCAAAGTCAACTTTTCGCTTATTTTCATTTGATCGAATATTCTTTACATCGAACAATTAAATGATGTATTTTTAAAACAATTATTTTTAATGTTTATAAATATTATTGACAAGATACTTTACGTGACAGATTTTTATTTCATACTTTATTATCCAATATATTGTTTTGGAATAAAACAAATCGGTTCTGACGCTCGCCGGCCGCTACCGCGGCACGCTCGCTTCGCTCGCTCGGCTTCGCGCGCTGTTAGGTCGCAGTTCAGCTAACACACTCCTCCTCGCTTCGCTCGTCGTCGCACCTATTTGTACTCTGTCGCATAGCAAACTTCTGTTTACATATCAATGTGTTGCAGTTCGAACTAGTTTTTAGTAATAGTAATTATATTGAGTTGTTCTGTCTCTTGAATAGTTTATGAAATGTATTTTAAAGTATTTAAAAATCCTTGTACCGTTTTTCTAATAATTGTTTTAATTTATAATGAATAGTCGATGAAGCCATAATACTGCAAGAGATAATATTTGTACTAAATATTATATGAATCGTTTTCGATGAAATGAAATTCGATGAAAAGTCTGTCGAGATTTCAAGGGGCACCCGGAGAAACTATTTACATACCTACAAGGGCTACAAGTTTGTACAGCAGCATGGTTGTGCGCGATTTCGATCGGACTTGACCAGTTTCTCACTAGTCTTGTTGTTCCCAGGTCCACCAACATCAGCAGCGAGATGCCGCCAAACGTATGTCGCGCCGAATTGCATACAACTCCACCTACTATTAAGATTAAGAGATTAAGTATACCACTATGTAAGTATACTTAGACAAGGTAACGCAATGGTTTTATTTCACTTGCACATTGGAAGAGCAAAACATGGAAAACACAGCGTTCAATGTGATAACGCATAACGCTCAATTACGGCTATACACAAAATTAAAAAAACCGGCCAAGTGCGAGTCGGACTCGCGCACGTAGGGTTCCGTACCACTATACATCTAAATAAATGTTTTTCTTTATTCTTTATTATATTGGAGTTGATTGAATGAAAGGTAAAATGCGGTTTACGATTTATAACGTATTAAAAAAAAACTAATTATTAGATCTCGTTCAAACCAATTTTCGGTGGAAGTTTGCATGGTAATGTATATCATATATTATTTTTACATTTATCATTCCCTTATTTTAGAAGTTACGGGGGGGGGGGGGGGGGGGGGACACACATTTTTCCACTTTGGAAGCGTCTCTAGCGCAAACTATTCAGTTTAGAAAATATATATATTAGAAACCTCAATATCATTTTTGAAGACCTATCTATAGATACCCCACACGTATGGGTTTAATGAAAATAAATAAATTGAGTTTCAGTTCTAAGTATGGGGAACCCCAAAAATTTATTGTTTTTTTTTCTATTTTTGTATGAAAATCTTAATGCGGTTCACCGAATACATCTACTTACAAAGTTTCCATAGTATAGCTCTTATAGTTACGGAATAAAGTGGCTGTGACATACGGACGGACAGACGGACGGACAGACATGACGAATCTATAAGGGTTCCGTTTTTTGCCATTTGGCTACGGAACCCTAAAAATATAATATACGAGTCCAGCGACCGCTGCCTTCCCAGCTTAGGCTCGCATAGTGCTTGTCCACAACGAGGCGAGAAAATGTAAAATAATATTAAACACGGTCCCAAAATGCCTTCAAAAACGAACATTGTCACCTTAAATCAAATTTGATAAAATTGGGGTTGAGATAATAAAGTACATTAATGCAGAGGCCGTGAAGTAAGGGATTCAAGGAAGAGTTTGGGGTAGACGGCTGAGTCATAGACGAGGCCGGATAGAACGAGACCTTCCGACCGAGGATTGTGTAGTGCTTTGCTCAAGCAATGTGAGGAAATATTAAAAGTAAGTACATTACAATCCTACGATGGCAATCTCAAGACTACAATATTACGATGGCAAACTTAAATCTGCGATCTTATGCTGACAATCTAATGACTGCAATTTTAAGATGGCAATCTCAAGATTCCAATCTAAAGATGGCAATTTCACGACTGCAATCTTAGGATGGCAATTTCAATACTGCAATCTTACGATGGCAATCTAAAGACTGCAATTTTAAGATGGAAATCTCAAGATTCCAATCTTAAGATGGCAATTTCAAGACTGCAATCTTAGGATGGCAATTTCAAGACTGCGATCTTACGATGGCAATCTTAAGACTGCAATTTTACGATGGCAATCTCAAGACTGCAATCTTACGATGGCAATCTCGAGACAGAGCAATCTTACAACTTACGATGGCAATCTTAAAATTGCATATAAATATAGTGCCATATATTATTATTTTTTAATGTCGCAAAACATGGTTATATAGTCTAGTGGTGGTTGGCAGTATGTAATTTTTCCTTTGTCAGTTTAATGTTAGTAAGTAAATTTAAAAAGTTAGAGCAGCGGCCAAATAATGTTTTCTATGCGTTTTCATACATTCTGGGCCTAGGCCATGCATGAAGTAATGTAGGGAGCTACAAACAAGAAACTTCATGTATTCATTTCGTGACATTAACGGCTAACGTATACATTTCCGGGCATGTTTGAGAAAATAAAATGTATTATACTCGTAAGCGTTGAAGCTAAAGTGGTTCTTTTGTATGAACGTAAATAGGTTTTTTTACGGATCTATTAGTTTTCTTCGGAAACAGCGTTAGTTTTGGTGGCCCTGTTGGACTCGTAAGTTAATTAGCAATACTGCAATGTACTCGTACATAAAAATTAAGTTTTTTTGAAGTTACTCTCTGGTTTCAGAAGTTAATCACTTATAGGTACGAACAATACTTATGTTATGACGTCACGTTACGTCCCTAAACATTTGAAATTATTCTAAAAGAACTTCCATCTCAATATTGTTTTCTATTATACACATTACAGATCCAATCATGAATTTTAAATTGTAATTTTCCACCAGCTCCATCTTGTCAATGTCATGTTTCTCAAACAACGTTGTAAACTCCTTTCGCAACAACGTAAATTGAATCTGAAATTATTCATGTTACCTTATGCTGAAAAACTATGACTCTGACAGAGCAATCATACGGAGAAATAACTGAAAATCATTTTGAAATTCATAATCCAAAACGAAAACAATCCATTTGCAGTTTTATGTGTAGAAGCAAAATGTTGAAAGTTAGAATTTTTGATTTAGTTTGTGTTCTGCTGTCTTCATTAAAAACTTTGTATCTGCAGTTTTGTAGGTAAAGCAAAAGTAACCTTCCGGTTTAGTTAATAAGGTGGTTTTTTGTACAAACATTTTAAAACCGATACGTGTTTTTTACTCTAACATTTTTAAGTACAGAAACATGCATGCTTTGAACCAATCACGGCGTCAGAAACATTTTCCACTTTGGGCTCAAACGCGAGTGGCAGGAAATTAAATGTAGTTCTCTTTTGTTTGTTGTTCCGTGTTTTTTTTGACAATGCTAAACTGAGTTTGTCGGTCTATATTTCTTTGAATGTTTAATGGAGGTTCCTGAATATTTTTGTTAATCGTTTCATCGTTTTGAGTCGGGGGACTCAAAACGATGTACACGGATAGACCAATTTGGAAGCGATTTCTTTTGAAAGAAAGCTAATTTAACCAGAATTATACATAACTAGGTTTATTTAAAATTGTTAGGGCTGTTCAGAGTCAAGTCTTCTTGAAGAAATCCAGTTCGTCAAGCTGTTCTACAGTCTGTTCCTATTCATTCCGTCACTCTTGTAATCAAATCAATTTACCATTATAAATGCATATAGGCGTGCTTTTGAAGGTTGATCATAATCATATTATTTATTACACTTAAAATAATTGGCTTCATATTTATTTTGAGGTAGTAATCTCTATTTTACCTTGTATTTTTTGATGAAAAACGCTTTTGGTAATATACGATGACACTGATTGGTGCTTGACATTATATATTTCGTTTTTTTGAAATATATTTGACAAGAGAGGTTTTCGTCTCGGTCGCACCCAGCATAATAATACGATGATGATGAGGAATATACCAGGTGTACAATCCAAATGGGTCAGTATGGTGAAGTCGGAAACTATGAGACATAGCGAGATCTGTTCTTAGGAACCATGACGTCGATTTTAGATTTAATAATAATTACATTCAATTTTTTTTATAAACTCTCATACTTTAAACAAGATTCTATTAGTGTTGTGCTTCTTGCGAGTTGCAGAATTTATACACATTGATTTTGACCAGGTTCGATTCCCGGTTATGTATGAGAGTTAATAAAAAAGTTTGAATGTAATTATTATTAAATCTAAAATCGACGTCATGGTTCCTAAGAACAGATCTCGCTATCTCTCATAGTTTCCGACTTCTCCATACTGACCCATTTGGATTGTACACCCGGTATATTCAACCTTTCTAAAAAACTAATTAGAAGTGACAGTATTCTCATCACTATTTCATCCTCTATCCAAAGACAATTACAGTCAGTTATACTTGTTGCTTTCATTGGCTGGATAGGAACAGACTTTCATTTTAGATGAGGGTGTTCAGTCATCCTATCAAAAGGTCTGCTCCAAACTGGTCAATTGATGAAAACTGCATTAAGTTTGAAAGATCTGAATGTACATACAGAGGGATAGACAGCGGGAAGCGACTTTGTTTTATACTATGTAATGGAAGAATATTTGCTCTCGGCAAAGAAGAATAAGAAAAGAAAGATGCGTGTTATGAGACAGGGAACCTGTTAACGCGGTCTAGTACACATTGGTCAGATTCCTTTTTCGTCAGAATAAATTATAGCCTGTTTTTTTTCGGACGAAAACGGAATTACTTTTTGGACAGAAAAAACTTTGGTTAATTTTTATAATTTATTTATTTGTTACATTATATTATTTAATATTAGGCAGTGTCGACGGAGCTCCGCTTACGCGGAGCTCCTATTTGTGGGTGGTTTGGCCCTCCGGGCCTGCTGCAAAACTAACATAACCTAAACCTACCTACGTATTCTATGGTCATCCGCGTATCAGGTAATATGTGTTTATTCTGACGATAGCGGAATTTGCTCGAAAGTCCGTTTTCGTCCGAAAAAAAACAGGCTATAATTTATTCTGACGAAAAAGGAATCTGACGAATGTGTACTAGACCGTTAACGCTTGTGTTTTTCTTGTTCCAGGTACGTCAAAAGTATTAAGAGCGTTATCACCAAAGGGAGTCGACGTGTGTGTTAGCCATCGTTCCCAATTCCTTACCAATGTCACAATAAACTTACAACTGGAAGGTCTAGTTTTATTTATTCCTCACCATCGCCACTATTATCTACAACTTTGATATCACCATCATTAACATCATCATGATTGTCTAAATTATCATCATATTCATCATTATTATTATCATCATCATCAGCATCATTTAAACATAAAACTTCCGTGAGACACAGACATTATTAAAGAGATCACAACGGGTTACTCACGTAAATAAAGTCGCAAAACGCTCGACATGTTCCGGACTCGTCCGGAGTCTCTAATCATGAGCAGGCGCGGCCGCAGCACGACGAATACTGCCAGCATCAATATTATCAATATGACATCATAATTACCAAAACACGACCATTGAGCAATTGATCTATCATTTTGGTTGAAATCTACATCTGGGTGTTTGTTCCGCTTCAATGAAAACCTAGCCATGTTGACGAGCGGAGCGGACCATCATTATTTTATCCCTTAGATTCATAGCAGCAGTTTTTTCTGGCATTTTTGAATTATAAATGTTGTTATACCATATTAATAGAAGATAATTTTAAACGGATTTTTGCATGGTGTATAAAAAACGATAGCAAGTGTAAAAGTGAGAAAGAAAAGATGAAGATTTTATAAATCAAAAAGAAGACTTTTTTAAATGTATTTCCCTATCTTATTAAGTTATTTGATATCAAATATTAAAAATCAGAAATCAGAAATCAGAAATCAGAAAATATTTATTTGCATAGACACAGTATAGGGATGTTACAGTACATTATGTTTCATGTGTCAAGCTTGCATGCAAGCGTGCAAATATAATTATAGTAGTAAATTAAAATGTCAAAATAATAATAATAAAAAATAAAAAACAAATATAAATGTCAAATTCAAACAATACAAAACAATAGCAAAGGTTAACATAGTAGGCATTTCACAATTACATAGCTAAATACTATTAATCCTACTACTGTCGGTGCTCGAGATACGCCTTTACGCTGTAAAAGCAACGATCCAAAAGCCAGTTTGTTAGACTGCGTTTAAAGGCGTTTCCCTCTAGCAGCCTGAGTTCCTCCGGGAGATAATTATAAATGACAATGCACATATTGAAAACATTTTTTTTGTAAATCGTCTTATGACTTCGCGGGTGATATAAGAGGTTCATTAGTTTTACCCTGGTTCGCCTTTCGAGAACTTCGCTTCGTGTCTTAAAGTACGAGTGATGTGATCTGACAAAACTACATATAATAAAATAAATGTTTAAAAAAACAAAAAACCGCCTTCAAAAATGCAAAAAATAACTTCTTATAAAATGATAGGTACCTATAGGTAGGTCAGTCCAACTGTATTCGGCTTTTGGTTTAAAATATTGTGGGACGCCGACTTCAGTTGGACTGACCTACCTATAGGTACCTATCATTTTATAAGAAGTTATTTTTTGCATTTTTGAAGGCGGTTTTTTGTTTTTTTAAACATTTATTTTATTTAATACTTTTTAGTGATCCTATTTATGCTGTTATGTAGTTCCACTTTTCAATAAATGAGAAACTATAGAAAATTTCGAGCTCGCCGCAAGCAACGCCACTGGAAAGTTACAGTCATATTTCAACAAGTAAATATTCTTCGTTGTAGTCGCTCAACTATCTTAATCGACATATCTTATCGTTATCGCCACCCTTGAAATAGGTACCGTTGAGGAGTTCCGGTGGCCATCTGTGGTCTTCATCATCAGGTCCACTTCACCAAATGATACTTTCTGAATGCAAATGCTAGACTTGTTACTAAAAATACTAAAATCGCTTTATGTTTGCCTACAATATTTGAGGAGTTCTCTCAATTCCTCACTGATCCCCTCATCAGATTCCGATTTGGTGGCAATGGGACCACCTCGAAAGTATACCCTATCAAATCAAAAAAGAATTTTCAAAATCGGACCACAATTGACGGAGTAATCGGTGAACATACACAAAAAAAAAAAAAAAATACATACAGTGGAATGTATAACCTCCTCCTTTTTTTGAAGTCGGTTAAAAATTAAGTATTGCTTCTACTTAAGAGTTAAAAGCACTTGAGTATAATATAAAAGCATCTACAAGCAAAGCCGCAAATATCCGGAATATCGGAACATGTCCCGCAAACGCAAGGCAGTGTAATGTAAAATGCATTTCTTAAAAACGGATGAACTTGCAGCGCTGCCTCAAGCGCTACGCCGCCGGCTCGTAGACGTGCTACGACGCCGCTAACTTGCTACGGTTTAAGGGTGCGGCTCCAATGAGGCGGAAACGAGCGGAACGGAACTGTGCCGATATCAACCAACAGAATCTAAACTAACGTGCGCAAAGCGCGCTGGAAGTGACCGCATGCGCCTTCTGTTGGTTTATATTGGCACAGCTCGGCTCCACTCTCCTCCACCTCATTGGAGCCGCTCCCACCTGGGAGTTCGTAAACATATCTGTAAGGGTCTATTCACACGTACGTAAAACCACACCACATTGCGCAGCGACAAAAAGTGGTTACGACAAAAAATATATGGTTATCATCTCACGGCAAAATGTGTATAGAATTATTTATTTTCATAAACATTACCGCCCGACCACATCGTAGCGACGCGTTTTGTGGCTGCGATGTGATGTGGTTGTGGTACGTGTGAAACAAGCCTAACTTGGAAGGGCTATGTTTTAGGGTTCCGTTATTGGAACAAGTGAAAAAGAAATATACTTAAATGAGAGAGTCGTACTTGAGTCGTAAAGGTTGTGCCGAAACACAATTAAAAAAAAAAGATAGAAAAGCCAAAACGTTATGAGTTATGATACTTGATAATAACAAAAATGTTTAACCCCTAACCTAAAGATTACATGGTAAAAGAATAATAATTATTCTTGCGAATATACATGTTCGTCTGCCCGTCTGTTCGCGGTCTAGCTCAGTGACTCTTGGTACTGTAAAGCTGTGCATATTTTAACACAGTCATATTGGTAAATTTCGCCGAGAAAGTCAAAGAGAAAATCTTATCCCCACTCGCCTCAACTAAAGTCTTTATACCAACAAAAAAACCAAGAGAGCACCAAATAACTTTGTGTAGAAAATTAGTTCACACTTGTTGTTTTTTGATAAGCTTCGAAACTCTACACTCAGTATGTTCCGACATGCTCTTGCCTGTTTTTTTATTTAATAATGATACAGGCTATAAGAATCACTGCCAGTATTCTGTTCAAGATGGTAGAGTAACGCCGGTAGAGGGTCTTACCTCATTCCCGTGAAATAATCTCGTAATCAGAGCGGCCCGGGACAAGCGGGAGCGGGAGCGGGCTTCCCCTTTCTTTATTTCACGTTAGTCGCGTATGTGGAGTACTTACTATTTTTTCGATAAACCTTTTAACTAACGTATCGTTACGCAGAATTTTCATTTCGTCGGAATTTCTAGCCACAGGAGTTATTTTTTTCGTAGTCATAAGTCTACCCCAACCCCCAATCTTGAAAACAATTGTTTTAGCAGAAAATACCGTTCGATGAGATGATGAGTCAACGTTTATGTAACTATTAAAGATAACATTAACATTGATTGATAACATTGATTTGTGTTGAGGATTAGTTTAGGCAAAACCTAAGACTTTGATGAAGTGAAACTTCTCAAGAAGGTGGTTTAATAAATGTTTAGATTAGGCCATGGTCCTACCTTGTGGAAGGTCCGTCCAGATCGCCACCATCATCTTATCCTTTAACCTACCAACTACCAACATTATTTGCATTGTTGTACTCCAGTGTAGGGACAGACAACCGGTAATAGTACATTATTGCCTAGGCACGGAAGTAGGCAATTGCGGGGCGAGGATTGGTTTAAACGGACGAGCTTGCGAGTCCGTTTAAAAATACGAGGCCCGCAATTGCCGTTCCTGCCGAGGCATATATAGTGCTTTTCTCAAAAATCGCAAGAATAAAATTATGTTGGAGTAAAGTACTTTATTAAGGAAAGAAATACCACACAATCTATACAGACAATATTATTACCTACTCTTTACCGTCTTTTGTTTATGACAAGGAGAAACGCAAGCTTTTTTTTTAAAACTACTCAAGCTATTCGAGATACAGATAAAAAAGTTATATTCCGAACAAAATTTGGATGTAATAAGACTTGTGCCCTCATTTTATTAAGGCCGTTTTCACTTTTTAAAAAGTTAGATACTAGATGGTAATGAAATTTGTATGCAACATTGCGTGCTTGTGTAGCGAGCACGCAATGTTTTTTTTTTTTAATTTGAGATCTGTCAGTAAACTATGTACTTCGCATCCCAATATATAGATAGTAATGTCAACTTTTCCTGTCATTTTTGAGAAATAGTACATTACTACAGAGGCCGGGATAAAAGGGGTTGCCGGCCGAAGTTATATAGACGGCCGAGCGAAGTAAGGCCGAATATAGGTCTGAGGCGGGCAACCCCATATTTCCCGCCGAAGTATGTATAGTGCTTTTCTCAAACATAATTCATTAAAATAATTAAAACAAAAATTACAATGTCAAATAGGTACTAGGAGTGCATAAACATTAAAAGTAACCTACAGTGCTCAGTACGCCCGCCCGCCGGCCCGCTGGTGGCGCGCGCGGGGCTCGCCGCATCGTGCTAACCTCATAATTACCTCTGCGCTCCTGGTACTTCAAATAAACATGCAAACGCTTTGTTGGATGCACGGGCTTAGTAAATTAAAAAAAAAAACAGCTATTTAGCCTTTTCATAAACACAGCCACCATGGCCAAATTAAAATTTAAAAAATAGTACATTGTAGTCCAGGTACAGAAAGTAAGCAATAGATGGACGAGTTAGTTCGAGGGCCGACGCGTAGCGGAGGCCCTCGAAAGTACGAGTCCATCTATTGCACTTTCTACCGAGGCAATACTATGTGCTTTTCACGCCTAATGTAAGGAAATAAAACAGGTTAGAACATAATACACAGTTTAATTAAAAGTAATATTGATATTAGCATTAGGACAGTTGCTGAATGACAAGGAAATGTTTTTTCCCGGAACATTTATATTAGTATTTTGTGTCAAGAGTTCGTTTTTTTATTTATTTGCCATGCTTTGAAATTTTCATACACTTTCTGATATTTGCGACGGGATTTTATTGGCAGTAAATTCCGAATTACCGACTTTGCCGTATCCTGAATTTCAGGCGGTTTAAGATCCATATCTGTACTTGTATCACTCATTTTTGTTGAATATCGTACAAATTTCCAATCAAAAGTTCAAAAGTTTAGCGTTTGTTTCCAATTAAAAGAACAGAAGTAATTTTCATTCCCGCCTTTTTAACTTTTTTAATTTTTACCTTATTTTAAAGATGCAAAGGCGTTTTTCACGTACGCCTTAAAAACTTACATAAAAACACGTTTACAATCGCAAAAATACACTTTCACTGAGCGGATTTGACGTTTTAATTTTTTAATTAAACGTTCTAATGTCATATTTGTCAAACATTTTTTTATTTATTTCCGAACGAGTTACTAATGTCATAAATAACCGACCAATAGCAGAGTAGAAAGTAAACTGGTCTAAAAACACTCCATTTTACTTTGCAACTCAACATTGTTGGACTGTTTTTGTGTTGTACTACTAAGAGCAACTTTCTATTCTGATTTCGATCCTTCTTTGGCCATATTTCCGAGCAGTGGCGTGAAAAATTACTTCCCGGCCTAGTCCTTCAATTTCGTATGAAATTCCTTTACAGTTCTCTCGAGTTGTTCGGTCGGAAACGTGGCACTTTGAAGCCTAAAATAACTAACATAACGCCGACATTACATAGCATGTTTGAGAAAATCTACTAGCATAGAGGTATCATCTTAGTCTAACTCACATCTATCGACGCGGAATCGGCATTAGCTGATCAAAAAACTCTTTATGTTCATGCAGTAAGAGCGAAAAGGACGTCGTTCCGTTCGTATCGCCGAATCTGGCCGAGCCGAGCCGATTGACGTTTGTTTCGATTGATAGATGTGGGGAGACCTTAGGATAACAGTCTCGTGATTGTATTGTCCATACCAAAAGCACCTAAATTCGTTGAATTTTTTTAAGTTTAGTCGTGAAAATGCAAATAGACAGAGAAAGTTGCTTTCATATTTATAGTATTCATATAAGTAAAAACACATTGCTTAGCTGAACTTACAGAAGAGGAAACACAATCGCATAACGCAGTCTTTCATGTTTTGCATCCCTCCAATCGGAAGGAGTATTACCTAATCCGATCAATCCCTCTGAGAGTTGAGCCCGGGGAGGGGATTAATTGCCCATTGGTATAATGTGTGCTAATAGGGCAGAGGGTATCAAGGGTACCAAGGGTACCCATAAGTTATTGTGTAATACATGTTAGCTGTTACCGGCGGCTTCGGCCGCGTATGAGTTGTTTAGAACTATTTAATTTTCCAGAATCAAAAGTATCCAGTGTCTTTTCTCGGGGTTTTAGCACTTGTCCCACCACCGACGATGAGCGAGCGAGTACAGCCAGCAATCCACCTATTAATGTCTTTTTTAACCGAGTTCAAAGAAGAAGGTTCTCAATTCGTCGGATTCTTTTTTAAATATATTTTTTCCGACTACACAAAGACCGCTGGATGGTTTATTTTTTGTTTGTTTGTGGGGTCATAATTATAATACATTTTAGTTGGTCCCATTGTAAACCCTCCATGACGATGGGATCTTGGAGAAATCGAGGGAACTCCTCAAATATTAAAGGCACTCCTATAGCGATTTGGGTATTTTTTATAACTAGTAACTCTTGCATTTGCTCTTAAAAAGGACTATTAGGTGAAGTGGATCTTTTTTTAGGGTTCCGTAGCCAAATGGCAAAAAACGGAACCCTTATAGATTCGTCATGTCTGTCCGTCCGTCTGTCCGTCCGTATGTCACAGCCACTTTATTCCGTAACTATAAGAGCTATACTATGAAAACTTTGTAAGTAGATGTATTCGGTGAACCGCATTAAGATTTTTATACAAAAATAGAAAAAAAACAATAAATTTTTGGGGTTCCCCATACTTAGAACTGAAACTCTTTTTTTTTTTCGTCAAACCCATACGTGTGGGGCATCTATGGATAGGTCTTCAAAAATGATATTGAGGTTTCTAATATATATTTTTTCTAAACTGAATAGTTTGCGCGAGAGACGCTTCCAAAGTGGAAAAAAGTGTGTCCCCCCCCCGTAACTTCTAAAATAAGGGAATGATAAATGTAAAAATAATATATGATGTACATTACCATGCAAACTTCCACCGAAAATTGTTGAACGAGATCTAATAATTAGTTTTTTTTTAATACGTTATAAATGGTAAACCGCATTTTACCTTTCATTCAATCAACTCAAATATAATAAAGAATTAAGAAAAACATTTAAATAGTGGTACGGAACCCTACATGCGCGAGTCCGACTCGCACTTGGCCGTTTTTTTTTATACTGACACGGGGTCTGTATTTTTTGTTCTGACTAACTAGTGGAGAGTAATCTCGCTGGCAGTGTGAACACCAGCGATCAACTAGAAATATACGGGTATGTGTCTATTTACTTGACAGTAATCTCTCTTCTATCTCCATAGTAGAACTGGAATATCCCTTAATGAGATAAGTTCGCTATGTTAATCTTAAATTTACGTACGAATTTATATTTAATTGGGTTTTGTGCAATAAACACTTTACATACATACCTACATACATACAAATTTACAAAACAAAAAAATGCGCTGCCCTATAGGGGAGGTAGGGGACCATTGAGCAGACAGGCGGTTCGGGCACTACCATTATAACGTGTAAGGTAGTGCCCGAACCTCCCATCTGCCCAATGGTCCCCTACCTCCCCTACTGCACATAATAATCAAAAATGTCCAAGTATCATACATTTCCACATACACATTTACATCCTTAGGTAAACATTTTTGATGAATTCCCTATTTACCTGTGCGTTTAACCTATTTGCTGTCGCATCGCATTGCATAAATGATAATCGAGTCCAAATTAGTAATCTTATAGATAAACTGGAAAATTCATCATCATCATCATGTCAGCCGAAAGACGACCACTGCTGGACATAGGCCACCCCCAAGGCTTTCCACTCAGTCCGCTCTTGTGCTTTTCGCATCCACCGCGCTCCCACGATCCTTACAAGGTCGTCACTCCATCTTGTTGAAGGCCTACCTACAGCTCGTCTCCCGGTCCGCCGACGACACTCCAGAACCTTTTGACCCCATCGGCCATCAGTCCTGCGAGCAATGTGCCCCGCCCACTGTCACTTCAGTTTAGCTATTCTTCGGGCTATGTCGTTAACCTTAGTTCTACTGCGGATCATTTCTGATTCTATCACGCAGGGAAACCCAGAGCATAGCCCTCTCCATAGCCCTCTGAGTGACTTTGAGCTTCCTTATGAGGCCCATTGTTAACTGGAAAATTATTATTATAGAATAAACCTTAAAATATTCGATTATCTAGGAAAACCTAAAGAGCCAGACTTGGCTCACCATTTAATCTATATCAAAGATTTACGGTACCGACGTGGCCTCATTTTGATATGAAATGTTTTTGACAGAGTTTACATTTCAAAAGCAAATTTATCATACGTATATTGAATCTCATCCGGCCCCGCGCAAGCGCCCGTTTATTAAAGAAAAACACCTCCCATATGTTTCCAGCTAATATGGTGGTAAAACACCTCCTCACACTGCCGCGTAATATTACAATGCTTCATTGTAAAATCGGCCAAAAAAGTGGTCTACTACCCTACGGTTGAAGTTCATTTGCACGTCATGATACAACAAGTTCGATTTTCCAATGCAATAAAACTATGACAGCGACAAGTGTCAACCTTAGCGAAAAATAGATCTTGCAGAAACTGTTGTCGGGGGAGACATTTGCAACGTCAAAAGATGGCGGTTGCGTAATTTGTTTTATTTTTTATTTTTGTGTCTTTAGGTGTCCAAAGTTCTTTTTTGTTAGTGATTTGTACTTTGAAAGCCTTTGTGTTGCACAGTGATAGAAGACTTGGACTTATTTCGTGTATCTGGCATCTTACTTCTCGTTTCAAGTGGACTCGCAGTGGTACAGAGGTTAAAACTATCTTGGCCTCTGTCCTACATATCACCGTACAACGTTGCCCCCAATCTTTCTAGAGAAGATTGGATTGTGTTTTATTGCTATATTGATTTATACTTATAATATACTTGACACTGGCGAAATCACTTCATTGTGGAAACACTGGAAACGCCATATTCCCGCGGTAGTAGCTGTTCAAGTCGCCGCGGGGCAAAGAAAAAATTTTTTTTGTCAAAACTGGTAGAGCGCGTGATATGGCGGAGTTTATAGCGTGACAAAATGTGGATAAATCATCCGTCACTTTTTGCCACGTATATAAGCACGAGAGTGATGGTTGCTTTATCCGGGTTCGGTTCAGCTGGACTCACCTTGGTTGGCATTTCGTCTTAAATATATTGTCTGTGGCTTGGTTGTAAAACGTCTTTAGTTCATTTATTTATTTATTTATTTATTTATTATTATAATTACAATTATAGGCTTACAGTATGGACCAAGGCGCCTACAATGTTATAGATTTACACATATAGAGACATTTACAAATATTAGGTTTATAGAGAACAACAGAAGCAGTGAATTTTACATAGCAATTGTTGCCAGTTGTCAGCAAACACATCGACATCTTGGATCTGCGAAACAAACTCGTTAAGGAGCATCTGCGCGCGAATGCTAGGTGCGTTGCCGGCGCGCAGCGTGCGCGACGGCGCCACCGCGAACAACCGGCGGAGGCGGCGCCCCGCGCGCGAGTAGCGCTCCGGTACAAATAGCCGGAATTGCTCAAGGGCATCAGGGTTGCCAATTATGTTTCTCAATAAGAGACAGTAGTGCATTAGAAGATGCATCTTGCGCCGAGAGGTTAGGGTGTCGAGCCCGATATGGATAGAAGCTATATTCCTTTTTATAAAGGTATCTGGCGGACTTACGCTCCACCCGCTCTAACAGAAGTTGGTATTTGACCTCCAGCGGATCCCAGACAATAGAGCAGTATTCTAGTCCGCTGCGCACTTCATGATAACTTAATAAGCAAAAGGTACATAGCAACCAATCTGACAGAATGTCTTACAAGGAAAGGTACCCGACTGTCCGGCACCGGTTTTGTTGATTTTGATATATGTTAGAGAGTAGTTTAAAATAACAGACGTGTATTTTTTTTAGCGGCCCAAACTCAACCTGTTGGGAGAAATTGACCTCCAAAGTACTGAAAAGTGACTAAACCCTCTAACTTATATAGAAATATTTAAAAAAAAATGCATGTTTTATAGTGGTTTGATTTTAATGTTTAAGAAGATGAAAAAATAATGAGCACGTGTTTTGTTATATAAATACTAAAGAAAGTGTAGCTTCGATGATCTTTGAAGGGTATTTTTTATTAAATATGAGTTTTAGCCGATATAACAAAACACGTGCTCATTATTTTTTCACCTTAAAGTTGATTCACCCAAATATGTGTTCACTTTAGTACCTTGTCGATTTAATTTCATATTTAAACTGCCGTATATGAATTGTCACAGTAATTGAAGTGACAAGATACTAAAGGGTATACATATGTTTGAACTCTTTGATAAAAACATTGGGTTGCTTGCTACGCCACGGTGTGAGCACGGACCGTTATCAATTCACCCACGAGCGAGCGAGAAAAATTACATTCTGCAGGTGACACACTTCCATAATATGGATGGTAATGCGCCACGGTTAATCTTAAACCAGTCTTGTATACTTAGGCTTTGGATGCGAGCTTCATTTCTACAAGAATATTTTTAAGCTTGAATTTTACTGCGGCGTACAGTCGTGGACTTTAATTGTTGTCACTATGGAACCCTGCCATGATGACAGCATCAAGTGACGAGATAGAAATTGCATGGGAAATAATCGTAGATTTTATACGACAAGGTTCTATAGTGGTATATCAATTACAGTCCGACCGTACGCAACATGGATCATTGCTCTAGGCGTGGTCACTAACGTCATTTCGTGCCTACGACGCTGTAGTAAATGTATGTATCTATTTATTTATTTATTTATTCAAGGCTCACAAAACAAGTTACAATCAGAAATAAAACTAATATCTTGATAAAAAAGAATACATGAATCTAGACTATAACTCTAAACGATGTGTGCACAAAATGATTAAAGTGTATGTAAATGTTTGATGGTTAGTGGTATTAGTTAGGTATCTTATACAAAGTTAGTCAGATTTATTTTATAAGTTAGTTTTACAGAGAGGAATAATATTATATTAATTATCATTATACTCTTGTGAATTAAGTACAGAATATATTGTGAATTTGGTTTTTAAAAGAGGGCAATTTACTGTTAAAAATATCCAAAGAAGAATGCTCGGTCACGGTATCATTATACAATCGGCACATTCGGGTTATAGGGTTGTAGTAGGACGTGTTATTTTTATAAATTTGAAGTAGAAATATTTTCTACAGAGGCATAGGCACCGTTGAATTCCCGCTCTAAGTTGTATCTTTTTTGCCAAGAAAGATAAAAAGTGTACTGAATGTTTGAGATTCTGTGAGGCGATGGATGGAAGGTGCTCAACTATTCCAATATGATTTTTTACCTGTTACTTATTGTGATTTTTTATCTTTAATTGTTACTAAGATAATAAGTTTAGAGACGTATTGGTTAAAGAACTGTAATGTGTAAACGTTTTTGTCAATAAAAAAAAATAAAAAAAAGGAGAGGAACATTAGTGACATAGAAACCGAACGTTAATACGACATCAAAGACAGAATGTAGGCCCGGTAGTGCAATTCCAGTCATTTAAAAAAAAAGTTAGTTAAACCTACCCTGTCATAATTTAATAATGGCTCAATAAACTCTAAACTTTTGTGACGGCGTTGTTACCGGGTTGTTTACAAAGTCCATTGCAGAATTAAAAATATGGCTGCGTCGGTGATTTCCCCGCGGACCTTACCGCCCCCGGGTGCTCCACCGAACCTGCTAAAAATAATGCAAGGCGGTAAACACTTGAACTAAGATGGAAGTGGAATTGTCTTGACGGCTTACGCCCGTACAAAAGATCATTAAGTTTAACGCTGTCTTAAGCTGCGTGATATCTTTTTGTTATTTCGTGGACTATCTGCTAAATTATTTAACATTGAGCCCTATCCCAAAAAATACGAAAGTTCCCTAGAGTAAAAACGAGTATTGCTTAAAAAATATGTTATTAATTAAATACATTATAAAACCTTTATGTCCAACATATAAGGACGTTTTATTTGCGCGGCTCGGCTAACCACAAAGGTTTTTCTGATCGCTAAAGCTGATTCCGCGTCGATGGACGTGGAGAGACGCGAAACCACTTGCTTTCATCGGTCAATTTATAATATTACAGTGTTCTTCACTCCACTAGGCGCCTTGCCACTCGCATTTGACGTTGCACAGTTGCGGCAATGTGTGTAGGTTTTACAAATGGGGCGCGCACTCGTCAATTTAAGAGGCTAAATTGCGTAGCTCTCGAAAATTTCCATACAAATTAAGTTCCGGGTGATAACGGGGGTGAGACACGTCATCTCCCGGAATCAAGACACATTTACTGGTTAATGTACCTAATCTCTTCATGGCTGACCAAGCTCAAATTCAGCTTAGCTGTGCTCACGCCTTTTTCATTACCAGTACCACAATCCGTACAAGCTAACTATTGAAAATGTCTAAATTTGACGAACTAATTTATTGTATGGATATATTTTATTTGTAAAAGAAAACGTGATAGTCGACCTAGCTGTTTAGGGGAAAAAAACGCATTTTGTATTGATTTTTTTAAGCATCACAGTCTTCTTAAGGCATTCTTATTCATACGAATCGGTAAACAAACACCAATTACCAATAGGTATATTGTAAAAAATGTTTGACATGTCAAAAATCTACCAACGCTTCCCAAGATGAGACCACACTGGTTTGAGAGAAGAAACGCCGCAAAAAACAATTAGTCATTTTAGGGTTAATAATCTTAGGGACTTTAAATTTATAGGGAATATTCTCAGATGTCCTAGGGGTGCACTTAGAAAAAAGGAGAAAAAAAATTCGAGGGATAATCTCACAAAAATAAATTTACTTACTTATCTATAAGGTTTGAAAACGTTTGAGTTGATAAGCGACAAGGAAAACATTGACAGTTGATATAGGATAGAGAATCATAATAAATAGTTCAAATATTATTATGCTGTGTGTTTATTTTACCGATATTGCAGTTGAATATTGAGAATAGGAAATTAACGAAAAATGAAAACATGAAAGCTAAATGGAAATCACTATTTTTGCTTCTTTTTTTTTGATTTCATTTCTTTCGTCCACTTTCTTGGAAAATATAGAGTATGCCAAAAAAATATTAGTAATTATATTGTACTGCGTTCAACTCGGATAGTCTGCACTGCCAAGTAGGCAAGGGAGAAGATAGGTCTCTTATCCCCGCACTGCAATGCAATTCTCTCAAATACAATCCTTATTTCAATCACTGAAACCCAATATTTATAAATAAACAATCTCCCATGTATTATGGTTAAGTCGTTCTTCAAGAGCTGATAATCTGTTCAGCAGCCCAGCGTGGGCCCAGCCGGGTTAAATGAAACCTAATAAAACCGCGTCAAAATCGGTTTAACCGTTAGGGAGCCACAATGCCAGAGACGAACACACATATACACAGATACACACCTTAAACTTGTAATTTTAGGGATGTAAAAGACGAATAGTGACCCTGTAAAGTGGTTGTAACGGGTGCCATCTATTTGGCATAATTTTTAATGTCTGAAACGTATTAGGCATAATAAGTTTCGCATAATTTATTTACGCCGAATCTTAGACTTTCATTTGCCATAAATGTATATTATCCGAATAGTTGTTTACACGAATACTATGATAGCATAAAATTGACATGGCAGAATTTAATTATGCATACTTAATGTTGTTTAGCATATTTGCAACTTAGCAAAATTTTGATAGCCCAATTCCTGTCCGAATTTATGTCCAAAACAAACAAATGTAGCATAGTTACGTTACGTTAGGTGTAGGTTAGGTCAACTTGAAAATAATATAGGTTTAGGTTAGGTTAGAGTTGTGTCTATCTACGCGGAATAGGGTCTCCGCCAAGCGGAGCCACGTCGACTCGGCCCCAGGAAGCGTGACATAAGGTGACTCTCCTCGCTTAGGTCATTAATAGGTTATGTTAATATTAAATGATAATAATAAATAAAACAAATCATAAAACAAATCTACTTTTTTTCTAATCATGCTACTACAGGAAACCGAATTTATAAATTCGGCTTATGCGAAAACTAATTTTCTGCGAAACTTATTTGCGAAAGTAATTTTCTGCCAAATTACTATTGGGAATTCAAAAAATACGCGTAAAACCAATTCGGCAACAATTGGATATGCGTGAGAGAATTCGGCGACATCAAATTATGCGGGAAATGTTTTTGTACGAATACAATTCGGCTTAAACAAATTATGCAATATTGAAAAAATACATGCGTAAACAGGAGGAAAAGGCTGTAACCTCCGTTAAACAGTACATGCTTGGCCACAAGTTATTTCGAGTAACGGAAATAAATGTGTTAAAATTCGCTCGTAAAAGTCCCACGGGAGAATTTATCGTTAGAAACTTTGTCAAACATTCTAGTTTGAGGCAAACTTGTCGTAGGACGCCTACGGCGTAGCACGTCTACGGCGTAGTAATGTTACGAAAGTACAGTTATCGGCCATTTTGGTTCGTGTTAAGAAAGTGAAATAAAAAGTTACCATATTATATTTGGGCTTACAATGGTTATTTTCACTCGCCTATATTATCAATATCATAGTTTAATAGAATAAAACTATTTGTCCTTGGTTGAAACCCGATTTTAACCTATTTTAACCAACTTGAAATTACTTCTAATTACAATTTTGCACTAACCTCTTGTGATTATTTTATTTGTGAGAACTACATAACGCTTTTTGTTTACACTCTATGGAAATTCTATACAAAGCGACCTGTTTTCATTGCCTCGTCTATAGTTTAAAAAAGGCTGTTTGTCAACATTATATGGGGGGTTTTAATTTACTGATCACAGTCGTTGTATCTCACGAAACCGGGTTTGCCATACATGTGTGTGTAGATGCAGGTGCATATTATCCCCGAGTACAGTTATCGTCGCTCAGCGATGCCGCGGCAAACCCCCTTTCGTGAGGTAAAACAACTGGAGGCCCTGCGCCTCTATTCCCGATGGTAAAAAACATCTCGTCTTTGACCTGCAACTTGTTTTGACGTCATCCGCCATTACTGTCAAGTAAATAACATCTCTCAAAACGGTGACAATACGTTAACAGATCAAATAGATATTTTTTACTGTGTTGAATAGAGGCGCAGCTCAGATGTTTTGCGCTGCATTCAAACACAATTTATATTGTTATGCCCGACTCACCTTAGTCACGTGATCTACCAGTGACGCGATTGGTTTAAAAACGAAACAAATAGAAACGCTAGTTATCGCAAAGCATATGGGTAAGAGCCTGTTTCATCATCATGTCAGCCAAAAGACGTCCACTGCTGGACATAGGCATCCCCAAGGCTTTCCACTCAGATCGGTCTTGTGCTTTTCGCATCCACCGCGGTCCCGCGATCCTGACGAGGTCGTCACTCCATCTTGTTGGAGGCCTACCTATAGCTCGTCTTCCGGTCCGCGGACGCCACTCCAGAACCTTCTGATCCCATTGGCCATCAGTCCTGCGAGCAATGTGCCCCGCCCACTGCCACTTCAGTTTAGCTATTCTTAGGGCTATGTCGGTAACCTTAGTTCTACTGCGGATATCATCATTTCTGATTCGAGCATAGCCCTCTCCATAGCCCTCTGAGTGACTTTGAGCTTCCTTATGAGGCCCATTGTTAGTGCCCACGTCTCAGATCCGTAAGTCATCACCGGCAACACACACTGGTCAAAGACTTTTGACTTCAAACACTGCGGTAATTTGGACGTAAAGGTGCTGCGAAGCTTCCCGAACGCTACCCAGCCGAGTCGGATACGACGAGTGACCTTTTTCTCAAGAGCCTGTTTACTGTTATTTATTTGTTGATAAGTTTAGTGTTTCTTTGTACCGCTTTACTCACAAAGAACGTCGTTAACTGCCTTGTTGCTGGTAATGGGGACAAACTGACAAGAGGCTTAGTTATCTTTGACCGGCGCAACGCTGGCGGCTCAGGGTCGTTAAACAAGGATTTGTGCCGCGAAGTGCATTCAACAATATGATGAAAATACGAGTATAACTATTGAAGTCTCACTTACTAACGTAGAATTAGCTTATTTTTGTAGGGATACTATTATTTTTGAAACTAATTATAGCAAACAGTACAGACCTGTTCCTCAATCGGCACACGGCCAGCCATTCCCTCCGTCCATCATCATCATCATCAGCCCGGGGGCGTCCACTGCTGGACAAAGGCCTTCCCCAAAGAGCGCCACAAGTCACGGTCTTGAGCCGCTTGCATCCAGCGGCTCCCCGCGATCCTAACCAGGTCGTCAGACCACCGGGTCCACTAGGATCTATTGATACGATCCTTTGATGGGGTCAAGTGGACTTTTTGTACATTAAATCTATTAATGGAGCCGAGTGGAGTTTTATGTACACTTAAATCCATTTGGAGTCACTTACAGTTTTTAATACGCAGGGATCTATCAATGGATTCTGTTGCACTCTTAATTACACTTCGGTCCATCAATGGATCTCAGTACACTACTATGTACTATCGAACCAACGGAACCCTGACCCACCATAGAACCTTGTCACAGTGATTGACGTTAGGACTGTCATACGAAGCTATACGACAATCGTACGTCAATCATTGTGACAAGGTTCCATGGTGGGTCAGGGTTCCGTTGGTTCGATCGTACATGATCTATCCAACGATTTATTTTATTAAACTCTTAATACACTTGGATCCTTCAATTGATGATGATGATACTGAAATCTATTGATGGATCCCAGTATATAAAAAGTTCAATAGAATCCATTCATGGATCTTTGTAGACTTCATAGTATAATGAAATCCATTGGTGGGTCCCAGCTTTTAAAAAGTGTAAACGATTCCACATGGATTTAAGTGTACATTACACCACACTCGACTTCATTAATGGGTTTGAATGTACAAAAAGTTCAATTGACCCCATTAGCGGATTCTAGTGGACGGAGGGTTATTATTGATTAGTTTTTCACATTTGGAGACTTTACATCTCCATGAAATAAATAGCATTTAGGCTCTTTTTTTTTTTTTTTTTATCAGTGGACAATGTCACACCAATTGACCTAGTCCCAAACTGAGCTCTAGGCTTGTGCTATGGGTACTAGACAACGATATAAATACTTATATAGAGAAATATATACTTAAATACATAGAAAACATCCATGACTCAGAAACAAATATTCTTGCTCATCACACAAATATCTGCCCTTACCGGGATTTGAACCCAGGACCGCTAGCTTCGTAGGCAGGGTCACTACCAACTAGGCCAGCGCGTCGTCAACATCACCAACAACATCATCATCGTCAACGTTTACATCTTCTTTGTATATTTATCGTTAAATTACTACCGTTCATTCAAAATGCCCTGCCGAAGATTGCAACCGAGACCAAAATTAAAATATTTATTCAGTAAATTGGTGACATGGCTGTTTTACACGTTGGTAATATTTATAGAATGAATCTACTTAGTTTCGTATCCAGAACCACTAACCTAACCTAACCTCGTCGTCATATTGTTATGAATTTTATCAATAAACTTTTCACGCTACCATAGCCGTTGCCAAAAACGGCAAAAACCGCGAAGTTTATATTTTGCCGAAATATTCCGCTCGGGGGCGGGAACTTTTCCAATTTCGCCTGTAACGTACTATCGTAAATTTGGGATAACGGAATTTACCGTTTTTCTAATGTAAGGTGGTTGGCGTAGGCGCGGTTGTTTAAGAAGTGGGTTTCAGATACATGGATAGTTTTTATTTGAAGATCGTGAGTATAAAATATGAATAATATAATATTTTAAATAAAAAGCACCGGTACTTAAGGTATTGTTGTTTATTAAATCGTGAAAAATAATCAGTATCAAAACATTTTAAATGCTTAAAACATATAAATAGACGGCTACCTGCAACAACGTTCCCTAAATACTGGCAGCATTGCTACGTAACGTACGCAAGTAATGCCATCGTTTTCGTCAATGAATAGAGTCGAAACGCAACGCCTGGCTTGAAAATGAGCTACTCAGCTGAAAAGGTTTAATACGCAGAATAAAAAAAATATATATATGACAATACTATCTAGTACATTAAAATGTATATTGCATCTTAAATTCACTTTGATTTCGCTGTATCAGCCGAAGGATATCAAATGCTACACGGCCTTCCCCCGATCTACACAACGCACCACCGTCGGTGCTGACGTATGCTATTAGCATCCATCAGCTTTCTGCAACCAACCTCCATTACATATATTGTAATATATTATGACTGTGTCCTTTAAAAACTTATGCATGAGTTGGTTTAAATACATTTTTAAATTAGCCTTGTAGTTTTTACCTTATTTATGATAAGTTTATTCAAACAATTCGCAGTACAACCTCGGACGTATCCCAACCCTGTCTTCCCAGTTTCTTTGAAATAAACGTGGCATACTCATTTTTCCCATTAACCTCGGCCTCGGGCTCCCCGGACTCCCCCGGGCTCCAGGTAAATCAAACTGTTCGCTATTTACATGACAAACGTCTCGAACATTCGATAAAACTAACTTATATTAGTTTTCAACACAAATACGATCAAGTTATGTTGGACGAGAACAGTTTTTGCGATTAAAATGAGGTTTAGCTTGAGTTGAGGGCGTATCAGTAGAGCTTTCAGCCTAGTTGGCCTGCGTACGAAGATAGAGGTTCCGGTTTCAAACCCCAGATATTGAGCGTCGGTGGCCTGATGGCTGAAAGGGTCGACTCGTGATCTTAAGGTACAGAGTTCGAACCCATCACCATGGTGGTAGGCCCGTATTAATAAACTGAACTCAACTCTAATGCTCGTCTCGAGATGCGTCAAAAATGACAGTGTTCTATGGTCCGGCGTTCATTTTGACGTATCTTGTGACGGGCCTCACAGTCAAGATTAGTTTATTAATACGGCCATAAGCGAGCTGTCCGTCAAAACTCATACATATTTAACTGTCATTTCGGGGCCATTTGCAACGTCAAAACATGGCGGATATGTTATTTGTTTTATTTTTTATTTTTGTGTATTTAGTTGTTCAAAGTTCTTTTTTGTTAGTGATTTGTACTTTTAATACCTTTGTGTTGCACATTGATAGAAGACTTGGACTTATTTCGTGTATCCTGGCATCTTACTTCTCGTTTCAAGTGGACTCGCAGTGGTACTGAGGTTAATACTATCTTGGCCTCTGTCCTACATATCACCGTACAACGTTGCCACCAATCTTCCTAGAGAAGATTGGATTGTGTTTTATTGCTATATTGATTTATACTTATATATTGACACTGGCGAAATCACTTCATTGTGGAAACGCCATATTCCCGCGGTAGTAGCTGTTCAAGTCGCCGCGGGGCAAAGAAAAAAAATCCTGTCATTTCGGATGCATCTTGAGATAGGCATCTGTAACGGAAAATACCAGCCCATTATTTATCCGTTTTTAACCCATAACCCATTTTTGTTACCCTTTATCGATTGTCATCGAACTTTATTTCATAGGTTTCAGGATATCTTTAACATTAATTACGAAGATTAGGTTAGGTTATTCTGACTGTAAAAAGAAAATAACTCATGCGGCGAGAAATGCCTTTCAACAAAACGTCTCTGCGTAGTGATAGGAAGTTACGTTCGTTGAAACTTGTTTAGATAAAAAACAATGTACCCGTTATTTATACGATTCAAAGACGTTATTAACAAAACAGATACGGGAGTATTTAGGCTGCGAGTTTTAAATTTCCGTGGCTAAATAAAACTTAATAAAAATAGAATGTCTAAAAGTCAATTCACGGCTAAAGGGAGTAAAAATAATGTTATGTTTTTTTTTTGAAGGGGTAAACACAAAAGATCCCATAGGGTCCAAGTGTATCCGTAAGGACCCCACAAATAAGATAAGATATGTTAAATGTTAAAGATGTTAAAGAGTCGTGAAGTTAGGTATTTTTTGTTATATTTTTGAAAGGTCTAGATCAACCTCTCCACGACGTTTGAACAAGTTGTCCATCAATCGAACTACAGGAAAATTGTAGTCCTCATGGTTTAATCGATTAAACTATGACATTTATTTGTAATTCTTTGTAGTTTGATATTTTATTAATCTAACCACGAGGATTCAAAATTGTCAGTACGAGTACGTGGCAAAATTGGGTCTCCAGACTTTTCGCAAAACATACTTAACAAAGAAGAAGAAACGTTTCTTTAAGAAAAAGAAAGAAAAAAGAAATACATTTATTGACTACACACACAACACAAACAGAAAAAAAAGTGAAAACAGAAACAACAATAAACAAGTAGTGAGTGTGTCTTCGCGGCAGTGAATCGGACACTGGCTCAGCATAATGCTGAGGTGTTACCTGCAGCGCTGGTGGTTTAAGACTTATTAACATGTAATAGTAGTTTACGTGACGGTTGCGTAATGCCAATTACGCAGTCGCGTTCAATACTTTATCGAAACACATATTATAAGTACTCTAAGATAGGTTCAGAAGCCGTAAGGCAAATGACCAGCAATACGAGGGCTGCACTGAAAGTTTCGGGAATCTAATACTTAGAAACATATTTTTGACACATATCATACCTTTTTATAATCTCTAAAGTTTCATTATTTTAACACACTGGCCACATAGAAAAAAAAAGCGATGGTTCGGTTTCAATTGTTTTTTGAAGTCGTCGAGTCGCTGCTGAAAATGGAATTGTCCCGTGAAAATTTAAGAGCTATGATTTATTACGACTTTAAAAGTGGATTATCACAAAAACAATGTGGAGACCGGATGATTGTTGCTTTTAGTAATGAAGCACCTTCAAAGACGACAATATACCGGTGGTATGCAGAATTTCAACGTGGCCGTCTATCCCTCACGGACGACGTGCGTGAAGGTCGACCAAAATCGGCAGTCACGCAAGAAAACGTCGATGCTGTGCGTCAGCTGATAAAGGAAGACCGACATGTGTCATATCGGGAGATTCAAAAGTGTTTGGGCATTGGAATGAGTCAGATACAAATCATTTTACAGGAACAATTAGGCGTGCGAAAGTTGTTTTCCCGTTGGATCCCTCACTAATTGTCTGAGGAGCAGAAAACGACTCCTGTCAATTGGTGCCTCAGAACTTTGAATAAATTCAACGGAGGAAGCTCAACTGCAGTTTTTAGCATTGTATCCGGTGACGAGTGTTGGATATATGCATATGAGCCTGAAAATAAAAACCAATCTCGAGTATGGGTCTACGAAGATGAGCTCAAGCCGACAAAAGTTATTCGTTCTCGCAGCATGGCCAAAAAGATGGTGGCTACGTTTGTCTCCAAATCGGGTCACGTGGCTACTATTCCTCTTGAAGATCGTAGAACGGTCAATGCCGATTGGTACAGCACTATTTGTTTGCCGAGTATCTTTGCTGAACTCCGAAAAAAAAACCCTAGTCGCCGCATTATCCTTCACCACGACAATGCCAGCCCTCACACCGCTCGGAAAACAACTGAGTACCTGGATGGTAAAAAAGTCGAATTACTGGACCATCCTCCATACAGCCTCGACTTAAGCCCCAATGACTTTTTCACATTACCCAAAATTAAGGATAAGTTGCGTGGTCAGCGGTTTCAGACGCCGGAAGCAGCAGTAGAGGCTTTTAAAATGGCCATTTTGTCGACCCCTACTTCAGACTTCAATAAGTGCTTTAATGACTGGTTTGATCGCATGGAAAAGTGCATAAAATATAAAGGAGAATACTTTGAAAAACGATAAAAATACTTTTATTCGATTTAACTGCATATTTTTTTCTATTCCCGAAACTTTCAGTTTGACCCTCGTACCTGTGGTAGTAGGTGACAGCGATGACAGCTGTAACGTGATGAAATTACGTTATCGAATATTGTAAAGTGAGAGATGAGTGAGTAGAGAGTAGAGTGAGATCCAAATTTGGAACAACTTCCAAAATTAACCGCAGCCTACGGGTTTTGAATGCATAATAGAGGATTAATGATATTTATGTAGATAAAATAATATTCTAAAAGAAATATTTATTAGTGACGAACAGACAAACGACTCAACAAAATACTGGCATCTAGATAAAACACCTGTTGTCAAGAAATGGTTCTACCTCAGCGTTATGGTGGTTATGGTGGCTGGTGGTTCTACATATACCATTAGTAACATTACTCTTTCTAGCTGTAATTTGGGCACTAACTTCTAGACCATCCAGTATTTTATAAAGACCTATTTGGCCACTGGATTTGAAGCCATTATTCATGCTCATAGCTATTCCACGAAGACTAGAGAGATCGTTAAATGTATACGAGTTTCCAAACTACTTTACATTGTTATTATGTCTGCCGTATTAGATTTGTTGCAATATTACATAGTAAGTTTCCCTTAGGTAATAAATTCATGTAAGTTCTAATAATGTTTTGTTTTTGACAACATTGTCACTAGGTTTATTTTTATGGCATAGAGAAGGTAAACGAGCGCACAGGCCACCTGATGGTAAGTGGAAACTGTGACCCATAGACATTCACATTCACAAGACTCCAAGCCTAAGACTGCAAATGCGTCGCCAACCCTGAGGACTAAGATGGAATCTCTCTATGCTAGTCATTACATCGGCTGTGTTATCACCAAACCGGAACATAACAATGCGAACACTGCTGTTTGGCGGTAGGTTATGGATAAGATGGTAGCGATCCCGACGGACCCTGCACAAGGTCCTACCAACCTAGTTGAGAATATTTTAAAGAATGATGGGCAAAAATGTATGGAACCCAGTCCAATCGTCAATGTAATTATAACGTTTGTAGGTTTATTGATATCACTGATTTGCTGTAATTGTTGTAAATAGTAAAATCGGTCAAGCGTGAGTCGGATATACGGGAAATAGCATTGCAACGCATGCGGGGCACAGCTAGTGTAGTTTTAAACGTTGTGTGTGTGAATATTTGAAGGCTGATGACTCTCTTCTCCGGGGTTTTTGTAGTTTATCCCCGTATTAGAAAATGAAGCTTATGTAACTAGCTTTCACGTGGTATACATGAGATTTGTATTGGTTATATGGGCCAATTTGCCCATCATCTTTTGTTCACTTGTCCTAAATGCACAGTCAAATGAATGGGCAACTATATAACTACTCGGGCCCTAAACAAGGTGCATAACGATTAAGTAAAAGGTTTCCAAAAACTATCAAAATATCCCTTAGACAGGCATTTTTTTTATCCTGATGTTGATTAGTTAAGTAAGACTGGGTTTTTTTTCGACCAAATTATAAATATTTTCGATAACTATATCGTCCGCAGAATGCATATCGTCTAGGGCCAAACTGACGTAATTCATCAAACCCTACCAAATCGTTTAGAATTATTGCGTCGGGGGGGGGGATTTGCAACGTTAAAAGATGGCGGATGTGTAATTTGTTTAGGTTTATATTTTCGTGTATTCAGGTGTTCAAAGTTCTTTTCTGTTAGTGATTTGTCCATTTTATGCCTTTGTGTTAGTGCGCAGTGGTAAAGAGGTTAGAAATATCTTGACCTCTGTCCTACATATCACCATACAACGTTGCCTCCAATCTTCCTCGATAAAATTGGATTGTATTTTATTGCTATATTGATTTATACTTATATATATACTTGACACTGGCGAAATCACTCCATTGTGGAAACGCCATAATTATTCCCGCGGTCACTTTGACATAATATCTAGTCCCATGGTAGCTTAGATAGCCATTTTTGGGATCTATAAATGGGGGTCTAGAAGTCACGGTTTCAGATTCAAAGGGGAGCCTGTCGTTTCACATATTTTTTTGGCCATAACGTCTTCGTTTGAATTGAGAGTAATTATTTTTATATCATTGGCACTGTATACTTTTAAGAACTTCATAAATATCTGACGTAATAAAGATAACGCAGTTAGGTTAGGATTGATTTATAAAAAGCCTTGCAATAATTATAACCTCATAAACAAATCTATGGCAGACCATAAAGACCCACGACAAAGATATTTAATGTCGAAATAAATCATAAGCTATTCTTGACAGAGTTGACGACGAACCAAGGGGCGTGATCGTATCTCAGGATCGTATTAATAACCTCATCTTGACTGTGAGGCCCGTCACAAGATACGTCAAAGTAAACGCCAAACCATAGAACACTGTCATTTTTGACGTATCTTGAGACGAGCATTAGAGTTGAGATCAGTTTATTAAGTGTATTAATTAGCCGGTCTACCCCTGAATCACCAAAAGTCATTTCATAAAATGTTTTATTTCGCCGAATTTTCATTTCTTTGAGAGGCAGTTTAATTTATAGGTGGTCACGGGTCTTACCTAACCTACGTAACCCATGCCTAAGATAACCTAAAAACAATAAGGTTTCGATTGGATGCCGTGTGGGCTGTATATCTTAGAGCATTCTACATGCCTGTGACCCTGACTCGTGAGTAGGTACGTCGGCAGGTTCACGCGTCGCGCTAATTGCCGAGCTGACGTGTCGCTCTGCAGATACGTCGTAGTCGTAAATAATGCACCATATTTATTAGTGAATCCGTCTGCCGTCTGTTTGTTCATTTACTCCGCTCATTAGACGGCACAGGGTACCGGGGGACAGAGGCTGCGGGGGTTTTAACATAGTTTGTAATGAACGAAGACATACATTGTAAATTAATTCGCTATACACAAGCCACCTATTGGCGAGTATGCTCTAGGCGGGAGGAGGACATATCGTATAACTGATGAAATACCGTGAAGGGTAGTTGAACTCATACTTTTATACTTAAATGCAAAAGTAATTGCCTGAGATAAGAAAACTAAGAAAAAAAGGAAGCTTTAAAAGCCCAACCCCAACTGTTTTGGTAATGTCGTCATTGGTAGTTATTATAACATTAATATTTTTTACGCCAATCTCTTTTTTATTTTTATTTTTATGGCATAGAAAAGGCAAACGAGCACACAGGCCACCTGATGGTAAGTGGAAACTGTGACCCATAGACATTCGCATTCACAAGACTGCAAGCCTAAGACTGCAAATGCGTTGCCAACCCTGAGGACTAAGATGGAATGCCTCCATGCTAGTCATTATTATCACACAGAAAATGCGTTGCCAACCCTGAGGACTAAGATGGAATACCTCAATGCTAGTCATTACACCGGCTGTCTTATCCCCAAACCGGAACACAACAATGCGAACACTGCTGTTTGGCGGTAGGTTAATGGATAAGATGGTGGTAGCGATCCGGACGGACCCAGCACAAGGTTCTAAATACCACCCGCAAACACATTTAAAAACGAAATACCCAGTGACACCCGCACCGCTAAGACGAATTTAACGACACCATGCTTCGCTTGGAATCGGGCTATCAATCCAGCCTTTACAAGGGAACAAAGAACCATCAATTTTACGGGTTACCTTTGTATGGGCGGGATATGTTTGGCAAGATGTATCGTTTCCCAACCGTTTCATTTGCAACCCGCTTTATTTCCAACCTAATTTTTATAAAAACTAACCTAACCTATACGGTTCTACATGATGGTACTGAAATAAATCCTGAAATATTTACAGTCACAGAAAAAAATGGCAAATGAAACGGTTGGGAAACAATACATTTTGCTAAACATATATCGGCCAAAAACCCTCCTTCTTATGCTGTAATCGGTGCTAATAATTTCCGGTAAATATGGATCAACTCTACTCCGGTTTGATTCATTATACGCAGCCTCTGCTCTTCGTTGGTCTGTTAACTGCATTATTAACGGCGCTCCGTCCGTCTTGGCTCGCACCCTTTGAAGGTCCGGTGCCCGACGCCAGGCTTCATAATTTTGGAGATATACACCGAGGTGAAACGAGCACTGGGTCTCTATTCTAAGCGCTAAAACAACATTGCCTTTGACATGTTATGGTACGGTTGTTAACTCGGCCGCCGCTGCTGTGAAGTAAGTAAGAGCTATCGTGGTTTTAACCGCACGTTAAAAATACTGCATGATGTTTCAAAATGTCAAAATTTTAATTAGATTTGTGGTACAATAGTACATTGTTGTAGAGGTTAGAAAGTAAGCAATAGATGGACGAGTTAGCGACGGCCGACGCGTAGCGGAGGCCCTCGAAAGTACGAGTCCATCTATTGCAATTTCGGCCGAGGCTTAACACAGTGCTTTTCACGACTACTGCGAGGAAATAAAAAAAAATCTTATAATTAAAAGCAGACATATATGGCTGTATGGAATCTGATTCCTTTGCCTATCCGTGAAGGGATGAATATTATTAAAAAAATAAAACGACTTCTCACTGGCCAATTTAATTTCATATGCAGCACAAAGTGTGTTCTGATTGGTCGAATTAGTGATCAGCGGACCGATGTTATTGGTCAATGGAACAGACCAACAATGTTAACATAGTTGGTCTGTTTAAATTCATAGTAGGCCTGCTCATTCAATGTACAACTATCGATTGTTTTAGGGACCAAGAACAGACCATCTTTCGCCACATTTCCGAGCAGTAGTGGCGTGAAAATTATATTACAGAATTAGGACTTGAAGTAACACAATAGTAAATAGTAATGACAGTGCCACTGGGCACTCGGAGCAGTCTTAAACAAAGACAAAAATAATCAAAAATCAGGTTACAGATTCTCTGTTTCCCTCTAAATATTTATTCTCCGCAAATCCAAGAGCAAAATCATGTATGAACCATAAACAAGAGAGCTAATTCAATGCGCCGCGCACCTCGCACCTTATCACCGAGATTTACATACGAGGCTCGCAGCCCTAGGGATTTGTTATCAATTTACGAGACATACGTTAGCACTGGAGCCCGGCGAGGGCGAGGACTGACGGGAAAATTGACATTCAAAATTGGATCGATTGAATTATGGGTGGGGGGAGAAAATAACAAGTTTTGTGACGGTGTGTTTATGATTATAAGGGGTTTGAGAGGGGGATCGGTTTCAATTTAGAGGTATACTGCGATGCTAGTATGTTTTGTCGTATCTAAGCAGCTATATGAACAATACTTACTCGAATAGGAACGACGTTGGTCAAACTAATAGTACATTGTGCATCAAGGGTAGTATGAAGGGATTTACTAACGAGAGTGTTAGGGCCGGCGCTGACTGCCGGCATGGCACGGCGTGTCATGGCAAAGGATTTCGGTACTGATATAACCATTTTCAATCTTATTACCATGAGTATAGAATTCATGTTACTTTATTTTGACACAACGATGCCGAGGGAGGCCGCGGTAGGACAGAACGTGCCTAAGCATTCCACGGGATGCCGCGGCGTACGGCTGGGTCGACAGCAGGATGCCACAGCATACCGCGGAATGCCGTAGCGGCCTTCGGGATGCCACAGCATAAGGGCCGGCGCTGACTGCCGGCATGGCACGGCGTGTCATGGCAAAGGATTTCGGTACTGATATAACCATTTTTAATCTTATTACCATGAGTATAGAATTCATGTTACTTTATTTTGACACAACGATGCCGAGGGAGGCCGCGGTAGGACAGAACGTACCTAAGCATTCCACGGGATGCCGCGGAAGGCCGTAGCGGCCTTCGGGATGCCACAGCATAATTTGCCGTGTCATGCCAGCAGGATGCCACGGCATGCCGCGGAAGGCCGTGTTATCCTTCGGAATGCTGCAGCACAACTTACCGTGCCATCCTGTGCCGTGCCGGCAGTCAGCGCCGGCCCTTAGAAGCCCGACGCCGAAGGCGGAGGGCTTTTAATGACTCGAGTTAGTAATCCCCTTACTGCCTGTGATACACACAATGGTTTTCATCACATTTGCGAGGAAAAAAAACAAAGAGAAAACACTTTAACTCTGCAAAATATAAAGAAATAACTTTTGACGAACGGGAACGTAAATGGAAACGATATTTTTTTTGTGACCTCTACCACAGATTATAACTGCGTTTAGTTTCGACCTGGATTCGAGCCAGATTTAGCCAATTTGATAAAAATGTATAATTACTAAAATTAATGATAAATGTTGATATAAACCTGAAATAGGTTTAAAATTAATGAAGTTTAATGAAGCGTATAGGTTTTGTGTAATGTAAGTTAGTCTATAGCTAATTTTTAAAGATGAAATTAGAAACCGATTTAATTTTTGGCTGAAAATTAAACCTCCTCAGTCAGAAATGATGTACGAAAGAGTTGCAAATTTTAAAAAGATAGTCATTACTCCCTAGGGATGACAAACTCGCCATAATTCCCGCGGGAACAATTTAGGCCATTGTCCTTCTGTATACAGGCATGGAATAACACCATTTACGAGCAAGTGTGATGAAAAAGACTTTATCGCCCGTCTGAAATGCCAACAGGTATCGAGCTGAAACATATAATATTTATTGTTGAATTTAGTGGTGTGGTAGTGGTGGAAATATTTAATTTATAATTATTTATTTCTACAGGGATAGAATATGACTCACCGAAAAAAAAATACGTGCAGCCCGAATCGTTTAAAACGAAACAAACAAACACGCGGTCATATTTATAATATTAGTGGGGATAAAGATTGCAAATAAATAACATTAGTATTGTCTTATAAATGATACGATATATGTAAGTAGGTAGACAGAAATTTCCGCCAAAGAAAGATTGCATATCTTGGCCATGTACTACGGCATGATAGATACAACCTCTTACAGCTGATAATGATGGGAAAGGTCGCTGGCAAAAGACATGTAGGCCGCCGGAAGAAGTCATGGCTGAGGAATCTCCGGGAGTGGACTGGTGTCACGAGTGCTGCCCATCTGTTTCGCCTCGCGAGAGACAGAGAAAAGTTTTCAGAGCTGACTGCCAACCTTCGCTAGTCGGAGAGGCACATTAAGAAGAAGAAGAAGACAGAAATTTGTAGCATATTCAAAATTACAGTATTCTATGTTTCACAATCACATCGAATTTGGCGTGCAAATCAGCCATACACAACCCAATATTTTCATAAAAATTATTAAAAAATAATGACCCATATAAAAAGATAAGATAAAAGATATTTATTCAGTAAGTAGGCCGCACGGGCACTTTTACACGTCAAGAATCTACCAGCGCTTCCCAAGAGGAGACCCCTGCTAAGAAGAAGCGCCACAAGAAACTCAGCAGTCAGTCATTTTTCAAACATATTTCATATTACAATGGTACTACTTAGTCTAGCATTATATAAAGCTACAAATATTAAATTAAATATAATATCAAATAACATGCGTAGTTCAGCGGGAATACATGCCAAAATCTTACGGGAGAGATAGAAAGATAAAAAGAAAACAGGAAAAATAGAATCAACTACTTATGTGTATATGAGATCGTGCAAGATGACCACATACAAGTTTCGATATGTTTTCCTGCAACGGTGTCCCCTAGACAAGAAAAAGCAGGACAGAGCTTTTGCATTTGAACAAATTATTATTGAATATTTTTCGGGTTTCGGCCATGCATTTTTGTCTGTTAGATAGTCGTCGACCCTATAATACGCTTTAGACATTAACGACCTTTTCAAGTATTTTGTAAGTGCTGGAAAGGGTAACTTTAATACTACGTAAGGTAATTTATTATAGAAATGAATGCATTGACCAACAAATTATTTATATACTTTACGGACACGGTTTTCGATAGCGATTTTATTTTTTGTTCTATTTCTATTTAAAATAAACGACAGCCAAAAATAGCCACTATAGCCATTCAATATTTAAAAGAAATCTACGTAACAATAACCACTTTCATCACTACACACACCCGTGTCTTCCTTGTGATTTCTTAACGCTCGTATCACATAAAAATAATATAACAGAATTGATCCTGAACTAATACCAACTTGCCCCTATATTGCCTTCCTGCCCCTAAAAAAACCCCTACAATTAATAGGCTGGAATCGTGCCGAGGGTTCACCAACACCCTCGGGTATTAAGGGATACCAGCGCTATATTGGGAGGCTGTATACTGTGTAAATTATTGACTATTCTGTTGGTTAAGTTGAATTGTTTTACCACGAGAAAGGGTGCAGGTTCTATCGTAAATACAGTTCAATAGCACATAAACCATCTCTTATGCGCTCTTTAGTCAATATATTAATGTCTATAACAAACCTGAAAAACTTACCGAAAACAGGAGTGTAATGTTTTCAGGGTTCATGTATGTATGTATTTACGATTCTTTATTCCACCATAACTTCTAAACTGATTTAAATGTGTGTGGTATCGTTAGAATCCTTTCACCATCCCGGGTTACATACCTTTACAGTTAAAATTGAAATAACAACAATAGAAAAATTATAATTATTTATGTCAACATAAAAAAGGTCGTCTAATTATTACAATATAGGTATCATTTGAAAGGTATTAGAGTCGTATTAATAAACTTATCTTGACTGTGAGGCCGTCACAAGATACGTCAAAGTAAACGTCAAACCATAGAACACTGTCATTTTTGACGCATCTCGAGACGAGCGTTAGAGTTGAGATCAGTTTATTAATACGTCCCTTAATGTGACCATCTCAAATATATACAAATATAGTAGCATTAATAAACGGGTGTAATAACAATATCAAAAAATGCAGTTGTTTTTTTAAAGTTTGCTTTTCATTTATTGAAACAGTTAGTGGATCTGCTGAAATGCTGAATGTAAACGATTTTCGTGAACTAACAAAATGTATGGGATTGACGTAGGCGCTTACGTCAATACTTTGGATCATGATAGCGAATGCCAAATAAATGCATTTTGTCGAGCGCCTCAGAGCAGCAAGGGGAAATAGGTTAGTATGAAATCCCATATAAGGCAGTTTGGCCATACGAATTCGAATGTTTTCCAAAGGGCTCTATCCTAGTCCGTAACACTATATTGTGGGCCTAGTATAGTTTGTGTTTATCGTGTGACAAAATATGGATAAAGCATCCGTCACCCTCGTACTTACATACGTGTCAGAAAGTGACGAATGTTTTATCTAAATTTTGTCACGCGATAAACGCAGCCATATAAGGCCCCTTGCTTTGACATCTATTGTATAGTTTTTTAATCGGCCGCCATCAGAGTTTCCGTGGTCTAGTGGCTTAAAAGGTAGACTCGTGGTCGTAAGGTACTGAGATCAAACCCCCGCGGTCACCATGTTCCAATGAGTTTTTCTAACTTAAGTACGTTACCCAATGCTCTTGCGGTGAAGGAATTGTAGACTTTATCTACACACATATTATAAGTACTCTAAGATGGGTTCAAAAGCCGTAAGGCAAATGTCTAGAATTACCTGTGGTAGTAGGTGACAGGGGTGACAGTTGTAACGTAATGTACGTTATTGAATATTGAAAAGTAATGAGATCCAAATTTGGAACATGTTCCAAAATTTAACAGCTGTCATCGCTGTCACCTACTACCACAGGTAATGCTCAAAGCCAGGACGATGGGAGAAATTATGTGTTGACGTCTCAATAGTGCGAGCAAACACATTTGTAAACAAAATTAAAATGAACTGTTCGTATTTTTTTAATATTTTATATAATTTTGTAATATAAAATTAGCATTTAAAAAAAAAACCGTTTTAAACTCTTCCTTTGGTGATAAAATCCATTTCAGCCAGCTATAGACCGTTCTAAATATACTATAGTAATCAGGGCAAATTTAAATAATTCGTATGTTATGAATTACTACTGTACCTGTTCCAATTCTTTTCCAGATATCAAATATTTAGGATTTTAAAAGTTGAAACGCCAACGTTTTTCTTCAACACATTCTGATATTTATTGTGAATGAATTAACCGTGAGGATGTAAACGTCATCCTGACAAGTGCACTTGGATGTCGATAGCATAATCGATATTTAATTAAGCACTAGGAAACGTGCATTTTTGCTCCCGTCATCCGGGCTTTGATTATGCTGGTCATTGCCTACGGGTTTTGAACGCATAATAGAGGACTTACGACATGTGTGTAGATAAAAACATTAATTGCACAGGATCCTAAAGAGGTCCACGTGTATCTGAAAAGTCCCGACTGTAGGATTATTATTTTTTAATTGCCCCGCGACGACTTAAACAGCTACTCCCGCGGGAATATGGCGTTTCCACAATGAAGTGATTTCGCCAGTATCAAGTATATATAAGTATAAATCATAGCAATAAAACACAATCCAATCTTCTCTAGGAAGATTGGGGGCAACGTTGTACGGTGATATGTAGGACAGAGGCCAAGATAGTTTTAACCTCTGTACCACTGCGAGTCCACTTGAAACGAGAAGTAAGATGCCAGGATACACGAAATAAGTCCAAGTCTTCTATCACTGTGCAACACAAACGCATTAAAAGTACAAATCACTAACAAAAAATAACTTTGAACACCTAAATATTAAAAAATAAAAACTAAAACAAATTACACATCCGCCATCTTTTGACGTTGCAAATGGCCTCCAGGATAATAATTAAAATCAGCCATTACTGTCAAGTAATAAGAGATATCGTAAAGTTGACAATACGATATAATATCCATAGCAATACAGTTGTATCGAGTAAAATACAGCCCGAGGATGCACATGTTTTGTTTTCAGAACGCACGAACACTTTCAAAACACCGTTTCAAAGTTAGAAAGACACTAAGTTCATGTAATGAATAAGTAAAATGTAGATTACACAAATTGGAAACAAACTTATTGAGCGGGTAGCCTACCTGGCACGAATGCAGCGTGGTGCATTTGATGCAGCCGTCCATTGGATGCGAGTCCGCCGATATTGCGGATATTCAGACGTATTTGCGAATTGCAGCCGCAGGAGACATAGGAGACGCAGTAAGATACTCAATTGTAATATTTTAAATCAAAAAATTGATTGTTACAATTAGTTTCCATTAATATCGCATGATTTGTAATATTTTGAAAGCAAAAATCTAGTAACAGATTAGAAAAAAAACCGTCTATTTTTGTCAAATAAATGGCTGACTATAAGTTTTACTACACAGTCAATTTGTTTTATCAATCAGCGCCTATCGAGTAAATAAAACCGATTCAAACTTGGGGGACCACCTCCCAACTACAATATAACTAATACTATGTGACTCCTTAGTGTTGCATTGCCATCGGGTTTACATACACCTGTATCTTGCTCTCACGCACATCAACAACACCCTGCTCTTCGACCCTACCCTTGACTTGTTCTCCCAGTCGGAACCGAGGTTCCTGGCGACAGCCGCGCGGTACCTGCAGTTGACGGCCACCCCCAGCACCGTGTGCGCGTGATCTACTCAGTGCTGGTGGTGACACACGACCCTCGTCCATATTGTTAGTTTTAATTATTTTATATTTTGTTATATAACAATTCCTTTTTAATTTTACTTTTAATTTGTATTATTTTTACCTGTAAATACTGAACTGTATGTAACCTGTAACTTATATGTGTGGCATGTCAGTTAATATAAGTTGGTTAATAAACAAATAAATACAATGAAGGTATTCCAAATTTAGCCTCATCTAATGCCATTATTCAAAATGTCTATTCGAGCCAACGAAAGTAATTCCCATGCTGGCAAGTTAGACAAGCTGCATTCAGAAATCGTAAAGAACCGCAACCAAATAATAAAAATATAATTATATAAAATTAAAATTAGCTATTGTGCATCCGCCATAGAGCAAAAATATAAAGACGCAGCGTAAAAAGCGTGGAGATTAAATTGGCTTTGGGCCGGACACACAGCCCGTATCACAGACGAGCGATGGAGCGACATAAACAATAAATAACAAATAAATAAAATAAAGTTTATTTGGTTCAGCAGTAGGAGTGCACATCACATTAAGGTTCAGATCTCCTATTAAGGATTTAAATACTTGTGTCAGGAGAACCGGCTCTTATAAATACAGTGGGTTTAACAAATTTCCTATAGGTAGAACGTTTGCGTTACAATTTAAAATTTAAACTAGAAAGACATAGAGAATAGAGATACTGCTACACTAGCATCCACGCGAGTGCAAGCGGCCGCGGGGCCGCCCGGGCCGCCGCTGGCGTAACGACATAGTCGCCGAGGCAGGCATCACCGGGGGCCGTAGCATGGTTGCGTTCCTCGCGTGATAAAGTTTGCATAAGGCATCCGTCTCCTTTTGACACGTAAATAAGAACGACAGTGACGTATGCTTTATCCACATTTGACACGCGATATAGACGCTACCATGTTACTAGGCCTGGGGTCTAATATGGCTGCGTGTATCGCGTGATAAATTGTGAATAAAACATCTGTCACTTTCTAACACTTACATAAGTACGACAGATACGGATGTTTTATCTACATTTTGTCACGCGATAAAAGCAAACTTACTAGGGCCTAGGGACTCAAGTAGCCGCTGACGGAGGTGAATGGAACAGGACGGAGGAGGCCTATGTCCAGAAATGGACAACCCAATAGTTATAATTAATCGTATTAATTTATGATAATAAAGGACATAATAAGTAATCTCGTTTTAAATTATGAGTAAAATGTGAAATAATATGATTTGTATTAAATAATGTTATATGTTGAATGTAGAGAATTGGAAATAAATGGCTAGAATAAATAAAATCGTGCATACTTCTCAGATTTAACAGTAATAAATTACGCAGCATTCATCTCCCTTGGCTTACTGTTCGACAAGCGCCGCTGCAGCGCCGCGGGCGCCGCGTCCGTGCCAGCCACGTCCAACTTTTATCTGATTCCAATTTTGCACCGACATGGCTGTTTACCGCCTGTCACATAAACCGGCTCGTGTTACCTGTCTGTTAAGGTACAAAATAGTATTACGGAGGTTTAGGTGCCTAGGTTTTAAATACAAAGAAGGTTGTATAATTAAAAAAATTGAGAAAAGCGAAGGCTATCTCTTTAATTGTGATTTTTAGCTGTTGTTGATATATGAGTATATTCGAAGTTTTTAATAAAACCAAAAATATAAAAGCAGAAAATTGGTTTAGTTTTATCTTAGTCTTTATCTAACATCATTTGTCACACTCGGCTTCTTAACATTTTCAGGAGATATAGTCAGGTTTGACACACTTAAACCGTAGACGCACTTTCCCCTGACCTGGGGGTTATAAAATATTGAGTATTGAGTATTATGACGTTACCATGCAGTTCATTTTCTTGGACCGTATAGGACGTTTTATCTGAGCGTAAACTGAACTGCATAGCTATGTCATGATAACCCCGCCAACCTTACCTTGTCTACCTTTGGAAATGATATTTTTTTTAGTTTCCGTCCAATAAAAGTTAGGTACCAAATAAGTAATTTAGGTCGTGTAATTAGTTTCTATGAACTTAGACAATACCGGTGCCCGCTCTTCGCTAAGTTCTCGCATTAAACCGTCTCTATGTTTGTTTTTACGTCCGCTAGCGTCACGGGCGTACGTTATGAAATTATTTATTTGCTTGCCCCGGGACGACTTTGAAACTCGCGCGCAACCGAGATTGAAACAGTAGGAGTACATCATATTTATATTAGGAGACAATTTCGTAAAATGTGACCTAGTTCAACGACAGTAGATATACATATTCAGAGAAATAGTTTTTTAAAACATAATTAACTATTAAAAAGATAACTATAGACTCCAGACATCAAAAAAAGAAAGGGAAGAGATGTGTCCTTGAATAAATGGTCGGGTATCGTACTGTGTATCGGCTAATTCAAATTAAAATCAATGGCTTTATTATTATTGAATTTTTTTATTGCACAAAATTGTAATAGAGGACTCGGTGCTTCAAGTATTCTCTTCCAGTCAACATTGAGGTTGTTTATAGACACATCCATGGACATATACATACACACACACACATATATATATATATATATATATATATATATATATATATATATATAGACGCGCTGGCCTAGTTGGTAGTGACCCTGCCTACGAAGCTAGCGGTCCTGGGTTCAAATCCCGGTAAAGGCAGATATTTGTGTGATGAGCACGAATATTGGTTTCTGAGTCATGGATGTTTTCTATGTATAAGTATATAAGTATTTATATCATTGTCTAGTACCTATAGTACAAGCCTAGAGCTTAGTTTGGGACTAGGTCAATTGGTGTGACACTGTCCTGTGATATTTATTTATTTTTTATTTATATTACAGATATAACTCCATGGTTATCACACGCGAGGATTCTTCGGTGAAAGTGTATTGTCTCTCGTGGACTAAACGGGAGCACATGGGGCTAGCTTGCGCATCTGTCGAGTCCCTCGTGTATCGGTATGATCTTTTGAATAAAGAAAAACAAGATCAATTGCGGATGGGCCGAAATACTCGCACGCCAAGCAGACGAACCACGACGAACACTTCAGTCTTCCAACACGCCCAAAGACGATAATGCTTTGGCAGAGAGAAAAAGACCGTTTACATTTTACGTCGTGTAAAAAATATAACTGTACTTAATATTAAAACACAAATTAAAAAAAATGTTGAAATTAAATTACCCAAGCCTTCAACTGGCCTGCTGTGTCCCGCTCCGCTACATCGAAACTTTCCACTGTAGACGTGGGGGGGCTTGGAAGTTGCTCCCCTCCCCGTCGCTAAGTGTCCCGGATACGTAATAAACACAAAAATAACATTATTATGGAGTTCAGAGCGAACGAGCAAAGCGAACGGGGTTCTTTTAACGAATGAATTTAGAGGCCATTTTGTGCGGATTCTGAATATGGGCTCTAAATATTTGAGAATACTCAAGGCCGCATTCGATACTCGTTTAGCAAACAAAATAGGTATACAGCTCGACGATATTATTGGGATTTAAATTACCTGACTGAAAAGAACATGTGCTTTAAAAATTGAGGTCTCAATCTCAAAATGTAGAATATTTAGAGTTTGCAAACTATTCTTAACACTCGGTTACCTTATTGTACTATTGTGTCTATTATGTATTTTACAGGCGAGGTCATAAAATATGTGTACACTGTAGTACCTTCTCACTTTAATCGCTGTGACAATTCATGTATGGCAGTTAAATATGACATTAAATAGACAAGGTACCTTTACTACACATATTTATGAACTGGACTGTACACTGCCCGGTATCGAACGTATGTATGTATGATTGTCTGTGCCTAGATAATGTTTTATTCCGCATACCTACCCTTCATTTATTCCTCTGCATAATGGAAACTTGACCCATGATCAGACAGGAGTTTTTGTGGCAAAAACAAGTAAGTAGGGAGTTCCAGTTTATCGATAACTGTTTCAAATACTTACTTCAAAGTAACATTTCATAGTAGATAGGTGTTAAGTTCACCGGATAACATAATTAACTAAAACGCTGATCACTACCCATCGACGTTTATAAGGATAGGTAATATTTAATTTAAGTAATTCATAGGCATACTTTTTAGGGATTTTAATAATCAAATGAATTCAGCACTAAATGGCGGCAAACTGGCAGGAAAATCTTTATAGTTTATTTAATTTGAAAAAAAGAAAATCTACCCTATAAACCATCTTTACTGTTGGAATACGTTCCAACGTAAAACACAACATTGAACTTCCGGAGTTTACGCTGAGAATATACAGTAGGTGGATCGCCAAGCGAACATTAATCAAGCATAATGTTCAGGATAAATACACCCTTAATTGGATGCCTGATCAAGTAAATATCAAATACTCCCTGTGTATAATACCGTCAACGTACCGCCTCATCTCCGGAACTAGCGGATCTGTCTTTGTCAACCACACCAATTATTGTGTGAGCAAACAGTCTCTGGTTTATTAATGACGTGAGTATATTTGCAGATTAAGCAGCGGCTCAATACTACGGGTCTATCAAACTTAAGGGGGTTTATTCTAGTCGGCAGAACCATAATGCTTTTGAAATCTTATCAAATTATCAACGTTATCATAGCTCTTCTTTCTACTTCATAATTTAATTGGTATAAGTTAAGTAATTTATTTCTTTACCAATCACGGGACTATGGGAGTCCCGGTCCTTTGGAAGGCGTACATAGAGCCGAAGCCAACACGTAAATAGAGGCCCTTTAGACAAGTTTAATTTATTAAACGTATGGGATACCAAACAGCGATTTTTTTTTTATGGCATAGAGAAGGCTAACGAGCACACAGGCCACCTGATGGTAAGTGGAAACTGCGACCCATAGACATTCGCATTCACAAGACTCCAAGCCTAAGACTGCAAATGCGTTGCCAACCCTGAGGACTAAGATAGAATGCCTCTATGCTATAGTCATTACACCGGCTATCTTATCCCCAAACCGGAACACAACAATGCAATTAACTGCTGTTTGGCCTGAGTTCATACTATAGAAGTATTCTCCCACGGAAAACCACCGGTTAGGGTAAGGCTATTTAATAAGGATGGGAATATTAATAATAGGTTCTATGTATGAACTCCATATCAGTTCATTCATAATTGGTGAACTAAGCTATTATTGATGAAACTACGGCACCTGCCTGGCCAATGCTAGTTACTTTGGTTTAAATGGCAGGCGGTTTCTCACCAACTCAATGGAATGGGCCGCATATTATATAGCAGCAGGGAGGCAACAGTTCCAGAGGCGCTAAGGGGGGAGAGGTGCTCCTGGACTTTAAACGACCATAAGGTGCCCACTCACTACATGCAACACATCCGCCCTTCGAGCATATAGCTCTTGCGACTCCACTCTGACCGGCCAATAAAGGCAAACCAGAGGTCAGGGTCTGTTCCTCCTCATTGTACACCGCAGCCGGCCGGTGAAGGCAAGCGTGAGGTGAGGAACAGGACCTACCCTCGGGAGCACTCAGGTCCGTGGTGTCGCCACTCACCAACAGCTCGCCACCAGCTGCCCTGCGGCCTCAAATGTAGATTATTATTATCAATAGAGAAGTACGAGAATAAGAGTAAGGTAAGTTGGGGTATGTGCGTCTACGGGGCAAGTGCGTCAAACCAATGATATCTAATAAAAATGGTTTGTCGCACTTATCCCGTTGACGCACGTGCCCCACCTGACCTTATCCTCTTTACTTGGCAGTAATGGGAGCCATCTTGTTGGAGGCCTACCAACAGCTCGTCTTTCGGTCCACGGACGCCACTCCAGAACCTTCTGACCCCATCGGCCATCAGTCCTGCGAGCAATGTGCCCCGCCTACTGCCACTTCAGTTTAGCTATTCTTTGGGCTATCGGCCATCTGTGCCATCTGTGAGCAATGTGCCCCGCCCACGATGGAGTGACGACCTCGTCAGGATCGCGGGACCGTGGTGGATGCGAAGACAAGACCGGTCTGAGTGGAAAGCCTTGGGGGAGGTCTATGTCCAGCAGTGGACGTCTTTCGGCTGACATGACGATGATGATGAATGGGAGCCAAGTTAAAAAAGTCAAAGTCAAAGTTCAAAGTCAAAGTTCTTTATTCTTCAATTTAGGCATAATATAATGCACCTATGAATGTCAAAAAGCATTACCACCGGTTCGAAAAATAAAACCTTTGCCCCGAGAAGAACCGGCAAGAAACTCGGCAAGGTATATTTTTTTCAAGACAAAGGTTTACATCATTACATTATAATTATAAATAGTTTACAATATCACGGTATTTTTGTACAGTAGGTACCTTTTTTAAGCGTAAAAGCAATACGATAACATCAAAATCGACATGATTTAAAGAGTAGGAGTTTCAAGTTCGGATAAAGTCGGGTAGGCTCGCATGAGAGAACAAACCCGAAGGTTGTTTTAAAAACTATCGCAACTGTACACGTTTTAAAAAAAGATAAGCTTATCAGGATACTGTTAAGCAAAAACGTATCCCGTATCCCACAATTATTAAGCAATGAAATGTCAGCCCAAAGTGGTGATACTGAGGGTTGCCTTTCTATTGCAGATTAGTTCTGGATTGACAATCATGGCGTTACTGCATTCCTTATAGTTGAAAGTTATTGTTTTCGTTTTCTTTGTTATATTAAATAACAGGACAGGGCTATAATTTATCTTGTCTAGGGGACACCGTTGATGTGAAACTTTTATTTGGTCGTCTTGCACCGTCGTATATACACAACAGGTGTGCGTTTAAGATTTTTGGCATGTTTTCCTGCTGAACTACACATGTTATTTGATATTATAATTATTTAATTGAATATTTGTAGCTTTATATAACGCTAGACTAAGTATTACCATTGTAATATGAAATATGTTTAAAAAATGACTGACTGCTGAGTTTCTTGCGGCGTTTCTTCTCAGCAGTGGTCTCCTCTTGGGAAGCGCTGGTAAATTCTTGACGTGTAAAAGTGCCCTACTCTACTTACTGAATTAATGACTTTTATCTTTATCTGACAGATAGTGTTATCAGATATTAAAAATTCAACTCTTTAATACATTCATACTATACAAACCTACTTAATATTTTAAATATGACTCACTAAAGAAAGACTTTGTTAAGCAAAGTGTCCAAAAGAACGTTTAATTAAAGTTTAATTAAAACTTAAAACTTGGACGAACATTGTTCCGTTAATTTTTATATTGCAAACTAGGTTGGAGCAGAAAGTAAGGTAAAGTTGGCAGGATACATAAGCTAGAATTGCAGAGTTAAAAATGTGTCTATATTCTCCCAGTCAGAACCGAGGTTCCTGGCGACAGCCGCGCGGTACCTGGAGTCGACGGCCACCCCCACCGTGTGCGAGTGATCTACCCAGTGCTGGTGGTGACACAAGGCCTTTTGGCCATATTGTTAGTTTTAATTATTTTATATTTTGTTATTTTATATAACAATTCCTTTTTATTTCACTTTTAATTTGTATTATTTTTACCTGTATATACTGTACTGTATGTAACTTATATGTATGGCATGTCTGTTAATATAAGTTGGTTAATAAATAAATAAATAAATAAATAAATAATTTCGTATCGGTATACGGTAGACTAAACCGATATGCACATACAATTGAACAGCGTCAAAAATTAGCCGTTCCGAGTCGACAACTTACAGGCGGAAAATGCGGATTATCGAGTACTTTTAATATAAAAATGAATAAATTGTTATAATTATAATGACGTTGCAAAGTAAACATGACAATGTCATTAATGTGGCGTTGGTGTCACGTCGTCACGCGTCACTGGTGTCACAGGTTCGGATTCTCCATTGTGACCTCGAAGGTCTAATTTCACACATCATAGTTATTTAGGTAAATAATTTAAGAGAAATATCTACTGGTGAAATATCGCAGTGAATTTAATATGAGCTTACGTATTACCGAGCGAAGCCGGGTTTTCATCTAGTAAAAAATAAAGCCGTAAAGGATGATTTTTTTAAGGTAGACTGGAAGCATATGATAAAAATTAAATTAAATTGCCTCCGACCCTTTAGGAGTTTCCGATACCTATTGCCGTTCGGGGGCTAGGGTTGTGTCGATGCGCGTCGTTAGATAATTCATCAAGTTAACCAAACGCGGTGACGACGCGGCCCTGGCTCATGGTGCGTTCCTATATACAAAAGCGTGGATAGAGTTCTAGTCTCTATAACATTTGCTTCGTACAAACGTCTCAAATTTTACGAGGTTTGTGAAAATAAAAATGTCCCTATAAACGTTAACGTTTTCCCCTTAAACCTAGCCTGATTTTTACGACTTTTGAATATTTTATCATGGAAAACTGTCTGTAAGTTTTCCTTTTCAAGAAACTACTTTAAAAAAACAAAAACAGAAACGTACAGACCTAGTTCTTTATAATATCTACAACATAATTAAAAATGGTGCAAATCGGACTCGATTTAGGGCGTCAGAAACGTTATCGCCCGGAGCTAACTTTGCAAGGATTTTTTTTGACAGCTACGCAATTTGAGCGGCACTCCACTCCTCTTAAGACTGCGCCGAGCGTCCAGTGGCGCCCGCATTTATATTATTGTGTTTACTAATAAAGTAAAGTATTGTCTTGAAATAGAAGCATGTATTATTGTCGTAAAAATGAATACACAATGTATAGTACATAAGACAAAGTTTAATAACCTTTAACCTTCGTGTAGACAACTTAACGGGAAAAGGTGGCCACTTTTTTCCGTTAAGTTACTCACTGCCGACGCGCTGGCCTAGTTGGTAGTGACCCTGCCTACGAAGCTAGCGGTCCTGGGTTCAAATCCCGGTAAGTGCAGATGTTTGTGTGATGAGCGCGAATATTTGTTGCTGAGTCATGGATGTTTTCTATGTATTTAAGTATATATTTCTCTATATAAGTATTTATATCGTTGTCTAGTACCCATAGTACAAGCCTAGAGCTTAGTTTGGGACTAGGTCAATTGGTGTGACATTGTACCCTGATATTTATTTATTATTTATTTATTTACTCATAGTCCAATAGTTATTAAGTTAAGTTATATACCCTATAAATTGTGTATTCATTTGTACAATAAAAATACATCCTTCGATTTCAAGACAATACTTTAGTTTATTAGTAAACACAATAATGGTCATGAGGGCGCCACTGGACGCTCGGCGTAGTCGGAGACTTCACAACTCTATGCGCGGTTTTGAATATGGAACGCACCGTAAACCGACTTCGCGTGACTTGTTGAGTTTGCTTGTGGTGTCTCGTGGCACGTCCGATTGAGGCACGCACACATGCAAGCCGCGCGATATAGCTCTGTTTAAAGACCAGTGTTTTTTTTGTTTTAATTGCGTACCTATTTTGTCAATTGGATTTTATCAATTGATCTGGAGCTTTGTATTGAATAATATTTTTAACGCAAATACTAGTTTCATACATAACGTGTATATCTATGTATCCAAGCAACAGTGTTCACATTATGCTACGGTGTGGCTGTAAGACAACCGGTGAAATTACAAGCATAGAGGCATTCCATCTTATTCCTCAGTTAGCAACGTATTTGCAGTCTACAGTTCTTACATGCCACTTATCTTCGTGCCATAAAAATAACTAAAGACAGCATTCCTCAACTTTTACGTGTATGTACAATGCCAAAAGTGTGGTCTACCACCCTACGGTTGAAGTTGATTTGCACGTCATGATACAACAAGTTTGATTTTCCCTTACAATAATATTATGACGGTGACTCGAGTGTCAACCTTAACGATGATTAGATCTCACAATTTTTTTTTGTTAAAACTGGTAAACGACTTTCTTGGCCAACCGTGCGTGAAACTTACGTGAATATAAGACAATACTCTTGTACAGTACTCCCAATAGCTTTCGACTGGGTCTTGGGGCTTGTGCAGGGTCCGTCCGGATCGCTACCACTATCTCATCCATTAACCTACCGCCAAACAGCAGTGTTCGTATTGTTGTGTTCCGGTTTGGGGATAAGACAGCCGGTGTAATGACTATCATAGAGGCATTCCATCTTAGTCCTCAGGGTTGGCAACACATTTGCAGTCTTACGCTTGCAGTCTTGTGAATGCGAATGTCTATGAGTCACAGTTTCCACTTATCATCAGGTGGCCTGTGTGTTCGTTTGCCTTCTATATACCAATTAAAAAAAAACTGTATATTTGTCACTCGTCTTTTATAGAAAAACGAAAATTGCCTACCGCCAACCCATGTTGGCCCCCTGATTCGAAAACGAAACAAATCCAAAATATTTCTAGGCTTGTATATCGATGGTTGATCGTTTTCAAATCAGAAAGCATATACATAAAATATCAAAGGTGTTGTTGGTGTATAGGGGTGTGTTTACCATGACCCCGTCTTTTGTTTACGCAACGACAGTTTAAGCAGCGGTGTGGAGGGCATGCGTTAAAAACGGTACGGTTACGATGCGTCACTGCGATTCCGTACCGTCTCCGTTTTTTAAGCAGCGGTGGGGCCGCACCTTAACTAGTTCTGGGCATATATGGGTTAAGTAACTGTATTGTGACGAACAGTTATTACCGACTAAATCAGTATGAGAATTAAGACTTCATACTAGTACTCTTCTGCTATACTTAAAGACAAGTTAAATACAACTAACTCGTTCCTTGTGTATGAAAGATTATCACTGAAGAACGACTTAATCGTCTCATTAACTCACTCTCAACGCGACCGTTGTACCTCTGCTGCCTTTTCTATTCGGCATTACCTACTTCTGGACCTCTCACCCCCACTTAATCCTTAAAAAACATTTGACATTTATTTTCGCATAAATCCAACACAAACAAGCTCTGGACCTTTTTCCTTCGAATTAAAAAGTAATTCGTCCGTCTTTTTGTGAATTTGTAAGAAAAATGGAGAAGGATTGTCCTTTACTTTATTTCAACGCTTTGTTGTTGAAAATAAAATAACAAAGTGGAATCACTTTTCATCGTAAGCCTTTGGATTGTTAAATAGACCGAGAAAACTAGGTTTTCTTTAAGATTCCATCTGTTTTAATTCCAAAAGAGCCTTTGTAATTTGATACCTTTTTAAACTCGACATTTTGCTATAAGATGTGAGGTCGGATTTACCGTGAACGATATGTAGAAGATGTGTCTTTTTGGTTCAGAGCCGTCAGACTTTTAAGTGTGTTTGAGTGTGTTTTGTTAAAACGAAATGAAAAAAATCATTATAAAAGTGAATTAAAAACAATCATCAATTCATCAATCAAGCATGATTTAAGCAGTTATTATTATTGTCAGTTTGTTCATCTATTTTCTTGTAGCTTCAAGTCACGCCATTTTTTATAACGTATATCTTGTTATATGTAATTAAACAACATCATCATCATATCAGCTGAAAGACGTCCACTGCTGGACATAGGCCTTCCCCAAGGATCTCCACGACGGCCGGTGTTGTGCTACTCATGTCCATCGGCTGCCCGCGGCCTTCACCAGATCGTCGGTCCACCTTGTGGAAGGCCTTGCAGCACATCCTGTCCACGGCCAGAACTTTTCCATCCTCACCATCTATATCACTAAACAACATATAATTATCATCGATTCATTCTACACGTAATAAGATACACTAATCAATCGTTGTTATAACATTACATACGCTATACAACGTCAACTGAGCTCTACCGATCGGTGTCTAATTTGATTAATTAATTATATTATAATTATCCGGCGGCAATGAAGCGTTAGTGTGCGTTAATTACGGGCATTACGTCAAACCCTGTTTACATAATAACAATTATAATTATAATTATGTACAGTCTAACAAAGAGAATTCGGGTCACATATGGAACTAGGATGCAGTAAGTCAAATCCTATAAAGTTTGTTAGGATTTATTTGATTTACTTTATTATGACATAGTTTGATAGTGGCCCAGACATTCATTAGTTTGATTGTAATAGTCTATTTTTACTAATATTTAAATAAACGATGCCATGGTTATGCAAATAAATGAATATGAATATGAATATGAACGCTTATAAGGATACGTTAAGTACAGCCAAGATTTAAGTTGTCACCTATCGAGTCAATCATGGGGCACATTAACATTTAGACATTTTTCCACTTTGGTAGCGTCTCTCGCGCAAACTATTCAGTTTAGAAAAAATATATATTAGAAACCTCAATATCATTTTCGAAGACCTATCCATAGATCCCACACGTATGGGTTTGATGAAAAAATAATAACTGAGTTTCAGTTCTAAGTTAATGGGGAACCCCAAAAATTTATTGTTTTTTTTCTATTTTTGTATGAAAATCTTAATGCGGTTCACCGAATACATCTACTTACAAAGTTTTCATAGTATAGCTCTTATAGTTACGGAATAAAGTGGCTGTGACATACGGACGGACAGACGGACGGACAGACATGACGAATCTATAAGGGTTCCGTTTTTTGCCATTTGGCTACGGAACCCTAAAAAGGGTAATTTACCTAGGTGTAAAAACTAACCCTAGAGTTTATAGTCTTTCATGTAGTAAAATGTTGAATGAGAGGTTATTAGCAAGTCCCGTTGCCTACGACTCCGACACGAGGGCGACACGACCGCCGCGTCGGAATTACGTTCTGTATTATTTACTAAGCCACTCTAACTTGCGTCCTGTGACGCAGTCTGCAAGGCACGAGCGTCTACCAAGTCAGTGATTTATGGCATAACGTATGGACGTATATCAATCACTTCACTGATTTTTTGTTTCATAGAAAACAATTTTTTGCTGAACCCATGTTGATTTCAGTTTATGTTGTGATGGTTACAAGTCTAACATGCGGGTGGTAGGACCTTGTGCAGGGTCCGTCCGGATGGCTACCAGAATCTCATCCATTAACCTACCGCCAAACAGCAGTGTTCGCATTGTGATCCGGTTTGGGGATAAGACAGCCGGTGCAATGACTAGCATAGAGGCTTTCATCTTAGTCCTCAGAGTTGGCAACGCATTTGCAGTCTTAGGCTTGCAGCCGGCCTGCAGCTCTAATCGTTTGTTAAGTGTGGTAAAATCTAATACCTTTAAACGCGGAATTCTTCTTTATACATACCTATATACAATCTAAATCTCGGAAACGGCTCCAACGATTTTCATGAAAATTTGTGTGCAGGGGTTTCGGAGGCGATAAATCTAACTATGTTTCATTTTTAGACAACTTTCCTAAAAAAAACAAGTAAAGCTCGGTCATCCTGGTACTTGGCACTTAAATGTCAAGCGTTATCCGGGGGCATAGAACACTACTCGATAAAACAATAGAGCTATCATAACGTTGACGATAACAAGTCAATAACAATGTCGTTTTATGAAGTAGAATAAATCCGCATAGGTATGGTTAATATAAAAGCCAACTATTTGATCGTCCTGATATAAAGAACCCGAACTACACATTCGCCATCGCTTATAACTCGCTTAGCTCAAATAAATCTAAAATAAACAAGGCGCGTGGCCCTAACGGCAGTTGGCGGAATTTTGACAGATCCTCCATAATGCAGCCAACACCTCGCCCACCGCGCGGTCTCCGCGGACTGACCTAGGCCACACCGCCCCTGGAGCCGTTGGCCTTCACACTTCTATACAGGGTTTTATATGGGTCTCAGTTACCCGGTGGAGAAATACATCAATATTTATAAAAGGAAATCTTCACATAAGTAAATTGATCTAGTCCCAAACTTCAGTATTGATCTATGGATCAATACAACGATACTACTTATATGTACATAAAACACCCAAAACTTGGGGACGACTCTCTCTCGTCACACAAATATTTGCTCCTGAAAATCGAACCAAGGACCGCTAGCTTCGTAGGCGCGGTCTAATTTCGACAGACCTTCCATAATGCAGCCAACACCTCGCCCGCCAAACGGTCTCACTGACCTAGGCCACGGTGCCCCACGACCCTGCCGCCCTCACACTTCTGCTGTAATGGCCTTTATGTGGGCGTATGACAGCCTATATTATGAGTAGCATCAATAAACAAGTTACAACAAGAATAGTTATCACATCACGGTTGTCAACGCGATTGCTATATCGAGTCGTCAATACGTTAACGTGCACATACAAAGCTTGGCTGGCTATTATTGGCTATAAAGCTGGCTGGCGGGATGGTTATTTAGCAATTCAAACTTATTTTCAACGCTTTTTTTAGATAACTAGTAATAAATTAAACCAATGTTTTAACATTCGAAAATGCACGTATCATTCCCCCTTAAATTTTAGAACTCCTTAAAAAAAATTTTACTCCATTAAAATACTGTTACTCCATAAAAATACTGTTACTCCATTAAAATACTGTTACTCCATAGAAATACCGTTCATAAAAATACCGTTACTTCATAAAAATACTGTTGCTCTATACCATCCACGCTGATTTTCATGAAACCTTTTTCAAAAGGTTCTCTATTGGATGGCATAAAATTATTTGTAATAATAGTGTTACGCATAATTACTTTTAGCCGAAATAATGATGTGCATAATCATCTTTACGCATATATTATTACGCATAACATTAAAAAGCATAAATACAGTAAGCATAATTGTCATCAAGACTAACGTCAAATAGCATAATTGCAAAAAGTCATAATAATGAATTGGCATATTACAAAATGCATAAAAGTATTGTCCTAAAAAAATATGTAGGAACTAAAACGAGGTCGACGGACGTCCGCTTCGCGGACCTCCTATTCTGCGTTGCTTGAGCGCTTCGCGCCTGGATATCATACTAACATAACCTAACCTAATGTACCTAACGTGACCTAATTTATAAAATCATTCCAAATGAAATACAAATGCATAGTAACAAAAAAACTGCGTTTTATTCATTTAGAAAACTAATATTATGGTTAAAGATATGACAAATAATTATTAGCCCAAATAATAATATGCATAATGTGTATTAGTCAAATACAAATTAGTCCAACTAAAATTATTCTAATAGCGTAATATGCTAAAAAAGGAGTATGCTAAAGTATTTTTATGCGTCAGTACTATTATGCCAATACAAATTATGCGAAAACAATTATGCGAAACAATATTAGTCTAAAACACATTATGCGATCCAAGGGGATCCCTTTTCAAAATCCCGTCTGTATTTAAGTATAACTTGTAAAATACCCATTGAAAAACTAATTAAGCGAGTCCCGAGTCTGTGTTCCACTTGACAAACCTTTTATTTCGGCCTAGGATTAAAAATAAATAGAAACACTTCATGCTGCAATGCTCAAGTGATCCCCACGATAAATAAACCTATACCTTTCCACAGCCGGCGGCCGCTATTTAAATGCTTATAATTCGATATAATTATTCCCGCGAGTATGGAGGCACTTCTGCCTGAGAGCTAGGGGCGCGTCCACAGAGAGTCGGAACCCCTCCCTGATAATAACCAAGTTTTGATAACTAGTTATATATGCGGAAATAAATATCTTGTAACCAGATCGTTAAATGGGGTTTTAAAATTCCTCATAATTAAACGTTTTGTACGAGGATAATATTTCTTCGTAGCCAACCGGGGCGGTTGTAACGCACTCACAATCACGATCATTTTCATTTAGAAAATCAAAGGCATGTCTGCATACAAAATAAAAATAATGGTTTCACTTTGGAGCCGATTGTTTTTGCATGTGCGTTATAAAAAATAGTTCATTATTTAATTATAAATAGCAGTACCGAATAATATTACGCTCTTTACTTTTATTTTTAATAATTCGTTCTACAATGAACGTAAAATTGGCTGCGAACAGAGTTCTATTTTGTTTCCTGTATAAAAAACAGTATGTATACTATCCTTTTCTCTACCCATCGCTGTTTGTATCGGGAATGGTTGGGCTCGAGACACTTAATTTTAGGCGTAAGCTACATCTCGCAGTACATTACTGTCTTCTGTTGAGAGGGCAAATTGATAACCCAGTTGCGCTGGAAGGTGTTCGCTTATTTGTTCCCGCGAACTACGCGCGCGCCGGGCGCCGGCGCCGGCCGCTGTTCGCGGCGCGGGAGGCGGGCACGCGGCGCGCGCGCGCCTGCGCTTCTAAATGCGTTGGTACAGGGGCAGGATGCCGACGTGTTTTCCGATAGCTGGAGCTCATTACTGCGTAAAATAATTGGCTTTTGTGATTTATTTAGTTAGATAATTTAGTACGTACTTATTTCATTTAGCATTGTAAGCGATTTGGTGTCCTACTGTTATGTCTACATTGTATTTTCATGAATAAATAAATAAATTAATTAATTATAACGGTATGTGTGAACAGCGAAAAAAAATATCATCCATTATTATATTGGTGATTTATGAGGATAAAACCCATTGCACCCATTTGATAGCCGGTTATCAAACTCGGGCGTGTAATGTTTAGTATAAAAACAAATGGTCCAATTTTCATTTCACATAACACGAATTGCTTAAATTCGATTTTTATAATAAACCAACGATATAATAATAATGATGCATAAAACGAAATGCCTAATTTCAAAAACTATAATGATCATAAATTAAAAAATAATTCTAACGGCTTTCATTATTATTAATGTGGTCACAGTTCTAACCTAACCTAACCTAGTTAGAAGAAATTGACTAAAAATGCCTAATAACAAGAAAATGACAGTTATACTAAATGAGTGTTATGTTATTCGATCGTATGCCAGATGAAATTATACAATTGGTTTTTATGCTAAACGTTCATTATGATTTCCGTAGTTAGTTCAATGAAATTATACAAAATATTTTTAGACTGATCGAAGCGCACCCATTGCATGAAACTCGATTATTTACAAGTTACAGTTGTCCGGAAACCCACCGAAATTTTAACCTGGAGCAGATAGAGAGCCTCTTCTTCAGACCACATTGATTCTAGTGGTGGCAGGAGTGTGTGCAGAGCTTCAACCCAATTCTTGTAAGAACAAACACTCCTGTTTTTTATAATCATTTGCCCTTCATCCAACCTAGGTTTTTTTATGGCAATGGAAACTGGGATCTAAGAATCAAAGTCATTTAATAATCTCAAACCTGCAAGCCTAAGACTCCAAATGCGTTGCCAACCCTGAGGACTAAGATGGAATACCTCTATGCTAGTAATTTCACCGGTTTTCTTATCCCCACACCAGAGCACAGCAATACGAACACTGCTGTTAGGTCCGCTAACCTCGTTGTCAACCAGATCACGGCGGGGCGGGCCTGATGGACGCGGCCCTACGCGCGCGTAACATATCACGCGTACGCCCACGCTGATTGCCTGCGCCGAGGTATATCCACCTACAGCGTTACATATTTGTACTACTAGGAAAATACTTGGTGAGCTCCACGTTGAACAATTAACCAAGCCTGTATTCTAGGCGGTAAAATCCAAATCGTATTTGACCGGTATTGTTTTAACTTGGCCGCTATTTGTCAAGTTAATAAGAGTCATGAAAACGTTTCCAATGCGCTAACAGATCAAAAGAGATATGGTTTTTACCGTGTTGAATAGAGGCAATGGGCTGGAATTCTGGATGGCAAAAACTATAATATCGTCTTTGACCTGTTATCGCGTTATCAGTGTTTTGCCAAAGACGATATTGTTTTTAAAGCCTAGAATAGGGGCGCTGTCTCTGTATTGCATTAACGGCACGTAAATAAGAGCTGTCAAAAATTGACAATGCGACAACATGTCAAAAATGTTAATGTGGTTTATACCGCCTATAGAATAGACGACCAGAGTGGCCTGACTGAAACCAGCCTACCTAACAGTAGCTACAGTTAAGTTCTCAAATCAATGCATGAATAAGATTGATGATGTAGCTTCTTCAAGATCTGCTTTATGCCTCTGTACATGCACGGGGACAAATGAAAACATTGAAAATTTCACATTGTTATGATCATTTCCAATTTATAAATCCATATAACAAGAGATTGATAGTAAAGTACAACAAAAGACACTATCTCGATTGTGGGAACAATTCTTGAAAACAATTACAAACAAAAAAAAAATACATTTCAATAAAAGCAAATGAACTCTCTGTCTTCACTGCGCTGTGTGCCGCTCCCACTCAAAATCTTAATGTTACATTAATTAAGTGTTTGCTCGAATCAAGCTTCTCCCTCCCGCTAATATTTCTGTCTCTTTCCCGCCACATCAATCATGATTTTAACTCACAGGCTCGTTGCAGGAAGTACCCGGCTTGATATGGTGCGAGCGCTTGATTTAATTTCAGATGCTTTATGCACAAGATACCTACCACAATAAAGATAAACATAAAGAGACATTTATTCACAACAATACAAAACCACATTACATAGATATAAAAACGGTTCCAACTCAGCATTCGCAAGCCGTAAAGCCAGCGCTGGTCTCCCGTTGGAACCGCCAGGTGAAGACGGAAAGTGAAACACTTAACACAAAACAACGCTAAAAGAAAAACATCAACAAGGAAAAGTTAGTAAGTCTCTCAGATTTGGTTTAAATTCAATAAATAACTGTCATTACTATGGTTTCCGTCGGAAAACATCCACTACTATAGTGTTTTCAATCCACGACACCACTAGGTATGGTCACGAGCGTTAATTAGGGACGCATTTAAAAAAAAATGCTTAAAATCGTTAATATAAATAAGAACCAAGAACCAAGAACCAAGGGCTCAATTTAAGAGCAGGAAAAATGTAAATATACTCACTTCAGAATAATAGGTACGAGAAGTTACAATACTTATTTCAGCTAAAAAATGTTAAAGTTTTTAGGTTTTGAGGATTAGTCGGTCATCTCTCGGAGGATATTTGACATGACGTTAACGTATAAAAATATTTCTATGTACTTGAAATGCAAAATGAATTTAAAAGGTTTCTCGAACTTGAGTAGGACTTGAGCAGGTAACATACTTTTGTTGTAGCTTTTTGCTATTAAACCCATTTTATTTAACTATAGATATTCAACTCTTTGCAAATACAGTCAAATAATCAAATTTGTCACCCACCTTGGCTCCAAAGTCAATCTGACATTCTACAACAATAAGGTTGAGATTCCTATTAATTACAAATGACTTGGTATCTCTAATGATAATGACATCTTCAAGCAGATAATAAGACAATAATTACAAAACTAAAATTAGAAGTGTGACGGATACTGAAAACATTTTGCTAAATAAAGCTAACAATAAGTCAAATTCGTTGGATTTACTCCGACAGTAAAACTAAATGAAAGCAAGCTTTAAAACCAGACTGCATTTTTCACACCGCTTTCTGCTGTTGCCTCCATTTGATTTTGACGAAGGCTGTGGCGCATTATATTATGTCATTGTCCAATAAGATTATTTGGAACAGACAGTTGCCTAGTTATACTTTATTTGGAATCGCAAACGTTGCATGATCTCGTAATCATCATCATCATCATGTCAGCCGAAAGACGTCCACTGCTGGACATAGGCCTCCCCCAAGGCTTTCCACTCAGACAGGTCTTGTGCTTTTCGCATCCACCGCGGTCCCGCGATCCTGACGAGGTCGTCACTCCATCTTGTTGGAGGCCTACCTACAGCTCGGATTCCGGTCCGCGGACGCCACTCCAGAACCTTCTGACCCCATCGGCCATCAGTCCTGCGAGCAATGTGCCCCGCCCACTGCCACTTCAGTTTAGCTATTCTTCGGGCTATGTCGATAACCTTAGTTCTACTGCGGATATCATCATTTCTGATTTATCACTCGTAATCAGAAAAATATAAATTCAACAAACACCAGTAAACAAAATACTCAAATTGACAAACACACAAAGCCGTAAACATTGTATAACAGTTGATGCAGTGCCGCGTCAGCCTTCGTTAGCAGTAACGAGCCGCCGCGCTGCCCGCAAACACCCGTAATTGGCCGATCGCTGTTTCGCAGGTCCGTCAGGCTAGATTTCATTCAAAATGAGGAAGCTAACGTACAACCCATTCAAATGCATATAGGTGTATCATTCGCAATCCCTAAAGATGTTTGTCCCAACACATCATTTGTCTGCATTATCATTTGTCTCAAATTGTTTTTCAGCTAATAGGAGCGGTTAGGTTTTGAAATAATTTCAATTTTTTAAATGTTTTTTTGTTCATCGTTAACTGAGAAAATAAATAAACAGATTTCTGTTATGGCTAAAGAGCTTAAACGCCAGAGTACTAGACTTAAAGGAACAAGTGGTTACACCCAAACATACATGGTGGTACATGCTGTGGACAGTTGTTATTAAATTGCAAGCGTTATCTTGTATAATGTGTAATAATTTGTAAAACAATGGTCAGTTTGTTATATGTTGCTTTTCCATTAAAAAAGAAAATACAATGCCGAAATTCAATATTTTCTCTGTTTTGAGACCTTCGATCAACAATACCAACTTTGAGAAAACCCTCTATCATTTTCATCAGAAGAATTTTTTGAAAAGAACCTGTTGACAATGCCGGCTAAACGACTGCAGAAAAAGAAATGTAAAGGATTAACTTGAGCTGCGTGCGCTCCGTGCACTTTGCCAGATCTCTCCGAACTTTCGTAAGATGACATTTAGCCAGGCCTCCAGGCTTCTTTAGGTATGATCATCTCAATTTAAGAATAAAATGGTATCAGGTACCGCCTCTTCAATGGAGGTTTCGCGTATCGAAGGCCTTTTCATCGCGGCGTCATCGGGTCAAAAGTAGCTAAAATTACACTATATGCAAGATAAATACGAACTTTCCCAAACAAACGACGTCATATACAATGCAACATCGTTTTACCTGTCAATATTTTCCGCCGTTGTATGCTATCCTCCAAAACAGAATGCACGGCGAAAGGGACGCTGCATTATTAAAGTCCTCCATTACGGCTTTTGTCTGAACTCCCCCCCCCGTCGATCGATTCGACGTTTGTTGGGCCTTCACGTGGGCGTCACGTCAATTTCAAACGCGAATGGCAATGTACTAGTAACGCAGGAGTATGTAGATAAAAAAAGGTTTTTATAGGTACTACAGATAAAAACGCTCTCAACCTTAATTTGCTATACAATATCATTAGATGTTGTGCCCTTTGGAAGAACAGTGTCTCTTACTACAGGAATTGAGTGCTTTAAAAGAGGTGCCAATAATGGATTTAGATTTAATAAATGGTCATGTGCAATCTCGACACTGTATAAATCGATGACTGAATGGGTGTTATATTATAAAATCAAAAAGCTGTGTAACTTATGTACAGTAGTAGGTACCCCAACAGTGTAAAGACCTTAAAATCTTTTTAAATCCTAAATGATCTGACCTATTTAACGATGTCCCACTTGCACATAGTTCGTCGACGTTTTTTTTTAAATTTTACGCAATATTATGGAGTCCGACGGCCGCCATTTTTTTTTTACTATCATGTTGTGTCTGATGACACTCGCAAGATCAAGACAAATCGATTGACATAAGAATCATGAAAATTGGCCAACGCATTCTAGAGTGTCACAAAGGAACAAACATACATACATACAAATATAAGCTGATAAACATATTACTGTAGCGTCTCGCAGTCGGGTACAAATGTTTTGCCGCCCTTAAGAATAAGATTAATGCCTTGATACTTATCAATTTTGCGGCTAACTTACCTGCAGCTAAGCGGCTGCTGGTTTAAAAGGCAGATAATGATGGTATGTGAATAAGCAGGAGTATTTAGAGCTTTTAAACCCTCACACAAAATATGCGCATGCATGTATATTATCCTGCTGTATGTTTTCCTGCTGAACTACTGTTATTTGATATTATATTTAATTTAATACTTGTAGCTTTATATAATACTAGACTAAGTTGTACCATTGTAATATGAAATATGTTTAAAAAATGACTGACTGCTGAGTTTCTTGCGGCGTTTCTTCTCAGCAGTGGTCTCCTCTTGGGAAGCGCTGGTAGTATCTTGACGTGTAAAAGTGCCCGAGCGGCCTACTTACTGAATAAATTTATTTTATCTTTTTATCTTTTATTTGTAATCTCTTTCTTGTAATAAAACAGCTACTAATTTAAAAAAAAACAAAACTAAAAGCGCATTCATTAATAATTCAACGAGTTGCGTAAAATTAGCTAGCTCCAACCTATACCTTTACGTGTTTGCATCAGTTTAAACCCATTAACGCTATTAAGATTCCTTCTAGGAAGTTCTAGAAGGAATCCAGGAAGCTATTACCGGCGCCAGCGCCCGGCGTCAGACCGCTGTTCCGCACTCGGAACCCTAACTTAATTTAAGTTTTAAGCGCTTCCGATGCGTGCCACGATCGGCGGGGATCGGGGAGGATGGGAAACGACTGGGGAATTGGTTTTATCATCATCATTTAACTCAATAAGTGTGAGGTGACGCTTAAATCGCGTAGCTGTCAAAAAAAAAATGCTCCGGGCCATAACGTTTCCCACGATCTTAATGAAGTCCGATTTCCATGATTTTTTTAAACATTTGCATGTTTTTTTTTATCTTTCAGATCCTCTTAAGAGCTAGGCTCTTGTCAGTGGAGTATTTGCCACTTTTCCCTGTTCTCTGTCAGCTTTTTCACTGACACGTCATGGTTTTCTGTCTTATTTAGCTTGTATAAAAATTATATTTTACTGAGGACCGGTTTTTTTATCCCCAAATAATAGTAATATAAACTGTTTATAAACAATTACAAGACTTATAGATAATAAAAAAGTGTTATTACAGGATTTTAGAACATACAATGAAAGCCACCCAGCCAGCCACTCGGACACGTCAGTACATTGGGTATCTGTGATCAAAGCTCGATCTGACGTTAGTGAATTCGAAGAAATCCCGCAGATGCGGGCAGAGGGCCGAGATGCACCACGCTAACTAGCGATTCTATTAGATTCGTTTTTAAACCAATCGCGTCACTGGTAGATGACGTGATACGAAAAGTCACGTGGTCTACCCGTGACGCGATTGGTTAAAAACGAAACAGCGGTGCTGACCTTTACAGTAATCCGAAGCCTAGACGATGACCGTCTTTTTATATATCGTCGGTGATACTACAAAACCGCGTAACGATAAATTTTAATAAGAAGCAAAATGCACCTTACTGACTTGATAAGTACGGTGCACTTTGCTCCTTTTTGAGTTCGTTACTTACCCGATTTACAGTAGTAGTAGAAAAAGGCGTCAAGAGAATTTAACCCTGTTGTAACAATCAATAATTCTGTAACACTATAACTTGAATTTTACATAACTTGACGAATGCTAAACTATAATATAATGGATGATACAATAAATTTGTCATGTTATATTCAATATTTTGTAACTAATAGTCTAAGATCCGATTAGGGGTTAATTTGCACCGGGCTGTTTATTCAATGAAAAGTATTTTGTATCAAATTTAATATGCTAAATAATATGTGGCGAACAGGTAGGCTGAGGCTATCATTAAAACATTTTATGAATAATATTTTAACTATTAATTATATACTATATATATACTGGACTGAATTTTTTACCTATTCGCCATATATTACTTAGCATATTAAATTTGATATAAAATACTTTTTTTTTATGGCATAGGGAAGGCTGACGAGCACACAGGCCACCTGATGGTAAGTGGAAACTGTGACCCATAGACATTCGCATTCACAAGACTGCAAGCCTAAGACTGCAAATGCGCTGCCAACCCTGAGGACTAAGATGGAATGCCTCTATGCTAGTCATTACACCGGCTGTCTTATCCCCGAACCGGAACACAACAATGCGAACACTGCTGTTTGGCGGTCGGTTTATGGATAAGATGGTGGTAGCGATCCGGACGGACCCCGCACAAGGTCCTACCACCCGCAAAACATCCCGGATCGAATAAACAGCCCGGTGCTAATCGTCTCCTATTGGGAGCTCCTACTATGTCTCCTAATGTGTTTTGCAAAATGTTTGACATTAACGCTGTTAATACACTGACGCCGTGATCCGCGAAATTACGACAAAATCGATGTTGGCTGCGATTATCACGATTATCACGTGTACTAACAGCTTTAATATTTTGATGTGAAAAAAAGTAGGTAAGCCTCGGCCATTATTGAAAAATCTAATTTGGTCTCTTCCCGCGGCATGCATCAGGTATGCCGGTAACGGCGCAACTTATCTCGTTACCACTAGATGGCGCTTTAGCACGAAATTTAGGTTAACTACCGCCTTTAATCGATTACACAAGCTTTTATAGTTAAATCTCGTCTACCTGGCGTTCGATAACGTGTGAGTACCGCGTACCTAGAATAAGATGAGAATCGCGACTGCCTTACAATCTCACCAAGCGCCGTAATTGCTGATTTACATCGGTCCAGCAAAAACATGCCAGTAGAAGTACATTGCGTCGTTACGATAGCTCTTGCCTCAAACGTGAAAACTAACTCGTCAATGTACTTCCACTGGCATGCTTTTACTGGACGCGTACGACGTTGTTCTGCAGCATGATGATGTTGACAGTGTTGTGTTGGCTCCACCACTTGACCTTTACATAGAAAGAGTGCAATATTTTCTACATTTCAAAAAAAAAAACAAGGTAAAATTCACACAAATCGACCTAGTCCCAAACTAAGCTTTACTAATGTATAGAATTATCTAAAATAAATATTTAAATACTACATAAAGTACGCGCGGATACATACAGCCATCCTTTTTTATTCTTTGGGCGTGTCATCATAATGTAGTCTCTTAAAGAGTAACAACCATCTTTTTACGTTGGAGGCAATAAAAGCGTGTAAATTTTAAAGGTACCACGCACGCTGGGTTTGAATTCCTAAGTCTCAGCTCAAGTCCACCCTCAAGGGTACATTTTATCGGTCCTTTTCCCTTATTTACTGCACTATCTTGAATTAAACTGCTCACAAGCACTTGAAACAACTTGAACCAAAACAGTCGTAAAAACTTTTTTAGTTGGCGGCCATGTTTGCCACTGATAGATGTAAACAGGGGGGTGGCGACGAAGTTAAAACGTAAAAAACACGATACTGTCTACTTAGAATGTTATGATTACTGACTTTGAGAGACATAAAAACATGCGATAATTATTAATCTATCTATACATCTCTCTCTATTTGCACGAAAACTAGGGTCACCGACAAAGTCCGAAGAATTGCCAAATTGAAGTGGCAGTGGGCGGGGCATATTGCTTGTAGAACTGATGGCCGATGGGGCCACAAGCTTCTCCAATGGCGACCACGTGTCGGAACACGCAGCGTGGGTAGACCTCCTACAAGATGGCCCGACGACCTCGTGAAGGTTGCGGCAACCCGGTCCTGCAGTGGACGTCGTTTGGCTGAAATGATGATGATGATGATGATGATCTATCTCTATATAATATTAAAGGAGAAACTGATTGATTAATCGATCAACGCACAAACAAAACTGCTGGACTGCGATCTAAAATTTTAGAGGGATTATTTATTACACTAAATGCCACAAGGGTATTTTTAAATAAATTTAAATGTACGTATACGTTTTTAATTTAATTTTAAAACTATTATGTACAAAACCAGTGCAAAATAATTTCTAATAACAAAGCTTTGTGGGATAGAGTTTTATCCCGTAACTTACCTGAGCTAAGACAATAGTGGTTGGTGCGGGGCGCGACCGCACATTAAGGAAGCACAGCTGGTTTTCAGTTTTAACAATGACATGTAAGGCGAACGATAAATTTGCAATTAAAATTGAATTATTTGCAAGAAACGTGACGGTTATATTATATAATAAATACCCAAGAATGTATTTCAGATTTTAGCGTACAATACGATTTACTACATTTCAAAATCACAATGCGTCCAAAAGTTATGACCCGTACCGAAACCCCGACCGAACCCAGACGCCAGGCTTGTATCCAACAACCCTTCTTAAATATTAAGAGCCCCAAAACCCCCAAAAAGGTTCGATAGCTAACCTTTTTAAACGATTGATAAATAATTAAAAAACGAATTAATTATTTCATAAGCAATATGTATATTGAATTCCGAGCGGTTACCTGGTAACATTTACATTTCCAACCGCGTATAGGAACCAACTAAACCCAATCCGAATCCAATTTTAACTCTCTTAACTCAAGATATACATTTGAATTTTCATTTCCTGTACATAGACTGTTCTGTTTTCAGGAAAAAATGAATGAAGCCGTTCGGCTTCTCTCCTGAAGGCAGTAGGCTCCCGGCTACGCGAGCGGTCGGACGTCCCTTCAGCGAGGTTTCACCGCGCGCGCGGCGCGTTCAGTGTTATTTACGATATTTACGTTGTGAGTGTTGTGCTGTGAAATATTTGCGTGATTTTGAAGAGTTGTGAAGGTAAATATAGTTTTAAGACGCGTAATGTTAATTTTGGTTAAAATACTGGAGTAAGTATTTAAAAATAATGAAGAGTCCGGTTTCTGTCACGTTCCCGCTAGGATATACCTATACATGAGACAAATGACAGATTGTTGACTGATTTATTATACTAAGAATTCGGGTGGTGAAGTTAAATTTGAGTCATGAAAAATTTAAAACCATTTATTAGCCTTCATCGTTCGTGTGTATACTGTTATCTTTCTGATTTAAAACTTGCGGTAAATTTTGATGTCTAATTTTGAAAATGCGTGTGGTGTAATGGCTATACAATATTGTGTGACTTTGACTTATGACCGCTACAGGAAAATATATGTGGGCTCATTCCAATTAGGATGGCTGTATTTAAGACAGATTGCCGAAATCATATGTACTCGTACATACGTACCGTCACGCCTTCATCCCAGAGTGGGGTAGGCAGAACTACGGAATTATTAACAACTCTAACAACTTGTTTTTAATTGTATAACCACATGTGGTTGCAGAAAAACAAGTTGCAATTTAAAAAAAAAATTGAGCTCGGCGGCGTGAGTTTTGTCGGTTTTGGTCACTTTAACAATACATAAAATATTTTTTGAGATTTATGGTTCAAAAGTTAATCTCAGTTTGGGTCAGCGGGTGTCATCTTGTGTCTGTGTATGGGATTTATATTTTTTTTCCAAGTATTTAGGTACATTTATGTGAAAAACATAGTTTTTTTTTAAATTGCAACGTTTTTAGTATTAAAAACGTGAAAGCGACAGCGGTATACACGAATTATTCAATCAATTTATTGCTCCCATACCATGTGTCAAAATAAAATTAAAAACCTTTACAATTCACAAGCAAAATCCAAATTCAAATTGCAATCAGTATAAAACCGATAAACCATGAAAATAATAAATTGTAATAAAAGTTACATAATACTTAAATCTAATTTGTGAGGAGAACGGGTTAGCCCTTTTTCCACTTGGAGTTGCATCCTGTGTACTTGGATGGGGCGTAGTCCCTGCTGGCCACAATAGCTTGGATGCTGTTGCTGCTAATCCTACCAAAAGGGCGCCCGTGACATGATACTCATAGAAATTGTGTCCAGCATCTCCCTCTATTTTTCCCGTCAAAAAAACCTTTTTTTTCACGTTGGGATAATGTTTTTACGTTTACCACGAGACCCCGGGAGGGGCCATGATGGTAATGTGGGACTCAACCGAGAGTGGCAAGCATACTCTCTAAAAACCCAACGATTCTCCCTCCACGCCGTTGTTGGCGAGGGGGGTGCAGGTTCTGATTGCGCATTCGACTACAACATTCATACGCGCGTAACGCGGGGCTTCTGTATAAAAAGAGCGCCCGGGAGAATTCAGAGCGCTTACAGTCCTGAGGACCTGTTTGGACGACTTGGATCCACCGGTCCTGCCGTCCGGTTCTTTCCAAATTTCAAGTAGTTTCAATCATTCAGCGGTTTAGGTTGAGCGTTGTTTGTCAGCCACAGTCACAGAGAAGGGTTACCTTTGTTTCGTCAAAATATTTTTGGTCAAATGTATCATTTCCCAAATTTTCATTTGCCAAACTGCTTTGTTTTCTGTAACCGTAAATATTTCAGGATTTTATAAAAACTAACCTAACCTAACCCATAGGGTTCTACACGATGGTACTAAAATAAATTCTGAAAACATTATATAACATTGGTTTGGCAAATGAAAAATTTGGGAAATGATACATTTGACCAAAGATATTTTGACGAAACGGCAGGCTCCCCACAGAGAAGTTTACTACGTTTAGATGTGAAACTTTAAAAATATAGTACAGTAAAGAAAAATTATTCCTTGACCACTTTGGACTATGTCAAAGTGACGTAATCAATCAAATCGTAAGAGACTTCTTATGATTTGATTTACAGTGTCACGTGTCATAGACCAGTGGTCTAGAAATCACATTCCTTGACTGTACAACATCAAACTATATCACGTTGTCATATTTAATTCAGTCATATAACCCCTTAGTAAGCTGTTACAAATCTCCGAGACATTGTCCAATAAGTCGGGGAGTCTAGGTGCGTCACGTCCGCAAGAAGTTGGGACAAGTGGGACAGTCTGGACGTGTATTAATTAAACAGTTACCTGAATGGTCGCTCGCTTGTTAAGACGGGTTTTAGCCTGAGTTACTTTTATTTTTGGTAAGTAACGTTTCATTTATAAGGGTCAAGCTATGTTTTATTTAGGCAAACGAGTAAAGAGTCGGAAAATAGATATACATATCCGTGTCCGTAAAGTAAATAAATCATTGGTGGTCAATGCATTCATTTCTATAATAATTTACATGACGTAGTTTTAAAGTTACCCTTTCCAGCACTTCAAAAATATTTGAAAAGGTCGTTAATGTCTATCTAACAGCATACATGGCCTAAACCCGGAACTTAGTCAATAATAATTAGTTCAAATGCAAAGGCTTTATCCTGCTTTTCTTGTCTGGGGGACACCGTTGATGCAGGAAAACATATCGAAACTTTTATGTGGTCATCTTGCACCATCTCATATACACATAAGTAGTTGATTCTATTTTTTCTTTTTTCTTTTCTCTCTCTATATCTCCCGTAAGATATTTTTTCCTGCTGAACTACACATGTTATTTGATATTATTTTTAATTTAATATTTGTAGCTTTATATAATGCTAGACTAAGTAGTACCATTCTAATATGAAATATGATTAAAAAATGACTGACTGCTGAGTTTCTTGCGGCGTTTCTTCTCAGCAGTGGTCTCCTCTTGGGAAGCGCTGGTAGATTCTTGACGAGTAAAAGTGCCCGAGCGGCCTACTTACTGAATAAATTTATTTTATCTTCTTATCTTTTTTATCAGTACCAGAAAATAATAGTGCGAACACTTCCGTTTGGTGGTACATAAGATTAGCGACCAAGACCAACAAACGTCTGGACTTTATGTTATCTTAACTGTTTAATGTCTATTACTGTTTTCAATTATACTTATAATTAGTTTACTAAGCTCTAGTTAAACCTTTTTAATTATATTTAGAGTATCCCGCAGGTCTGGATCGTATTAAAACGTTTAATTACTGGACCGAACCGGTTGGCGTAGTTTGTTAATATTTGATAAGAAAGCCGCTGGAAGTTTTAATGAAGCGCGGCTTAGGAAAAATATTGAGGCTCTTTTGGGGTTCCTCTGGGACTCTGTGGGAGTAACCCAGGATTAAAAACGGTCAGATAGGTAATTTTAGTCAGTAACGTCAAGTAGTGAAGCAGACTACATACCAAAGGTGAAGTTTGGATTATCCTATCGAATCCTAGTGATGCGGCGAGGACCTGTGAGATATTCGACGATTATCATTCAATATATTTTTATACACTTCAATCGCTTAGTTATCAAGTTAACATTTGTTATTCCAAATTTTAACCAATTACGGGTTCTGATTCAAAACAATACCTAAGAAACAAACTAAGAAAAGTAACATAAAAAAATATGAATGAGGAAACTCATATTTTCTAAAAAAAATAAACTCAGCTTGCTTAAACCCATTAAAACCTTAAAAAAGGAATACCCAAGTAATTTGTTAAAATATTGACAGAAACTATCAAAAAAACCCTTTTAAATACGGTAACCCAATTGGGTTTCAAACACCCCTTTTTGGTGAGTGAAGAGGCTAATGCTCACACCATTAGTGCCGCAGTGGTGTTACTGATTACACGTTTTATGCTTATAACCGTATCCAATCCGTCATTTGTATTTCTAACCCAAATTATACGTTTTAAACTTTTTTTGTAGCACAGTCAACAACTTTTGTGGTGAGCGACTGTATTAATAATTTTATGAAACATTTTTGGATTACCATTATCTAAACTATGCAACAGTACAGTTAATTCGATCTTAATAAGAAACGAAGTTGTAAAGTCTAATGGCAAACTTGTGATGGCGCTGTCAGTCATTACATATACCTACTGGTTAATAAACGCAAGGTCGAGAAGCTTGCTTATCAATAAAAGTTTTTGACTGTTCCTACTGCCATGAGTTTAGAGATAGCAGCAAGAGGGGATTTTTTTTTCTTAATTTATTTTTTTGTTTGTCTGTTTATCAGTTTGTTTCGTCAATAGGCAGCTCTGCTGAAGACCATGTAAAAAATCAAAAATGCAAAAAAGCTCCTTTAAAACATATACAATATGTTTTATAATATATTTAATAATATTTCGGACCGTTAGTGTTCGTGGCCTTTTCCCACAGGCCAGCAATGCACAATGTTATGTGATGCCTTTCCTGTATGCTATGATGACCTTGATCACTTTCCTTCGACTGGTGACCCGCTAGCTTGTTCACATTCTGGATCATAAAAAAGTTGGATGGTTTCGCGGTTTTTCCGACATGGTAGCGCTCGGCCCGCGAGGCGGAAAATTGCTTAGTCATTGGGCAGCTTCCTAACTCCGCAAAAAGAACAGAACTAAAGGGTCTGCCGCAAGATACTCTTTCTTTTCACGGAGAAAAAGGCACTTATACATAATTAAACCTCCAGGTCTGAAAACAAAGGTCGCAATAATCGCAATCAATTGATAGTTCAATGATAAATACTTCTTGAAAAGTAACATGTAAGCTTATCGACGCCTCCCGGGATCCCAGAGCTGGCGCTTAACTCTCTCAAAGGATAGGTTTAACTATCCAGAGAGGTAACGCAGCCAGCATCATGGGTACAATGCCGCGAACAGATTTATTAGAGGGGGTATTCTTTTTGTAATTGTGTGCAAAAATATTGTTCATAATTCTAGTTTTAAGTAGATAATAGGTTACACTAGTTTTTATTTATTATAGTTATTACTGTATCTATACAGTGTATATAGTGTATTTTTTTTACCTACTAAAATAGATTATTATGCGTTTATAAATAAAGAGGTTAAAAATTCACATGTAAGTGGAATACTTTTCTGAAACATACTGTACTAAATAATATGAATTTCAACATGTACAGATGTTTAAAATTACAGAAGCAAAATTTTATTATTGTTTCTGTGTGAGTTAATTTACTAATATTTTCTAAGAAATAATTTTACCTTTTCGCGTTGAACAGCAATGTTCGCATTGTTGTGTTCCAGTTTGGGGATAAGACAGCCGGTGTAATGACTAGCATAGAGGCATTCCATCTTACTCCTCAGGCTTGGCAACGCAATTGCAGTCTTAGGCTTGCAGGCTTGTGAGTGCGAATGTCTATGGGTCACAGTTTCCACTTAACATTAAGTGGCCTATGTGCTCGATTGCCTTCACTATACCCATAAAAAAAAATCTCAAAATAATATTGAGTGTGAAAAAATAAACTACATCCTTCCAATTGAAATAGGATACCTTGTTAGCCTTCGTGAGCTCAAAGGAACAGAAGACGACAATAATTCCATTCGCAGATTTATCGAAAACATTTCTCAATTAAATGAGATACTTTCTTTTTTTGTATCAAATACTTTCATTTATACTACGATTTCAAACGCAGTTTTGAAACGAACAACATGAATTTTCTCGTGCACATTTCAAGAAATACACTTAACAGCAATAGAAACGGGTTACTCTACTGGCATTATTTTCATATACCCCCTTTGGACCCAACTCTTTCATTGCACTCGAGTGTATCATTTATTTCCAACGTTCTACTTCAACAATATTATTATAACTTGTATTATAACTTTTAACAAGATTATTAAACGTGATCTGAAAGGAAATGCCATTTTAATGGTATACGGAACCCGTGATTCATTTTTTTTGATTCAGAATTAAAAGTCAAAAGAGAGACGCTTTTGTCTCTTTTTTCAATGTTTAACGATTTAGAGTGAGGGAGATAGAACATCTAAAGGTTCGAGTTTGAGTAACACACCATTATTTTGCTAAGACTGGAGAAAGGAACTTTTAATTGAAGAGATTTATGGTAGTTAAAAAGTTCTCAAGTCTCGTTAGCAAAGGACTAAGGTTTTATTTTATATTCGTTTGTCGTTATACGGATTATAACTTAAACGCCCTGTCCTTGCGTTTCCAAAATCTTAAGAAACAAGTACATCATAATTTAATAATTTACAGTAAGCCACTCACCACCCACACCACCACTCACCACCATGCCCACCATCACCACACTTCATAATTTAGCCGAGTAATACATACTGGATATACGAGTATATCCGACTAAACCAGATTTGCATTACACGGCTAAAATACGAACAGTGGCAAGTGGCTCAACAGTCCCGTGCTGTATCTGTACATTAAACAAAATTGATTTTTTTCGCTACCCACGTGTATATACAAACATATAACGTACACAACGAAACTAATTTCCAAACCTTGAACCTTTTACCAAATTCGCCAGCTTTTTTGTATTCATCGCAAACTACCGCTTTGCAAACTCTTTAACTAAATGTTTGCAATCACAATAAAAGCTTTTACAAATGAACCTAAAGTTCTCGCTAGCAACGAACCCAATGATGACTCGAAGGTCGCTCCGCGGGTCGAACTAGACAAGACCGTCACAAAAGCTGCATTCTACAACTCATGCCGGGGCAATTACTAAGTAGTGGGGCAGCGCGGAAGGGTGGGCGAAGGTATTTTATTCCAAACTAGCGTGTGTCACCGTTTTGTCAGCGGATTTTTCATTACGCTAGTTTGTATTTACCTTCACATGTTTTGTCTATACGTTGAACCAGTTTGTGTTATTAGAATGGGCTGAATTGAGGAAAACATTACATAAACCCATGGCCATGACAATGCAAAATTATGATACTTAAAACCTAAATAATTTGACGATGGAATCGGAAATGGTATGGCAAAAGGATCTCCCTATTTACTGACGTAGACCCACCTGATTTGACCTCTTTAATTTGGTCAATATACTCGTAAGCAGACGTTGCAAAAACTACTGCAGCAACGAAATTATCTAGGGGCTAAAAAAGTCCTTCCAAAGAGAAATTTCTATAAAAGGGTTACCCGTTCAATTTTTTCGCAAATTTAAATAAAAAATCGGCATTACAAAAATGAGTATGATTTAGGTACAACAGTAACTTAGATACCAAAATATAAATAAATATACCGGGAGACAATATTTCACACAAATTGGCATAATTTCGAACTGAGCTCTAGGCTTGTACTATAAATAAAAAAACAGTTTTTAACATTCTACTCCAGTGCATTAACACTGCAGCGCTTTTTAGCCAAAACATGTTGTTCGGTAACGTTCTTGCGTGGCGACTAATTCTCTTATCACAAGATACTTTCTGAAGGTTTTTAATCTGATTACCCAACTGTCAGCATCTGGCCCGAACCTCCCACAGTGATTACAAACTTTAAGCCTGGAGCCGACCGGATTAAACTACCAGTTTCAATATTACAAAAGCCAATCAAGGTCGTCCATTCATAAGTTTCTTCACAGGATTAGGGCTCAAATAGGCCGGAACGTGAATTAGTTCAGGGTCGGAACACAGCTGTGTGAAAGTTTTGCTGTACTTGTACTTTTTTTTTATTGCACAGATAAGGCAACCAAGCACACAGGCCACTTGATGGTAAGTGGAAACTGTGACCCATAGACATTCGCATTCACAAGACTGCAAGCCTAAGACTGCAAATGCGTTGCCAACCCTGAGGACTAAGATGGAATGCCTCTATGCTAGTCATTACACCGGCTGTCTTATACCCGAACCGGAACACAACAATGCGAACACTGCTGTTTGGCGGTAGGTTAATGGATAAGATGGTGGTAGCGATCCGGACGGACCCTGCACAAGGTCCTACCACCCAAAAAGTTATAGAATGTTACTTGTTGTTTATTTGTCATGTTTTCAATCAACGTTGGATACACAAAACTGTTTTATAGTTAATTTTATAGACGTAGTTAGACTGTATGTATTACACTGTGCCTTCAGCCATACAATTTCGTTATCATTCATTGTTCGCCGTATGGTACAAAATGATATAGTTTCGAAAGCAAGATAGGTTGAAACAAGGTGGGAGGCACTTAACTTATACTAATAAGGAAAAAAGAAGAATAATATGTACCTATTTTTTTCATTTTTCTTCCATTATATGCTTCTAAAAGATCTAGTTAGACAGCATTTTCCGAAAAATCAGTTTCAGCACTTTGGACCCGAGCGCCACTGTTATGACCAGCCCCGGTTCTGTAAATAGGCCGCATGAATAACGAAAGATAGTCCAGCGCAAGGCGGACAAAGGGCTGCCATTGCTGAGGATCTCCGCAGCAAAATTGGAAGTTATAAATTTATGTATGTACGAGGATTAGGCCTCGATTCGAATCCCGGTAATATGACACTGTTTTAAACGAACAGCCATTTTCACACATAACAAACTATAAATCGGGATTTCAAAGGATTGTAAAGCTAAAAATGTCCATACAAAATACGATAACGTTTCTCCCCTTAAACCTTCTACGATTTGTACCATTTTTGAATATGTTGTGGATATCATGAAAGCTATGTCTGTGCGTTATTTTTAATGGGTTTTCGTTCGACCTCACTCTAACCTGAAAAAAATTACTTCTTAGAATGGAATCAATTTTAAAAACAAAAAGCCAAAAACGTACAGATCTAGAGCTTTGTAATAACTACAACATTTTATAAAATCGTGGAAATTGGACTTGATTTAGGGGGTGAGAAAAGTTATCGCCCGGAGCTAAATATTTGTCCATACAATGCGTGTCACAACAGCTGTGACCACGTGAATACTGAAGTGAAAACAGGCGAACGAAGAAGTTAATGTAATCAAAGGAGCACAAGTATTTTGTTCCCGAATCTTCTTCTCTTGTTTTTGAGTATTTATAAATAGTTCCCCAGCAGGTACAAAGTGTGGTACAAGGCTAGAGTTCAGTATTAAACTAACCTTCTGCAAAATGTCCAACACCGACGAGCCCACTAACCGATCTATTTATTTCCGAGGACAATCTCACACAAATTTTTAGTTTTTAGTTTTAAACAAATCCCTAGACTTGTATTAAATGGGCAACGATAAAAATACTTACAATAGACAAATACAAAGTTGAAATTATATAAAGTAAACATTCAGAAACAAATACTTGCGCTTGTGAGGAAAAGTACCCAAAAGTTAAGAGTTAAGCTCTCGATAATGTACTTACAAGCAAGGTTAAAGGTTAATTATTACGAGATCAAAGCAAAATAAATGAGGGTATGCTGTGGATGGCATTTGATTTAAATGGAATAAAACATAATATTTAATATTCTACTAACAAATGTTTATTTAATCTACTTACATAGTCTGTGGCCGCTATACACTATCACCACAGCTATCACTTAATTTTTTACGGTATGCAGGTAAGTATACTTTAACAGTGTCTTCACAAGACGACATTGGAGGTGTGGACCGTGTGGAGTATATTATAAGATCCCAACTATTATTTTCCAGCTACCAGACCACCAGCAGACAGCCCTTTTAAATGCTAAAATCCCCGCCTCCATTCGAACCACAGTGACAAGAGGATATCCGGTTGTCTTGATTAGTTTTTCTCGAGTTAAATATATAAACATAACAATATAACAACTAATTACAATAAAAATATAGTACCTATAGCCATAAGGATTGGCTTGTTCAATTGCACTCTGAGCGAATTCAAAAAAGCGGCCTTACATGTAATATGCTTTAATAATTAAGGGGGTTTGTTTGGCCTTTTCTATCGCATTAGGTATTTAACCTCTAATTATAGAATAAGTTGGTGATACTAAATAAATAAATAAATAAATAATAAATTATAATCTAACACGCTCATTGCACAAACTTTTGCGCTTACCGGCATCCAACCATCTAGGGCCACTAACTAGCTTCAGCTGGTTCTCCACCAACTGGGATAACTGCATCGTAACTGTTTTTTTAAATAATAACATTAATAACAGTAAATAAAAAAAATCCCGTCTATAAAATAAACTAATTTCTTTGCTGCAAAAGGATCCCCGTAATTTATCCCAAACACTGAAGCTCCAAGAAAAATTAAATTAGTGTAATTTTGACAAATGACGTCATCCGTCAGCCGGATTAGCAGGTTAAAGACTGTCTGTGCCCTGGGTACTTTAGGCGGGAATTTAGGGGTGTCATGGCTGTGACGTATTTTTTTTTATCCTTCTTTCTGCTGCGTACCCAGTGTTTTATGAACACTCAGAAAACGTTATTATTGTTTTTCTAGTGATGTCACGTTTAATTTGTGAAATAGAAATGCACCCTACCACCACCTGCAGTGTTTCAATTGTCGTGTTCCAGTGTCGGGTATAGGAGAACCGGTGAGAGGCATTCCATCTTAGTTCTTAGGGTTGCCAACGTGTTGGAATCTTAGGATTACAGTCTTTTTAATAGAAGTGTCGATGGGTCTCAGATCCCACGAACAACGAAATTCTTGACAAAAAAAAAACTCGTAATATTTACAAATAGGATTATAAGGTAAGGGCACCTATTACCGCTCCCCCCAAAATCGACACCAATTAACGCGGTATTTTTAAAAATGCGTTTTATGAACAAGTCGATTTTCTCACTAAGAAACTTATTTTACACGAGCAAAGCATAGTTTGTAGACTATCGGTTTTTTTAGCGCTAGTGTTTATGCATCAAATAAACAACTTGCAAACCGCTAGTATCCGCGACGCCGGCGCAGGAGCAGGTTATGCCATACAAACGCGAAACGCCACACGTAAGTAAACCCACATTTTATTTAGTGATTTGCGTAATAGTTGTAATGACTATCCTAATGCTAAGATTTTTAAATTATTGTTTATTGTTTTCTTTGCGACTTCCAAGTACTATTAATGTGTGTTTTTGTCTGGAAATACGTTAAATTTAGAATATTAATTACCGCGGTAATCGGTTTCGTTTTTTGCTATGGCTCCTTAATCCGAGGTATACCACGGTAATAGCAAAAATGGTACTTTAGTTTCAATGGCCTTTATTATTTATATCTGCTGTTGGTTATTTATATTTTTAGTGCTATAAAAAACTTTATATATCCAAGCAGTTAAAGAGCAATTTCCGTGGTATGAAAAATACTAATAAAGACCTTATTTTTTACTATAAACTTGTGCACTATATTACTTGTTTTCATAGAAACCCTTAAATGTTTGAGTCGTTTTTATATAAAGATATAATTTAAAGATATTCTTTTAGTTTTATGAGTTTTGTTTTATTAGATGGTTAAAATATTAAGTTTTTATTTGTTTAATAAACGTCACGATGGCTTAATTTTTTTATGGGTCGGAATGAGGTTTTATAGTACCGTGAATTTATCCTATTACCGAGGGTAAGAAAAGATAACCCTCGGTAATAGGATGTATGGGAACCTAGTTCCGAGGTATTTTGATTTTTTATGGGTCGGAGTTAGGATCCCATACTATCTCCTATTACCGCGTGACAGTAAATGAAATATCAATTTTAGGGTACCGTAGTCCGGATTTCATAATAAAATTAAGATGTTTTTGATAGTAAAGCTTACCCTCTTGGAAAGTGTTGTATTAACTGATGGTACAACGCTTATTTGGTAGACTGGATTTTTATATTAGTCTGTCGAAAACTGGAATAATAGTATTAAGTGTATGTTTATTTTGTATTTCAAAAATTTCGGTGAAATTACTAATGTGATTTAGTAGATTTACTAACAAAAAACAAAATGTTAAGTATTAAATGTACGGAACCAAAAATACATTAATCCTCTACCCACGGTAATAGGAGCCTCATCCGCGGTAATAGGGTCAAAGCCCGTCCAATACCACGGTAATAGGAGAATCCGACTTTTTGGGTTTAATATTTATTTTATCCCAAATAATCACCTATAATGAGGTCATAAAGGTGCAAATTAAAAAGTTCAATCAACACACTTTTATAAAAAAAATCCTTTTGGTCGTTAGGGTGTCTTGATTCCCTTAATTTTTGGCTCTGATTTGAAAACTACCTTAACTCCCACGGTAATAGGTGCCGTTACCTTACCTCGCAATATTTAGGATTAGGGCTCAAATAGGCCGGACGTGACTTCCTTCGGGGTAAGAACTCAGTTGTATGTAAGTTTGTTGATTATTTATTCTCCTACCCTTAGCAAAGTTTGTGAACGCAATTTGCTTTTGCGTCCTCATGTATACCTTTATAAGCTCTTTGTGAAACAGATTTAAAAAATCTGATAGTTTTCTAAATTATTTCATGAACAATCTTCTCTCAGGCAATAACAGGACTTTTCCACGCTTTACTCTGGAACCAAAAACACATATCTCCTTTTAAACTCCTACATGAAACCCAATAACAATAAAAATAAGGCCGAATCCAGTTTAGCTGTTGAATTGTAAACACGCCCTTCTGGATCGGAAGCGGTATAGATTGATTGTGAAACAGTAGCTAGAGGATGTTTTTTTTCCATTTACCGCAATATAACACCCGGGAGGTAGTGACGGTGTAATAAGAAACATTCTGTATCGGGCCACAGTTTTTGACAGATGCATTACTTTTTAACCTTCAACAAAAAAGGGATGCTATAAGTTTAACGTGTCGAAGACTTAAATTTGGTAACCACCTTAGGTCCAAAGTCAATCTGACTTTCTACAACAATAAGCTTTTTCTCAAACATGCTATGTAATGTCGGCGTTATGTTAGTTATTTTAGGCTTCAAAGTGCCACGTTTCCGACGGAACAACTCGAGAGAACTGTAAAGGAATTTCATACGAAATTGAAGGCCTAGGCCGGGAAGTATTTTATTTTTTATTTTAATTTGGCCATGGTGGCTGTGTTTATGAAAAGGCTAAATAGCTGTTTTTTTTTTTAATTTACTAAGCCGTGCATACAACAAAGCGTTTGCTTGTTTATTTGAAGTACCAGGAGCGCAGAGGTAATTAGGAGGTTAGCACGATGCGGCGAGCCCCGCGCGCGCCACCAGCGGGCCGGCGGGCGGGCGTACTGAGCACTGTAGGTTACTTTTAATGTTTATGGACTCCTAGTACCTATTTGACATTGTAATTTTTGTTTTAATTATTTTTCATCACACTTGCTCGTAAATGGTGTTATTCCATGCCTGTATACAGAAGGACAATGGCCTAAATTGTTCCCGCGGGAATTATGGCGAGTTTGTCATCCCTAGGGAGTAATGACTTTCTTTTTAAAATTTGCAACTCTTTCGTACATCATTTCTGACTAAGGAGGTTTAATTTTCAACCAAAAATTAAATCGGTTTCTAATTTCATCTTTAAAAATTAGCTATAGACTAACTTACATTACACAAAACCTATACGCTTCATTAAACTACATTATTTTTATACCTATTTCATCATTTATCATTAATTTTAGTAATTATACATTTTTATCAAATTGGCTAAATCTGTCTCGAATCCAGGTCGAAACTAATCGCAGTTATTATCTGTGGTAGAGGTCACAAAAAAAATATCGTTTCCATTTACGTTCCCGTTCGTCAAAAGTTATTTCTTTATATTTTGCAGAGTTAAAGTGTTTTCTCTTTGTTTTTTTTCCTCGCAAATGTGATGAAAACCATTGTGTGTATCACAGGCAGTAAGGGGATTACTAACTCGAGTCATTAAAAGCCCTCCGCCTTCGGCGTCGGGCTTCTAACACTCTCGTTAGTAATTCCCTTCATACTACCCTTGATGCACAATGTACTATTAATGAATTATGTTTGAGAAAAGCACTATACATACTTCGGCGGGAAATACGGGGTTGCCCGCCTCAGACCTATATCCTATATCTATATAACTTCGGCCGGCAACCCCTTTTGTCCCGGCCTCTGTAGTAATGTAGGTACTATTGTTTCTTAGAGTTATAAATGACTTGGCATCTCTTGTGACATTGACGACTTCAGGCATATTATTGTTGAAATGGGTCACAAACTAACTTTCGTGACCATCTGTGTACCTGTATTTCGGTGTATGTGTGTGTATCTATGTGTCTGTCTGGAGCATCGTAGAGCCCAAACGGATGGACATATTCGGATGCAGTTTAAAAAAAGAAGCCATTGTAATCAGAATAGTTATTAGTAGGGTTAGGATTTTGGTGGCATTTCGTGGTACTAGAATCCATGGAGTCGATATTTCCTAATTATTATAATACATAACACATTGATTTTGACCTTCGGTATTATCATATTCAAAAATAAACTAAATACATATTTAGTTAAGTTATTTCATACCTATTAATATTTGCTTCTTTGTAACGCTTTCACATCAGAGATATCATCAATACCAAAATTAATTTAAATTGGTGCGGCCGAATAACGAATAAATGAATTTAGAAATATTAAAATACTCAAGGTCAAAATCAAAGTGTTATGTATTATAATAATTAGGAAATAGCGACTCCATGGATTCTGGAACCACGATTTGCCACCAAAAGTCCTAACTCTAGTTATTAGATAAGTTTCCTGACAATCAGTTGGGCAGTTTGAGAGAGAACAGCTCTGAAAGAAGGGGTCATGATTATGTCCGGGGTTTTTATATATTTCATAGTTATTATCTAACGATATTTCCTTCTCGTAAGGCACAAAATGTTATGGCAACTGTTCAAAACTTCAAGAGATCGTGATATTAAATATTTTTGAAGATTTTTTTATTAATATTATAATTATTTGTTTGTACTGGCGCGTTCTCGGAAATTGATGCAATAATAAAGGTGAAAAGTCAAGAAGCATTGTTTTTAACCCAAACGGTGCCTTGTCTAGAAATCAATGGCAAACGAGTGGTCCCAAATTCGATCTTGTAAGGGCATATCACACAATTATAATTGTGTGATGAATGATTTATATTGATTTCTATATATCTCCAATAAAATATGCATATCGCAAGTGACTATGTAATACAAGCTTAGCTTAGTTTGGAACTAGGTTTATTTGCGTAAAATTGTCCGTTGTTTTTTACGAATGATTAAGAGTCTTCATTGAGTAGTGTGGCAGATTCAATCTGTGCCCTGCGACGCGGAGATGGATGAGAGCGATGCGTCTTGTCTCTCCGATAAGACGGGCGGTCGCACTCCGGTGATGAACACACCTGCGGGTCGAGCAAGTGCGACTGGATAAGGCTGGAGTTAGCTCTATCAGCATCGAATCGCATTTTAATATGGAAAATCTTTGTTTTGTATGAAGAGGTGTCCGCATCAGTTCCCCGTCCCGCATCTATTCAGCTTCAGCATTAAATGCGCACGCAGAACGGTTGTTTAAGCATACGACGGCATGCTTACGAATGAGAATGGGTGCTGACACAAGTAAAGGGGAGGAGGGGGAGGGGAAGGTGATGCGATGGCATTCTTTAGCAGCTAAAAGTATGCGATGGCATCGTTTAGCAGCTAAAAGCATGCGATGGCATCCTTTAGAAGCTAAAAGCATGCGATGGCATCCTTTAGCAGCTTAAAGCATGCGATGGCATCCTTTAGCAGCTAAAAGCATGCGATGGCATCCTTTAGCAACTTAAAGCATGCGATGGCATCCTTTAGCAGCTAAAAGCATGCGATGACATCCTTTAGCAGCTATAAGCATGCGATGGCATCCTTTAGAAGCTAAGAGCATGCGATGGCATCCTTTAGAAGCTATGAGCATGCGATGGCATCCTTTAGCGGCTAAAAGCATGCGATGGCATCCTTTAGCAGCTAAAAGCATGCGATGGGATCCTTTAGCAGCTAAAAGCATGCGATGGCATCCTTTAGCAGCTATGAGCATGCGATGGCATCCTTTAGCAGCTAAAAGCTTGCAATGGCATCCTTTAGCAGCTAAAAGCATGCGATGGCATCCTTTAGCAGCTAAAAGCATGCGATGGCATCCTTTAGCAGCTAAAAGCATGCGATGGCATCCTTTAGCAGCTAAAAGCATGCGATGGCATCCTTTAGCAGCTAAAAGCATGCTATGGCATCCTTTAGCAAGTGAAAGTATGTGATAGCTTACTCTGACCAGCAATGCGTATAGTGTGTCTGAAATCGTCCAGATAAATGCGATTCGATGCTGATAGATGTGACTCCACCCTAATCGACACTCAGGGCTTCACTTTCTAACCGGCGTTGAAGATAGACAATGAGAGATGGGATGGAGATCGCAAGGCCTATATTCCACTTTGTGTAAGCCTATCTTAGTTGCAAATTGTAATTACGTAGGCCTTACCGAAAATCAAACGCGGGACCGCTCGCTTCAAAGGTACTTCAAACTAAGTTAACCGTGTTACCAAGTATAATGTAAGAGAACTTCTTTTTTTGCCAAAAAAATGTTTTTGGTAACAAAAAAAAACAGCTTAATTAACGCTTAGTTTGATCATTCTGACCTTCATCTTCCAAAAACATAAATATAAAGTTGTTTTAATTTGAGAAATCCACACATTGTTACCTAGTTCACTCATGAAAATAACTGAAGAAATAATAACATAATAATAATGATCAATCTGTATTACCCGCTGCTGGGGCAGACCTCCTTTCATACAGTCTGAGCCTCTCGACAATAAATTGCTCCGCAGTTGAGAATAATCGTTTAGTTACGCCAGACCGAAAATAAAACAATTTGCCGTCTATTTCCAATTCGAGATTAAACTTAGCATATTAATTGCTTTGACACCAATTACAAATCCGACGGCGAAACCAGTTTTAAGTAATTAGTCAGAGCTTTCAAGACTATACGCTAGTCTTAATGAAAACCTATTATTCATCTCTTGATTACAAATTCAGGCCCCACTATAGTCCTTTATAAATTAGTCACTTATTTTAGTGATTAAGTAACACTTCAGAACAAAATTGACTCAAACCCGCCACGGTGATTGTGTTATGCTTCTCGTGATACATTGCGTCGCTGCAATATCTCCCGATTCAATAATGCTGAAACAACTCGTCAATGGATTGCTACGAGCATGCGGGCATCGACCAATGAATGTGAATCTTAGAATTAAGGCCAGAACTAGAGCGTACGGTCGCATCTAGTAGAACCTTGTGCAGGGTTCGTCCGGGTCGCTACCACCATCTTAACATGCCGTCAAGCACCAATGTTCGCATTGTTATGTTCCGGTGCGGGGATAAGACAACCTCTGAAATGACTAAAAAGTTTGCTCTGTGACAGTTTTGTTATCTTTTTTTTTAAATAACCATATTGTGTCTGAGAAGTTGTTTTATTTTTCCTGTAATGTTTAAATTATTCGCTTCATTTTTATCTTCAGTAGTTTCTGAAAGAATAACGGAATAAAGAAAGTAAAATCGTAGAAAAAAACACTTTACTTATTGGGTTCAGTATCTCCCGATCCATTACCAAAGTACCAAAAAAAAAAAGAATTTAAAAGAAGTTATCCTATCCTAAATAATGATAACTTTAAAAGTTTTTTCATCACACTTGCTCGTAAATGGTGTTATTCCATGCCTGTATACAGAAGGACAATGGCCTAAATTGTTCCCGCGGGAATTATGGCGAGTTTGTCATCCCTAGGGAGTAATGACTTTCTTTTTAAAATTTGCAACTCTTTCGTACATCATTTCTGACTAAGGAGGTTTAATTTTCAGCCAAAAATTAAATCGGTTTCTAATTTCATCTTTAAAAATTAGCTATAGACTAACTTACATTACACAAAACCTATACGCTTCATTAAACTTTATTATTTTTATATCTATTTCAAGTTTATATCAACATTTATCATTAATTTTAGTAATTATACATTTTTATCAAATTGGCTAAATCTGGCTCGAATCCAGGTCGAAATTAAACGCAGTTATTATCGTCTGTGGTAGAGGTCACAAAAAAAATATCGTTTCCATTTACGTTCCCGTTCGTCAAAAGTTATTTCCTTATACAGGGTTATTGGTAAGTCGACCTATTCCCGTTAGGAGGTGATAGGGGTGACTATTTGCAATAATTTTGACCCCCATATGCATTATGCAAAAGTGAACCATTTTTGAGTCATCGCAATTTTTAGTTTTTTTTCAAATTAGTTTGAAATTCAACTTGAAAAATTTATTACAAAAAAAGTATCAATTTAAATCTTTTTTTTTCTTCTAATTTACAAAAATAATTAAACACTGGTTATTTCTCAATATTAAAACAATAATTATCGTCCCAAATTTAAAAAATCGAGACGGAATACGAAATTTTTTCAATATTTTTTGCGATCGCTTTCCACTAAAATGCCTTAAAAACAAAAAAAAACGTTATGAAACTTGGCTTGCAGATTATTTTAAAAACTTAACTGTTTTCTTAGCTCTCCAAAAATGCATAACAAGTAGGAAATTATTAGAAAAAAACTGAAAAAAAAATCATCACAAAGGAAGCGGGCGGAAACTAAAGTCACAAATGCCACTTCAAAAATATAAATTAATAAACATACCGAATTTAAATCAACTTTTTTTATTTGCTTTTGTACAAGATGTAATCTATTGTTTTTATTTAGTCTGCTAAGTTATCTGGAAATGCTGTGTATACTTGTAATTGGCTTGTACACTAGACATAATACCTTAACCTGTTACTATGATGTGAATGCTTTCTGTACTTGCTGTAAGTGTACCTTTCAATAAATAAAAAAAAAAAAAAAAAAGATGAACTTGTTGTTCTTATGCAATATTAAAAAAAATATTATATGTGCACGTTTCAGAATGCGAGGCCAAAAACTAAAAAATACATGTTTTTTTATCAAACTCCAACATAAATTACACGAAAACAGAAAAATTTACCAATACATTTGGCGTGCAGATTACACATAAAACATTGACGTTTTTCCAGCTTTCTAACGAGCTATTAAAACTAAATCTTATACTCGTAAACACAAATAACAACATTAACTTATGGAAAAAGTCAGCGATTTTTAGTTTTATTTTAAGTTAGTCAGACTAATTTCAGTCAGCCAAATGTATTGGTAAATTTTCTGTTTTCGTGTAATTTACGTTGGAGTTTGATAAAAAAACATGCATTTTTTAGTTTTCGGCCTCGCATTCTCAAACGTGTACAGATATTTTTTTTTTAATATTGCATAAGAAAAACAAGTTCATCTTGTACAAAAGCAAATAAAAAAAGTTGATGTAAATTCGGTATGTTTTTTATTTTTATTTTTGAAGTGGCATTTGTGACTTTAGTTTCCGCCCGCTTCCTTTGTGATGATTTTTTTTTAGTTTTTTTCTAATAATTTCATACTTGTTATGCATTTTTGGAGAGCTAAGAAAACAGTTAAGTATTTAAAATAATCTGCAAGCCAAGTTTCATAACGTTTTTTTTTGTTTTTAAGGCATTTTAGTGGAAAGTGATCGCAAAAAATATTGAAAAAAAATCGTATTCCGTCTCGCTTTTTTAAATTTGGGCCGATAATTATTGTTTTAATATTGAGAAATAACCAACGTTTAATCGTTTTTGTAAATCAGAAGAAAAAAAAAGATTTAAATTGATACTTTTTTTGTAATAAATTTTTCAAGTTGAATTTCCGACTAATTTAAAAAAAAACTAAAAATTGCGATAACTCAAAAATGGTTCACTTTTGCATAATGCATATGGGGGTCAAAATTATTGCAAATAGTCACTCCTATCACCTCCTTACGGGAATAGGTCGACTTACCAATAACCCTGTATTTTGCAGAGTTAAAGTATTTTTCCTCGCAAATGTGATGAAAACCATTGTGTGTATCACAGGCAGTAAGGGGATTACTAACTCGAGTCATTAAAAGCCCTCTGCCTTCGGCGTCGGGCTTCTAACACTCTCGTTAGTAATTCCCTTCATACTACCCTTGATGCACAATGTACTATTATTTTCAGTGAGAGTGAGTTGTTGGGCTTCTAAATACTAGACACTTTAAATTCCAGCTCGACAGCTGTAGCCATTTCAGAGAAAATGGGTCATTACAGACGGACAGACGGACGGACAAGCAAGAAAGATTAAGGATTAAATTTTGTAGTATTTGGTACAGATCCCTTCAAAGATGGTTCTACCTATGATGTCGGTCGGCTTGAAAGCTTTCCGTTAATTTGACAGTATATAACTCTTATTACAATGCAGAATAACACTTCAGGTATCTCCCGAGAGTGCAGTCCAACTTTTGGACGTGAATCAGAATGAATCTCCCAACTTGCAGCAGACATTTGTTTTCGCTTGGACTCACAAACAGCTCCCTCTAGTGGATTAAAACTGCATTATCTTAATGCAGATAGCTTCAAGATGTTTTGAGAGAGATTTGAGACGTAATTAAGAAAAAATACGGAGCTACCAGATTGTGTTCCTGCATTTATGTTTCCGTGTTTGTCTAGTCAAGTGTGAAAATATGGGAGAGCGCAGCATCTCAGAAGTTCATGTCTCGATGCACTTTATTCTAGTGTAAGTAATAAGAACTTCGTAAAATATTCTTTCGACAAATAGTGTTTTTGCACTTGACTTTTCGACGATAACTTGAGCATTTTTAATCTATTTTAATGACATTTTTTTAATAAATATTTTGTTATTGGGATGTAAGCAGAGACAAAAGGGGTGAATAATTAAAGTATTCGTACAAGCGAAAAGTTTCGGGTTCATTTTAGTGAAATATCCAATTGATAGTTTATTGTTACAACTCATTGTTAATATTCGGAACGCGTGTAGACCTGGTATCCTGGGTTAAATATGCCTTATAGAAGATATGTCAAATGTTCACCCAAATCAGCTTAATTTATCCGCGACCTGAATATTGGAAACGAGCATTAGCATATTTTTGCCATCCAAATATCGAGTTTACTAGACTAGGTTCCTTCTTTCTCAATCAGAAGGATGCTTCGTTTGACATGAAAGAGAAACCATGACAATTGATTGAAGCAATTGAAAGTAATTTTGCTTTCGCTGAAGGACTTATGTCTTTATAGCGACCTAATTAAGTCGTCTTGTCTTCAAAGTTTTCGACGACGACGTGCCGAGAAAGTTGAGAAAAAATCTCTTGGATTCCCAAGAGATTCCCAGGAGCTACTGTTTAACTTTCGTTAAATAACGAGGAATTGAAATTATACCAATTTGAAGTTAATATGCCGTATATGATTTTTATTATCTGCCTTATAACTCTTAAGAATATTGCTTGTAAAAAGCGAAATAAACCCAAATAATAAGAAAATAATATTCGGTTCAGAGAAAACAGATTTACGGATAAATGAAATTTCGGACACACGAAACAACGGACAATTTTTTTCGAAACATCGATAGGGTTACCGATGGGGGCAGAGTAGGCTACCTTACACAACAATAAATAGACAACTTTACCATCCATAGAGACAAATGACTCAAGGCCATGGTGGGCAAAGTTACGCCACCGTGTGTCACAGTGGGTGGTATTAAGGTGTTTAATGAGAGGGGTCGGACCGGCAACCAAAACCGGGGCACCAAAGTTTGTAATCTACTTATGACGTTCAGTTAAAGTTGAGATGGCGGTTTCAATTGTTAACAATGTAGCCAACGGATGGAAGAAAGTTAGAAGACTTTTTTAACATCAATATAAATATACTATTTTTGTGTAACAGTACATTACTAGAGGGGAGTGGAGAAAAATTACAACGTCAAATACTAGGAGTGCATGAAAATTAAAAGTAACCTGCAGTGCTCAGTCATCCGCGCTGTGTCGGATGCGCCGCCGCCCCTGCTGCGCCACACCGAGTTCCAGCGCCTGCAACCTAAGTTGCGCTATGCACCCCTAATTACCTCTGCTCTCCTGGTACTTTAAATATACATGCAAACGCTTTGGTTGGATGCACGGCTATATTTACGGAGTACATAAAAAAAACAGCAATTTAGCTTTATAAACACAGCCGCCATGTTTGCATAAAAAAAATAAAAAAATAACTTCCCGGCCTAGGCCCTTAATTTGGTACGAAATCTTTACAGTTCTCTCGAGTTGTTCCGCCCGCAACATGATACTTTGAAACCTAAAATAACAAACATAACGCCAACATTTCATTGCATGGTTGAGAAAAATATTTTTTAAATTAATTTTCGTAAGACGAGCTCCTTTTGCGGTCAATTTTTATAGTGAATTCTGGATGCGGGCATTGAAATTACTCCTTATCTGACGTCGACGTCTACATTTATAAATGTTCCGCACTTCATTCATTACAATTAGAGAAAGCAGCTCTTCCAAACTGAATCTTATCTCTTTGTCTAAGAGATGATACTGATTTGTGTCGCAAAAAGATAAATTGGTCCTTGTGACCGATTTGGTGGACTTTCTTTTGTTTTCATTACGGGTGAGATTGGACAGGCTTTAAGGTTCCGTAGGCAGAAGGTAAAATATGAGAATTGTAAGCGATTTTGAAAGGGTTTCCTGAAATAAAACGACATTAGCCTTCACTCGTTACCAACCAACTCAAACTAACAACATCTACTTAAAACACTTGGATTTTTTACAGACAACTTTTACTTCAATATTTATATTATAAAGCAAAAATAAGGGGCCAGAGTGCATTTTTCATACAAATGAGACTAACTCAAAGCCTTGGTTCCGCGCCAGGGGTTTTTTGACCGAGGTTTAATGGTTAGATAGTCCAAGGTTCAATAGAGGAGGTCAAAAGTTCTTAAGATACCTAACTGATCGCACAATCAGTTAACACCACAACGGGAGAGTTTGGGTCAACATTTGGATTTCTTTACATTTTATTGCCATTTTAGATGTTTTTCTGAACAGGCACAACTCCGGTTAGATTCATTCAGCTGGGTATCCTAGGCACTCTGGAAGTCTTGTATCGATGCTCGGGGTATTCAGCATCAGATTTCACTAAAAGCATTCCCTGGCGAGGAACCAAGGCTTCGAAATAGCCTCTTTAGTATGAAAAACGCACGCTGACCCGGTATTTTTGCTTACATACACCATATATACATACATTCACGCCTTCATTACAGGAGGCAGGCGGAGCTACAGGATTAGGAACAACTCCAAAAATGTACATTTTGCATGCCTTCATATATTTTAATTGATATCTATGTACGGGTATTTCATACATAAAGTTTCCTCTAAATAAGGATTAATTAACCCTGTTATAACACGATTCCAATAACAGTTAACACAAACAAACAAACTTAATGTTATTGTATCGAGTACAATCCGCGGTAACTCAATACGGAACAATAGTCTCAGTTTCCAACACCTTATTAACTTAGCCAACTAAAGACTACCCCAAACAATAGTAAATCTACTTTAACAATATGCACACAGAGTACATTATTACAACAAAGCAAGAACTCGATGATTTTGCTACCAAGGTTCTAACTAGACCAATTTAAGTAACATGGTAACACAATCTGATTTAACGGTAACACAAACCTACTTTCAAGATACAAGCGATCTACAAGCGATTCTATAATATTAAGGTGTTAATTATAAAGTCTTTGTAGTTTACGTGTGGTTATTAATTTATCCTAAGATACTCACTTGATAGTTGTGTGTAGTGGTAAAAGGAACACAACATTTTTACCGAAGCCCATAATAAATACCTTTTAACGAGAAATTATTGTATACTCGTATATATAATCTGAATTTCAAAAACGGCTCAACGATTTTCATGAAATTTAGTATGCAGGGGGTTTCGGGGACGATAAATCGACCCAGCTAGGTTTAATTACAAAACTTACCAATAAAAATACCGGGTTTAGCTCGGTCATCCAGGTACTATCATGCAATCTAAAGATTGTAATTTACGATCTGTACCTTGCTTCAAACTTACGCAATTTTGACACATACCAAAACTGTAAAAAGGGAGTTAATCACGTAATTAAATAAACATTTAGCTGGACGTTTCGACTATGTTACATCAGCTGTGGTCACGAGAAGACTGTCTTCTCCGTAGAGGGAAATGTTTATTTTATTATAAATAAATAATAATAAATAAATATCAGGGGACAATGTCACACCAATAGACCTAGTCCCAAACTAAGCTCTAGGCTTGTACTGTGGGTACTAGACAACGATATAAATACTTATATAGAGAAATATATACTTAAATACATAGAAAACATCCATGACTCAGGAACAAAATATTCGCGCTCATCACACAAATGTCTGTCCTTACCGGGAATTGAACCCAGAACCGCTAGCTTCGTAGTAGCGCGACGTAGTAGTCGCTGTAGTTTAAAAGTTGAGCCAGTCTAGATCTCGGTCACACAAAGGCAATGATACATTTTTGCATATTGGTGGTGGAAGGACCTTGTGCTGTGTCCGTCCGGATTGCTACCACCATCTTATCCATTAACCCACAGCCAAGCAGCAGTGTACGCATTGCTGTGTTCCGGTGTGGAGATAATACAACTGGTGAAATTACTAGCATAGAGGTAATCCATCATCCACCGTTTTATAGCTTACGATCTGGCGACTAAGATCGAATGCCTCTATGATAGGAATTGCATAGGTTGTCTTATTCCTTGGGGACAGCGGTACGAATGCAGCTTGGCGGTAGCGATCCGCACCGGCCTTGTACAAAGTCCTTATATCACCACAAGTTATTTCTATGGTAATTCTGTACAAAGTGACCCGTTTTCATTGCTCTTGACTATATCTGTTCATGCGTACACTGTACACACACGTACGCAAATGCGAAGTTAAACAGAATAACGTATAGTTATACATAGGTTACGGTTCTCGGTAGAAACAGATGAATTTTCAGTTAAAACTCTTCATGAATAATTGAGGTTTCAAGAAGGCTTTGGAGGATTCTAAAAACAGGCGTAATCTTATAAGCGGATTAATATGAAGTGGGTTTAGATTAGAGTAAGGGTCATATTAGCTTGGCAAATATATTTTAGAGCAAGGCAAGATTGTTTGCTCGCTTTCAGTCAGTTAACAAAATAATTTTGGACGATTTTGTAATAAAAAATGAATGTATTTTTTTATTGGTTTATCGTTTTTTCTGGTTAACAAAAATACACCCTAGCTGCCGATATTTTGGGTTAATTTAAATACATTAGCCAAAGTATATTAACATCAGATCGTGTGTTTCACAAACGATTGTAAAGATATGAGAGTTTTGGATATTTTCTAGTATTTATCGCTATATACAAGTCCTTTTTACCGTTGTCCAAGCCTAGAGCTTACTTTAGGGCTAGATGGATTTGTAAAAGGTGAGAGTCCCCTGACATAATTATCATCATCATCATCATCATTATCAGCCGCAAGACGTCCACTGCTGGACAAAGGCCTTCCCCAAGGTTTTCCACAACGATCGGTCCTCTGCTGCTGTCATCCAGCGGTTTCCCGCGACCTTTATCAGATCGTCAGTCCACCTTGTGGAAGGTCTGCCAACACTTCGTCTCCCGGTTCGCGGTCGCCACTTTGGACATAATTATAGATTCATTTATTTCCAAGTTTCACGATAATAAGTGGCCAGTTCAGTCATAGTTTAAAAAAAAGGGGATAAGACTATATGAAATTACGAGCATAGAAGCATTCCGTCTTAGTCCTCAGGGTTGGCAACGCATTTGCGGTCTTAGGGCCGTATTAATAAACTCATCTTGACTGTGAGGCCCGTCACAAGATACGTCAAAGTAAACGCCAAACCACAGAACACTGTCATTTTTGACGCATCTCGAGACGAGCGTTAGAATTGAGATCAGTTTATTAATACGGGCCCTAGAATTGCAGTCTTTAGATTGGTGTCTTGAGAATGCAAAGGTCACAGATCCCACTTGCCATCAGGACGGTGTGCTCGTTTACCTTCGTACCACAATAAATATATGTACTAATAATTTCCATAAACATCTACTCAAACTCCAACAAACCCAAATTTTGTTTATAAATGAAGCAGGTTCCAAGAGGTGCGTTACCTTTCGAGACTTCATGTTTTACCAAACTCGGAGTTTTCCCCAAATTTCCAACTCGAATTAAGAACAAAGTCCGTCCCCCCCTCCCCCCTGGTGATCAATCAGCAGCATCCGCGCAAAATAACCTCGACACAAAGGCTTTTGTATGGAAATTCCGTAAATTTATTTAATATGGCGTCGTTTTTTTCAAATCGGGTTTTAGAATTAGTTTATTTTATAAATTAAATTTGGTTAGTTCTCATTTTAATTTACATGATTGTTTTATAGTGTTTTTCTGTTGTTTTTTGGTGTTGATTTCTAAAGACTAATTATTTTAATAATTAGCGAACTCCCTCCTTACATTCCTTTTGGCTTCGTTCGCTATTGAGTGATTTTGCCCAGAAAAGCATTCGAGAACTTTAAAACTTTGAACGATTACTTTATATTAAGAAATAACTCACTAATTACAAAATGTTTTGACGGTCGTTAATCAAAATTCGTTGTTTAGGATAAGGCACTAAACTTTTAAATTGCTTATTGATAAAAATATGTTTGTAGTTGATGTGAATTTTAAGGGAACAAATTCTATGTTGTGAAACGTAGTTTTATTGAAACTAATTGACGCATCTTTTGCTTTTTAATTTCCCGTTTTTGTTTTTTAGAGGGTTTTTGGAATCGGGTGAAATCCTGTTAACTCGATGACTATGCAATTATATGATGCACAAGAGCTGATCCCGTGATTAAATTGGAAGATGGCAATTGGATCTAATGCAGCTGTACACCCACCGAGTTTTAAATAAGACCCCTCGGACTTTCGGATTGAACGTGGACTCTGCACAGATTGCAAAATTTCTTGCCTCTAAATTTAATTTATATATATTAATGTTCGATGGCAATGTATCAGGCCGTTCTGTGGTTAACTCTGAAAACAGGGGCACGACAAATTATATCGTAGATTTTAAGTTGATTCCAGATTGTTTTTACAGACCGACTACTTATAATTAAAGTTTAATTTTATATTTTTGGGTTCTAAACGTCCCGTGTTTAGATTTTATGTTTAAACTGTTTTTTAATGATAAATAAATAAATAAATATCAGGGGACAATGTCACACCAATTTGACCTGGTCCCAAACTAAGCTCTAGGCTTGTACTATGGTTACTAGACAACGATATAAGTACTTATATAGAGAAATATATACTTAAATACATAGAGAAAACATCCATGACTCAGGAACAAATATTCGCGCTCATCACACAAACATCTGCACTTACCGGGATTTGAACCCAGGACCGCTAGCTTCGTAGGCAGGGTCACTACCAACTAGGCCAGCGTGTCGTCAATGTCTCAACAAAGTCAAAATAATCATCTCATGTTGTGTTACTTCCAACTCATTTGCCTTATTATAATCAGCAACGTAATAATAAAATATTTCAATTATCTTACGTCATGCACCGGGCGCAAATTATTTTGCACTTGCCTTTGACTCTGCGCAAATTAATTAACTTTGGTGCTTCAATTTACAATCACTTCGCTCAGCGCTCCTTTGCCAATCAAAATTTGTACTTAAGTAGGATTATTAAGACACCTCTTTCTCTTAAGACACCTCTCGCGTAGAAGTAGTATATCGCTGTTCCATCAGGAACTATCAGGAACTATCTCGAAACCACTCTTTTTTTTTGTGGCATAAAGAAGGCACACAGGCCACCTGATGGTAAGTGGAAACTATGACCCATAGACATTCGCATTCACAAGACTGAATGCCTAAGACTGCAAATGCGTTGCCAACCCTGAGGACTAAGATGGAATGCCTCTATGCTAGTCATTACACCGACTGTCTTATCTCCAAACCGGAACACAACAATGCGAACACTGTTGTTTGGCGGTAGCTTAATGGATAAGATGGTGGTAGCGATCCGGACGGACCCCGCACAAGGTCCTACCACCCGCAATTTGTGAAAGTGCAACAAACAATCAGAGTTGCTTTTGCATTTATAATATTATTATTTTAACTTAAAATAAACCAAGGTAATAATATTTTTATTGATATCCACCCATTTTACGATATACTTCTTTTTAATGTGTTATTTAACATTTCCATACATGAACTCTAGGAAATAGTATAACCTGAAGTTGTATGTTTATTACCCTGTAAAGATGCAGTTGGCTATAAAATGGTAATAATGCTAATAAAGTGCAAGCAAATTTATAGCTCTAACCCGGTTACGTAGCCGCAGTGGAATTGGAATTGCGCGGCGGAAGTGCATCATTTCCACGTAAAGTTTAAAAGTAACTTCGGTGATTGGTACCTACGATTGTGACACGAATAATTAGAATTATCACATTTGATATATTAATTTCAAGTCCCAATGAGCTCCCCATACAACAAACGTGTTTTTTTTTAAATAGTACGGAATCCGTCGTGCGCGAGGCTGACTCGCACTTGGCCGGTTTTTTAGAAATGACATTTGACAGGCGCCATTTTAAAGGCGTTTCTCTGACGCTGACTGAACTAACTACAGCCGTCCTATCCACAGGTGCAGCTATGTTAAAATTATGTTTTTGTTTTTTAGCCTGACTCTGGCATTGTCCTTTTAAAGCCAACCCTTTGCAACTGTTTTTTTTGTAAGTAAAAAAAGTTCTGTTATAGGCCAGCCTAAGGTCCGGAGTAAAGCGTAACAAGGAACAGGAATATGTTGCTCGCTTAGAGGTGTGAATGCGTCTTAATAAGTTATTTTTTATGGCATTGAGAAGGCACGCGAGCACTCTGGCCATCTGATGGTAAGTGGAATCTGGGAATCAAATGCCTATCATTTGAAATCTCAAGATTACAATCAAACAAGGTTGTGCAGTATCCAAAATACATCTTTAGTAAACATTAAAGACACACATGCACGTAAGAAATGTAATTTAGAACTTCAAATTGTCTGAGTGCCGCAGGAAAATTTATTATTTTAATTTGGTGAGACCGAGAGAACTCTAATTATAAGATATATGCAGACGCAATAACGAGTAAATTGCATATTCCCAACAAAATGAAACTAGTCGTAGCCACAGTTAACTATTTCACGACTTCATTTATGTAAATAAAGTATTTCCAAGACTTTAATTCTAACTTTAATTAAAGTTACTTTCTTTCTACGTAATTAGGTTCCCTAGATTGGAACAATAAAATTTCAACCTGGTTTTCGCGCGTTATTTCTGAGTTGAGTTTTTGTCTAAAACCTGTAACTTGCAGGTTTTATGTGCATTGGGCGGTTTTCCCGCAAGCTGGGAAAATTGAACGCTGCAACGGTACATACTTGTAAAACCACGTCTAAGTTAATTTACCGGATTTCTAGCTCTAGTTTCGCGGTTACTTTGTCGTTTGCCACACTAAATGCAACTGGTCATTGTATTTGCCAAGCCTTTATCGCTCACTGTAGCTTGAGCAGGAACATTTCAAATTACTGTATTTTACGGAATCTATTTGTAGCACGAACCACTAAAACAGAATAAACTAGGTAAAACCGCATTGCTCTTGACATGCTATCGTATTTTTATTAAGTAACTGTTATTTACTTGAAAGTAACAGTGACACCATTGCCATGGTAGCAGGTGTGATGAGGAGGTGGACTGCACAAGATCGAGGAAATTGGAATGCACTGGAGGAGGCCTGTGTCACCTATTTCCTGCAGTGGAAGAATTAGGCTGAGCAAGAAGAAGAAGAAGCAAGGCCAGTGGAGTTAAAATCAATACGATAATATGTCTAAAGCATTTCGGTCCTCCAATCGCCATTCATATTGACTCGGTGAGATTACCTTGACGTTAGTTACTCGATGGAAGGAAAAAATTAGTACTCGGGGTACTTGATCGATACTTTTACGATACTCCTATTATAAGTTTACGGTGAAGAGTTGTTAAGAGGCGCACCAGTCGTTCAAGCTAGCAGTAACTGGATATAGATAAGATAAGTTTATTGATTAACTAAGCACAAGAACATACAAGAAAACATCCCATGCACCTCAGACTATCAACTACCTAACCCTGGCCACAGTATTTAATATACCAGTACAAGTACACAATGCCCTGTTTCTAATAAAACTGCGTAGTCCTTGCTTCCTTTTCTATTGAATAATTTGTATTCTTCGCACGAAACCCAGTTGATACAAGTCACACGAGCGATGCAAACCGATGCACTTGATGCTTCGGAATATTGCTGCAACACGTAAAACAATATTCACATAGAGGGTCGAGCACGCCGAGACTTAAAATATGCTGACGCAATATTGAGGGTGTGACGCATCTACTGCGTCATGTTTTTAACCCGTCTTTTTCGCGTATTTTACGCTGCCTGGCTTACAATACCGTGATATGAGAAGTGAACGCACCGACGAGTTAGCGAAAGTAAGTATAAGGCTGCTTAATTGAGAACGCAAGATCTAAAATGTGTTTTGTGCGCTCTGATGGGACTACTTAAACTCGCCGCTGCCGCTGCGACATTCACTCGTTCGTTCGTCCGACCGCCGTTGTTAAGAGAATCACACCCCTGGTCTGGCCGCGTCCAAAAGTACGTCATTCATATAATCTAAATATTACGTTCCTACTTCAGATAAGATCGGGGGCGTATTTAGAAAGGGTCAGGTCAGGAGTACCCTAAGCCGACGCACGAGTACGACGAGACTTATTATGAGTGTGGAGGAAGCGAGGGAAGTTTGTCTGAATCGTAACAAGTGAAAGGAAGTGGTCTCTGCCTACTTCTACGGGAAGCAGGCGGGATTTGTATGAGTATGTATGTATATCACAATGTATATAATGTACGTTCCGAATTTTTGCATGTGCATCTAAAAATACATCTCATAATCAAAACATAGAAGTACCTACAGTAAATGAAAAATAACTGGCAGTGTAATTAACTATGCGGTAACCACGCAATCTCCTTTCACTGCACAAAAAACCAAAGCAATTTGTGCACCGACCAAATAAATTAAACATTCAACAGGACGCAATTACGAAGTCGAGTGAATGAATGAATGAAAGAACGACTGAGTGAATGGAGTGAATGTAAAGGATATCCTTGCCATCGCAGTAATTAAAATTGCTCAAACAGCGTCTGTTGCCATGTTCTTTTGTGTAACAATGTATTCACTGCTGTAATGTTTTGATGTGCACGTTTGTTCGATATTGAATAGAAAGCAAAGGTACAATAGGTATCAGGTTGTCAAAAGTAAATATGGGGATGTTAAGGTTGTATATCTGTTTATATTATTTTTATACAAATATAAACAGACCAGGGTGACCCACATGACAGCAAGTAGTTGCTGAAGAAACTAATGAACTTTAAAAAAGGAATTCCTAATTATTTTCTATGATAAAAAAGCATTTTTTTTGACAATTTAACCGCTATCATCTAGAAGAAAGTGATGATAAAACTAAAATAGTGTTCGTATAAATTTAAATTAAACTCTGCACCAGATTTTGCAGCTCTTCAAAACTAAACTACAAACTAGAAAACGCAAACCTTTTAAGATATAATTTAAGTATGTAATATTATGAATACATTCTGAATAATATTCTAATTAAATACATTTGCAGTAAATACAGATTTTACGCAGAGCAATAAAAATAATACATTTTAATAATCTAGCAAAGATACTAAGCCACTTAGCCCCGGTCGTCTCATTTCCAGTTGGTGACAAAAGTTCTTGTTTGTGCATATCATAATTATGTGTCCAGCTTGAGCGCGCGTGTGGGCCCGCCCTAATTGGCGAGCGGCCTTGGCTGTCAACGCGGTCGTTTCTCGTGTTTGGTTAAAATTAAAAAATGCGGTGGTTTCTGTAAAAGAGTAAACACGTTTTAACTTAATCAAAACTATAATTAACTACGTCTATTAGGCGTTCGTTTTTGATTGAGATACTTAACCCTGTTTTTTTTAAATATTTCTGTAAAAAGTTAAAAAAAATTTTTTTTCGTGTTTGATCGTTTTGTTTTTTTTTTTCTCCTGCAAGGTATCATCTAGTTTGCCATGGTTGAAAGGGCAACCTCTTTCTTTTAATCTGAAATAAACCCTCTAAATATAGAGATTTTTTCATTTTTATTGCAATTTGGGTTGATTATAAATTATAAATGTTTAAGAAGATGAAAAATATATCATACTAATAAAAAATACCCTTCAATGATGATACACTCGAAGATACACTTTCTTTGGTATTTTTTTAAAATATTAGTTTTAGCCAATATAACAAAAGAAAAAATCTCTATATAAGTTAAAGGGTATAGTCACTTTTCAGTACTTTGGAGGTCAATTTCTCCCATCAGGTTGAGTTTGGGCCGTTAAAAAAAATACGTGTCTGTTATTTTAAACTACTCTCTAACATATATCAAAACCAACAAAATCGGAGCCGGACAGTCGGGGACCTTTTCTTGCAAGAAATAAGGTCAAGAAACCAACGAAATCACGTCCATAATATATATCTATTTGGTTCCCTAACAAGAACAACAATGACCAAAGTATTTGTAATCTCACTGTAACTATTGAGTCGCGTTACAAAATGACTTAACCCTCGACGGTGGTCGGAGACGGGTCGGCATTGCATCCTCGTAATATAACCTAAGTGTTTAACCCTACTAGAGCTTTGTGCGAACTTCCGGGGCAAAAACTAGCTCGGACGAAGCGCGGAACTTCGCCAGTTTCAAACTTGGCTGATGTAATACCTATCGGTTATTTTAATAGGGAAAGAAGAGTAGCGTTGAGCTTTAGTTATATCTTAAAAGACCGACCCTTTGCTCTGGTTAAAACGAAAGACCCAATCAATATAATAAAAATGAATCGCTAAATGTGTTGCTAGTTGCTAAGCGCAAAACTCGAGAGCGGCTGAACCGATTTGGCTGATTTCTTTTTTGTTGTATTCGTTATTGTCAGGACAAGGTTTGTATGAAAGAAAAAAAACAAAACCTTCGGGAATGTCGGAAATTTGACGAGTAACAAGTTGTACGTATTGTGACTAGTGTAAAAAAAATCAATTTAAACACAAGCTTTTCTTGCCAAGTGTATTTTTTTTATAGTTGTCAATAAAACTGCTCCTAGTCATTATCCTGGAGAATTTCATATTCGCGGACAAAGTCGTGGGCAAAAGTATTACATAACACAGTTATAATACAAAGTTGTCTGAAATGTAAAGTACTTAATCTAGAAGCTCCCTAAGGTAAAATTAGCCTTTTAGACAGCCTCGTGTCTTTTACAAGACGTAATTAAAACCATCTCGTAAAAGTCTCGCGCGACGTGCCAAGAAAGTTGCGACACTCGGAGGCTACGTATCACTGCGCGAGAAATTAGCAATGGTACGTTACACTGCTGAAATAAGTTCGGCTTAACTTTACCAATTTTCACGTGTGGTGTTTTAGAAAAAGAATAAAGAGTGAAATCTTACTTTTTGACGTAAGAAATAAGTGACGGGTCTAGGCTTACCATTTTTTTTAGTATGAATGATTTTTAATTCAAAAGTATAATTTAAATAATTGGATTTGGTTTAAGTTTTTTTTTAAACATACCCTAACCTAATCTTATTTACCAGTAAGATATTTTCAGGATCGCTCAATAAGTATTTTGGGGGTTGCGATGACAAATTAATCCAAACAAACAAATCTAAATTCAGGCTACACAATCTTCACTAAACTTTGGTGTAACAACAAAAACATTTTTATTTAATTATTGAGTACGCTTTTAGTCTATACAGACTTGAATAAAGTGACAGCCCTTAAATTGTAACTTGTAAATAAACGATTTAAATTTTGGTTCAAGCTTTGATCAAGAGATGATCTTAATCTTACTTATTATTCGGTCGGTAAAGGTCGGTGTTATATTTGTGAACTGACTAAACGCGTCCCAAGATACAGGCCAGTGTTGGGTTTAATGAATAATATTTTAAAAGCTTTTATTATTAATTTATAAAACTAGAAGATGGCCCATTAATAATGGCTTTCGTACTTAAACAGCAGGCAGCCCCACGGTGGGCGCCACTTATCAGGTTAAAGTTGTTTTTTTACGCAAACGTGGGAACTTGCTGATGCTTTGCGGGCTGTTGTAAAAAGAGAATACTGGTCTGTTGAAGGTCCGTAAGTCAAGGTTAACTATAATATATTGGACCCTGAGTAATGAATGAATTTATATTAGACCTCAGATGATATTCTCTGCTCATGTGATGTAGGTATCTGATAACACCAAGTTTCCTTGTAGTTAAACAGAATTGAAACTGGTTGTAAGCTCACACTCACACACAAAGTCCGTGACATGTCTGTGTCAATGTTGGTTTGGATCAGTGTTGTGTTGTCTCACCTCTACACACGGACACTGTAACCAACAACTGTTATAGGTAAATCATGAACAAAAATGAAATAGGGATTACTTTATGTGTACTGTTTCAATGCGTACAGCAAGTCACGGTTTCAATAAAGATCTAGACTTGGACTTAGATTGGTATCTTACTCTGACGACATTTAGGTTTAATTTTTCATTTTGTTTACAACAGCGCAAAGAAAGGGCGACACGTTAGTGATTTAAAAAAAAACCCGTTCATAACGTAACCAAAATTTTATCGTTCATATAACGTCCCATAGTTTTCCCTCTTTCACTTAGAGTTTACTCATTGGGTAAGCATCGTGTTTCCCTTTCACCAGTCTATTAGCTCGGCGGCGGCGCGGAAGTTCGCGGGTACACAGTCGATCTGCGATGATGGATGGAGCTATTCATTTACTGAGTCGCTTCACTTGCGTTTGTCTTGTAATGTTCCTGTCGTAGGTGATTCATTAAAACTGCAATCTATAGATAGCGAAGTTGCCGAATACAATGCTTTTGAGATAATTGAAATGTACTTGGCAAATGGAAGGAAATTCTGTAGTTTCTGTACATCATTAAGGTATTTCAAGGTAGATTTGCTTGATGTTAGGGTTTTCTTACTAGTCAAAAGAAAGGAAATTCTGTGGTTTTTGTACATCAGTACGCTAGTTCAACGCAGAAACAGTATGCAGAAACCGATTTTTTTTTAATTAAGCTTTATATTAGGGTTAAACAATGTGTAAAGTGTGACTTTAATTGCTAAAATTTGTAAAAGACACCATTTGGTGTCCCTATATCAACGCCGTGAGGTGGCCGACATTACTTATATTCTAAATATTACTAGCGGCCTCGTTGACAGTCCGGAGTTGCTGTCTTGCGTATCATTTAGTATTCCCACTCGGTCTAAAAGGAGTTATCCCCCTATATCACTTAAATTGGCATCCTCTAGGTACAGACAAAATAGTTTCCTGACGCGTGCTGGTAAAGGCTTGAATAATTGGGTAAATACGAATAAGCTAGATATTGATATATTCAATTGTAAGATCCCTTCCGTGAGGCGATGTTTGATTGCAAATTTTGTTGTTTGAGCATGTTTTGTGTGCCATAGGGAAGAGAACCTTTTGGCGATCTGCCTCTGGCTGGTATTTAGCAGTAGTTTTAATTTTACTTTTTATTTGCGCTAGTGTGTAGTGAAAGTGCGTGTACATTTGAAGTTTGTATTAAACTTTAAGTTTGCTACTCAGTCACTACATGTGAAATCCTTTAATTGGTTTTGTGTCTCTTATTGTTGTTTCATATGTTGTAAGTGTAACTGTTGGATTTCCTGTCAATAAATAAATAAATAAATAAATAAATAAATATCAATTGGATTTAATTATCAATAGATATTTTTCTTCCGTGCGCCGCATGGTTTTTGTTGGTTACCTATATCACGTAAAAAATAAATGACTTCTACGTAGCCGGAGTAGCGTGCAACAATTAGTATGGAATAAAATATACTTAATACCATTGAGTTCCTCTATCAGTCAACCTGATAGCTAAATAGAAAATAACGAAGGATTCCTTAACAATCCAACTAAAAGGCTAAAGTTTAAATGGCCTGCCTGCCCTGTGACGTTTTTACTAGGGCTCGAAACTGTAATAAGTAAATACTTTATAAGTATTTATTCTGAAAGTATTAAACCTAGCCTTCACCGAGTAGCGTGGGTGGGACAGTGGGACGCCCACGCCCGCCCACGTCGACTGAGTATGTGCCTTCAACGTAAAATAAATTGTGAATAACTTTATTAAGAAGAACGTTTTTGGCAGGTCATTTTTGAAGTTAGCTTGGATCTTAGACTTATGTCGAAGTGCACCAACCACTTAACAGATGATGGGAGTACTAACAGCTGTCAAACTGTATGAACTAACTTTTTTTTTGGTAAAATTGTCACTTAGCCAGAGTAATAAGATTTAGTTTTTATTTCATGTGATTGAAATTAGTTACTTTTTATTGTTCCATTTTCTTATGGTTTTCACACTTTACTTTCATTTGTTTAGGTATTAAAAAGGGAACAAGTTAGGGAATAAAAGCAAAACACTGATATGGCAAAGTTTAAAGAAACAGTTTTGATTGGCTGTTTAAAGGAGTAAATAAAAGAGTATGCATGTTAACGAGTAAGTAGGTCTAAATAAAGAATTATGTACATAAAGTGCGGAAAACAAACACTGTAGTGTACCAACTAAAATAAATTGAGCTAGCTTCGTATTTCTGTTTATTATTGAACGCGGTTATGTTTGTGGTTGTGACATAATTATGTCACTAGAGGCAATGTAGAGATAATGAGAAATGAACGTGGAAACATAACATTATAGGTCCGTTACATAATTATTATGTGTTGACAAAATAAACACTTCTAGTGCAATTCAGTAGAACAGTTTTAGTTTATCTGAAATATTGGGAACATCTCGGTTCACTTAATTCTCTAATTGTTTTCATACTAAACTTGTGGAGACTATACACTTGCAATCGTACAGTCAACTACAAAGAGATTACAGTTTAAAACAATAATAATAATAAGGCCGCAGGGCAGCTAGTGGCGAGCTGTGGTGAGTGGCGACACCACGGACCTGAGTGCTCCCGAGGGTAGGTCCTGTTCCTCACCTCACGCTTGCCTTCACCGGCCGGCTGCGGTGTGCAATGACGAGGAACAGACCCTCACCTCTGGCTTGCCTTTATTGGCTGGTCAGAGTGGAGTCGCAAGAGCTATATGCTCGAAGGGTGGATGTGTTGCATAAGTGGTGAGTGGGCACCTTATGGTCGTTTAAAGTCCAGAAGCACCTCTCCACCCTTAGCCCCTCTGGAACTGTTGCCTCCCTGCTGCTATATATATGTGGCTATTTCGGGAGGTCCATTCCATTGAGTTGGCGAGTCACCGCCTGCCATTTAAACCAAAGTAATTAGCATTGGCCAGGCAGGCGCCGTAGTTTCAGCAATAGCCTAGTTCACCAATCCATATCAGTTCATTCATAGAACCTATTATTAGTATTCCCATCCTTTTTAAATAGTCTTTACACTGACCGGTGGTTGTCCGTGGGAGCATACTTCTTAAGTTTGAACTCAGGGACAATCGCCGGTTGATGTCCCATAACTTTACTAAATTAAACTTGTCTAAAGGGCCTCTGCGTGTTGGCTTCGGCTCCATGTACGCCTCCCAAAGGTCCGGGACTCCCATAGTCCCGTGATTGGTAAAGACATACAAATAATAATAATAAATATCAGGGGACAATGTAACACCAATTGACTTAGCCTCAAACTAAGCTCTAGCTTTGTACTGTGGGTACTAGACAACGATATACATACGTATATAAAGAAATATATACTTAAATATATAGAAAACATTAATGACTCGGGAATATATTCGCGCTCATCACACAAATATCTACTCTTACCGGCATTTGAACCCAGGACCGCCAGCTTCGTAGGCAGGGTCACTACCAACTAAGTCAGCGCGTCGTCTTCCGAGTCATCTGAGTAAATAATTGATTAAATGGCAACAAGATAGGCTTTAGTAGTGTGGTCTTTTGAACTTCTTTATTGACTACTAGAAGCGAATGAGCGATGTTCTTTTTTGTATTAATTTTAATTGCGTTCTCCGTGTTATGTGAATTGAATTATTTGTTTTAGGATTAAAGTATATACGACATTTTACTTTATATCAATTTTACTTAATCGTGCGAGACTTACGCCCATAGTAATAAACTAACCTCGACTCTAATACTCCTCTCGAGGTGCGTCAAAAATGACAGTGTTCTATGGTTTGGCGTTTACTTTGACGTATCTTGTGACGGGCTTCACAGTCAAGATGTGTTTATTAATACGGCCCTAAAAGAAGGGAGACGGCTATCACCAGGGGTCGTACTTTTGATGCCGACGACGTCAAAATGACGAAATTTTACACACAAGATGCTCTGCTTTTATTTGGCAGGTGTTTAGGTAGGTATTACCTGGTACAAATAAAAAAATGATAAAGAAATGATTATAGTTAAACACAGCTCAATCGCAATGAAAATACGGATCACGGCAGCATCATTTTTTTAAACCACCACTCTTTACTACAAATGGCAATTTGAGACAATTTTCTTTGATGAATGTCAATGCCATAATTGTATTTATGACTATTTAATCATATTATTTTTTATTACAACATAAAATACAGTTGTTTTACAATGATAACGTTATTCGATGATTTTTGCCACTGTCCTTCTCAATCAAAAGTTTCATTTACGTTTTAGGTATTTAGTAGGTATTTATTTTTCTACGCGTCAATAGATTATAACTCATTTTTAATGGTTAATAATTACAATAAAATCATTGGGAAACATACTCTATGTAACGTGACATCATTTTTGCGTCAACGGCATGAAAAGTACGGGCCCTGGCTATCACATATACATATACATAGCCTGATAAACCTGAGTTCATTGCTGAAGCAAGAGCCGATATCGCATCGGCGCCTCGCGTTCAATCTAGATGCGCTTCGCAAGTTGTTCATCTCGAGACAATTGTTCCGAGTTCGGTCTGACTCGGCGAGATTGCTTAATGAACAAAGTTGGTGAATAACATCAAAACCGTCGCGGAGTCGCAATTACATGGAACGACTAAATAAATATAATAACTGTAATATTTTAGAAGTTGCAGTAACAACATTTTATTAATTTTATTGGTCCTTAGGATTGGACGATAATTTTGTCGACCAATCTGCGAACAGGCTGGCAAAAATGTGGCTGGCTGTTTTGTAACACCGACCCGATATTTCAGTGCTGTAAATAAAAACACGATTTGACACGATTAAGTTGTGCAGGGTTATTATGAGATAGCTATGCAGTTCAGTTTACGCTGAGAGAAAAGGACAGAGCTGTATAACTACTATAGCTCCGTCCTTTACGCTCACCGTAAAATGAGCTGCATAGCTAATTGTAATTGATATATTATCGTATTTGGTTTAACACGGCCGCCATTACTGCCAAGTAAATAAGAGCTGTTATAACATTGACAATACGAAAACATGTCAAAATCAATTTGCTTTTAACGAGTGGAAACCGCCCCTGTTTTATACACGTTGCCATTGTGTTTAAGTTTCCTAACACAGTCAAAAAATCTATTCGAGACGGACTTCTAAAGCGATGTTTAGACTAGCAATATACATTGCAGTTGTGGCTATCTTATTCTGACTTTCAAGTTAGAAAAAGACGGCCAATTGGTCACTTTCCATAGTAAATCTACACAAAGTGACCCGTTTTCATTGCTATTGACTATATTTCACTGAGGCGGAGACGAGCGGAGCAACATAATCTAAACTAACGTGCGCAAGGCGCGCTCGACGTGACCGCAAGCGCCTTCTATTGGTAAATATTGGCAAAGCTCCGCTCCGCTCCGCCCGTCTCCGCCTCAGTGGAGCCGCAGCCTAACTGTCCAATGGAAACCAGAAAATTTTCGCAGCAGTAGTTTCACCGCCACAAGTTACTTGTTCTAAAGTCCAGCTACAGCGTGATTTAAAAAGTCACTATAGCGCTCCGTTTTTAATAACCCCGGCATGTGTACTCCAACTGGAACTCCCATTACCCGGCAACGGACTTGCTCAATTTAAAGTTCCTAACTGCTCTCTGCGAGCTTGCAAAGTTCCGGAAAAAAGCTTCGCGCTCCCTTGGAGCTTTGGAGCTTTGGGAAAAATGTGCTTATTTGTGCCTAAGAAGAGGCTTTGTTTTGTAAGAGGTGCACGGACTTAAATGTCGAAGGGGGGGTTAAACGTAAACCAGAATGTAGCGTTATGCAATATCGCTAAAATATCGTACATGCAGTGTACTTAGTACACTTCAGCTCATATTTTTCTTCGGGATGACAGTATAGGATCTCTTAAACCTGCGCATACCGGACCTTACGAGGTTATTGCGAGGAGTGACAAGGTTTCAAGGTACATCATCAAACAATAACACGCATACAGATCACACAACTTCACCCAAAAATCACCAGGCATTGCCAAGTACCAAGAATGACACGGTCAAAACGACAAGATCGGGGCGTCGTGGCCGATTTCACGATTATTATCGCCCTTGACGGTCTCCGGGGGGGAAGGGGAAGGGGGTGATACATTTATTTAAAATATCTAACGGTGTGATTAAGTCGTGTTTTAATTTATATTATAACAGTATACGTTACGAGTGTTAGGTTTTTCTTCTGTTACAATGGCAAAAGACAAGTGGGATTGTTTAAAAAGTTTTAATTCATTTAATAAACAACCTTGAACTTCAACTCTCGTATTCCTCAAGGAGTGTGGCGATATTTTTCACAATAATATTTTATTTCTGGTACCATTTTTTCCAGTCGCGTTTTTTCCGATTCGTGATTTTACCGAATGTCTATTTTCCCATTCTTAATTTTTCCTGTTCGCATATTTACCATTCTGGCTTTTTCCAGTCGCAATTTTCACCATTGTAATTAAGACAAAATAGGTAGGCAGGTTTAGGTTAGGTTAGTTTTGCAGCAGGCCCGAAGGGCCAAACCACCCGTCGACTTTGTGAAAATGGAATAACTATTCAGATAAATACAGATTGGGGAATTATGATCATGGAATTATTTCTGCTGAGATAAAAAATTAAGGCAAAATAAGCTACTGAAAAAAATAAAGACTGGTAAATTTTACGAATGGAAATATTGCTTGCAGTAAAATTCGAGTTCCGGAAAGTCATCGCCACACTCGCTCAACTATCATAAATATGAGGTAGGTTTAAGTTATGTTAGTTTTGCAGCAGGGCTGGAGGGCCAAAACCACCCGGAAATAGGAGCTCCAAAAACAATGTTGAGTTGAGTTCGTTGAGCAGTTAAGTTGAGCAGTGGGGGAGAAGGGGAAAATAAACATAGTGTGAAAATATGCGAGTGGTATTAATCGCTACATGGAAAAAACAATTCTCCAATACGTAAGTGCAAGAATGACAGATACATTATGCACAGCGATAAAGGTGACCAGAATGCGAGCTCAGGTGAACATTTGTAATTGATAGGAAACTGAACCTTATTGTTGTATAATGTCAGATTGACCTTGGAACTAAGGTTACACAAATATAATTCTATGAGTTTTACTTTTAAAACATTTGCAATTCCTAACAGAATCCAATTTTAACTTCTTAATCAAAATAGATATATACACGACGTGGGTTTCTCGCAAGAAACTGACGTTTTAGGAATGAAAATACAAGGTATTGGGTGTACACTTGGTATTTCATGTTTACATCATAATATTTAATATTTATAGCTTTATATAATGCTAGACTAAGTAGTACCATTGTAATATGAAATACGTTTAAAAATGACTGACTGCTGAGTTTCTTGTGTCGTTTCTCCTCAGCAGGGGTCTCCTCTTGGGAAGCGCTGGTAAATTCTTAACGTGTAAAAGTGCCCGCGCGGCCTACTTACGTAGTGAATGACTTTTATCTTTATCTTTATCATCGGTACGATTCGATATATTAGTTAATAACATTTTAAAAGATAAATAAATTGATAATTAAATGATTTTCAGAACACACCACATGAAACAATTATTATAAGATTATACTGCACATTTTTTTACAATGGCTTCATTACTATTTTTCAAAGTTTGTAATAATCAATGTACAGGGTGTCCTAGAAACTCATCTTAATATTGTTTATTTTACATCGACCACTGATCTGTCAATATTCCCGCTTCCTCAAAGTTTGCCTCGCACCTACTCATATTTAGTGCCCGTGTCATAAATCTTCGTAAATAACTCCCTGATCGGTTTAAAGCCGTGAAATATCGCCGGCCATTTATAATGTATTGAAAAAACGCAGATCCGCTGTCGGCATTCGCGAGATAAATGCGGCGGCCGGAAAACCGCGTCTTCATGTAGTGTTTTTATTTGGTGGTAATTGCTTTTTCTTGGACTTTATTTTTATTTTTATCCTTATTGCTGGAGGAAACGATTTTTCACTAATGTTTCTCCAAAACATTATTTGGCAAACTATAATCATTTTACAAACTTTCATTTCGCAGAGTGTAAGTACTTTCCGCTGCATTATTTTACAATTTTATTTGATCTATGAATGAAGACCAATGTAATATGTAATTGTTTAATCACAAATACGTTTTCGCTAAATTAAAAATTTGTGAAATGATACGTTTGTCAAAAGTATCTTCGATCAAATGAAGGGAAATGAACCCTATGGCATGCATATATTATATCGTTTTATCTAGTTTTAGGCGGATTACAATTAGGTAAGTATGGAAATGAATATTGTACAAATCCTTCAGTTTAATAGTTATAAAAGCTGTCCCTACTATAATTGACTAGCTCGCTTTGCTCGCGGCTCCGTCCGCGTAGGAGTCAACGCTATTTTCTCAGAATTGTAGAACAAACGAGAATTTGGGCTCCCTGGTGGGAAGAAATCACCATCCCCCATAAACACCAGCAACTCAGAAGTTAACCACATGTGAACCAAATTTCGTATAGATCAGTTAAGACGCCTGCAACGCTCCCACCACCAGAGCCATCGCGCTACTTAACGAGTTCCTTGCGCGGATGCGAGAGGCCGACGTGTTTGCGGACAAGTGGCCTGTCCTTATAGTGGCCTTAAGTCGCTTCTTAAATTTAAATAAACTCTAGGGTTATGACTAGCTTTAATTTTTCCTCATTGTTTTGTTATGTTGTGTAGAGTTCTTGTGTTAAATGTACCTAGCTTTTAAGTTTCTATCTTGTTGGGCGCTTTGGCTGACGCTGTAAGTCCTCAAGACATTGTTTATATAAATAAATAAATAAATAAATAAATAAAGACATTGAACTGAGAAGATGAAATAAATAAACACACTTTTGTAATAACGGTAAACAAATCAGAAAAATAACCGAAGCGCAAACATTATGTTCGGTCGTCTGCTGAATTTTTCAAAGTATAACCAAACTTGAACGCAATTACCATATTCAAAGTATGTTACACAAACAACTGACTCAACAAAGTAGCTTAACTTCAGGACATTAATCATTAGTATTTAGTCATTCGTAACGATTATTCAATCCGTTGTCAGCCGGTTGTTTGTTCGTCGGCTCGCGACTGCCGATTAACTCCGAACTTTTGGTAATACAGCCGGGTAAATAAATACGAGCCAAAGCCGGGGGCGAAGTCAAGTATTGATGTTGTTCGCGCGAAATTATATTTCTGTTTTTGTTTGCTGTAATATCAGTTAGGGTGCGGGGAACTCGTAAATAATGTTACGTTCAAAGGTCGGGCTGTTTGGAGATGTCTGATATTATAAACATAAAACAAAAGCGTATTATTGACACGGCTCACATAGCTTTACAAATTAAATGAAGACCGTTGCCATTTTTTTTGGCAGAGAGAAGGCAAGCTGGCACACAGGCCACCTGATGGTAAGTGGGGTCGGAGACCTATAGACATTTTATTCTTAAGACCACGAGTACATCTAAAGACTATAATACAAAAACAGTAAATGCTTTGCCAATCCTGAGGTTTAAGATGGAATGCCTCCATGTTTATTTTCATCGGTTGACTTATCCCCCAACACAATAATCGTTTGAGTTTTTTTTACTAAATTTTTTTTTTTGGAATATAGGAAAAACAAACTTATAGTAGGAGATCCGTATAGGAGAAGACCTTAAACCAGCTGTTTATTCGATATAAAGTATTTTATATCAAATTTAATATGATAAGTAATATAATTATGGCAAGTAGGTTGACTGAAAAATTTCAGTCCAGTTCCAGTCCATATATTTTTTTTTTTAATACGAACTATTTTTTTCAACTGCTATTGCTTGTTTAATAGACCAATTAATTACCTATACATTCTAATCGAAAGTATCAAGCCTATAGAGTATGGAAACGTTAGGTTGACTATTTTCTCCCATCAGTACAGTAACTATTGGGTAGGCAAGTATAAATAGGTAACTCGGTACTTATAATTTTCACTAAACCTAACGCTTGCATATTCTATAGGCTTCATACTTTCGATTAGTATGTCAATGGTCTGTTAAACAAGCAATACCATTTTAATAAAAAGTTCATCTTTAGTTTTTTTTTCAGTCAACTTATTCGCCATATATTACTTAGCATATTAATTATGGTATAAAATACTTTTTACCGAATAAACAGCCCGGTGCTAATCGTCTCCTATTCGGATCTTACACCATTAACTTAAACACAGGACCTGTTCAGAATTAGGTACTATGACTATGACATATTTACAACATACTAATTTATAAAAAACGACAGACGGACATACGAAGGAAGCACGTTAATAAAAACCTTGTTATAACAACTACTGTTAAAATACAGGAATAAAACGATTATGTAAACATGAACCATTTTGCTACTTCAGCACAGGCTGGCTTCACATTTAATAAAACCACTTCGAGTAAAGTTTACCTCGCCCGCTGTACAGAGGGACAAGTCCCGAACTGCGCCGAGCCCCAACCGAGTTACAGTTTAAACGGCGGGATTGACGGCCGGGAATTAGTTTAGTTCACAATAGTATCACCCTGTATTAATAACGCCACGGTTCTCTTGGGCGGAGCGGTTTAGTTACGCTTCACATCTGTTTGTATGTTTGGTAAGTTTAACTAAAATATTTTATTAATATTCAAGCTGTAGGTAGGCCTCCAACAAGATGGAGTGACGACCTCGTCAGGATCTCGGGACCGCGGTGGATGCGAAAAGCACAAGACCGGTCTGAGTGGAAAACCTTGGGGGAGGCCTATGTCCTGCAGTAGACGTCTTTCGGCTGGCATGATGATGATGATGAATATCTAAGGGAATGGAAGCGTAGTAGTTGTAGTACAAGCGACCCGCCCTCGTTTCGCTTCGGTTTACGTGAGACTTTATTATACACAACTTCCTCTTGAATCACTATTGATGAAAACCGAATTACAATCCGTTGCGCAGTTTAGGAGATCTAAGCGTACAGATGGCGGAAACGACATTGTTTTCTAAAGAAGATTTGTGCATGAAGACGTTGATGAATGTAGAGGAAGCGAGATTTGTATGTTTAGTCCTCAGGGTTGGCAGCGCATTTGCAGTCTTAGGCTTGCAGTCTTGTGAATGCGAATGTCTATGGGTCACAGTTTCCACTTACCATCAGGTGGCCTGTGTGCTCGTCAGCCTTCCCTACGCCATCAATAAAAAAAAAAAGACGAGGCACTTGCCGTTCCATAGTATCCGCCTACCCCAGTTGAAGACAGGCGTGAAAATTTGTACGTATAAAGATAGATACTAAGTCCTGAGCCTTTATTCTACTGTAGCTTAGCTTAGCTTATCTTGCTTTAATATCGTAATCAACTTGTTAACGTTACGCCAGCTCTTACTGTCAAGTTGAAAAGACCTGGATGTCCTTTTGCTTTAAAGCCTAATTGCTTTTGAAATGTTAATTTGAAATGTGATAGTGTCATGTTAGTTACAAATGACTTGACATCTCTAATTGACAATTTCAAGCATATTTTTGTTAAAATGGGTCACAAATTAACGTTCGTGATCGCACTGTCTAGTATAATTGACAATATGTTAACATTTTAAATCGAATGAGGTCGAGCCCGAGTAGAATAGCCCCTGTTAATACGCCAACAATATATGTGTACGATATTAAAGTCAAAGCATTCTGGAGCATCGTTTGGGTAATCGAGTTTCCCCAAACGATGACAACTTGACACATCGATTTCTCGACCCGAAGATCCCTCATGCCATTATACAAACTGTTCGGGGACCTTCTTCCTCATTGTTCTGTGATAGGTACAATTAAACAATCTGAAGAGATGGCTACAAGGTGATTAGGATCGCACTCATACGCAGAATTATAATAAGGTTTATCCTCGTAAGGCCCGATGTCCTAAATTTAGGACATCTGTCATAGTGACTTGACTTTAGTGGACTGACATAAGATTCTTTTTCGAACTAACGAAATTTGACGTGGGCCTTACGAGGATACCCTGTTAATGCTATAATTTTATATACTTCATTTGCTATATCCCATGCTTGCTTTATAGTTTTATTACAATTTCACATTTCATAGGATTCATGTGTCATTATTTTTGGTTTAGGGTTTGAAATATTTAGACAATGAGATTTACATGTTTTATACAGATGATACAGACGCTGTGATTTATATTTCTGTTTTTTCCTTTTCTTCATCTCATCTTCTTTTGCGGGTGGTAGGACCTTGTGCAGGGTCCTTCCGGATCGCTACCACCATCTTATCCATTAAACTACCGCCAAACAGCAGTGTTTGCATTGTTGTGTTTCGGTTTGGGGATAAGACAGCCGGTGTAATGACTAGCATAGAGGCATTCCATCTTAGTCCTCAAGGTTGGCAACGCATTTGCAGTCTTGTGAATGCGAATGTCTATGGGTCACCGTTTCCACTTACCATCAGGTGGCCTGTGTGCTCGTTTGCCTTCTCTATGCCATAAAATAAAACTCAACTCATTGGCCGTACTTTAACGAGTTATAGTTCTTTTCTCTTATAGCCAATACTTACAGGTACATATTTTAGGGTTCTGGGTTGCCCACGCCGACCCACGCGGCGTGGCCAGCCAACTCCCCGCGCAAGTCACGCGGCGCGCATTTTTCACCGGCTCTGACAACTTTAAAGTATTTTATCCCGGACCGCTCGTTACCGAACTTGTCCGTACACTTGCGGACATGATAATAAATACAATGGTGTTTTTATATTTAGTGTTAATAAACCTGGAATGAAGTTTACTAACCTGTTTTTCACGTTGGGAAAATACTTTTGTGCTTACCTCGTACAAATCAAAAGCAATAGCATAATTATGGGGAATATGTATGCCAATAGTTCAGTACATTTTGTAGGTTTTTTCAAAAAGTTTACTGAGAAATGTAATGTACTCTCAAGAAAATATATTACGGTCTAGTTTAGAACCGATTTATCATTGAAATTAAAGCTACCTCGGAGTTACAGAAATAGACATTATTATTTTAAATGTGTACTCCAAAAGAGAGGAAACGCTCATTGATCTCGCTGTCAATCACCTTGTACTGACAACGTATTTGGTGACATCACAAAAGACCATGGCGGATGCTTACTTACACTCAAACGGATTAGAACGGCCTGTACTCGTGCAGTCCTCCGGGACGGTGCCGCAAGTAAACAGATTTATCCCTTTGTACTTTATCTTTTCAATTATCTAGACGCTGTTTTCGGCGCGAGCGCAAACAAGTTATCGACACTTGGTTCCTGAGAGGAAACATTTAGTTCATTTTATTTGAGAGGAGCAAATGTCGACTAAACAAGTCTTCCGGTTTTTTGGTAAGCGGATTCGATTGACAATATTTTCTTTTTTTAAAGTACGCAGCAAATTTGTTTATTATTTTAACACATATTATTTATTATTATTATCATAAATCTTAGTACCTATCTTAAGTTCTGCAACCAAATAGAAATATAATATATATTCACCGGTCGGTCTTAAATAGTTAGCCAGACACCTGCAGTCGGTCTCTGCCTACACTTTACATTAGTGGGAAGACAAAAGATATATTTTCCACTCTTCGCACTCATATAAAGTCGTTTACTGATCTCTGGCTGACCACTGGTGACTTTACCCTAGTAATAGGCAGTTAAGAAGGCTAGAGATTTTACAAAGTTATAGCAAAAATAGCAATTTGCCAGCTAACAAATTTAATATTCATATTACGCTATAAAGCGTTAAGATTCTCATTTAACCTTTTTTGTATTTTTACGTTTCGTCTACTGTTACAAACAGTTTTTTCCTCAAAAACATTCTTATTCCTACACTATTCTTCTTTTAAATGCTGTTGACGTATGATGAATGAGCAAATAATTCTCACGTCGCGACTCAGTAAATAATCGATTTTTCTATCTAATCTAGTGTACATTTTTCTTCGAAATTAAATGAAATTAATACTCGTAGAGTATCGGCATGTCCTACTTTTAAATTATTTAAATTATACGTCGTGTTGGCAAACCATTACCGTTCATTGGATAAGTACAGAGCGGCAGACCGATTTTGTTTAGCATTCGTTCATTACTTATTTAAATAATCAATATCAAAGCGGTTCTTTTTTTATAAAAATAGGTTCGTTCTTGACTAACTATTTCCCATGGAATGTAAAGTAAATGAACGAAGAATAAAATGGTCTTATGGTCAGACTTGGTCCTATCCACGTGGAATCGGCTTGAGTCGGTGAGAAAAAGTTTCGTGTCCATGCAATAAGAGCGAAAACAACGTCGCTCGGCTCGGCTCGGCCGGATTCGGCGAAGCGAACGGAACGATGTCATTTTCGCTCTTATTGTATGGACATAAAACTTTTTCACACAGGCTCAAGCTGATTCGGCGTCGATAGGTCTGGGGAGACCCTTAGGTATCTGTTCTTTTTAGTAACGATAAATTAAAGACATTGTTGTGTAACTCGCTTCCCCGTGTCCTTTCTCAAAATACTTGCGATATGCATATTATTTTCTAATTTTGCAAATATTAAGTAATGTAGAATACCTAGTTTTTAAATTAGTTTAGAGTACTAGTAGTAGTAGTACTAACTAACTAAATATTAGTTTATTTTTGTAAGTCAATTTCAAATCTTAATTAGATCTTCATTGCATTATTTTTAACATATTTCATAATATTTCCTTTAGCTAACACTAACCAAGCTCCCTAATCAAAAATACTTTTCATGATGACAAAACCATTCAATAAATAAACCAATTAAATAGACACAGGACTTTAAACTATAAATAAAGCGCCTAGCGGACTTGACAGAAGCGCGTGGAGCTAACCCCATGTGCTTCTGTTTAGTCCACCAGAGTAAACTGTTTAACCGAACAATTGTCCTCGCGCGGACTTCTTTCTCAAATAAGTAGATGCTGGCTGTCTAAAACTTGACATTTGGTGTAAAACACTTTGTAAAGACAAGCAGTGAAATCCATTATTTTAGAAAAAAGAAGTTTACCGTTATATTGGCAGCAAGTGTACACAGCAGCGCGTTCTTCTTTAAAATATTGTTGCGGCGCACTCGCGTATACCGAATATTGCGCCGGAATGCTCTGCGAGGTGCACTTTTATTGAAATTGTTCTTTTTGTTGCAGGTACGATCTGGCGGCAGAACTGGATTGTTAAAGTAAGCAGTTGATGTTTTTTAAATAGAGTGTTTAGTTCTCGCACAGGAAAACACAGGAGACATACTGCGTAATGGTTGGAAGGACCTCGGCATTGGCAAAAGGCAGTGTTCGTAACTTCTTAATCTAAAGTTTCGGTGAAGAAGAAGAATAAGAACAAATACATTTATTCACAACATAGGTCACACATCATGACAAAAATGAAATAAAACAAAAATGGCAACAGGAAATGTGTGTCCTCGCGGCAATAAAATGGACACTGGCTCAGCAAAGTGTGCCATAATAAAGTCACCTTCATTTTTAAACCCGCATTTGACACCTCATCTATAATATAAAAATGAATCGCTAAATGTGTTGCTAAGCGCGAACCTCGAGAGCGGCTGAACCGATTTGGCTGATTTCTTTTTTGTTGTATTAGTTATCGTCAGGACAAGGTTTGTATGAAAGAAAAAAGTTCGGAATGTCGGAAATTTGCATCGGGGAGAAGCCGCTGGCCGGCCGCTAGTTTTGAATAATTACTAAATATGTTTATAATTTTTTACCACAAAAAGCTGATGGCAAGCTAACTGTATCTACGAAAAATTGCTGAGGAAAACTGTTCAGGAAAACTGTCACATTCAGACAGACGGACACACAGAATCCAAAGTCTCACCATAAGCGTTGCTTTCCTACCGTTTTGGTAAAGAACCGTTAATTTTATACATAAATAAAACTTGATATTTTTCTTAACACGTGATACTACATCGCCCGCCCGTCCCTCATTATGGCAGGAACGAGCAATTTCCCGGTAATTGAGTGGCACATTGTTAAGGAACCTTTATCAGTATCGCAATTATGTTACCCATTCTCCGAGAAGCATTGTGCTTGGAATAGATTCTGCAATACGCAATTAATTAAAATGATATTATATTTAAAAATCCATCCACATCGTACGTTGATTTTTTAAATGGTGGTATAAATCAGTTTTGACACCGTACAGTGCGACAAAAAGAGTACAAATTAAATGATGGCGCCACTTTCTACGTAACTGTCACATTTTTGATGTCAAATGCTTAATCAAACATGGCAACAATTCAGTATGTTTTTTTTAAATTCCGGTTTATTTAATTTCTACTGTAGTTTTCTGTAACTGTAACTCTTTTAGTGCGTCTTATTTCATTAAAACCGCATTCCCGAGAAAAACCAATTAACATTTTGGTATACATCACATGAATTTTAGTCGACTAATGAATAATTTTAAGGTTCCAATTAACATCAATAATATAAATAAAACACACACCAATTTTGCAGCACATTACTAAAAAAAACGTAATAAACCTTCCCATAAACAGGGCAATTTAATAAAGCGACCTTTCCGTGGACAGTGATTTAAAAAAATGGCGTAAAATGGCGTCCGAGTGAGAGAAATAAATGACGCGGCAGCGGGAGGGCGGTGTTGCCAACACCCGTGTGTCTTTTGTGTTGCGTATAAATTGAACTTTTTTGTTGATTAACTTTTAGGATTCCGTACTCACAGTGTGTGAACGGGTATTACTATAGTAATAAAGCCTTCGCTGTCCATCTGTCATTTGAATTTCATGCCATTTGAATATCATGAACCGTAATAGCCAGATAGTTTGAAATTTCCAGGGTATTTCTATTGCCAGTATAACAACAAATTGTGAAATAAGAGACGCCCCCTATTTAAGGGGGCCCCATACAAAAAGCGTGATTTTTTGTAGTGTTTGGCTGGAACATAACAATCACTGGTATCTCATCAACCGTAAAAGATAGAAACTTTCACAGAGTGTATGTAACTATAGTTACTATAAAAGCAAATGAAGAAAAAGTTAAAAATAAATAGGGAAAATGCCCCCATATGAAAATCGTTTTTATTGCTCGTTCGTTTGCGAATCTGACCGGTTTGAGTATTGTTTCAAGGGGGGTTTTCAGAAAAAGAACCACTCAATGATCATTTTAAGTGGTATAATTAGTTAATAATGCAACTGTCACATAATGAACGCTCTTAAGAAATTAGTTTCAAAGTAAGAAAGCGAGGTGTGTCCGAGTCAACAAGAATCTCAGTAATATAGGTTATGACAAAGTAATTACAAAAAAGAAGCTACAATCAGATCTGTTCTCTAAACGCCATCACTGGTATCAGTGAAGAGCATATACAGGGTGGGAAGGAGTATACCAACAGATTTCAACCATCGATTCTAGAGCCTATTTGGATTATATAATGTTGTATAACATGTTGTCCAATAAAGCATAATTTCGGCTGCAATATTATATATATGCGGCAGCAGTTGTATCTCAAGCGTTGTAAGCTCTAGTCATAATAATAATAAAGATTATTACCGGAGCAGTCTGCAACGCTCAGATTAAGTTGTGGATGGCTGGCGTTCTGATATCCTTAGTAATAATAATAATATGGCTCAGAACTGGAAAAGTCCTGGGCCGGATGGATTGCACAACTTTTGGATTAAATGGTTCAAAGCCTCACATGAGTGTTTAGCAGCACAACTCCAAAATGCCCTTGAGATTGGTTCCTTGCCACCTTTATTAACAACTGGTGTCACCTTCCTGCTCCACAAGTCCGGTAGTACCGCGGATCCAAAGAACTACCAACCCATTACATGCTTGCCTACCATCTACAAGCTCCTTACATCCATTTTGAGCACAAAATTAAATGCACATTTTATTGCAAACAACGTTATGGCCTCTGCTCAAAATGGGTGTAAGGTTGGGTCCCGCGGTACTAAGGAGCTCCTCCTCATAGACATGACCATTTGCCAGCAAGTTAGGCGAAACAAGGCGGCCCTCTCGGCTGCTTGGATTGACTACAAGAAGGCTTATGACTCGGTGCCTCATTCATGGCTCGAAAGGATCTTAGAGTTGTATAAAGTTGATGCAACTTTGAGGTCCTTTTTAGGTGTGTGTATGAGGCAGTGGGTCACAGTCCTTCGTCAACCAGGTGGTCGAGATGTCCCCTCTGATTTGCCTAACTTGATAAGGATTGAATGAGGCATCTTCCAGGGTGACAGTCTGAGTCCTTTGTGGTTTTGCCTAGCCTTGAATCCTCTTAGCTCTTTGCTGTCGGATTCCGGGCTTGGCTATCGACTTTGTAGAGAAGCTGAAGTCATTTCTCACTTATTGTTCATGGATGACCTCAAACTGTTTGCATCGAAGCGCCAAGATCTTATCGCACTATTGAAAATCACACAAGAGTTCAGTAGTGCGATCAAGATGGAATTCGGTGTAGATAAGTGTGCGGTTATGCATGTTCAACGAGGGAAAGTTGTAAATTCATCGAATTTGCAACTTTCTGAGACAATGACTCTCAGATCTCTCTCCGAAGTTGAAACCTACAAATATCTTGGTATGTCACAGTCTTTGGGTATCGTGGTGGGCGATGTCAAGCAGTCAGTGAAGGAGCGCTTCTTCTGTCGCTTGACAAAAGTTCTTAACAGTCTTTTGTCGGGTGGCAATAAGGTGCGCGCCTTCAATGGCTGGGTGATGCCGCTGCTCACATACTCCTTTGGCATACTAAGGTGGACTCAGACTGAGCTGGACGCCCTGGATAGGAGGGTTCGTCTACTGCTTAAATCACATCGCATGTTGCACCCACGCTCATCTGTTATGAGATTGTACATCCCGAGGAAATGTGGAGGTCGAGGCATTTTAAATGCTAAGAATCTCCACAACCACGAGGTGTGCAATCTCAGGGATTATTTCCTTAACAATGAGTGTAGGATGCATCGTGATGTGGTTGCAGTAGACAGGAACCTCACGCCTCTCTCCTTGGCAAACGGGAACTGGCGCAGACCAACGGTGTTGAGCACTGAGGACCGCAAGAGCATATGGAAGAGCAAGGAGTTACTCGGACGTTTCTACCGGGCCCTAACCAGGCCCGATGTAGACTTTTTAGCGTCCGTGAACTGGCTACGTTTTGGTGACCTTTTTGGGGAAACCGAAGGTTTTGTCTGTGCAATTGCTGACGAAGTCATAATGACGAACAATTACCGGAAGTATATTCTGAGGGATGGCACGGTTGACATTTGTCGAGCGTGCCGTTGCCCCGGCGAGTCTCTCAGACATATAATTTCCGGTTGTTCGCATTTGGCCAACGGTGAGTACTTGCACAGACATAACCTCGTGGCCAGGATCATCCATCAACAACTTGCCCTTCAATATGATCTTGTTGATTCTGAAGTGCCGTACTATAAGTACACACCGGCGCCAGTTCTCGAAAATGGTCGTGCTACGCTCTATTGGGATCGATCTGTCATCACGGACAGGACTATTGTCGCCAATAAGCCTGATATCGTGTTGGCAGATCGATCTCAACGCCGGGCAGTGCTCGTCGACGTCACCATCCCGCATGACGAGAACCTCGTGAAGGCCGAGAAGGACAAGCTCAGCAAGTACCTTGACTTGGCTCACGAGGTGACCGCCATGTGGGATGTTGACTAGACGATCATTGTCCCGATAGATGTTTCGGCCAACGGTCTTATAGCGAAGAGTCTCGACCAACACCTCAAGAGGCTCTCGCTAGATGGCTGGATCAAGGGCCAGATACAGAAGGCAGTACTCCTCGACACGGCACGCATTGTGAGGAGGTTCCTCTCTCTGCAGCCCTAACCACCGGTAGCTTGAGCCCTGCCCCGCTGCCGGCGGCACCCGTAGGTTAGGTTTTTTATAATGTATATTTTTTGTATTAGTATTGTTATTTTACTTTTATATTTGAATGTTTATTATAAAAAACCTAATTTACAGAAAATTAAATAAATATCTATGAAATAATAATAATAATAATGATTGTCAAAGCCAGATTTAACTATGACGGCTCTATTGTTTAATCAACTCTATAACGTTATAAAATGAAATCGCTAGTAACTGTTGCGTAGTATATAATTGTAAATATTCGTGCCGCTATTGTCTAAATCCCGGGGTATAAATCGCGGGTATGAAGTAGCCGAGATATATGCCCAAATTACTTCCACGCTAGCGAGTAATTCACTCTAGTTGAGGGATGGAGAGCCTCATCACTGTGAGATACGCTGGAATAATTAATAAGCACTGGAGGGTACTTGCACGCGAACATACATCTAGTTCAGAGACTGACAGTTTCATACACAAGAGTTTCGTTTCATTTAATTTTCGTACATGTAAGACATACTGACGAGGTCGTCACTCCATCTTGTTGGAGGCCTACCTACAGCTCGTCTTCTGGTCCGCGGACGCCACTCCAGAACCTTCTGACCCCATCGACCATCAATCCTGCGAGCAATGTGCCCCGCCCACTGCCACTTCAGTTTAGCTATTCTTAGGGCTATGTCGGTAACCTTAGTTCTACTGCGGATATCATCATGCGGTGGATGCGAAAAGCACAAGACCGGTCTGAGTGGAAAGCCTTGGGGGAGGCCTATGTCCAGCAGTGGACGTCTTTCGGCTGACATGATGATGATGATGATGAAGACATACTGTAAGCTGTGTATATGTTACAGACACAATCCTGCAGTCAAACTGTTGTAACAGGTTTGCAGGGCCTTTGATATTATTGTACCATGTTGTTTGTATTTAACAAATAGATAATAAATAAAATTACATTTAAGCTTAACTGAAGTGGCACGTAGCTAGCCCAGTTGGTAGTTACAATGCTAACGAAGTTCCTAGTTCAATTCCCGGTAAGGGAGCAGGAGGAGTTGTGTTTGTTTAAGTCTTAGATATTTGTAGGACCTTGTGCCGGGTCCGTCCGGATCGCTACTATCACCTTATCCATTGACGACGCGCTGGCGTAGTTGGTAGTGACCCTGCCTACGAAGCTAGCGGTCCTGGGTTCAAATCCCGGTAAGGGCAGATATTTGTGTGATGAGCGCGTATATTTGTTCCTGAGTCATGGATGTTTTCTATGTATTTAAGTATACATTTCTCTATATAAGTATTTATATCGTTGTCTAGTACCCATAGTACAAGCCTAGAGCTTAGTTTGGGACCAGATCAATTGGTGTAACATTGTCCCCTGATATTTATTTATTTATTTATTTATTTATTAACCCACCGTCAAACAGCAGTGTTTGCATTGTTGTCTTCCGGTTTGGGGATAAGACAGCCGGTGTAATGACTACCGTTGAGGTATTCCGTCTTAGTCCTCAGCGTTGGCAACGCATTCGCAGTCATAGACTTGCAGTTTTGTGAATGCGTATGACTATGGGTCACAGTTTCCACTTACCATCAGGTGGTCTGTGTGCTCGTTTGCCTACTCCGTGCCATAAAATAAAATATAATAAAGTATATAGGTAATACAAGTATTTATTTCCCTATATAGTATTATGTTTACTATTGTTTGGTTAAGTACCCATAGTACAAGACTATAGCTCAGTTTTGGGCTAGGTCGATTTGAGTGAGGTTAACTACATTGTATTTTTCGGTCCTCTCCAATAATGTTGTATTAAATACGTCTGAGCATTACATAACATAGTATAGTATAGAATGCCTTATGGCATTAAGTCCACCTTTTGTATATTAAGTGTATTCTTTTGTGCAATATTATATTAAATAAATAAGCTAATTCATTCAATCGATATCCGTTGTTTGAGAGTACTCTCGAATCCATTTATTTTTTAATTTTAATTATGCGCCGCGTTTTGATACCAAGATACGAGTTCTTAAACCGTTTCCTTTATTTGAAACTGAGTGGTTTGTCCTACCCGCGTGCAAACGGGATATCCGGGGATTATAACCGACGGCCTTGCGCGGGAGTATGCGATGGAACAGGAAACGGAATACAGTGATTTGTGCGTGACTACGGCGTAAGCCTAAGTATTTATATTATATCTTACTAGTGAAGCAATGCGCCTCTCCCTTCGCCTCAGTTTTTTTATCAAAATAAAACCTAGTCTATCGCTCTTAGAAGGTGCTTCGGGTTTAGACTTCTCTCACACTCGCTCTTAATAAGAGAGTATGACAGCAAGTGAGAGAGAAGTCTAAAGCAGAGTTAGTTGATAACATAACTAGGAAACTTCCTAACGGCAAAATATTTTTTTAATTGGTTAAATAGCTTCAAATATGTATAACCCGTAACGTACAAATAAATAACACATATTACCTCTTCATCTGCATGTAACTTATGGGACAAAAGGAATTGAATGCAAAGTCTACAAACGGACTATTTATTGAAATTATTCATTTCAATTAGTTCAGCTGTTTACACGTGATTGAACAACGAACTTCCAAACTCCTAAGAGACTTGCATTTTTATTGCATATGGTTGACAAACAAATATAATGAATCACCGAACATCGACAAAAACACCATGTACTAGGTAAGAATCAGCATCCTAAATTTAATTTAAAAAAAACAATCAATGTTTACGAAAAACTATTGGACGTATTAATAAACTTATTTTAACCTAGATACCCATCACAAGATACGTCAAAGTAAACGTCAAACCATAGAAAACTGTCAGTTTCGACGCATCTTGAGACGAGCATTACAGGTGAGATCCGTTTATTAATACGGACCTAAGTGTGAATATCGAACTTGAGTAGAAGACTTTCGTAGGTACTACTTAGTACGTACATAAGTGTATATTAAGAGTTCACCGACCACCTGCGGCCTGTTTTATAAAGCTACAAATTACAATGTACAGGTAACAAGTTTCCATTTGACACAACTTCGGCCAATGACGATCAGCCATTTGAGCAGTGTTGCCAGTTTACACCTGTAAAATTGTTACTTGTAGCTTTATAAACAGGGCTCGGACAAGTCATCGCAAAACAATCGCAAGACGGCAGTAGAACAAGATTAATAGAATCGCATTATGTACAATATTATTTAATTATATTTTCAATGACATTTATTACTGCAACCCAAAATTCACCATACATGTGTGAAGGTATTTCCATTAACATTTTTTTAATGCTGATGGTTGCATTGCACATACGCAACCATTAACTTCTGCATTGTCTGGAACAAACCGATGACAGATATAAATAATAATCTTAAGTCGCGACTCTATAATAGTCTTGTCCCATGTCCATATCAGTTTCTGCGATGACTTGTCCGAGCCCTGTTTATAAAACGTGCCTCTGATATTTGGGATCTGTGACCTACAGAAATTTGTATTTTTAAGACTAAAATCTCAAGACTCCGATCCTAAGGGCCGTATTAATAAACTCCGCTCGACTGTGAGGCCCGTCACAAGATACGTCAAAATAAACGCCAAACCATAGAACACTGTCATTTTTGACGCATCTCGAGACGAGTATTAGAGTTGAGATCAGTTTATTAATACGGGCCTTAGACTGCAAATGTGTTGCCAACCTTGTGAAACTTGTTATTTCCTTCTACATTAAAAATGCAAGTTGCAAATGAGAAAATCTGTGATTTAATATTAAAATGTTAGAATGTTAGTTTCTACCTGAAAATCCTGAAACCGTCAAAATTAAATGTTGACTTAACATGCTTGTGCGTCACACGCGGGTTCACTCGTCAAGGGTGAAAGAGCAAACACATATTATCCACGCTTTGTGCATCTTAACATAGTGTGGGGGCAGAGGGGGATTATGTTACCTTGTTCAGTAATGCTGTTTACATTGAGAGCGGTTTAACTTGGTAAAGTTCGCGTTACGTAAACAAGAAATAGCTTGCATGCACGGCTACTAATTTAAATTGCAGAGATAATGGATTACGGTGCTCGAGTATGATAAACTAGCGGACAATTTAATATTCTCTTTAATTATTCAAATTAGTCCTTTACCGTGTCATAACCATTCATCTTCTACAAAAAGAGTGATGTACAACACAGCGTAATATTAAACGGACATAATAATATGAAAAGTAAATAAACATCGTCATACTAACAAAACGAACAAAAATCGACAAAACCAATATTAACCAGCAACATGAAGTTGTTCCGTAACAGTGTAAAAACCACATGATTTAAAGGCATGCATTCTTGAGCTCCATATTTTCACTCGGTCGACCGTTCAACAGAGAGCCGTTTTTTTAGAGAATACGTCTGTTGTAAGAGTTTCCACAGATGAGCTGCTTGGAACTGTTGGGCAATCTGCAGCTTCAATCTAGCCACAGATGTCATCGTTAAGTCACTGATAACCTGAAATTTTTAGAGTTTTAAAAAACTAATGTTTTACTTTATTTTTTCAAGCGTTTTATTTTGCAAGGAGCGGCCGCAGAATATAACAAAATTGAGAGATAATTTTACTAAAAACCTACTCGGTAAATGATCATAATTCAGTGCTACAATATTTCTAATCAGTCTGTATCCACCCACTCTTATAGGCCTCTTCTTCATCACGCTACTCTCAGAATTTAGAATTAAATATATCTTCTTGAGAAAGCAGCTTCTCACAAATGCAAGTTGCAGAAAATTCCCAGAGGGTTTGATAATCATTGGGGCGTAAGAAAACTGTTGACAGCTTTGAGGCGGTTGTCTTTTCTTGAAAAAATAAGAATATTCCTAGAAGTTACCGAGAGTCGTCGTTTATTTTCTAACCACTAATTATAAATACAATTGACATCATAAAATAAAAATGGTGTGCGTAGAACTTTGTTGATTATGATCGAAACCCTGATATTCTGCCACAACTCCGAGGAACGACACATCTACAACAAGCACGAATTTAATAAATATCGAAAGAACAAGAATGCTCTTCACAAGACAACAACTACATTAGCGGCTGACACACGTCCCCGTCCCAGCGCCATTTTGTCGAACCTACAAATCCATTGGTAATTCAGCGCTTCGACGAAAGCGAACGAATACAAATGCCTCCAGCTGATTTATAGAGGCCAAAGCCCATTTTCAACGGAGCCGTCGAAAGCGGAAATTTGGAATATTACAACGTTTTTCGTAATGGCTCTTTGGATATTCGCTTTGCATTCGTAGGTATTGGTTACCTGTGTTGAAATTTGTGAGTTCCATTTGGTAAATGGTTTGGAATGTGTGAGGATTGCTGAGTGCTTGTGTATTTGTCGACACTGAGTTTATCACGCTGTTTCCGCGCAAGTGGTCTGGTATGTACTCACTTGATGGTAAGTGGGACCTGAGGCACATGCAATGTTTGGTTTGCAAATGCATTGCCTACACTGAGGAGTAAAGTGGATGCTTCTATTAGCCTAATCTAACCTGCCTCGAGACAATTTCTTAGAATTGAGGTAGGTTAAAACAGTTCAAATATCAAATTGAATAAATTATAAATAAATATTAAAGTCGGGCTATAATTCTAATTAAAAATAAAAATAATGATGACGATGGTGTGGTTGCCAGGTTAGAATAGTGCCACTCCATGTCTTCCCGTGAATGTCGTAAGAGGCTACTAAGGGAATAATGGCTTGTAGTACTGTTAGGCGATGGGCTTGCAACCTGTCACTGTAACTGCAACCTGTAAATGTGGTTACCGAATTATCAACAAGGTTTAAGAGTTGTTTGTAATTCTGTAGCTCTGCCTACCCCACCCAGGCGTGAAGGTATGTATGTGTAAAAATGTTTTCTAGGAGAACAGCAAAAGCACCAATCAACTTGTATACTTTCTTTTCCTTGCTACACGAAATTGATTCGCGCTTGACCGGTTTTGAAGGGAGTTCATACGGGTTACTAATGTCTTGCACAATTTTTTTTGGCATAATTCATCATTTCGCACAATCATCATTTGGCATAAAGTCTTTTTTTCCGAAACCGTGTACTTTCAGGATTGACATAAAATAAACCAAACCTAACCTATTGGGTTCTATACAATGGTATTTTAAATAATCCAGAAAAGTACACGGTTTCAGAAAAAAAGACTTTAATATGCCAAATGATGATTGTGCGAAATGATGAATTGTGCCAAAAAAAGTTATGCCAGATGAAGGGATGCCAGTTCATACAAAACGATTAAATTCTAAAGAACACTGCTTATTTATGGTACAACAACTTTGCTGGCAAGCGTTAGCCCTTTAAAAAGCCTTGGTATCTCAACAGTCAGCCGTTACAATTGCGGAAACAGCCGAACCTTAATAACTTGACCGAGGGCTTTTACGACAGGCGTTGTAGGCCGAGAGCCCGCTGGAAGATGACTTATCAAGTAGAAAAATTGACTGGTCCATTATGTGGTGAAATCCGAATTGTAGTAGCTTCAAGATGTTTTTATTCAACCACGTTTCAATAAGAAAGAGCACATCTATTTCTGAATGTGCCACCAAAGAGCAGCCTTAGTAGCCTTTTTTTCCTCGAGTAATTCGATGCCACCACAGTGCTTTGGTGGAAATTGAAACTCTTCAGTCTCATTCTAGATTAGGTTGGGTATTCGTAACTCACAGCTAATTAAGTTTTTAATTTAAATTACAGAACGTCGTCTGTAGTTACACACACTTAAGTAAGAATAGTAGCTATGTGTACATTGTGTTCAAAAATATGCAAGATAATTTATTTGTAATATATGAATATCGTACAAAATACGTTAATTTATTTATCTCTAATCAGCTATCCTTATGAAAAAACCTATTCTAGCTAAATTTGATGAAACATACCTTATATTAGCTCAATTGTTAGTTACTTTGCCTCCAAAGCGAGCGATTCCGAGTTCTATCCCCTGTCAGATCAAAGATTTGTGTAATTATCGCGAGAATTTGTTATTGTTTTGAATGTTTTCTTTGCATATAAGTATGTGTATCGTCGTCTCGCACCCAAGCCAAGAGTTTGCGCAATTTGTGTCAGACTACCCTCTATTTGCTTATTTTAGGTTAGGGTAAATTGCAGCGGCCTCTCAAGCTAAAACGTTTATACGACTTGAATAGGCCTCGAAAACGTTTGAGTTTTATGACACTCTTCCCGAAGCGCGACGTCGCGTTCCATGAATTATGGCGGCCATGGACGCCATATTTGCTGAAAACAAAACAAGGACAGAGAAATATAATACGTACTGTTTTAGTTAATTAGGTGTTAAAAATGAGGCTTTTGCATATTTTTATTGCAGCCATTTATAACTTGGTGTCGTTTTATCACGGTTGGTGTTTGTTGGAAGAAGAAAAACAAACACCAATATTTACAGTAAATTAAACTAAAAGTAGCTTCTATGTAGTAAATAGAACAATTTTACAGTGGATAATTCTTATTGTAAATTAAACTTTGTGCTCGGGCTTACTTAAGCTTTTGTACAATAAATAATTCATGATATTGTTTTCTAAACAAGTACGTAATCAACAAAAGTTATGATCAGTTAAAGTTAGCTCACTCCATCTATAAAACTTATATAAAAATATAAAAGTCATTTATTCAGTTAATAGGCCGCACGGGCACATTTACACGTCAAGAATTTACCAGCGCTTCCCAAGAGGAGACCCCTGCTGAGAAGAAACGCCGCAAGAAACTCAGCAGTCAGTCATTTTTTAAACATATTTCATATTACAATGGTACTACTTAGTCTAAGCAACATAAAGCTATATTTTTATTATTATTATTGCACACGAGTAATATTTCACTTAACTTATTAGAAAGAATGATAGTTACGTATACGATCCAAATTGGTAACTTGCACAAAACTGTAATCATCATAATTATGTATGCAACCAAGATACGAGATATAAGCGCGAATAAACGACCGATTACAATTTCCGTACCCGTTAATAATCAGAACATTGAATTACATTGCCATTACAACCAACCTGTGCCAGCATTTCAATATAATTTCAATATAATCTTGAATGGGGGCCGAATGCTACGATAATAAGAAGAGGCATGAGCCAGCGCCGTGTTGAATGAATAATGTAAGTTTCCCGCGGGACCCTGGCCTATTGCCCGTTGAGGCTGTTCGTCAAATAACAATTACAGTTAAGATGGGGATGTATTTAACTTTGGTGTAAGGAATATAAGCGCGGTTTAGGCGATCTTTGGAAGTTCCATGTTCATCTAGGGCCCTAACATGGCTGCGTTTATCGCGTGACAAAGTTTGCATAAGGCATCCGTCACCTTCTGACACGTAAATAAGTACGACAGTGACGGAAGCTTTATCCACATTTATGTAGTCTTTTCGCTAGCTGAAGGACTAGTTTCCGCTTAGTCCCGCTCAAGCACCAATTCACTTTTCAAAAACCGTTTCCACAAACAAAAGAAGAAAGAATACTCGCCAGTTCTTGGTTTGTCAGTTGCGTCACACTTTCCCATTCTATTCTATCAAGAGTATTGTGTAGAGATCAGAGGATCCCGCACAAAAGAATCCTTCTGGCCGGCGGCCGTAATCGAACCCCGGTAATGTATTTGCATTGGCCCGGCAAGGGACGGGCGGCGGCGGCTCCATGGCTTGCGAACACTTGGGCTGGATTAGGTTTGTCTTGTAAATGTGTATCGGGATTTGAAGGAAATGCGTGTCTGGAGATCGTCCGGGGACATACATGACGGTGTTTAAGCGATTTTGTAACGGATTGGCTACCATTTTAAATTGTAATTCTGCATAAATGGTGAAAAGTAAACAAAGAGAGAGAGCAATTAAGGTATACCTACCCATCTTTTTCAAAAACACAATATACTTTGTCCACATTAGTCCATTTATGGTGGGAAATTTATAACCACTTGATAAACTTAATCAATAACTCTACCAAGTCAGCGTCAAGTACGAGTATTTTACGTATTTCTTTGTCACATTTGCACCGTAACTTTGCAGTAGGTAGTCGAAAGAAATTTGAAGATATTTTTCCAAGAAATATCTTTAAATTGTCAAACACCTCAAACTCTGTTAAATAATCACTGAACAATAAAACAGTGTCAAAGATAATAAGGAAAAAAAACACGAACACGAAAGTTGGCGGCGAAAATAATAACTCAAACAATTGTTAGCAAAAATAGAGTCCAGCTCATTTATTATTTATGAGAACACAGCTGTTACAGATTTAAAAATGCGTACAATTCAAATGAAGAAACCGTCGACCTTCTTTCTTCAAATATATTAAGAGAAATCAACCATGCTGGACCGTTCATTACAGTTTATGCACAAGTTATTCGTCAAAATTAAATGGAATTAGTGAGTGTCTTGGCAAATCAAGAGCACAAGACAATATAGAAAACGATACGAAACCATTTTGCTCATGTAATGAGAAATAAAGACGCCATCTTGTACATTACTTATCAATGCGCTACCCAATGCAAGTCTTTCCGCTGTAGATACTGAGACATTCGTTTAGTCACTAAGGAACGAATAAATTGCCACTGAGTGAGTCTGAGTGAGGCTGTATGTACCTGAGTAAAAACTTATGGAGCCAAAAATCCTGCTTCACTGTGCATAGGTGGCTTCTATACTTCTGTGTTTTTATCTCAAAATTTGAATTCAAATTCATAACATAAATTCATTAAATTAGCTGTCGGAAAGAAACAGAGCGACACGAGTATAAATCTGTACTATGCGTATGGATGTGTATAGATTTTTGGCGTATAAAAGTGCCCTTACTTACATCTTTATCTTTTTTTTTTATTGCATGAAATTTGTAGGGATTTTGATAGCTCATAATCCAGTTTCAGGGTTCTTTTAGATGTCAGTAAAATCAAGGATAACACCAACACTGCAGACAAGAATGAAAAGAGATGCACGCGAGTAATGGTCCCTGAGCCTTGGATGTATCCTATAGGTATTTAAGTATGTATTTTTCTATTTAAGTACACTTATTATCGTCTCATAAGAGAACCCTAGAGTTTAGTTTGGGACTAGGTAAATCGGTGTGACACTGTCCTCTGATATTTATTTATTACAACGTTCTCGCTTCCAGTCCTCTCTTGCGCCAAGGCCCAGGCTATTTGGGCGCCATCTAACGAGCCTGCGCGGAATACCAATGACGCCTGATGACCGCCCCAATCCAGATCAACCGGATCAATCCGGTATTGAAATGAGCACGGTATGTTTCTCGAGCCCTTTGTGCATTACCATAATGTATTGTACGGTTCACAGAAACTAGGAAGATTTTGTAATGTAATTAAAATACAAATACCCAGAAAAAAAACCGCTTTCTATATTTATTTTCTATATTCGTATGATGCAACTTTTAAGTCCTATCATATTGTACAGTCGCATCAAAGTTATGCATTAGCTTTTGCTCTTAATTCCATCGTGTTAGATTTGTTTGCTGGGAAAAGAAATTGATTGCTTCTAGCAACTTTGTGTTTATTTTAAAAGCGACTTGATTTCATACGAGCCTGAAAAGAAGTTCGATAATTAACAAAGAAATTTGTTAGATCATCAGAACATGCGGTTAATACCAGCTTTGTTTGATATAACTATCCTCGTGCGTACATCCTTCCTTAGGAAAGGACATACATAAGAAACTGAGGTAACTAAGCCCTAATAACATAATCTTAAAATTTCAAATATATTTTCCGTGAAAAGTACCCCTGGAAGGCACAAGGCTGGGAGGAAAAACCATTTGGTGGGGTCAAATGTTTAGAGTGGGCGGATATAATTACGTAGGGTTTTCGGGTGAATGTTGTTTTTTCCAAACGTTTATCTTTTCAATCCTACATTGAGCTTTATTTACGTTTATCTTGATTATTATAATTATAATTATGAAATAAATCAAACCAATATGATGGCGGCGGCTCCATTTTCACTATTGATAACTCTTAAACCAATTTTCCTTAAACTATGGGAGCTGCAATTCCACAGACAGACATAAAACATTTTATTACCTCTATTTGCGTTAAGGGATACAAATCATAGATTTCTCCCAAAGAAATACTTGATAATATACCAATTCATCAAACAAATGAACTGGGCAGATGTTGCCCGCTGCCCTACAAGCGGAAAAACAAATTGACTGGACTACATCGAGCTGATACATGCCTCAAGCGGAACTCTGTCTTCAACACAATAAGGTTGTTTTTGCACAGTTCAAAAAGAAACCAATAAACGGTGAATGCCAAGTTATTCTTTGTCTAGGAATGTATAAGGTTGTTTTTGCCGTGGAATAAAGGCAGAAAAGAGATATGTGGGCGATTAATGCGCGCAGGCAGCTCGGAAACGCGCCGCTTAGCGATCCAATCACTAACGTCGCAGCTTACGCCGATACAGACGGCGCAGTACAAGATTAAACTATTCAAATGTGTTAACTATTCAAATGTGTTGTGTTTTGTGTGAATACTAAGATCCGGCTAGTCCGAACACTCATCTTCCCCATATTTTTATACGCTGCAGAGACGTGGACGCTTCGAGAAGTAGAAAAGAAAAAGATAGACGCTCTAGAGATGTGGTGCTGGAGAAGAATGCTTGGAATATCATGGACTGAATTCCGAACCAACGTGTCCATCCTTGAGGAGCTCGGCATCAAGCAGCGTCTATCTACACTAGTTCAGACTCGAATACTTAAATTCTTCGGCCATTTATCAAGGCGTAGCAATGACTCCATTGAACGTCTTGTCGTCCAGGGCAAAGTGGAAGGAACAAGACCACGTGGGAGGTCACCCATGCGATGGACCGACCAAATCAAATCTGTTGTGGGCGGACCCTTGCATGAGTGTACCAGAATGTCTGCGAACCGGGAGAAGTGGCGAGATATCATACGGCGAGCGACATCTGTGCCGGATAGTACTAGCAGTTGACCACGACCGCTCTGTAAAGAGTGCATCGACTGAGAAGAGAAACACCCCCCACAGTGTTTTAAGGAGATAGGGCGTCTGCGTGATAGAGTGGGGGATCCTCGTTCTGGGTCGTGGCTGGTTCTGCAGATTTCCATTGCAATCCAGCGGGGAAATGCAACCGATGTAATGGAAACGTTTAAGCCTGCCACAGGGGTTATTTAGGATAAGTCTTTGTTGTCAAATATATTTTGTTAGCATTAAGCGCATTTGACGAAACGTGTTGCCGATGATCATTTTAATGTACGTCTTGGCGAAGCCTATTCTGAAGGGTTATTATGACATAGCTATGCAGTTTTTTTTACGTCGAGCGTAAATTGAACTGCATAACTACGTCATAATAAACCCCTGTCGCTGATATAATATTCTTATTATGCTAAAAAAAATAATAATATAAACATTCCTACCTCCAAAAGTTGCTAATAATCACGCAGCCTAAGTATAATTATGGTTACAACGTTAGCCCAAACTACATGAGTGTTCTAGAAACCGCTTCAATATCTTATAATCTTCCAGAACTGTATTAGACATCGTTTAGTGTCGGCGCGTGTGTTTTGTCACGCTCCCGCCGTCTGTCGGGCGCTTGATGGATGAGCTCGGTATTGGCTAGACACGGGTTAATACATTAGCAGATACAACAGTGCTATATAACGGATACACAATATCTTTCGGTTGAATCAATAGTTACAAATTACACTATACGATACTGCCTTGATTTGTTTTGTTTATTTATGTGCCTTAGAAGAATAAAACGTAGAAACCTAGTCCAGGCACCAAGGTATGCCTCTCAAATGAGGCACTTGGTTGGTGCGTGGAACCGTACGAGAAGATTACGTCCACATGCTTCCATTTCTGGCTTAAAGTTTAACGCGATGGCTATATGAAACTATCGTTCTACTTATGTGTTATTATTCAGTTATCATGGGTTTCAAAACCCACTTATTTACAATCAGGTGTAACATACCGAAGAGAAACATAAAAAGAAAAGGAAGAATGAAAAGTGTTCGGTAACTAAAAATAATATTACATTTTTGTATGTAAAGAAAACGTATTCAATGCGTTCATACGTTCCCAAAAAATATGCTCAGCAATTTTTGACAGTATTTCCAAATTTCTGTGAATGTTCTGGGACTGGTGAGTTTCTAATCATTTGGCCTGTGATGTGTGTGTGTTTGTGTTCTGCTTATTTGCCTTCTCCATGACAGAAAAAATGTCCTAAAATAAAATAAATGAACTATCATAATGACCTGATGGTAAGTCAATTTTAAGACCCATAGACATTTGCATTCTCAAAACAAGAGTGATCTTAAGGCTGCAATCCAAAGACTACACAAGCGTTGCCAACCCTAAATACTATTATGGAATGCCTCTATGCTAGTGATGCCGGTTATCTTATCCTGTTCTCCACAACCACTTCTTAAGAGCTTTACACAAGGACGTAAAGCTCTTAACAATAGTCCTTAAGTAAAGTGGTGTAGCTGATCTAAGTTATTTCCGCGGTTCATATTCAAAGTGGCTTCCTGGGATTTCCATAAGTTAATGTAAATATTGACGATGTTACAGCTGTTGCGTCTGCGTCTGGTGTGATTCTAGGGAGTTCGCAAACTAACTAGGTACATAGAAGGTAAATAACGTAAGATAATGTGGAACTATTACCTAGTTAGGGATATGTTACAGACTGAGAAAATATACTGACTATTGTTAAAAAATAGTTACAATGTTCTATCATTCATTACCCTTGATGGACACGTTGATGGAGAGTACATATATATAATATTTTAGATGTCTTTAAAGCAACGAGGTTTATACAACCGGATCATAACGTCCACTCTCGTCCGACGCTGCATGACTTCACCACGAGTTCTAAAGAGCATTGGGTTGGACTTAACAAAGATACATATTTCCCGTATATATATATATAGGCACGGTTCTAACGCGCGTCACGCGGGAGACCGGGGTTCGATTCCCCGCCTGAGACCCATTTCTAACGGTAGGATGGTAAGTATCTGGGAGACTTAAATAAATCGCATTCTTCAAATATTATATTATGGAAATAGAAAGATTTACAGATTTGTTTTAAAATAAAAAAATAAATTAAATATAATGAACAGCGAGACACGGGACCCGTGTCTCTGCTTATCGAATTTTTCTCTAGACTGAATTATAGATCCAAATACCAATAGATCATTGACAATTTTGAATTTGGAAAGAACTTAAACGAAATGTAAAAGTGGTCAGGAACGCAAAAAGGAGGTTGTAACAACCTCGTTACACGGTAATGGCAATATATTAAGTTGTTTAAATAGTGGGACACAGCTTTCGTCAAACCAAGCCACGGTAATGACAATTACACACTTCTGAACTTTACATGCCCTGTCCACGTCCACATCACATCCACAGTCGAGCGGCGTACTGTCAATACTGTTATATCAATTTTTCGAAGGTAAACGCCTAAAGAGTTATTAATTTAAAAAACCCGGCCAGCTGCGAGTCAGTAGGGTGCCGTACCGTAAAATAGAAAAAAAAACACGTTTGTTGTATTCCCCTTAAATATTTAATTTAATCGGTTTTTAGTATGTGTTATTAAAGCGGCAACAGAAATACATTTTCTGTGAATATTTCAACTGTCTAGCTATCACGGTTCATGAGATTCAGTCTGTTGACAGACAGACGGACAGCGGAGTCTTAGTAATAGGGTGCCGTTTTTACCCTTTGGTTACGAAAAAAAACGAATTATTTTTTATTATTTACTGACTGACTCACTTATCAGAACTAAAGAATGATGGGCAAAAATGTGTGGAACCCAGCCCAATAGAATTATAACGTATGTAGGCTTTGATGTAAAATCGGTCAAGCGTGAGTCGGATATACGGGAAATATCATTGCAACGCATGCGGGGCGCAGCTAGTGTAGTAATAAAAGTTGTGTGTATGTGAATATTTGAAGTTGATAACTCTCTTCTCCGGGGATTTTGTAGTTGGTCCCCGTATTAGAAAATGAAGCTTATGTAACTAGCTTTCACGTGGTATACACGAGATTTGTATTGGTTATATGGGCCAAATTGCCCATCATTCTTTGAAATGTGGTATGAACGTAGGTCATACAGCACAAATGAAGGAAAATATCCGAAAACTATACATATTTAAGGCTGTATTTCTATTTACCCCATTATACCCGTTACTAAGAATCATTTCCTTAAGTTCCTCAAACTTTCATTTCCAAAAAAGCGGGTGGTACATAAATAAACGCCGCGGCGACCCCGCGACACACCGGCCATAAGTCAGCGTGATCGATGGTCTGGAGAATCTGGGGTCGCGCTCACTCGTCCGCCACTTCATACTAGCGGGAAAGAGACGGAAATGGTGTTATTCTTCGGGTGTGGACAGCTGTTATTGTAAGAGTGATCGAGATGTTGTGATAGGGCGTGTACACACCGCAAGCGTGGAGAATTCAATACAAGTACTCATGCTTGCGTAATGCCTTTGTAGTAATAGAGCAGCGGGCCTATTGTGGTCGTGTTTGTCTATATCGATAAACGTGGATAAAACATTTGTCATTCTGACAGACGTCGCTATCGCCTAACGCACTTGCAATCAGAATCGGCTTCAAAGTGGAACAATTGTTTTCATCTTGTATGCAGACAAGGCTTCGATTTTCAAAATGAAAACGATTGCGATTGCGAGTGCGTTATCAACAGCCCTTCTGTATGTTAATGCGAGAGTGACAGATACTTTGTAAACCACGATAAAAGCGACCATAATACGGACTCAAGGTCTTCATTCTACTCGTTAACACCATAATTATATTGTTTTTGACATGACAACGTTGCTACAGTGTCAAACAAGTTGTGTACCTCGCACATTACATTCTTGGGTAAATGCGTGTTATTTCACAAAAAAACACATCGCTTCGCTCGTTGCGTGCACCGGCTTTACAAGAGAAGTGAAGAGTTGACTAATATTGTGTTTGTGTCCGTTTGCTCTGATACAATATTTGCTAAGTCTTGGTATGTTTAGGCTGGATTTTGTTTTACAAGAATTGTTTTCTACGATGATGCAATATCGTGGAAAACAAATGAACAACGTTTAGCAGTTTTTCATTTATTTCAAATAACTTAGCTCTGGAAGTTAACAGCGAATCCTTCCCGACGCTGGCGGGACGCCAAACGGTCCCAATATATTTTCATTTACAGCTTACGTATAGTTCGCGCCGGCGAAGATTGCTAAAGCCTACGGCTGTGTCATCAGAAAACTAGTCAAGTGCGAGACTGAATATTGAATGGTGCCTGTAAAGAGTCTGTTACAACGCAACGGTCTGCAAGCACTCGTCTGAGATCAAACTCGAGCCCGTTGTTGTTAAAGAAATAATAATACTAATTGTTGAATACTATAGCGCTTATTTCAGAGCTATTAAAAACGTAGTTTCATAGGATCTGCTTTTATAGGATTGGAAAGATTCTGATAACTAAACAAAAGAGAGTCCCAGAAATAAAAGTAATTTTTTCAACAAAAGAAAGCCCCTTCTATACCGAGGTATTTATTCTTCAGGATTTATCCAGATTTTTGGATTAATAAACTTCGGAGATAAAGGGACGGACGGTGTTTTTTTGTACATTTTTGACTATAACGCAAAAAGGACATCTTATTAAAAAAATATATAAGTTTTGCAATATGCAGATTAAGCCGTTTCATATGGCATATACTTACTCCACTTGCTACAATCAAACCACTTTCATTTTTTAACACTCTTTTCATTTTTTTCAAGTTATACATCTATACCGAATTTCCAGTTGATAGAATTTATAGTTGCTGAGAAAACCTGCTGTGACATACAGACAGACAGACAAACAGACGAAGTCTCATCATAAGGGTTCCTTTTTTACCATTTTGATCAATGATATTTTATATTTAGATACGTTATGCTCATACTAAACACATTCAAAACCAGTCGCCAATTACTGACGGTGGCTACGTTACCATATTTCTGCAGACAAAGACGGCAATCCGTAGCGAACGCTATTGTTAGAAAGAGATAAATAGTTGTTTCAAATTGCGTACCCGAATGACGCGGCGTGCCTGTCCCCCGTCTTTATCGTAGATTCACAGATCACAAAGACGCCGCCGCGCATGTGCAAACTAAACATAATTTGACGATGTAAGCAAAAAGTAAAAAAAAATATTTATAGTACTTTTTTCCTTTTATAGTTAAAGTATAATTTCGGCTGCCTCGAAAATAGCAAGATGGCATTTTTTTATTAAATATATTTGTTATTTTTCGGTGATGAAACTTTATTGTCTTTTATGCGTGCGTGTCAGCGGCCGCGGCACAACTGAACGATAGTAAGGCAATTTACCTTCCTTTTTGCGGAACGTTTTTGCTTGCGGATAACGTATCATATTAATATAAAATATCATTGATTTTGATACGAAACCCTAAAAAGCAGGCATTACTCCTCGTTTCACTGAGCTACCATCATACAAAAAAGGCAGCTAACTGCGACGTAGTAGTCGAACCATTATATACTCTATTGGTAGCAACATTAAATTTCAAATGCTTAAACTTTGACTGTGCAGTTAGCTGCCTTTTTTGTCGGTGGAGTGTGCGTCAACGCGCACGCACCGATTCAAGCTATTTCAGATGATCTACGGCCGCGGCTGAAGTAAGAATTAGTTACAACAGATACGAGTACTTCTGAGAACACTAAAATAGACGCTGAAACTAAACCCTTTATTCATATACTCATGCAAGTGGATAACACGCCTGAAACATTTGTTATTCTGAAATTATCTTGTCATATAGGTACGCTTGCATACATAATGTAAACGCACGTTACACATACTAAAACAATTTAAGGTACGACCACAGCGCTGCTTAAAATACGGTGTCGTTACGTAAACAAAAGACGGGGTCATTAACAACATGGCGCCGTTTGTGACGCAGCGAAATATACGCACAGTTAAGCAGCCGTGCGGACTGCGGTCGCACCTTACCCTGTATAAAACAAATTAAAAAATAAAACAATGAGGATAAAAGAAGGATATACAAAGCTTAACCTATCATTTTAAAGGATGTTTTCTAGCTAACCCTTGAGAGATTGAGATTAGCGAAAGGTCGTGCATCGAGCAAGTGTATAAAATGTATCCAGTCGAAGAACATAACATATTCAACCAATCAATTAATAAACCTGTTAAGAAACATTTATTATAATATTATACATTTAAATCAGAGGTTCTAAACTTAGCGGCGATACTCTTAAAACATTAAATATTACACGAAACCCCAAATTAAGCAAAACCTACACGATTAGCTCATTTATTTAAAATAAAAATACTTCACGTTACGCTAGGGTCATTTTCCAGTGGACCCCGTGCGAAGCGCCAGGGCCCCGCGGAGCACACTTTGAGAATCAAACTTTCAAACTCAGCATACTCGTACATACTAACAAAAGTGAATCTTGATTCTTAATAACAAATAATATTCTCGTTAATAAATTGAGACGCTACAGTTAAGAGACAATACATTGTAGTGTGTACATTTTATTGACACAGATTCCCATCAAAACTTCCCCAAACAAAAGTGGCATATTTATAGAATTGCGTCGGCGTCGTCGTAAGTTAGTATCGGATCTCCGGAGTCGCGCCGAGTCACAGCGAGTCAAGTCGAGTTGTCGTTATCAGATCGGGCACGCAACGGACCGATAGCAGGACAAATCGAGAGTATTATTTTAGGGCAGTTTTCATCTTTCAATAGTACATTGTGCATCAAGGGTAGTATGAAGGGAATTACTAACGAGAGTGTTAGAAGCCCGACGCCGAAGGCGGAGGGCTTTTAATGACTCGAGTTAGTAATCCCCTTACTGCCTGTGATACACACAATGGTTTTCATCACATTTGCGAGGAAAAAAAACAAAGAGAAAACACTTTAACTCTGCAAAATATAAAGAAATAACTTTTGACGAACGGGAACGTAAATGGAAACGTTTTTTTTTTGTGACCTCCACCACAGATAATAACTGCGTTTAGTTTCGACCTGGATTCGAGCCAGATTTAGCCAATTTGATAAAAATGTATAATTACTAAAATTAATGATAAATGTTGATATAAACTTGAAATAGGTATAAAAATAATGAAGTTTAATGAAGCGTATAGGTTTTGTGTAATGTAAGTTAGTCTATAGCTAATTTTTAAAGATGAAATTAAAAACCGATTTAATTTTTGGCTGAAAATTAAACCTCCTTAGTCAGAAATGATGTACGAAAGAGTTGCAAATTTTAAAAAGAAAGTCATTACTCCCTAGGGATGACAAACTTGCCATAATTCCCGCGGGAACAATTTAGGCCATTGTCCTTCTGTATACAGGCATGGAATAACACCATTTACGAGCAAGTGTGATGAAAATGAAATTATTACTACTTAGTTGTTGCTTATGACTTGGTCTGGGTAGAATTTATTGGGGATGATGCTGATGATTTTTTGCTTTAGCGTTATGCATTTCGTCTAGAGCCATCTTTGCACCATCTCATATACACATAAGTAGTTGATTATATTTTTCTTTTTTCTTTTCTCTCTCTATCTCTTCCGTAAGATTTTTAGCATTTAGAACTGTTGTATCTTTATGTAATGCTTAGACTAAATAGTACTATGTTTGAAAAATGACTGTCTGCTGAATTTCTTGCGGCGTTTCTTCTCAGCATTGGTCTCCTGTTAGGAAGCGCTGGTAGATTATTGACGTTTAAAAGTGCCCGAGCGGCCTACTTACTGAATAAATTTCTTTTATCATTTTTTTTTTATCATGAGCGCACACGCTTCTAACATTAGTTGTAATATCTCTTTTAATATCCGTTTTAATTGACTTTCAGAGGCTAGACAAGGTGCATCGCGCTAACATACCAACTACTCGCGTCGTTTGCGTCCGATCGGAAACAGGTAGTGAAGTTGTCTGCAAATGGCAAAAGACTGGCATCTGGGACTGGTAGCGTGCACTTACGACCTTCCAACCACCATCACAGCTGGCTTTCCAGTGCTGTTTGCAGATAACGCCACCGTCGTGGTTAGTGCGCGCACGTATGGGCAGCTAGACGAAAAAATACATGACGCTTGCGAGCAGCTGCAGGGGTGGTTCACGACAAATGGTTTGCTTTTGTCGCAAAATCAAACGTTACGACATTTTCGGGCCGCAGTCTGGCTGTTCCTCTGAGCATGCCTAACAATCCGATGCTTGTATATGACAAGTGTAGGTTCCTTGATTTCACTCTGGACTCGAACCTTAACTGGAAGTGCCATGTCGATGAAATGTGTGGTAAACTGAGTAGTTCAGTCTTTGCGCTGCGAAAGCTGAAGGTCCTCATCTGTGATGACACACTGAAGCAAGTATATTTTGCACATTTCACTCCTTTATGTCAAACTGTACTCTTATATGGGGAAGCTCTACGGATGCCAACAGAGTTATGCGAATGCAGAAACGTGCTGTACGTACATTAGTTGGAGTGAAACTTAAACACTCGTGCAGGGCTCTCTTTGTGACGCCCCGCGTCATGACGCACTACTCACTTTATATTCACGAAATTATAATGTTTGTTAGAAAAAATATTAACATGTTCGCCCGCCGTGCACGCAGTCGGCAAGCAGCTCCGCCACAGCGTTTGAGAACAGTTCCCCGTCGCGTGGCTCTTGCAGGGAAGAACCCGCGCGTGATTGGTCCCACCTTTTACGAACGTGTACCCTTCAAACTTAGGAATTAACTATCCGACGAAGGTTTTTAATTTACCATTTTGGTTGTCCATTCTGACGCCGGGTGAAAAACCTTTTATTGGAAAAGCCATTAAATTCAGGTAGAGAGGTTATAAACCTAAATATATAATTAGGTACATAAATTATTAAAAATGTTATGATTTGATATGTGTTGTAGTTTTTTATTATTTCTGATGTTTTGGCTTACAATATTATTTATTTTAAAAAATGGCTAATTTGGTTGCATGCTATTTTTAAGACGATCCCTAACGGTGATAACTCCTTAGTTCTGTATTTTTATTGTTATCCTGACGTCTTATTTCTGTTTTAGATAATATTAAAATTTGTGTATATGTTTGACGATTCCAATGTAATTTCTTTTACTTTGACATAACATGCAATGTATATGTGACTTACTTTGGAAAATAAATATCATTAATTAATTCATTCATTTATAAACGATTTTCGAAAAGTGTAATAATATATCGAATCGCCATTAAGCATTCGATGCGCCCGCTCGGCAGCTTACGTTTTCGATAGCGATAGTGTTCTTGTGTTCTGGTTTTGTCTCGAGACACTGCCTTGTCAGCTTTTTAACGCATAGGTAATGCGTTTTTCTATAAAGTTGAGTATTCAAGAAAAACTAAATTATAAAAATCAAAGTTGCTTCAATACGTAAGTCTAGATTTGAGCTATTGAAAGCTGCACGTTTCCTTACGTCTTCGCAAGGCTAAGAAATCCAATAATTCCGGTTCGATGCCCGCGGTTCCTAACGACATAACTGGACGTCTTCGGACAAAACCTGATGAAATCGATATCTATCGGGTGCTCGTAACGTTTAGAAACGTCCCATGGGCTGCGAGAGATATCTACGACATACCTAAGCCGGGTGAGTAATGTTTAGTACTTATAAAAACAAATGGTCTAATTTTCATTTTACATAACATGAAAGCATAATTGCAAACCAATAATTTCTGCTTTCATTATTATTAATGTGGTCACAGTTCTAACCTAACCTAACCTAGTTAGAAGAAATTGACTAAAAATTCATAATAACAAGAAAATGATAGTTGATAAAAAAAAGATAAAAAAGATAAAAGAAATTTATTCAGTAAGTAGGCCGCTCGGGCACTTTTACACGTCAATATACTACCAGCGCTTCCCAAGAGGAGACCACTGCTGAGAAGAAACGCCGCAAGAAACTCAGCAGTCAGTCATTTTTTAAACATATTTCATATTTCATATTACAATGGTACAACTGGTAGTATCTTGACGTGTAAAAGTGCCCGAGCGGCCTACTTCTTTTTTTATCAACTTCGTCTAGCATTAATATAAAGCTACAAGTATTAAATTAAATATAATATCAAATAACAGTAGTTGTAAAGTCAACATCATAAATAAGTGATCATTTATGTACCTTGTCGCTTTCAATCGTTTCACAATTTTGTATGGCATTTCTACATAAATGATCACTTATTTATGCTGTTGACTGTACAACATGAGTGTTATGTTATTCGATCATATGCCAGCTGAAATTATACAATTGGGTTTTATGCTTAGCATTCATTATGCTTTTCGCGGTTAGGTAAATGAAATTATTCAATATTTTTTTAGACTGATGGAAGCGCACCCACCCAACAATCGTAACGACCAATCTATTATATTTTTCGACGTTGGATTAAAAAACATATGTCAAGGGTGAAGTCTAACAAGCGAATTGCGAATAAGTTTTCGATCGCGTTATTTTTGCTGCATTGAGTTCGATTCTAAACTCCTGTTTGGTTCACAATGGCAAATGGAGTTAGACTTTTAGTAGAAATTACGCAACAAAAATAGAGAGATACCGAATACCTGTTGTTTTTGTTTTAATTTTACTGGTTCTCTGTAATGTTTTGTTTGGTGTTCAATAAAGTGTTTTGTATTGTATTGTATTGTAATGACTTCACACAGTGACAAGAAATAGTTTAAATCGACAAAAGATAAATGTCTGGAGTAGGAAGCATAAGTTAAAAATAAAAACATAATAATGATCACTTAAAGACTTCATAAAAAAAGTTTTTTTTTAAATAATTTCCAAATATTCGAAACATTTCCTCGCAACTACACGTATACTTCTACAAGGATAGCCTCACCAAAGAGCTTCCGTTCCTGCCGCAAGGCGCGCAGTTTACCCTCTTTTGCGATAATCGCAGGCGCATTGTCCGCGGCGGAGGCAGACAAAGCCGCGGCCCTTTGTAGCCGCGCCAATCGGCTGGAAGGCTGGATAAACCAGTGATTGTTTCAGTGATTGAAGTCCGGCCCAATGCGTGTTGAAAAGAAGCGAGGGCGAGGAAAAGATGACCTTTATCTGACATTGTTTTGTAGATTTTGTACGTAGCTGAGAACTTACACAAACTTTTTATTTGAAACTGTGATGAAGATTTCATTATGGGAACAACGCTTAACTATGTTTAAATTGTATTATCCACAGTCATTATCCATCCAATATCTTATTGGATATTTATGAATATTCGACAAGCTTTTTATATTTTTTGCCTTTTTAGGGTTCCGTAGCCAAATTGCAAAAAACGGAACCCTTATAGATTCGTCATGTCTGTCCGTCCGTCTGTCCGTCCGTATGTCACAGCCACTTTATTCCGTAACTATAAGAGCTATACTATGGAAACTTTGCAAGTAGATGTATTCGGTGAACCGCATTAAGATTTTCATACAAAAATAGAAAAAAAACAATAAATTTTTGGGGTTCCCCATACTTAGAACTGAAACTCATTTTTTTTTTTCATCAAACCCATACGTGTGGGGTATCTATGGATAGGTCTTCAAAAATGATATTGAGGTTTCTAATAAAAAAAAATCTAAACTGAATAGTTTGCGCGAGAGACGCTTCCAAAGTGGAAAAATGTGTGTCCCCCCCCCGTAACTTTTAAAATAAGGGAATGATAAATGTAAAAATAATATATGATGTACTATCAGCCCATTGGAACCTTGACCCACCATAGAACTCTGTCACAGTGACGTTATGACTGAAGTCATAAGAAGTGTCAAAGAAATTGTTTTATAATGTCACTGTGACACCGTTCTATGGTGGGTCAGGGTTCCAATGGGCTGATAGTACATTACCATGCAAACTTTCACCGAAAATTGGTTTGAACGAGATCTAATAATTGTTTTTTTTTTAATACTTTTAAATCCTAAACCGCATTTTACCTTTCATTCAATCAACTCCAATATAATAAAGAATAAAGAAAAACATTTATTTAGATGTATAGTGGTACGGAACCCTACGTGCGCGAGTCCGACTCGCACTTGGCCGGTTTTATTTATTCGACTTATAAGGTTGCCAAGGCTTTGACTTCAACGCGTAAAAAATAGTACTAGAATATAACATAATTAACTAGTAATAATGTAACGCTGAATTATAATTTTACATTATCTAACACATTTTATGTAAATATAGTCGTGGTTGTTTATTTCTATTTCAAATCTTGTGACTTTCTGTCGTACGAGTGCTTCTATTTAAAATATAGGGCCATAGATGTCAACAGCCATATGTTTTTACCGAGTAGAAGAGAGCCTCGGAATACTAAGCCGATAGCTAAACTAGAATCATCTTATCCGATCGCGGGAACAATTCATTTGTCCCGTAAGAACAACGCAGGCGGCGCCAGTGGGGCAGCACTAATGCCGGTATCGGCGCGGAGCCCCTCAGAGGCTGGCGCGGGAGTGTTCCTGATGTGCCTTGACAATTGTGCCCGGAACTACTTATAGAAGCCGGTACTTGGACAGTGCAACTCTATAAGTAAGTGCATGTTAAGCTGTAGCGATGCCATTTCTTTTTCCGAGGGTTCCGCAGTCAAACTAGGAAGCCTTATAGTTTCGCTATGTCCGTCCGCCCGCAGCCTAAAGACTCAGTACTAGAATGCATATTACTCACGCCAACCAAGTGGTAAAATAAAATCTTGAAATATTATTTTTTTACTTTACCTCCCCTTCTAGTAACGTGGGGATGTTTTTTTTTCTGATCTACCCTATAGTATGGGGTAAAGTTAAGCTTTAAACAGCTAATTTTTGTTAGAGTCAAAATATCATCAATAAAAGCGCATTTATATAAGAAAACCATAATTGGCCTATGTATAAGCTTTCTATACCATACCTATATTTAATTAATATTGTGCTGTGGGTTTATTATAAATATTTAATAAAAAAAAAAACTAATTGAGAAGAAAAACTATCCTACTGAAATAGCAATACACGTTCGTACGTTTACGTGACAATACGAAGGAAAACAATTATGCAGTACATCTGTACTCGTAACTGACTTATTTGTCAATCATGTTTTATAGCTAAATGTAAGATCGCAGTTAAAAATGTGGTCCTAATGTTTGTTTCACACGGTAACTACACTGGACCTCAAAACTAAGTATCACACTTTAAAAAAAAAAGACATATAAAGTGTGATACTAATGTAAGACTCCACTGTCCGCCCGTCAGGCTGTATGTCACGAATCGTGACAGCTAGATAGTTGTTTTTTTTACAGATGATGTATTTCTGTTGCCACTATAACAACAAATACTAAAAACAGAATAAAAATAATATTTCAGGGGGCTCCCATACAACGAACGTGTTTTTTTTGTCGTTTTTGCTCGATATTAAGGTAAAGGTAGACGCTTGAAATATTTACAGAATATTTAGTTGTATGTTCACTTTAAAAATAAATATTTAAATTAAAATAAAATTAACATTGAAGGGCTCCCATACAACAAACGTATTTTATTTAATAAAATGGTACGGAACCCTTCTAGCGCGAGTCCGACTTGCACTTGGCCTGGTTTTTTTAACCAACTTAGCGACCTTGCCTCCAAAGCTAGCGGTCCCAAATTTAATCCTTACTAAGAGCAAATATGGAAGGAGTGAGCGCGAAATTGTTTTCCTAAGTGTTGGACTTCCTTTATGTACTTAAGAATGGTTTTTAATAAGTATATCTAAATTATGTTTATCGTTTTGTAAACGTACACGCCTAGAGCTTAGTAATTTTGTCCCCTGATGATATTCAGTGAGCCCTGTAGCCGATCCCTGAGGAATCGCGGCCGTTCCCTCTCAGCAGCAATTAATCACCTCTTACAAACTACACCAGACAGTTTAATAACTTAATAGCGGCAAGAAAGCCTGCGATCACGGCGGATGGCTGGCGATAAGCACGCTGTTGGGCGGAATGACAACGGGTTTATGGTGGCAAGGGCAGTTTTTGGGTGGGTTGGCTAATTAAACCATTTAGGGTGGGGGGTAGAAGTAGATTTGTTGACTTGAAAATGAAAGAGGCTAATAATTTAGTGATGAAACTTTGCGATTGCGATGCAACACTCGTAGCAAATGCTGATATTGTTAATTCAGTTTCTCCTAATTTGAAAGATGTATGAAGTTATAAAATTGCCTGTAACTTTTCCTATTTTATTTTTCTTCGATCAAACTTATTTCCGCATACTGATTATGTTTTATCTTTATCTGACAGGCTATCAGAAAACCAAGCATATGGAGACATACCTAAATAAATACTTAATCTGCCAAATAAATTGGGTTATGGAGCTTCGTTATAATACTTTTATTATTCTTCAATATTGTACAATGACAGCCGAAGGGCGACTTCCAGAATATTTTACAAAACAAACGGTCGCCGTTCCATTACGTTTCGTATTTTAAATTAAAATAAATAAGAATAAATATGACACTTAGAATGCAACAAGTATAAGGCAATTAATTATTTTTTCAAGGCATGGAGAAGCCAAACGAGCACACAGGCCACCTGATGATAAGTCAAACTGTGACCCATAGACATTCGCATTCACAAGACTGCAAATGCGTGCGTTGCCAACCCTGAGGGCTAAGATGGAATCTCTAGGCTGTCTTATCCCCAAACTGGAACACAACAATGCGAACACTGCTGTTTGGCGGTAGGTTAATGGATAAGATGGTGGTAGCGATCCGGGCGGATCCCGCACAAGCTCCTACCAACCGCACCCGTTTTAAAAAAGTTTCTATAACCTTATTGCATTACATCCCTCGTCCCTCTGGGAACAGGGGTGAATCCTAACTGGTCCCTAAGAGTCCTGCCTATACCTACCACCTACCTACCTAGTATAAATAACCCAGGTAACAACCTAATTTTTGGGATTCAGTTGCTCATCTATCTGTCTATTTTTATTTGGTACGTAGTCGCAGTACCTACCGTATTAACGTGAGAGGTGTTTCCATTAAGTACCAATATCTGCAACCAGGTTTAAATTACAGAGCTTCTTCTGTGTTCGTCCGTAATGGCGACTCATAACAAAATCCGTTTCTTTTAAACATGTCCGACTGTTGTATCCCAGACGGTGATCAATGGGCGGGACAAGAACTCACGTATAGGAGTGACACGTGATAAATATTGTCAACCCTGGTTAGGCTCACGGCGTGTTTGTCACTCCTACGCAATCTTTCTACTCGAGCAAACACGCCTCCGCGGCGGCGGCGTCTTGTTAATTCAGTCGCGTCGACGTCGGCCGGTTCGGGCAATACAAAACCAAATGAAGATAATTAAGATATCGTGTCCTTATTTCATAGACATAGAAGGAAAAGGAGCAGGATGCAGAAAGCGGTCACGATCACCCATGTCTCGATATACATACCTATGTTAATTATTGTCATTTCGCCGTTGTTGTTATTTCAATTTTAACAGTTTACGTATACTATGTCACTGAAGATGGTAAAAGGATTCCAACGATACCACACACATCTAAATCGGCTCAGGCGTTAAGAAGTTATGGAATAAAGAACCATATTACACTCCTTTTTTAAGCTCCATTAATGAATGAATGAATGAATGATATTTATTTTCCAAAGTAAGTCACAATATAACATTGCATGTTAGTATGTCAAAAGTACAAGAAATTTCATTGGAATCGTCAAAAAATATACACAAATCTAATATAATCAAAAATATAAATAAGAAGTCAAAATAAAAATAAAAATAACAATACAAAACTAGAGTTATCACCGCTAAGGATCGTCGTAAATTCGCGATCGATCGATCGTCGTGTTTTAAGCGGCGAGGAAACATAATACTTATCACACTTGTTTATGTTTGAAACTTACGATATAAAACTCTAGTTTGGAACTGTCATTGTGTGTAAGGGCCGTATTAATAAACTCGTCTCAATCCGTGAACTGAGAGCTTCTCAGATGAGAGCGTCTCGATTGATCCTAAGATTACATATTACGTGTTGAGATGCGTTTATTAATTAAAGCTCAGTCTTGTTTCGGGCATCTGATCTGAGACGAGTTTATTAATACGTGCCTAAGTGTTTTAAGAGCAAACCTCAAAATTAAACACAAAAACAAATCGAATTCTAAAACCAATTGTTTGTTTGTAAATACATTTATCTCCGTACGCACCGTTATTTCCGCTTGAAATCTCAAGACGATACCTAAAGCTGATTATCCCATGTCTATAGCTTGTTGGGAATCGCAGAAATCTCGCTAAAGACAGCTGGAACATCCGGGGCCGGGAGATTGACGGCGGGAGGTTGAGACGAAGCAGGCCCGGAAGGCCAAGGGCGCGACTTACACAGGGCGAGTAAAAGACAGTAGAGATACGTTTCCTATAATACATACATACATACCCTCACGCTTTCATCCCAGAGTGGGGTAGGCAGTTACAGAATTACCAACAACTCTAACAACTGGTTGTTAATTCTATAACCAAATTTAGCACAAACAGGCTACGATGTTTACCAGTGTATATTAGTGACAGGTTGCAAGCCCATCGCCTAACAATACTACAAGCCTTTAATCCCTTAGTTGCCTCTCACGACTTCCACAGGAAGGAATGGAATGGCGCTATTCTAAGCCGGCAACCGCCTATAATTTTGTCTGTTAACTTTTCAGAGTACTAAACAGTTACTAAAATAGGTCATAAGTCATAATATATTGATGTCGAAACATCATGATGAGTAGTGAGAATTCTCAACAAGAGACTAAAACCACTCAATAATGACATGTGTTCTGGGCAGTATTCTACGTTGTCTCTACGCGTATTACTGTTGTATTGCTTTTAACTCGGCGTTTTGTCGACATAATAACAGCTTTCGTAAGAGTGTAAAGACTAAATCCAGAATAAGGCCCTTCTTTAGAAGTCATAATGGTTATATACTCACTATTTTTACGTTTATTTGAAAATAATGATTTTGGGACAGATGTAAAAACACAATGTTTCACCACGCCGTCTTTATCTTTACCGTTATCTCATTTACTCTTGACTAGGTTTGTTAAAGGCAGAAAGAGACCAATATTTTGACGACCTAAAAACGTTCCAAACGTAAAGTTTCCAGAATAGAGAGCAACAGAGTAGAGGTGCGGGTTGGACCATCGGTCATACACGGCCAAACAACATTTCTCTCCAATAAGAACGAGATCATTATTACTCGAGTCGAGTCCCCTCCTTTAAGTTCGCGGTAAGAAAATATGTCCTTACTGGGGTATAGATCTTGTGACCTGTCGAATTTGGCAGCTCGCCTAATCGCTTCCGTTCGTTCAAAACCTGGCGATTCTCTTAAACTTTTTTGTAACGAACTCGACTGCGAATTATTAATGACGAGGTTAAGTTGTCCAGAAGTCTTGTAGATGTACCTATTTTCTAAAGCTATTCTAGAACTCCGTGGACCAACCACGACCGCGACGGCCATCTGTTCTGCGAGCTAGTGTGTTGTGCCTATTGCTATTTAAGTCTAGTATTTTAGGCATACCGGAAGACTACTTGGAATTTTCATTGTGGCGATGGCAGGGGAAAACCTATGTCAATTATTCGAAAGTGGAACATGGTGTATCCCTATGAATGTAGACGACGTGGCATTTCTTCATTATAAATAGATTTCAGTGAAGGTGGATTTGTTGACAGCTCCAATCTTCTTTTATTATCAACAGTGACCCAAACACGCGCAACGCGTTAACCACGTCGGCCATAATTAAAAACCACGCAGTCCCCCACAACACCATGCATAACAAACGAGTAATTCTGGAATAATTCTGGAATAAGGGATTAGTTAATTATTTGCGAGGCAGTTAGCGGCCGCGCGGGCGCGGGGACGCCGCGCGTTTGTCGCGATTGGGGCAACGATGTTTTAATTAGGAACTGGCCAAGTGCGAGCCTGGCTTATACTCTAACATTAAATATCGCTTTACAGTTGAATCTCGAGCATGTTTTCATTATTAGTCTCTATTTATTACTATCAGTATTAGAATCCTAGCCAAACTGATAGGATTCCATCGGATTGAAATAGCTCGGTTTTTTCAATGTAAGGCAGGTTTGGGAGAGGGGAAGAAAGAAAAATAACAGTCGGACATATACTTTTTACAAGGAAGATTTATTTGTTATTTATTTATTTATTTATTTCCACACTTACAACTATTTTTACAGGTACTACACTACCTAAGACAATAGTGTAACTATTTTAAGCTTTAGGATCCAAATTACCTAAGGCTCTCGTAGCATATTACGAGTAGTGCCGTCTTTGTAAATTCATTCAGAGAACACGAAAAAATGTCTATTTTGTCCGCGATTAAATTGAGAGTATGCAGTGCGCGAGTGATTTGCTCCACCTTCTAACGTGCATTAAATTTAACCATTTTATTTGGAAGTTCCATAAGTAACAACACACAGACAGATAGTAAATATGCTACTCATTACAATGTACGCTGAATCCCCTTTAATATATTTACTGCAGCAACACAATGTTCCTGTAAACCACCGCGCATAACGCTAGTTGGCCGAGGCCCAGCGTGGGCAGCAATTGACAGCTGACAGGACTTAAAACTAGGAATTCAGTGCTTGCATCTTCAAAAATATTTTCTAGGTTCTAAGGAAATGGGTAAAAGGAATCTGAGACTTGTTATTGCAGGACAACTTATAACCTAGTTTTCTGTAACATCAGTATATAAACCAGAATTAATTATATAAGAACTTCCTCTTGAATGAATCCGTCTCGTAATGAAACCGTATTAAAATTCGTTGTGTATTTTGAAAGATCTAACAGTACATACAGAGGGACAGGCGGCGGGAAGCGCCTTGGTTCAAGGATTGAGGTTATAATTTTTAGTTGGATGATAGATGTCAGAATTGACTTTTTATTTTGCTTTTACTATAGCTTGAGCACCGAGAGCGAGAGAGGGAATAAAAAATCTAGCACTACTATACAATACAAGTCATCATAAATATATGATCGCTCCCAGGACGTTAAAAATATCTACACGTCTCTATATCATTAATAATAATAATAATAATAATAATTGTTTATTTCAGACAAGGTCCATACAAATTTGTTAGTAATCCGTATAATTAAATGTTAGTAAATATATTAAAATTAAATTAAAATTAATGAAACTAAACAACTAAGTACATAAAATAATTAAAAAATTATGTAAGGGGATGTGCGTGCATACGCTCCCATCGAGCCCACATAGGGCTATCCCAGCGGTCTGACAACGCGGCCAGGATGCGGTTGGGGCTGGCGCGGAGGCGGGCCTGCAGCGAGGCGCAGCGCTTTCTCATGACGGCTGCGAACCCGTCCGTGCGCGCCTCGCAGAACATGCCGGACGCGCTGCACCACCGCTCCAGCCCCAGCAGCACCCGGAACGCGTTGTTGTACTGAACACGCAACTCGTTGTACGCCTTCTGCGTAAAACTTACCCACAGGCTGCAGGTGTAAAATGTTTGACAGTAAGCTTTGAAAAGCGTCACTTTGACCTCTTTGGTACACCTAACGAACCTGCGGGCCAGCATATTGCATCGGACGGCCAACGATCTTCGCTCTCGCTCAATATCGGCGTTGTCACTTAAGTTATCGGTGACCCAGTGGCCCAAATATTTAAACTGTGATACTCTATTCAGAGGAGTACCAACGAGAGTGACAGGCGGCACATTCAATGGCGATTTGGTGCCCGCTTTAAACACCATAAGCTCACTCTTACTGACATTATATTTGAGCCCATGAGCCACCGCATAACCTTCGCAAATCCGCACCAGCCTTCTTAATGCTCCTATTGAGGGGCTCAGCAGCACCATGTCATCAGCGTAGCTAATATTGTTCATACAAACGCCACCAACATGGCATCCGACGTTGGTGCTGCTAAGCTCCTCAATGAGTCTATTTATGTATAGATTGAAAAGGCGAGGCGAGGTGAGTCCCCCCTGCCTTACCCCGCATTCCAATCTATACTCTTCCGAGAGCGACCCTGCCCATCTGACACTGTTCTTTTGGTGATTATACCAATATTTTAATAAAGAAGTGATTTCAGTGGGCACTGTCGTCTCTGTATGCATCTTACCCCACAGCACGTCATACGATACAAGGTCAAATGCCTTTGATAGATCCAGATAACAAGCATAAACTGGCGTCCTTCTAGCTGTATAATACTGGACAGTCTGCTTGAGGCATAGGATAGCACTCTCGGTTGAGAGCCCCGACCTGAACCCAAACTGTGCATCATTAAGAGCGATATGCTTAGCCAAATACTTATCAATCAGACCATCCAGTACCTTAGCTATAATAGTTGCTAAATACTTGACAATCAGGTCTATATATAGATATATTTGACGCGATGGCTGTGAAGATATTAATGCTTTCGACTGTACGTTTCGTACGGAGATAAGCTCGGAGGAACTCGCTCGTAAAGTTCTGATTTGTGTCTGTTTATAGTAGGGTATGTGTTGACACTTGGCGGAGCTCGTTCCTCTGGATTAATTAAAGATTTACGTCTCTTGGTTAATCTAGACAATACTGTCATGATTGCCATAAATATAAAATAACTATTGCAAATAAGTAGGTCTCTTAGATTTTCGTAATTCAGTTTCAAGGTTTTTGTGTAGCTTCTTCAATTGAAGTGAAACTGTAGAACGAGCTCCCTTCGGCGGTACTCCCAAACAGTTATGACATGGGTGCCTTCAAAAAAAGAGCTGTCATTTCCCTTATCACGGAGCTGGCTGAAAATCAGCGCTGCAGGTGTTTAACACCTCAGCATTATGCTGAACCAGTGTCCGATTCACTGCCGCGAAGACACTAACTTCTTGTTTATGGCTGTTTTTTGTTTTTCCTTTTTCTGTGTGTCTTATGTGTGTAGTGAATAAATTTATTTCTCTTTAAGGACAACAATTGTACAACTCTTCTGAAGTAGTTTGTGTATATATTATATTCAAAAAATGGGTTACATTTGTACATCGAACACCTCTTCAAAGAACACTTTGATCTGTAAAGCCATGGAGAAGGAACTGACCACACTGGTCACTTATGATAACTGGCATCCGAGACCCATAGACGACTGCTATCTCAGGACAACCCTGAGAATTAAGATTAAATGCCTCTATGTTAGTCATTTCATTGGCTGCCTTCATAACACACGAACACAACATTGCGTACTCCATGGCGCCAATCCGGTAATTTAAAGGTTACTCATATGGACTACCTTGAATAGCGCGATAACGGGTATCTATTATTTTTTCGAAACACTTTCCAACGAACGTATAATTACGCGGTTACGCAGCATTTCTCACGGCATCCGTGAACTTTTTCTGATTTTGACTTTTCTAACCAAACGTTTATTAATGTTTGGTTAGATTTCACGTTTACGGACACAGCACCGTCCTCGAAACTGTGTGATTTGGCACAAATAAATCTCATACAACATTTTCTACGGCCGTAGACAAATTGCCACATTTAACATTGTGCCACTTTATGTGGGTAAATATATGCATGTAATTTCGAACAATAAATATCTTACCTAATGTGGCAGATAAATGCTATGGGAAATAGCCGGCCGTGGACGGAGTTCCGTTTTTGGTGTAATTAAAAACACCGGCCACAGCCGTAGTGCCGTATCAGGAGGGTCTCAGTTTACGTCTCTCGACGTACTGTCCGTGAACGTGTTAAGATATCCTGAAAACATCGTGGTTTCAGCAGAACCGTTCGACGAAATGAAATTCGATGAAATGACACGGTAAATGATGAAGTGAAATTGGATAAAATGATGGGTTACCCGCAATAACTTTCAAACTTCATATCTCGGTTACATCAGACCTTCGTCTAATAATATCCTGAAACGTTTAGCTGCGCGTGCGTTGAATGTAATTAAATTTGCAGATAAATAGCATTGGCACCGGCTCCCGCCGCGCTGCATGACGGTAGTGACGGTGCACGGGTTGATGCATCATTCTAATTGTTAACAACATTAGATAAATGGGCAGCTATCAACATAATATTATATTATATTTATCCGCGCGAGGAAGTTCCAAATATAGTAATCCACACACGAACTTTTTCATTTATAGTATAGAGTATGAGTGTAATAGGAATGAATTCATCGACGGGGGGTTTGCAGGTAGGACCTTGTGCAGGGTCCGGCCGGATCGCTACCACCGTCTTATCCATTAATCTACCGCCAAACAGCAGTGTTTGCATTGAAGTGTTCCGAATTGGGGATAAGACAGCCGGTGTAATGACTAGCATAGAGGTATTCCATCTTAGTCCTCAGGGTTGGTAACGCATTTGCAGTCTTAGGCTTGCAGTCTTGTGAATGTGAAAGTCTATGGGTCACAGTTTCCACTTACCACCAGGTGGCCTGTGTGCTCGTTTGCCTTCTCTATGCCATAAATAAAAACCTACAACTGTTACAGTCGGGTAATGTGTGAACTGCTGCACTAATCTGTCAAAGCCCAGCAAGTGGCAGCTACTGATAAACCCGACCGTACACCGTCCGTTCACAATAGCCGGCTATGCCACTAATTTCACGAAATTTTGCTATTAACTAATTCTATCTATCCGGTCCCGTCGTAATCCTTTTAACACAAAAGCGTCGTCGCCGCCATTATTCCGCGGCCAACGAGCCGCGAAACGCTGTAAAGGTAACGGTGTTTTGTCCACTTCAAAGACTATTGGTGGTTCAATAACAATAATATGTCATAAAAAATAATAAGTCGTTTGGTGTTTCGTCTCGAATCCGTTTGAAGTTGCGGTCGAAATACCCGCCCGGAGGAGCGCCAAGTGCCAAGGTCGAGTGTTACGTCTTCAAGCGTTTAAATTTTATGGGTTTGCGTAAAATATTGTAGGGCACGGGATCTTGTTGGTATGAGAAGAATTGAAAAGCATTTTATTTTTCCAGAGTCTTAGGTAGTTGTCAAAAAATTTAAAGCGTTAATAAAATGTATTTAGCATGAGTCATTTTCAGAAAGAATTGAACACAACTACAGATTACTAACGTATTAATGTCAGGAAACCCCACATGATTTGGACACGTTTTTTAGAAATTCTTCACTGGTTAATTCCCTAGGTGAGAGAGGCAAGACGAGAATTCATTTTGAGCATTTTTCGCGGCCTTTAGAACACATGACATTGCGGGCCGTTTCCTGACACTCATACGTGAGTAAGCCGTACCTGTGTTCGTCTTCTTTTGAACCTTTTTATATTTTACCATGCAATTACGTTGAGAATACACCCGCAATTAAATCAAAACTGAAGATAGAATCTGTGAGAAGCGCATGAAAACATCGTGCCACATGATTTCTTGTTCCCATCTGTTGCTTAATTGGAATAATCAGTGGACTAACGGGTTCGCTCTGTTTTAATAAGTTAACTTTACGATAACTCTTATTTCACTTGACAGAAACGGCGGCCGATGTAATTACAATATGACACAACACTTTTTGAATGGCCGTTCACCTAAAAAATATGACTATAAGTGACAACACTTTTACCCAAAAGCCCTCCTAAACCAAGTAATGGTCTTAGTTAATCGTGATAAAGGTGAAAAGCCACGAAGACAAACAAGCACACAGGCCACCTGATATCTAGTAAGGGGGCTCTGAGACTCATAAACATACGCAATCTCAAGACCGCTATCTTAACTGTAGGTACCCACCCAATTCTTCTATCTTATGATTTGGGCATCCTGCCCTTAGGCCGAGTTTGGCAAAATGTATATAGGCCGCTATTTTTTTGTAACTGTCAAATGTTTCCGAATTTATTTCAGTAACGTCGTGTAGAAACCTCCAGGTTAGGTTAGTTTGATAAAATCCTGAAATATTTACAGTTACAGACAAAAAAAACCGGGCAAGCATGTCGGACCATGCTCAGTGTAGGGTTCCGAAGCCGCTAAGTACTACATAGTACAAACGTAAAAAAAATACAAGTTATTTATAACTAATTTTCTATTTAAAGACATTTAAATAAAACACTTTAATCGCCTGTATCTTAAAAACCAATGTCGAAGTCGTGATAGTTTTTCATGAAAGATATTTCAGATTTTTTGTATTTATTTTGTAGTTTTGGTGTGTGTGGCGGGGGGGGGGGGACACCTGACTCTAACAAAAATTGTTTTCACAAACCCAATATTTTTGAAAGACCTATCCAACGACACGCACACACCACACTATGGGGTAAACGAGAAAAATACATGGGAGGTAATACAAAAATATATTTTATACACCGTGTTTTTTTTGATTTACGATAACTTCGGCATATTGCTAGGTATATCCATAGAAACTAATTGGTAGATTAGATTTTTAAATATTGCAAAAATATTATTTTTTTCAGTTTAGAACAAAATAATGAAATCTTTTATCTTTGGTCATTCTAAAAGGGCCTTTAGAGTTAACTAATAATCAGTGTCAAATACGTCTATGTTGGCGTGACATACACACACAAGTAAAGATAACACTTGACAGGTACAAGATTGTCACTTTAGATTGACGCTTATACAAACCTAACAATTGGAAACTCTTTATTCATAACTATTAAAAGAAAATTGTTGTTATCAATTAAGAGCCTTTTACGCTAGTTTAACGTGATTAACTGATTAAATTTAAAAATTAAATGTCTTTAAAACCGTTAGACTTATCATTTGTCTGTCTTCGGGAAATTAACTTTGTTTGACCTAAAGAACGTTCCCTTAAAGTTATCGTAAATCAAAAAAAACACGGTGTATAACTACTTTGTTGGCGTGATTAATATGTATATTCATGCCAAATTACAGCTTTCTAGTACTAAGTGTCTCTGAACCAGGCTGCGAACGGACGGACGGACGGACATAGCGAAACTATAAGGGTTCTTAGTTTGGCTACGCAACCCTAAAAAGCGGGTTGGAAAGTGATACCTTTTACCAAACATTATGTCTGCCAAAAAGCAGAGAACCTATGATTTGACTTACACCGTAACGGTGACACAGTTCTGTGGTCGGTCAGAATTGTAATGTACTTACGTATTCTTGTGCCGTGACTTCTTAATTCTTGATAAGCAGCTTGTGTGGCCGACGAAGTTCTAGGACTACGGAATATTAACGAGCCCCCGACGTCGCCGTGAATCTTTAACGAGACGGGATTACCTTTTAATCTGGCTGTAGCACGATTACCGTAGCTACACTTAACTGGCGCAGTCGGTAGAGCTGCATTAACTATTGTGGGGTAAAGTTATCGATTATAGCTGTAGTAGTGGTATCTATGTTAGAATTTAAACGCTAAGCAGTCTCATCATACGTAGGTTATACATTTTCAATGTGTTAATAGTCATATCTCGTCGAAAATGTATAACATGGGTAATTTTCGTATATCTCAAACTACACTCAGGAGCAAAAATAACGTGTCAGAGTGCGTTTTTCATACTAAAGAGGCTATTTCGAAGCCTTGGTTCCTCGCCAGGGAATGCTTTTAGTGAAATCTGATGCTGAATACCCCGAGCATCGATACAGGACTTCCAGAGTGCCTAGGATACCCAACTGAATGAATCTGCGGTTAACGCCGGAATAGTGCCTGTTCAGAAAAACATCTAAAATGGCAATAAAATGTAAGGAAATCCAAATGTTGACCCAAACTCTCCCCTGGCTGTGGTGTAAACTGATTGTGCGATCAGTTAGGTATCTTAAGAACTTTTGACCTCCTCTCCCTTGAAATATCTACCATTAAACCTCACTCAAAACAACACCTGGCGAGGAACCAAGGCTTCGAATTAGTCTCGTTTGTATGAAAAACGCTCTCTTGCCCGGTATTTTTGCTCCTGAGTGTAGCTGTAGTACTGGTATCTGTTTTAGAATTTAAATGCTAAGCAGTTTGATCATACATAGGATATACATTTTCAACGTGTTAATAGTCGTGTCACGTCGGGAAATGTATGACTCGGGTAATTTTCGTATATCTCAAACTAATAAACATTCAAATTTATAGATGGTACTGTTTTATTACTGACGAAATAAACTTGATTTGCTTTCATCATCATCATCATGTCAGCCGAAAGACGTCCACTGCTGGACATAGGCCTCCCCCAAGGAAACCATTGAGGGGAAAATGCCGTAGTCGCCACGCTTGGCAGGCGGGTTAGCGACCGCAGTTATACCATGTAGTCCGCGGAGGACGCTGCTGCCCATCCTCTGGTTTATCCCTTAGTCGCCTCTTACGACACCCACGGGAAGAGATGGGCTGGTTCTATTCTCTGCCGGCACCAACACAGCTTTTTCGACGTTTTCATTCCGCTTGTCTGTGCAGGAACAGTTAGCAGCAGAAGTAAGTGGACAGTTGATACCAAAATTATCCATACACGATTCTAATAAGTGCGAGTGTAAATAATTTTGACTGTCCATCTATTCTCGCTGCTGATTGTGTAGTCATGGACTTTAATTGTTATGCCACTATGGAACCCTGTCATAATGACCGCGTCAAGTGCCGAGATAGAAATTACATGGGAATTAACCGTAAGTTTTATACGACAAGGTTCTATAGTGGTATATCTAACTTTTCTATTAAGTAGGTATTTAATACCTACTTATGTCGGTTGTTTATTCTGTACGTAATTAATGATGGGAACTTGTTTTATAGCCTGGACGATAGAAAAAGTTTTTTTTAAATAATTAAGTAATTCTAGTAGGACTTACATAGAACTCATACTAGTAATAGGAAATGTTTTGATTTGGCCACCCTTCCACCACCTACTCTAGACTCTTGTCGACATTAAGTAGTCTAATATAATAAACAACCTTCCTTCTAACCAACTTCCTATCTTAAATCTTTAGTATGGTTCCAATTTGAATCCATGGCATAAAACGATTACACGCCGTTAGCTAAACAATTTAAATTCTAGGCATATTTTGTACATTACACAAATATTTCTCGAGTTTATAATTCATAATGAAATCCGCCGTCATGTTGAAATGCTAACACGGTGGAATTAATAACGCGATTTAGACTAGTGATGGTCCATAAGGCTGAAAATATACCAAGTTAATATCGCCGAATTTGGTCATTTTATAAATATCAGAGAACGATCCTACACAAATTGACCTAGTCCGAAACAAAGCACTAGGTTTGTTCGCTGGTTATCTCCCCCTGGGTAGAATGAAACAAAGGCCACGTGAAGGCATCGACACTACCTTGGATATTGAAAATAGCAAACTAGAAATTTAAAGGAAGCTTACTTTTATTTTTGAAAACAATTTGTACAGAGAAATAAACTCTTAAATCCATGGAAAACACACGACCAGCTAGGCTAAGCGTGTCATCACAACAACCACTTTAACGTTTGTTAATTCTACACATAAAATAAATCTTTTATATCGGTAAGATAAAAATATAACTTGCCAGATTTGATTAAAAAAGAACTTACTAAAGAATGATAAAATAACAGCGTTTAAAAAAACCAAGCGTAATTTATCAATTTTTTTATTTGTTAAAAAAATATACACAGTAACAGCACAATTTCTAAAATGCTTCTATAATGCCTATGCACTACACAACTTACTGATTAACTTGCAGAATATAACTTTTTATCATCCTTACAAAAATACCAAGATCGTCCAAAAATATATCAGCGATGCGTTTTATCAATACTCTCGTTATATCTATTTAATCTTCTTCAAACAAAATATTTCAACATTCTTTACCTGTCAACCGCATGGTTAACAGAAATTCAATTAACGAGTCGCCGAATAATTTTCGGCGGACCGATCACATCGCCGCCCCAAATAACTTCGCGCTCAGTCGATATGAAATGTGGATTCCACTAATTACTAGTTTTAACTAGTTCCCAAATCCCGCATGCCTCTAATTCCACCTGACGCCTCGGGTGATTCGCTAGGTTTGAGTTTCACTAATGTTTGCCTAAATTGTTCGATTGTTTTTGACATCAGACTTAAACTAATAATAATGTTTTATTCCATTCGGTGTCGAGACCCTTGGTCCGTGGGGTCCTAGTGCTATTAGCCTTTTTAAGGAATTGTCAAAGAGACTCATTGACGTCACTGGAGACCGAAGAGCTGGCAGTTTCCTCGCTCAACGAATAAGTTTAGCCATTCAACGAGGAAATGCTGCCAGCATCGTTGGTACAATGCCGCAGGGGCCATTCTTAGATTTAATGTTTTAGTGTATATATAGATTTAGTCTTATTTAATATTAGTTATTTTCAGTTATTTTTACAATTTAATTAAATATAATGTAACTATTTATACTCTATTACGTGCAATAAATAGATGTTTATAAAGTCGACTACAGAAGTTATTATAATATAATAGTTATTTATGTAACCTGGTACATAATGAAGCTGGGAACAAACTCAGGATCCTTAACTTTATAGACAGGCTTACTACCAATGCAACGTCGCTTACGCTTATCCTTCAAAGATCATCGAAGATACACTTTCTTTGGTATTTTTTTTTAATATTAGTTTTAGCCGATATAACAAAAAAAGTGCTCATTATTTTTTCATATTCTTAAACATTTATAATCTGGTTAGATTATATATTACTATGAAACTTGCTTATTTTTTTAAAAATATCTCTATATAAGGTAGAGGGTTAAGTCACTTTTCAGTACTTTGGAGGTCAATTTCTCCCAACAGGTTGAGTTTGGGCCGCTAAAAAAATACATCTGTTTTTTGAAACTACTCTCTAACATAAATCAAAATGAACAATATCGGAGCCGGACAGTTGGGTACCTTTCCTTAGTAAAAATTCCCAACACCCACGCCGAGCAACAGAAGAAAACTAAAAAATAAACAAAAACTCTGTACGAAAACAGAGTATGAATGCTGACGGAACCAATATTTCAGAAGCTGTTTCAGCAGCAGATATTTTTCACGGATAAATCTCGTATGTCCTAGTAAACATGGTTTAAATTTCTTCGACAGAGTGAAGTCAATGGGATGTGTATTTGATAAAGCTTAGAAATAAGGTTGCGTGGCGGGGCGGGGCGGGGCGGGACGGTTGCGGGACGACGCGGGACCGATTTTTGCATAATTCTGTTTACGTGTTGCGACCACTCGCGTGGAAACCGACAAAGGCCGACCGACTCCCGTGTGCCCTCGTTCCACAAAGAGCACAACTGTTGTGAAACTTCCACTGCTTACATGTGCATTATTGATTTATCTACACACATATCATTAATCCTCTATTATGCGTTCAAAACCCGTAGGCAATGACTAGCATTACCTGTGGTAGTAGGTGACAGCGATTGCAGGTGTTAATTTTGGAACATGTTTCAAATTTGGATCTTATTACTTTGCTATATTCGATAACGTAATTTCATTACGTTACAGCTGTCATCGCTGTCACCTACTACCACAGGTAATGCTAGACATTTGCCTTTCGGCTTCTGAACCCATCTTAGAGAACTTATAATGTGTGTAGATAAAGTATTGTACGCGACTCTGCGTAATTGGCACTACGCAACCGTCACGTAAACTACTATTACATGTTCTCTGGCCATCGCAGGAACACTATTAAGCACGTAATGTGTTTCTCAGGTGTTATCTCCATTTTTATTTTTTATTTAAACTTTTTTCCGCAATACTTAATGTAAAAAGTACAAATGGCAGACTTAATTGGTTAACAGAGAATAACCGGTGCAATTAGAGATCTAAACAGCGTTGAAGACTTAGTTAAATACCTACTTAATACTCAAATTATGTAACATAAATAATAATGTATGTTTATTTAACACATTCATAATAATATGCCTGTGTGGTTGCCGGGTTAGAATAGTGGCACTCCGTGTCTTCCCGCGGATGTCGTAAGAGACGACTAAGGGAATAAAGGTTTGCAGTACTGTTAGGCGATGGGCTTGCAACCTGTCACTAATACACTGGTACAACATCTTAGCCTGTTTGTGCAAAGTGTGGTTACAGAATTATCAACAAGTTTTTAGGGTTGTTGGAAATTCTGTAGCTCTGCCTACCCCACTCTGGGAATGAAGGCGTGAGTTTATGTATGTATGTATGTTCATAATAATATTTAAATACTTAGAAAATGATGTGTGATGAAGATGATGACACTTTACTCAAGTTCTTGCTTGTGTAGATGGTGGCGAAGCTTACGCTTAAAACAGGAATTTGCTGTACGCTTGTCGTATTTCTCTTTCATAGCATACAGAGAAGGCAAACGAGCACTCAGGCCGTCTGATGGTAAGAGGGATGTGTGACCCATGACACGTTTGCATTTTCAATACTCAATACATTTATTGCATTTCACATTAATTTTACAGATGTTGTTGTAATTATAGGTATACATGTACATGATGATATGTATGTGGACTGTTGGGCACAGCAACAATAGCAGATAAAACAGAGAAGAGGGCTTATTTTTATAATAGTATTATAATATGTTATTTACTAAGTTTAATTGCACTTTCAAGACCGCAATTGCGTTGCCGATCCACTCGTCCACGTTATGGGTCACGGTGATTACTTATCATCAGGTGACCTGCTCGATCACTTTTTTTTTCACAAAAAAACCTTTTTTCATTTTTAAATTTACGTTCATTCCTGCACGGCTGTAATCCCAGGGTGGGGTAGGCAGAGCTACAGAATCACCTACAACTTTAAAAATCTGTTGATAATTCAGTAACCACATTTGCACAAATAGGCTTAGATGTTTACCAGTGCATTAGTAACAGGTTGCAAGTACGTCCCCTAACAGTACAGCAAGCCTTTGTTCCCTAAGGAGCCTCTTACGACATCCTCGGGAAGACATGCAGTGGCACTATTCTAAGCTTGCAACCACACGCGAATACGGGAACGAACTTTACTGACGGATTAAAAATGAAATAAAAAATGATTTATTACCATACCGAACCTTTTTTTTACCATGTATTAACAAAGGCTATAACTAAGTTAGTTAGATTTAAAAAAAATCTTATAATTATTTTTCTACTGACGTCCAGCCCGAGAGCCAAACCATTTATAAAACTAACGATTTTTCTCGCTTCAATATAGTTTATATTTTGTATTAGACATTATATTCAATTAAAAATCAACAAACCTATTCATATTTTGGTCCAGGCTAAGTGACGTGGCAAATGAAGCTACATAGATTTATAAGCCTGCACTAAGCTTTATTGGAGGGTGCACTGTGCAGTAGGTAATGCACAGGATTAGAACGAACGGGCTCGCCGCCGTTCGCGAACGGGTTGCGAAAATTACCCATTCGAAATAATATCCTTCATTTATGAATAGTATATTAGACGATGCAATCAAGCTATTTGGTAGTTACCCAGCCTACGAAGCTGGCGGTCCCGGTTTCTATTCCTGGTAAAATAGTACATTGTTGCCTAGGCGCGGAAAGTAAGGGTTTTCCTGACGAGGTGGTTAGCAGGCCGAGCAATAGCGAGGTCTGCTAAAATACGAGTCAGGAAATCCTCGTTTCCGCCGAGGCATACATAATGCTTTTCTCAAACATGTGAGGAAATAATACAAATACATTTTTAAAAAGCAAGTAATTTAATTATGCAGAATGAACGAATGTTACCGACTGTCAATTGTTTTTAAATACTAACGATAGAAATTGGAATGCAAATTCAAAAAGAAACACACGCACTGTGCTAAAAAAGCGAGCAGTTACCTTGGCTGTTTGGAATTTTTGTCTTGGTCCTTTTGATTTTGTATGCAAATTGACAGCATTTTTAAGAAAAATATAGACATGGACGGAAAGTGTTTTCATATGGTTTTTTTACTCCTAGGAGTAAAATGAGGCTCTTTCCGTCCTTGTCTTTCAATCGGAAAACCGTTTTCTCCGAGCATGTTTGAGAAAAATATTTTTGTGATGAGTGTGCATATTTGTTTCTGAATCCTTACACCTTATTTATTTTGCTTAATATATAAATTCCCACACAATTGTATCTTCGAGTTTTCTCGACACCCAACAAGACTTAAAACTATTTCCAAGTAAACTGTACTCTGTTAAAATTCACTACGTTTATATGAAAATCACGTGAAAATGTTCAACTGGCGGTGGGTACGTTATAGTTAAAATATGAAACAGACATATAGTTAAAAAGTGTAACTTATTGCACTAAAAACGGTAAACCTTCACAAAACAATTCAGTTCAGTTCGTAGCCAAAACAATTTATCTTCGAATCTCACATTTTCTCTTTTCATAACAGAATACCGTCTACGTTTAAAATAGTTTTGTCTGTTATTTAATAAAAGCCATTCTTTAGCGGTTCTGCCGGTGTCTCGGGGTGGGCGAATAGACGGTCAAATATTTACTTTGTGTATAAGCCGCGCGACCGTCGCCGGATTCTGCAGTTGTCGAAGGTAATCCAGACAAGTGCGTTATTCTCTAACACAAGACTTCACCCTTTGTCTGCAAGATTTTCTCCTTTCATGTTTAGAATTAGATTTATTTCTATATCGGTTCTGGTCTAAATGTATTAGGACATCAAAATCCAACATGATTTGGGTTATGGAATATAATTTGTCATGATAGTCATAAGTTTAAGTTATTTTAATTATATTTGCCAAGTTCTTCTTCTTCAAATTCCTCTCCATTCGGTTGTCAGTCAGCTCTGCATTCAATTTCCTGACATTTGCCAAATATTACGCTTCTATTCAGTATTTGACTATACTCTTGCTGTAACTCATAACATATTTTCAGGCATTTTCCACGGCACTGGAGTTACTATCGAGGTAGTTTCATGTCTGACCTATCCCATTATACGTTTAGATTTTCCTAAAAACAAACAATCAGCTTTCGGTGAAATGATTCATTACAAAGATATGAAAACGTTTTTTATTAATTGGATTCCTATTTTCGTTTTTCAAAATCGTGTTAATTTCTGCAGCGTGTTAGTAACCTGCGCGGGCGCTGTGCCAGCGAGAGCTTGCGCAAGACGGGAAGCGAGCGCAGCGTGCGCCGGCGCTTGTCGAGATCACGGTATTTTACTCGATCATTTAAGGTTTTGTTGAAATATGACAATGTAAGCCTAATATAATACCACAGTCTATAAACCAATACAGTCGTTCGACGAAGCCGTCTAGAAAGGGCAATGGTGCGGGGTGTGAGGAGCGAGGGGCGGGTAGGGCGAGCCCGAGCTGCATACGTCGCCAATGTTAGTAGCTCGGGACATATCTTTCAGGGCTACTGCGTGTCCTGTGTTGTATTTTGATGTGTTTAGAATAAAAAATGGTGCATACGACATGTGCTGTGCGAGAATGCAATTCATCATCTCGCACAAATAAAGATCTGCTATATTATCAATTTCCACACTCAGAAGAAAGGTAAATATATTATTTTATAGTGCTTAATTTACAACATTTTTGTCATGTCATGCCAACGTAAACAAAATGGCGGATGTAAAAGCGTGACGCCTGCCAGCAAAAATTTAAACTTTTCTCAAACAAAAAAATTACATCCATTTTCAAATTTAAAATGGCGGACATGACTTTTATAAATAATAATGGGGGTGCTGATTACGAAAAAGATATCCATGTTGAAATCAAAAATGGCGGACGTTATTTTTTCTTAAAAATCGATATGGGTGTCATCTTCGAGGTTCCTCGAGGTGCCGATTACGAAAATGACATTATTTTTGGAATCCAAGATGGCGGACGTACCTTTTTTTTAATATAATGATATGGGTGTCATTATCGAGGTTTCTCGGGGTGCCGATTACGAAAATGACATTATTTTTGGAATCCAAGATGGCGGACGTTTTTTTTAAATATAATGATATGGGTGTCATTTTCGAAGTTCCTCGGGGTGCTGATTACGAAAATGACATTATTTTTGGAATCCAAGATGGCGGACGTTAAACCTAAAACTTACTTTAAACCTAAAACCATTACCCTCTTTTTTTGGGCAGTTGTGTAGTTTGTGACAACCCTAGGTAATTACTGTGGCCTTGTGCGGCGTCGGCATTTACGCAAACATCAAAGGCGTCGGCCCACTGTTAGTTACTCTTTACACTGTGATAATACTATCCTACTAATACTATAAATGCGAAAGTTTGTGTGTTAGTTTGTAACTCCTTCACGCTGCAACGGCTGGACGCGTTATGATGAAATTTAGAATGGAGATAGCTTTTACCTCGGATTAACATCAAGGCTACATTTCATCCCAGAATGTTTAAAAGTTCCCGAGGAAATAACAATAGTCGAATTCTACGCGGACGAAGCTGCGGGCAGAATCTAGTCGGATATGAAATAAATAAATGTTTTCCTTTAACATGTCAAGTTTTGGGGCCGCTAAGCTTATTTAAATTCAAGAAATGGAAGTGTTTCCTAGATCAAATTGCAGCTCTAAATCAATTGTTTCGTCACCCGATAACCGGTGAATATTGTGTCATCATAAACATCATCATGTCAGCCGAAAGACACCCGCTGCTGCCGAACGCTGCTGGGCATAGGCCTCCCCCAAGGTTTGCCACAACGACCAGTCCTGCACCGCTTGCATCCATCAGTTTCCCGCAACGTTAGCCACGTCGTCGGTCCACCTTGTTGGAGGTCTACCCATGCTGCGTCTTCCGGTACGCAGACGCCATTGGAGAAGACCTCGACCCCATTGGCCTCCCCCAAGGTTTGCCACAACGACCAGTCCTGCACCGCTTGCATCCATCAGTTTCCCGCAACGTTAGCCACGTCGTCGGTCCACCTTGTTGGAGGTCTACCCATGCTGCGTCTTCCTGTACGCAGACGCCATTGGAGAAGACCTCGACCCCATTGGCCTTCTGTTCTAGGAGCGATGTGCCACGCCCACTGCCACTTACATACATACATACATTAAATCACGCCTGTTTCCCAGAGGGGTAGGCACAGACCACTTCTTTCCACCTGCTACGATCTTGATAAATCATAATTCTTTCACATTCATACATCGAGTCATGCACGCACGTCGGTTCGGTACTTAAGATTTCGCACTTTTTCCAGTAGTTCTTCAATTTGATTTGAAAAAGTATGCCTAGGGCGGTCCCTTCCGACCCTTTCACCCACTTTCGCTCTGTATCTCTCGTATTTTTTTTAAACCATCTTTTCCAATTGACTGAACCATCGAAGCATGCCCTTTTCAATTTTAGTCACTACATCTTTTCCTTCTCCTACTTAATTCTAGCAATTTTTAGGGCTATGTCGGTCTTTGGTTCTCATGCAAATATTGTGTCCACAGCCTTATGCAGCCTGAATTATAGTTAGTGAAAGCCCACAAAGCCCACATTTGTTTGCATGGGTGGTCGCAATTGCGTTTCGTTGATCGCTTGCATCGGTGCAGAATGGATCTGAATTCGCCTCGTATTCAGTGGTATTCTTTGTCGTTCCAGCATCAACCCGTGATTGACGTCACACTTATCGACCCTTCTGGTCTGAGACCAGCGTACAGATGCGTACACTTTTTAAAGCGGTCACACATAGATGCCAACTAAGCCTTATACCAAATACAAGTTATTATAAATAAACAAATACAGAGCACAATCTCACAAACATTGACCAAACTTAGCTTGAAGCTTGTACTATAATATATGGAGAAAGACTCAGAAACAAATGCCTGCTTATCTCACAAATATCTGCCCATTGACCGAAGACTTAAAAGATCACGCTGATATGGAAAGGGAGCGTAGGGCGTTGGCGGCGCGAGCAAATATGATTGCTCACAGGTTTGCACGCTGCTCAAAATCAGTTAAAATCACCCTGTTTAAGGCATTTTGTACGTCGTTTTATACGTGCAGCCTGTGGGCGCATTATACTCGCAAGTCGTTTAATGCCCTTCGAGTCCAGTATAACAATGCGTTTAGGCTGCTGTTGCGGCTGCCGCGCTCCTGCAGTGCATCTGGCATGTTCGCGGAGGCGCGCACCGACTGCTTCTACACCACTCTGCGCAAGCGGTGCGCGTCCATGCTAAGCAGAGTGCGTGGCAGCGGCAATAGCATCGTGGCTGTTGTGGCGGATAGGCTGGATTGCCCTTACATGGGCCACTGTAGACAGTTACATGTAAGCAGCAATATTTATAGCTTATTAAGTAGGTAGTTTATTTTATTTTATTTTATTTTATTTTAATTTGCTCTTATGTTTTAACAAGTAGTTTATAAGAATTTGTGTACTTACTAACAAATATGAATCCATGACATTCGAAATAAAAATAAATTATTATTATTGCTGGAATTTAACTCGGGAGCGCTAGCTTCGTAGGCATAGAGGTTACAACCTTCTAGCCTTACCGCGTCGTTACGCTGCGGCTCCACTGAGGCGGAGACGAGCGGAGTGGAGCTGAGCTGTGCCAATTTTAACCTATAGAATCTCAACTAACCCGCGCAAAGTGCGCTCAACGTGACCTCATGCGTCTTCTATTGGTTACCATTGGCACAGCTCCGCTCGTCTCCGCCTCAGTGGAGAGGATTACGGTTCATATACGCAATGTTTATAAAAAGTTTCAATTGCTACCGACGTCCTTCCCTGGGTCCGTGTTATGTCCGCCCCTATCGCGGTGCATAAAGCATCCGTCACTCTCGCTCTTACATGCTGGTCAAAAAGTGACAGATGTATTGTCCATGGTTCTCCACATTGATAACCACGGTCATAGTGCATAGTATCGCTGTCGTTCGTGAACAAGAACCCTGGCGTGTGTTCATGCCTACCATCTAACTATTTCAGGTGGGTGCTGTATTGTATTACTGAACCAATGTTTTTTTTAAATGATGTATACTAGGTCACAGGTCTAGGTCTATGGGTCACAGTTTCCGCTTACCATCAGGTGGCCTGTGTGCTCGTTTGCCTTCTCTATGTCATAAAAAAAAAAAAAAAAGGTATCCAAATAAGCAACATCGCTTGAAAGTTATTAGGATAAGCGGTGAAAGAAATAAGAAAATAAAACATGTAAGTCAAGTAATTAAAACATTATAGCCACTCAAATAAAAATCAAGAAAACGGACACGCCGTGATGATCTTCCAAGTGCTGTTACTGATCGAATATTTATTCACAATATTTCAATGTTTTTTGGGACCTGTATAAAGATACATTTATTTCCAAAACATAAATTAATTTTAACAAACTGTCATAGAGAATTAATTATAATGTCTCGAGTTTTAAGAAATTTCAATGAGTGCAGGAGTTTAAATGAGACATGTCACATGTGAAATCACTGTCGTGTACATTGCTGCTGCGATTGACAATAACACCGCAGCGAGCGGCACAATCTCCGCGTTCATTAACGAATTTCGCATGCGCCCGTAGTTAGTATTCGTTTAATCGCTTGTATCGGGTTATTTCGGGTTATTTCGTTTTATTCCATTTATATATAACTTTTGTCAATTGGATGTGCGTAGAATTCGTTATCCGGGTTTATCCGATATCACCAATCGGCTCTCTATATTTTGTGTGAATGTGTTATTTTTAGATTTATCGAATTACAAAAACACGTCGTTCTCTGGTTCTATCGGTTAGCCTAACAGATAAGCTAGTCAACAAACGACACATTTTTCGAGTTACTTAACAAATACATGTAAATTCAATAGTCATCGTTTTCAATATGTATGTAACCATGTTATTTTGTTTGTCACTAAACTGCAGATCAATCTATACATCTCAAGGTACATAGGTACGGTTTTAACAAGAGCTGATTGTAAACGAAAACACCAAAATACAGTCAGTTAAACTAACATCGATATTATTAAGTACTGAAGTACTTTGTAAGCAATCTCACGGAACAAAAGTCTTTGGGACTTTAGCACGAAGTTTATCGTCTGACTTATCTAAGTTTCGAGTCTTTTTAAACAACAACAAATTCGACCGAGGTCTTGACTCTTACGTACAGAAAGTAACTCGAGTATGTTTTGAACTACCAGTGTTTTAAGTGGTGTTTTTCCGTCAAAGAGTCCAATTTGATGCATAAAACTTGCATTGCTTGAATTATACAACAAAAGCAACGATAATCAACGACAGCGACACGTTTGGACTTTGATAGAAAAAATCTCACTCAGCACACCTAGTTTGAAGAATTACACACAAATTTTAGCACAGTTGGCAGGTATCTTGACTGAAATATCAACTTGGTCCCTACGCTTAACATTCTCAGTACGAATAATATCACTAAATCATTAATAAATAAGCGATTAATGACACACAAATTATCAGAATTACGCGGCGATATCAATTGGTTATTGCATAAATTGAGTGTAATTGTTTTTCTTAGACAGTTATTCCCATTCGGCGGCAGTGAAGGAGTTGGCTCGAGTCCAGCGCCTACTCCGGCGGCTGACGCGTCACAACACAAGAGAACTCGAATATCGAATACGGACGTTTAAATTATATTGGTGTCAAGAGAGATTTAGGGAAATGAGTTCAATTTTACGGTTAAGTGTTTATATTAGTGTCTTGCGAATTCTGGTTATTTGTTGAAGGTATAGTGCACATTTATATAGCAATACATTATATAATAATATCACAATTGAGTATTCAGGATACAATGACCAACATTATTGCTTCTACAATTAAGTTTTGTGAGCGTTGAGTACACAACGATGATACGTTTCGTTGCTGTTTTTTTTATTATGAAATAAAAATGAAATTTAAATGAAAAAATACGTACAAGAAGTATAAAAAATTATAATAAGCATGATGGGTACATTACAAGTGTGAATAATATTATATCATTAATGGTGTGTCAATTAACAATTTTATTTATTTATTTCATTTATATTTGAGACAGTAAAATTATTTCAAGTCATAAAATTGCGATTTTAATAGCCCTTTTTGAGCCTTATCTTAAAATTATGAGAGGAAGGTGCATCCCTGATAGTGTCCGGTAGGTTGGTATAAATTCGGGGCCGAGCACATAGGCTGATCGAGCTTAACTGTAAATGGGTCGTGTCACGATGTTGCAGTAGATAGATATAATACAGATAGATATACCTCTATAAAAATCTTTTCCATGACAAATTGTAACACGTTAATAAAATAACAACAAAATGTTAAATACTATCTGTAAGTAGACAAGTCTTCTAGTACTCTATGTTTATGGACATCTTAAACGTAATTATTCAAGAATTGACGAATCTATGTTTTTTAAATGCTTAAAACTATGATGGTTGCTACCACTAAAGTGAAGACGTATGATTGGACCATGAGGTGGTAAACCTAGACCTTTCGTTTTCAATTTTGTTTACTTTTGCATTTACTTAATTAGGTACTTATACTTATTTTGTAGCACGCTTGAAATGTACGGCAAAACATGTCTCTGAACCTTCTTAATAAATATAATTCACATAAAGCATGTCGTAAATAATACTCCTTGTTCCAACCCCATTGATTACATCTGAAGGAAAACAAGAGAAACGGAGTGAGCTTCACGGAGGTGTTTCTGGCATATTCTTGTGGAACAAACGAGCGTGCTTTGTATAGTTGGGACCATGTATCATGTCAACCGAGATTTACGGGCAGTCCCGGAACAGTGTATATCACTGGGGTATTTAGATCAAGATGGACCGAAGGAAGACCTGCTGCTATGACGGCGCAGATGGCAACGGAGTGGTCGATTGACCTTAACGGAGTTTATATATTTACTTCCTGGGAATTTATTATATTTTGTGAAAGTAGTTTTTCTTTAAATTAAAGTGAAATACATACTCGGTGGGTATTTTATGCCGGGTTATCAAAAATCCAATGAATGTTATGAGTTATCTTCAATAATCATCAAAGGCACGGTTCGGTACTTTTTTGTCTAGAGAACTAATTAACTTATTAACAGCAGTTTGTAAATACCTTGTGTAGTTAATCTATGTAATTGTAAGTTTTACATTATTAACCTTTTTGTCGATTGTAATCACCCAGTGATTATTTAGACCTTTTTGTAAGATTTGTTTCACAATCCGTTAACACGGACGGTAACAAAACAGGATAGCATCAAGAAAGAAATTGAGCCATCATCTGTGGAAGTAATCATTGCCCCACCATCCCCGCACAATTAGGGTGAGTTCAGGGGGTTAAATGCCCATTACGGAGATGCCTCTTTTTGCAACCCCCTTCGAATAGTTGCAAAACAGTTGTCTGCTAAGTTTGATGTTATTTGCCTTTTCTTTACCGAGTTTACATTTGAACGCGTCAAATAACTGTCTGATCAGAGGCAATTCTTAATTATAAATTCAATTATCTTAGAGAAGATTAAAAAATACCGGCTCTGTAGAATTCTAGCAACTAGCGTATAATTTTGCGCATCTTGACCTTAGTCAAAAGCAGCAATATCATTTATATTGTAGAAAATATTCAGAGAATTAGAAAGCAAAATGTTTCAGCTTCGGCTGCCTTTCAGTAAACAAGAGCACAAAATAAAGTAAAAGGAATATACCTACATAAAATACGAGTATGGTTCTAGTTCTAGCATGTGTCGTAATCATAAATCTAATATTTACTGTATTTAATAAACTTTGTCAAACATTTATAGGTTCCTACAATTCTTATTCCAGTAATGGATATTCACCAAAAATAATTCACTAAAAAAGGTTAAACCAACAAAAAATTTTTTTATTAACACAAGCCAAAATTAATAAAAACAATGCGGTACTTTATTTTGAAAGTACTAATTACATACTTAGAACATTATCCAGTTAGCAGTAAAACAATCAAATAATTAATTATGGATACAAGGTGTTCCTATAGGTCCTTTAAAATAGCAAATTAGATAAAAAAAATCAAGGAACTCCCTCACGGAGTAGTAGGCCATTTAAAGAATATGTTTTCTAACTCTACAGGCATCGGAGCTGGCGTCCTTAATCTCGTGTGGCAATTTACTGTAAATGCGTGACCAACGGAGTACGCGGCCTGTGGCAAGGCCCCATGTCTAGCAGGGAACGCCAGTTTCGCGCAGGCGATAGCTAGGCCGCCTCTCCCTCAAAGAAAATATATATAATTTAATACAGGTAATTTTTACCTTTATTAATCCAACCTTGAAATTCTTCTCTGGTACATTTAATTCTGGTTTAATATCCGCAACTTTCAATAGCATATGATAAATCCGTTGCAGTGAACAGCTGTCCCCGTGAATAACGTCCGTCGCGTCGGCGACTCCTGCGCCGCGATCGTCTCCGTCGTATTGTAACGATTCTGACAATTTACTACCGAACTCCCCGGCGGATTTATCACCTAGTCGGCTCATAAGTTTCGGTCCAGACTCTGAGATTACAACGAGCTAGATATTTCGCTTTTCCAATAGATTGAATAAAGGTATTGAAAAGGTATTTTCGGTGTTTCTTAGAAATCAGAAGAATTGAAACTTGGAGAGGGAAAAGGGAAATGTCAAAAGGATGCCGACAAGTTGACTTCAGCATGTTTAATGTGGTTGAGTCATATTGAATGAAAATGTAAGAAATAATGTGAAGACCGGTGAAGTACAGTCACAACACAGGATTGTTGAGCCACTTACCTTTTCTCGTATTTTGGCCGTGTAATGGAAATTTGGTTTAGTGGGTTATACTCGTGTATTCAGTATGTATTACTCGTTTAAATTGCGAAGAGTAGCAAGTGGCTTAACATTCCCGTATTGTGACTGTACAAACATATAGCAGGCATATATATAAAGAAGCCTGAAATTACTAGCATATAGGCACTTTATCTTGGTCCTCGGGGTTGGCTACGCATTAGTAGGTCGTTAGAATGCAAACGTGAATACGTCTCAGATCCCAATTACCGTCAGGTGGTCGGTGTGCACACTTACCTGGCCTATGCCATAAATAAATTATAAGAATAAACCCAAATCATAATAATCATAATGTTGACGTCCCGGAAACATTATCCTAGAATTGCATTATTTTTATCCTTCTTTATTGTTTTTGTTTTGATTTCTGTCTTGCCATTTTTTTTTCTTTGTTTTCTTTTTTTATCTGTGCTCGTCGAATAAATGTCTCTATATATTTCTAAATTTTTCGATATATTAACTTTCGAAACCTTTATTTAATTTAGTTACAAATAGTAACCGTGTACAGTAACTCAGATACGGTTACTAAAGTATTAAGATTATCATCTTAGATTTAATACGTATCCAATTAGTCACGCTCCTTTTTAATTCCAATGTAAAACCAATAAAATTTGTCTTCTCGCCCACAAAGCTCCGCATTTCCTGCCGTCACTGGTTTCACAACACATTTCTCCACAAAGGCGAGTGTTTGCGTGACATTTCCCTATACTATAGATCTATATTTACTCCGGTTTCGCCGTTAAAGTGGAACGAACGTTATATTTAGGTGAAGAAACATGAAGCGTCGGTAAACATCCCATTCTATTGGACGGTGTTTGATCATATGAAGATCCAGCTACAATGTATTGGGAAATCAACAAACGATTTACTGAAAAAGGAGAGGAACATACAATTTTTTGTTTAGAAATAAGATTAACCGCCGTTTGCATTTTAGAGAGGATTAAATCGTTCCTTTTTCAAATTATTTTACGACTTTATCGTCATTAACTACTTTTAGTGCGGCGGTGAGTCTATTGTTATGATATTTTATCGTATCTGCTTCTTTTCATCGATTTTATCATTTCTAGAAACGCTATTGTGTGCTGAAACTACGATGTTTTCCGGTAATCTTAAATATCCTAACACAACATTGATTACGTAGGTTAGGTAAGACTTTTGACTACCAAAAATTCATGCGGCGAGAAATACCATTCAAAATTCAAAAAAATCAAAATTCAAAATGATTTATTTGTTCCAACACAGGTTGGTACATGAGGTTGTTAATAGCAAAATTGTATCACTATGTTGAGCCGCAAGGCATACAAATCGTTTTTCAGTTACATAAGATAAACATGCAATTCTTTTTAACTAATAGTAATTACTAGATATAAATTCATTACTAGAGTAGAACGCTTTTTCCACTAGGAATTTAAATAATAGTTTTTTAAACTCTGATAAATTTTCTATTTCCATTAACTCATCAGGTACTTTATTATATAATCTAGGGGCCATTCCGAGTATGCTCTTCTGTAGTTAAGCAGTTTTAGAGGGCACTACTCTAATTTTTTTCCTAAGACGTAAACTGTTAAAGCTTTGGAATAAGTGTAGGTTACATCTAACAAAAAATAACATTTCATATATATAAAGCTCGGAAAAGTTAATATACGTAATCTTTGAAAATGTGGTTTACGTGAGTCAAGATTATTAATGCCACATAAAGACCTAATGCATTTTTTTTGCGCTCTAAATATATTAATTAGTACCCCACCACCACACAACCCACCAGACACCAGGTCCTTATATTTTAAAGCTTGGCACAATAGGGAATTGACCTCATGGTCCAATTTCAACCCAAAACTGCTGCTGTCGTGGTTTCCATGATAAATGTAGTTCACTTTTGTGGCATTGTTTATTTGTAAAATATCGAATGAGAACTTAAAGTCGTAACCAGTGACGTAGTTATATTTAGATAGAAGGATGAAACAGCGTCGGTTATCCTCGGTATTGATTTGGTAGAAAATATGAACAGCGCGTGTAGTTCTCATGAGCAAGCAAAATAAACGAGCGTTAAGTCCATTCTGATTAAACCAGTGAAACGGACGGAGCTAATGTGTCCGCTGCAACTCCTCTCATCATTTTAGCACAGTGAACTAAAATGGATTCTTTGTTGGATGGATAATTATCCATGGAGTATCTCAGGACATTTTAACCATCAATTCTTAATTTCTGGTGCTGCAGAGTTACTGGTTATCCAACCAAAATGCGATGTTCAAGTGTTTGTTGATTTTAATTCCGTGTTTTACGTATCAGGCAAAGACTTTTGTGTTGAATATATTAAGTCCTGATGCTGCAGTATTTAATATCCGTATTTTACAATGGCAATGCGTTTCAAATCTTTATTTCAGGGTTCTGTATCCAAAAATGCCAAAGGGGATTTAAGTCTACACTGTCCGTCTGTCTTTTTGTCTATCAACTGGCTGTATCTTATAAACCGTAACAGGTCGACAATTGGTTTTATCTCTGTGTGTGTTTTGCGATGACGTTTCGTGTGCGCGTCCGACTAGCACTAGGGCGATTTTTTCTAAAAAACTTTTTCCTACATACGCTCTTATTTCTAGAGTTATAAATCATAAGGGACCATCAAACAAATTGACCCAGAGGGGCTATTGCCTAACGCTTTCGCAAAAGTAATCATTTTCATTTCGAAAATAGAAGGCTTGTCTGCATACAAAACGAAAACAATTGTTCCGCTTTGAAGCCGATTGTGATTGCGAGTGCGTTGGTCCCAAACAAAGCTGTACGCTTGTACCAGGGGCACTAGACTACGATAAACATACATATATAGATAAATAAATACTCAGAAACAAATATTCGCCCCATCACACATATATATACTTTTATGACTCCATACCTGTCCTAAGGCGTAAAATGTTTGATTCCTTATTAACGTCGTGATTCTTTTACTTTTATTTTTGTTAAATTCTAGCATGTTAATTTTTCCGCAATGTGATTGATAAATGTTTATTAACCATCTTTTTAATATTTCACATTATTCTAAGAATGTAATTTGTTATTGTACCTATTCAAGATTAGTTGTTTTAGCTTTTGGTGTTCGTCCCTAAACAGACTGTATGATTGCTGGCGCATAAACTTTAATGTTCACTGTCTATATATGTACCAATTTCAATTTGTAATGGTTATGTGCTGTTGGCATGTCTAATAAATAAATAAAAACTGTTATTAACGAAATAACAATATTTTGTTAAAGAATATACCTAGTGACGATTAGATATAGACTTTTTATATTGAGTCGTTATTTTTACTACTTTATTATTGTATTCTTGACGTTGTATGACTGTAGCATTTGAGCTATATTTTTTGTTTCTTTTACTGTTTTATTCTGAATCATGATTATTATTACTTTTGTACACTGACGACCTTATTGTGAATTCATTACAACTATGCGACATATAATGTAATTTCCAATATGAAATAAATTACTAATACTAAGGGCCTACGCTAGCTGACGCGGATTGTCCGTAACGGACGCCCGTCTAATAAGAAATGGTATGAACACCGCTAACTGGCGCGGGCGCGTGCGACGGACTTTAATCCGCGTGGCCCGCGGCGGGTGTCCGGAGCGGTACCCGCGAGCGTGCGTACGCGGCGGGCGACCGCGTCAGCTAGCGTAGGCCCGGGCCTACGCTAGCTGACGCGGATTATCCGTAACGGACGCCCGTCTAATAAGAAATGGTATGAACACCGCTAACTGGCGCGGGCGCGTGCGACGGACTTTAATCCGCGTGGCCCGCGGCGGGTGTCCGGAGCGGTACCCGCGAGCGTGCGTACGCGGCGGGCGTCCGCGTCAGCTAGCGTAGGCCCTAATAATATTTGCCGGGAATCGAACCCGGGACCGCTAGCTTCGTAGGCAGGGTTACTACCAACTAGGCAACGCGTCGTCAATAAACTTTTTATAATAGAAATAACCTAATGATTTCAATTACAAGGATCTTCATTACTCGAAGAGTAGCGTGGGTCTAACAAGATATACTTACGAGAATTAGATAAAATGAAATACGAGTCGTATATCTTTAGAAGGTACTTACTACCAATGACAAGCCAACTCATTATATTTGACAATTCGATATATTATAACATAATTACAATGTTTCATAACAATCATTTAGAAACATACATTTCGACAGTTAATAAACAAGTGTATTACGTTATAATATTGCCTCGTTTACAAATTACACTAACAAATTTTACATTTACATATTATTTACATTGCGACAAGTTGTACATTTACCTAGTTATATACCATTAAACGTATATTTATCACATCGGTGGCACCGAAACTGGCCTAGCCTTTAATTCTATCATCACCCAATGATCATAATGTTGTAATAAACAGCCAATTGTGACATAGAATCCACTATCACCCTTAAGTCCGTGGGTTAAAGTTTGTTTAGGATGGTATTGGAATAGTATTATGAGAAGGGATTGTGGCGAATTAAGCTATAACTAACCCTAAGGTGTTATTACAAAGTTGATATTTGCATAATTCCCGGAAGATTACCGTTAACACAGTTCTGAAACTATATTGGTGTTATTAAATCGTAAATGTCTGAACTATCTCCTGAAGGTATCGTCAAAGTTTCTTCCTAGTTCGCGTTATCAATAACGAAACCTATAACGTCTTACTACACTTGATTGGTTCCTGAGATACCGGCGGCTAAAATCTACTAAAAATCCTCCAAATACCAAGAAAATGAGTTCATGTTTATTGTTTCTTGAGATAGTTTTTTGTTTGTGGTTTTAGTTAATATTATATAACTTGTTGCTAATTTCTTAACAATGCAGAAGTTAAAGTTATACGCTAATCTTTTACATCAAAGTCATGACCACTATAATACATTAAAAATTAAAACAGCATAATAAACACTATTACAGACTAAGTATTGATAATATTTTATCAATGGACTACTTTATAATTCTATATTTACACGTATTTTAATATAAAATATTTAAAGCAACCCACGTATATTCGCTGGGTTCACAATTTGGAGTGCTTTAAATTCCCAAGGCGCACCTGCATCTCTCCAGCCGGGCGAACGATCTATACTTGTCAGCCGTTTCCGCCGCGGTACAGTAAATGTCTGCGCAGTTCATTTTAATATCGCTCTCATTCATAAATTACAGCGCGGGCGCAGACAGTCATGAACGATGGTGCTCTCGTATCATAGTTCACTGCGACATTGAGTCTACGCTAAACCAATATCGAATCTCTAGTACATGTATTTTGGTGTGTTAGTATGAGTATTCTGACGAAAACTTGGTTCGTTTTTTATTTTAAAGTGTTCAGGCTTTCATTGCGTAGGTAGTTTTATTATTAGTATGTCGATGATGGTTTTTCTTTTGTAAGTTTTCTAAAAATTAAGCCTTTTATTTATCGCCCCCGAAACCGCCTGCATACTAAACTTCATGAAAATCGTTAAAGCCGTTTCCAAGAAGTATAGGCCGAAATAAATTTAAAACTTACAGTACCTCCATTATATGAGTTTTATTTTGATCATAATATAATTTTTAATAGGTAAAGTCTAAACATATTCATAAACGCAGGATAAACTTATTTTAGTTAAAGTATTAATTGTCTCTTGACTTAGTGTCAAATTCAAATGTAATAATGAAAGATAGGGAACAATCTTATTAAAAACACATGTTAGCTATTGCGTGTTTTTGAATAAGAGGGTCGGTTTTTATAAACTCTATGTGGAAAACGAGCTTTACCGACTAAGAACGTATTGTACGAAACAGTCTTAATGTTTTAACTGTCTTTTAACGCAGTTTTATATTGTAATAAATATACTCACGAAGTGTGTGCGCTGTTCACCGCTGCGCCAACTCCCGCGCGCGCGCAGCCGAACCGTTTGGCTAAGTGGCCGCGGCCGCCTGCCAACTGCCAAGCGGATGCGTTCGATTCCCCGATAGAGACCGTTTTCAGCAAGCCGTGCCAGTTTTCGTCAGATTCAAAATGCTTCGGGAATTATGTTATGAATGAATGACGACATCATTCGTTCTACGTTTATTCTTGGTTTTAGTTTAGGTGCTAGGGCGTCATCTTTCATTATTATGGTCGGTGGACCATGTGCCACTCAATATCTTTAAAAATATTCAATAAAATATCTATCGAATGATATTTTCAACTCTACTCATGTGTGTACTAGTAGAAGTTCAAAAATACAGGTCTTTTTGTTTAAAGACAGTGGGCAAAGTTCGATTTTGCTGCGAGCGAAAGATAGTACCTACGCCAAGTTTCATTTTGCTGCTAGCGTGAGACAAAGTATTTTATGCATCTAATACCTTTAAACGAGCAATTAATTTATATATTATATATGTACACGCACATGTGTATATGTATATAAACATTCGCTGGCACAAGCATTCGCTGGCCGTAAAGCCAGCGCTGGTCTTCCGTTGGAACCGCTAGGTGAAGAGACGGAAAGTGACACACTTAACACAAAACAACGTTAAATGAAGAAAAACAAGGATCAAAAACAATCATTTGTTTTTGATCCTTGAGATTATCTCGAACGACATTAAAATTTACAACCTGTCAAAGTTGGCAACACCAAGGAGCAGGAAAACAAAAACTATTCCCATAGGAAATAGTTATCTTAGAATAACAAAATGGTAGACTTTAAAGACATAAAATAAATGTTTTATTGGTATATAACGGCTCCAACGATTTTCATGAAAATTAGTATGCAGGGGAGCAAAGTTAGGTCATTTAGGTCCTAAAAACATAATAACGAGCGAGTCCGCACAGTATTAGTAAGAAATAAGAAATAGTAAGGAATAAAGATCAAAGATTTTTGGAGATCAAACCGCGTGCAAGCTCAGACTGGCTTCACGTCACGACAGCTCCTCCATCATTCCCAACGACTTCACTAACGACGGCGTCGATCTCTGCGCGGCGCGCGTAGGTACATGAACTACATATTAACACGGCGTATGACGCTCCGTGAGAACCTCTCACTTATTCAGAAGCGGCCGAGAAGTCAGCCCGAGAGTTGCGGGGCGACGCGCGTTTTTAACACGCAAGCTATACTACCCGTAATGTTTTGACGAGTCAATCAAGTGTATGAGCCGCTGTAACAGTGTCTACGTAGATTTTACGATTTAGAATTCCGGCTTTATGGTGACATGAATTTGACTGAAAGTGACAAAGCATCGGCTTAACTATAAGTGATTTTAGGAGCATCTTCTAACGTTGCACCAATATTAACTAAATAATGTCGCCTTTAGTCGCGTGCTGTCACCTTCTACCATAGCAAATTAGAAAGTGATAAGAGGTGTCCTTTTGGGATATGAATACTAAAAAAAAATGATAGTTCTAGCTTCAGCGTTGACCGCCCCACAGACTAACAGTTTGTCGGCCAATACCGACCTGTCAGTTCATTTTATTAGAAAACAGATGAGTTTCTCTTAACGTGACATTCATTTCTTGATAGAGGTATGCCAAGTGGCTTTAAAGACTTGGAACTGCTGGTTAACCTCGTCATAGTCTGTGGGAACCTCAGGCACCCGCGCGTCGGTCGCCAGTGGCTCGGCTGCGCCCGCACCGAGGTGATGTGTGGGAACGTAGTCACGCGTGCGGCGCGCACAGGCCCGCGCGCCTGGAGCGGCCGTCGCGAACACTTTGCGGAGTGCCTGCTTTATATTCCGCATGTTTCTTTAATTCACCGGCTTTTGGCTGTAGTGGCTTTTCCACCGACAGAAAACGTTTTTTATAAAGCTATGATGTTATAAGTATACGGTCGTACTCAGAAGTAGCTACTTCCACATTTGAATAAATAAATAAAGATTAATACAACATTAGGGGACCATTTCACACAAATTGACTGGGGTCACAAAATAGACAACGATAAACTCACTTCTATGGAGATATACATACTTAAAAATACATAGAAAACCTCCATGACTCAGGAACAAATACTCGCACTTATCTTACAGATATCTGCTCTTACCTGGATTTGAACCCGGGACCGCTACCTTCGTCGTATTTTAGTACCTTGTCGTACTATATACTAAATTTAAAACAATCTCACTTCAATAAGTTACTGTGACAAAGCTGTACCCACGATGCAAACTCTACCGACGTTTTTCTTTTCTATCATTAAAAATGTGTAGGACGACAGTTGACCACGTGGCTTATCGCAACACACGAGAATGTCATCACATACATTTTGAGTTATAGAAAAGAGAAACGTTGCTGGCGTTTGAATTTTGACTAGGGTCTTTAAACTCTTCTGTGCGTGACAATTTAGCTTTCATGTTCTCGTTGAGTTTATATTCAGTCGAAATCTGCCAGAGATGTCTCTCCGGAAATTAGGCTCATAAGAAAAATCTCTCCAGACAGACTGGAAGAAAAATAACCTCCGCGCTCCCTGAAGTCTAGGAGTAAGCGATTTTCTTTCGCCGCCTGTCACGAACCGGGCACGTGATTAATTATAATCATTTACTAAAGGCTAAGTAAGACAAAATCTTTGTCAGACACATATCTTCATCATTAACTTATTTATCAAAATCACAGTGTGTATTTAAATTCAACCTTTTACGTGTTCCTGTTGCACCATGCATCTGTTACACTCAAGGGCAATTAAACTACCGCTGATGCGCACGTAATGGTAAAGTGACCTGTTTCAGTGCGTTTCAGTGTAATTACGGTGCAGCCCGAGCACCGCGGCGTTGAGAACATAAATAGTAAATAGGAGCTGTTTCATTATTCCCTCTGTGCGCGACCGGTTTAATTAGCAGCCGGCGACGCGTGATGACACTAGTGAATAATGAACTGAAGTGTTTTTTTCTAAACAACTCAGTTTATAATTCGTCGTCGAAGTATTAACTGGTATACTGTGGTTGCTGCGGTTGTTGGTAATGTCTTCGGGTAACCTTATATATATACTAAACTAATATAAGGTGCAGTGCAACTTCGGCGAAATATATTTCTTCTTATATCATTTCTCAGCTAACTTATGCTGATCATTTTTATTTTGCAATTTTTCATTTGTTTAAATTATCATTATGACAAAATATAGTGCTTCATCTACATAGTATAGGAGCTCCGCATGGCGAAGCATCTTAGACCCCTTTCTAAATTAAATGTTTTTAATTGTTCTTACAATTTTACCAACTTAGTTTTCACAATTAGGATAGAAATCATTATGCTATACTATATAATGTGTACTTTGTATGTAGGTATACTTGTCAAACAGTTTGCCACAACATTCAGGTGCTCAAACATAGAGTGTCAAAAGTTGTTTTGCCAAATGATCATTAGCCGAAATGAAAATACGGTCACTATTTAGGAAGTGACATTTTGCGACACGGTTTTCGTTGGTACATTAGTAACCGCTAATATGATAAAGAGACAGAGCAGATTTTGTAAGTTTGTAATTACGTGGAGGGTAATCTCCAGAACCACTGCACCTATTTGAAATAATCTTACTTTATTTGAAAGGTACACTTTTCCAGGTGGACATAGGCTGTTTTATGTTGTTTAAACCGAAACAAAGTGAGGGGGCGACGCTAGTTTATTTATAAAACTGTAGCAAACACCAAGACTTATAGAATTAGAGTTAGCCCGTCCGTCCGCGCGTAATTGTGTTTTTCCTGTTACACGTTTTTCAAACGTCACGGAGACGTGTTTCCGCGCTTCGCAGAAATCGTTGTAAGAAAACTAAACCGTCGTGGAAATAGAATTGAAATTAATTTGAAATGTCTTAGACGTTGTAACCTTATTGGAATACGTTTCTTTACGATTCTGTTTCTATTTCATTTTTAATTCTTGATAGTAATGTATGTTTTCTAAATTATATATAACCTGGACATTATTACAATACGGTTTTCTAGAAGTTCACTAACGGCCTATTTTACTTTACTGTTAGATATCTTTAAGAAAACTGGTAAAACTTGACTATTTATTTTTACTTTATTTCCAAACGGATAAGTTTTGACTATATTGAAAAGGAATATAATTATTAAATCAAATAACGACAGTTAGAAAACGAAACATTTATTATTAATTTAAATACCCAGCAATCATAAGGTAATAATGATAAACACTGACCTGTACTTACTCTAGCAGGATAACTACCTGCAAAAAACTTAGCACCGTTCACTTTAAGAAATCCCACCAACGAATGCCCTTCTTGGTTGGCTCCTAACCGGAAGCCCAATTTGTACAGCAGGATGATCATTGGTCAAGGGATCAGCGATCACGTGACCGATCTTTCGATTTACTTTTTACTATTAAAGTAATTATGAAATTCCTAACTACTTACGAAGTCATGCAAAAATAAGAAAGTAATTAATTACGACAAATTAAATTAATAATAATTATCAAGGACCGGAATTCTTCATAGCAAAAATCAAACTCTCAGAGGGTTTGACCAAAGTGTTTTATCGACTATCGATAAATAAATGTCAGTTAATGAGTCATTAACATGACATCGGTAGATGTAGATCGACCGTTTTCCACGCATCATATCAAAAATATTATTAAATCTAGATAGAAGGTGTTACTCGTTGTTTTTGAGAAATTTTCTGACGCATGGATTTAACTCGCTAGGTGACTTTCAACGCAATGTTTCTTTAGCTGCTTTAAATGAAGATCACATTTAGAGCAATATATCGTGGATGAATCTTCTTTGTAACTAACAGAAGAATCTTTCGTTATCCATTTGTTAATGGTTTTTGTTTTAGGATTAACCATTTTAGTAACACGGCGCGGAAATAACTTGACAATCAAGCGACGTAAATGACATATGTGACGTGAGCACGATTTATTTTAATATAGAAATGCAGGTTGCTTATCAAAAAGGTCAAATGTTACAGAATAATCGTATAAGTCGATATGCGATAATATTCCGTAACATCGCTAAGTGGAATTGTCGATAAAACAATTTGGTCATTCCCTCTGTCAGTTTAATTTTTGCTATGAAGAATTCCGCTCCTTGATTCCTTGATTCCTTGATTTGATCCTTCCAATATTCATCTCTGCATCGGAGACATAATCAAAAACCTATGGAATAAAATTATACTAAACTGAAAATTTCAAGGTTTCTTGTCTTTTCCTTGTCCAAGGTACCTAACCTTTTCCAAGAAAACATTCGAAAACATAATTTCGTTATCCGTTATCTCAAGAGTTAAGCTGTGCTATAAACTGTTAACGCTCGGCCAAATCTAGGCTTTAGACGAGACAGAGTAAGAAGTTATATAGATCTATCACTTCCTTTATATCGTATTTGGGAGATGATAAAAAAGGATAAAAGATAAAAGTCATTTATTCAGTAAGTAAGCCGCACGGCGCACGGGCAATTTACACGTCAATAATTTACCAGCGCTTCCCAAGAGGAGACCCCTGCTGAGAAGAAACGCCGCAAGAAACTCAGCAGTCAGTAATTTTTAAACATATTTCATATTACAATGGTACTACTTAGTCTAAGCATTATATAAAGCTATAAATATTAAATTAAATATAATATCAAATAATATGCGTAGGAAAACATGCCAAAAATCTTGGGAGAGAGATAGAGGGAGAAAAAAAAACACCTACTTGTGTGTATAAGACGGTGCAAGACGACCAAATAAAAGTTTCGATATGTTTTCCTACATCAACGGTGTCCCCTAGACAAGATAAAGGATTTTTGCATTTAAACAAATTATTCTTGAGTAAGTTTCAGGTGTAGGCCATGCATTTTTGTCTGTTAGATAATCCTCAACCCTATACGCGTTAGACATTAACGACTTTTTCAAGTATGGTTTTAGAGCTAAGATTAGGGCCGGCCGCATCGAGAATGGCGGACGTTCGAACATCGATAGAGTACTCGGCGCGTCGTCAACGACGGTCTCTCGACGACGCGACGCTACGACCAACGACTATTGTAAAAGGGATTGCAAAGTCAAAGTTTAAAAAAAAAAGACGTGATATTAAGAAGGGTTGAAAAAAATTAATATTAAATAAATGAACCTATCGTCGCGTTTGGTAGAGTTTTTGTCCGTCGAAAACAATTTAATTTCATAGGTAATAAAAGTCTACGAAGTTTCTATGGAGTTTTGGGCCGACCATATTTACGAGATGACGTATGTCCGAGGCATAAATACAGCTTATAGGTGTATTACTTAGAATGGAGAGCCACTCGACCGCCCGCCTGCCTCGGCGGCGTCCCCACTCATCATCATTACTTAGAAAGGTATTGAATATGTTTGATTAAAGTCAGCAATAATAAATAGTATGGTTAGCGTGTTAAAATTACGGACAATATCCTGTTAACGACATTATTGTACGAAATCCTTCTTTAGTATTATCTTATATTATTTTACAGATGGGCCCTTTCGGATACACTTCGACCATTTAGGATATTTTGTGCAATAACCCTCTTACAGACTCAGCTGTTCGAACGTGCAGGTTTCCTCACGATGTTTTTCTTTCACCGTAAGAGCATCAATTAATGCACTTAAGTTAGAAAAACTCATTGTTACATGGTGACCGCGGGGGTTCGAACTCGGTACCTTTCGATCACGAGTCGACCCCCATACGCTACAAGACCACCGACGCTCTGTCCTCTATTGTATTGTAAAGTAAAAAAAAAACGAATTCCGACTCGATAAAAACACGTTCTTTTCCTAAATTCCATTTTTAATAAGCCACCTATCAAACGAGTCATACGAGTCTTCACTCAAACCAGCGCAATGGAACCTTATCAATAATAATATATTTGCTATAAAAATCGCATAAGCTTAAAAAAATTATGTCAATCGATGACTACCAAATAGGCGAAAATCGACTTTCTAGATTTGTATGCATACATAGTTCCGAGTAAAGCTAATATAACCTTTAAAAGACAATTCCACTTTAACATCTTTGCGAAAGTTCTATTTTAAGCTTTAACGGCAACTCGAAAGCTCTGGCGAAAGATGCAAGATTCCGAGAACATCGAGAGCAGACTCAAGTGCTTGTCCGAACTTAAGAACTAGCGAAAGCGCCGAGCGAGCGGCGGAGCTTTTTTGCGAATACGACAAAGATAAATGCTTTACTGTGCAGAGTAATTGCTTTTACAACTGGGGAGATTATCGTTCATTTTAAAGTTTAAAAGAGTGTTTAATGTTACAGCTCTTGCAGCTCTTCCAGCAGCGCTCTAGGTTCAGGAACTTTTAAACGGGAAAGTTTGTTTGGTTTCGATGACGCGTTGGCTTTGTTGGTGACAAATTTAACGGCCCTGGGTTCAAATCCCGGTAAGTTCTTGCTCCTGAGTCATGGATGTTTTCTATGTATTTAAGTATTATATTTCTCTATATAAGTATTTATATCGTTGTCTAGTAAGTACCCATAGGTACTCTCAGCCCAATGGAAACCTGACCCATCATAGAACTGTATGACAGTAACTTTATGATTCAAGTCGTAAGAAGTGTCAAAAAAATTGTTTTATAATGTCACTGTGACACCGTTCTATGGTTCCATTGGGCTGATAGCACAAGCCCAGAGCTTAGTTTGGGACTAGGTCGATTGGTGTGACATTGTCCCCTGATATGTATTTATTTATATTTATTTCTTTATTGAATGCCGACTTTATGCTTTATACTTGCACCAGTGACGATGAGCTCGCGAGTAGAGCCAGCGATCATCTATCTAAAATACGTGTCTCTTTTATTGACAAGGGATCTATATTGTGGTGAAGATCGAGGGAAGACGATAGTTGCTAGTAGATCAATACCGCCTGTTGTCGCGAGGATCCTGTGAGATGGTCAGCAATGGACGGCATGCTGTTGAATTTGTAAAAGACGTTATCAATTAAGTGTTTCGGTCTCGCTCTAGAATAATACGCTCGGCCATATTTTTAAAGCATTTAAATTCCTTTGGTCCAACTTGTCAATTGATCTAAAAAATAATACATTATTTTATTTTGACTCCCGTCCCATGTAAAAATAAATGAAGTACGAACATCAAAAATGTAAAAGAACAAGTAAAAACCCATTATCAAATCAAAACGCCGTAAAGCATCCGCATGACTCCTGTCAGCTATGAGATATGTCCCGGGATATAACTTATCTCCTAACGAGTGGACAACACTTACTGTCCGGAGATATGCGCTAAACGTCCCGGCTACAGATCCCGCAGTGATCTACGTGGGTTAATAAAAGCATTACGAATAACAGTTTGCTTTTTTCTCGGAATCGGGAGTATTGCCAAGTGACGGGAGCTGGGTGTCAAAGTTAATAAGCATTTTTATTGTTGGATTGCTTTGAATATAAATGCAACGTGTCTGATATAGCTAGTTATTGTTATTATAAATACAAATATCCCTTGAAGCTTGTTGGAATGTTTCAGAAAATGTTTATTTGTTGGTAACGGGTGCTAATTAATTAGTTGATCTATAAATTAATTATGAATAAAAGTGATTTATAATGATCATTATTTCGATAAAAAGACGACAAAATAATTCCCACAGTAATAAATAAGCCTTTTTGAATTCTATTCTATCCTTAGAATTGCTACAAACAATCCTTCCTCGTTAAACAGATTCCCGACATTTTCACTTAGTTTCCTACACTACTAATAAAACCACAGAGCTATATCCTCATTAAAATCTCAATTAGATGTGTGGACATTGTGACCGCTGCTGCAGGGGAACGGCCAAAAGATGGCGCCATAATCGTTAGCCTAAACCCCGCTATAACGAGCGAGGCAAGAGAGGGGGGGGGATCACTCCCGCGGGGCGCAGCTGCGACCGAGTGGTGTTTGTTGCGGCGGGTTTATGGGAAATGGTAAATAAGGCTTACGAGGTTTTTATTTAATTTAATATACGGCTACTTGAGCCTTGCCAGGTAAAGTTGTCTTGAGAGCTGTAAAAGTGTTTAATATCAGGGTTATATTTCTATAAAAGTGTTGCTCGCAATTTTGCAGGCGTAAAAAAATATAAATAAGAAATTGTATTATTTACAAATTCAATATTACATAGTTATACTTTTACATTTAAAGCGATAACTACACTTGGCTTGGATGGTATCGTGGCTATCAGATTACATAATTTAAACATATTAGAAAGGAAAGTTTACCTCACCAGTCCCCCCTATGTCGGAATAAAAATAAAGCAGCGAGATAAGCGAGGTGAGATAAGTGATTTGTTTCAATGCCATAATTCCCTCCAAAGGTAGCCTTAACGTAAATCAATATTATTCAAGACTACTTATTTTTTAATTGCGCATCTGTATTTATTCGATACAGACGCTATATTAATTTGTATAACTCGGATAATAAAACCATCTCGCAAACAACTCACTTCCTCAATAATTAAATCCATTAGCTTTTGACATGTAAAAATAAATAAAAAGGTAATCAACGTGAAAGGTTTTCGGTGTCCAGCTCCCGCGCTAAATCGGACATCTGTAAAAATAGTGGCGTCCCAAACAGTTTCCCGCGACGAGGCGCGCGCGCACCTAGCATTGCAAAACGTTATTAAAATATATTTTTAATATTTCGGTCGGGAAGTGGAAGTATAACTCAAAATTTAAGAAAGTTGGATCGGTTTTAACGGTGTTTTACGAATAGGAATTGCGATTTATATTTTTATTTGTGGCCAGTGATGTGAGCGTGGAAACATAATTGTGTTCGTGAATTGTTATTTGTGAGACGATAGTTGGATTGTTGGGAAGCTTTTAGGTTAGTAATGAGTAGCATGATCACCACCGAAGATGACCAATATCATGCTTGTAGTTTTTATCCCGAATATCTAAGTTTCTCGGCATGTATGCATTTTATCTTAGTCCAAAGGGTTGGCAACGCATTTGCAGTCATGTGAATGCGATTGTCTATGGGTCACAGTTTCCACTTACCATCAGGTGCCTTGTGTGCTCGTTTGCCTACCCTATGCTATAAAAAAAAAGTATGGATTGTTAGTTGAAATTGCAATACTGTTAAGAAAACAAATAGCTTTTTTTTGGTGCATGTGTGAAAAGGGCATAAGTTAATACATTAAATATAAAACAATAACTGAAAATTAAAACTCAATTAAATGAAGCTAAATCTAAGACTAACAAAAAAAAAGACCTAAAACAACTTAAGCACGAAGTCTGCAAGTTTAGTGTAAACCATACTTTTATTGAAAGAGATAAAGATAAGCCTACGTGTATTTTCTAGCCTCGGTCCCATATGTACACTTAAGAGCACGTCCATACACTTATAGTTTTTTATCTAAACCATATTATCATTATTTATCTAGAACGTACTCCAGACGGTATTTAACGTAATGTTTATTTTATCAACGAAACACAAAATTGAATAAGATGTCTCTCCAGCATCCATTAATTTCCTCAAACGTGACAGCGCCCTCTGAGGAACCAGCAAGTGTCTGGAAATTCCACTTCTCTACCATATTTCTGGAGTATTTACATTTTGTGCATTATTCAAGAGTTGTTTTTGATGTGGCTTGTGAATGCCTGAAAATATTTCGCTTGAAAGGAAAGCGACTCTAGAGAACGTCGGGAAGAATAATTAGATCAACGTTTAATACAACGTTTTTTTAAAATAATTATCAACCATTTTGTACCTTCCTTTTCATGTTTTTTTCGTTAAAAGGGGAATCTTTACAAAATCTTCGTCATTAGGAACCTCATCTTTCGATTCGTTTACTGAATTTTAACTTCCAATGCCAGAGTAGGAAATCATTCCGACGCAGCAGTTCCTACTTTTGTTTTCATGCGTAATAGCAAGATATTTTAAAGTTGCAACGTAAATAAAGAATCATTAATTACATACATACATACATGAACCCTAAAAGCATTACACACTTTGGGCAGTCGTGGAAAAAATAGGACCCCTTTGAAACGCATACTTATTTACGCTTATTTTATCATTTCGCATAACATCGTTTTAGGCTGACATCATGCAGAATTTAATAAACGTCTTTTGTGTATTAGGTTAAGTTAGTTTTGTTTTACAATTAAAATAAAACCCTTTCTATTGTAAAAACCGTTTTCGGCCAAACGATTGTATACGATAGTTCAGGAGCTGTGTCATAACCATATTGTTTTTTAATCCTCTCTACTGTAAAGTAAATAAGAGCTAGCTATCAAAACGATAACACGCCGAAGGCAATACGTTTTATCGAGTAGAACATAGCCACAGGGAGCCGAACCACCTGTCACTTTCTGACACTTATGTACAAGAGTAACGGAGGCTGTATCCACATTTTGTCACGCAATAAACGCAACTGGACTAGGCCCGCTGATCTATTAATCTCCTCAAACTATCCTGAATAAACAAACTAAATATCGATCAATCGAATAAGTAAATAGCGTCTTTACATTCTACAAACGTTAGCGTAAACATTAAGGATAGATAGCTCTACACTTGTTATTTTTCATGGAATACCATTTGACTAACCCTATTGGATTTCACTGCTGTTACTGTGGTATCATTTCTGACACAATCACACAAACAGACCCACTAAGTCGTCACCGTCGTTCAGCCCGTCGCCAGGATGAGCGATGGAGGCTGGAAATAGCCCGGCTGAATGAGCGCCCGCCGTGATGCAAGCTGCTGACCCCGTCTGAGATGTTCCTCGCATTAATAGTCAACATATTAATGTGCAGCACCCGATTACTGCCTCGAGACTTCTTCCGGGGCTACATTTGAGTGATGTTTACTCATATATCTGTCTCTACATCTCTACGCACCAAAAAAGAAGGAGCAAGTTGTATTCTGCGGACGTTAACTAATGTTGTTTGGTTTTAATATTAGGACAAGTTTGTTGTCCGTTAGATATTTAAACAAAGTTTACAAAACAGAAGCCTTAAATACGACTTAATATTTTGATATTGTCTTCTATTAATGTTATATACCTACGCTATATACGTTGAAGTTCGCCATTTTTTAAACACCTAGTAAAAGTTGCGATGCCAAGACGTATCCAACATCAACACGTTTGTCATAATCGGGCCATCCGTTTCGCCGCTAAGAGGAAAAAAATAACCATAATAATCTTATGATGTTACTTCTGACTTTATAACTTCAACGCTAAGATAAGTCCATCTTCAAATGTTTCTTAAGAAAAGTATTCAATAAATGGCAGCGACTCAGCTGTTCCTGGCATTGCTGAGGTCGACAATCTCTGTTTCCTATCAGGTCATAGCCCATTTTCCGTTAATAGCTATAAAAAGTCACGTCAAAGAGAACCACCAAATTCGAAATAGTTTTCGAAAAAAGGGATTTTCTTCTCCAATACTAAAACCTGTTTTCTTGTTGTTCCAGCAAGTGAAGTGCAGTGCCATACAGTGTTGGGCGCGCCGTGCCCGCGCCATGTCGGCGTGATGGAGCCGGCGCCGACCGAGGGGGACGACGAGCGCCCGCCCGGCTCCACGGGTAGCGGCTCGTCGTCCGGCACCGGCTATTACAACCACAAGAATGGTGAGTGAGCAATGTTCCCCGCTTCGCCCCATAAACACATCAAAGAAAATGTTAAGCAATAAAGTTCCTATCAGCTAGTCCTTTAACTGATAGGGGAGCAGTTAAGGCTCAGTTTGCTTCTCGTGATACGATGCATCGCTGCAACAGCTCTCGGCTCAATAATATGAAAACTACACAAATGGATCGCTACAAGCATGCGGGCTATTGTTCAATGAAAATGTTTTAATAGTTCTTATTTAGTTTAATTGGTTTTTATTATCTAACTTGTTAATCAACTACTATTTATTATATTCTTTAATTAGACGCTCTCTTCGTTCGTGTGTCACGATGGCGCCACTGAAAACCAGATTGACATAGTGGTGTCAATTTCGACGTCACAGAATCACCCGTGGCAACATTATCCTACTTTTTTCTTTCTTTCCTTCTTTATTGTCTTTGTTTCGATTTCTGTGTTGCCATCCTTTGTTCATGATGTTTTTCTCAGCCATATATTTTTTTCTGTGTTCGTCGAATTAATGTTTCTATTTCTATTTCTAAACAGCCCTTAACCGATTGGTTTTAGGTCGCGTTCACATCAGTTGATTTTTGCTGAAAATCATGGGCCTGGCCAAGTTGACCTAAGAAAGCTATTGGAGAAATCGGCCAAAAAGTATTATATTCGGCCTATAAAAAAATCCTTTGTATAATTGCTTAGCTAATTGTAAGGAAGGTGAAAGGTTAGCGCAATTCAAGTCTGAGCCTAGATTTATTGTCAACGTACTATTAAAATAACATAACATGCTAGAGCGCGCATGGCGTCGCGACCGAAACAGGATTGTGAAGCTCAAAATGTTCATACAAAATGCGATAAAGTTTTTCTCCCATTATTCCTAGACCGATTTTTGAATATGCTGTAGAAGAAAAAGGTCTGGTTTCCAAAAAAGTTAATTTAAATATAAAAAAAATGGAAACACACAAACCTATATTTTTATAAGAACTACATCAGGAGTGACGACCTCGTCAGGATCGCGGGACCGCGGTGGATGCGAACAGCACAAGACCGGTCTGAGTGAAGAGCCTTGGGGGAGGCCTGTGTCCAGCAGTGGACGTCTTTCGGCTGACTTGATGATGACATCATTTCCAATAAACCTGGAAATAGGACTTGGAGGGTGAGAAACGTTATCGCTCGGAGCTAAATTAATATTTAATAAAATTTGTTAGGATTTTTTTGACGGCTAGTGACTTCACCGTCGCCGCACGATCCTCTCAAGTGACAAAGTACAAAGAAATAATTTACCGTATACCTAAAGTTGGCTGATAAAAAAATAACTAAGTGATTTCGTCGATTAAAGTATACACATAATTATCGGGTCCCCTAGCCTACCTCACAGAGAACGTTGTATAAAATCCTTAACCAATAATATTATCCGAGCTAAAGATCCAGTAATCCACCCCGAGATCGGAAAAATCTTCGTTAAAATGCTTTAGCATTAAAATAAACGAGGTGTAATTTTCCGCAACTTGGCTGGCACACCGCCGAGCCTGGCTAATGCGAGGTTTACACGGGCTTAGTTTCAGCGATCAGTTCTCGCACTTAGTGCTAAGCTGTCAGGTGACAAGTGACAATCAGTCGAGTACACGTATTTGTTATTAATTTGTTGTAGTCTCAAATCCAAAAATAAACTGCGATATTTTGTGTAATAACAAATTTTAATGTGAAAAATGCGAGGGTACTCCGCCACCATGATCTGTCATTAATCACTACCGGGAGGTGTTCACGTGCCTCCAAAAGCGACGACTGATTGCCCCCCATTTTACCGAGACAATAATGACAGGTATACATTGCAAAGTTCACAGGTTCCTTAATTGCTAGGCTTCATATAAACTATGAGATGTACACCGCACCTGAGACTGTTAAGTTTTGAAATAACGGGTTGACTCTCAACGCTTTGTAAATAAGTTTCCTACCAGACAGGGATTCATTTGAAACTTTTGAAACAGCGACATTACTATCGGTGTGAACTCAAACTATTGTTATATATATTTTGTTTGTGGCTCGGCAACCCCTCTTCGTAGTCAAACTAAAGTGTCCCACTGAGCGACAAGCTAGAACAAGCCACTTGTGCTAGCCCAAAGGAACTCGGTGTGGTATTTGTCACAAACTAACGAAAGATTCCAGTTGAATAAATAAATGGCTACTTGACTCGTGTAGAGTTTAGCTTTGACAGATATTTGTGACGTTTAAACTTTTCTTCATGTTATTTAGCTCTCATAACCATAATGTCATGAAAGCAAGACAACAAAAAAGTTAATTAACAGCAGCAAGCGCCTCTATTAATAACACTGTTATTAAAATTATATCCTTACTAGTATTATAAACGCGAATGTTTGTATGTATGGATGGATGTTTGTTACTCTTTCACGCTGCAATGGCTGGACGAGTTTGGATGAAATTCGAAATGGAGATAGCTTATACCCAGGATTAACACATAGACTACATTTCATTACGGAAGATTTAAAAGTTCTCGAGAGAATAAATAAATTCAAAATGTACGCACACGAAGCCGCGGGCAGACGCTAGTTAAGTAAATAAAAAAACAAAATCGATTTACTACACTGCTGTGGTTTGCTATAACAATGTGAGATGGTATGGCCGACAAACAAAAAGTGCGAGACATATTTTCATGAAGTGAGTAAATTGTCAAACACAGATTTAAAAGTAGTAACAACAAGAAATAAGGTCATGTAAACAAAGCATAATATCACTTTTGTAAGCCAGGACGCCATTAGGCAAATCTTGGAAGTCATTTGGTCGCTAAGTACGTGTCGGTGCCCAATTTCAGTACTAAACCTGGTTGTTTCCATACAAAAAGTGCTCAATGGGGAGTCCTCGGCCGTGAATGTGGTTACCAAATTGCCTGCGTGACGCTTGTTGACGAAATATCGGTGTAATTGTTATGACTGGTCTTTTGGGGGGTATTAGGGTCTAAATATAACGACAATTGCCTTATCAATGTCGTTCGAAGGACGGGTTTATATACATGTTATAGACTGTGGAAATATTTTGGGACTATTTGAAGATACAAATATAAATTTGGGTCAGAAGGTTCTGGAGTGGCGTCCGCGGATCGGGAGACGAGCTGTAGGTAGGCCTCCAACAAGATGGAGTGAAGACCTCGTCAGGATCGCGGGACCGCGGTGGATGCGAAAAGCACAAGACCGGTCTGAGTGGAAAGCCTTGGGGGAGGCCTATGTCCAGCAGTGGACGTCTTTCGGCTGACATGATGATGATGATGATGAATTATAAATTTATGAATTAACGACCAATCAGTGCAACCATATAATTACTTGTACTATTACTTATTCTGTAGTATAGTGACAAGGCATTTCAAGACTAAATTTCTAGTAGACTAAGTCGCGCTGTGGTCCTTCGAAGACATTTACTTTAGGAAGTATTTTCAAAATGAGTTCTCTTCTAATTGGGATACCGTATACTTTTACGATATGATACGATGCGAGGCTTAGAAAAATCATTTTTGGACAATTACATTCTCAACAGAACATTGCAAAAATTTTACTACAAAAAACGTTACATGCATACCTATACAAACAAACCTTCATTCCCAGAGTAGGGTAGGCAGAGCTACTAAATAACCAACTACACTAAAAAACTTTTTTTTAATTCTGTAACCACATTTTGCACAATCAGGCTAAGTTGTTACCATGTGTATTATTAGTGACAGACTGCAAGCCCATCGCGTAACAGTACTACAAGCCTTTATTCCCTTAGTCGCCTCTTACGAATTCCAGGGGAAGACATGAAGTGGCACTATTCTAAGCCGGCAACCACACGGCAAAAAAAAGTAAGTTATTATATATTAATGAGAAATGGATTAAGTTAGCTTCTTAAAATTTTCTCTAATAGAGTTTTTCAATTATTTCCAATAGGCTGATTGACTACTATCGTTGCTAGTTTCATTTGTATTTTTATCGTTAGTGGGCTGGCAGCGGTTGACTTTGGACCCTTTCGTCACTTATAATGTCGACGTTTTCAGACAAACAGCCAGAAAACCTGTAATATATTCCACCTATTAAATCACCCCGTCTTTGGCCATGATCTGCCCATTTAGCCTGAAGCTTGTCGAAACGTTCCTGCGCGGCACCCGTAACATTTAGGCCGAGTATATTTTACTCGGAGACGAGAAATTTGCAAGGAAATTGTCTCCATAATTTCGTGACAAATACGTTAGTTAAGCGCCTAAAATGTGATCACTTCTGTAGTTATAATTTAGGTGGCTGTTTCGTAATTATATTCATGAATTTATACTATATCTTCAACGAGATATTGATCGAGATTACTTTTTCATTCAATGTTGTTTTGTTGTCCACCCTTGATCATGTCACGTGCACCTAAATACGATGAAATACTGGGAGCTTATCAATAAATTCAAACGGTAATTGCGGTCGATTTGCCGTTGTAATGATACGGCTTTAGATGTGTAATTAATCATAAATCATGAACACGTTGATGGACAGAACTCGCTCATATTGAACGTCGAGAGGCACACTGTCATATCACTTTTTTATTATTTTAAAAGCAGGTAAGAACAGTTCTAAACACCAAACAACCCTTTTGATGTTTTTTTATCTGTGCATTTTAGTTTTTACTTTCTAGGTTGTTTTTGATGCGTTTTTAAATATCACCTGTTCTAAACTATGGTCACCGTCTAATCATCGGGGAGTTAATTTGTACCAAAAAGACTAATTAGAAAGCAAACCACAAGCAAATCAATAAAAAAATTGGTAAAAATATAGAATCTCCATCATGGCATTGATTTTTCACAAGAAAGCGTGAACTCTTCTCCGACATTGGGCGTATTTTAAGTCGTTGAGAAAGACACGATAAGAAATAGTAGTAGATAACGAATGGATTGCAAGGTCTGATGGATGATAATAATATATCTGAAGTTACTCAAAGAAGCCCTGGGATGCCTCAGACACATTGTTGTTCTGTGATTTCCACAGGGACGAAGCAGCGGGCACAGCTGTCAGCCATGGATTAAAACATAGTTTTATATAGAACAAACAAAGTACTCATCACACAAACTGGCTGGCTGGCTTTACGGCTAGCGAATGCTGAGTTGGGACCGTTTCGCAACAATTTTTCTGTCTTGATATTTTTGTATCTTTGTAATGTGGTTTTGTTTTGTTGCGAATAAATGTCTCTTTATCTTTATCTTTACAAATGCTTACCCATACTGGATCGATTCCGGAACAGCTAAGTTAATAGGTAGGGTCACTACAGTACTTTTAAATTACTTTTCTTTTCTTCTCTTCTCAACTTTACAACAGTTGTCTCCTCTTGGGAAGCGACATGTAAAAGTTTCCGTGCTTACAGTATAAAGTTCACTATTCGTTATTCGAAATGCGAGTGAAACTATGTTCCTGCTGCCCATTTCGATAGACAATAGATTATTCAAGACCAACTAATGATACCTAATCGCCACTTTTTATGAGGTGAAATAATTGTTAAAATTACAAAAATAAAACCGGGCAAGAACATGTCGGACCATGCTCAGGGAATGATTCAATCGCAATTACGAGTACCACAAACACAAAAATCCATCTTCGAAAATTCCAAGTGTGAAATATATCCTATTTAAAGGGTAACCTATCGCAACCTCGAAAAGTTTTTGACCGAATTTCATTTGACCGAAAACATTTCGTTTTTTATCGTTTCTCCGATGGCACGATTCGTCATTTTTTTATTTCACCATTTGACTTTAAGTAAATGGTTCGTTAGTCCAAGCAACTTTTCTCCTTGTAGTCACGTACCCTATGTATTGTTACGTATTTTATTTCAAAGCCCATTTTTCATTACACCAATGCTACAACTAGCCTGTGGATCGTTTTGTATTTTGTTTCTTAACCCATTTTTCACTTCATCAATGTTACATATAGATTTTGCTACGTTACGTCAAATATTCATTTCGGCCAAAAAATCTTGCTTGTAATTAGTTTCAACTATCTACAAAATGCAACGAGCAAGACGAGTCAGGGCAGAACCGACTCAGATAGGTTAGGTTAGAAGGCCATGGCGGGAGCTTCGCTCCCGCCTTGGCTTTCGAGGTTATTTTTTTTCTGCCCCGAAAAACTTGCTTAAGTATAATTTATCCAGACAATGCAAAGATCAAGACAATCAGGGTAAAACCGACTCGGAACGGTTCACTTATTTTCTATAACTAAGAAATAAGTCAACACAGATCAAACAATATGATTTATATTTTATAGCAATCTTAATAATACTTCATATCATCAACAATTTGTTTGACCTAATTACTACTGAAAAATGTAGAATTATTACAATTTTAAATGTTTAGCTAAATGGTTCAACAACAACGTGGGTAGATTGACACAGTTTTGTTTGCCAGGAATAAAAAAGTTTTCGCTAACGTAACAAATAGGAAATTAAAAACTTAGTTCATATAACATGGTCGATTTAAAATTAGGTAAACTATGAATAAACCGAGCCGTAATATTGGGCAAAGGATACTAAGGTAAAATCAGAAATAGGAAAAAGACAAATAGACAAAGCATTACATTGGACAACTGTTGATACGCCGAAACCAGTAATGAGGTATAGATAATTTGTCAAATCGTTAAAAAACCAAAACAAGTAATGAATAAATAAAACTATTCGAAATGATCATTCGGCCAAACGTAAAAAAACCCAAACCATAATTGACGAAAAGTATTTGTCGAACCAAAATTCGGTCAAACATTTTTCGAAGTTGTGATAGGTAACCTATTTAAAGTTATTGCTGTTATCTTAGATCTTTTTACGTTGGCGAACCCATTAATAGGCTATATTATATCTCAGATAAGTTTACTTATAGTGTTCTTTTTAAATCCTGTATGTTTTGTATCTATATTGATAAAAATATATTTTTTTAAATGAAAAATGATTTATTGGTTATCACAAAATTTAAAAGCAATAAAATGGTTGGGTCCTTCTAGTAAACAGAATATACTTGTGGCAAAGAGCCTTGCTCTTCCAGTAACAATAAAAGGTTTAACCAAATTAAGTTATGTTTAAGATTAGGTGGCATTTGATTACAGAGTAGATATGAATTAATTTTATACTTTTAATTAGATTAAAAGTGTAGTTTAAATATATGTGTGTGTGTGTGTCTGTGTTTGGGTGTATGTGTGTGTAGGCGCATACTTTAGTATAGTTTAAGGAAATGTATAATTAGTGTATCTAGGTAATATTCGATAAATATTAATTTAGTAGATGGAATATAATCTTGACCAACAGGAGTTAGCGACTCTAGCACGAAAGAGACACGTATTTAGATCCACATACTGATACGAATATAATATTTTGCTGCAAGTGCCCCTTATATTGAGGTAATATTCTTAATTCCGTCACGGTAAATATAAGCGCGAGGCTCCATGAATTACAGTTACTCCCCCCCCCCACCTGTCGAGCAGCCATTAGCCAGGTGCGACCAACCGCCGCCGCGTCGTTCTTCGTTTAAGACGGAATCCAGGACGGCTCGAGGGTCGGGAACAAGGATGAGCATAAAGGACTTCTCGAACAGTCTGTTGTGGGTGATTTATGAAGGGTATTTAGATTTAAACCTGAATGTATTTAAAGTTTACATAATAAGATCTTGATCGGTGGTAATTCTGCAGGTTTTCAGATGATTAATTTACAGATTATTAATGTTTATGATTTGAGCATGAACTTAGATGTTTTCTATGTCTTTTATTGTTGTCTAGTACTCATAGTACAGTCAGCTGCAGAGAAAAGTAACCTGCCACCAAGTGTAACTTCTATACACTGGGGTTAACTTATCTCTGCACGCCACCGGATATCGAATTATTAATTCACTGCTGCGCAATTAATGTCAGAAACGTGTCACTTGGCACATGTCCCTGTTATTACACAAATTATGGTGATTGCGAACTATACATACGCACTTGCCCTAAGAGAACGATTGGCCCCTGGAGCAAACAAAAATAGAACGTATTTTAAAGACTAAAGCGATGTTAAAATGACGTTGACATTATGAAACTCTAGTTATACACCGACGCTAGGTAACGTGGAGCGGGCTCTTTATTAACACATGAATAAAACTCGTGCATTTTCGACTAGGGCATGCATCCCGGTATTCCGGAATCTCGTAATTCCGGGATCTCGGACGATTTTTTCCGATATTTCAATTCCGGGATTGAGCGGTTCAATATCGTAATTCCGGTATTGATTGAAGACTAAAATGTACCTTTGTTTTATTTAAAATAAGCTTTTGCGTTGCCATACTTGCCATTTGAGACCTCGAGCAGGTAGTAAATTAGTTGTTAGACAAAGGAATGTGTTGTACCCGAGAACCTTCCTGTATTTACCTCTCTCTCTGTGTATTGTCCGGCTATGCCTGTCTTTGTCGTCCGGATAAGGTATGCAAACTCACAGGTTCACCCCGCTACCCTGCGCAGTCGCTCAAATATCGTTATCGGGAGTGTTAGTGCACGACGCACGTGTAGTGTGTAGTGTAGACGCAAGCGACGCGGGAACAATGTAAGTAAGTACTATTATAACTAATTTTGCATCATATTTAGATGTACAGTGGTGGCAGATTATTAGGAACGCTCGCATTTTTCCTAATTTTCCCATATATTTGCCTAAAAGTGGGGCCAATTCAGCGCAGATTTCTTTAATTTTAAGTATTTTAACCTAAAATTATAATCGTCAAACACAATTTTAACAGATCTAAAACTTATGTAGTACCTACCTATTCGGTAATTCGTAAATTTCGTAACAAAATGTTTCCGAAGGAATTCCAGGATAACCACATACGTTTTAGACCTGTCAAAATTGAGTTTGACGATTATAATTTTAGGCTAAAATAAAAATAAAACTAATTAAATAAAGACAGCTGCGCTAAATTGGTAGTATCAATCAAATCTGATACACTTTACCAATAAAACTTTTCTAAACCATACAAGTAGCATCATAGGATAGGATAGGAGCAAAGATATATTTTATATTCCACCATAATATTTCACAGGTAAAATGTTTTTTTGAACGAAATGATATTTATAAAATATATTTTTAGGTCTACTTCAAAAAAGAAAGAAGAGATGCAATACACAGAGTTCGCTAACAAAAGAACAGCTACAAAAATATGGAACCACTTTGTTCGTGCCGTCGATGGTTCTTCCGCAAAATGTAAAAATATGTCATAATATTTTAAAAACTGCTGGTGGTTTGGATTTTGGATTGTAATAATTTTTAAATTGTCTTATTATTAAATTATTGAATTGTAAGACAACTCGTATCATATAAGAAAACAAGGAGTGATTGAAACTGTGATTAAAAGGCTATTTTTTATTTGTAAATAAAAACACGAATGGCAAATGTTGTTTTTTTATTATTTACCTACCTATTCAAAATCAGCATGCGTGGGGCATTTTATAACCTGAAATAATAAAAAACCCAATCCCGGAATTAATACCGGTATTCCGGTATTGGGATTTCAATATCGAAACTCAATACCGGGATTGAAAATCTTACGATATTGCATGCCCTATTTTCGACGTTAAGGGTTGGAACGGCCGGGAAATGTTGCAGATCAAACTGTTATGATAAGTATTGCAATTGGGTTTTTGCTAGAAAAATAATGTTTAATAGGAGAGTATTTTATGCAAAAACTGTATACGGTCGGTTCTCAATACGCGATGATGACCTCATTACATGATTTATGATGAAAATATTGGAAAAGTTTGGAATAAAAAACAAACTTATAGTTCTTTTGTACGAGTGTCTCAGCTGGATTGCTGTTGTAATAAAACATATTAATATTAATGATTATTATTATTACGTGCTTGCATGACTCGATGTTTTTTGGGAGGAGCAAAAGAGATTTGTCAGGATCGTAGCAGGTGGAAAGAAGTGGTCTCTGCCCCCTCTGGGAAACAGGCGGGAGTTAATGTATGTATGTAATTATATTATTGATTGTTACTCTAACTCTTATTTTATGTCCTGTATTTTCACTCCAGCTTGTTTATTTGTTATTAATGTTGTACATATCATGCAATGTAAACTGTAAACTTAATTTGAGAAATTATAATCATCCTAATCCGATAATAGTTAATAGATGAAGCTGAGATACCCCGCACGCGCTCCGTGCCAAACAACAGGCGCTGTCGTCTCCCCGGGGACGATTGCGAATCCATTGTTCGCTAATAGACAAGCATTTGCCAATCTGATCGGCCGTCCGGCGTATAAATAACCATTTGATGTAAACATTGTGGAGATACGTTACTGCCCTGTTAATTGCTTAAAACATATATCGTTTCAAAACCGTTTCTTTCAAATGAGTTGAGGAATATTGACGATCAAATTCTTGTTTTTTATTCTTCAACTAGTAGACTAAAAATTTCACAATTTATTTTGCAAATTCATGCTTTCACATTGTGTTTAAGATGATAATACCTACTTACGAGACATTTCTGAAACCTGACGATCCTTTATTTTAATTTTAAATGGAGTCTACGTAAATACCGGCCAGTTTAATTATAAAGAGATAAACAAATAAAACTACACTAAAATCTAAAGCCTGTTCTAGGAGTTCGAAGTACTGTATTGTATCTACAGTATGTCCCAATTAGTCAACAGGTCTGAGAACAAATGAAATGAAACAAGGCGTGCGACGAGGCGCGACGGGATGCGCGGCGGCGGCGTGACGGATCAGGGAACATTAGCGACGTTTAAATACAACGAGAGAGACGTTTGGGATTGCATTATTGAACTATGAATTCTTATGATTACGCTATGCCTGTCTCTTTTTCCGTTTCTTTTTGATATCAGAGACTATCAGCATTATTAACTGCCCCACAAATACACTCAGGAGCAAAAATACCGGGTCAGAGTGCGTTTTTCATACAAACGAGACTATTTCGAAGCCTTCGTTCCTCGCCTGGGGTTGTTTTGAGTGAAGTTTAATGGTGGATACTGCGAGGTTCAATAGAGGAGGTCAAAAGTTCTTAAGATACCTAACTGATCGCACAATCAGTTAACACCACAGCGGGAGAGTTTGGGTCAGCACTTGGATTTCCTTACATTTTATTGCCATTTTAGATGTTTTTCTGAACTTGCTCGATTCCGGCGTTAACCGCAGATTTATTCAGTTGGGTATCCTAGGCACTCTGGAAGTCCTGTATCGATGCTCGAGGTATTATCATCAGATTACACCAAAAGCATTCCCTGGCGAGGAGCCAAGGCTTCGAAATAGCCTCTTTAGTATGAAAAACGCACTCTGATCCGTTATTTTTGCTCCTTAGTGTATGTATGTTGTGTTACGGTCTTATATAGAGATGCATTCCATTTTTCTCCTCGGCGTTAGCAACTGGCAACCTAGAGATTTGAAATTGCCATGGACAACAAAGACCATTTGTTTCCAAGTGCTATTTTCTTTCATGTTAGCCTTCTCTATGCCACCCTGTGTGAGCTAGCTAGCCTCAGACATCCCACCTTCTCCTAGTTTATATCGGCATCAAATACTTGGAACATTAAGATAGAATAAAAAATAAACAGCTCTTCTTAAAAGAAACATAATCATCACAAACTCGAAAATATTAGCCCGCAAAAATACCAGAATATTCGGTAAATAGAACCTAAATATACTTTCCGTAAACATACGAAGCAATAAGCCGTATAATTTGATACGCTAAACCATAACATTGGGAAAGTTCTCCAATTCACGAAACACTAAAAGAAAAAATTCGGAAATGAAAATACGCGAAGGCGTAAACGGTTTACAACTTCATTTCCGAGAGCCGTCGGGTGCGCGGCCGGCTCGTGCGTCGTGACTTAGATAAACGGAATTAAATCACCTAATGGGCCCGGTTATCAACACCCTGTGCATTCATTTGCACGCTATCTCTACGCTAACGCTATCGTTAAAAGATTTCTATGAACTTAGTTCGTTCGTAACGGTCTCGTTCAAATTTTGCAAGGAATCTATAAGTAAACCCTAAGGTAATATGTATTATGGCCAAGAGTTGACCTGATGGTGTCGGGAGCAACAGGACCGCTGATCATAACTTACCTAGACCCACCGAATTAGAATTCAAGTAGTAGCTTGTCCCAGTTTTTTTTGACGGAGGCTTTATTATTATGTGCAGAACGATTACTCCGCAGGGGCTGTTGCCTAACGCACTCGCAATCGCAATTGTTTTCATTTTGAAAATCGAAGGTTTGTCCGCATACAAAATGAAAACAATTGTTTCACTTTGAAGCCGATTGCGATTGCGAGTGCGACTCAGGTTGTAGTGACCTCAATTAACTTGTTTGTGTGTGTATGTGACCGAGAATATTGTAAGTACACATAATTGCGTATACTCGAATATTGTCGTATTTTGTCAGGTAAGCTTGCTTTCTCAGTTAGCTTTAGTATCCATCAATAAGCTAACAAAGATAGCTTAAACACAAACTTGCCTTAAGTTTGATGTTATTTAATAATTCACTTCATGTGTACACAGGTATTGTTTGGGTAACGTACGCATTTGCAGTCTTAGGCTTGCAGTCTTGTGAATGCGAATGTCTATGGGTCACAGTTCCCACTTACTATCAGGTGGCCTGTGTGTTTGTTTGCCTTCTCTATGCCAAAAAGTAAATAAAAAAATTGAGTATAAATTGGCGGACTTAATGCCGCGGTCTTTTCTTTGGAATGCGATTTGTATCAGTTTTGGCTTTGTTGTGTTACGGTGTGAGAGTAAAACAGTAAAATGACTAGATAGCGTAGAGGCAGTTTATCTCAAGGTAAAAATAACGAAACAAAGTGCTGGCATACTTTTGTGAATTTGCTAGAATGCCCTTTACCGATTGGTTCTTGAAACTGAAATAAACACAGTAAGTAAATGCTGAAAACCTCTAGTATTTACTATCGGCGGCAGGTTAAAGGGGATGGTGGTTGGTGGTAGCGATCCGGCCGGACCCTGCACAAGCACCGCCGCTAAATTAAAAACAACTAACTACCACCAATCCCCCTGTAAGCCCGTTTCATTTCTCACTTCGTATTATTTTCATGATGTTCTTGCGCACGTCTGAACGGGAGACGATGAGAGATGGATGGGGTGCGTCACGGGCCACAAATCACGACGAGCGCCGGCCATTTCTCCCTGGCAATACTCCGCAGCACCCGTAACGCCATTATGCTACTTCACGTTACGAGTAAGTCATGGCAATTACGATACCGCGGGGCTGCGGAGTCGCCGCTGATGCTGTTTTATAGCTAATATACTGAATGGCAGTTGTTATGGAATATCTTTTTATGTAAAGGAAGTAACGCTATTATAATATTATGTAAATAAATAAGGGGATAATGTCACAAAAACATATTTATATCCTCATTAATGTTATAAACGCGAAAGTTTTTATGTATGGATGGATGTTTGTTACTCTTTCACGCTGCAACGGCTGGACGGATTTGGAATGTAATTTCAAATGGATATAGCTTGGAATCTACGCGGACGAAGTCGCGGGCAGAAGTTAGTCGAGATATAAATACTTAAGTACTTTCACCAGTTGTCTTATTCCCACACCGGAACACAATCATGCACTGTTATTTGGCAGTAGGTTAAAGGATAAGATGGTGGTAGTGATACGGACAGAACCCACACAAGCGCTAAAAGAAATGGAAATGGATAGAGGTAAAATCACTAGAGTTAGAGTTATTATTAACATTTGCAATATTGAGATTGCTAACGCCTACGAGCCTCGGAGCCATCTTTCCACCAGGGGTTCTCTTCTACTGTCTAGAGCAGGGAGCGGAAAACCCCTTTATTTGATAAAGTCTATCAATCGGTTACTACATCTTATGCTCTCCTTATCGCGGGTGGTAGAACCTTGAGTGTTGTTGTAGGTGGGTGTGCAGGGTGCGTTCGCGTTGTTGTGTTCCGGTTTGGCGATAAGACAGCCGGTGTAATGACTAGCATAGAGGCATTCCACCTTAGTCCTCAGGGTTGGCAACGCATTTGCGGTCTTAGGCTTGTAGTCTTATGAATGCGAATGTCTATGGCCAATGCCAAAAAAGGCTTACTCTAATGATATGGAAACTGCTTCGAACTAGTTAACTACAACCATTCAGGTTACCAGTTTTGTAAGGGTTTCAGATTTAGGCACTTACATTACCCCTCCACTATCCCTCTCCGTTGACTCCGTTTCGCAGAATCGTGTGATTGGTTGGTTTCAAGCCTATTCAAAATATTTTGTATGGACTACGCGTAGAGATTAAAATAGCTTGAAACCGTTCTATAAACACTTCATAGGGAAGCGCTCACGAAAATTTTAAGGAATTGGTGAGCGCTTAGTAGTAATTAATTGTATCGTATGAGAAAGCTTTTCATTGGGATAAGTCAAAGATAAGCTTATCGCATCGTTAGGGTTTGTAAATACCTGTCAATTATACGAAAACCCTTAGAAGGGTAAGCTGATCCGCTCTCCGGTCTAGAGCCCCAGGGGTCTAGTTAATATGGCTGCGTTTGTCGTAATAAAGCATTCGTCACTTTTTGTCTCGTGTATGTGTATATGTGTACGAGAGTGACGGATGATTTATCCACATTTCATGACGTGATAACCGCAACCATACTAGAACCGCAAGTAGCCTGTGCACCCGTTTACTTACTCCAAACCGTAACAAAATCGGCTAAGTGTGAGTCGGACTCGCGCACGAAGGGTTCCGATTGAGATTGTACCTACTTTGCAAGTTCGTTTGATATTGGTCCTGTCCACAAAATATATTGACAATTGTATGTGTTTGAGTGAAGCATCAAATAAACGTTCTATCTGTCTATTTATCTATCTTATCTATAATAAATCACGTTTTTTGTATGGGATAAAACAATTATTTTATTTTATTTTAGTTATTTATTTTTAAACTGAACACACAACTAAATATTGTGTGAATATTTCAAGCGTCTACCTGTTGCCGTTATTAACATCGAGCAAAAAAACACGTTTGTTGTATGAGAGCCTCCCTTAAATATTTATTTTACTCTGTTTTTAGTATTTGTCATTATGGTGGCAACAGAAATTCATCATCTCTAAAAACGGACAGACAGACAGATAGACAGACGACGAGACGAGGACGGACAGTAGAGTCTTAGTAATAGGGTCCCGTGTTCACCCTTTGGGTATGGCACCCAAAAAAAGGTTGCGTGGTGGTTTAGGAATCAATTACCCCAGCAGCACGCTACACTCCTAGTCTTTAAGCTACACATACGTGTACAAATTAACTCTCGTATTTATTACGTTGTTAGAGCGGCACCCCCTTGATTACGCGCCGTCTGCCGGCACGCGCCCGCGCAATCAGCCCGGATCAAAAGCATTCAGAGCCTCTTGATTGGCCCGAGGAAGGCGATACAGCCATACAAAGCAGCTGCACGGCTTACTGCTACTTACTGATAGAAACCGGTCAAGTTCCCGAGTCGCGAGCTAATAACCTGCTATTGAATGAAAAGGTGGACTAGATTCATCCATAAACAGACAAGGCCAAGTTGAATCAATGTTCGTTAATTTTAAATACACTCGGGAGCTTAAATAACGGGTCAGAGTGCGTTTTTCATACTAAAGAGGCTATTTCGAAGCCTTGGTTCGTCGCCAGGGAATGCTTTTAGTGAAATCTGATGATGAATACCCCGAGCATCGATACAGGACTTCCAGAGTGCCTAGGATACCCAACTGAATGAATCTGCGGTTAACGCCGAAATTGTGCATGTTCAGAAAAACATCTAAAATGGCAATAAAATGTAAGGAAATCCAAGTGCTGACCCAAACTCTCCCGCTGTGGTGTTAACTGATTGTGCGATCAGTTAGGTATCTTAAGAACTTTTGACCTCCTCTATTGAACCTCGCAGTATCCACCATTAAACCTCACTCAAAACAACCCTTGGCGGGGAACCAAGGCTTCGAAATAGTCTCGTTTGTATGAAAAACGCACTCTGACCCGGTATTTTTGCTCCTGAGTGTATCTGTAAACGTAATTGAAATCAGTTCTAGCCTAACAGGAAGAGAGTTCAATATTTATATGTTTAGGTTAACATATTTAAATTAGAGAACAGTAATCAGCGCCTCTATTCTTGGCGTTAAATTCCAAATCGCATTAGAAATGTTTTGATATTATTTTCAACTCGGCCACTATTCATCATCATCATCATCATTTCAGCCATAGGTCTGCTGAACATAGGCCTCTCCCAAAGATTTCCACCTCACAAGGTTGGAAGCGGCCTGCATCCAGCGGGTCCCCGCGGACTTGACCAAATCCTCCGCCCATCTCGCGGGGGGTTGCCTTACGCTGCGCTTAGGCTTATGCCGCTATTACTGTCAACAAAATTAAAGCTATCAAAACGTTGTAAACGCGAGAAATGGTCAAATACGATATGGTTTTTACCCAGTAGGATAGTCTCAGTTTTGGTCCCAATATAATGAATAATTGCCCTAGTCCTCCACTTGGCTCTAGGTTTGTAATATGGGTACTATTAGACCACCATATTAATGAATACTAATAAAGATAAATATATACTTAAACACACAGAAACCATCTACGACTCAGGAACAAATATTCGCGCTCATCAAGTCATCACACAAATTAACCCTTAGGGCCCGGCTACACGCTCAATCATACTTGCAAAAAGTCCAATATGCACGAGCAAGCATGTGCGTTAAGACGGCAAAACGGTAAACCGCACAATTCCAATGCCATCCAATTCCATTTCCATCCAATTTATGTGCAAGAGTATACTAGGAATGGGTCTCAACATGCATGCGCAATTTAAGAAGCAGTTGACCACATACTTATTAAAAAAATGTTATTATTCTATCAATGATTTTTATGACGATATTTAGTTAATTGTATTTGACATTAAGTATTTTCTACTGATGTAATGTAATGAAATATTTACAGACAAAACGCAGAGATCTGTATTCCTAGATTTAAGACCTAATCTAATACCTGTGATTTATAAATAAAACATATTCTGTTCCAATATTTTCACAAACCATTTGCGCATGCAAGTCGCTGCGTGTAGCCGGCCCTTACTGGGATTTGAACCCAGGACCCAACCAAGTAGGCCAACGCGGCGTGTTATGACGTGCAATTGTGCTAAAAAACTAGCTTTTATTTGCGAATTCGTCGGCGTTGCAGTCGTTTATTGCCATTCTATCAAATTCCAAAATTAAAAGTACCCTATACGTTATCTCCGGGTTATGAACAATCTCCCGAATTAAATTTCACGTCGATCAGTATAGGCTTGGAACCATGAAAATCCAACAAATAAAAAACAACATAATTTCGAAGTTATAAGTAAGAATTAGGTCACAAAATTCAGAAATCCACATCACACAGCTTAAAACAAATCACCAATGCATCAATACTTGAACAAATAAAGCCTTTGAGAGCCCACTGACATGTTTGTTAAAATAAAACAGCCTGCAATTTTAATATAACAATTTACAAATATTTCTCTCGACGAATACCGCGATCAATACTGACCTGCAAATAGGCTTATGGTTTGTAATACACGATGCACATGCGTCCTTCTCGTTATGGAGCATATAATGAAACGCGAGCGAAGGATTATAATTCACATGATAAATTAATATTGACGGCTCAAAGGAATATACAAAATTTGCTAGTGAATGTAAATTTACTGGCTGCGGTTTTAGGATATGTTGACATATATTTTACAGTGTTATAATATAATTTTATAAAACTCTTTTACAAGCTGTGCATTAACAAATGAATGTTCAGAAAAATCTCTTTTAGGCCGTGCTCGGTCACGTACGCCAGTTTTACCTATATATACTCGTACAGTTCAATATCGTCTGATATTTATTATATTTTAGTAGCTTCCTGTTTATTATGGTAGTCATATGAGAATGATGATGATGCCGTTGGTAACGTACGAAGGTATACGCAGGAACGATTATTTGTGTACGTATGTTGTTTAAGTATATAGGTATATATATTTTATTGTTTATATGTATGTATTAATTAATTGTGAATTTTAAAAACAAATAATGACTCTTGCTGAAATGCTCGCACCCACCTCAACTATTCTCTTGGCCTATTGACTGGTAGAGAATGTATTAGCATTAAGTCCGCCACTTGTAGTTACGTTTGTATTATGCAATAAAGTTTTAATTAATAAATAATAAACGTAGGCATTAGCTATAATATACGAAATCAAATTATTATGATATTAATGTTGCGGAATTCTAATCAAATAAGGCGCCGTGAAGCCTTTCCCTCGTAAGTCACGTTGCCTTGTTCTTGAGGAGGGAGGAATTTTATTAAAGACGAGCTAATTGTTTTGTTTAATGATGGTTTATGGCTCAAGCGTTTACTGTAAAATGTTTTACTAATTTCTATCATGTTCGTTCTTTTTAACGTAAAAGATACGTCCAAGACACTGCTTGCTCGCCTATTAATTGATAGCGCCGATAATTTCCCATCGAACAGTCGCGCAGCACCCGCAATCACTCTTTGAACAAGCGAGTTGCATCAAGGGACTTATTATAATTAGCAATTATTTGCATAATCCAGTCCTGGAGCTGATGACGTCACTGAATTGCCGCGCGCTGATTGGTCGATAATCAGTGAGCTGTGGCTATGCGGGAGGCAGCCAGAATATTTAAATTGGAACGTGATGTTTAATTACATTTCGTAATTAAATTAAAATGTGCTTTGAAATGGACACGACTGAATTTAAATAAATTATGCAGCTGCAATTTTGTTGAGCAGTGAACGATTCAAAGCTTAATTTAAATCGTAATGCTTGTGTATTTTACGTTATTGATATAAAAATAATTTAAATTATTGAACCGCGAAGATTATATAGTGTTGAAAGTAGTATCATCAATACGTAGAAGATAGTAAATAAATGTTCATTGTAATTTCAAACTCGGGATCGAACGAAGCCAAGAAAGAAGGATCCTAGATAGTATCACTACCAACTTTGGCTAACCAAGTCGTATAATATCTACTTTGATATCCGATCGGGATTTGCAAGACTCGATGTATGAATGTGGAAGAAGCAAAAGAGATTTGTCAGGATCGTAGCAGATGGAAAGAACTGGTCTCTGCCTACTCCTCTGGGAAACAGGCGAGATTTAATGTATATACACTGCAGTTAGAGAACAGCTACATACACACATGTAGCTGTTCTCTAACTGCAGCGTAGACTAACGTACGAGTTAGATCTGATACTTTTTTGGTGTATGGAATTGTAAAATACAAGCAAACAGGTCACGTTCTAATTACAGGAACAGGAGAATAGAACTGGCAACGCCTTCCATATCTCGAGTCCGTCCGGATCGCTACCACCATCTTATCCATTAACCTACCGCCAAACAGCAGTGTTCGCATTGTTGTGTTCCGGTTTGGGGACAAGACAGCCGGTGTAATGACTAGCATAGAGGCATTCCATCTTAGTCCTCTGGGTTGGCAACGCATTTGCAGTCTTATGCTAATGTCTATGGGTCACAGTTTCCACTTACCATCAGGTGGCCTGTGTGCTCGGTTGCCTTCTCTATGCCATAATATATATATATATATATATATATATATATATATATATATATATATATATATCTTTAACTAATTAAATTCGATAGTGAAACTTACCTTCACGCCGACACTTTCAAAGATAACTCTTGTATTCCCCAGAGTACGCGCATCGAATAAAAACCCAGCCTAGATATACCATTCATTAAACCGCTACAAATGTGTCGGCGATCCGCGGTCCGAGCACTGCTGTGCCGGAGTCGTACGATTTTATGATCCGTTTTACTACCCACAGGTGGACTGATTCGCGGCCGGACGACGTGTTTTTCGTGGTTTAGGTCTGGAAACTAAATAGTTTGCTAAAAGTTGAATTTTTAAAGCGTTGTTTGCTATTTTAAATAACATTGAAGGCATCTGAGTAAGTCGCAAAAACACTTTTTGAGAGATATTAAATGCATTAGACGCTAAAATGCTTCTGAAAACCTCTTATTGAAATACGATACTGTGACAGCCGTTCTACAGTTCAAAGAAAACCCTAACGTTGTCGCATTACGAGATAGAATATCAACCGTTGAAATTGACGACAGTTTTAGATTTCAAGACAATTTCGTAACAACACAGGATTTCAGAAAGATCTCGTACTTTAAAAGTATGGAATGAACTTTCTTAAATGGTGTTTCTTCACCACTACGACATAATTAAACGTGGTTTACAAACTGCATTCTAGAATAAGTAGCGCCATGGCTGTGCCCCTGAAAGGGTGATGGGCAATGTATGGACCCCGGCCCCACCCTCCAACAGTAACGGGATGCATGTCTATAGTTTATTAGGATCAAAAAAAAGAAAAAATATGAGAATAAATAATGAGATTTTTTTAATTGAAAACAAGGGCCAAGCAAGGCAAATCATCCATATATGGTGCATTTTCAAACAAGTTCCATACGATACGATTATGATTTTCCAAGAAAACCCCATACGTATGGTGATCGTCGCCATAGTAAAAATACATCATGTTGCCAAGATCTATAAACTGGTACATGTTTCATCTCTGTTGGTGGGGAAGACATTTTTACCCATCGTCCTTTGTTGGCGTTTATGGGCGATGGTGACCGGTTTCCATCAGATGGCCCGTCTGCTTATACGATTTTATAAGCTTAGTATAAAAAATCATTCATTAATTCATTAATTCATTGAATAGTACGTTACTATGTTACTCATCTGTTGTATAGTACAAAAGTAACCATACAATTGTTAAACATTTACTTGTAGATAATCTGCTGACAGTTGAAGCCAATTGATAAAATTATTTAGTTCACATCCACTTCGGTCACCTGGTAGTCTACCAACAATAAATAATGACCCTGTCAGCTGATATAAGAGAACGAAGCAATTATATACTTAACCCTACAAAAAAATATGTTTAATGCAACTTAATAAGTTTTTTAAGGTTTAAAAAAATCTATCCTTACTGGTCTAACTAAATGCTCCCGGGATCCTCTTCCAACAGAGATTCCGCCCGACCTTACGAGAGGATTAATCTCGTAATGTCCCGCCGAGCGGTGCTCAGCCCCGGACCCCGGGCTCACTCGAGTTGCTTCACGTTCGCTCTGCGCCGCCTGAAGACCTCTCTTGTAGAGTTTGTAGCCTCTACTATAAAGAAACATACATATTTATACAGGGCCGGGATTCTAGGCGGTAAAAACTATATTGTCTTTGACCTGTAGGTAGGTATTAAGTTGAGAGTATTGTCAACGATCAGAGAGCTTTGGTTAATACTACAACAGTTTTAAAAATTCAACATTGGGTAAAGACACTAACTTGAGTTACTAAACGTCAGATTCATACGAAAGCTGTCATTTTAACTCAAGCTAGTGTCTTAACCCAGTGTTAAACTCTCTGTGCACGTGGCCCTTAAACACAGGTAACAGATTGTTGCGCTGTCAGTTCGGTAATTTTAATTTTAATGAAACTCCAAATCTCTCCAGCCGTTTATATTTTAAATAATTTATCATCGTAATTTGGCTAACAAACGCTCTTTTACGTTTTTACTCAGCCATTAGGTACTGAGGTAGCAGTTATTTATTTCTGCTCTGTTTATCAAGATAGAATATGGATTTTCTATATGTAAGTTGTTACTGTTTTTGAAACTACATTGCCCTTGATAAACCCTATTTACTTATAAAGAAAACGACCAATTAAAAATAAGTTATCATTAACACTAACAAAAAATAATTATTTTCATTATTTATGCAAAGTTCATTAAAACGTGGGTCCTGAGCAATCAAACAACCAGATTAAGTTAATAATTCATTTACAAAATAAAGAAGATCAATCTTCTTTAAAATGTAATTTGATTCAATATTGGAGTAAGGTACATTTTAATGAAAATTGGGAAAATTCGAAGCATCTGATCCCAATCAGTATAGGCCGGGTACTTTATTAGTTGATGTACAAATAGCGGCCGCAACCCCGGAATCTCGTCGGCCCGGCGGTCCGTCCGTCCGTCCGTCGTCCGGACACAAATAAGTGCGTAATTAGAGCGGTTAAAACACAGGAAACAGCGATTATTGGAAACACCACATTTGATAATAACAAAGCACGTTAAATCCAACAGCGAGCGATCTATTTTAAAAAGGAATTCATGCCAATTCAATTATTTTAAACGCATAAATGTCACTTTGTGTTTTAGTAATGTTGTGTGTGTTAGGATTGAACGTGCGTAAGTTAAAATATCAAGAAAATTTATGCCGAGGCGAATATTTATGACATTATGGTATCGTTACGTGGTATGGGTTTGATAATAATTATACCATTTCGTAATGGTCTCTAACTGTTTTTAACAAGACATTAAAACAATTTATTATTTTACTTACTTAAAGAAAAGTGTGAAATTAATATTCAAACTAGAGCTAAGTTTGGGTCTGGGTCAATTGGTGTTCAATTTAATATGCCCTGACATTTATTGATTTTATTTTATTTCAAAATAACTCTATTCACGATCTTATAATAGACACCTAGATGCACAGTTATTAAATTAATTTTCTTCTTACTAAGCTTTTCTGGAAGAGATAGCGTTTAACAATAAGATCGTCTGTTGAATCACTTTGTAACGAATTTTTTTTTATTTTTCTTTCCTTGCTGTTTTTATTGTACATTTGACAATTTAACTCTATGCACGAATATTTTATTTATTTTTTATTTATTTGTATGGCGATTATACAGAAAATATTTTTATTCATGTCAAGTCTTATCATCACTCGTCATGATTATTTCTGTGTAGGCCTGTGAGGTAACAACGACAAGTACAGCCGCCTAAATTTGATTGCTCGTTAGTACCACCCTGGGGGCACGAGGGGGCACGTGCACGAGGGGGCACGTGCAGGGTAGCGGTGGGCAATCTTCCTGCGGACGTGAGCAACCATTCGCCCCCTCAATCAATACTTAAGAATATCGAAAATATGCGAATAGCTTTAGTAACAATAAATACCATAAACCCCTAGTATCGGATTTACTTATAACACTGGCCAATCAGTTAAAAGCGCCATTGTTAAAGCAAGCCGTTGGCGAGGGTAATAGTGGATTGGATTGAAAATCCTTTTATCATAAATGTGAAACTTGTGTGTGTGTGTTAGTTTGTTACTCTTTCACTCTGCTACGGTTAGACGGGTTTGGATGAAATTTGGAATGGAGATAGCTCATATCCTGGATTAACATAGGCTACTTTTCATCCCGAAATATTAAAAAAAAATCCCGAGAGAATAACTATAATTGAAATATACGCGGATAAAATCGCAGGCACAAGCTAGTTACATAATATTTTGTGCCCAATAACATTTATTTCTCGTCTTAAGAAAAGTCAGAAATAAATAATAAATACTAGGGTAAAATCTTACACAAATTGTCCCTTGGCTTACGTATACTTATGGGTACCAGACAGCGATAAACATGCTTACATAGAGAAATACATAGAAAACATCCGAGATTCAGGGACAAATACTCTTGCTATACACACAAACATTTTCCAATACCAAGAATCGAACCCGGGACCGCTAGCTTCGTACGCAGGGTCACTACCGACTAGGCCAGGGTGTCCTACAATGTTAACAATGGCGTTGAATTTGAGTTGTCCTGGGACTTTATTAAGCCTAAAGTAATGTTTCTGTAGCATTTTCTTGTAACTTGCGTCTTGCCATCCAGACCGCCCACCGAAGTAGTATGCTCGTGTCTGTATGTGTAGTCGGGTTGCCGGAGGGTTGTCTTGAGCAGTGACAGGGTTGATTGACCGCATCTTGACGGCTGCTTTGCATTTAAATGGGGTATTATCGGCATCAGTCCATCAGGCGGGTTAAATTGATTTATTATCGGTTCAGCCATCTTAGCAGAATAAATGCATTTTCCTTTTAATAACTGAGGGCCTAGTTAAGATCAAAAATACTAAGTTAGCAAGTTAGCATATGCTTATGCTCGACCGCGTATGAAAACTTCATACACTTGCTTCTTGACTACGCCCTCTGGAGAGTTTTTAAAATAGTTTAGCTTTTTTTTGTGGTAAAATCTTGTACCTTATTGTTTTATTCAATTAGTAAGATTGCAAAACATAGCAAGTTATGAATTCACGTGTATTTTATAAATGTTGTTTTTGTTATTAATAAAATTTAAACCTATCTGCACAAATCAATAAAGAACAAGATATAAAATAAAATAAAATGGCGCTAGCGAACCGGACAGACCCTGCAAAAGGCCCGAGCACCACAAAAAACTCAAATCAGCATATTATTGTACGGATATGTTTGAAGTGCCGCTGGAATTTATTACTTTATAATACTAAAGAGTTTCTACCTCGGAGTTCCCTGAACCCCTTTGCATTGCTTATTTACATAATTCAAGTGCCCCGGTATTCAGCCTTCGGGTGTGAGAAAATACAGAGAGAAAATTGAGAAATTACAGTGGAATGAGCCAGTGGGACGCGCGGTCGTTATACATCGACGCGTGATAAACGAGATACACGTGAGGGAATCATGTCGACGGTTCAATGCATCCACGTCATGAACCTGAATGAAATACTATCGATTTTTTATTTGAAGGCATAGACATTAATGGAAACACTAATTATTATTAATTTTGTATTTGATTTAATTTAAGGGTTCCATACGCAAATTAAGGTTCCGCTCTCGGCACAGAGCTTTATCTTTTAAACAGTAATAGATTCACAAATTATATGTCACTAGAGCCGCCATAACCAATATAAAGATACTCTCAAATGGTTTTAGAAAACATTTTTTTCTCTTTTATGAAAATTCGGACAATCGAAACTGTTGGGGTGGTAGGACCTTGCGCAGGGTCCGTCCGGATCGCTACCACCATCTTATCCATTAACTTACTGCCAAACAGCAGTGTTCGCATCGTTGTGTTCCGGCTTGGGGATAAGACAGCCGGTGTATGACTAGCATAGATGCATTCCATCTTAGTCCTCAGGGTTGGCAACGCATTTGCAGCCCTAGGCTTGCAGTCTTGTGAATGCGAATGTCTATGGGTTACAGTTTCCACTTACCATCAGGTGGCCTGTGTGCTCGTTTGCCTTATCTATGCCATAAAAAAAATCTTGATAACGCAAATTTTTCGTGTTGGGCAACGAAATAATAAAGCGATTATTAATTGTTTAAAGTACTGGACGTCTTCATAGGGTTTATATAAATGTAGCATTTATGAAAAGTAAAAGGAACAAGTGTATACACGTTAATGTGCCACAGATCATCTTAGAGTGACCCAACTAAAGCACACTTCTGCGGCTCATCCTCGTTACACGGACTGTCAAGAGTCTGGTAACAAATGTGACAATTAACCTGCGGTTGCCGCTCAGTTAACTGGGGTTGGCGTCCTGAATTAACGAGTGGTTAACGTCCCGCTAGCCCGCTAGTTAATTCATTTAATCCCGCCATTGTTCATATCATGGTGGAGATAGGTTAGTTTATTTATCCCATATAAACAGTACGTTTTGGAACAAAACAAACAGCATTGTGTTAATTTAGGGTATAAAATGTGCATTTCAAATTTCATTTAAATCTCCACCCGTTTCAGCGTTAAGAAGTAACAATCATCCTAACTAACACAAACTTTTGCATTTCTAAGATTACTAGCTGTTGCCTGCGACTTCGTCCCCGTAGAAGTCGTTTATCTCTCTCTTCTCGCGGGTCAAAAGTTTTCTAAGTCCTTCCTTGCAGTTCAAGTTATCTACATACCAAATATAATCGAAATTAGTTCACCGGTTTAGCCGTGAAAGCTAAACAAACAAAGTTACATTAGTTATAATTTCACATTTGTAATGTTAGTATGGATATACAACCCTCATAAACTAATAGGACGTATCTCAAATTCAATAGCCAAAGCAGATTTAACCGTCTCCCGTTCGCGATGAGGTTGCATTTTCTTTGCAATTTTGTTACTGTCCTAGAAGGGCAGATAACGGGAGATAAAGTTTCTCATGTTTTAAATATGAAATTTCTAATTAATGAAATAATTTTCTGGACACTATCACTAAACCAAACAGAATAACTAAATGGTATGTCATGAGTGAGTCCTCAGTCCGCACGTGGACGGGTTAATCCCGCGTCATTAGTCATGCTCAGAGTCGGCGGGACGACAGACACGTGGGCTTAGCGGGCCGTGTTATTAGCGAGACGGCTGAACCGCACCGTGTACAGACAGCTATTGACCAGCGCCCGTTTTATGGTCACCTTCATCGCGGTGGATAAAGCATCCGTCACTCTCGCACTCACATAATGGTCAGAAAGTGACAGACGTGACAAACACGACCACAAGAATGCATGTCCAGTGCGAAGTGAGTTAGCGGAGAGGTCAGCGAGGAAAAGATTCCTAGTCTCGCTCAGCGCAGCTCTCTGTACAAATCATCTTCTTCTTTAAGTGCCTCTCTATCTCTGAATATTGACAGTCATACTCTTGAATTGTTCTCTGTCCATAGCCTGGGTAAAATGTTCCACGGGTTTGATACCGGTCCAGTCTCTGATGTTTCTCAGCCAAGATATCATCCTCTCTACTCATTTTTATTCCCCTGGATTTTTCCCATCATGATGGTACTCAGCAATGGTATCTGTAGTGGCGTATCAGAAGTATCTGTTTGATGGTTTGGTCTTCAAGCTTGAGTAGACAGACAGAGATATAATTATAATAAATTAATAAACACCAAGGTACATACAGGGGCGAACTAATTAGCATAGAGGCATTCTATCTTACTTTTCAGGGTTGACAACGCATATGCTGTCTTAACACATTCAGTTCTAGCAAGGCTACGAATGCGGAGCTGTAGCCTGTAGCATCATTTTTCCAATATGTAGCAAGAACCTGCTACGAACGATCGACTATCAGGTGTTATGAATACGTTAGGGTTTGCAAACGTCTTTAAATACGTTGATCTCAAAAGCCATAGCTCACTGGCGTACGTAAATGTTAATGCTATTCATTATTGAGTTGCCTTTACTGTTGTTGTGTTTACCTGTTAAGTTATTTAGCTGTGTTGCTATTCTGTGTTTAATGACACTGATTCCTTGATTGTTTCGCTTAGTTTATTAGTTATTGAAGTCAAGACAAGTGGATCGATATCCTTCAAGCTACAATCCAAGACTTGGTATTATTTGAAGCGAAAGTCAACTTGTTCACCGATGTGGAGCCTGGCCGGAGATATTGGCTTTTCTTTCACTTATAAATATGCCGTACCCAAGAATAGTCTCATTATCCTATCAAGTCGGTTCCAATATTCAAGAAACGAATCGTTTTCCTTAAGCCTCGTTAAAATTTGACACATTTTGTAAGTGACAAATATCATAAAGCTACGGCGCGTAAGGAAAACGATCCGTTTCTTGAATATTGGAACCGGGCACTGGTCCACTGAACTGGCGTATTCATACCTAATCATGCACGCCACTGAGCAAGATTCTTAGTTGCCTTTTACTACAGGCTACCCGGCGGAGACCATCGTTCCTCCTCACCCGAGGTTTGTCACACGATCGATCGGTACTTAGCTAACTAATTGAGAATGCATGCAATATGTGTACGCTCTGAAGGGAGCTTAATCTCACCGGTAAATAATTCATCCATCGAACTGTGAAGCAAGTTGCATAAGAGAATTACTTACCTGAGGGCGTCCTACATTGCGTTTGCCGAAACTGAATTTCTACTCAAGTACATTCACGATTTTAACCTCGAAAACATACACCATTTTTATCTCAGCATTTTTAAATCCTGACAAAAGCAAAACACTGAACTTATATTAAACTAAAACATCCCAGTTCTGAAATTGAGCGCAGCAACGAAGCGAAGTCAAATAAAGAGTTGTCCAAAACCAAACAATCTGGCGCGAGAAGTTCGCAACCTGTTGTCACAGAGTTCTCGTTCGAGGCTCATTCTTGGTTCGAAGCCATTAGCGATTGCATTCTAGAGTACAGGTACATTTCATTATTGTACAATAAGTGAAGTGTTGTAGTCTAGGTAACATTTATTCGGAAAGTTGATGCGTCGCGGTGGAATCTAATATAAGTTACGGCATTCGTGTTTGTAACTTAACTTATACCAAGTTTAAAGTGTGTATCATCCTATCTGTCTATAATGCCATACAATGTAGATCCTGATTCAGACGCAGTTGTTTTTACTAGAGAGATCGTTTGACTTGGGTCGTTTTGAGCATACCGTTTAAAAATTAACAGCTCTGAAGATAGAAGTCGATTATTTTTATGTATGCAATTGAGAGGTTGAAACAATTTGACTAGAAAAGACTGGTGTACTTGTGAATCGTTTAATCGTCGCTCAGGTCAACTGCACACTGCAGTCATAACTTAGCCGGCAATTTAAATAAGAATAACGTTCCTATTAAAATGAATGAATTTTATCTAGGAGCCGAGATTTTAAAAGACTTTCAACCAACTGGGTTTAAATTACGCATTTGCCTTCATGGCTGCTGGGTGTATGATATCCATTTAAATATTAAATTCACTGTAGTACTTAACTAAAAAATAAAGTTCAAAGCTAATTTAACTTTGCTTTGATGTGTTTTTAAAATTAAACTTGAGCAATATTTTAAAAATATATTTTTATTATGTTCTTAAAATGAAAAGTTAAACAGAATAAAAAATAAGTTTTGTTTTATATGAAATCGTAATGAACAAAAATGCATATAAACATTTGCTTTGAAACTGTTCTTATTAGTCTTATATGTCAGAAAAACAGCAATTTTAAAACAACGCTCTCACAAAAATTGTATATCAAAAGAATTAGATAATGCTTCAAAGAGCTGAGAATGAAATACGAACAAATTATTCCAGAAGAATATAAAATAATATTCTATAAAAGCGATAAAGGGAATGAATCAACGTCTCGACGATTTATGTCAAACGTTTTGCTTTTCAGATACAACCGCTTGTCATTAATTCACGAAACATCACTCAATATCAACAGAGATAAAAATGTCGGCCATTTTGGATATAACTCGTTAATAAAGTGATGCTCAATGCGTTTACGATTCTTGGCGGAGATGACGGAGTTATGAACATTTTTAACGTTTTTGTTGTAGCATATTTCAATTAAGGCGCGTTGTATGGCACGGTGCCACCGCCCAGCTGCTCGGTGGGTGGAAACTGAAACGTTTTTGTGAATAAGTAAATTAGACTAGTGGGTTCTCCGGTACACTTTCAGACAGGCCGGATTGCATTGTCAACGCCTGTCTAAAAACGTCTTCTTCTATTAAGTGTTCTAGTAACGCCAGTAAAGACGTAGGCACTTATCCTAAAAGTGAAGTCTTGTGTCTGTCGGTGCCGGGGTCGGGTTCTTCTCTTAACCTTTTAATGTTTGCCCTTAAATGTGTCACTAAAATAAAATAAAGGTATGCTTCTTTTCTTTGTAGTAAAATGTAACACGAAATTAATGAACTTCGTACAAATGTAGTGCATAATTTTTTTCCTTCGTATTTTCACGGAAACATGTCATGCTACTTCAGTCACCCTCAGTTCTTTTTGTACTGTGACCGACTGAAATAGCTAGACACGTTCGTACGTTTCCGTGCAAATACGAAGGAAAACAATTATGCACTACATCTGTACGTCGTTTGATAGAAATACATCCATCATCAACGCTACTAATCTAAGGATTTTAACTTTGAATCTAAATTATATAACTCTATTTGAATCATTGATTCGTTAACTACACATGTTAATTATCCTGCCTTGGTAAGTACGCAGCATAATCTAAGAAGGTACCATCGAGGGATTAAATATATAGCAGTTTGAGATACTAATAATGTTAATTATCCGTGCCTTTCCCGACATGACACGACTACGTATAGTCAACGGCATAAATAAGTCATCATTTATGTACCTTGTCGCTTTCAATCGGTTGTCAATTTTGTATGACATTTCAAGCACGACGTTAAAGTGACAAGGTACATAAATGATTACTTATTTATTCTTTTGACTGTACGTATTAGTACCAACCCGCTAAACATTAAAATTCCTCGATAGTGCGGTCACGAGCGGTAATTTTGACCCATTTCAAGAAAAATATGCTTGAATTGATAAATGTGATTACAGATGTCAAGTCATTTGTAAGTTTTAGGAAACTCAACCTTATTGTTGTAGAATGTCAGATTGACTTTGGACCTAAAGTAGGTACCAAATTTAATCTCGTGACCGTATAACCTGGAGACCTGAACCAGTCTACCCGCGACGACCAACTGGGCTGGTTATTCCCCTGCAGCGGCCACCGATTGCCAATCACCCGGCCGGCTCGACCTAGATCGGACTTGAATGTAAAACCTCGAGGCGATCCTTCGACGGGGGATGAGAATCAAAAAGTCAGGCTTGTGATGTGTTCCCGTTGCTTGTTGCAACTCTGTTCATACTGCGAAAGTATTTTGCGGTCTAATGTATACGCAGACATATTTTTTATGATGATCACTCAGTCCACCTGACGGTAAATGGGATCTGAGACCCATAGACATTTGAAATCTCGAGACTACAATCTAGAAACTGCAATCCTAAGATTCAAATGCGTTGCCAACCCTGAGGACTGAGATGGAATGCCTCCTAGATAAACCCCTTATGCATAAACATACCATAAACCTATTTAAATTATAGTACTATTTGTCCCTTTCTATCAAATTCAAATGTCACAACGACAGATAAAGCTGGAACATAATTTACAGCTCACTTTAGCGACTGTGTTAATTAATAAGAGGGTTAGCTTTTACTATTTTTTGCAGTAAATGTGGAGGAGAGGTCAGGATGCCTCCGTGATGGAGATGTTTAGTATTTAATTCTTTGATTTTCGTCTATATGTATAGATGTCTGTTGTAGTTATTTTCTTATGCATTTTTTTAATGTAAGTCCTTAATTAAAGTTAGTTTTGACGTTATCTTTATTTGCCTCTACTTTAAGGCAAAAGTGCAACAAGATTTGCACCCAAACCCCAATTTACGTAAGTTGTGCATTACCACGATGCAGCAACGAACAATGTAGCATAGCAACACAATCGGAGGCCCATTCACTTGCCTGTCACTCTGCAATAGTCTTGAACAGCACGCACAAATCCCAGTCAAGACCACATAAAAATATGAACGCTGTTAACATAAGTCTGAATGAAGATTATCTGATTTTCAGATAGTCTTCAACTAGCAGCTATCTGATCTTCAACTAACATTGTGGAATTAACTTTCCTTTCTTTTCGACAAGACTGTCTTAAACTACCAATGTGTGGTCTGTCCGAGGCTTAAGAAAAGTCAGCGTGACAACGAACTGGGGCGCAAGTATCGGAAACAAAGCACTGTAAATATTTTAGTGCGCTATATATAAGTTTACGTGCGGCAGTAAACCGACGCGAGTGGCGGCTAATTCGGAGACGCCTCACTCTACTCCGCGTCCTGTGGCTGCCGAGCCACCGAGCGAGGTGGACATTGTTAGGTCGGGTATAATACCGTTTAGCGTCCAACACTATTTGAATGAAGATCGTTCATGCGAGGTCCGCAGAGTTTGCATTTAATCACCGTTTGATTTGCAGCGAGGCATTGGTTTGCTTAGCAGCAGTCAACCGCTCGCTCCCGCCAATTAGACACCGTTCACCACCACGAAATCAAAGCCCAATGTGAAGCCAAACACGTAGAAATAAACTGCACAGAGCCACGGGCAACATAGCTACGTAATACATGCACTTCAAATGACCTTCTTGCAGAAATTATTCTCGAAATAAAGCAATAAATAAGTCTACAGTTCAACACTTTAAATATTTTCGCAGGAGCGATAAAATTGCAAGATTGCAGATTGCGAGCAGTGCGGTCGCATTGAGGTGACCGCGCGCACACTGACGGGGCTACGAGGTAGAGCGGAGTCGGTGGAGGAGTGGCTTTGCTTACAGACGTTGCTTTTGACTGTTTAGCGTCGGGTCTTAATGGTCGTGGCTGTATTACGGGAATGGGGATATCGTTTACTTTGACTGTGGGGTCTTTGTATGTCCATATCCAGCAGGACATCAATGTACGTTCGTTTTTATTGTTCATTGTTATCACGATTGTGCCTTTTCTGCTGGCCATGGACTGCCTCTAAAAATAATGACAAAGAGCGATTTTGAATGAGTAGGTAAAGAAATAAAATGTAATATGTGAAGGACGCAAATGAGCAAAGCAATGCTGTCTTCAAATATGACAATTACATCTGCGATACCAAAATTTCTCCAAGAACCGAGAGTGAATATGGAGAACGAGTGGGAATAAATAGTATTGAACGTTGATGTTGACGCGTTTCATGTTCATGACATTTATACGAATTACTCGGTATTATGTATGTACGATTATGTAAATTCTGACATCGCGTGTTTCCTACTCTCTTTTGACTTTGAGTGTAAAACTACATTTTATATCTTTCTCGCAGTATGTAGAATGACTGCCACTACATTGTCGCTTTGGCTTGTCGCTGTAATTTACGACACAGAGCGCTTTATTGTGACGACGTCACTTAAACTCCTCCGCACTCAATTTTACTCTTAAAAACGTTTACGTGCATTTAAATTTATGCTTGTACACTTTATATAAGTTTGTAGTTTGTAGCATTCCTCGGTGTCAATTCCAATCGTTGTCAGAACATTGATTTATGACTTTTCCGTTTAAGTGATTATTTTACAAACTTGATTTTTCCAACTGTCATTGATTGAAGTTGATTTCTATGATTTTGGGTGTCAGAAGTTGGTGTCTGAAGGTGCTTTTCCACCGGCGTGAAAAATCGCGCACCCTCCATGCCCGCGCGCGGTGGAAATTGGTGTTTTAATATAAATAAAAATTCTCGCGCCACATCGTCTCGTCTCGCGAGTGCAAAAGCAATTTTATAGTTACCACTTTTGTTTCTTATTCGTCATGTTCTTTTTACTAACGACCAAATACAAGAACGTTTCTTTATTACTCGTCACATTTTTTACGTCGCAGCTATAAACTTGTCTCGACTGAGTTACGTTGATAAAGTTACTATACCAACATATTCAAGAACACTGTCACAAGCTTGTTAATTTCTGGCAACTTCTGTCGTAAATTTAAGCAAGATGGTGTCACAAATGCGGCATGCACTTTGTCTCCGCCCTTCGTATAAGCAGTCAGCGACACTGCGTCTCGAGTTACCTGTCACGAAACAGACTGGTCTGGTAGGATTGCGTCGTCGGCTTGCTGCCCAAAACGTGGCTTCATTGTTTTCTAAATGTTTTGAATTTCTGTTCGAATCTGCATATAAAGTACCTATTTTTTTAAATGTATTTATTAATTATGTTCCAGTAACTTTAACTGAATTTATTTCATGTATTTTCCTACCTTTTGTAACCCCGACGCAAGAAGAGAGGGAATATTTATGTATTATTAACCTTTATTGCGCAAAAGAATACACTTAGTATACAAAAGGCGAACTTAATGCCGTAAGGCATTCTGTACCGGGTATAAGTTTAAGGTGTATCTGTTTGATGGATCGATTTGGACAAATATATTTTTAAAAGAAATCTAATTTGTTCGGGTTGTCATTAGCTTACGTTTTATAAAATCAGTTTAAGAAATAAGTCCTGAAAGTAGTGCTCTGTTTTAATTATTTTGCAATGTAAGATATCTATTAGTAGTTTATGGCCCTTAAACGGCATCGGGTTTATAATACAAGAACGGGCAAAAACATACTTTCCCGCCAGCCAGATTACAAAGCGTTTTTATTACCTTTAGAAAAAGCTGAATTTTATGAAAGTCATAAACGCGAGCGCGGGCAGTTGAAGCCTCCGCTAGTTCTCGCTCGGCGGAGACATGCTCGTGGAACGGCCGCGTGCTCTCGAGAAACACGTTTAACATCAAACGTATCAGGTCCCTAGGTGAAATTAATGAAAATTAAGACCTAACGTTCGTTCATAAAGCTCAGAGTGAATTAACGTGATTTAGAAATGTTTCATTTTTCTGAAGCAAAATTATGGATATGAATGCAGGCTCTTTAACTTGTTTTATTTGAGCTGTATCATTTTAATTGCGTTAACGAAGTAAAATATGACGAGGAATTAGTGCACTTATCGTCATTATGGAAAAAAAACAATAAATGTTAACTATAATAGTATCACGTTTAGGTTTTACGACTATAGTGAATTACAAAGCTTGTTTATAACATACTTTGAAAGTAATGTGAATAACAATATGTTCCATTCATGTACGGGTTTGGTGATTGCCAGCAACCACCGCTGCCTATCAACACGCCGCACGGGGAATACAAGTGCATTGTCTGCATTAAATAAATAATTAGGAAGAATTACTAGTGGCAGTAAGAACACATTGGATAATTCGTTTACAAAACATGGGAAAAATTAAGTAAGACTTTGGAATTCTAACGATGCCTCTATTCTAGGCTAAAATCCAAATCGTATTTGACCTGTTATGGTATTGTCGGTATTGTTTTCACACCTCGCCCGCCAAGCGTTAACAATACGATAACAGATGATCGTTTTTACCGTCTAGATTAGAGGCCCTCGCCTAAAAAAAACCAAATACGATCGAGGATTAGACACCAAATGCGGAGTTTAGTTTACTTCTTTGAATTCCGTATTGAGTAAGATTATTCAATTGGGAGAGACCAAAAAAAATAACTCACGGTTTTTACATTCTGAATCGAGAGAATATGTAATTTCAAGAGACCGATATCATTAATTTTGTATTTTACCCAGTAGTTTTGTTTTAATGTCTTTATTTATTTCATCATCATCATCATCATCATGTCAGCCGAAAGACGTCCACTGCTGGACATAGGCCTCCCCCAAGGCTTTCCACTCAGACCGGTCTTGTGCTTTTCGCATCCACCGCGGTCCCGCGATCCTGACGAGGTCGTCACTCCATCTTGTTGGAGGCCTACCTACAGCTCGTCTTCCGGTCCGCGGACGCCACTCCAGAACCTTCTGACCCCATCGGCCATCAGTCCTGCGAGAAATGTGCCCCGCCCACTGCCACTTCAGCTATTCTTAGGGCTATGTCGGTATTTATTTATTTAGCAGACATTTTATGGATGACACGATTATTTTAAATTTGGGCATTTTCTAATAAATTACAACAATTTAATGATATCTAATGATAAAAAGCGATTGTAATACTGTATTAAAAAATACTATTTTAAGCTGTTTACGCCTTATCCGTAAGACACACCTAGGAGGGCTTCAAGCCGAAAACGAAAGTCAAACAAAGGTTAAATATACTTTCGTCGAAATATTCGAAAGAGATAAATATTTCAAAATCTAAATAATGCAGAACGGCTTTAAAACCCTATTCCTTGAAATGGTTTTCGAATTAGAGCAATTGTACAAATATGAACAATCCCAATTAAACTCTTTAATAAACCAAAAATTGAACACTCGAATTATTAAAATGTAATAAAACTCTAATAATGTCCCGATGTACAATTATGTCAGCTTGTTAAACATTTAAATTGATATATCGTACATTGCAAAATCTTATAAATACACTTAAATTTCACCTATGACTAAGCCGAGGCTGTCATGCGAGCTTCAGTTATAACGATTTAGTGTCACATTAATATTGAAATAATGAGACAGTAGATCAGACAGACTGCCAGCTAGCAGTCCCCGTTTTCGTCTGCAGTTTGTTGATTGACGTATTACAACGTTAGTTATAGAAAATATATTTAAATAGTCTGTCGAATATTTTAAAACACATCATAATTAAAAAGCAGAATATCGTCAATAAGTCGACGAAAAACTCTATAACTTCCAAATATTTACTCAAAAAATTAAAGGTAAGAGCCAACCAAAACAGACTTTCTCTTAATTGACAAAAAAATAATTCAATAGTTACGATATCAACAGCAAGTCCTTTAGTGATTCAACTAACATCTTACTGATGCATCTATCGTCTTGTTAGGGTCGTATACATTCAGATGCTTATGCCCCATTGCACAACAATCACGATCTTGTTAGAAGTGACTATTTTCCAGTGTTGACCTTTTTACGTTCCAAACGTCATCCACTCGATAACTCTTTCTTGTATGCACTAAACATTTGACCATACGTTTAATGATCAGCGGGCCAAAATGTGGATAAAGTACCGTCACTCTCGTACATATATGTCAGAAAGTGACGGATATTTATCCACATTTCAGTCACGCGATAAACGCTGCCATACTACTTAAGACCCCTGGTGGGCACAGTAGAAGAAAATCAAGAAATATATACCCACTGTTGATGAGTTTAAGAGCCGCTAATTATGTTTTCCAGATAATTCTGCGCCCTGATGGAACACTTTACAATTTAATTAAAAGTTTCCTGATCCAATCACGTATTGATTTAAAACCGGGGTGGTCAGGTTGAGCGGCCTGGGGTTAAATATTCAGGAGTGTAGACGTAAATGTCAGGGTCTGTTGGAAGCGTCAGTTCGGTTAGACATTGAGGCTACGTTCTTACTAGACGGGTTCCTACTTTTGCTTCATAAATGTTGGTTCCGGGAATAGGTCCAAACATTATTTTGTATGTTTAGGCGTCCAATTGTCCAAAATTCTTGTACATAATTTAACCATTCAAAGTGAAGTGTCTGAGTGAGATTTTAAAGTAAATACCAACATATTAGCGAAAACTGCTACTTAAGTATGTGACGCGAACTTAAATCATAATGAACGTTTGTCTCAAAAAAGCTATAAAACGGTCAAAGGGAATGAAAATTTGAGGAACACAGGAAGTTTGTCTTTAATTTTCTTGTATTTTTTTATGTAGATATTTTGCAGGGTATTGGAGATATGATTTTTTTTAAAGCTATTACTGCCATAACGAAGTAAAACAAAGGTTCAGTCAACGAGACCAATGATCGAGTTAAACATTATTGTTCTCTAACTAAAAAACAATCTTATTTGAGGTTCATCAACGATTTGTTGACATCATTACATTCAAATATTACAATCACCAAACGTCTAGTGTTTCAAATACTTGCAGGCAAACACCACACATGAATTAATTCATGGAAGTAAAGAGCAGTAAAAAAGACTACAAAATAAAAACATAATAAAAATATTGAAGATCCGATTCTCTCTCTACAATAAACACATGTAACTTGCAAAACAAGAGAATTTCGCCCGTCCTTCAAACGCCAAGCACTCTAAATGCACACCCCGCAGCTAACCCGGCTTGTAACGCCATCCGTCTGCGCGGCTACATTGTGCTCCATACGTTACACTTTGCGCTCGCACCTGCCGCAGGACTCGGCAGCTGCCTCGGCAATTTTATTATTCTACGAGTTTAGTTTACCGCCTAATTTATAGTCTTTACAATATTCAACACCTCTCTGTTTTCATGAATCATTTTTTTTCCACATAGTCATGTACAGCAAAAAGCCATTGTTTCCATCAAAGAAGTTTATTGTTCTCATGTTTTTCGTATTCGTTATTTATGGGACTGTTGATAATGTCGCTGAGGATTACTTGCTAAGGCAGCTTTATTATTCTTAAAGAAAATGTTTATATCTTTAGGGTTCAGTGCGCGTAGGGATCCGTCGGGCTCTAAATATGTGTGTGTTTCCCAAAAAATAATAAAATTCAAACAAAGTGAGTAATAAAGGGGTCCCCATACAAAGGTATCGTAAAAACCGTAAAACAAATTGACTAAGATCCGAATAGGAGAGGATTAGCTCCGGGCAGTGTATTCGATAAAAAGTATTTTATATCAAATTTAATATGCTTAACAATATATGACGAATAAGTAGACTGAACAATTTCAGTCCAGTATATAATTCATTAAAATCTTAAAAATTACTTAGTTTAAAAAAAATGCTATTGCTTGTTTATTAAACAAATTACATACCGATCGAAAGTATGAAGCCTATAGAACATGCAAACGTTAGGTTGACATTTTTTTACCCGTCAAACTATTGGGTAGGCAGGTATAAACAGGTAAGTCGGTACTACTAATTTGCACCAAACCTAAAGTACTTTCAATTAGTATGTAATTTGTGAAATCTTTAAAAAAAAAACATTTTTAATTCTTTTTTAATGATATAAGTACCGGACTGAAATTTTTCAGCCTATGCCACATATTATTTAGCGTATCAAATTTTATATAAAATAGTTTTTATCGAATAAACAGCCCGGTGCAAATCGTCTCCTATTCGGTTTTTAGACCAATACAAGCGTCGGTATGATTATAGAACAAGCCCTGAAGAAAAAACTCAACCTAAAAATGGCCAAATGAGAGATGGGTTCGCGCTGATTCCTAATTTAAATGACATTTAATTCAAATTGGAATATAATAATACCTACAGTGCGGCAGCACGGAACCCTTGGTGCGCAAGTCCGATCCGCGCTTGACGGTTTTTTCACGGATAAATTGAGTCTCTTTGTAGTACTTATTTTCGTCTTGAACAATGGCGCTTGAATCCCTTGACACGCTCAGATTGTATTGGAACTCTACTATCAATAGATCTCTTCGCTCTCTCTCTGGATTCACGATAAATATCTGACTAAATATATCATTTAGCTCCCTTGTGACACAATATCTCAGTCCTTTTGATTTTAACATTCTCATCGTAATATTTTCTGTGACGTGTTAAAACATGTTTTGATTTAATTGTTAACACAACATAGTCATCGTCACTGGATTGAAATTTAGCTTGCTAACTCGATTTCGATACCTATATGGGACAATACAAGCTGGTAGGTACTGGAATGCAATAAGGTTGAAGTATTAATATAGACCTTATTGCATTAAACTTATTATGTAGTATAACAGCCACGGATTGTGTTGTATAGAAGATTCAAGAGTCGCGGTGCATGGCGCATCTATTGTATTCTTATACCAAAGAAGAGAATAATAATAAAATTATAAACAAAATCAACAGTTTTTATTTCAGATAAAACCCCAAATTCCTTAGAGTAATGTCAATCATTCGAGCTGGTACGATGAATTGATGACGGATAGGGAAGGTGGCCATAGGAACTCCGCAATAGCTAATAAAAGAGCCGTCGGATTCAGATTCATTTCTGTGTGAAGCTTGTACACTATGGGTAGACAACGATATAAATACTCATATAGAGAAATAAATACTTATATACATAGAAAACCTCCAAGACTCAGAAACAAATGCTCGCGCTCATCCCAATCGAAGCCGGGGTCGCTCACAGAACTAAGCCAAAGCGTTGTCATAATTCGTTTAAAATCTGGCAACAGCGTGTTATTAACTTAAAAAAAACTACCGTATATAATGTCGATGGTAGTTTTTAACATGAATGTTATCCACCATCCAAGTGCAGCTCGCTGCACCAATAATCCGATTTTATTTTTGCAACCGCATACGCCGGCATGTTAAAACGCCCTCGTTACTCGCGCCCTGCGTTGCTCGTTATGTTTGATTCGTTATCGACTGACTGGAATACATTTTAATCTAACTCAATCACTTCAGGCTCTCTCGTATACACTGCGGCGTCTGCGTGTTAGTATGAATAATAACATGTCAATGGTTACAGGCAATTTTTTTTAAATTCATAAGGAAACATTTATTATTAATTGTTACATATTTCATTGTTTGAATGACAGTCCTTCGAAAATGATACTCACTCAGCTATGACTGTGTCGTACCATCTATTGGTAGTACAATGTTGGTTTTCTATGGACCCACCGTTTGGTTTCACTAGACAACATACATTGCATCGCTTCTCCCTTCTACCTTAACAACAAAAATATATTAATAAACTTTATGGATCTATGTATGGAAGCAAAATATGCATCTACATAAAAGTCAAACTTAATACCCCCTCTCTTAGCAGGGTGCAAACTGGACATTACCGGCAGTTAACGAGGGAGCGGTTTAATGCACATGAAAATGCAGTTGCACAACGCGCTGAGCATAAACGGGATGCAGTAACTCCCGCAGTTAAACTGCTTTAGAGCCGTGAAGGTTCTAGGGACGGCCACTGATCGAGCTCGTCGACGAACTGACGCTGCTCGACCCGTTCTTGCGTATACATTACACGTTCGGGCGTGACCCGGGCCCCAGTCGAGGTCCGTCAATGGTACAACCAAAGTTTTGACACGTCGGGCGCACTGAACGACCAGCCGGTGAAAATTCTTTGACGAGACGGCGAGCTGTAAAATAATACATGCCTGGGGCTATGTTCCACACGGTACAAGAACATTGTTTTTGACGTGTTGTGATGTTGCTTTCAACTAGCCGCCATTACTGCCAAGTAAATAAGAGCTATTAAAAACGTTGACAATACGATATCATGTCAAAAACAATGTAGTTGATGTTATTAAAAAGTATATATTGTAAAACGAACGACTTTATATACGGAGAAATAGACACAGACAAGATGCGTAACGCCATCATTTCTGCTTCTATTTTTGTGACAGAAACCTAACAGAGTTTAATTATGAACTAGCGACCTACCCTCGCTTCGCTTTGGTTTATGTAAGTTTTCTCTGACACTCGTACATAAATCAGAATGTATTATATTTGTCATAAAAACCTTCCCCTTAAATCACTTTATCCATTGCTGAAAACAGCATTAAAATCCGTTGAGTAGTTTAAAAGATCGCAAACAGACAGCGGAAGTGACTTCATTTTATTTCTAATCCACAATACAAAACTGAACAGTTCTTACATTGACATATAAGTTGTTTCAAAATCTTAACCCTGATTTGTTGATCTAAAATTCCAGCTAATACTGAAATCCGACATTATGTACAACTTGAAAAACAGAAAACAAAACAACCCTATTCACATCAACCGTAAAATATACTCCGGGAACATTCAACCGTCAGCCCTGTCTCCATAACGACATAACTCGTGTATTTTATGACTCTGAGTCTCGATCTTACTCCTGCAATATAAGCTGTACGGGACAACTTTTTGAGTTCACTTTAGGAAGCTCCTGAGATAAGATTGATGTAGGATTTAATGCGTTCTTGATTAGCCGCCACCTGGCGACGGTCGTCGAGTCACAGCTTCAATGCTGGCGTTAGAGATATCAAGGAAATATCATGTTGATAAAAAATATTATTAATGTCCTAGGAGTCCTGGGATATCACAAAAGTAGATATTCTCCGAAAGTAAGTTCTAAGAAATGAAACAGTAGTAGTACTAGAAGAAATTGATAAACTTAATTATATATCTAGATAAATAAAAACTTAAATACTTAGAAAATACCCATGACACAAAAAAAATATCAGCGCTCATCATACAGTCCAGGAATTTAATTCCTATGTCACTTTGGACTATGTCAAAGTGACACTGTAAATAAAATCATAAGAAGTATCTTACGTTTCGATTAATTGCGTCAATTTGACGTAGTCCAAAGAGGCATAGAAATGAAATTACTTGACTGTACAAATATTTGCCCTTTAACTCAAATAGGGTCTAACGATACACTACTAAAAACAACTGGCGCCTATAGCTACGTTTGCCTAAAATGTGGATACAACATCCGTCACTTTCTGACACGTATATCTGTGCCTCCTGTGACAAGTGATACAACTCGAGTTGTAGCAATTTGCGGTTTTTTTCATGAATCAACTTGAAAAAAAATTACGCATCTTTTGCTCCAACTCCCTTGTTCCTAGGCCTTCTAGTTCCCAAGATACTTTTGTGTAAAATGATACAACTAACCATTTTTTTTCCAATTTTGAGTGATTAATGCTATTTCTCTAGTTAAAACACTCCAAAAAACAAAAAATAAAAAAAATATTCGTGCCTGGTGATATATCTAAAATTGTATTATTAATCACGATTTTAATTTACCTTTAAAAAGTCGTGTTTTTTGATATAACTTGAGTTGTATCATTTATCACCAGAGTTTTGCGTATTTTGAAAGTTACAAATTGAGTTAGACCAAAAATTAAACCTATATTTGCTTTTTTTGGTTTGTGTTAAGTGATACAACTCGATTTATATCAAATGTCACCAAACATTTCCTAATTTTTGCAATTATGTCTTATGGCACAAGTCAGTTGTATCAAAAATGTAAGAATATTACGAACATTTAGAACCTGTAAAGTTTGATGCATAGTGATACAATTACTATCCAAACAAATCTATTGATACTTTCTATAGAAAGAAACGTGTCATAATAAAGTGTAATATTTATGTATTAATATTTAGTAAGGTCTAATAATATTACTTTGTTGTGACAGAGTTTTGTAAAGGTTCAGAATAAAATGGTTTGTCTCTGGTCGGGTGCTGAGGTATAAAGTGCGAGGGGAAGTTAGATAAGGCTTGATATTTGCTTATACAAAATGTGTCTATTTTTAATCCAAAATATCCAAATAGCCTATCTGTCCTCGTTTTGAATATAGGGTTCGGCCTTTAGGGTATTACCCAAACTAGCAGTACCCCGTCATATGAGTAAGCTTGCTTGTGTATACCTCTCCTATTGGTTTCTTAAATGAGCGAATCTAGTAGGAGACACCATGAGTGGTGACAGGCAACCCTCTTGCGGGAAGCCTCTACATGTCTTTATCCTTTTTGAGTCTCCAGTCCAGAACCTTAAAAGCGTCCTCCAATGCAGCGGTGAATAGCTTTGGAGAGATCACAAGATCTCCTTGTCTGACTCCCCGCTGCAGAGGAATAGGCTTCGTGCTCTGGTCCTGTAGTCGGACGTTACGGACATAGTGGCGTTTTCGTACAGACACTTCAACACTTTGATATATCGTTAGTGTACTTGGCTCCGCTGGAGAGACTGCAGCACAGCCTAGGTCTCGATCGAATCGAAGGCTTTCTCGTAGTCCAGAAATGCAAGGTAAAGGAGGAGGTTATACTCTTCGGTCTTCTGTATAACCTGCCGCAGCTCATGTATGTGGTCTACGGTACTATAACCTTTTCGGAAACCGGCTTGTTCGGGAGGCTGGAAATCGTCAAACCTGCGTGCGAGACGATTTGTGATAAACCTCGAAAACAATTTGTAAACATGGCTCAGAAGTGAGATGGGTCTATAATTCTTCAGCAAGGTTTTATCACCTTTCTTGAAGAAGAGAACCACCACACTTCTTCCCGTGATAGTCGGAGGCTCAGCGCTCGAAGTTGTTGATGACAATATTTACCTGGGACAAAGGGTCCAGCTAGGTAGGTCTAACTTTGAGAAAGAGGTCACTCGTCGAATCCGACTCGGCTGGGCAGCGTTCGGGAAGCGTCGCAGCATCTTTTCGTCCAAATTACAGCAGTGTTTGAAGTCAAAAGTCTTTAACCAGTGTGTGTTGCCAGTGATGACTTACGGATCTGAGACGTGGGCTCTAACAATGGCCCTCATAAGAAAGCTCAAAGTCACTCAGAGGGCTAAGGAGAGGGCTATGCTCGGGGTTTATCTGCGAGATAGAATCAGGAATGATGTTATCCGCAGGTAGAACTAAGGTTACCGATATAGCCCGAACGGGGCACATTGCTCACAGTACTGCTGGCCGATGGGTTCAGAAGGTTCTTGAGTGGCGTCCGCGGACCGGAAGACGAGCTGTAGGTACGCTTCCAATAAGATGGAGTGACGACCTTGTAAGGATCGTGGGAATGCGGTGGATGCGAAAAGCACAAGACCGGTCTGAGTGGAGAGCCTTGGGGGAGGCCTATGTCCAGCAGTGGACGTCTTTCGGCTTTCGGAAATAAAAAATACAATAAAAACGATTTCGTCCTTAAATCACATAGACCGTTGTTCTATTTACCCGTCAATTTCATGTTTAGTTCCTTTATTCCATAGTATATAAAAAAATAAAGTTATCATGATTGCAATCCTTTGTTTTAAATACTTTTATTATTTGACACAAGTTTTTTCGTAATCAGACCTAGGAATAACTCTATATATAACATAACTCACGGTTTATTTTACGTTTTTTTGTGTGAAAAGTGATACAACTCACTAAATATCCGTATTATTATGTCCGTTCGTCTTAAGAAAGATTACTTATTAAATTCCCTACAACTTATATATATAAGTTAAACCTCTAACTCTAGAAATAATAGAAAAAAGTAGCTTTTAAAACAAGTTGTATCAATCATGACCAGAGCTCCTTGATTACACTTTTATGTGTTAAATAATACAATTCGAGTTGTATCATCTTACACGAGTTAAATGGAGCTCAATCTGAAATGTAAAATAATACATAAAGTACGTTTCTTCGAATATCTCAAAAACTATAACTAGTATCAATATTTTTGTATAACCAGTTAATAAAATGATATTATATGATATAAAAATCAATAGCAATGTTTAAAAAAATATATTAATTTAAGAGCAGTATTTTTTTAAAACTTGTTTTCGCTCTCCTGTAAAATCGTGTTTTTCGAGTTGTATCACTTGTCACAGGAGGCACAGATATATAAGTACGAGAGTGACGGATGCTTTATCCACATTTTGTCACGAAATAAGCGCAACCATACTAGCTCTATTCAACACGGTATATAAAGCAATATTTCTTTCGATGTATTATATTAACATATTTTTTTAACTCCGCCGCCATCACTATCGAGCAGATACGAGTATCATAACGTTAAAGACACAGTTTTTTTTTTAAGTTAATCCTAATTACATTCCTTCCTTTTCTGTCTATTAACCGGCTCACACTTATTTATTAAATCAAACTTAAGCCCCTTTTTCACTTAATGTTCAGACGACATTTCATTTTTCACTAGTACATACATACCCCAGAGTTTACACTCGCTAAGGATGCGGGAAGGTCACGTGCGTTTTTCTGCTGCCGCTGACGTCGTTTATTTAGGGCTGTATCGCTCGCGGAGCCGGCCACGCCCACGCGCCTAAAACAATATTGTTACTAACATTTTTGTTTAACGGCTCTTTTGCGGCTTCGCGTTTTTTAACAATGTTGTTTTTGGCCGGAAGCTAATCGTGTCATGTTCAAGTTACTGATGTTTTTAAATTGAGCTATTGCTGGTGGGTGCCGACTCGAGACTTGCTTAACCTGATGTATTTAGTGTTTATAAGATTAAGGAGATGAATAAAAATTATAAAATATAATTTGGGTGATAGAGACCCATCTCCGGAGCGCGGCACATTCGAAGTAAACTTTGACTTTTTATAGCATTCTTAATCCCTTAACGGTTGATTTAATTATCGACTGTTCATAATAATGTGAACCATCATTCACATTATTATAAATGTGTTTATTTACTATAGGGTTAATCATCATCATCATGTCAGCCAAAAGACGTCCACTGCTGGACATAGGCCTCCCCCAATGCTTTCCACTCAGACCGGTCTTGTGCTTTTCGCATCCACCGCGGTCCCGCGATCCTGACGAGGTCGTCACTCCATCTTGTTGGAGGCCTACCTACAGCTCGTCTTCCGGTCCGCGGATCTGACCTGACCCCATCGGGCATCAGTCCTGCAAGCAATGTGCCCCGCCCACTGCCACTTCAGTTTAGCTATTCTTCGGGCTATGTCGGTACTAACCTTAGTTCTACTGCGGATATCATCATTTCTGATTCTATCACGCAGAGAAACGCAATAGGGTTAGTTATTATCTTGAATTATAATTTTAAGCCAGTATTTAGTTATCATTTATTAATAAAATTTAAATTTTAAGCCAAATATATAATGTAATTACCCGACATTTAGGTATGTAAACCTATAGACTTTAAGTTGTCTGAAATAAAGAGATAAATAAAATCAAAAACCTAAATAGGGCTGGGACGACCGTCTACCGGGCCCATCTAACTAACTCCTGCCACTACACTGCAGTGTTCAAACTGTTTTGTATTGACCTGTATACTGTGTTAAATTACTTGCTTTGATGGAAAATATCACTGGGTTAAGTCTATGTACTTTCCATAAAGAACATCGACTTGTAAAATACTTGGCTTTTGACAAAAGTTAACTTGGCAACGTTTTAATATTTTTAAGTACTTAGCTTAAAGCTACGCATATCATAAAATGTACAAATAATTCATAACTTGTCCACTTGTTTAATTCTTTTAAACCACGAACGCTTAACTTCTCCAAAAGGACCGTCGAGCAACTCCGTCCGCCGGCCGCGGCGCGATGAATTATAACTAAACTTTCTAATTAAACACGGCGCCTTGATTCCCAGCCTCACGGAGATGTCACCCGAAACCGGTATCATTTAATCCACCTTTATATAGGTACTCTAAAATTATTTAATAAAACATTGACTGAATAATCATGGGTCATTGATAGGGTTTGAAGTTGAACGTCTTTTAAATATTTAAAATGGCGTAATAGAATACTGGTCAGGGCCTCTATTCGACACGGTAAAAACCATATTGTGTTTGATCTGTTAACGTTTTGTCACCGTTTTGACAGCTCTTATTTACTTGTCAGTAATGGCGGATGACGTCAAAACAATACCGTAACAGGTCAAAGACGATATGTTATTCATTGTTTTATGTACAATACAATTTTACAAGATATCTGGTGGCAATGTGGACTAAAAGAAGATGTAGTGACTAAGATTGAAAAGGGCATGCTTCGATGGTTCGGTCATTTGGAAAGGATGGATGAAAGAAGATTGACGAAAGAGATATACAGAGCGAAAGTGTCGGAAGTCGAAGGGTCGGAAGAGGCCGCCCTAGGCGTACTTTTTCGAATCAAATCGGAGAAATACTGGAAAAGGGCCGAATCTTAAGTACCCGAAACCGACGTGCATGCATGACTCGATGTATGAATGTGGAAGAAGCGAAAGACATTTGTCAGGATCGTAGCAGGTGGAAAGAAGTCGTCTCTGCCTACCCCTCTGGGAAACAGGCGTGATTTTATGTATGTATGTATGTTGAGGTGGCCATGTGTAGGCAGGTACATGACATGGCATGGTTTCGAGTAGAGCTCGCCAATTTCTCAAAATACATCCGCCATTTTGCATGAGAGGTAACTTAACATCCTCGCTCTCAATGCTAATGGTAAGCGTAAAATAATTAACAAAATTTATAATTCTATTAATTTCGCGGAAGGGTTACCGGGATGCCATAAATTACTGGCACGATGAATAACGTCAGCTTCGTAATTTATTTGAGGTTTTTTAATGTCCCGGAGTCTTCTGTTAAGCGATGCAATTCGTTTTAGTTTAACTTCGGCTTATCAGGAACTGGCGAGAAGTTTTTTCAAAAAACAATACGGAAGCAAGACAATGCAACAGAACCACGCTGTCGTATCGTCGTAATAATTACAAAAGCTTTTTATAGTTAAATGTGTGTTTGTTTTAGGTTATTTATTTTACATGCACAGGTACAGTCAGCGTCAGAGAAAAGGGACCCCCCAATACTTTAAAGATTATCGCACAACGGCGAACGTCACGTGACGTTCGCCGTGAGCGGCTAGCTTCCCCCGCCCCGCACCCACCTCTGCCCGAGCATCCACTGATACCACTCAAATATTATAATTTTCTTTATTTTGCTATTTGGCTTCTGGTCGAACCGAATACCAATTATAACTTCAAAAAGACATTTCATTTCATATGTGCGATTGAGGATACGAACCCGCTTCTCCAGCCGCTGCTAGCCGATTAGCTTACGACGCGACGCCTTATACCACTAGGCTATCGACTCCGTTGACGATCTTGGCAAAAATTTGAATTGCATTACTCCTTAAATCGAACAATTTTGATAACGATCTAATCTTTTATACGTTATGGTTTAAATTGCAACTTCCACCATGTTCCACTCGTCAATTTATTATTTAGGTTGAAATTAGTATGATAGATATGCTTTCATCGTTGTTACTGATTGTTGCATCTACCGTCATTTTATTTCATAAAGGCATCGAAGATTACTGCTGTATTAAACAGAGACTTAAAGTTGAAATTTGAATAATTAGTTTGCTTACTCGATATTGTTTGCCGCATTTATTGTTTTGTGATTGCGGGTAACTTTATAATGACTTCACAAATTATTACGATTTGTGCCGATCCGCTGTGTGAATCTCTCCGCTAGCTAATATTATCCGATTTAATAATCCTTATAATGGTTCGATTAACTACTTTTTTGAAGGCTAAGATTGTTGTTCTGTGGGAACAGCAGCAATCGATAAAGAAAATAGCACGAGATATGGGAATAACGGTAAGAGTTACACGATAGCTTATTTATTTAATTTATTTATTTATTTAACCTATATGAATACCTACTGAGATTATACCTATATGATTATTTATTTGGTTTGCTAATAATTTATGTTTTTTTTTATATCTGCAGAAAAATACAGTTCGTAGGTGGATACAAAGGTATCAAGCGACAGGTGAAGTGAACTGTGCCCGCCAAGGCCCTCGCCCGGTTGCTTACACCGAGGAATCGGAGCGACACCGTAACATAGTGCAAGTTCACTCAGAGGCACCCTTCAAAACGACACGCTCAACTGCTGAGACTTATGGAGTGTCGCTTAGCACAGTTCGGCGACACCTGCATGCTGCGGGTATTCATAATTACAAACCGGCCAGAAAAATTAAGCTTACTGAGACACATCGCATCGACAGAGTAAACTTTGCCACTCAGTATTTAAATTTCGATTGGGCAAACGAAATAGTCATATTTACTGACGAAAAATGTTTTAAGTCGGATAAGGATGGCCAAAAAATTTTATGGAGAAGAACTGGGGAGAGGTTTAACCCTAAAAACGTTTTAGACCTCAGGACAAGCGGGCGATTAACACTAGGTAAATAACATTTCAATAATATTATGTTTAAGACTTTATATACATATATATTCTATTCTATTGACTTTTACGTATATTACATGTTACAGTAGATTATATAAGATGACTGTTTTCAGGTTACTGGGGATGGATGTCTTCCATGGGCCCAGGCGAGCTGGTGGAAATAGGCGGCCGCATGAACAGCGAGCGATACCTGGAGGTGTTGAAGGACGTGATGCTGCCGTCAGTGCGTGTTGCGTATCCTGTAGGCCAAATTTACCTGGTGCAGGATAATTGTTCTGTGCATCGCTCCCGCCTTGTTCAGGAATGGCTGTCTTCCCAAGAAGAAATAACGGTTTTGGACTGGCCGTCAAAAAGTCCGGACCTAAATCCGATAGAGAATTTGTGGGGTCAGATGGTTTTAAACTGGGATTCCAGTGAAATAAAAACAAAAAAAAATCTGGACCAAGAGGTCCAAAGAACTTGGGAATTAATGCGAAGTAGTGATGCGTGCAACAAAATGGTTTTAAGTATGCCAAATCGGCTTCAGGAAGTGATAGAAAGTAACGGCTATCCTCTTCGATATTAATATACACGAGTAGCATTTACTCGTATTTGCATTATATTTGGCATTTGTAGTATAGTGCCCACTTTGGTTTATTTTTTAATTTTTAACTAACGCGGATATATTGTTAATTGAAAATTAAAAAATATACAAAAGTGGGCACGAGTTGATGGTTCCTTATCCTATAGTTAATTTAAAAAAAACAAAGTTTGGTATTATCAATTCATAATTCTCCTTCTTCATTCAAGTGTAGGTGACACACCGTCTGACCCCACGCGTTGCCTATACACCTCTATTTAAAGTTGTCTTAAAATAATTATAACAAATTGTGATAAGTGATGATAACAGAAAGATGTAAATTGCTATACTATATTTATAGATTAGCATGTTGGTTCTTTCTCAGTGATTCACACACACAATTCAAGTTCGCAGTTTTAATAAACTACATAATATAATGTAAGTAAGTAATTATATTCCTAAGAATATCTATAAGCAAACCGTTCTTTAACACTTGTCTTGTCTAATATTTTATGAAATGTCAGTAAAAAGTTAATGAAGAAATAACGGTTACGCATAACATAAAATTAGGCATAGATATAATTGTAACGATATTTTAAAGCCCTACAAATGTAATATTATAATTAGGAACTCCCAATGTATTTTTCTCGTTATAATGATTAATCTGTAAATCCGTAGTTAAGCTATTTGAAAATAAAAAAAGGTTATGATTTCATAATTATTATTATGTTATAATTTAACTTAAGTAACGCAGATAGCATATACTTAAATAAATAAACGTATATTTTTCACAATATGCCTATTTTTTTTTACATACTTACCTAAAATACTTAACAATTAATACTTTAAAATAGATAACATAGCATAATTAAAAATATAAAAATGCAAAAAGTAAATATCCCCAAGATGGATATGATCCAGCAATCCTCGAAACACTAGTCCGACAGACTAGCCACTCGACCATCTTGTCTTCAACGAAATTCGTCGAAATTTTTAAACAGTTTGGTTTGTTCACCAGGGGGGTATCCTTTTCTCTGCAGCCGGCTGTACTAGGGCCCAACCGCGGCTTTGCCCCGCTCCTAATTTCTACTTTCCCGATTGAGTTTCCATTTTTTCTTTCATACGAACCTTGTGTAGACAACGAAAACAACAAGAAAATAATCATCCGTTTTGGTGCAGTCGTTCGGGAATTAGTCAAAGAATTAAATTTGTGACCGACCTCCAAAGTCCAAAGTTCCAAAGTCAATCTGACCATTCTACAGCAATAAGGTTTAGTTTCCTATCAATTACAAATGACTTGGCATCTCTAACGATAATGACATATTCAAACAGATTTTCTTTGAAATGGGTAGCAAATTAACGTTCGTGACAGTACATACATTTCAGCGATTCATTTTTATATATATAGATTAATATGATATTCTGTATATCTCTAGGTATTTATGTATATGTATGTCATTCTGAAGGTCTGACTTGAGAGTTTTTTGTTGAGCTTGATATATACAAACAATTGGTACGCAAATATCAACGATCATTCTAAAATATTTGTTACACTTGAGTAAATTCTCAAGTTTATCAGCACTTAAATGATTCACTTATTAATTGTTTTGTTGACTACATAAGATACATCCTTCAAAAGAAAACTACTGTAACAACCTGTCAAAAAAGAATTGACAAAAGCACATAGCTTCTACCACTTTGCTTACCATTACCAAATTGCCTTTTTCTATGCACGTCCACTTAATAAGTACGCAACAATTCCCTTTAGCATGCTTCCCTCGCATAGCAGGGTCCACCTCAGTCCTTCGCAATCGCTTCAACTCTCCGCCCTCGGCGAGCAGGTGCCCGAGTCAGAAGTCACGGGCCCATCCCGGGATAAATCCCGAAATCCCGGCCTCAGACGCTGACAAACGCACTACATTAATGACAAATAAAATACCATAAATTATATCTAAAATTGAGGGTCTTCTCGGCCTGATTGCTCGCGTGATTTTACCATGACGGACATTTTTTAAGTCAAAATAAAGTTTTGTTTTTGTGGCAATAAAAATGCACGCGAGCACTCAGGCCACCTGATGGTAAGTGGCATCTGAGACCCATAGACATTTGAAATCTTAAGACTACAATCCTCAGACTTCAAATGCGTTGCTTCTATGCTAATAATTTCACCGGTTGTATTATCCCAGTTATATTGTATTACACCGGAACACAGCAATGCGAACACTGCTACTTGCCAGTGGGTTAATGGATAAGATGATGGTAGTAATCCGGGCGGACCTGGGTTCAAATCCCGTTAAGGGCAGATATTTGTGTGATGAGCAACTAATATAATTGTTCCTTAGTCATCGATGTTTTCTATGTATTTAAGTATATATTTTCTGTATAAAACTATTTGTATCATTGTCTAGTAGCCACAGAATAAGTCTAGAGCTTAGTTTGGGACTAGGTCGATTGGTGTGACATTGTCCCCTGATATTAAATTATTTAAAAATAAATCTTGTTTGCTATACATGATACAGATGGTGGACTGTATGTTCTAGTAGGACTTAACGATTAATAATAACTGTCAAAGAAGCAACTAAAATTAACTCATAGTCCGCGGCATCCCTGGTGTTGCAAGTTGTCTGTTTAGTTACTTGCACTAATTAACTTTAGTCGCAAGTCCACTCTATTCAATTCCGAGCAAACTTTTGAGGCGACCGCCGCGTCGCACCGACTTAAAACTTGTTAAGGCTAAAAACAGAGTTTAGTGTTAGTGGGGTGATCCGGGTTGAGAGTGTGGGGGGTAGGGGGAGAGGGGGGTCTTGAGGGGCCGATGTGTCGCGCTCACGCCAACCACTCGAGACTTGTTCAGCAAATCCACAGTGATAATAACTTTCTATCGACGGAGCACTCTATGTGGCATTTGTCAGTGTATTTGTTATGTCAGGCCATGGTCAAGTTAATAACAGCTATTAAAACGTTGAAAATACGATAACAGGTGAAAGACGGTATGATTTAACTGCCTAGAATAGAGACCCTGGAGCTCTCCTTTACTCGTAGCTTGCTACGCTCGTCGCCTGCTACGCTTGATTCGTAGCCTTTCGAAGTAGCAGCGTAGCATGCTCGTAGCCTGCCTGCAATGTCGTTGCTTAAGTTACTGCAACATATGACCCACTCCACGATTAAATCACTAAAAATAACAAAAACACATAATTAATTTCCTCATTAATTCTCTCTAACGCACATGTTATATTTTAAATGCTACAATTGTGATTTAATGATCATCAAGTAAATATACTAGTAGATCATATTCTTTTGAAAGCGCGTAGATTTATTGATATTTTTCTTATAATGTTTTTTTTTTTAGATTTGTGATTTTTCTAGTAGTTACGCTTATCTTGGTTAGGCCGTCTCTTGATCCTTGGTAAAAATGAGAACAGGCGAAAACTGACGAGTTTTTCGCAGTCTATCCATATGTTCAGGTATTCGAAATCACGGATGGTTGGTAATGTTATTTCGAATAATATAAGTTAAAGTTAGCCATGGTCTCCCAGGGCCAGGGCCCAGGCAGCTGCCCTCTCCGACCCCTCTCAACTGTCGACCCACTTAATACATAACTCCACTTGCTTCGACAACAACATTTAAACCAAGCTGACTGCGCGCTATTTCCTTCCTTCTTGCCCTTCAGTCGTAAAAAATATGAGAAAAACTTTTAATTTTGGTATTCCGAATAATTTACGATTATGGCGATATTTGCGCCGAAGCCTAGTTTTATCGCCCATTGAAAAACAAAAGCCGAGAAACACAACTCCCACCAGAAAAACACACGCGTGATAAAATTCATTATTACATTAATACCAACAAGGGACATTGAGCCGAATGTTTAGACAAAAAGGTTCATTTTCATTTGAGAGAATACTTTACGCTGTAGGGTTATCACTGCCCTGTTTATGCTAGGGTTGTCCGTTCTATGATCTCTTCATTGCTTTAAAAGAAAAGGTGACATCTTAAATGGAACGGTTTATTGAAATTCGACTTTATCACGTTTAAAATAAGTTTGCAAAAGTAAAAGTAAGTAGACCGTTTTGTCACATAAAAGATTGTTAAAAACAAAATGGCCGAGTTGATATATAGCGTTTAAAGTATGTGCAACCTTGTAAGGAATGCAAGAGGGTTGATTTTGCTAACTAGTAACTTGCAGAAAAGTCTTTTGTTGGAGATGGTAAACTTTATTTGACGGTTCTACTTTTGACGAATTGAGATGGATTTAAGTATTTTGTAAGAGATCAATCTCTTTCATGTAGATAAGCAGTCCTAAAAGTTGTCGATGTATATTCGGTAAACACAAGTTTGTTTCTTATACCTTACATTACAGGAAAATTTTAATAAATTCTCTCGTTTTAAGGAAATTTAGGGGTGAAACAAAGCTAATGTCTGCGGCGATTTTGCGGAGATGGACCATGTGTATTATTTTTAGTACAATCTCTAACTTTTGATTCATTAGAAAACGAGTTTTATTTCCATTTTTTTTCTGTTTAATTTGTATTCTAAATGTAAACAGAGTATAATAATCCCTATCTCGTTATTTTCAGGTAAGCACCGAGTAAAAGCTGTTTCAAGAAACAGGTAACCTTTCATTAAAAACTTCTAAAAACTTTGATAAGAGATTCACTTACTTTGTGGAGCTTTTAAGCAGAGTTCGAGTATAAAAATCTGGGAATTCCATTTGATGGTATTCTTAAAAAGTTGAAATTTTAGAAAACAATTGTATTGTCACCCTTGAGCTTGTGTAAACTTATCGCGTTAGGAGATCTACCTATGTTTTTATTTTGCTGGAATGACCAGTATAAATTGTACCCCGGTCTCATTGAGTAACAGCAAGTCTACGGGTCATCGTTAAATAGTCTGTTTTTTGCTTACACGCTGATAAAAACCTATCTGTAGAGTATGGAGGTGGATTACGTTTTTCGACGAAGATTAACGGTCCTACGATATATCAGCACATACTTTAAGCTACTTTTTGCATTCAAAAGAAAATATTCTTTTGGCGACTTTTTCAATTAGGGTTGCTTTATCCATGAATTCCACCATAAAAATGTATTCAGCAGATGCTTTTGACTGTTAAATTTACTATCAAGGAATTTAAATGCTAAGCAATTTAATATTATACGTCAATTAGCGGTGTTATACATTTTCTGACGAACCTCACTAATGACACTTAGAAAATTGATAACCCGACTCTACAAAGTATCTACAATGTCAAACTGAATTTGAAATTGTTTGATATAGCGCCATTTCGGAAAAGTACACTTAAATAATGTCATTAATAGTTGTTTACGAAAATGGACTGACAAAAGAACTTTTTTTTAATCAAAGTAGGCCATCTGCTCCTCAATTCTAGGCAGTTAAAACAATAATTATCGTATTTGACCTGGGCCTTAACACGATAAAAACAATATCGTTTTTGGTCTGTTATCGTATTGTCAAAACAATACCATAACAGGTCAAAGACGATGTTTTGTTACCGTCGGGAATACTGTTACGGAATTGTTTTTCACTCAGCCGCCGTTACTGCCAAGTATTTAAATAAGAGCTATCAGAACGGTGACAGTACGATAACAGGTCAAACACGATATGTTTTTTACCGTCGGGAATAGAGGCGCTGCTCGAAGCACCTTCACTTCGAATTCGGCTCCACAAAATAGAGGTTTTAAAATTCAAACGCATTCGAAATTCAAATGAATTCCATTTCAAATTCCGCTGACCAATGGCGTGAGGACGCGCGGAACTTTTTAATGTGATTCGTTCGATCCGGGAAATACTGCCAACAGCCAGTGCCGTCGTCGGTGTGAAAACCGAAGCTTTTTTGTTATAGAAGTAATGTGATTGTGGCTGGTAAAGGCAAGGGATAAGTTTAACTGTTTATTATTGTTAGTGGTTATAAATAAAACACATCTCTATGTTTCATTTACAAGTCGTTTTAGGATCTTGCGGCTTATTTACTAAATACATAGTTACATGAACGTACAGCGGGACGTGAGGTATAAATAACGGTGTTAACATATAAGATTAGGTACTGCCATGTGAGGAATGTCATTTTAAATAATGGAGTTGCATCTTTTCATTCGGTATGTCAAAATGTAGTTGAGTGACTGTTGAGTTTCTTGCGGCGTTCCTTCTCAGCAGTGGTCTCTTGTGAAGAGTTGGTAGATTTTTGACGTGTAAACGTGTGTGACGTGCGGCCTACTTACCTATTAAACATCTTTTATATTTTTTACCTCTTTTTTTAGGTAAGACGTGAAGATTAAACTGACTGGCTATTTGCCAAATACTAATCCATTATACTCTGTCGAAAAATATATATTTTTTTTTTTTTTTATCTTTGTTGTTTTTGATTATTTGAGTGTTATTATATTATTGTATTATTTTAATATTATTTTATCATTTTGTATGTTTTGTTGACGATATCAATGTAATTTCGTATTTTTTGACATGCAATGCAATCTATATTGTAACATTATATTGATAAATAAATAAACTAAACTAAACTAAACTAAACTGCCAATAAGCGATCACTGCTTCCACAACTCTGCAGCACTGACCAGATTTCAGTTTTTTCAACCTACATTTTCCCAGTTAAGATATTACAATACATATTAAATGAAAAGAAAACATGCATGAGTTAGTTAACATTATTATTCAGAGTACGTGCCTCAATAGAGTGCAACGATAATCGACCTAAAATATTCAAATAAACGCGCGCGGGCAACACGCGCCGCCGCCGCATGCTAATAAATTCGCGATTCGAATTTCAAATTTGCACCTATGTGTTTTGCGGCCGTTACTCGCGGAAGACCGTTATTTGAGTTCGCTAGTTTTCGGGGCGGCAATTTTTAGCGGGAAACATGCAGGGACTTTAAGTTAATAACGCATTGAAACGTTTTTCAAGAGCTCGAGGTCACACGGGCTTTGGAACATACAATTTCAGGGTTTTTGATTAAAAAAATATGTTCAAACGTAAATTTAAAAGTAGGCTAATGCAGCACGGTTTCTACTCCGTTAACGAATACTTTGACCACTGTCTTGTACATAGGAAAAAATGTGATGCGTTAATTCTATTGTTATTTTAGTTACAAATTTACGAATTTTATAATTATTGTGGCATGTTAACTCTACTACTCGGTTCTGTTCAACTTATTTTAATTTTATTTTCATGACGTATATTTATTATTCGTTAACACACACTTGCAAACTGTGTGCAACAATCTTCTTAACATTGGGACCTGCTCCACATTTTAAGCCAATTAAAGATATTTGATTTTGACTTTTTTATTTGTTTTATTAGTATAAATTTAAACTGTCATGTTCTCGCCGGGCATCATTATCATAACGTATATTTGGAAATTTTAAACGTAATACTTGACGTTATTTTTTGTAGGAATTTAAGTAGCACTCCATTCAGCCATTAGGGTTTCTGTTAGTTAAAACCTAGTCTGAAGTTATTAAAAAAAGCGATCTCATATTATAAAAATAAGTTGTTTTCTTGTTATCGCCAATTTGAGGAATCTTGCGGAAAGAACGCTCATTAACGAGTTTTAACCAAACATATAAACCTGTTTTAAGACTCTTTTTTAATCAGTAGCCATATTATGAACTGCTAAAGCAGAGTTATATAAGACTCGTAACAATTATATAATACGACGCTTGGATCATAACATTATTAAACTGTTAAAACAAACTTACGTTTAATATCTGCGAGCCATTCTCAGGCCCGTATTTATAAACTGATCTCAACTCTAATGCTCGTCTTGAGATGCGTCAAAAATGACAGTGTTCTATGGTTTGGCGTTTACTTTGACGTATCTTGTGACGGGCTCACAGTCAAGATGAGTTTATTAATACGGCCCTTTATGTTGTTTCATACATTACGTACCACATTAACTTAGGTTATATATCTTGAGTTTCTCCACAATATACCTTTACTTTCACGGCCACGTTTAAAAAACACTTCTTGCACGGCCTGACGGCAGGCAGCCGTTATTTTTAAATTTAACATCGAGCTACACGTGGGCACGTGGTCACCGCGGCTGGCAACCCCGGACAGCCACAATGGCGGCTGACTTATTCACGGCAGGCGCATGTTCGGCCGCATGTGCATTGTTAACCACCGCGACTCGTCGTTTATTTATTGCGTAGTTTCTCGAAGTTTCCTCTGAATAGGAAAAACTATTTTGGCCGAGTTTGTTTGCTGCAACGTCGCGAGAATTGTTAAAATGTTCTGAGAACTGCCATACGAAGTCGCTCACACAGATTGTTCAAGTATTAAACGGATCTAGGTTTGCACTACGGGTACTAGCCAACAATAAATATCCCAGACTCAAGACAATTTAATAATCACATAAACAAATGGGGTGTATGAAAGGACTTAATCTGCACATTTCAAAACTATTTTTTTATTAGGTTTTATGCTCTTTTCGATTTATTGCCAAAGATGTACGACCCCGTTTTCTTCAAACATTACTGAAAAAACCGGACGTATAAGAAGATAATTATTAATATTTTATTAGAAAAATAAAATGAAGTGTTATTGAATTCTCAATTTTAGAGAAATATCAAATACTTGGAAAAATCTGTAAAATGGACATTATTGCAGAGAAAATGAAGTTCATAACAAAATGAGTATTTCTTTTGCGGTTACCAAGCATATTATTTTAGATACGGAACCCTCGGTCCGCGAGTCCGACTCGCACTTGACCTGTTATTTTTCTTTTTGGTCCTCTGCTGACCGCGGCTGTTGTCATGTGCATAGGTGAAACGAGGTAAGTAGAACATATAACTCGAATACGTGTTCTGTTAACATAACCATGTGTGAAACAACATCTATCCTTGATCACCAGCATCGCGACTCTCGCCACGTGTCGCAGAGTTTGCGGCACCCTCGTGCATTGCGTATGTTATAGATAACGTTGTTGATTTAAAAAAAAACCTCTACAAATAATGACGGGCAGTGAACATTCTCCGAACCGTTCGTTTTGACAAATATTTAAACGATAAAGTAAATCTACCGTTTTATTTTATCACGTGTCAAAGCGGAGATTATTACGAATACCGACCACTAGTGAGAAAGTGATGTAGTTAAGCAACGTTTGACTCCAATAATTTGGGTCATCCTCTATAAATAACGATAAATTAACCAGGGGCTCTATTCAAGACGGGGGGGGGGGGGGGGCGCCACCGAGCGGAGCGGAGCGGTGCTGTGCCAATATTAACCAATACAATCTAAACTAACGTGCGCAAAGCGCGCTGGACGTGACCGCACACGCCTTCCATTGGGTAATATTGGCACAGCTCCGCTCGTCTCCGCCTCAGTAGAGCCGCATCCAATCCATATCGTGTTTGAGATGTTATCGTGTTGTCACCGTTTTGATAGCTCTTATTTACTTGGCAGTAATGGCGGCTGACGTCAAAACAATACCATAACAGGTCAAAGACGATATGTTTTTTACCGTCGGGAATAGAGGCCTGGGGTGGAAGAGTAGCTTCGACATTCGTAGGAACCCGAATCGGACAAATTAAGTACCACTAATATTTCTATATCTATAGCAATACTCTCAATTACCAAAGTGCCTCCTTTTTCAAAAATATTCAATACACTTAAAATTGTGTGTTCTTTCATTTCAGACAGGCTCAGTTTCATTGGTCCATAGCCCGCTTGCTTGTAGTAATCCATTGACGGGTTGGTTAAACATTTTTGAGCCGAGAGCTATTGCGGCGAGGCAATGTATCACGAAAAGCAATGAAACTCAGCCTATAAGCTATCAAAAAAATCCATACAAATTTAGCTCCGGGAAGACGTTTCTCACCCCCTAAATCAAATCCGATTTTCACGACTTTTGAATAATCTGTAGTTATTATAAAGACCTAGGTCTGTATGTTTCTGTTTTTGTTTTTTAAATTTGATATATCCTATGAAATATTTTCTTATAAAGGAAAACGTACAGACATAGTTTTTCATAATATCTACAACATATTCAAAATCGTAAAAATCGGAGGATGTTTATGGGAAGAGGAACGTTTTCGCATTTTTTATGGAGATTTTCAGCTTCACAATCCTCTTAAAGCCTCTTGAACAATTGTAACTGGGACTCCAGATCGTCAGCAAACTGGATCTCGGTAACAACAAAACACAGTAATCCGACAAAGCGGGTTATTAGCTGCAAAGTTCGGCGACGGCCAGCGCCAGCTGCGAGCCAGGGCTCAGCTGTGTGAGCACTTTGTACGCGGCGCTGACCCCAGGTGTAAAGCTGTTGGGAACTTGATTGTTGGGGTGTCGAACTGTGGAGTTATCTCAGTATTTAAGTTATTGCGTCTAAATATAGAACATCGATAACGGTGGTCGTCATCTTTAATATTGGTGTAAACTTTGACAATAATGTTAGGCGTCAAACTCAACTATCTGCAAGTCGTCCAACTATTATTTTTTACATAAATGTAAAATGAAAGTATTATAATGTATCTATTACCTTTATCACAATTTTACGCCGATACTTAACGTATTGATTTTAACTCGAGAGCCGTTACTGTCAATTTATGAAGAGCTTTTGTAGCGTTGACAATGAAAAATATCTGGAATGAGGGGCAAGTACAGTCAAAAAAAATCTTTAAGCTATTGTGGAGTCCCTAGAGATTGCGATTGCGATTTGACTTGACTTATTTCGTCATTTTGATATTTCCATAATAGTCCAAAAATATTTATTTATTTATTTATATATTAGACATGCCAACAGCACATAAACATTACAAATTGAAATTGATACATATATATATATAGACAGTGAAAATCATACAGTATATTTAGGGACTAACACCAAAAGCTAAAACAACTAATCTTGAATGGTACAATAACAAATTACATTCTTAGAATAATGTGAAATATTAATAAAAGGATTAAAAACATTTATAAAACACATTGCGGAGAAAATAACATGCTAAAATTGAACAAAAATAAAAGTAAAAGAAACATGAGGTTAATAAGGAATCAAAAATTTTACGCCGTTTTTGAAATTTGTAACAGACTCTAGACTTTGATGAGATTGGTTATTTGTTCACGACCTTATATTTACAGAGCAGGCAGCAATTAAATATTCCGTTGATCGACCTCGTTATTTAACAGATCAGCGGCAATTTTATTAGCGCTGACTCCGCGCCCTGTTACATCCGCTTTTATTCCTGATTTCATAAACATGCCGCAACTGGCTGCCGCGGCAAACCGTGGTTCATTTTATTTATTTTAATGGTTTACTTACCAATTAGAGTCGGTAGTTTTTTTAACCCTCTGCAACTGTGGTGACTCTTTTAGAAACATTCTACGACGTAGAATCTGTCGGACGTCATTTTTGATAAAATATAGAAAAAATACTAAATGGTTTAATAATAAGTAGCTATCGAAACGTTGACAATGCGAAAACAGGTTAAAAGCAATAGGTATTGTTTGTTGTAGAACATAGGCCCTGAACCACCCGTTATAGTTGTCTTGTTTCTTTAGCCCTAGCATAGCTTGATTATTTAATTATAATGCGTAATTTATAATTAACATGTATAAGGCCTTTAAAAAAAAGTAATAAACTTCAATAAGGTAAAAAAATTAGGTATTTTTCACAAAGGTTAACTTATATTGCCGAGAGTCGTTAGAAGAAGATACTGAGCTATACAGAGCTATAAAACGTTGTACGGCGTTTTTTTTTGGCGACGTCTGATTGACGTCACGTCAGTGGCAGAGGGGTTTTTTTTTTGTTTGTCATGTTATATCGAAACGGATTTTCAAATAGTACAGCTTTACGGTCGCAGGTTGAGCGGACGAATGCTTTTCGGGAAACGTGGTGCAGAGGCAACGTTAAATTAGCTAAAAATGTACTGACACATGTAAATAAATTGGTGATTACAAGTTTCAACTCACGCAGATACGTCCTAACTTTTATTTGAAGGTTCCACGATTGTGTTACTGTACGGCTGTACCTGTAATGATACGCTCGTTAATGGTGTGCTGATAAAGGAATACGTCCCTGAAGTTCAAGTGAAAACAGGTACAAGTCTCGTATACTCCGTTGGTGTTTATACCCTTTTTTTATTAGAAGTTGAGTTGAATTTTACCCATTTTCACTAGGACTCCAGATAGAGTTGACGACGTTAAGCCCCAGACGAGTTGAAACACCTCCAAGTATGAAGGATATTTGTAATAACATCATATTATTTTTTGCTAAACGTTAACATTTTTTATCTCTAACGGTTTTGCTATCTGCGGAGACTTAATTTGCATATTTAACATAAAATATTCTAAAAAAGCGCTGCAGCTGTGTAATTCAACACACCTTGCTAGCTTTTAACATGAGGGACATTGTTGGGAATTTCAAAGGATCACGTAAACGATTAAGTTAGTCTCTTTGTATGTTAGATTTTGAGGTAGTAAGGGCAACATAAAAAATATTCTAATCAAAATTGACGCAATCTCGTTTCGGTTTGCGATCGCAATCTGTTTTAGACAGCCAAGTAAACACGTGGTCTGCACACTTTAGGTTCAATTTTGCACGTCATCAATACAATAAGAGCGTTGAGATGCGGCCGTCAAATTCAAAAGATCGACTTTCCATTCAGTTGAATTTTATATTAACTAATGTTTAAAATTAAAGTTCACTTAAAATAAGTGAACTTAAATTTGGGACAGCTTAAGTCCAAAGTTAATCTGACATTGTACAACAATAAGGTTGAGCTTCCTATAAGTTACAAATGACTTGACATCTCTAGTGACATTGATGACTACAAGCATATTTTTCTTTAAATGGATCACAAAATAACGTTCTTGATATTACATTATTACATACACGTGTACACACTGTACTGATCCCAAGTCAGCGGGCATAACGTATATATGTATGGGTATATATGTATATTAATTTTTTCGATTTTTCTTTCGTCTAGAACATAATAATAATCGTTTTTCTTAATCTATACATAATTAAGAGTAGGAAGCTTAGCCCCGCTGGATTATCAGTAGGAAATTTTGTTCATCAGTGGCAATACTGGATTTCCTACCAATGATTTAATAAATATGTGAACTTGAATGCAAACCCAATTTGGGAATTTAATTTAACTCATACATAAATTATAACGCCTATAAAAATGTAGTAGCAAAGGGGAGGCAAGAACAAAACATCAGTAACAAATGATTAGAAACTTTAAATGTGGGTCCGTCGTGGGACTTTGTCACAGTGATAGCATCGTGTGACGAGATGGGAATTACATGCAAGTTAATCGTTGATTTCATGCGATACGGTTCTATAGTGGTTTGACGACTTGGATCCGTGACCGTATTTGGGTTATATTGAGATTGATTATAGAAGCAAGACATCAATAATAATATCTAAAAGGATATTATTGTGTATATAGATGCTAAACGGAATGAATCAAAGAGTTACCGCATTTAACATAATTATTTTTAGTGAGAACAAGTAAGGTAGATTGAAAAGTGAGGGTACTTGTCCGATTAACGTTAGTAACATGGATATGCTTTGATAATTATTTGTTTTATATATATAATATGTTTTGGACTGGAATTCATTTATAACAATTTGAAAGTTTGAATAGTCGTGCAACAACAACATTTAATATAAATATGTAATGTATGTAAATAATTATTAATACAAAATATAAATGATTGGTACCGATTTTGAGCGATTTGCCTACAGGGCGTGACACCTATCAGAGTGGAATGGAAAAGTATTATACCTGCAAGATGACTTGCCTCGGAGCGGAATGGTTGACAAGCATAATGTTTAGGAAGTATAATGACTACCAAGCGAGTTGCCTAAAATTAAAGATGCCTGAAATGTATAATTATTTGTTATATCAATTTTCTAAAGTTGTTATCTCTTATTAGCGGAATATCGACGGAGCCCCGCTTCGCGGAGCTACCATTTCTGGATTCTGGAGGCTTTTCGGGCTCGTTGCAGAATAAACATAATTTAAATCTACCTATCTTTTCCGACTTAGTTTTAAATTGATTGAAAGGAATTCAACTAGCCGGGTGACTTGCTTTTTGGACTTTCTTTTGGATGGGCATTTTGCATTTTGGACGTCCCGCACATGGCCTAATAGTGACGAATACATGTAACTAATCATAGATAGATAAATTAAATATACCACACTGTTTCGTATTTAGTCTTTTCCATTGTTAGGTTATGTTTGTTGGAAACTAATTGAGCTATTAATAATAAACTAGGTAAAAGGGGAATTTAGTTCAATTAAAGATTGAACTTTGACTCAGATTTGGGTAGTTTGAATAGGTAATGGAAAAGATAATTTAAAAAGAACAATGTATATCTACTTAAATGATTTAATTTTATGAAGAATTAAATCTGGCTAGTCCATACTATGTTTTCGTTGCTGGTCGAGAGCGTCCATTTTGATAAAGTGGAAGGGGAAATGGCTGAGGGTATAAAAGGTGAAACGCGGTGGGTTCGGGGCTTTTTTTGAACGAGACAGAACGAGGGACGGAGCGCTGCCAGGTGAACCCAAAAATATTAATTAAGTAATTTAGTGTCTGGACGGAGAATCGGAACCTAATTGGTGAGCATAAATCCTAACCCGTAGGACGTTGAATTTATTCAACGTGACTTTAAGAATGCATCAGCGCATTCTAGTCTCCTTCCCGTTGTTGTCAGGACCCCTTTAACACCTGGGTTACCTACCAGGCTGCAAGCTGAGTCCGGTTTGCGGGCAACGGGGTTATCCTATAATTAGTGCATGTAATTTGATCCCAACACCTACATACAAGCGTGTGGCTATTGCAGCAATGTGGTAGTCTATATGTTTGGCTAACGCCGAAAGGCGGTGTGTGATCTTCAAGCGGGTCCACCAATGACTTTCGGGTTGTTGAAATGCTTGTCCTTTCGCCGGTACGGTGCACGCTGAAGGGGCCACAGGTTGGCACATGCGGCGAGGCTGTCCCGTCAAGGGGATTCCAACAGATCTCTGTCCAAGAACGGAGGCGTGCACTTCAATGCCGGGAGGGCCCCCCTTCCTCAATCCTTAATCCTATTCTTGAACCGGCACCGACTGTAGGAACCTGGTTCAGGCAGACAGGGTGTCATTAGGTACGGGTAGGTAGGATGTGCATGCTGCTTTACCATTGTATTTAAACTCCGACTGTAGGAACCTGTTTCAGGTTGGTAGGAAGTCTTTAGGCTCGGGTAGGTAGAATGTGTTTAATTTATCTTCTAGGTGATTGATAAAATAGGATGTGCATGAAATTTATTACTGTACTTTCAGCTTCTTAATGGGGTTCTGCTGATTATTGATATCACACCAGCGCTTTTAGTTGACTGTATAATTGTCTTTATTAGAACCAGGATTGCAGAGACCTATTGGGAATCTGGTAGAAGTATTCTACCTCATTTATTTGGTTATTCACTGTGTTTTTTTTGTTTCATGACGTGTTTTATTTTATTTTGTGCGTGTCTAGTTTGTGTGTTGTTGAGGGATCATATGCACGAATTCATATTGTTAAAATGGAATGAATTAGTTATTATTGCTTTAAAATATATAAGTAACGGGGAAACTTTCATGAGGTTATAAGATTTGGCCCCTCAAAGTAAATTCAAAACTTGCTTTAAATATACAAATCTTTATACATTCTTCTACAATCTTATAGACAGATAGATAGTGAGATATAAAAGGATCCAAAACTAGTTTGTTCATTGATTATTACACTATTAAGAAGTAAATTGTGAAATTTAACTTCGTGCATATATCCAATAACTTTACAGGAAATAATATTTGTATAGTTAGCAGGCAGGTAAGTGACTATTTTGATTGAATAATCCCAATTGGGTTTTATAAATTTTATATAATGTAAACCCTGTACAAACTTTCTTTGTCTTATGCGGTACTTCAATTAAATTAGGTCTATTAATTAAATCTAAGGCCATACAATCTAACTCACATTTAATTGTTGGAGTATCAGCGAAAGGTAGCAATTGGTTTTATAGGGACAAAAAGATATTGAAGGTAGAACTCAACCGAAGCTATTAATGGTTAACCCGAAATAAGACAAAGAATGTTCTGAGAATGTTATCTACGTGACTTTTGACTTACAGGTACTTTAACTATTTGCACATAAACCCTATACCCTAACTATATATTCTTACATTACCGACTATAATAAACTAAATTAAAGGCGGAGGAGGGTAGAGGTAAATAAAAGGCACACCTTTACGATTCAATAAATTCAGCTAATGTAGATATTATTGTGAAGGGAAGGCGTTGAGTCATTTATGATTTGATTTTCTTCATTGTTAATAGTTCTTCAGCAGTGCTAAGTAATTTTAGCATGCTAGCAGTAACTTGAAATAAAACAGTATTTAGTTAGGTTGGTATATTATTTGGAAAACACTACAATGATTGTTATTTAGCTTTTATTAAGTGGAAGTTGGTTTATAATTATGAATGTTAGTAATAAAATGGGACTGTAAATACAGAATAATTTATAGAACCATGATTTTAGGGATTATTTATTCACTTGGTGCGGGGGGAGGGGAGATCAAGGTTACGTAGTAGTTCTTGTAGGGAATGAGATATTACATTTAAAAATTACCATTAGTAAGTTAACATCTTCATACTTAGGTAGTTCCTGCGGGAAATTAATAAAATTCTTCTTTATATCCTCTTTGTGTAAACCAGGATCAAGTAGATTACAACGTAAGGTTCTTATTTGGTGTACCAGGAACGTTTTAGAATGAGTAGTTGTGAGCAAATAAGAGGTTTAGAAAACCATCTCATTGATAAATCTGAAACATCACAAAAATAAAATGTAAACACCACTGTACGATAGATGATGAAAAGGTATCTTTATTTAAATAAAGACAAAAGAATTTCTAGGTGATTTCAAAAAGGGCAAAAGGTATATAAATAAATTTTATAACTTGTTACAAGTAACAAGTTTATTAAAGAACGGATAATATAAGAATGTAAAATAAGATAGGAAAATAAGACACTTACCTAAAAAACATGATATTTTATGTTGTAACTCTGAGATATAATTAAACTAAATCAGGGCATTATCAAAATGAAGTTTTCAATATCAACGATGAAATTTTGGTCTGTGTTAGTTATGGTTGTTTTGTAAAAATATAGATAAGATAATGAAGATTACATTGCAGTCAGATTTATAAAGCGTACTATTCACGGTACTACAATATTATAAAACCGTAGCTTTATGGTCCAATTAAATCATGAAATTGGATTGTGAATTCGTACATTTGCTAGCATCTGAGTTTTGACCCAAAACTTTGTGACTTTATCCTCAATCATAGGCACCGTGACGCTGGTTGTTCCACGCTGACTTCCTGAATTAGGTTATGCTGTGTCAATACGAGACACGGATACAGACAAGATTGTTGTCTTAGATTAGAAAGGGCCTAGACACCATAACATTAATAAATGGAAATAAGAAGGTATTCGACTTTTCATTAGAGATCCGACTAATCATTAATAAGATAGGCCGAGTTAACGTATTAATTAGGAAACGCTAGAAATTAGGATGCATATCCGGGGTTGGGTTAATGTGCTAAATGTTGCTATTGAAGCATATTTAGCAAGTCGCTTGTTTGTTTAAATGGATTATTGTTCCAATTAATAAATAATATTTGTTGATACCTGTTTGACTTTACTTAAATGAGAAAAGTAAAAGTAATTGGATTAATAATTCACCCGTTTATGGGAAACGAGTCAGATTCAATATATCGGCTCTTGGATTTGGTTGATCTGTTTTAGGCCCCTCGAGGTGACAGCATCAAATCTATTCCGACTAATTGGAAAGAGTCGTTTCGCTGTGAACGTGGGTACAATGAAAATCTCCCCTCGAAAGTACTAGATCTAGTAGGAATGCTTACCTGGTGGACTGGAGATTCTAGGAGGCGCTCTCACATGTATTTCGTTGTGGATAGTAGACGTTACATGATACCAGAGCTGATGTGGAAACGAGGCTCGAGATGGCTACCTGGTTATATCTCCAGAAAAACCTTGTCCTCGCATTATGCTATGAATTTGGGCATTTTAAGTGGAGATTAATAAAATTTTAGTTCAGTGCGACCTTTTGGAATATGGGAAAAGGATATGTCATGTCATTATGATTACTTAATAGTCGGTTGATAGGCAGATCGTAAGGATAGGTTATCGATAAGCTCTATGAAATTTTCCTGTTTAATATACATTAAATACACCCTACACGTGTTTTAGTTTAGCTAAATAGATAAAATTAGGACCAATGGCTTAATGGAGTAATGGAATACCTAGATCTAAAATGCTATGATGTATGATGAGAGTTGGAAGTGAAAATTTGTAAACTAACAATTATTTTAATTAATAATTCCCTACATTACATTTTTGATAAAGTTAAATCCCGGGGTTGGGTTAATTAAATAAATATGCTATTGAAGCAACTTTACAAGTCGCTTGTTTGTTTAAATGGGTTATTTGTTCAATTACTAAATATTTGCAACTATCTTTTCGACATTATATAAATAAGAAAACAAATGTAATTGGATAAATAATTCACCCGTTAACGGTGCGACGGTCTAGTCACGGTGCATTGGCTTTTGGCTTGTGTCTAGATGCTCATGCGTGCATGGGTGATAGCGCAAGCTATACCGATTGATTGGGCTGGATCGTTTCGCTGTGAGCGTGGGTATAATGAAAAACTCCCCTTGAGGATACCTTCGGGGTAGAGATTCCCGTATGGTCCAGTGGTAAGGATACCTGGCTTGTAGTCAGGAGGCTCGGGATCGATTCCCGGTGCGGGAACCTTGAGGTCTCTCCTTGAGGGTGACTTTAAGTGGAGTTTATGAAAATCTCCCCTTGAAAATACTAGATCTAGTAGGAATGCTTACCTGGTGGACTGGAGATTCTAGGAGGCGCTCTCACATGTATTTCGTTGTGGATAGTAGACGTTACATGATACCAGAGCTGATGTGGAAACGAGGCTCGAGATGGCTACCTGGTTATATCTCCAGAAAAACCTTGTCCTCGCATTATGCTATGAATTTAGACATTTTAAGTGGAGATTAATTAAATTTAGTCTATAACGCGACTTTTATTGGGGTATTATGGGTAAAATCTTCTCTCGGGTTGACACAACTAACAAACATTGACCATAAGGACACTTTAATTGGGATAGCAACTTTTGCTTTTGGTGGAGCGATGCCCATGTCTGGTGACGAGTCGCACAGAGACGTGCGGATGCCTAAGTTGAGGCGTGGAGGGGCACGTCTCTCCCTCTACATCTTTTGACAAGAGGGACCATTAGGGAATTTGGTAGTAATGAACAATAACTTCTACTTAAAGTACTTGCAAGCTAATTTAATTCGCACACTACCTCTCATCATTATCGAAATGAAGGAGTATAAAATTGGGTTGCTTGAGAGCTATATCTATAATTTCAGATAGGTATAGGAAGTTTATTAATAGTCGAATCTAAATTACATATAAAACTGATAATAATTCAGGCTAAAAGGCTGGTTAGGGGTTACTTATTGACCTACTGAGCAAGACTTGATTAAACTATCTGGAGGATTTGTTAAGGTATCGTACTAATGTCATATCTAGGTGGTTAGGAATTTTGACATTATTGTCGAATGTCGCCAATGACTTTACTGACGGTGTTGACATCTTTTTAAATATAGGGATTAATTATTAACATTTAACACCGGATGGTGAAATTGGAACTAAGGGTTATAGATAAAATCTCGCGGTAAGATTTAGTTAAGTAGGAAGGTAATATGAGAACTTAATAAGTTTAATATCATTTAATCTAATTAAATAGATATTAGATAATAAATATAAATCCCAAAATGTTTAGTAATCAGTATTAAATCAATGAAAGTTAATGTTTCTTTAAAGTACCTATCCAGCACACTCGAGTATTCCTTAAAAGAATCGGTTACAATCGGGTACAACTTAGGGTCCTACCTTTATTAGAACTAGACGATCACGATGGCCAATTATTGTTTATATGTTTTTATATATTTATTTAGCTCTTTATCGGCTCTTTTGAGTGCTGTAGAGTGAGTTTCGTTACATTTGGTGCCGCAGGACCAGGATTAAATTGTGTTCTGGGTTACTACGGCTAATATTTATTGGGCTGGGGCCGGGTTTTGTGGGGATCCGTAAGACCATGTGTCTTTGACGGGACCCTATAGAGCTCGGCCTCGGCCTACATTTGATGTCTGTGAAAATGGAATGGGTCGAAAGAGTGTGCTGGATAGGTTAGGTTCTTAATTAATTATTTATATTTTCCTTATTTTCGTTAAATTCGTGATAAAAGATTTATTTCCTTTATTATAATTTGGTTGTTTAGTAGGATTGTTGTGATTAGTTTGGGTAATATATTATTGAAGCGTTGAACGGTTAATACCTAAATAATTTATAAGTTAAATAATCTCGTAAAGTTTAATAATATTCTGAGGAAATAGAATACGTATGTAGGTATATCTAATGTTTAACGTGTCTGATCAATATTTATTATTATACATTATCTGGTTAAATAACACAGACCTTAGGTATTAGATAAATACCTATGCATTGTAATCTTCAATGTACCTATTTATTATACAGTTTTTTTTCTGTAATACTAAGTCAAACATAATGAGCTTTAAATCTATCTAAAATATATGCTAGCATTTGTTAAGACCCTCTCAAAGTATATCTGTGTAATGCTAGGTACCTACTTATTTATTTATTGCTTACGGTTGCAACCGCGTTACTGCATTACACAAAGTGAAGTTTCAATTCTATTTAAGTAGCCAATATGATGAATTTTATACCTAGGTAAAGTGAGAATTGTTTGGAACATAATTGTTAATCTCAGTAGATTGATTTATTATTACATAAGTATTATACTTTATTGATACTTATATAAAAATAAAAATAAACTATAATCCGAAGAAACTAATAAAGTGAACTAACCATTATCCTTGCTTCTTCAGCGTGTCGCTAGATGGCGTAAATAGTCAATAAAAAAGGGCAAATGTTAGGTTTTCCACAAATATTTATCTTTGAATCGAGTTACCTATTTGTTTAAAAGGTAGAATTACGTACTCCGCTTAATTCTCTTTGGTTGATTATATTATTTGAAATAAAGGAAAAATAACTTTATATTAATTTCAGTTTTTTTAACACACCGGGTTACACGCTGTTAAATATACCTATATTAATTACTACTGTGCGATTTTAGTAATATACTATTGATTATACTCTTTAGGATCCCTATATCGGTTTGGTTACATTCCTGACACGGGCTTTAACTTGACGACATCTAGTGTCCAATAGATGAAATGCCTTACATTGGCGACACCTTCCGTCCAATAGTTGAAATACGAATATAATGATTTTAATGTATACTTAGCCGCTCGTCACTAGATGGCGTACCTAAAGATTAAGTTACATGACAATGTTCCCAATGGCCACTATTATTTAAAATATTCTCAATTCTCAATTATTTATTTCTTCTATAAGTTATACATATTAATATACAGGTATTAGGTAAATTATAACTATTTATAAGGTACGAGATATTTAAGGACCCTGATAGGGCGCAGTGATTGAGTGGTTTGTTTATCAATAATACAATTTAAACAAAGTAGGGAATAGATTGTAGAAGAAATCTTTTTACTTATTTACCTATTTTTAAGGGTGCGTTATGAATAAAGTACCAACGTGGGGTTTAGGAATTAATGAGTTAATAGATTTGGGGGGTGAGATGAATATGAGCATTATTATTTAAGTTACTACAGTAGAAGGTCTAGGTTATAAATCCATACTATTATATTGAAATTTTAAATGAGGGGGTAACTTATTGTTTTCTGGTGGTTACGCTTTTGCAGCGGTACCGTTGAGCCGATTTAGTGATACTTGGTGAGGAGATGGTTTGGGTTTCAGGGAGTGACTTAGAGTACGATATTCCCTAGGAAACTAGGTAGTGGGCGGAGGTTAGATTTTCCTTATAAAGGAGGTTGGTGGTTGATGGTTAAGGAATTATATTAGTTATATGGTTTGGGGGGTGAATTTGATTTTAGTCAGTTAAGTACAGAGGTAACATAATTATCGTATATAAGTTACTTAACGTTTTGTAGGAGATTTGTAAGCTAAACATTACAGAATCGGGGGGGTGTACGTTAATACTGAGATTCCCCAAATATAGGTACTTAATTATAAATAAAATGAATTACTCATCGTGTGAATGAATTTTTTTTATTATATAAAGGTAGGATTCGGTGTTCGCTTACAAAATCACGTTTTTTTTTTTAATGTGGAGGCACATACCTTATCACAAAATTCCACTGTTGACTCATTCTAATTCCTTTTTATTACCACGTATAAGACAAGAATTTATTGTATTACAGATTGAGATTATATTATAAGAATTTAATTTAAAAATTATAAACGGAAAATGGGAACGGCCATTGCCCAGCAGCGGGGCATTCGTGCTATTTAGGAAACTAGATTTATATCAAACATTTATCCTTTTTAAAGTAGGTAACGTTTTTTTAATTATACTTTTCTTTAAAGTTTTAAAGATAACGAAAAAGTTAGAAAAAGAATATAGGTACTAGGTACCTATATTTTGAAGAGTACGGTCTAGGTAGCGCGTGTAGTGGTATGAACGTATAGGGCATTATATAAATGGTATAGTTGTATGTTTGTGTGTATACACATCTGTGTTGGCATGTATGAAGAGATTCGTATATGTATATGTATGTATGTATATGTGTGTGTATGTGTGTATGTGTATATGTATGTATATGTATATGTATATATGTGTGTATATATATATATATATATATATATATATATATATATATATATGTATGTGTATGTATATATATATATATATATTTTGGATAAGATAAAAGGTTAGATGATTATTATACCTACCTTTTGAAAGCGTCTGAATAGCGCAGTATTTTAAAGGAGTGTAGTTGTACGTACGAATAGGGAATTATATGTATGTGTATACATGTGTGTGGGTAGATATGTATGAAAATTTGGAGGTATTCGGCAGAATTACATTTTAATATTTTATAAACATGAATGTAATTATGATAGTTCGCAAGTTGCATTATTTAAGTTTTGTACATCTGAATTTATAGGCAAAGGTTATAATATGTTATCTAAATGTTAAGAGTCGATGGGTTAAAGCGATAAACCAAGTGACAGTTAAAGCATATCATGTTTAGGTAGCATTATATTAAAATACCGTTCCGCTCGATGAAGGTCCACCTGTATGTTTTGTAACATGTATTAAGGATTCATTAAAATGATCATGTGAATTAAGGTGATGGAACCAGTAATGGACAAGGCACCAATTATGGACGTTGATTCTTATTTTACAGAAGATAAGGGATATTCATTTGTTTTGCAACAATCAATTTAGAACCATATGAAATTTGAATTAAGAGCGAAGTGTCCATTACTGGTGCCTGTCAGCTAAAAGTGTCCATCATTGGTGCCGTCACCCTAACATGACGTATCAATAGTAAAAAGAGATTAAGTATGTTTATTTTGCTAGATTAATCGTTGGTACACTAAAGTATTAAAAGTTTGTTAAAGACAAAAAGGAAACGAAAGAGCTATGTTATATAGACTCGGTGCATGATTTTCAGGTGGGAATAAGGTTTTCCTATAGATTTGGTCTTATTCATTGTCCGATTTCAACGAATTTGGACAATTATTAAGGCCAAAGGGGGGTGATGTACTGATCCCAAGTCAGCGGGCATAACGTATATATGTATGGGTATATATGTATATTAATTTTTTCGATTTTTCTTTCGTCTAGAACATAATAATAATCGTTTTTCTTAATCTATACATAATTAAGAGTAGGAAGCTTAGCCCCGCTGGATTATCAGTAGGAAATTTTGTTCATCAGTGGCAATACTGGATTTCCTACCAATGATTTAATAAATATGTGAACTTGAATGCAAACCCAATTTGGGAATTTAATTTAACTCATACATAAATTATAACGCCTATAAAAATGTAGTAGCAAAGGGGAGGCAAGAACAAAACATCAGTAACAAATGATTAGAAACTTTAAATGTGGGTCCGTCGTGGGACTTTGTCACAGTGATAGCATCGTGTGACGAGATGGGAATTACATGCAAGTTAATCGTTGATTTCATGCGATACGGTTCTATAGTGGTTTGACGACTTGGATCCGTGACCGTATTTGGGTTATATTGAGATTGATTATAGAAGCAAGACATCAATAATAATATCTAAAAGGATATTATTGTGTATATAGATGCTAAACGGAATGAATCAAAGAGTTACCGCATTTAACATAATTATTTTTAGTGAGAACAAGTAAGGTAGATTGAAAAGTGAGGGTACTTGTCCGATTAACGTTAGTAACATGGATATGCTTTGATAATTATTTGTTTTATATATATAATATGTTTTGGACTGGAATTCATTTATAACAATTTGAAAGTTTGAATAGTCGTGCAACAACAACATTTAATATAAATATGTAATGTATGTAAATAATTATTAATACAAAATATAAATGATTGGTACCGATTTTGAGCGATTTGCCTACAGGGCGTGACACCTATCAGAGTGGAATGGAAAAGTATTATACCTGCAAGATGACTTGCCTCGGAGCGGAATGGTTGACAAGCATAATGTTTAGGAAGTATAATGACTACCAAGCGAGTTGCCTAAAATTAAAGATGCCTGAAATGTATAATTATTTGTTATATCAATTTTCTAAAGTTGTTATCTCTTATTAGCGGAATATCGACGGAGCCCCGCTTCGCGGAGCTACCATTTCTGGATTCTGGAGGCTTTTCGGGCTCGTTGCAGAATAAACATAATTTAAATCTACCTATCTTTTCCGACTTAGTTTTAAATTGATTGAAAGGAATTCAACTAGCCGGGTGACTTGCTTTTTGGACTTTCTTTTGGATGGGCATTTTGCATTTTGGACGTCCCGCACATGGCCTAATAGTGACGAATACATGTAACTAATCATAGATAGATAAATTAAATATACCACACTGTTTCGTATTTAGTCTTTTCCATTGTTAGGTTATGTTTGTTGGAAACTAATTGAGCTATTAATAATAAACTAGGTAAAAGGGGAATTTAGTTCAATTAAAGATTGAACTTTGACTCAGATTTGGGTAGTTTGAATAGGTAATGGAAAAGATAATTTAAAAAGAACAATGTATATCTACTTAAATGATTTAATTTTATGAAGAATTAAATCTGGCTAGTCCATACTATGTTTTCGTTGCTGGTCGAGAGCGTCCATTTTGATAAAGTGGAAGGGGAAATGGCTGAGGGTATAAAAGGTGAAACGCGGTGGGTTCGGGGCTTTTTTTGAACGAGACAGAACGAGGGACGGAGCGCTGCCAGGTGAACCCAAAAATATTAATTAAGTAATTTAGTGTCTGGACGGAGAATCGGAACCTAATTGGTGAGCATAAATCCTAACCCGTAGGACGTTGAATTTATTCAACGTGACTTTAAGAATGCATCAGCGCATTCTAGTCTCCTTCCCGTTGTTGTCAGGACCCCTTTAACACCTGGGTTACCTACCAGGCTGCAAGCTGAGTCCGGTTTGCGGGCAACGGGGTTATCCTATAATTAGTGCATGTAATTTGATCCCAACACCTACATACAAGCGTGTGGCTATTGCAGCAATGTGGTAGTCTATATGTTTGGCTAACGCCGAAAGGCGGTGTGTGATCTTCAAGCGGGTCCACCAATGACTTTCGGGTTGTTGAAATGCTTGTCCTTTCGCCGGTACGGTGCACGCTGAAGGGGCCACAGGTTGGCACATGCGGCGAGGCTGTCCCGTCAAGGGGATTCCAACAGATCTCTGTCCAAGAACGGAGGCGTGCACTTCAATGCCGGGAGGGCCCCCCTTCCTCAATCCTTAATCCTATTCTTGAACCGGCACCGACTGTAGGAACCTGGTTCAGGCAGACAGGGTGTCATTAGGTACGGGTAGGTAGGATGTGCATGCTGCTTTACCATTGTATTTAAACTCCGACTGTAGGAACCTGTTTCAGGTTGGTAGGAAGTCTTTAGGCTCGGGTAGGTAGAATGTGTTTAATTTATCTTCTAGGTGATTGATAAAATAGGATGTGCATGAAATTTATTACTGTACTTTCAGCTTCTTAATGGGGTTCTGCTGATTATTGATATCACACCAGCGCTTTTAGTTGACTGTATAATTGTCTTTATTAGAACCAGGATTGCAGAGACCTATTGGGAATCTGGTAGAAGTATTCTACCTCATTTATTTGGTTATTCACTGTGTTTTTTTTGTTTCATGACGTGTTTTATTTTATTTTGTGCGTGTCTAGTTTGTGTGTTGTTGAGGGATCATATGCACGAATTCATATTGTTAAAATGGAATGAATTAGTTATTATTGCTTTAAAATATATAAGTAACGGGGAAACTTTCATGAGGTTATAAGATTTGGCCCCTCAAAGTAAATTCAAAACTTGCTTTAAATATACAAATCTTTATACATTCTTCTACAATCTTATAGACAGATAGATAGTGAGATATAAAAGGATCCAAAACTAGTTTGTTCATTGATTATTACACTATTAAGAAGTAAATTGTGAAATTTAACTTCGTGCATATATCCAATAACTTTACAGGAAATAATATTTGTATAGTTAGCAGGCAGGTAAGTGACTATTTTGATTGAATAATCCCAATTGGGTTTTATAAATTTTATATAATGTAAACCCTGTACAAACTTTCTTTGTCTTATGCGGTACTTCAATTAAATTAGGTCTATTAATTAAATCTAAGGCCATACAATCTAACTCACATTTAATTGTTGGAGTATCAGCGAAAGGTAGCAATTGGTTTTATAGGGACAAAAAGATATTGAAGGTAGAACTCAACCGAAGCTATTAATGGTTAACCCGAAATAAGACAAAGAATGTTCTGAGAATGTTATCTACGTGACTTTTGACTTACAGGTACTTTAACTATTTGCACATAAACCCTATACCCTAACTATATATTCTTACATTACCGACTATAATAAACTAAATTAAAGGCGGAGGAGGGTAGAGGTAAATAAAAGGCACACCTTTACGATTCAATAAATTCAGCTAATGTAGATATTATTGTGAAGGGAAGGCGTTGAGTCATTTATGATTTGATTTTCTTCATTGTTAATAGTTCTTCAGCAGTGCTAAGTAATTTTAGCATGCTAGCAGTAACTTGAAATAAAACAGTATTTAGTTAGGTTGGTATATTATTTGGAAAACACTACAATGATTGTTATTTAGCTTTTATTAAGTGGAAGTTGGTTTATAATTATGAATGTTAGTAATAAAATGGGACTGTAAATACAGAATAATTTATAGAACCATGATTTTAGGGATTATTTATTCACTTGGTGCGGGGGGAGGGGAGATCAAGGTTACGTAGTAGTTCTTGTAGGGAATGAGATATTACATTTAAAAATTACCATTAGTAAGTTAACATCTTCATACTTAGGTAGTTCCTGCGGGAAATTAATAAAATTCTTCTTTATATCCTCTTTGTGTAAACCAGGATCAAGTAGATTACAACGTAAGGTTCTTATTTGGTGTACCAGGAACGTTTTAGAATGAGTAGTTGTGAGCAAATAAGAGGTTTAGAAAACCATCTCATTGATAAATCTGAAACATCACAAAAATAAAATGTAAACACCACTGTACGATAGATGATGAAAAGGTATCTTTATTTAAATAAAGACAAAAGAATTTCTAGGTGATTTCAAAAAGGGCAAAAGGTATATAAATAAATTTTATAACTTGTTACAAGTAACAAGTTTATTAAAGAACGGATAATATAAGAATGTAAAATAAGATAGGAAAATAAGACACTTACCTAAAAAACATGATATTTTATGTTGTAACTCTGAGATATAATTAAACTAAATCAGGGCATTATCAAAATGAAGTTTTCAATATCAACGATGAAATTTTGGTCTGTGTTAGTTATGGTTGTTTTGTAAAAATATAGATAAGATAATGAAGATTACATTGCAGTCAGATTTATAAAGCGTACTATTCACGGTACTACAATATTATAAAACCGTAGCTTTATGGTCCAATTAAATCATGAAATTGGATTGTGAATTCGTACATTTGCTAGCATCTGAGTTTTGACCCAAAACTTTGTGACTTTATCCTCAATCATAGGCACCGTGACGCTGGTTGTTCCACGCTGACTTCCTGAATTAGGTTATGCTGTGTCAATACGAGACACGGATACAGACAAGATTGTTGTCTTAGATTAGAAAGGGCCTAGACACCATAACATTAATAAATGGAAATAAGAAGGTATTCGACTTTTCATTAGAGATCCGACTAATCATTAATAAGATAGGCCGAGTTAACGTATTAATTAGGAAACGCTAGAAATTAGGATGCATATCCGGGGTTGGGTTAATGTGCTAAATGTTGCTATTGAAGCATATTTAGCAAGTCGCTTGTTTGTTTAAATGGATTATTGTTCCAATTAATAAATAATATTTGTTGATACCTGTTTGACTTTACTTAAATGAGAAAAGTAAAAGTAATTGGATTAATAATTCACCCGTTTATGGGAAACGAGTCAGATTCAATATATCGGCTCTTGGATTTGGTTGATCTGTTTTAGGCCCCTCGAGGTGACAGCATCAAATCTATTCCGACTAATTGGAAAGAGTCGTTTCGCTGTGAACGTGGGTACAATGAAAATCTCCCCTCGAAAGTACTAGATCTAGTAGGAATGCTTACCTGGTGGACTGGAGATTCTAGGAGGCGCTCTCACATGTATTTCGTTGTGGATAGTAGACGTTACATGATACCAGAGCTGATGTGGAAACGAGGCTCGAGATGGCTACCTGGTTATATCTCCAGAAAAACCTTGTCCTCGCATTATGCTATGAATTTGGGCATTTTAAGTGGAGATTAATAAAATTTTAGTTCAGTGCGACCTTTTGGAATATGGGAAAAGGATATGTCATGTCATTATGATTACTTAATAGTCGGTTGATAGGCAGATCGTAAGGATAGGTTATCGATAAGCTCTATGAAATTTTCCTGTTTAATATACATTAAATACACCCTACACGTGTTTTAGTTTAGCTAAATAGATAAAATTAGGACCAATGGCTTAATGGAGTAATGGAATACCTAGATCTAAAATGCTATGATGTATGATGAGAGTTGGAAGTGAAAATTTGTAAACTAACAATTATTTTAATTAATAATTCCCTACATTACATTTTTGATAAAGTTAAATCCCGGGGTTGGGTTAATTAAATAAATATGCTATTGAAGCAACTTTACAAGTCGCTTGTTTGTTTAAATGGGTTATTTGTTCAATTACTAAATATTTGCAACTATCTTTTCGACATTATATAAATAAGAAAACAAATGTAATTGGATAAATAATTCACCCGTTAACGGTGCGACGGTCTAGTCACGGTGCATTGGCTTTTGGCTTGTGTCTAGATGCTCATGCGTGCATGGGTGATAGCGCAAGCTATACCGATTGATTGGGCTGGATCGTTTCGCTGTGAGCGTGGGTATAATGAAAAACTCCCCTTGAGGATACCTTCGGGGTAGAGATTCCCGTATGGTCCAGTGGTAAGGATACCTGGCTTGTAGTCAGGAGGCTCGGGTTCGATTCCCGGTGCGGGAACCTTGAGGTCTCTCCTTGAGGGTGACTTTAAGTGGAGTTTATGAAAATCTCCCCTTGAAAATACTAGATCTAGTAGGAATGCTTACCTGGTGGACTGGAGATTCTAGGAGGCGCTCTCACATGTATTTCGTTGTGGATAGTAGACGTTACATGATACCAGAGCTGATGTGGAAACGAGGCTCGAGATGGCTACCTGGTTATATCTCCAGAAAAACCTTGTCCTCGCATTATGCTATGAATTTAGACATTTTAAGTGGAGATTAATTAAATTTAGTCTATAACGCGACTTTTATTGGGGTATTATGGGTAAAATCTTCTCTCGGGTTGACACAACTAACAAACATTGACCATAAGGACACTTTAATTGGGATAGCAACTTTTGCTTTTGGTGGAGCGATGCCCATGTCTGGTGACGAGTCGCACAGAGACGTGCGGATGCCTAAGTTGAGGCGTGGAGGGGCACGTCTCTCCCTCTACATCTTTTGACAAGAGGGACCATTAGGGAATTTGGTAGTAATGAACAATAACTTCTACTTAAAGTACTTGCAAGCTAATTTAATTCGCACACTACCTCTCATCATTATCGAAATGAAGGAGTATAAAATTGGGTTGCTTGAGAGCTATATCTATAATTTCAGATAGGTATAGGAAGTTTATTAATAGTCGAATCTAAATTACATATAAAACTGATAATAATTCAGGCTAAAAGGCTGGTTAGGGGTTACTTATTGACCTACTGAGCAAGACTTGATTAAACTATCTGGAGGATTTGTTAAGGTATCGTACTAATGTCATATCTAGGTGGTTAGGAATTTTGACATTATTGTCGAATGTCGCCAATGACTTTACTGACGGTGTTGACATCTTTTTAAATATAGGGATTAATTATTAACATTTAACACCGGATGGTGAAATTGGAACTAAGGGTTATAGATAAAATCTCGCGGTAAGATTTAGTTAAGTAGGAAGGTAATATGAGAACTTAATAAGTTTAATATCATTTAATCTAATTAAATAGATATTAGATAATAAATATAAATCCCAAAATGTTTAGTAATCAGTATTAAATCAATGAAAGTTAATGTTTCTTTAAAGTACCTATCCAGCACACTCGAGTATTCCTTAAAAGAATCGGTTACAATCGGGTACAACTTAGGGTCCTACCTTTATTAGAACTAGACGATCACGATGGCCAATTATTGTTTATATGTTTTTATATATTTATTTAGCTCTTTATCGGCTCTTTTGAGTGCTGTAGAGTGAGTTTCGTTACAACACGCATTGAAGTTTATATTCTTATCCACAATTAACTTACCTAAATTAATTATGGATCAATTATCCGTACTCGATCTTATAACCAATAAAATGACCACTAGAAGTCTGCCCCGAACAGAGGCCTTGCGAAAAAGAGCTAAGAGATCCCCTCTTGTCCCTTTACGGCGAAGCCTACTTATACGATCGTATTTTTTTTTGCAAAATATTTATTAATTTATGAAGATGAATAATTAAATTCATAATCAAATCACGCATCATTACAAGCTCGTCTCGAGAGGGCTAACCTTCTACCAATTAAGACCGGATCAAAAATCGACTTAGACTCAAAAACAGTGAAAACTGGTCACTTTCAATGGAAATTCTGGACAAAGTGACCCGCTTTCATAGCTCTTTTCTATAGTTATTAGCGTAAATGCCCGCTGAGTTGCCTCTTAACATTTCGATTCGTGTGGTCGAAAAAACTACGTTCAAGCCAAGCAACTGTTGAGCCAACAGCTTTAAGACTTATCTTGGTTCCGTTACAATAACCCACACCCAAGCCACTAAACTCCAAATTAAAGGCGCAAAGTTAAGTAACAGGAGAGACTTTTACGATGACGCCGATGGCTCTTCAATTACTCAGTTCGACGGCACGTCCGACCTCTGAATAAGTAACTTACACGTCCATCAGAACTCAGAGCTTGCTTCCAAAATAAATGATTAACTTTACTACTCTTTCACGCAATTGCTTTTCGACTCGAGCGCAAGAGGGAGAGCAGTCATAAAACGTCAGATTTACCCCGCGCAGGCGAGCACGGTTTGGAAACTCATTTGTTAGTGAGGCAACTGTCCATCACACGTTTTATAATCGGCCTGTATTATGGTCGCTTTTATCGCATTGGATAAAGCTTCCGTCACTCTCGCACTTACATACTGGTCGGAAAGAGACAGTTGTTTTATCCACTTCTATCTACATCGATAAACACGACAATAGGTCCGCTGGAGTCAGTTCTGGCTAACATGACGTGTGATATGATTGGAATTTGATTGACAACAGTTCAAAACCGCTGTGCTGCACGTCAAACTGCCGTATTTTGACGTGCCTTTATTTTTGCAGCTGTTTGGAATGTTTACCAATGGATTATGAAGCGCCGCGATAATCTCGTAGCTGTCAAACATCGGTTATAAAAACAAATAACGTGATAATTCATGTGAACGAGATGAAACTTTCAACAAAAAGTGAAATTCAGAGGAGTGTGCCTTCTCGTAATCTCCAAATATAGACAGCATTTCAGCCTGTAAATAGAAAAGTTTTCAAACGATAAGACCGCGGACACAAATTAAAATAGTAGTTTTTTATCTCTAATCACATAAGCCCGAGAATTAAACTAGAATTGTGAATGGAAAGGGTTCCTCCGCCATATTGTTGTAATCGACACAGTTTAGAGCGAAAAGTTTCCAGCGAAAGTTGGACGGCAAAGTGACGCAAAACGGCTGCTCCAGTTCCACCGCCCGGGGCGAAGTGATTTATTTCGAAACTATTAATTTGGAACTATTTCGGAACAGAAATCCAATCCTGACGCGCTCCAATATGATGTTTGGAAATCGGAACTATCATTCAAAGTTAGGAAACACAAACATTCGTGCAAATGTTTGCTTTTCAATTACTCCGCTAGAATAACGTCCGAGTTGGTTTTGCCAGCGATGGGTCAGAAGGGCGATAGTCGCCTGCACAGTTGCCGAGTTGCCGGAGTTGCCACACGAGCGCGCGAACCACGAGCAGATTAGTTGCGCGAGTTCCGGATTGAGTTAGAGCCGTCGGTCGCCGTGATGCGTTTGGATGGAATGCGTGGATTTTCGTTTCGCTAACATTTGTTTGTGACGGACAAATACACAACGTACCAATACTCATTCATTAATAATCGTCAAAAATACGTTGACCTCCTCGTCTTTACCACATCACATCGTCGAAATGAAGAGGTCACATAATAATATGATAAAATCGGTAGTTTCTGCGACCTGGCTCTCAATAACCATAAAGTTTTTGTGTCTGTACTTTGGATATTAAACTTGACCTCATTTCCTTGAGACTGTTTAACGTGAAATCACTATTAGAAACAAAATCCTAGATAGTTTTATTTTTCAAATACGACCCCTGTTTCGCATGTTTTTGGTATCTTTGAAGCCCTTACGATCTTTAACGATGATTTTTGATTGCGTAGTTAAGTATTTATAATTTCTTAATCCCGATAAACCATTTTTTAATTAACTTTATGGTTTTAAAGTAAACGGCAATTATTTGAATTTGACGCTGCCTCAAGGCGTGTGCAAACTATCTCCATCTCACGTTCTTTGCACAAAAGCACATAAAGCCATCCTTTTCTATTCTTGTGTGAGCGTGGCACCATCTCTCACAATACCAAACAAAGCGTTGTCCGTTATTCTTGAATAAATATAGTTATTATTTAGCATGAGCTTTAACCCGTAAATAATTACAGTGCGATAGCACTTTGAAGGTTCGGGTTTTTACTGGTCTCTCACTCGCTCTCATACGCTCTTATTAAGAGTGAGTGAGAGAGAAGTACAAAACCGAAGCACCTTCTAAATGCTCACTGACTGTAAGTCTTGTCGTTTTAGTTATTATAAAAATAATAGTGCTAACTTAGTTCCGGACAATAGTACGTTAACTTACATTAAGCGCCAACGACCCTAATGTCGGGTCCACTATTCGTAGCACGTTTTCGCTACATAGCGAAAAAATGTTGCTAAAGGCTACGGCGTAGCACTCGTAGCACTGGCTGGCGGTGAATGTGTTAGGATCGTCAGGTATCATCACTCATTATTAGTTTACTACTAGCTTCTGCCCGCGACTTCGTCTAATAATTTTGCAATCCCATGGGAACTTTTTTTTTTCAGTATTCTAAGTAGCCTATGTTATAATCCAGTGCATAAGCAAACTCTGTTCCAAATTGAACCAAAGTCGTCCATCCGTTTTACCGAAAAAGTAACAAACGCATAACATTTCGCATTGATAATATATGTAGGTAGGATATGATGTAAATAGGTACATTTAGCGCACACAATCGCCCTGCGCGAAATCGTAGTCGATAAAAACACCCTCGGTGCTCACACTCGACCGGTTTTCAGTATTTGTAGTTTTTTTAGGGTTTGTACAACGTACATAATACCGTTTATACGATACAATAAAAAGAAAAATGGATGCTTTTTTATCTTCTTCAATCTTCGGTCAATAAGCGCGAGCGGGCTTTAATAGTTAATAAAAAATAATTTAGTGTATTTACTTAATTACATGTTTAATTTAAAGTTTAGGGTGGTCGAAAAATATTGTAAATTCAAGAGCCTATTAGGATTCTGGATGGTAAACATAATTACTTTACCCTTACCAACTGCAATCGGAGTACCCAGGGTCATACCAGTGATTACAAAAAAAACCTAGCCAACTGTACTTACTCCCAGTACATTACAGCTAATTTAACTTCGATACATACTTCCCCCCCCCCATTTCATCACTTAGGTTTTTTTTTTCTAAATCGCCAGAAGTATTTTTTTTATTTAATTAAAAAAATGACAAAGCTCGCATAAATTTGTACACCCCCTTTTTATCCTTTAGGAGTAGTTCCGTAATCTCCATTCCAAATTTCATCCGAATCCGTCCAGCCGTTGCAGCGTGAAGAAGTAACTAACAGACGAACCCACACACACACACACACACTTTCGCATTTATAGTATTAGTAGGATTGCTTGTTAAGTTTATAACAATAATGTTTCCAAACATCAAAAACAATTTCGAGGGTTAAGTTTATTTAACCGTTATTTCTTATTGCGCTTAGAAAATAGTTTTATCTTATTTATTTATTTATTTATAAATGATAGGCTTTATAGCACTAATTTTTATTAGAGTCAAGTGTCCCCCCCTACAGCAAAAACTACAAATACTAAAAATCTGAAAGATATCTTTAATAAAAGCGCATATAAAGAATATAAATAACTTTTAATAGAGAATTTGTTCATTCTTGGTTTGAGATAGTTTTTGTGTAGTGACGGCTACGGAACCCTGCACTAAGAATGGTCAGTGTAGGGTTCCGAAGCAACAATACGACTTACAGTAACTTGAAAACTATTCGCAGAAGTTAATATATTTCATAATGTTCTTCTGATATCCTAGACATAGGTACCTAGTGCCATGGATTATTGAAAAATGTGTTACAAAACATAATTTCATCAGTTTGAGACGTCCCCCCCCCTACTCGTCCTAGGAGCCGCAGCACGGCATTATTAACGACAGGAGGGGGAGGGAGGGGGGAGTCCAGGAATTCTTTGCGGAAAGCGGTTTACGGCAGGTGCGGTCTGCAATACCGCTTCTACACAACCCGGTGTAAAGGACGGATTACACGGCACAAGTAGCTGACGTGAATTAGACAGCTGCTGTCGGCGAGTACCCGCGTGATATTTCAATAGGCGCCCGTCAGAGCGGCGAGTGCGATTCGAAGCATTATTCAGAGTTGTTAAAACGAGCTGCTCTTTGAAATGAATGCGCGCAAATAACCGAACCGTGCAGCTATAGAATTGAATTTGACTGGATGAATAACTTTCATATGTATGGTTTGAAGCTGCGCAGCGGATTTCAATAATAATCTGGCATATTACCTTAATGAATAATGCTTCTCTTGATTATACTAGCCATAAAAAGTATCCACAAAAATAAATAATTCCCATTACTAAAATAAAACTCTGAGGTTTATGACATTTAAAACTAAACTCAGACTGTGTTTGCATCAGACTGTGTGATTTAAAAGTTTTATATGAATATTAATATTATGGTAGCAATCTGTTGTATGCCACCTCGATGGTTACGAATCTACTAGGCAGCATTACTTTATTTTATTATTTACAAGAGGGCGTGGCTGCGCTTTGTACGGGAAGTGTTTGGTGCATATAATTAGCAACAACTGGAGAGGGTACAAGTAGCTGTACTTTTGTAACTAGACTAGTCAACTTGCACGATAGCTCGCGCAGTGTAACCTAGACGTTAGCCGTAGACAATACAACGTAGATAGCGAAGCCATAGATTGGTACAGATATGATAGATGAAGCTGCGGAGGTAATTTGCCGAGACGTCCGTCTGCACCGCAGGCCATTGTGCGGGGTCTCGTTATGCTGGTCGATCACGTTCAATTCTTTCCAACAATATATGGGAAGCTATTTGTTTTGTTGAGCTTTGCCTAGAAATTGGCTATTTGGTTAGATTACCTTTTCGTTCTAATGTAGTAAATTATGAAAGTTGATGATGATTTTGGATGTTTGTGACTCGATGACGCCGCTGCTAAGCGGACAGCCTGGATTAGGAAGTGGAATGATTTTGTTACTGAAAATATTGTATTTTGCATGGATTTTTTAAGTGGCCACATAAAATGCCACGCCCACACTCAAATTAAAAGGGACGGCTTTACGTGCTTCCACGATTCAATTGCGCCTCAAATTTAAATTTTATTTATTTTAGCAGAATTTAGAATTTATGAGTAGTCAATAACGTAGGGTACTTTTAGCCAAAAACGTGGGAATAAGTTGTCATGTTTGAAAAATAAAAGTATTTTGGGTTTTGTTTCTAATCATTTCGTGTTTTCACGTTCATTATTTTATATAGTTCATGTTATGGTGTAATCACACACACACACACATATATAACCTCACGCCATCATTCACAGAGTAGTAGTATAGGGGGGTATGATTTAATTATATCTGACATTCCACGATTGCAAGAATATAACAAAGCGATCTGTGCTTGTATGTACGTATGTAACTCTATGTTACCAACCAATTACAAAACCAATTATCGAGTACGTACAGAAATGTTTGACCACGTATGAATGGAACTCAGTTACAAAGGCGCATTCGGTACCGACCAACAATTGAGATTCTCGTAACTAAGCCATTGCATTCAAAGAGCTGGCGAGCTCCGTGTCCGGCCCCGACAATCACAAGCGACGTCGAGCTAACCGCCAATTAGGCCGGCCCGTGCGCCTGAGCTCCAAGCTTCGACGTCCAATCACGCGTCATCTTGTCCGTCATTTTGTCAACCATCTTGAAATACAAATAGATGATACGCGGTTCCAAGTTTGCTGAGGTTAGAGTCAAAACAAAACATTCCCGATGATCTGCCAAATGGTATTCCTAATTGGTCAGTTTCGTACGCTAAATCTAAATAAAAATATTCAAAACTCTCTTCATATTGTCCCGCCATAACTGTAACATTCTGTCCAGAGCCTTATTTACTTTCATTTCTCTTAGGTATAACTTGAAATGCCAGCATCACGCTAAGTTGGGACTATTTCATGAGCACATTCTTCTTGTGTGTTTTTTCTTCTTTCCTTGTTGTTGTTTTTCAAGAATAAACTTTTTTTTTTTTCTTCGATAGACAACAGTTAATGTCAATGCTATGTATTCATGCAAGTTTTCAATATGTAACTTTTTGTAAGAGCATTTAAAATGTACCATTTTTACCTCCCGAAATTCTTGAAAGTTGCAATGTAAACTGCACGAAGGCTCAGTGACAACCGGCTGCAGGTAAACATTGCAAGCGCATATAAATATCTCCAGTGCATTATTCATTACTGAGGTGCCCCCTGGCGGATGCAAATGTAATGAACACTGCAGCACTATAAAGGAAAACCTTCTTAGCATTTTAAAACAAACCTCGATGTGAAAAATGAATCTCACGTTTCTCTTTTAATGAAACTTTGAACAAAAATTCTGATAAATAAAACGCGAGACAAACCTCAAAACATTTTTAAATAATGTTCATCGCTAGAAATGTTGTTTTTTCTAAATATACTATAATAAAACAGAGTTCTATTTGTTGCCTATTTGTAATGATCTTGTCATGTAAAAGCAAGCAATTGTCTTCTGCTACATACTTTATAACAGACATGTCTATTATCCCGGGATCGAGACCAGGACGCACAGCTCGATCCCGAAGATTGAAAGACAATCCCCAGTAATATCCCTCTTCATGTCTCGGAGACGTTTATACGTCAGCGTCACTTTATAAATGGGGCGGGATCGATCCCGAACGTGTTGGTGCGATCTAAGAGAAATATTAATCGTAATGTGCTCTGTGAAACGGAGTTGCTCGAAGGATATTAAACCTGACGCTCTGTGACGACTCGATGACTTTCGTGATGCGAACTAGGAAATTAATGCGCTTCGGGAATTGTCTGTCGTTGTTTCGTTCTCATGGATGGAAACACATTCGTAATAATGAGAAGATAGAACTCATAGTAGGATTGCAGTCGAAGATTTTAGTCAAGAATGCAATTTCTATTGAACACAGATCCCACTTACAGTCAAGTTGATAAATATGTGTACACTTAAGTACCTTGTCAATTTAGTGTCATGTTTAAACTGCGATATATAAAGTCGGTGTTAGAGCGATTGGAGTGACAAGGTACAAAAGTGTACACATGTTTATGAACTCGACTGTACCATCAGATGGCCTATGCTGCCCTCCTTGGAAAAAAGGGCGTATATCTCATAGAACCGCGTATCTATTAGCGACCTTATTTCTTGTAAGAGGAGGTAAAATTTACTTTGGCTATCAAACTGCGTATGCGTCTTTTTTATTTAGGAGGGCAGTATGTGCTCGTTTGCCTTATCCAGGCCATAAAAATAGTTTATAAATGTTCGTGAGCATTACAGCCCGAAGTCCATACAACACTGTGGCACTCTTGCTCCTAACACTATAGGTACCTATGATGGAAGTGAATCCTATAAAACTTAATGTAATGTAAAAGCACAAGTCGTTTCGAAAAAGCTGTCACAAAAGGATCGATGAGTGAATTGGCTTTCCTGAACAAGTGTAAATAAATACAGGTGTCGAACTGCAAGCAGCTGTGCAGTGTTCGTATTGCTGTGTTCCGGTGTGGGGATAAGACCACCAGTGAAATGATTAGCATAGAAGCATTTCATCTTAGTCCTCAGAGTTGGCAACGCATTTGGGTCTCGGATCCCACTTACCATCAGGTGGCCTGAGTGCTCGCTTGCCTTCTGCCATAAAAAAAACTTATTGCTGCGACAATGTTGCCCAGTTAGTATCTATGTAAATACTAAATGGGCAACATTGACGCAGCGTACGCCACCCGCTATAAAATATTATGTATATTACTTGTGTTAAGAAGATGAAAATCCTAGTTTCAATCCGTATTACCCACTTGGTCGAGACGAGGGTACTCACAGTACAGTTATAAATATTATAATAGAGGCAAAGTTAAAGCGCTGCAAGGAAACTCGTCGTAGGAGCAAGTCTTTAGAGGTCAAGAAAATACTAAAATAAAATTGCGAGTGTGTGAATGCGACCTACTTACGGAATAAAGTTATTTTACAAGGATTTATAAATTCTTAAACAAAATTAGTGGTTGGCAGATGTATTCCTATTTTTTTACGTATTCAACCATTCAAGTAATACATCGTATTTACGTATTTCACCAAGCGGTTCCAACGGAAGACCAGTGCGGGCTTTACGGCTAGCAAATGCTGAGTTGGGACCGTTTCGCAACAATTTTTCTGTCTTGATATTTTTGTATCTTTGTAATGTGGTTTTGTTTTGTTGCGAATAAATGTCTCTTTATCTTTATCAAAGATGTTTTCGTTTTTCACTTTGATTAATTACTGGCGCTTAATTTTTGAAATACTTAACATCAATAGGGTGAACCAATATCTATTGTATGGCATATTATTGACCGATCCTTGTGGTACACCTTGGAGAAACTGAAAGCTGGCCAATCACGACCGCTCCAATAAGCCGAATAGAGCAGCGCCACACCAGAATATCAAAACTGTAGCGTTTAAAAGAACTTGGCGCCTTCCGTTGGATTCCCAAATGGACGAAAAACCAGCACGACGCGCTAGCGCGCAATCCGAATGGAGCTATCGTGAATTTCGAAATTCAATGTTGTCAACACGCCATGCCTCCACCCCAAGCCAAATGGCGTTGACGCAAATGCGTTCTCTGGCTGCCTTTTTCTAATCAACCTGCTGCGTGATGTGGCACCGTTGAGGCGTGGCGTGGTGCGCCCGTGAATGTGGTCAAAATATTACGCCCATCCAGTTGTATACAATCCATCTGTCGCCGAGACCAACAGCGCGTCCGTGAATGCCCAGCTTTATGTCTAGTTGTGGACGTCTTTGGCTAAAATAATGATGATGATATCATTTCTTTTCAAGAAATATTGTAAACTTAGTAAATTCGATCAGTTTTTTTAACATCAAAAGCAAAATAGTTGTCTTTGACGTTTAAAATACCGATAGCGACGTAGGTATGGACAAACAATTCGAAATACGTAAATACTTCGGTTTCAACACAAAACGATACGGGTCAAGGTTTAACGACCGGTCATAAACCGCACAACTAGATGAAACAATAAAGTATCTTATTTTCCTTCCCTCTCGCGCCGTCCGTCCCGCTTGCACAATGCTCTCCAGTTTATGCGATGGGTACGTTAATTTGCAAATGAGTACATAGCGATGTTCTCTTTGAAATAATTAACGGCGACTTTTATTAAGCAAGGATTACGCGCCTAACGACCTTACGTATAGGCTACGGCTTACGCCTGAGGCTTTATGCGTGAATTAGTGCCTCCTTTATTTATGTAATGAATCTTCATTGCAGTTTTGATAAAGACCAGCTCTGACCTGTAAGGCCAGTGGCGTGCTGACCCGGAACCACTTCACATCGTCTCGCACTAGTTTTTGTATTTATGTTTTTCCTTTGTTATTTTGTTCTTGTACTATCAATAGACATATGTAAATGTATTTTATTTCTTTCTTTCTTAGATATTAAATATCCTCCTTTGTATTGTGACCACTCATCTTCGTCCTCAAATATCTCGCTTTAATATCGTTTACCTGAAAACGTCTCGTGTACGAGCTCGTTATGAGCAAGGAATTTTATAGACGTCGGCAGTCGTCAAACTGACCCATCTGGGAAACATTTAGCAGTTCACTTTTACTCAAACGTTTGTAGAACATTGCAAAATAGAACCGTCTTGAAAACTCATAGAAAAGCGTTAGATATTGATCGGTCTTCATGGGGCGGTCGTGTATTATTATTTTTGTACCTTCGTTAAATAGTTCGTGAACCGATAAGTGCGTGAAATATAATTAAGCTTACATACATACATACATGCCGTCTCGCCTTCATGCCAGAGTGGGGTAGGCAGAGCTACAGAGTTGCCAACAACTCTTAACAACTTGTTGTTAATTCTATAACCACATTTAGCACAAACCGCATAAATAAGCTTACGAAATTGTTTAAATAATAAATATGCCAGAAAAAGAATAATAAAATTAACCATACAATACAATACAATACACACTTTATTGAACACCAAACAAAAACATTGCCGAGAAACAGCTCAATTAAAAATAACACATGTAATCTACAGGCGGTCTAATCGCTTATTAGCGATCTCTCCCAGACGACCTTAGCAGGGACATGGAGCCAAATTAAAATATTGTACACAGTAGATGGTGCAGACTTCACGCGAGCAATAACAGCCAGATTAACCGGAGTCTTGCGTAGATTATAAAAATAACACTAAAACTTGAGTACCCAAAGTAGTTAGACATTTACATACTAATGATTTATCGTGTTATAATAATAATGAAGTGTTTGTGATTAATCGTTGTAAGGCTGTCGTGATCCGCGGAAGGCGACGTGAAGTTTCGTTTGCGTACAAATTGAGATTAATGTTGAACTAATGTTCCGCTCAGGAGTTAGCGATGCGGTTTGATACGCCAATCACGTAAAACATCTGAATAACGAAAGCGGTAACCGAAACTAAAATGAATGAATAATATATTATAATACACATACATACATACATACCGTCGCGCCTTCATCCCAGAGCGGGGTAGGCAGAGTTACAGAAATACCAACAAGTCTACAAAACTTGGTGATAATTCTGCAACCACATTTTGCACAAACAGGTCAAGATGTTTACCAGTGTATATTAGTGACAGGTTGCAAGCCCATCGCCTAACAATACTACAAGCCTTTATTCCCTTAGTCGCCTCTTACGACTTCCACAGGAAGGCGTCGAGTGGCACTATTCTAAGCCGGCAACCACGTGGCTAAATAACACAGACGGCGGAATTATATAGTCTCTTTATTTTATTCCTTCGGGAACTTTTATTGTAGTTAGGTTAGTATTTCTCTATGCTAGTATGTTTATCGCCTTCTAAAACCAATAATACATACAATACAAGGCTAGAGCTTTGTTTGGTATTAGACCAAATTTGTGAGAAATATTCATTGATATTTTTCGCATTTATTTTGATCGAGTTGTACTTTATCTTGCAAATGTTTGTTTATTTATTGATCATATGTATAAATATCGGATGTTGGGACGATAAACGCAGACGCCAACGCATCAGTTTGGACAGGCCTTAAATTTGAGCTGATTTACTGCTCTCCGCTGAACGTGCCAAATGGTCGCCCAAAACGATCCGCACTGCATTCGCGTGCGAAAATAGACAATAATTATGATGTGATATTATTCTGTTATACACCCGCAGCATAGATAGGTATAACATCAAGCTTTTATGCAAGTTTGCCAGCAATGTTTATTTTAATAAGCAAGCCCCTGAATACACGGCAACTTTATAGAAAACAGAAAAATATATGGTCAAGCGGCTTTTGTTTATAGGGTTCCTTACTCAAAGGTGTCAACGGGCCCCATCTAAGAGTGACCTACACGAGAGTATTTTTTTAAGTTGTGAGTCACGTAATTTCTGCTGCATTCGGTTTCATGTATCAATCCTGTTTGGTTCCCACGGCGACGCAAAATCAGTCTGTTTGTCAGCGGACTGCGTCTTATGAACCTTAATAGGTAGACAGCTGACGCTTGAACAGAGTGCGTATTTCTGTTGCCGCTTAAAAACAAAATACAAGTATAAACAAAACAAACTAAAACTAGAAAATGAAAGGGAGCGTGGTAAATTTATTTTTATTTATTATTGTACCTACTCTAATATCATTAAAAGCAAATTCGTTTCCCGCCGTCAGTCCCTCTCTATGCACGCTTACTTTTTTAAAACTGCGAAACGGATTTTGATGCAGTTTTCACCGTCAGTGAGATATTTTTTTACGGCAAGTTTTTATGTACAATAAATACTGTGGTTTATATACGGGTGTTGCAGCAGACGCACATAAACCGAAGCGAACCGGGGGCGGGTCGCTAGTGTTGAATATAACTAGCAAAAGGTGGTTAAATGTTGATAGCTCCGCACCCCCCATACACTCCAGTATTAAGAAAATAACACTCGGCATAAAGCACAGGATAAAGTAGACACTGGTCGAGGCTTTACGACTGGCCTCTAATTAGATGTCGAGGCAGCGAGGGCGCGCGGTTTATGCCTCTTGAGACGGCGAGGCTGCGCCGCCCGGCGCTGGATCTCGGTATAATATAATGTAAGTACACATTCACGTCGGATAATATCCAGACTTATTATTCTTACTCACATTATGTTCCTGTTTAAAATATGCAGAGCCAAGATTTTGCATCAGCTACATTTTGATGTTCAATGTTTTGTTACTAGGAAATATATAAGAATATTCTAAGCCAATAATAATAAAGGTAGTTTACGGATCTACGAATAGATTAAACATGCAGCAGAATCTTATATTTTGAGCTCACAATGGCACAGAATACTCCTTAAATTCTAATTTACTTCAAAGGAAATATTAATGCCTAAACTGTTTCAAATTTCACTTATAAAGTTGGGATACAAGGGAAAATAAATTTGGGGATTACTTTCTTGAAACACCTAACTTAATATTTCTGTTTTGTCTTTCCTTACCGAATTACAATTTCCCGCGTCAATGATATTGTCATTTCATTACTCTACAAAGTTTTGATAGGCATTTAAAGTCTTAACGATGTTTCAAAATGATATCTAACCGTCTGTAGCTGAGCTTGAGTTCACGCCAATTCAAGAATTCTTGTAAAACCATTTTACGTTGATTGAAATCTAGTGTTTAATACCTTTAATCAACACGGTATCAGTGGATTATTATTGGTAGTACGTGTTTGACAAGTGACAAGCGTAGTAGCGTGGAACTAACCAACCTGTATGTAGCCTGTAGCCTGTAGCCTGTAGCCTGTAGCCTGGCAGCCTGCAGCCGCCGGCGACGCGACACGCGACCAATTACTACCCGCTTGTTGCTCAGCATGCACGACGCCCGACAAACGGCTTTGTCACCGGGATTACTGAGCCGAGAGTTCCGTGCGCAAGGAAACGTTTGGGTCATTCGTGGGAACATGCTTCAGGAATAATGGGAACCTTTCTTGCTTTCAAAGCGTGCTCTTACTACTCGCTGAAGTCAGGAAACGTTTTATTTCAATACATAAGTTGATTGAATAAAGTCGCATTTGCAGTAAAAGAGGTCATGTAGAATATACATAGATAGATCTACTACATTGTAATAAAGTGGATACGTCTCTTTCTAGTTGACTGTACCTTTCAGAAATTAGTTTATGACTCATCAGCTTAGCATGAGTTTAATATAAAACAATATTAAGAAAAAGATTATGCATTGTTGCGTTCTGGCGTAGGTAGTCAGTCGGTGAAATAAATTGGCAACCCACCTTTTATATTCTTAAGATCCGAATGTCCAAGAGCCTCAGAGCCCACTTAATACGATAATAACCCAGCCCATAAAGTCAAATTAGTTTAGGCTATTTCTGGAATGTCATTTATTTAAAAGGGCGGCAGAAAAAAAAAAACATGATCCGATCCAGTTTAACATTCCAACTGACTTCGGTCGACTGCCGCGACGGACTGTAAATTATTCAGCCCTTTATTCATGGCCAGGAACACTATAAATCGAATCCAGCGGCGTGTCCGCGGCCCGGCGCCCCGGCGGCCCTGCGGAGTGGGGTCGGTAGGGAGCCTTGGGCCCTGAACGCCCTAACGCCGTTGTCCATTGATATTTGTTTGGAAACTCTCCGGATTCCACGCGGGAGTTGTTTACTTGTTGTCAATTTTAAGATGTAGATAAGAAACTTTTTATGAATACTGATTAAAATAACACGATACTATGGTAATATCGAGATTTCGTAAAAGTGATTTGGTTGTCTTTAAAAATACAAATGGAAAAAGAAAAGCTAAGAAACATTCTATTATTTTAAGGTTTATTAAAAATAATGAAATTGTAATGCAGGATGGCAACATACATTTATTGTTACCGGGCTATGACGGCGAAGCGAAAAGGATGTTTAATTAAATTTCAATTTACTGTTTCTGACATCGCGTCGGCGACGCTCACCGCAGCGGCTACCCGTCGGGCAACAGGCCCACACAAGTTGCAATCTAAAAACGCTACCGACTGTACCAATATGACAAAATGTACGCAATCGACAACCAACAATCGAAGCAGTTGACACATGACGTTAACGCGTCCAATTTTATGAGCTGAGGTAAAGTGCAATGCATACTGATGTTGTTGATAGAAGGCCCCCGGACCGAATGAGCAGGTCGGGCTATTCCCACTAGTCCGCACCCCGTAGTTCGAACTGCGAACTACTGGGAATAAAAATTCCCACTAATCCGCACCTCCTCCTCCTCCACCTCCTCAGGTGCGGACTAGTGGGAAAAAAAATCCCAGTAGTTCGCAGTTCGCACTACGGGGTGCGGACTACTGGGAATAGCCCAGCAGGTCGGCCATGACTAGTGTTGCCGGGATTTGGGTTTTAACTCTGGATATTACAAAATATAATAAATACCGAAAACATTGTATTTATATTACTACCACTACTAGATAATATACCTTTACAATTAAAAGTTAATGCTAAACTTATAAAAATAAAATAAAACTAAACTACACAAATATGAAAGAAGTAAATAATAATCACCACTATAAAAAGAACACCCCTTCTAGCAGGTCCGCTCGCCGCATGGTCCCTACGGCACTGGCTGCGTTACCTCTCTGGATAGCTAGATATACCTATATATATATATATATAAATGAATCTCCGTCTCCCTCGATCACTCTGTTACTAGAAAATGGCTCGACCGATTTGAATAACTATTTTGGTTGCGTTTGTAATTATCAGGACATGGTTTGTATGTAAAAAAATACACCCAGGCGGCGCCGCGCACGGATAGCTAGTAAATACACATACCTATACATACATAAACCCACGTCTTCATTCCCAGGGTGGGGTGGGCGAAGCGATAAAATTATCAACAACTCTTAACAAGTTGTTGATATTTCTATAACTAGCTCATAGCAACTAGGGATGCATTAAAATATCGCGCGAAGGTGCCAACTTACAGCCGTCTTGCGCCGATACCATTGAACCAAATACTTGGAATTTAGAGGACATATTCCTACCCTAGGGGAGCACTGACAGGATTTCTGGAAAAATCGACCACCAACGGGAAGAAGTAGGGGGAGTAGCTAGCGGCGGTAAACTTATTTTAAGCTTACGAAGTTATCGGCTTCCTTTAGTCTCTTATGATCGCTTTTAAAACCGGAACGCCCTGCAGAAATCGGTACATCTGACAACACTAATCGTGACCGAGACCGATTTATGAGTGAGTGAACGAGCGAACGAATTGCTCCCAATATTCCTCGCGAGGCTATAAAGAGAGCAGGAGCAATTTATATTGCTGCAACGTAAGCGGCCGCAAAATGCGCCATTTGATCAAGTTCTTTTGGATCAGCGCGGGGGATATTATTTATTAACTACTAGAATTTGCTCGCGGCTTCGTTTGCGTTATGTTTAAAAGATAGTACATTGTAAAAAAAACTGCCATTAAAAAGTCTGCAATATCCTTTCCAAGGACTCAAGCAGATTGGTTGTGGAAGTGAAATAAACAGGCAGACATTCTGATTTTCTTTTTTAATATTCACGGTAGCTTTTAGGGATGTGTGGCGGTTTACTCCGCGAACGGTGAGCTATTTTATTTTTCTGTATTTATTTCCGTGTTTCCTCGAAGAGCATTTTATGTATAAATTACATTAATATTATTCGTGTAACCAGTAGTTACGAGTACTTTAATGAAATATTATTTGGTCGAGAAGTGTCATTATTTTAAAGTCAAACAGTCGATCGAGCGAGTGAATTCATACGAGCGGACTCATTAGACGGGTGAAGCTACCTAATTGGGAAATGCACGCGCTATTTATTTTTTTATGTGTTCTTAATGTTTATAATTCAAATGTCGAGTTCAAGAGCAAGTTTTTTTAAGAGAAGCACCTACCAGGCAGGCAGGTTTTAGTTCCACCTGCAACTTTACGTTATTTGTTTTATTAGTAATTCAGTATGAAAGTTTCGTGTCCAGTGCGTTTATTGTTCTTTGGTCCCCGCCAGCGTTGACTAACAACGTTCACCAACTTGGCTTGGGTTCTGCGAAATATATTTTCATGCGAAACTAACCTCGTCTATAATAGTTTGCAGGTAAAAATTACGTAACCTCGATAGCAGCTTCGATAAAATAAAAGCTAAAAAAAACTCTTTGGTTCTTTTAAATTTCAATCTGGCGCGCACGCTCTGTTGTTATTTTCTAACACAATTTCTTGGGAACTCTTATCAAGAAATACAGTTTGTAGTTTCAATTTATTGCGCTCACAGCGCGCAGCTACCGATATTAAACAATGTGTTCTTAATTAAAAGGACTCGATTTAAAATATAAAATATAAAACCAGTCGATTGCGGGTTAAGTTAAGATCGAGCAAAAGTAATATTTTATTTCATTTTTATTGTTTGATAAAGTAGCAGTAGAAAAACACGCCCTGTGAAATGTTTAATTGTCTATCTAATACGGTTAACTAGATACAGCTCATTGACGAACAGACAGACAGACGGGCAGTGCAAGCTAAGTGATGAAGTCTGTGGGCACCCTTTTGGTAAGAAACCCTAGAAATTTCGTCAAAATTGAAGTAGTCTTTGTAGTTTATGTTTTTAACGAAATAAATAGTTCAGATGAACTTGGGAATTAGTTAACACGAAACCAAATCATAGGCGCGCCTGTGTGCGTGCGCTCGGAAGACTTCTGCCGGGAGATTATCATTAATTATGCCCATGGCTTTTTAAAACAGGCATCAGAGAGGTTTATCCTTAGATTTTCTCTAGATCTCTAGATATACAATGTCACCGACAGAACCCTATTTTTTTTTATAGAAGGTTTGCAAAACTTATATGGCAGTGGGTGGGCACATCACTCGCAGAACACATGACCAAAGGGGGCGAAGAGGTCTCGAGCGGCGTCTGCGCACGATGCGACTGCATGATAATGGTGATGGTGACTATCACACAAATCGAAGCTCAGTATCTCGCAGTATCAATCTAAGTTGATGTATCTGCAATGAATTGTTCAGTTATTGATTGTAATCAGCCCTTTAATGTGGTTCTTTAGTGGCACAGATTAATTAATCATAATATTCGAACACTGATCTTTGTTTGTGTGTATGTGAGTTTTGTGTGTCACCGCTTGTTTGCATACACTTGCATAACGCGTGGCTATTTAACTGCCCGCGCCGACGATAGGTAAACTGCGCAGGAGCAACTTTATAATAGACAGGGCAAGAGCCATCTAACAGCTAAGAAACTTTAAATTCTCATCGAATGTTGATAAGATCGGGTATCCTACAGAAGCTTGGTAGCAGATGCGTTCTTTGGTGTGAGATGAAAGGTCAGTAGTTGCGAGTTGGCGCAGCCGTCAGCGCAGAGTGGCCGGAGTGCGCCGCGTCACTCTACTGGACGGTGTCTTTACTGAAATAGCCAACAACAATAAGAAGCATCTTGAAAATGAAACAGAGTTCTTAATATCTAAAATTCTGAGTTGCAAAATATACTATTTGTTTTAGTACCTTCCTAACGAGCAGTGAATACCCACGGTACAAAACACCCTAGCAATAAATACGTTTCTCTTCATAACTAAAAATACAACCTACTTGAGAACCTTCGTCTTAGAAGTCAGTAAATAAATGGATGGGATTCCCTTGAAATATCGACAAACATTTCATTTCACCGTAAGCTAATATCTGCTGTAACCTTATAGTTTTCAAGTTATATTAAGCATTTGTTACGTAAGTTCGGTTAGGTTAGACATATGACGAAACAATAAAGCTCCTGCACGTGGAAATGCCTGTCGATGAACTGAAAATTCGGCAAAGCGTTCTATGAAATGAGTTTCAATATTTCAAGGTAAACCTAAATAGATAAACACCCCTGAGACATGGAAACCCCTATTTCCAGATTTGATATCGGATAATCTTAAAATTAATCCGGATTAAATTAGGTTAATTTACAACGGTTGCAATCGAATCTCGCCGAGTTTCTTACGCCGGTTCTTCTCGGGGCAAAGGTTTTATTTTTCGAACCGGTGGTAATGCTTTTTGACATTCATAGGTGCATTATATTATGCCTAAATTGAAGAATAAAGAACTTTGACTTTGACTTTGACTTTGATTTTGAATCTAATCCATAAGTTAGGGAGTTACGATACTATGGATAGACACACAGATACACATAAACGCAGACACAGATAAACTGAGCTATTTCAGACAATATTGCTAAGCCAGATAACTGGAGAATCGGTCTTACGGCGGCAGTTTGGCTGTAGTGTACACTGGTACACATATATTCTTCTGATTCACTTTTAAAGGGTCTAGCCGACTCTACCCGAAACAGAAACACTTTTTATCCCTCTTATGTAACCAATAAAATACAATCAGGGTGTTTTTATTCAACGACATCAACATGACATTGCGCAATAGAATAACGAATTTCATATCTCATAAAACTAGTTTCGCATTGTCAATCGGCCGCGGATCATATTTTACGGCTTTCCTTACACGATGCCGCGTTGTTGTCGGTAGGAGGGTATTGTTTTATTACGACGGTTATCGCAGATATTGCAGTTTTATAGTGTCACACAATTTGTGCGCAGAATCGAATCAAAAAACGGACCTAAATTGCTTAATACGTTGTAACTATAGGTACTTTTTTGGAAACCACTTAGGTAAGTAGGTTAATTTTATTCTCTGTCAAAAATATCTAAGTTACAAATAACAACTGTGTGTAAAATCTTTATTGCACTACAATCTACAATGTAATACTGCTGTGGTGCGGATGGCCGCTAGCAGCAGCCGATGGAAAAAAGTCATTTATTTCCACAACTTAGGACGCGTCCAGTAATCACGATCTTCGTGAAGAAACGACTAGAGAGAGCAGAGAAATAAAAACAAAAGAACTACATTACATTTATTCTCATAATGAAGACGGGCTTAGTCCCATATGGGATAGCTTCCAGCTTACCCTGAAGTGGATGCGTAAGGACAATGCAAACTTGTTGATTTGTTATTATACTAATTCAACTCTACTAGTAAATTTTACTGTTTTATTACGGCTTCTTAGAATATTTTCCAAAATGATTATTTTTCTGACGCGATTTTCCAGTTGTATATTTTCCTAACCGAAAACCCCTTATCCCAAAATTACCTACATTATTAGGCCGAAATAGGTGCCTAGGTAGAGGTAGGCTATGGTAACCTTGCAGTGGGCTCGAAGGGCCAAACCACCCAGAACTAGGAGCTCAGCAGAGCGGAGCAGATACTAAGTATCAAACTGATTTCAAATGTGACAAAATGCGAATGTAAATTCTTTAACACACCCACTTAATTATCACATTCGCTGGAATGCTCACTATAAATCCACGCTAAGGCCTGCCTGCGATTCATCTTCTTAACAATACTCTTATTATCCCATTTTATCGTAATGTATTGACCGCTTTCGTGGGCAGCGGCGCGTGTAATTTACTTCCACATTCATTCCGGCGCAAGCGTCTGAAACTGAGCCCGAGGCGATGGGCCGGTAAATATCATATCTCGTTAATGGGACCGGCTCATTCCCACTCGCCCCGCTCCGTGAGCCAAACCGAGCTTACTTTGAGGAAATATAGTCCAATTTGAATGTTCACGCGATGGAATAAAGTGCACATTTGTAAATGGCTAAGGTGTGCATGTGTGCATAGTGTGCATACGTTAATTGTTGTTGCCGTGTTGTGTTATTCAAGGGTGGGGTCTTGAGGCGAACGGATAAGGACAATAAAATTATTCTTGAAGTACGTAAACTTAATCGTAAAACCACTGAATCTCTCAGTCTGCTCGTGTCAAACTATTTTCACTTTTTTTAAAACAAAGCCGACACTGCCGATATAAATATATAAGTTGTTTGTCAGTCGCTGTTAAACAGACTGCATTCCTTAATGTGCTAAGCTATTCTAGGCTAGTGTCATAAAAAAAAACCTAACTCATTTACGTTATCAAAAAATATTGAATACATATATTTTCTTTTGTCATTTAAACAAAAAAATACGAAGATAAATTGCGTTGAAGTTTTGCGTGACGTCACACTGTGTCACACTTTACGAGTATACCACGTTGTGACGTCACGAGCCCCCACTCCCGAACTTTGATGCGCGTTATATTTGTCAATTTTGATTGATTTGATAAAACAAAAAAATAATATTCAATATTTTTTGATAATCTTATTGACGGACTAATTAGGTTTATTTTTGTTTTACCCATGACACACCCCTACTATAGAACAGCAGTAGCTCTGCGCAGTGTCACACCATTAAACTGTGTGGCTTTTACGGCAGAGAGAAGGAAGGCAGACGAACACACATGCGCACTAACGAGATCGCAATCTGAATACTGCAATCCTACACAATATTCCACCTCCCATTCGGAACCTGCAAAATTTAAATAGTTTTAGGTTAAAGTTGAAAAAATACTTATGCGATCACCAATTAAGCCAGGGACCACTGAAACATGACACCAGTGGAATATAAAGTGTAATCATTATGAATTATGTTTTAACTGTACAAACCTGCATTTTATGTCCCATTCGCATAAACATTTATGGTGGTTTTTTTTTGTCTTCCATTGTTTGCTTCAATCAAGGCACACCCGTTGCTTGTTATTTTTTTATTTTTCTATTTGTTTGTTTCCGTTTTAATTAGGATAAATCTTTACTAGTTTTCATTAAGATGTAAACGTAAACCACTACTAGTAATACTTACTTACTAGTATTCTTTAGCTACTTAGACTGTGTTTGTGTTGTTGTTTTGTGCACAGACAGAAACCACAGATTGTTAGCGCGCATCGCTTGGCACAGATAAGCTATACAAACAACATATTTTCAAGACTTATTGTCAAGTAATGCAGATAGTGTTAGTTTATCTCATGGCCACCTGGGGCGCTGTCTGTTGTGACATGCAGTTATTTTTTAGTTTTATTTCATTTTTTTTTTTGTTTAAATGTAAGTACCGAAATGTCTGTGTGGCCTTCCGTGTCTTCACCGAGCGGTCCCAACGGAAGATCAGCGTTGGCTTCACAGCCAGCATATGCTGAGTTGGGTCCGTTTCGCAACATTGACGCGACATGTCGTCTCTTTTCTTTTATTTTTGTTACTTTTTATTTTTTGTCTGCGTGTTTTTGTTGTGAATAAATGATTTACTTACTTACTTACTTACTTACTTACTTACTACAACTGCTAATGGGTTGCCAACCATGAAGACCAAGATGCAACGCTTCCATGCTAGTAATTTTATCAGTCGGATTACAACAACGCGAACACGGCTGCTCAACGGCAGGTTAAAGAATAAGTAGGTGGTAGCGAATTGGACGAAAATAAGATCCTAAGCAATAAAACCAGTGGTTCACAGTATCTGTATAAGTGGTTACCATTCATTAATTAATTCCCCGTGCTCCACGTGCGCGGGGTGTACAACTCGATAGTTTTAATTGGTTTTCGGTCCAGTCCTCATTTTAAACACCCAATACTCATATTGGTCATTAATCATCGCCCGCGAAGTTCCATTATCGTGTTTGTTTCACGAGATATTGGTTTCATCGGGAAATGTGTTTTTGTTTTGTTTTATAATTATAAGCGGGAAGCGTAGGTAAAAGTCTGAGGTTATAAGCTCGGACTTTTACCTAAATATACTTGGAACTATAACTTCTTATGAACTCGAAGTCTGCAGTTAAGTATATTTCATTTTGAACAAATGAACCACAAATTAAACAAACATACTGTTACTAGTTAAATGGACATTAACTCTTACTTCACCTGGTCTAAAACAAATGTTCCGCCGTAATACCGGAGTAATATCAACAAAATGAGCAATCCTTTACAGTTTTACGCTCAAAATACGATACATTTGCCTTTGAAAATGTAAAAGGTAGAAAATTGTGATACTACCATCATATAAACAGACGCATGTGTTAAAAAACGCCAATTTTATTATCTACCATATTCATCGCAAATAACGTTGATTCTGGCGTAGTCGTTTAGTTAAAATAGGCCCTTGTGATTTGCAAAGCAGTATGCGAGTTTGCCAGCCTACAAGCGCCCTCGACGCTCAAACGCCTCAAGCCTGAGTCGCGAGCCGTGAGCCGTGAACGCGAGCCACGCGCGTGAGACGCGGGCAGGGAGGCGTAAGCGGCGAGCCTTCACTCGCGACGAATCAACTTCAAACACGTGAATCTGGAGTTTGTGAACATCCAGAGATATATTCGGTGCACGTGCGTTTTGATTAGGTTTGGTAGACAACTTTGTGTAGAGAGCAGATTATAGAATAATGAATATTATTTTCTAAATAACAAAATTCTGTCATCCTACAAACGATTAAACCTACTGTTTGCATTACTCTTTGGAAATTTTACGCAAACATGATAGAGCGACCAATATGTTACAAAATATGAATTAAGTAATTTCAGGCATGTTTGAGTTATAAAATAAAATGTATATAATATGTGTTAGTACTGGAACAATGACTTAATATGGTGAGGGAGTAGGTACATAATTTTTATTTTATTTTATGTAAAGGAGTTACATGCGTAATACACAGCGTGAGTAGACTCCCAAAAGATTGCGGAGATCTGCTTCTAAAGACCAAGCATTGTCACAGACGTCAACAGGCTGATGTAATGATGCCAAGTTTTATTTTGGAAGTGCCCTGGTTCTTCACTTCTGTGGCCGAGAGCTGATTAATGTATCCACTTTTGCTTGATTTCGGCGTCGACGTAGAACTCTACGAGCCGGGCGCCCCGCGTGGAGTAGTTGCCGTAGACGCGCCCCTTCGAGAACGGGAACGTCTTCAACACTGGAATGTTGACGAACGAGAGGTTCACCAGGTGGTAGGCACCCTGCGAGCAACGATACATAAAGTATTATGTGTACAAGTGTGATGTTGACAGTAGCAAGTAAATATTACGGCGAGTACACATCAACCACGAAATTACATCCCTCTGGAACTCGACGATAACATTGTTATGTGTAAATTATTTTTAATTATGTGGAAACCATGATGGAAGCTATAGTTTTGACTCTCGACCCTACCACAATTGCCGAACTGCAAGTATATTTTCCAGATTTCTATAGCAATTACTTGCGTTATTATTTCCAAGGTTCTAGACTGCTAAGTTCGCGTTCTTACCGGAGCGACGGGGCACCCGTTGGGGAAGTGGTCCTTAAGGAAGGGGCTGAGGTACTGGTTGGTGAACAGCATCTCGCACAGTCCCGCGTGGAACTCCACGAAGCTACGCCGATACTCGTTGCTCAGGTACTCGTAGTAGTACCAGGCCACCTGGCGTGATCACACATTCACCGTCTGAACCATTTTGAACTGTTATGCACAGTAATATTGAGATCAGGATCACCGTGAAACTTAATGCAACGTTTTTCCTCTTAATAGTCTGACTCTCACTTCAACGTGCTTCAACGCTGTAACTTGAAACAGTATATTTTATAATACTTGTTGTAAATAGACACTGGACATAATAATAAAATGTACTTTTTGAATTTGACTGTGTCAATGTAGGAAAAAACAATGAAGGATCTGTCTTGGAAAATATATGGTGTTGAATAGTCGAAATATCGCTGCAGCCTATTTTATTTTATATTTAACATTAGTGGCGACCGTGACAGGACACGAACCTGCAATCTTCGGATAATAATAAGTATTGTTAAAGTTAATTATTATTGACTGAAATCAAACGAAATACAGTATCTATGGTAGAAACATTGGCCAAGTATGAAAAAGAACTCAATAATATCACATCATTATACTAAACGGATACTAGACCTTCACCAGCTCTTTCTATATTAGTGCTTCTGGAATAAGCCAAGCGATTTTCATCTGTAACGCTCCAGTGAAATGAAGATATCAGCTCCAAAAAAACAGTCAAACGACGTAAGCGCCCGCATAATACCCTAGAATTATACTTAGATTATTACGAAAAGGGGACACTTTGTTAATCTATATTTATTCAAGAGCCTTAATGTCTCATTGCTGGGCAAAAGCCATACTAGTAGGAGATCCGAATAGGAGACGATTTGCACCGGGTTGTTTATTTGATAAAACGTATTTTATATCAAATTTAATATGCTAAGTGAATTGAGTCGCGGGTGGTAGGACTCTGTGCAGAGTCCGTCCGGATCGCTACCACCATCTTATCCATTAACCTACCGCCAAACAGCAGTGTTCGCACTGTTGTGTTCCGGTTTGGGGATAAGACAGCCGGTGTAATGACTAGCATAGAGGCATTCCATCTTAGTCCTCAGGGTTGGCAACGCATTTGCAGTCTTAGTCTTGTAGTCTTGTGAATACGAATGTCTATGGGTCACAATTTCCGCTTACCATCAGGTGGCCTGTGTGCTCGTTTGCCTTCTCTATGTCATAAAAAAAAAAAAAAAATTGAATTGAAATAAGTGAATTTATTGTGAAAATTTTCAGACCATGATATAATTTCTTGTTTATTAGACTAATTACATACCAATCGAAAGTATGACGCCTGTAGAATATGCAAACGTTAGGTTGACTATATTTTTCCCGTCAAACTATTGGGTAGGTAGTTAGTCGGTACTAATAATTTGCACCAAACCTAACGTTTACATATTCTATAGGCTTCATACTTTGGATTAGTATACAATTTTTATATTAAACAAGCCTTTGCAATAAAAAAAAGTTTATTTCTAATTTATTTTTTAAAGATATAAGTACAGGACTGAAACTTTTCAGCCTACCTATTCGCCACATACTATTTAGCGTATTAAATTTGGTGTCCTGCCGTTTGACCAAAAGTCATTTGGCAAAATTACACTTGACAAACAACGTTTTGCAAAAAAATGTTTCGCCAATTGATCATTTTACTAGTTGTCATTTTAAAAATGGCTCACTTATTCAAATGATCAACAGTTAAATTTACATTTTATAAGTAATTGTTTGACAAAATGAACATTTAGCAACGGAGTTATCAGACAAAATTTTAAATGCAACGAGCAAGACGAATCCGGGCAGAACTGACTCGGATAGGTTAGGTTAGAAGGCCAAGGCGGGAGCTTTGCTCCCGCCTTGGCCTTCGAGGTTATTTTTTTCTGCCCAGAAATAGGTAAACTACAGGAAATAATATTTGGTGAAATGGAAAACTGTCAATTGACATTTTATTATTTAACACATTTACCAAGTGTAGTGTTTGCTATTTGATCATTTGCTAATTGAGTTTTTGCAAAATGATACTTTTGTCAAATGTCACGTTTGCCAAATGATTATTTGGTGAAACGTTGTTTGTCAAATGATCATTTGTCAATATTTTTTTGGTCAAACATTAGTGAACCATTAAATTTATATCAAATACTTTTCATCGAATAAACAGCCGGTGCAAATCGTCCGCTATTCGGATCTTAGAACATACGTAGCCCTATCTTGGGCGCCCCCCACCAGTCTTGATTGAAGGCACCAAACTCATTTCATCAATGATGCCTTGGTGTGCCGCGACGCCGAATCCTATCACGTGGGACACATTTGGACCACTTTAGACCACAATCTTCCTAATCTTTAAAAATAAGAAGTGCAAAAACCAAGACACTCACCGACACGTTGTTCCCCATAGCCACCAGGGTTTCCAAGTGGATGTACAAGTAGTGGACGGGGTCCTGGCGGCTGCAGCGGCCCGTGCCGGTGTTCAAGAACTTGAAGTGCTTGCGGCTCCAGAACGTCAGGTTCATATGCTCTAGGTCCGCATAGTATACCTACGCAAAAAAACACAACATCTACCATCAATTTGTTTGACTGGAAGTACCACGCGTTATCACATCAGGCTCTGTTCATCGAAGTTCAATTAGTTACGTTAGCCTGGGCTTTTATTCTGCTATGATATTGTCCTTAACTCGGCGATAGCACTGTCAAGTAACTAAGACCTATAATAGCGTTGACGATCGATACCATGATTTACCAAGTAGATTAGAGCCCCAGCTCGGAAGGGGTATGTTTTTGGACTGTAGGTATGTATGTAAGTATATTTATATATTTGGCACACTCTACAGCTTAAACGACTTGATGGTTTTTAACACACGAGTTATCGTTCGATTCGAGAACATTTTCTGACTTTCTCCTGGTTTATTGTTTCTCTAATTGCATTTTTCCCATTGTTTTTTTTACCAATTGCATATATTCCATTTTGGATTTTTCCCACGCGGTCGCGGAGCTGATTCTGGGTGCTATGGCCCTTCGGGCCTTCTGCAAATACTAACTTAACCTAAACCCATCTAACTACTTAATTCGATCTATTTTGACTTAATTATACAATGGGATAAGGCGCTTTTCTTAGGGATAACTATACATAAAAACTTACAATGGAGTCCCCATATAGCAGTACTAGCAGGTTATTAAGTTCAGCAGCTTATGCTGTTAGAAAAATCAGGCAACTTACCAATGTTGAGACAGCTCGCTTAGTTTGTTATAGTTATTTTCATAGTGTTATGTCGTACGGTATTCTGGTTTGGGGAAAAGCTGCTGACATACAGACTATATTCGTGTTACAAAAAAGAGCCATTCGTTCTATATATATAACCTTAACTCCCGTGATTCCTTAAGATTAGTATTTAAAGAAATTAGTATCTTGACAGTACTGTAGCGTCACAATTTATTTATGAGAATATTATTTATGTCATTAAAAATCAAGACTCTTTTGTTAAGAATTGTGATATACATAATTTGAATACAAGAAATAAAAATAAAATTGCTATTAAAAAATTTCGTGTCCGTAAGGTTTATAAATCATTTGTAGGTCAATGCATTCTTTTCTATAATAAATTACCTGACTCAGTTTTAAAGTTACCATTTCCAGTACTTAAAAGTTACTTGAAAAAGTCGTTGATGTCTAAGGCTTACTATAGGGTCGAGGACTATCTAACAGATAAAAATGCTTGGCCTAAACTTAACTAAACACCTAAATAACTGACTAATAAAATAGGCATAAAAATATGTAAATATTGTATATTGTCTAGGGGACACGGTTTCTGTAGGAGAATGTATCGAAACTTTGTATGTGGTGGTTGTCTTGCACTGTCATAGGAAAGTATATATTTTTTTTTTTAAATATATATACATATTTTATATAAATATTTTTTTTATTACTACTACTTATACTACTTATACTACTCCCTATGAAAATTCTTAGTTTTGACACATTTTCTTGCACAAGCTACGCTTGAATGTTTTTTGTTTTATGTTAATTTCATTGTTTTGTATCATGCTAGGTTAAGCTTTATAATTGTATAATATCATAAGTAGTACCTATTTTAAAAAACGACTGACTGTTGAGTTTCTTGCGGCGTTTCTTCTCAGCAGTGGTCTCTTGCGAAGCGCTGGTAGATTTTGACGTGTAAAAGTGCCCGTGCGGCCTACTTACTGAATAAACATCTTTTATCTTTTTTTATCTTATCTGAAATATTGCGAGTGGCGAAAATTCCAAATAAAAATATGAAAAGATTGCTACTCGGAATTAGTCAGTTTGAGGATAGTTAGATAACAATCCAGGTAGTCGAGGTCAGTCTAAGGTACCATCTTTATCCAAGATAACGTCGTCTTGCCCACTGACCTTTTCTTTCTTAGTAAGCGCGAACGCCAGCAGAGTGGCCGTCACCGCCCCGAACAGAATCGCCGCCGTAAGAGGTGCCATCCTCACTCAGTGGCTGTGACCAACCATCCGCTCCGTGTGCATTTGCCTGAATTGATTGTGATTGCACAACTAGGATTATATAAAACGAACGTTAGAAATGAGCATTTGAGTAACAAGCCAAGCTCTTTTTTTTATATTTTTTTTACCTTTTTTAAATTCAGTGACACGTACAAATAAGAAGATTTTTTATAAAAAAACATTTTTAGTTTCACATCATAAGACCATTTCTTGGTGTTCTTCTGAATACTTTTTGTTTTTTTTAATGCCTTAATAAATCGGAGAAGGTAAAAGAGCACACAGCCCACCTGTAGGTAAGTGGTACCTACCAGAGACCCATAGACGTTTCCGTCTCAAGACTACGATGTTGAGACTGCAATGCTAAGACTGCGTAATGTACGTCAAGTATTATGTCTCTTTTTTCGAACTTGGCTTCTTTCAACCGATCTGTTTTCCGTATATAAAATTAAAATTATGCATTTAATGTAACTATACGCCTCATTACACTCCGCAAATGGTTTCCCAAAATACATTTCGTGTCTGTTATTACATTGGCTTACAAAAATGGCTTAAGTCATAAGGTCACCTACAAGTGCCGTATTCTTGATCGAATAAGGCTGAAATTAGCTTGCCCGCTTCCGCGACGGGTCATTAATACGCAATGAGCAACATGAAGCGATTAGTTCCGTCGGTGACATTAGCAACCACTATCGTATCGTTTCCATCTGACAGTCGACATTCAACTATGATTTTTCCATACACAGTGTGGAAAAAACGAACGCCTCATGGAGGGCAACTACCTTGAATATTGAAAATTGCTAAAGCTATGCAAAGGAGACATACTTTTATTTTTGAATTCATTCAATACTCCATTTATGGATTTTTGGAAATTCGCCTGCCTTAATCGGGAATCGAACTGGTCGAATAAAAAAAAACCTAATAATAAAAGTTAGTCCAATTTCCAATATTTATAGGTACTTGCAGTCCATGTGGCATTCGTTTTTTTTCACCCTCTCACGAGCTGCCAACTTCGCCTCTATCTGCGTTGATGTTTTTTATTGCTTTTTCTCGGGAATTTTCCAATTTTATAGAATTCGTGTAAAAGATTACGTCCGTGAATGACGTTTAAAGGGGACCTAAGTCAGACTATTTGAACATGACGAGATCGTCGCACGGCGTGTGTGTTTGTTCGTTGGTTACCGAGTGGCAACCCACTTCATCCGCCTTTTCGAACGCTCACGCAAGTTATAAGCCTGCTTTGCTTTTTTAATGGTCAATACATTCAAAACATAATTTAATTTAATTTTAGTAGCGAGTGCGTAAGTACTAAATCTAAAGCCCTACTTTGAATATCGAAGTTCGAAGTTCAGCTTCGTAGCTTCATCCCTGTCACTCGTTATTCGAGACTAGATCAAGAGAAAGGGATGCAGCTAACGTTACTTCGAACTTCGATTTTCAAAGTCGGGCCTGTGAAAGGTCTGTGGGATTGGTGGGTGGCCACCAATCCCACAGGTCGTCAGGCCATCGAGTATAACAACCATGGATTGTCGTTACAAGATGACTACACATTCAATTCTCAGTTTCATTAGTCAGCCCGCATGCTATTCGTGATACACTGCATCGCTGCAATAGCTTCCGGCGCAAAAATGTCAAAACAACGCGCCAATGGATTGCTACAAGCATGCGGGCTTAAGATTCGTGAGGAAAGAATTGTTTTTTTAAATACAAACTTTCAACTCTCGTCTCGCATCGTCTCGCCTCGCCTCGCAGCACACTAACTAAAAGAGCAATAAGCATTTTATATTTGTTGTAAGTCATTTCCATAAGCCTTTTAATTAAAACTCATATTTATTTTTACTGTTCGAACTCGCATTTTTATTTCACATTACCAAAAATAAGTAAATATAAATGTTTACCTCATTTCATGTCATAGTTTCAAGAGTTTTTGAAAGGTTATTCCCTGGTTAGTGTATAATCCTTATATAGAATCCTAGACATTATTTACAATTAGCTACTGGCGGCACTGGGCCGATTTTTGCGGGAAGCCTATGGACATGTACTGGCAGATACGATGAGGGTCCAGCTACTCGTGCGCATCTTCTTCATACCGCGAGTAGTCTGTCCGCCGGTAGAGCCGGTAGAGCCGGTCCCAGAGCGCCAAGGGCGCGGGGAGGGGCTCGTCCTGAAGCTCCACGGTGCTGTGGTCGATGCGCAGGCGCCGGAGCCGCTCGATGCAGGGCGCCGCCATCGGCCACGGCACCGCCGCGCGCGCCTCTCTGGGAATCAACACACAGGGAAGTTCAGTGGGTTCCGATTCATCGGTTTAGGATCATCATGGTATCCCTTTGAATTGCATCATAATTATTTATCCTTATGTATTTTTCGGACTTAAATATTTTCACCTAACATGTTTTAGGTTGAAATTACAGACTTTCATAAACATTTTTTGTGAAGATTAGTTACGTTAGGTTAGATTAGTTTTTTATAATAATTTTAAAAAGTTCAATTGTAAAAATCGTTGGCGACTAAACAATTTGGTACCATAAAATACATAAGGACAAGTGAGAGACCACCCTTTCAGAAACAGATTGGCCCTCCAGGGTCTTCTTACACACTTCGTATACAGGGTGCTACTCCTCACGATGTGTTTCTTCACCGTAAGAGCATCGGATAATGTACTTTAGTTAGAAAAACTTGTACAGACAAACAAAGAAATATTTGAGACACTTTGACAAAGGTCCATAGTGGCCCAGAAATCCATTTGGTTGACTGTAGGACGTAGCCCCTCCATTAGGGTTCCAACTCGGTACTTGACGATCAAAATTCGACTCTCTAAGCCTAATTACGTGCATTCACGTCACAGAGCCACTCAATGCATGTTCAACATGACTTACTTAGTAATACTGATATAGGCACTTTTAATGCATCATGGACGAAATTATCTGAAATGATAACATTCATACACAGATATTTGGGAAATTCCAGCGAAGGCTGTTCGCTAAAGAGGCGAGACGTGGGAGGATGACCAATAGGAATTTAAACGATGGATGGCCGCGGCTCCTGTTTCAGTTATTGGTCGAATAAGAATGATACGGGGCCCTAATTGTTTTGGCGCGGCCGCCATTACTCGTGCCGTCCATTAAGTACGAGCCACGATATCTTTGACAATACGGCATTAGGACAAGAACTTCGCAACAAAAAGACGTAGCTTTAAAATTAACTTCAGCTATTGCGATTCTAATAGAACGTGCTATTGTTCCTTCTAAACGAGCAAAAATTAAGACCAAAATGGAAGGTACTACTACCGTTCTGATATAATAATTATGTAAGCTTGTTTAGGCAATTACATTGTTTTTTTTTTCAAATAACAGAATGTAACTGAAGACATAAATAATGAAAGACAAATACTCACCCAGTTTTAACAAATTGCGCCACAATAGACGTCAGAGCGTTAACCACCCTTAGATCATTCTCGTCGTCCACGACTCGCTCCGGGAACAGGTAGTTGAAGGTGTCCCCGTGGCTCGCTCCCGGCGCCGACGGGTAATCCTTGGGCTGCGACAGGTTGCCCACGAAAGTGAACTCTAACAAATACGCGGCCCCGCCCAGCCGCACGTGCTCGCTCACACTGTACGCAGTCTGGTACACTATTTGCCTGTCGCCCCAGAAATTACTATATTCCACCACAGTATCTACTGAAATATTTCTGTGTCCGAAGTAGAATGATCTCGTCTTATTTGATTCGATGTATTTAATTTGGTTGCTGGGAAAGTCGAGATTGGCGGGCATGTATGCTGGAAAGTCGGTGTTGTACGTAGTGCCTGTTTTGATCAAGTCAGATGATCGTAATGAGCCTTCGTAGTCACAATAAGAATACAACATCGGTCGCCTGTTGTGCTGCAGCTCACCGGCCGGCGGGCGCGCCACCACGGGCACGACGCCTGGGAGCGGGTGCTCCACGCAAGGACTGAACCCCTGTTCACCGTTATCCAAGCTGAAGAATTTCATACTCTGACTAATTATCTTTTCAGGGGAAACTTCTTTGTAGAACTTCGTCAGTTCTTCGATATTGTCGCTTGAGAAGCCGAGTAATTTGGCAAAGGTCCGGGCGCTGGTGATGGGGTAAGTCTTTAAGCTTTTGTCAGCCAGCGCGGTTCCATCTAAGCAGATGCCACGGTGAAACAGACCGTCGGCTGCTGGAGATACCGCCAACAGGTGGATACTAGAGCCGCCAGCGCTGGAGCCGACCAGTGTGACCTGCCCCGGGTCCCCGCCGAAAGCACCGATGTTCTCCTGAACCCAGCGTAACGCTAGCAGCTGGTCGTGGAGACCGGCGTTCCCTGGCGCTTCTTCTGTGCCAAGGCATAGGAACCCTAATGCACCCACTCGGTAGTTGATCGCCACCACAATTACATCTGCAAAAAATCTTTCCTTTCAAGTTAAAAGCAATTATATTAATTATAATTCCAGACCTCAGAGTGCAGCGGCATTTTCAGACACAGAATAAAATGAATCTAGGCACCGAGAGTCAGGAAGTGCCAAAATATAAGTAGATTGTTTTATTGGTAGCTGTGACATTATACACGCAACTGTAAAATTACCATGGCTGAGGACGGGAGCGACATCTGGCGGGGTGAGGGGGCGCGTGTCGAAGAGGAAGCCACCGCCGGGGATCTGGACGAGCACATGGCGCGGCGCGGCGCGAGGGGTGCGGGGGGCGAACACGCTGAGCAGCAGGCAGTCTTCGGCGCCGCCGTCTCCGCGCGGCTGCACGCAGCGCCGCGTCGCGTTGGCCTCCAGCACGCCGGGCCACGGCGCTGCCGGCTGCGGGGGCTGCATCACATCAAAACAATACGTTTTAAAATGTAGTTGCACTCCTCAATGTATTTGATTAACATAAGAGATCATTCAACTCAGATTTGGAGCTGTCGATTTTGATTTGATTGTATAAATTTTATTGCGTCGTGTGACAAGTAGTAAAGTTATACATTTCATCTCACAGTATCCAACGTTTTTGTATATTTTCTAAAGAGATAAGTTCTTGGAAGTTTTATTTTTGGAAGATTTAAATCGACACAGCGTAAATTTCAGACAACGTGCAGGTACCTAATTTCAGTCACCAACGCCGCTGCGAAAAATTCGTTATATAAACTGATTATTAAGATGGTGCTTCAAGTCCGAGAAAGAGTACTAAATTGAGTAATAATTACTGAAATCGCTTGATCCTGGTCGCGGCGGTTTCCGTAAATGCACTAAATTATTTATCGTCGGTCGTCAATGCAACGAATTACTCGCAAAAGCACGCAGGCGCATGTCACGTGATAGATGCATCACCGAACACGTTTCCCCGCTCACGATCTGCGCCTCTATTAGGCAGTAAAAACAATATCGTATTGACCTGTTACGGAATCGTTTTCACTCGTATCATTACTGTCAAGTAAATAAGAGCTATCAAATCGTTAATAAAACGATAACAGAAAAATAGAGGCCATGTTTGTTTAACTTTAACCGTGACGCGCACCTCGCCGCTAATCCCAAGAACACCGAAAAGTGCGGGCGTATCGAACAAAAACAAAAGGTATATTTTTGAAGCAAAATAAGGTTAAACCAGTTTAAATAAAGTGGAATGAATGCTATGTTCGCCAAACATTACCCACATTAGCATATTACGTAAATGTTAGATAATGATATTCACGTAGGTATGCTCTCGTCTTTATTTAAAATAAAGTTAAGTATGCAGTTATTTTTTTCAACAAAATAGATCAACTGATACACAGTTTATACATAATGTTAAACCAGTGATCGGGGTAAACGGTGCAAAACTTTAACAAAACTTGTAAAGCTGACATGCATAAAGGACAACTTGCAACCAAGAAAAACAACAATATTTTTAGAAAACAAGAATAATATTGGCAGAATAGTGTTCAATTTAACTTCATATCAGAGTCTCTGATTTGGTATAAGAATTATTAATAGTTTCATGGCCGTAATGTAAGTTTTGTTAAAGTTTTGCATCGTTTTCCCCGATCACTGCTTATTACACCCATCTTTTTACCCGACTACGACAGGTGTTATAAGTGTGGATCATGAGAAAATATTATCTTTATCGAGTGGTAATATTTGTCACCGCGGCATGCGAGCCCTGTTTGGCAATTAATTGCAAATGATAACATGTTATTGTAACACTTGCACAAGTAGCCTATGGTTTATGCGTATACATTACTCTATTCTAATCATGGCCGCTATCGCCTTACGCATGCGCAATCACAATCGGCTTCAAAGGGGAACAATTGTCATTTTGACTGCAGACAACCCTTCGAGTTTCGATTGCAAGTGCATTAGTCAATAGCCTCTCCGGACTGATAACTCTAGCCCAGTGTGACTAATGTATAGCGTCGGAGCAACACATGGTTCAGAACTTTAGATGATGTGAAAAAACATACGACAGCGGACTTGGATGGGAATTTCTCATTTATCTTGCCTTCTCAGTGAGCTTTAGTACCGATCGATTAATTGAGAAAGTGATACGAAAACAGAAAAAACACTAAATACACTACACGTATAGCTACGCACTACATCTGTACAAAGTCACACCAACTGACCTAGCCCCAAACTAAGCTCTAGGCTTGTACTATGGGTACTAGACAAGGATATACACACTTATATACTTAAACACATAGAAAAAATCCATGTCTAAGGATTAAATATTCGCGCTCATCACACAAATATCTTACCGGGATTTGAACCTAGGACCGGTAGCTTCCTGGGCAGGGTCACTACCGATCACTACGATGTGATTAACGATGTAATCACATCGTCATTAATTATCACAATTCCGAGTTGTTTCGAGACCCAATATTTGTATCACCTTGAACCTGTGCTCCCCGGTGGGAGGCGCTCCATACGGGATCCCGAGGAAGGAGTAGTAGTCCCCGCTCGGTGCGAGCCGCCCGCGCACCACGCCGCCGCGCGTGCGCACCTCCCACCCCTCCCCGCACCTCGCCGCGCCCGCCCACACACTCAGATACAGGACACAGACACGTATCACCCGAAACATCGTCCGAACACAACTAATGCATGGAAATTCTTTGCGCATACTAAGTAGAATTGTTAATTTGTTCAGCTGGCTAATTATTTACTCATGACGAACTAGAACATGGTATGAGAACGTAAAACTGTGTCGATGTTGCTGTGTGACGTAGCAATTAAAAAGTGACATGAATTGAAAAATTGTATTATATAATTTACTTAATGGACTGGCAGGAGGGGAAGGAGGGATGCGTGGAAGGACGAGAGGGAAGCCGTTGTCCAATAGTCGGATACTTTAGGGTACAAATAAATAATTTACTTAATAATGATTGAAATAAAATAAAACCAAATTATAAGAAACTAGTGATTTTAAAAGAAGACTGACGTTTCGTGTAATGATGTACAAAATTTACAGCGGCCATAATTGCCTTATTATCTCCCTATTACTAAGTTATTTTTATTATTGTAGTCGAACAACCTTTACATATTGGTTGGTACATTTTCGTAAAACAACTCGTCAGTTTTATTAAACAAAATGTAATGTATGACCTACCAGTCGTTCTCTTTTCTCCATATTCCAATTAGCACGTTTACTTTTATGAAGCCTCGGCTTATTCAGTCTTTAACTTTGAGTTTCTTGCGGCGCTTCTTCTCAACAGTGGTCTCTTTGGAAGCGCTGGTAGATTCAGACTTGTAAAAGTGCCTACAGGGCCTACTTACAAAACTTTTTAAATAAAATAAAATAAAATAAAATAACTAAAACAACCTCAGTGTCGGCTCGACTGGGGCCTGGCAGTTTGACCCCTTGCAAAAGATCTTTCATTGCTAGTGGTTCAGCCAATAAAAGCCCGCGAACTAAATCCATCATCTCCTACTACTCCCTCTTCTCCCTCCCCCAATCTTGTACTAGCGTGGGCTAGTACAAGTCATATACTCGATATCAGCATTTTAATTTACAAGAAAATAACTAAATGAAAAGCAAACTTTGGAAACCCGACTGTATTTTTTATATTGTCGTCGATATACCTGTTAACGACTGAGGATTTGCCATTGTTGTTATTTCAATTTGAACAGTTTAGATTTCTAAATGTACCACACACGTCTAAATCGGTTTAGGTACTTGGGAGTTCTGATGGAATTAAGAATTGTACATACATACATACATGAACCCTGAAAACATTACATTTTTTTTTGGGCAGTCGTTTATAAATATCAAACTCATGTTAATATTATATACGTTTAATGTATTTGGATTATTTTTGAAGACTGGTGAGTTAGGTACAGTCAAACTAGGGACCAGTTTGATCTACCGAACTGTAGAGCCGGTACAGGCGATCCCAAAAGACCAGCGGCTCAGGAGTGGGCTCGTCCTGGGCGCCCAGCTCGCTGCCCAAGCGCAGGTATTGGAGCCGGTCCGCTGAAGCTGACGCCGGCGGCCAGTCGGCGGAAGCTCGGGCCGTTCTGGACAAAAGCATTATATTAAAACATTACGAACACTGATCTTAATGAGATGCCAGTACCTAATGATATGCGTCAAAAATGAGTTTTCTATGATTTGGCGTTTAATTTGATTTCATTTGAAACAGACATCCTACTCAGGATCAGTTTATAAATATGGTTCAAAGTGTACAGGTTTTTTTCCATGATTATAACTGGCCAATAATTTCCAAAATCGTGTCTGGACAAGGGTTCAGGGTATTTAAAAAAATATCGATATATACCTATAACTTACCCAGTTTTCACGAAATGGGCCACTATAGATGTTAATTCGTTAACGATTCTGCCATCGTCTTCGTTAACGACTTCGCTCTGCGGCATGAGGTAGTTGATGATGTCCCCGTGGCTAGCGCCGGGCGTCGCGGGGCTGGCCTTGGCGTACGACAGGTTGCCCACGTACGTGAACTCCAGCAGGTGTGAGCTGCGGCCCCGCCGCGCGTGCTCCCGGGCGCTCAGCACAGCTGGATACACAAACTGCCTGTCTCCCCAAAAACGGCTATACTCTATCGCTGTATCTACCGAAATGGTTTTGTTGCCAAAGTAAAACGCTTTCGTGTTGTTTGCTTCGGCATATTTAATATCAAGGTTAGGAAAAATGAAGTTTGACGGCATGAAGGCGGGGAAGTCGGTGTTTAAGCCGACCTCGTCGGGCGCGAGGAAGGATGCTCGCTGGGAGCCTTCGTCATCGCTGAACGAAAAGATCAAGGGGCGCGTGTTATGCTGCAGCGAGCTCCCTGGCACCCGCTCTACGAGCGCTACAACTCCGGGCAGCGGACGCTGCACGCACGGCCCGAACCCGACATCTCCATCATGTAAATTGAAGAACTCGAGGCTTCTATTCACGAAGTTCTTGACAGGAAGTTCTTGGTAAAATTGAGCTAGTTCATTGACGTCATCGATGTCAAAACCAAGTATTTTGGCGAACGTTCGAGCGTTGTCGAGAGGACGTGGTGAGATAGAGTAATCGGCCAGCGCAGTGCCGTCCATGCAGACGGCGTGGCGGAACAGCCCGTCGGCCGCGGGCGTGGCAGCGAGCAGGTGGATGGAGGCGGCTCCGGCGCTGGTGCCCACCGCCGTCACCTTCGCGGGGTCGCCGCCGAATGCTGCTATGTTTTCTTGCACCCAGCGTAAAGCCAGAAGCTGGTCTTGCAGACCGGCGTTCCCCGGGGCGTCTTCTATTCCGAGACACAAGAACCCTAGCAATCCTAGGCGATAGTTCATCGACACCACGATCACATCTGTAAGAAAAAAAATAGGTACGGTATGCGTGTTTCAAGTCCAGAATGCAACTCCAGTCGCTTTTCTTCTAGTGTAACGGGATGAATACCTTGACTTATAAGCTGCCCGACGCCTTTGGTAGTGGCTGTGTTTAAGAGGAATCCGCCGCCATGGAAGTACACCAGCACGGGCAGCGCTTCGGGCGCCATGGCGCTGCTGTTGGTCGGGAGGGGAGTGAACACATTAAGCACGAGGCAGTCCTCGCGGCCGTCGGCGCGCGACGGCTGCACGCAGCGCCGTGACGCGTTAGCCTCCAGCACGCCTGTCCACGGCGCCGCCGGTCGCGGGGCCTGACTCACAAATTCACTTTATTACCTATGCATAAGTATACAGGGAGGAAAAAGAACGTCACATGGACAGCGAGCAAAATTCGATTGCCAATAAAAACAGCCGAATTTTAAAAATCCTCGTTTGTAGTATTTATTGTTTAAGTCTAACAAGTTGAGTAATTAAAATCACCATTATTCTCACCTTAAACCTATTGCTCCCGGTGGGGGGAGCAGCGTAAGGGATGCCCAGGAACGCGCAGTAGTCGCCGTCCACCGCCCGCGCCCCGCGCACCGCCCCCCCGCGCGTCGCGGCCTCGCACTCGGCTGCGCACGCGCCCGCGCTCGCTCCCCCCGCGCTCAGCGCACCCGCCGCCGCGCACACCGTCACCAGCACGTGTAGCAACATATCTGGGATGTTACTCGTTACTACTAACTCAAAATTCTCCAGCGCTGCGCTCTTATACTCTTTTGCTACGTATAGTTTTACCGGTAGGTAGTATTAGGCACATTTGGTTTCAAAGTACACTCACCGGCAAAAATATACCCGCTCACACGTATTTTGTTTATACAATTGGTAACTAATTGAACTTCTTAAATCAGCGAATAATTGTAACTTTTTGGGACCTAAATTAATTAGCAACAAAACACTGCAATTTACACTAAATTTGGTTAAGTATTTATGAAGTTTAAGAAGTTATAGTCGTAAACAGTTTTATGCACAAAAGACGGGACTGACTGTATGGACATTCAGATCATGCCGCAAGCGTCACGTATTAGGTCAGCTGAGCGATCAATGGCCCGTGAATATCGCCGCGAAGGCCACAGACGTTCATGTAAAAAAATATGAAAAAATCTTGAGAGTTTTTCTCAAACATTTCATTTTAAAGACAAGCATCTTTTGCCGACTTTGGCGACAATACCTAAACAATCATCACGTGCAGCAGGTTTATCTGGGGCTATTTTCTTCTCGGTGCAACCATATTGCCTCCGAGCTGTTTGGAATTCGGCCGCCATTACTACATTGATCTCTATATAATAGCATCGTTCCGAACGGTCGATCGGTCGCAACGGGCTAGCTTGTAGTTATATCTAATGGTATAACATTAATTTGTTCTAATTTTATTTCTTATAACATTCATAAGATATAATTATATACCGTACATAACTACTTAAGGAATAATGATCATTATAATATAATGTGTCCTGGATCGCTACATAAACCGTGTAGCTCGACGCGCTCGGCACTCTAGAGTCCTCTTTGGCCTATTTTAATTTACTCCCGGCCCATTAGGTTAGGTTAGGTTAGGTTAGGCAGTGATCATACCAGCGCGCGAGCGTACCGCGGCAGCGTCCGACATAGCTCCAGTACCAAGCAACTTTGTTTATGTTATGTTCATATTATGTCATTGTTGATAGTTTAAATACATGTATGTTTTATGTGTTTAGGATCTTAAGTAATGTGAGTATTATTTCATTTAATCGATTTCCGTTAAAATAATAGGAGAAGAAATAAAGAGAAAAGGCGTCCTTTAGAAAAAAATATAATTTATATTTTATAAATTATCAATACTTCAATTTCCTCAAACAACAAAAACAACGTATTTTTTGAAGAAAGAAAGAAAAGAAAAGAAGAAGAAAAATACATTTATTCACTACACACACAAGACACACAGAAAAATAAACAATTGAAAACAGTAACAATGGACATTGTTACGATGTAATAGCCGCCAAACATAAACAAATAAGATTAACCTTCGCTGCTTGTTGCCCGAGCAGGATACAACAGTCCGCATCACGGAAAATAGCGTCCCCTTTGACCTTCCCTTTGATCCCTCCACAGAGAGATACGGCATGCAGGAGCGTGTTGGATGGAGCCGGTCTATTATGCCGATTGTAGGCATGAGTACATGCGGGCTCATGTCATGTTTGTTGTTTGAACCACAGAAAACACAGAGTATACATCATTTTCGAATGTAATTACGTTCCCGCCTTAACTTAATAACGGGACCATAATATGTTCCTTGGAAAAACCCTAGTTTATTGCCTGGATTCATAGCAGCATACACATCATGACACATTTTCCTGCTCAAGCTACGCTTGAATATATTTATTTTTTTATTTTTTGATATTTTCATTGTTTTATATAATGCTTGGATAAGCTTTATAATTGTATAATATCATAAGTAGTATTTAAAAAAACGTCTGAATGTTGAGTTTCTTGCGGCGTTTCTTCTCAGCAGTGGTCTCTTGCGAAGCGCTGGTAGATTTTTGACGTGTAAGTGCGGCCTACTTACTGAATAAACATCTTTTATCTTATCTTTATCTTATCTTGTCATACTTTTCGTTAAAGATAAGTATGTACGTATGTAAATACTGTACGGAACACATTCAAATACAATATAACAAAATAACGGTGTACAAAAGAGTACTTATCATATAAAGAGAGTATTGTAACAAGGCAACGGGCACACGTGCATTTTTAAATAATCTAAAGTATGTGTTAAAAACGGTGAGTGTATATGGGAGAAAAAGAAGGTGCCGGCATGAATAAGACGTGTTTCAAAGCAATTGGCACAACTGGCGAAAAAGAGGGGAGGCCTTTGATCTGCATCGGAGACACTAATACAGTCTAATAAAGAGCCATCGAGGAGTATCAAGCTCAAAAGAGCAATTAAAATCAGTGTTGCACAATGAACCCCCTATGTCCCCGGCGTTCGGTTTCTGGAGTGGTGCAGGAGTGCTCATATAATTCACGTGCCCTTTTTACTTTTGCAAAACGAACGAATAGCTCTGCATAAAGTGAAGAGCGCGATGGTTTTCGCTGTGTGTGACTGAAGCCTCTCGTGGGCTAATTGGCGCCCGGCACGCAGCGCATATTCCAATGTGATGAAACCGGGAAAACTGTGTCAAGATCCGAGTTTCGAGCGCTGCAGAATCTGCCATTTTACATATATTTTCATCATAACCACGCGACTGTGCTTTGAAATGTAAAGTATTTAATTTCCGCGCGAAATCTGAATAGTGTTTTGTTTTTCAACGTTTTTTTTTCGAGTACACAGGTAAAAGGGATCTGTGACCCACAGACGTTTGCTTTCTCAACATTTCAACCTAAAGGCTGCGAACAAACTCGTTGCCAAGGACTACGGACTAAGATGGAATGCCTCTATGCCAGTAATTTCACCGGTTGTCGTATCCCCACACCGGAAGCCAACAATGTAAACACTGTTACTTGGCGGTACAGTTAAAAGATAAGATACGTGGTAGAAATACGGATGGAACTTGCACAAACTTAACTTACTACTACTACTTTGAGGTACAAGTAGTGAATCTACCAGCGCTTCTCTAGAGAACACCGGATACAGAGTCAGCCATTTTTCAAATATTGTTTCTTAAAACAATGAAAACTAACGAGTAATCGATCGTACAACACGACCATGTGGAAAATAGGGTGCATGTAGGCTTTATGTTTCTTTTTCATGAAAAGCAAATTGGAATTGCCCTTACAATATCACATTTAACGCCAATTCATGCCAAACACATTAGCGCAGATTAGTGGAACTTACAATGACATAATTTTATCGTGTCTTTTGAAGTGGTTTTATTTTCATTTTGCGTTGTAAATCAGTAATGAAATGACCCGTGTGCAAAAAATGCTGAATGACATTATTTTGTGGAGTCTCAATACATTTTAATTTTTATGATTAGTTGCCAATCACACCTGAGGTATTTTGTTATCTTTGATCCATACAATTTTATTTGCTCTGCTTGTTCACACCTTTACAAATTTAAACAAGCAGGTATCACTAGGTGCCTTGCCGCCGTCACCTGAGTCAATACCACTCCACCAGCATCGGCTGAGGCTGCCGCCACAAATACCGATCTCAAGCAAAGGCACGTTCCCGCACTTACTGTCCGACCGACTGAACGACCAATGACTTATCTAAGAATGAATGTATCCTATGTCTACCTATAAATATAAGGGTCATTTTCATGGGATAAAAGAGGCAATTAAAAAAAATGACCCTTCCCCTGCCCCCCTGATCTCCGAAAGTACGCAGCCATTTTTTTTGAATAAAAGCAAAATATAGCTCATTGCTTGTAGATTATAGGAAAACTTATAAAAATTCGATCAGAAAAAAAACGTATTTACGGAACCCTCTCCACGCGAGTTCGTCTTCCCTACTGTAAATATTGTCAACTTTTTATAATGGACTTTGGAAGATGAAGTCTACACTAAAACTATAAAGAGAGTACGTATTATGCGATTTTTTTGAAGCGCGTGAAACACATTTATAACCAAAAACAATTTAGCCACGATATAACCAGATTCAAGGAATGAACTGCCTGAATTTGTGTAGACCATTACCCTCATTTCTTGTCGAGTGAGAATGAATCCCGTGCATTTGTTTCGCGCCCCCGCAGCTTTGCGTTTGCGCTAGTTAATGTTGGAACATTACAGGGAGCTCCACCGGGAGCGGGAGCGGGAGCGGGAGCGGGAGCGGAGCTGGCTCAACGCGATGGCTTAGCTCTAGCTATTAGTCGTAGGTTCGTTAAGGTGTCGCCACACTATCGGCGCCGAATCGCATTTTGGTGAAGTTATGTCTTATCGGTTCCTGAGTCATAGATTTTTCTATGTAGGTACCTACTTATTTGAGTATGTATATATCTATATGAGTATTTTTTGTCATTACCAGCCCAGAGCTTTGTCAAGGTCTAGGACAATTTGTGTAACATTGATATATTCCACATATCTCTATCAGGGGGGATAAGGCGGTAGGGATACATGGAACTGGGGATATTTATTTATTTATTTCTAGGTATCCAATATCATTAACGGCGCAGGTCCATGTTGTAGGAACCGTATTGTCGGGTTGGCGAGACAGGGCGTCTATTTTAGATTGTATTAGCCCACATTGCTTCATGACATCATTGTTGTTGATGATATTATAAGACAGCCTAGCTCTTATTCAGTTGCCGAGTTGTCTAAGGTCAAGCGTGCAGTTACGATATCGAAGCAAGATGAGCTAAACTAAGCCAAAATGGAGCAATAGGGCCTCACAATTGCGTTTTAGGCGGCGCTTCTTCTTATCAGCGGTCTCCCAGTCGAAAGCGCTGGCAAAGTTTGGTCGAGTTAAAGTGCCCGTGCGGCCACTTCTTTACATAGTATAAAACAAAGTCGATCCCGCTGCCTGTGGGCTTACATCTTGCAACGGATTTGAATGCAGTTTTCAACAATAGACAGAATGATGCAAGAGGAAGGCTTTTATGTATGTAAAATATAGATAATGAACGGGTTTTAGAGAAAACTGACTTGAACAGAAGCGAAGCGAGGGCGGGGCGCTAGTGATGATCATGTTAGCCGAAAGACGTTCACTGCTGGACATAGGCCTCCCCCAAGGCTTTCTACTCAGACCAGTCTTGTGCTTTTCGCATCCACCGCGGTCCCGCGATCCTGACGAGGTCGTCACTCCATCTTGTTGGACGCCAACCTACAGCTCGTCTTCCGGTCCGTGGACGCCACTCCAGAATCTTCTGACCGTGCCGTGGCGCTAGTGATGAATAAAATATATTTTGTATCTTATCATCATCCTGAGGCACAGACCTAAATTTACTGATTTCAAGACGCCAGTGTTACAGAAGCCTAAAACAGGCGATGGCTCTCCGCAGACCGCAGCTGCCGCGGCCGCCGCAGTGCACGCTTGCACATTGCTGTGTGCAGCGCGGTGCAGCGGCGGCGGCTCGCGGTCGCCGCGCCGCATGAGTAGTTTCTTCTCACAACCACATTTACGTAATAATCGGAAGACGCGTTTTAAATATAAATAAACCGTATCGAATTATAAATTTTCGCGACATGGTAAAATCACCCTTGTGTAATGTTTCCCAATTGTAAACATATACAAATATGACGTATGTATAACGCGAGGAAAAATGTTAGTGCTGCTTTTTTGGTCCATCGTGATTTGGACGCGTATTACAATGAAAAAAGAAAGCCTTAAATACACTTAGTATCAACACCATTACTATATTATGAACGTCTTTATACATTAATTTGTTAGTATTAATCTGTTTGTTTGTTATTTGTTTGTTTGGACTGAATTTTTTCCTATTTTTACCTATTCGCCATATATTAGCTTAGCATATTTAATTTGATATAAAATACTTTTTATCGAATAAACAGCCCGGGGCAAATCGTCTCCTATTCGGATCTCCTACTATACAGAACTTCTAAAAGCAAACAGAAGTCCTTATATTTTTTCCCTAGAAAATCTCCCTAAATTTCATGATCAGCTTCCTGAACTAACCCAGGTACAGAAAAAGCGTATGCTATACTCATATTACCACACGCTCATATAGGCTCGAGAGTGGTTCCAACGTGAAGCGAGCCCGCTCATATCGTACCTGGAAGCTGTTCCTAGCTTCCGCTCCGAGCGTGGAGTGCGTGCGTTCAGACGGGCGTGCGATACCCGGGCGGTTCCGACGCGATAACCGAGCGGTTCCGGCACGATAGCGCGGAGGCGGCGTGGCTTCCGTGCGGGATAACCTTTACGACTTTTACACGCTGCGTTATTGTCCCATACTCGTAGAGAATTGATACAGCTACACTAGGGTCTGAGTCCCGTCACTTAATGTGCCAGCATATCTGGAACTCGGTGCCTAACTGCTCGACTCAAGTATTTTATTGGTATTATATTGTATATCCCGATGCATTCTCAGCGTTCTGAATCTCCAAAAGATAGACAAACATTACAGTATCCACATCTAAAATCTTTTATTTTCACAAGACTGTACTTGTTATAATTTAAATTATTATTGACATATTTTATAACAGTTGTAATCTTATTTGTATTGTTTTGTAGGTAATTAATATTTTGATGATTAATTTTGCTTTTTATTCTGACGAACTCAATGTAACTGCATATAATTTGACATTTCATGTAGGTATACATTATTTATTTATATTGGGTAATAAAATCGGAATCGGAATCTAAAGACGTCTAAACCCTTTCATCTTCCTTAATAATAATTATAAGCATACTGTTATGTAAATTCCATGCGCTGTCTTTTTCAAAACCCAGTTTAAACCTTGTTCGTATCGATTCAAGAGTATTTTTTGAATAAGCAAATATTATACATAGAGCCTTGTAACGGGGATGCCGGAATGTCGTCCGGCAGTGACGCCGGATGAGGGTGGGCCGCGGGGGGTGACAGGCTGTCAAACAGGGATTAGTTCACGGCGAGCGGCAATTAGGGAATCGACAGCGGCCGTCGGCCGGGGTTTGTTGCGCTGTCGACTGACCGGGTTCCTCGTCGTTTAGAGGTACGAGATGGAAGAGAAAGTTAATATATAACGAACAAAAACAAAATACGAGCATTTAAAATCCGAGAACGTAATGATATTGCCGTCTATGTACGATAAATTAAGTACCTATGTAATATACCTATACCTGTTACACACTCGCGAGTCGCGACGCTAAAAAAGTCAAACGTCACTATTTTTGTCTAAATCAGGCCATACATTCGTACATACAGTCAAGAATCTAAACTTGGGACCCCTCCTTAGGTCCAAAGTCAATCTGACATTCTACAATAGTAAGGTTGAAATTCCTATAAGTTACAATTGACTTGGCATATCTAATGATATTGATGACTGCAAGCCTATTTTTCTTGAAATGGGTCACACACATACAGGTCTACGACATTACCCTCCTTCTTCATCAATCGGGTAAAATGTTCTAAAGCTCGCACGATTAGTAGATAAGAGCGGTTGGCTTTATGCAACTCGAAGACTTCATTAACATGCATGTGCACCGCGTGTTGCGAGTGCACAAATGGTAGTAGAACTAAATAAGGATCTAATTACAGCTGTTACACCTGTTAAACCGCGAAAGTTGTAGGTAACGTTCAAGGAGTTTAGTTATTATGCAACTATGGTACCATGTCATAATGACAGCGTCAAGTTACGAGATAGAAATTACATGAGAATTAATCGTAGGTTTTATGTGACAAGGTTCTATAGTCGTATATCAATTATAGTCCGTGAACGAACTTAGTTTAGAATCAGCGAACAGTCTCGTTGCAACTATACGCAAGCTACTGCATATTAATTATGATTCGCTATTAAGTTGTAGAGTTTATAAGCTACGTAAACATAATTTCAATTCCGACAGATTACACATTTAAATATGTATGCTGTTAGCACCAAGTCGGTGGCACACTCAAGTGCAGCTCGGAGCTGCGACCTTATTAGACTGGGATGTTTTTATTAGTTCCATTATCCTTTGACGAAGCTTAAGATGGCTCCGAGTCTCGTGTTCTTGTTAGCAATGCTAATACGTACTCCCGAACAAGGCGCGGCACTCAGCCACTCTGGTCCCAGCCAGCTTTACCTACTCCTCCCTGGCGGTTGGCGGCTTGATTGCCCATTAGTCTCCTGGCAAATAACCGCTGTAGAGTTTTCGGGATAGTTGTTTATCATGCGAACGCGCCAAGTCAAAAGGTTCACTCAACAGTGTTTGTATCACTGTGGCTTTTGAAAGATTGCATCGATTTTATATATAAGGGTGCCATGTAATTTGTGAAGAATTTGCGAGTTTTAAAGACTTATAAAAGAGGATATAAAGATGCCTACTTGGCGCCTGTCAATTTATAGGTTTGTGGTGTTCCGTAGTCAACAAAGAGCCCTTATAGTTTTGCCTTGTACGTCTGTCTATCTATCTGCGGTTTACTTAGAGACCGTTAATACTACAAAGCTGTAATGTGACATACCTAGTTATACATTAAAATTAATCCACAAAAGTTGTAAAACAAAATATTTTGAAAAAAAAAACATTTCAAAGGTAACAGCGTCAAAAACCTACACTGAGCATGGTCTGACATTTTCTTGCCCGGTTTTTGTGTTTGTAGGAACGGCTTCCGAACCCTATGAGTTACACCAAACTAGTCGGTAGTCTAGCCATGTTATCCCTACTCGTTCTGTTTTACTTAGTTTATCTCTTTCGTTTACTCCGGAAGTCCAAAAGAGCTTTGAAATAAATGAGCGTATCTCAAGCCTTTTCCATTAGGTATCGTACGACTACAATGTTGTTTTTAAAGAAAGATAGTTGTACGAATATCATTAAAGTCCTTAGCTACGTTTTGCTATGCAAGGAGAAAACGCACTTACATCACTTCTTGTAAGCCACGATGGGACTTAATACTACAACGTTATTAGTGTTATTACATAATAGTATTATAGCGAGTTAATTAATACCTCGTCTCGTCTATCAGGCAAGTTGTCTCGCGGCAGAACAGCACGCCCGGTGGATTGGTACGAGGCACGAGCGCTACTCGACTCGACGCGTGACGGAGTCGAGTGGCTTGTGTTCAAGTGCCTGTCTAGTAGCTAGGCAAGTAACACGCATGCTACGTGCAACTTGCCAATCTACTAGACGGGCACGAGGGTAAGTGCTGCAGGAATACTATACCTTTTCAAACAATATACATAATGTATTTACGTCTCGACTTCATGTTTAAGCGTTTCTTTATAGCGCCACCGACCCACAGATTACCTGTACCCCTACCATCATTTACAATTACCGTACTTGGTAGCGAGTCGAATGCTCTGTCCATCACAGTATTCTTATAGAGTGCGAGGGACAGAGCATTCGACTCGCTCATGGTAAGGGTACTACGGTCCCAAGATTGTCAGGCCATGAAAAAACATGGAGCGCACACATTCAACGATTTACACCTACCGGCAATGCTTGTGCGGCCGGTTTTAAAACACAATATCAATTTACAAACGGCAGTTTGAGATCGACCGACCGCCTTTATAGTGACGTTGATCGGAACGCCGCCCTGAGTGTTCAGCGCAGGCCGCGAGGCGTCGGATTGTCCGGCGACCGCCGCGCGCGTCACACTTGCAGTTCAAAGAAATCGTTCTATTTTTTTATTGGCTAAATGAAGAAAACATATTATTGTTCAGGAAATATGATTTGACCGTCGGTTATCTACTTTGCGACCTTTTTTCTGCGTTAAGTCTTACCGGACCTCACCTTAACCTTAACCTTTCATCCCACTGTACTATTCGAAGAACGAGGGCAGTTTTACGATTACCTTTTGTTTGTTATTAACTAAAATATCTTAGTGACGATTACAGACCAATTCATATTTCCTAAACTATACCATCGTACAGAAATAAAAGCCATGTGTGCAAAACCTAGAGAAGGTTTATTTGCCGATGGGGAGTTCGAACATCTGTGTTAAATATAATATAATTAGCCATATGTTAAGATTATTCTTAGCGGAGCGAGGAAGCCACCCCAACGTTATCAAAGTACACAAAGCCAAATCACACCTCTTGACGACAATATGTTCTAGCTCGTGCTGCAAGTGATACGATCGACAGCCCGATATTGGCCCGCGGAGATTAATTGTAGTCTGTGTTGGCCTTTTTCCACCCGCAGACACCCGGCTGCCGCTGTTTTAACTCAAAATCCAAATTGGAATGAATCGATAATGGGCTATCATACAGAGTGGTAAGATGAGAAGGGTCAGTGCGGGCAGCTACCGGAATCTGAGTAGCGCTTGCTCTGGGAATCATTTTCAATCTGGCATCCAGTACTCATAATTGTATCTCTCGCTTGTACATTATATTAAGGAAAATAATATTGTTATTATTTGTATGTCTTTACCAATCGCGGGACTATGGGAGTGCCGGACCTTTGACAGGCGTACATGGAGCCGAAGCCAACACGCAGAGGCCCTTTAGACAAGTTTAATTTAATAAAGATATGGGACACCAACCGGCGGCGGCGATTGTCCCTGAGTTGAAACTATAGAAGTATGCTCCCACGGACAACCACCGGTTAGCGTAAGATTATTTTAGAAGGATGGGAATATTAATAATAGGTTCTCTGAATGAACTGATATGGATTGGTGAACTAGGCTATTGATGAAACTACGGCGCCTGCCTGGCCAATGCCAATTACTTTGGTTTAAATGGCAGGCGGTGACTCGCCAACTCAATGGAATGGACCTCCCGAAATAGCCACATATATACTTTTTTTTTTTTCCATTTGGCATTAAGTACGCCGTAATAGTTTTTGTGCAATAAATCCTAAGCTAACATTAACACTACTTCTCGACTGTGTTTGTTAATGGCGACTTCCGCAACTCGTTACATGTCAGTAACGAGAACCTTCATTAGTGAGTGGGTAGCTCGCCCGGGCTGCAGGCAGTAACTGGCGGTTGGTTGTTGCAGGCGAGTGGCGCGGCGAGCGGCGGCTGCTGGACATCACGCGCGACAAGCCCGTGAAGCTGTGCGTGCGCGTCGCCGTGCCGGTGCGCGACCACCCTAAGGTCAGTCCAGGCCAGGAGCGACACGTATGTGTTCTCTGTACCATTCGAGGACCACGTGATTAGCCTAGTTGGTAGAGTCTGGCTAATTAAAGATAAGATTGAAAAAATGGCAACACTGTAGTGTCACTTTCAAAACAATCTAACTGGGACGACACTACAGGGTTGCCATTTCTTTCATTCTCATCTTTCATTTGCCAGACTCTAGTGAAGTGACCCTGCTTACGAAGCTAGCGGTCCCGGGTTCGATTCCCAGTAATGGCAGATATTAGTGCTAAATTTTCTGTAAGTATTTATTTATTTAATACAGGACAGCCCAAAACACGGAGTGTTTCAGGTTTTATGCATGTGTGTATGTAGGATGACACATGTATTTAGATATGTGTGGTTTTGTTAGAATCCTTTACCATCCCGGGTGACATAGGATACCTAAACTGTAAAATTTAAATAAAAACAATGGCAAAATGATCATTATTATCAGGTATATCGACGACAGTATAAAAAATGCAGTCGGGTTTCAAAGCTTGTTTTTCATTTAGTAATTTAAGTATGGTGACGAAATCTAGTACCTTTAGTATGTAGTACAAAGCTAGAGCTTGCTTTTGGAACTAGATTGATATGTTGGCTCCAACAATTCCTTGTTTACATTCTTGTAAAGTGTAAACAATTTGAGCTAGTGATTATTACATTACGCGGCTCATAAAACTTAGGGAAATGTCTCCATTAAAATATTATGAAAGTTTTTGATCGACCGACCAATCACCGATGACTCGAAACTTCAAGTATACAAGGCGTTTAAATAATTCGCTTACAACTTGTAGCCAATCACTGTCAGGAATAAATGCCCAGTTGGGAGCAGGGAGCTAATAACACTAATCGCGTCTCGCTCTTTTCCTTGGAGAATTTCTTTGAAAAATGTCTAGATCTTTCGTAAACGGGGGAGTTTATGTAAACGAGAGCCATTATCGAGTAGCGGCTGATTCCCAGTTTGCGTCGGGCGCCCTCCGTCTCGCTGTGAAACATTGTTTTCAATTAAAGTAACGGATTTCAGGGCCTCTATTAAACGCTAGAAGAACCTCATATTTCTGACCTGCTATCTTATTTTACCCACGACGGTACGGAGACGGTATGTGCGTTTGGGGTGAGAAGAAGTTTGTTTGTTTGTGCAAACCAATGTTGCCATTTATCTACAAAAGTACTTGTCCGATTTTGAGGCGGTTTTCAGTGATGGGTCCAGGTTTGGTTGGTGCATGTTCTTAGATAGGTGTTACGGTGACAACTCACCAGGGGGCGCTGCAGTAAACATTTGATTGTGCAAAACCAAAACTATTTACTAGTCCGATATTGACGCGGTTTCCGTTAATAGGTTTGTGGTTGATTAGTGAGGGTTCTTAAATAGGTGTTACAGTAATAACTCACTAGGGGGCGCTGCAGTAATGTTTTATATTAGCTACATGTAGTAGCTAATTTGAGAAGCTCGATAGAACTCGATAAGTAAGTGTTTCTGTAGAGAGTAGTGACGTAAAAACTCCAAAAATCTAAACCATAATAAAAACAAAATGTAAAAGCCCACGTCGTCCACGGTTTAAGCGCAACTTCTGTAGCTATGTGGAGCAAAATACGAAGACAACTTCTTTATGGCCTTCTTCTGTTTCCTCGGTTTGCGACCGGCGTAAAGTGCTTCTCAGTCGCTGTAATTCTTGCAACGCTATGCAATTATGTGCGTTGTTGAAAAGGTTTCTAGATCAGTCATTACTACCCCCCGTCGCAAGATCGTACTCTGCTGAGCTAAATGTTAGGGCCGGTATAGACGGACTGCATTTGAACTGCAACCCATCTGCAAAATAGCAGTTCGAGGGAAGTTCTGATGCAGTTGATGTCATCATCGTCATCATCGTGTCAGCCGAAAGACGTCCACTGCTGGACATAGGCCTCCCCCAAGGCTTTCCACTCAGACCGGTCTTGTGCTTTTCGCATCCACCGCGGTCCCGCTGATGATCCGTCCAGCTGATGTAACTGCATCAAAACTGCAAACCAACTGCCCAGTCTGCTAGCCCCCGATGGATAGTCTTGGGTTCTTTATTGTTCATGTGTAGTTGAATATGTTATTGCCACATCTGTATAACCGAGGAACAAAAAGGTGCTATAAAAAGGTGCTCTAATGCTTATGGACCGACTCCGCGAGAGATCAACTCTATATCTACTTATAAAAGCTTTTTACCTTTGTTATCCCTCGATACATAAACTCTTTAAGTCGGGGGTTCTAAAATTATTTTATCCTTTTTTAACTACGTTTTAACCACCGTGGGTCTTAAAAAAAAATTGCTTTTATATCTATTATAGTAATGGCGGCCGTGTTAAAAACAAGGTCGGTCGGTAGGTACGAGTAGGTAGGCATCTATTTCATATTGAAAATAACATTATTCTATGTCCCATAATCATAATGAATTCACAATAAGATCGTCAAAATGTAAATATAATAAAATATAGTGATGAAATAAAATAAACAAACGTAGTAAAAATTTACAAATAAGAATTAAATTAAACAAAATAAAAATAAAGCTAATTAGCTACAGTCACTAATGTCAAAAAATATATTGAATAAAAAGAACAAATCAAATTAAAACGATCATGTCAAGAGGTAATAATAATAAATAAAACAAAAATAACAAATCAATTAATTACCATCCAACACCATGACAGCTCAAATACGATTTGAATTTTGCTGCCTAGAATAGAGGCGTTGGGCGACGTTGGAACTACGCTTAATCTCTGTAAATGTATTTTCTCAAACATGCTCGGAAAAAACGGTTTTCCGATTGAAAGACAAGGACGGAAAGAGCCTCATTTTACTCCTAGGAGTAAAAAAACCATATGAAAACACTTTCCGTCCATGTCTATATTTTTCTTAAAAATGCTGTCAATTTGCATACAAAATCAAAAGGACCAAGACAAAAATTCCAAACAGCCAGGGTAACTGCTCGCTTTTTTAGCACAGTGCGTGTGTTTCTTTTTGAATTTGCATTCCAATTTCTATGGTTAGTATTTAAAAACAATTGACAGTCGGTAATATTCGTTCATTCTGCATAATTAAATTACTTGCTTTTTAAAAATGTATTTGTATTATTTCCTCACATGTTTGAGAAAAGCATTATGTATGCCTCGGCGGAAACGAGGATTTCCTCGTCAGGAAAACCATTACTTTCCGCGCCTAGGCAACAATGTACTAATGTGACACTTGTAGAATTTGACTTGTCACGTCATTTCAACGTAGTTCCATAGTGTTCTAGAAATCCATTTGTTAGACAATGGTACCAGCGCTGTAATATTAGATAAACTGCCTTATAGTGATTCCTCAAGGATCGCCACATCCCCTGGGGTTGTTCTCAAATTGAAATACAATATTACTTTAGTCTGGTCCTTTCTCTCCATCATTGCTACTCGTAGAAACTTTAGTGTGAAGTGAAGGAAGACAGGTCTTTTCAGGATTCGTATGTGCTTCGCCGTGACCCAACTAAATTCGAGGAATAGGAATATCGAAAACTTTCGAACCTTTTGTCCGGGTCTGCCTAAAACGCACTCTGACTAATTCGCGTTATGCGTAGACCAATTGAGAAATAGCCGAAATAAGACTTACGCCGAATGAGCTTTTGTCCTAAAGCGAACTTGGCACAGTGAGACTCGGACGTATTACGATTTTGTCCTAAAGCGAACTTGGCATATTGAGACTAATCTAATTTAACAGAGTCGACGGAGGTCTGCTATCGCAGAGCTCCTATTTCTGGGTAGTTTGGCCCTCCGGGCCTGCTAAAGAACTAACATAACCTAAACCTACCTCATATTTATGACACTAATTTTAAAATAACAAAATATGTCAAAACTATAGGTATATGATATTTAGGCGTATCGCGAAATGGACAAACAGCTACTTAGGCTTACTACGTTTTGGACATATTGCGAAATAGGTGATATGAGTAATAGGTCAATAGCGATTTAGACGAATAGCGAATTTCAAATGAAATTTTGTCGTAACGCGAATTTGTCAAACTGCGTTTTAGGCAGACCCGGACAGAAGTAACGATTCGTTTCTTCAATATAGTAACCGGGCAACACTAGTCCTACCGTGAGTGAATCACGCGCGCACGGTCGGACGCGCTCCCCGGGTATGAGCACTGCGGCCCCTTCATGGTTGAAAGAGTGCTTCGCTTATTGCCACAGCGGGTCAATTCCCATTTTACTCGTATTGAGAAAAAAAACTACTAGTTGCCTCTGGGGACAACTGGGAAGATGTAACTCCTATTTGTTACTACTGGGGACTACTGGGAAGATATGACTCCCATTTGTTACTACATGAAATTGGGATTATTCATATTTTTACAATTACTCTAATTCGAAAACCCTTTCGAGTAATAGAGTTTTAAAGCCGTTCTGCATTATCAAGTTTTCAAAATATTTATTTATTCAACCGTTGTTTGACTTCCGTTTTCGGCTTGAATCCCTCCTAGGGGGATCTTACGGGTTAGGCGAAAACCGCTTGAAATAGTATGTTCTAAAACACTATTACAATCGCTTTTTATGAGTACATATCATTTAATTGTTATAATTTATTGGAAAATTCCATCCGAAATTTAAATCAAACATTGTCGTCCATAAAATGTCAGCTAAATAAAAAAAGATAATTTAAACAAAACTATTGGGTCAAGTGTAAAATTAATGAAATTGGTCTCTTAAAATGACCTATTCTTTCGAATTAGAATGTAAAAACTGTGAGTTATTTTTATTGGTCTATCCCAATTCATATTACCTTGCTTCAAACTGACGCCATTTTTACACTTACTTTAACTATAAAACGGGACTTAATCGGGTAATGAAATATTGCCTGCCCCATTTCTCCCAATTGTCACTCCCAATAATTAATTGTAAATATAGGATTTGGATTTTTTGCACTCGTTGATGAAAATTTGTAAATTTGAAACATTTTACATAATACTTCCCATTTCTCCCATTTGTTTCCATTGGAAAATAATAAAAATAAATAGGAATGTTTTTATCCACTTGTCTCCATAGGGGGCTAAAGCGTAAATAGCCCCAACAGCGAGGAGTGTGTATTCAAATAAAAATATTACACGAGGTCTAACCATAGCAACAACAAACCCTGACGACGGCTGGCTAACCCTCGCGTACAACGAACCGGCTGTCATCTTAAAAGGAATAGCTGAAACATTTAAATATTACTTTAGATAAGTCTTGTGAGTTGTCGGAACCTTTTCGGCCCCTATTAGTTCCGCGAGACGGGCCGCGGGCCGTTGTGAGATGTAGCCGCGGACGGACGGCGCCATACGAGCCCATACAGTAGGTTATAGTCTAAACATAATTCGAAATAGAAAAATAACTGTACTGAAAATCTACAGGGTGAAATTTAAGCCGTGAATCGTAATCATGTTTTCCGGTAGTGCTGCTGATGACTAACACGAGGCACTAGTAGGTATCACAATTAACGAGCTCCTTATTTAATTTTCTTTAAAAAGAGCAAGTTGATACCCAGTTATCATCACCTGTGGTCACCCTACTCAACCACCACCACTCTACCAGTCTGAGCGAACAAAGACACCATGTCAAACCTTTGTATGCTGGTATAAGGATAAGGAGGAGGCATTTTTCGCTTATGAATTCAAATAAATCGCTTCAATTTTCTTTTGAGAAATGTTTACAATGTTGACGTTATTGACGATTAATGCCAAAACACTATCCAGCCAGTAAATTGCAAAGAGTTTGAACATGTCCTCTTCGAACTTTGTGACAACTATCTGTCGTAATGTAGGGTGTCCAAGAATTTTTAATTAAATTAGGATAAAAAATAAACATTGAGCAAAAAAAAAGAATGATTTATTTGAGTTACCAAATGGTGTAAGTGATTATTAGTCGAGTAAGGATTTAGGACAAAATGTCACGATTCACGACTTAGATTTCACTTGCAATATTAAAATAACAAGACCAAGCAACCTAACCAACTAATATCATCGTCAAAACGTACTGTAATTCATATAGAACCACGTTGTGACTAAACCGCGCTACACCGCGATTGTGATTACTATTATTTTGGCCATAAATATCCCATTTAATGCTTTATAATATAAAATTAACTCCATCAACTACGCATCGTACCGTGGATAGTTAGTAAAGTGTATTTGTTTGTACCAGTAGCACTTGCTGCCGGCCGGCACTCCGGCCGCGGCGAGTGCGCGCGCTGTGTGCCGAGCTCTTGACGCCGGCCCCTTGTGTGCCGCGTGCTGCGCTATTAGTACTATTACAACGCCACGCGCTGCCTTCAGCGTCCGGCGGTAGCGGTCAAGTCCCTTAGCGCTTGCCTATCACATAATGACATTTTATTATCATTGGCTATCTTTTAATTCATTCGGTACGTGGCTAATGTGAACAGTCAAAGGTTAAAATATCTTACTCATGTACTTTACTACCGGAGTCGCAGCTCATTAGATACTTGTTATAATATGTATGTATCGCGGGTGAACATTAAAATAATAAAACTTGTCATTTTCTTGAGGTTGTGTAGGAGATCCCAATTTTGAAGTAATATTTGATATTATTGGTTTGGTTTGGTCTAGTTCTGGTTTTAAACTTGTCAATGTTAATAAAACCGTACTTAACTTAAATATGTTTGGAAAATATAGTAGTAAATGAATAACTAAAATATAACATTATAATGAAAACTAACACAATTTAAATTTCTTACAACAAAAAGAAAAAACAGGAAATTTTATATAATATTTCAAAATGGCGCCCATATGATTTAGATTTCTACCGTCGTGATGACACTTTGTGTTTCATTTACCCTCGTGTCGGGTGACCGTCTGTTTGTGCCGCCCGTTGGCTCGTGTGTTTAAACCACTCGCTAATCTCGGTAAAATAAAAAAGGCATCTGATTTTTATTCAACTGACAAATTAATGGCGGTACTCTATAAAACCCTGATAACCGCGGCAAACTTCGGACAGCAACAAAGGACGATATGCCCTATCTCGTTATTTGTTATTATCCATTGACCTACCTGGAAATTGGAAGCTTTTAAAACAGCAGATAAACTGAAACTGTTTCAAACACCATATTTGACACGGTCGAAGATTTATTCTACGAGTGGATCCTCTTCAAAATTGACAAACGGTTTATTTATATATTTTGCTGAAGGAAAACCAACAGCTTACACAAATGCATTTCGGTTCTCAGATGGTAATTCAACAGCAATAATGATTTACATCGCATAAAGTCAATATTGGTGCACCGACTAAGGATAAGGTATTAATATTAACTACATACAATTGTAACTTTACGGAAAAAAAGTATACCGGGTAAGTATTAAAACAAATAACCTGAGAAAAAATAATTCCTTCTTAATCTTGTGGTTCTTAAGACCTTTAAACGTAACGTAGTTAAGGTTAAACTTCTACCAACTACCGCAAAGTTTTAACTCGTGCAACTGCTTGTCGGGGAAATAAAAATTCAGAGAACGTATCGTACAAGAGCGCACTGGAGTTCTCTGAATCGCTTTCTCCTAGTTCTTGGAAAAGGTAAATTATCGTAGTTATCTAACAGCTAAAGAGAACCGCAGCTATATCGCTTCGAGTCCACCGAATATTGGTCCTGCAAACTAAGTCTGTTAAAAATAAGCATCGGCCTTAATACAATATTCTCATGTTGTCCGGGCGGCCGGGCGTCGTATCGCCGTCAGTCCGTCCGGCGATTACCGGACGCGCGCCCGGGGCCGGCGCCGCGCCGGACGGAGCACTCGGGGGGCTGCGCGCGATCCGAGACGGCTGCTCCGTCAGATTGGCCAACATCTATTTTTATTCATAATCATTCAATTTACTATTCCTTTGTTGTGACGTTGGTAGCTTGTATTTTTCATGACATTCTTTTCATAATTCCGTATTTAACCAATACTTCGTATATAGACGTCTATAACGCATGTTTTTACAGTATTACTATGATTTACGATGGATTAAGATTCAAATAAATTTGACTATTTTTTCCCAACAATATGCCGCAGAACCTCGTTACCATACAGGCAGACAACCACACTTGTACAATGTCAATGTCAAAATATAAGTCTGTTTTCGGATTTAACCGCAGTCCGGTAAAAAAGTAAGCTATGCCGACTTACCTAAACCAGTAGTCAGTACATCATCACGAGTAAATGCGGCGCGCTCGGCGGAGATAAGTACAGCGCGGAAAAATCTCTCGGGACAGGTTTACGAGAATCATTCCAAAGAATGGGCTCTATAACCCGCTCTCTCACACTCCTTAATAGTGCTCTTTCTTGAAATGTGGAGTTACTTCAATGAAATGGTATCGGTTGGTTGATCAATCTATAAGAAACGAAGACTTATCTACGTTTTGAATATACGTCTACAAATAGGACAGATTTTGTTTATGCGTGTTTAAACTTGAGATTAGCTACTTTAAAATATCAACCTGAAGTACCAGATCTATCAGTAAACTCGGTGCCATTATACCTTTCCCGAACAAATGGTTGAGAGAGGCGATGGCTGAGATACGCGGCATTTTGCGGGTGGTAGGACCTTGTGCGGGGTCCGTCCGGATCGCTACCACCATCTTATCCATTAACCTACCGCCAAACAGCAGTGTTCGCATTGTTGTGTTCCGGTTTGGGGATAAGACAGCCGGTGTAATGACTAGCATAGAGGCATTCCATCTTAGTCCTCAGGGTTGGCAGCGCATTTGCAGTCTTAGGCTTGCAGTCTTGTGAATGCGAATGTCTATGGGTCACAGTTTCCACTTACCATCAGGTGGACTGTGTGCTCGTCAGCCTTCCCTATGCCATAAAAAAAAAAAACTCGTGAACGGGTGCTGTCTGTGGGGTCCGGTCTGTTCACGTTTGCGAGAACTTGTTGTTCAATTAATTATTCTAGTTATGGCTTTTGACGAAGAGCCCTCGTCGTGTTGTTCTCATAGTCATTATTTTAGTTTAAGTATTATTTACCTTACATTTGTAATATTTAAATTTTTGCTAGTTTTAAGAATGTTTTATTTATAACTTTATTACCTTAATATTACTTAATGTAACTCACTTTTAAGTATTATTGTTATTATGATTAAAAAATATATTTTCTGCTGGAGCTTCTTGCGCTGCTTCTTCTCCGCAACGATGGTCTTGTCCGAAGCGCTGCGCTACAAGCTGGTAGATTCACTCAATATTACCGACGTGTAAAAGAGCCCTCATGTGGCCCATTTACTGAATAATTATTTTGAATTAGGAATTTTGGATTTTTTCGCGGCACTTCCCCGCAAGGATGAGCTCGTCCGAAACGCTAGAACATTTATTTCAATTTACTGATGTGTAAAAGATGTGGCCAATTCACTAGATAAATACTATTGTGAATTGAATTGAACCCATTCACAACCAAACATGTAGCACGACGCACGCGACCATCGCAAAGTGTATCCCCCCTCTAACCCCCCTTCCCTGTTCCCCCGCAGTTCAACTTCGTGGGCAAGCTGCTGGGCCCCAAGGGCAACTCGCTGAAACGGCTGCAGGAGGACACGCTGTGCAAGATGGCCGTGCTCGGCCGCGGCTCCATGAAGGACCGCCAGAAGGTAAGCGGATGACACCTTAATGGTGAACTGAGGGCTGATTTCTTAACGCACTCACAATCGCAATCGTTTTAATTTTGACAGTCCGAAGGCGAGTCTGCATACAAAATGATAACAATTGTTGCACTTTGATGCCGATTGATGCAGGTCATCCAATCGTCAATGTGCAAATAGTGGTGTGACATGTTGGTTCGAGTTTTCGCTGGATAGATGGCTAAAGGGCCCCATATACGGAACGATCCGTCGTTACGATTAATCTGGATCGATATCGTGACGATTCAAATTTTGATTGAAATTTGGATGTGATATTGTCACACACGTACAATCTTAACCGCCTTAACATTTCAGTCTTAACCACCGGATCGTACCATATATAGCTCCCTTAAAGCTAGCCCAAAAACCTTTCAATACACACAAAATGACGAATGATGGTAGGTCATTGTACGTACATAAATAAGACGTAAGTGGACGCAACGGGTGTATGTTTTGAAGACGTTGCAAAGTAAATTGCGAGTTAAGTTACTTAATGGAAAAAACCGACGGTATAATTGCGACCCTTTTAGAGCTGGTCATCTCTTTCACAGCTTTACCGATTTTCATGGGCCCCTACTAGAAACCTCGATAGAACCTCGTTGAATTCGATCTATTTATCCATTTGAAGCTTAAACTTATAACACCCCTATTTGCGACAGCATTTAAAAATATAGATTCAAAAAAAGTGACATAGCCCTTTTATCCACTCACGTCTTCAACTGCGAACTTCACTGTTCAGCGCTTTCGAACAGTTCAGCTTGTGTGCGTACTGAAGTGGTGGTTGCAGGAGGAGGAGCTGCGCGTGTCGGGCGACCCGAAGTTCTCGCACCTGGCCGAAGAGCTGCACGTGGAGGTGAGCGCGTTCGCCACGCCTGCCGAGGCGCACGCGCGCGTCGCGTACGCGCTCGCCGAGCTGCGCCGCTTCCTCGTGCCGGTGAGTACCGGGGCCCATCCGTCGGGACCATACTAATTTAATACCTTACTTAGTTGGCATGGCTATTCAGTTCATTTTACGGCGAGCGTACAGCAGTTAAATAGCTCTGTCCTTTTCTCTCAACGTAAACTGAACTCCCTTCCCTTAACCATACCGGTCATCACAGTAACGCAGGTCCCGAACTGAACAGTTTCTCCATATCTTCCTAATTTTGAGTTATTTAAACACACCACTTTGCTAGGATGTCTCTTGATCCGTGACGATTCCTCCACCGAGCCAGCACCAGCAGTAACACTTGGTCGCATAACTGACGCCGTCGCCCCAAGTGCCACCACACGTTACTTACGCACCTCTTAAACAAAATATCTCCGTGTGCCTTCCAATAGTTTTTCCGTTGTTTTTAGCTTTAATCTCCAGGAATAAGGCTGTTGCCATATGCGTTGGTTCCCCAGAGAGATATTTTCCCCTTGCACCTTTTTGCCCTCGAGGCACGCACATCTATCAGCTACGGTGAGTTAACACGGTGATTGCATGACTCTAATGAACGTATACCGCTGGCGGGCACACCGTCAGCCGTGTGAAGCCGGCCGGAGCTGCGGTCGCCGCCGGGAAACTAGTTTAACTATTAACGCGTCATCGACGAGCCCGCTGACCGCAGAACGTGGCGCGAGCGTTGCACTGAGCACAGATGAGTTACATTGTTCATATTAAATATTTCAGCGACACGGTATACGTGATTATGTTTTACATGAAGCATTATTACTATTATTAAATTTAAAATCATTTGAAAATTGATCTCATGTAGACACTCATGTGCACGGAACGTTGGCTTGTACCAGTCGTGGGACACTGTTGTTTCTACACGTGTCGCTGTAATACTCGTATTGTGTTGAATAAAACAGCCACGCGAAACTAAAAGTGATTAGTTAAGGCCATCGTTTTAAGAGTTATTTTTATTCAGTTTATATAATTTATTGCCAAAAATGAAAACAGTCTAATTTGTTGCGTCCCTGAGCACAGGGCACACGGCGCGTGGCTTCGCGCGTTATTGCGGCCGTCTGTGACGATGCTCATTTGCACTTTGATGGAGACGCCTTCGCCGCAACCGCGCCGCAGCGTCACGCGTCGAGACACTCGAGGTCACGTGACGTGGAGGCAAACTCATACAGTCTGACGGCAACATTTTCCGCTTCCTTTTCATTTTACCGTGTAGTTTTAGTTTCTGTTAGGTTAGGTTTGAGCTTGGGCGGATCTCTTGTGATAAAACGGTTCCGCATGGTCAACTGACACATGTCATGTTAGCGGTGGGCCATTGTGGTTACGGCCGTTTTACCGCGTTATTAAAAAAGTTGACAAAAAAGTTAACATATTATCAGTGGAATTACCGTTGCCCATTCGTGATGAAATTTTGTAAATCACGTTTTTATTGACGGGGAGCCGGGACCGGGGGTAATACGTGAATGAAACCTTTTCGCTTATTAGCCGGTTTATAACCCGGATATAGCCCCATCAGCAGCATTAAAGGATTCTGCGAAGGGTCCGCGAGTGATAAACAGTTGGCATGGCTTTATGCTTATCAGCTTATACCGAATATTAGGCCGTTAATTAATTCGTTATGCTTTTTATTACAGACCTTAATTTAATCGTTGCTTTAAGCTCTGTATTTGTATGTGTTGCTTAAAGTATGTACAGTTAAAAATCATCTTATAATACTTGTTTTTTTTTGGCCAATAACTTTTGGCTTCAATAAAAACGAAGGCGAACCAATCAATCTGAATCTAAACATTTTCCTTATCTCTTCAAGTCATCACGGTTGCGAGAAAGATCTATACAAATTGCAATAAATAAATGCGGCACCAACACGATTACCACCGTCGCCCCCGCATTCAGACTGAGAGATTATTATTATATTAGACATATTTTGAAGCTAATAGAGCGTAGTACCAGTGTTCCAGGTGACGCCACCCCCCCCCTCCCCCCTCCTCCCAAATGGCAACGATTCTCGGCGACGGCGCCGGTAATGAGCCGCACCCACGCGCTTTGTCGCGCGCGGGGAGCCTTTGATGCATTAACCTTATTTAAAATCAGTAATAAGACATTGGGAAAGAGATTTATTTTACGAAACGTTAGTACTGTCAGCATAAAAGGGGAAGAGAATGGCATCGCTTTTGCTGAGTAGTTCACAAATGAAGCCCACCGGACTGTTGATGGTCCCTCCGGGCGCCGTCGTGGACGCCTCTCGTGCATGACTAACACGCTGCCACAAAGTTTAAACATTGCTATTCAAAGTGGTGATGCCAGCAATTATAAAGCGTTGGAGAGCAGTACGCGTATGTTAAATTGTAACTAAAACATCTTGTATAGTTCCGTATTGAAAAAGAAACAAATGCCAAGCAGCACACGGCTTTGAATGATAATTTAGATAAAATTCCGGAGCTAGTCGTGGCGGAGCACTCGCTTTCGTGCTGATCTCTGGGGACCTTCAAGAGTCTCGGTGCGATGATTGACGACCAGAAAAATAATGAAAATAGCCACAAAATGGTCCCAACTCAGCGTAATAAATGCGTGCGTGGCAGTTTAAAAAATGACTGACTGCTGAGTTTCTTGCGGCGTTTCTTCTCAGCAGTGGTCTCCTCTTGGGAAGCGCTGGTAGTATCTTGACGTGTAAAAGTGCCCGTGCGGCCTACTTACTGAATAAATTTCTTTTATCTTTTTTTTTTTTTTTAAAGTCATCGCTGGTCTTCCGTTGGAACCATGGAGACGCTAGTGCACTATGCATTACTGCATCTAAGTTACATAACCACTTCCGCTCCGTTTTATACGCGACATATATTATAAAATTAATTTCTTATCTTTCTTTTCTTGGCAAGAGTAAGGCCGGACCTAGCGGTTAAGAAACCAATCGGTTACAAAAATGTTATGAGCAAATCGTCTACATATATGTGTACCTAGGGCAGCTACAAAGTGGCCATCACTTTAAGAAATGCCATAAATCCGTCCGGCGAGCACCGAACCTGGCTGCGATCAAATCTGAGAGATACGAGGCGGTCGTAAACTAGCGGAGTGGCGCTTGCGACGAGTAGTAGGCAAATATTAAGGCGCCGTGATATTATGGCAGCGGAGGTCAGATACATGAAGATATCAGACAGGTCTAATCCGATTTGTCCTCTGTTTAAGACGATATTATAATCAAACCCTTTTAATTTAAAGAAATAGTCTTTCTATTTAAAAACCCTTATTTGATTTCGTCTCTCGGCTCGACACGCCTTTAACCATCTACTTACAATAGGAATTACAACCAAATAGATAGTGACTTTGCGTTCTCGTCAAGTTCATGTTGATTATTTCATAGTTATTGCGTATTTAAGGTTATGTCTTAAATCCTAATTTGGTAACGGATATATTTCTATTTGAATTACTTGACCTATAATTTGTAATTACTGTAGAAATACTAATTTATCAATAAGAACAAGTTAAATAATTGGTTGCAGCTCACACGCGGTTGACAGTCAACGTTAGAGAGTTGGTAGCAGCTCACACGCGGTTGACAGTCAACGTTAGAGAGTTGGTAGCAGCTCACACGCGGTTGACAGTCAACGTTAGAGAGTTGTTAACTCCTCGACGTTCGTTAGTGCCCGGTCTTGAGTCTACTTTGCTCGTATGTTTTGCGCAGGGGCTTTGCATTTATTCCTTCGGGATGAAACTATTTATTACTTAAGACCTACTTTGTATACCTACCCACTTTTAACAAATAAAATCTGAATATTAACTGCAAAACATTGTTTTCAAATCTAAACCGTTCTGAAAAATCGGTTGAGAAAAGATCACGGAATATGGCCGTAAACGAGCCCCGCGCGAGTGTCATCCCCGCGCCACGCGGGGTCAATAGACGTAAGTCAATTTTTCGCGAGCGGGCACGGGACGCTGTGCCCTATCTGGCGGACCTGGTTGCCCGGACAAGCTCCAATTTGGCGCGTGCCTCTTAAAGAATATTCAATATTCTTTCAATATTTTTTATTTAATTTAGAGCACAGAAAATGAAACCCCTACAAGATCTATTTTCTTAATGGCACATGTCCATTTTATCGTCTGGGAACACAGACTGCTCCAGATATAATTAGATGGTTACAAATTTTTAAATAGTCTCAACCAGCATAATAAGCGCAGGACTTTTGAAATGGGTAACACGTTACTGTACAGACCGCGCGAGACAGGCGCCGCCCGGTGTAGCGGTCATAAGTACTCCATATTTATGTACTACTAGCGGCCGCCAGCGGCTTCGCCCCGCAGCAAACCAACATTCCCAGTGTTTTTTTTTTCTTTCATTCAAACATTGTCCTGACAATAACGAATACAACAAAAAAAAAACAGCCAAATCGGATCAGCCGCCCTCGAGTGTTGCGCTTAGCAACACATTTAGCGATTCATTTTTACTATATAGATTATGCGCTTTATTAAGCTGGTAAATAATCACTTTTTCAGTATAATTATAACCTCAAAGCGAAATAACCCAAACACGCTGACAATTACAAGTGTCAATATGTGTTTCCTTGCTTGTTCACACAAGTCATCCTCGTAAACATTAAAGATCGGACGTATGGGATTACTGATAAACTAAAAGGAATTGAAAATTATGAGTTCATGGTTCAGGAGGTGAATTCTCAACAACATTCAGCCAATGTTTCGGATTACTCAGAAACTCAAGTATTACTAAAATATTATAAAACTCCGCGACAGGAGTCGCCCCCGGTAGCATCCATACTACCCTCCTAATTCAAAAATAAAGATGTGCAACGTAGTTGCCATAGCAGATTTATCCCTTTTCACATAAGAGTAAGGTTGCCCATGCGATATTAGCCTAGTTTTAGATGCAGTCATTTTTGTAACACGGCGGAGCCGGCTCAAAGTTTGCGACACGTCTCGCTCTCAGGAGCGTGCTTAAACTTTACGTGATATGAGTCGCTCCCGGGAGCACTCGGAGTTACCGTACAAGTATCCAGGAAGTAATTATTGCTTTCTCAGTTTAGAGTTCGCGTTAATAGAAGACAAAAGTATTAAATGTTTGTACGCCAGGTATTTTTAACTTGGTATCTCGGTGTCTCTTGAGGTTTTAACTACACATAGTGAATGGAATTTACTTAGCTTCCATTTTCTTTTAAGTTTTAGAAAAATTTATATACTCCTCAGAGGACTTATCAAAGAATGTTATTCTATAGACATAATGCCTAAAGGCAATGACCAGTCGAAAGTAAAGTATATTGACAATACGTGAGGCTTCTATTCGATATTGATAAAATAATACTTGTAAAAAAATGCAAAGAATAACTTCTTATAAAATGGTAGGTAGGTCAGTTCAACTGTATTCGGATTTTGGTTAAAAATATTGTAGGACGCCGACTTCAGTTGGACTGACCTACCCACCAGTTTATAAGAAGTTATTTTGTGCATATTTGAAGGCGGATTTTTGTTTTCGAAACTTTCACTTTAATTTTTACTTTTTAGTGATCCTATTTATGCTGTTATGTAGTCCCACTTCTCAACTAATGAGAAACTTAGAACATTTCAAGCTCGCCGCAAGCAACGCCGCGCGAAAGTCATATTTAAACAATTAAATGTGTTTCGTCATAGTCGCTCAACTACATTAATCGAGATATCCGGTTCCGGTGGCCATCTGTGGTCTTCATCATCAGTTCCACTTTGCCATTATATGTATAGTACTTTTCAAAAGCAAATGCACGAGTAACAGTGAAAAATACCATAATCGCCATAGGTGTGCCTTTAATATTTGAAGAGTTCCCTTGATTTCTCCAAGATCCCATCATCAGATCCCGACATGTTGACTATGAGACCAACTAGAAAATATACCAAATTCAAAAAACGAAAAAAAGAAATAAATCGGTTCAGTGGTCTTTGAGTAATCGGGGAACATACATAACATTTTTTTTTTAAAACCCGACGAATTGAGATCCTTCTCCTTTTTTTGAAGTCGGTTATAAATATTGAACTAAAGCAGAATGGTATTTTAGAAACGGTGCGGTATGAGATGATGATCAGTGGCATTCGCGTCTATTTTTGTGCGTTTTTGCACTCACCAATTCAATGGTAAAATTGAATTGAATAAAATAGAAATGGTTTATACGGCTAAAAATAAAATGAACATAAACCATAGCAAAAAAACATAATAAATAAGTAGAGTAATACAAACTGAGAATACATAACCTAAACTGAACACCGAAAAGGTTGCCACTCAGCAGGGTGTCGGGCTTACTATAGCCTTGACGCGGGTTTTCAGGGCCACCCGATTGAAGAGAGAGGGCACTCCCAATCCATCTCACTACTATTTATTAAAAATAATGGTTAATCAAAATTATTGACAACTTAAACTAAATTATTAACTATTGTTTATTCCAGACTTCTGAATTATTGCGTGTATGTGTGTGCGTGTGCGCGCGAGTGTGTATGTTTATATTATTTTTAAATAGTAAATAAATAATTTGCATGACAGAAAAAAAAAGGCACATGTTTTGAATACAGGACGTCTTCTATTTAAGTGTTGGCCAATTGGATATTAGTAAATATTGTTTCATTATGTTTTAAATTTGTAATGTTTTTGTAGTGTAAATTGATTACACTATCCTTATTATTTTTAGTTAACTGGTACCTACCAGCTGCTCCGGCACCAGCTATGCTGCTTCTTACTGGTACCCGATGGGAGAGAGTGTCGTAGATAAAATAATAACGTTGGCCCACTTGTAAATGCTTGCAGATAACTATCAACATGCAACTCGTAATTACTCAATAACGTTGTATTGGTGTGCAGGACTACAACGATGACATCCGGCAAGAGCAGATGCTGGAGATGCAGCTGCTGGCGCAGGCGCCACGCTCCCCGCCCGCCACGCCGCCCGCGCTCGCGCCGCTCGGGCCGCACGCGCACGCGGCGCACACCGCGCACACCGCACATACCGCGCGCCGCGCCTCGCCTGAGCCTGACCTGCTGCACAAGCACAGGGTGAGTGCAGCTCGAGTTAAGCTAGGCATTCGCGACCACTCCAACAACCTGACTAGAGCAGCGCCGCGCCAAAATCGATCTGTGAATGTCAAAACTGTAGCGTTTAAAAGTAATGGCAGGGTCCGTTGGATTTCCAAATGGACGGAAAGCTAGCGCGACGCGCCAATGTGCAATTAGAATCGAACTTTCGTGAATGTCGAAGTTCAACGTTGGAACACGCCACGCCTCCGCGCCAAGCCAAATGGCTTCGTCGTGTATGCGTTCTCTGGCTGCTCTTTTCAAATCAGTCTGCTGCGTATGTCGCACCGTTGAGGCGCGAGGTGGCGCGCCCGTGAATGTGGTCAAAAGACTACCTTGTATACACACCATCTGTCGCCGAGACAAACGGCGCGTCCGTATATGCCCAGCTTTATACAGGCTTGACTTGTCTACATACAAAATATGGATCCATTCAATATTTTATACCATTGGAGACGACTAGAACTTTATTGGCATAAAAAGCGTTAAGATGGGTCAGGGCGTGTTGCGAACTGGGCTGAGGTTTTACATGGTAATAACCTTTCTTTTTGACATGTTATCATTTAGTCAACGTTTTGACAGCCACTTCCAACTATTTTTTCTGCTAAATAAGAATTTATTTGATAGTAATGGCGGCCGAGTTAAATTCAAAACGATATCATTTCAAAATCAATGTGGTTTTACCGAGTGGAATTAATTAACGCCAAATTTTATCAGAGTAATAAAATACATTTTCAACTTAAGAGCCTCACGGCGCAATATCGAAGCCATAATAAATTTCCACTATAGTTACAATGAGAATTTAGAAATGTGCGAGAAATATACATGTAATACAACAATCAGTTGGTTGTTGATTCAAACCAGACTGGTAAATAACTCAGATATGTTTTGGTTTTTTTCACAATTACTTTTAACGTAATGTTTAACGTACGCTATTCCAATTTTTCCCACAAAACGCCAAAAACACGTGATAGAAAATCCGTTCGACCACCCGTAACTTAAAAACGAAAACCCGAACGTGTCGTAACGTTTACCGCTGCGCTGGTTTTGATTTATTTTCCCGCCGTGGGCTCACAATAAGAGCAATCTAACCGCGCGCCCCGCGCCCCTCGCCCCGCGCGCCCCGCTGTAGCTAGGGCTCGGAACTCGATCAGAACACAATCCTCTAAACTTACAATACATAGTTTTCACGCGGGACGAGGGATACATTTGGCCGAGTGTTTGAACTGATAGCAATAGTATGCGGAGTCCGCATAAAAATATTTATAAGAATTTATATCGTCGTCTGTATCCATAGTTGGCACAGAGCTTAGTCAATTTGAATGACTTGATCAATTTGTGCGACATTGTCCCCTGATGGTAATGGTGTGCCCGCAGGTGGGCGGGCTGCCGGGCTGCTCGCCGCTGGGCGCGGCGGGGGCGGGCGCGGGCGCGGGGGCGCGCGACTACTCGCCGCCGCTGCCCGCGCCCGCGCCGGCGCCCGACCACGTCGCGCACCACCACCAGGTAACTCCGAAGACACCTACTCCAGCCCAATGTACCAATTTATAACATCTCACTGTTCATTTTAAGTTGGGCTTGGTTTTAGTTTTTTACATCTACGAGTATTTTACATATTTTCGGTGCCCATCAGCTCTTCAAATAAATTAATAAAATTAGTAGAATAACATTACATCGTGTTTGTATTAACTTCAGAAACGCATATGTTTAGTAGTACTTAAATCGAGTTCTGAGTATTCCAAGGATCTGTACTTGGCCCTCTTTTGTACATTCAATCAACCTAGTTAACCATCTTTATTATTTCTTGCTCCAATACGATGGCAGCCGCTGAAATCTTTATTCAAACGATATTGACCCTTGACACTGCACTGCAACAGAATCAGCGTCAGTTGTTTGTAAGTTACAACCTGTCGGTCCGCAGCTGGCGAGCCACGGCGTGCTGATGGGCGGCGTGCTGCCACCGCACCTGATCCACAACTCCATCCTAGGTGACTATACCACAGCTTCTGTGCGCCTTGCGCGCGGCCCTCAGCCGCTCTCATGCGGCATGCATGCAATAAAACGCAGCATCGGCAAAGGTTATCACCAATCGAGACACAGCGTCTACCGAACGCGTACTCTCTGCATGCGTACCGACCGGCGAGAGAGTGGAGTTAGCTACGCTAGTTCATTACACGCCGGTACTGACCCTGCTTCTGTGTGCGAACCTACTGCGTGTGTGGCAGATTAACAGCATGTGTACGGTTGACCTTACTTGAGCAGTATGTGAGACCCCTAACTTTATGCCACTTTGCCTATATTTAACTACTTTACCTGTTCCCAGAAGGTTGTAAAAGGGTTTTTTATTTTATCTTAATACCTACACCAGGCAGACGTAAAACATCTTAGCTTTAAACATAACTGTGGGATATAATGCACACAAGTTTGTTATTCAAAACTCTGCAGTAGGAGATGGTACCCAAATAAAAGGTACGTGTGTGCGTGAGAGTTTGTTTGCAAGTCCACATGCGTGTTAGCATCCGGTGGAAGAATGAGCTTGAATGTGTGACTAGTCGTATGTACAAGTTTACACTACCCTATGAGTGGGTGGGATGGTTGTGTGTAAGCTACACCGCCCCGTGCGTGCCCGCGAGTGGCGTCCGGTGTGCTGCGCGTGCTGAATGTGTGTGTGCGCAGGCGGCGGCGAGGTGCTGGGGCTGGGCTCGCCCGTGCTGCGCGGCGTGCTGCGCGCGCACCCGCACGCCGCACAAGGTCGGTACGTCGCCTTCATTTACCGTACCACCACCACCTGCATGCAGCGACCAGCGGACCAGGGCAGCCTCCACCCCGCACCGCACGACCATCTAACGGTTATTCTGCATGCATCGCTTAAGCACACTAAAACTCGTTACATTTATTAAAGTAAAAACCTTTATCTTCATTGTTGCTATAACTTTGTCTTGACTTTGCTTTGTATATTATTAAAGAGCCATACTAAACTAAAAACTTATAAAAGGCCCTTTTCAGCACCTCCACCAATCAGTCGTTACAAGTCGCAGGTTTTATTAACGTCATCATTCTTTAAAAAATCTTGCTAGTTGCAGCAAAAGCAAATTTTAATTTTTCTTGGGTTTATCATATCATGTATTACCAAATGTGTTTCATCTAGCCGCAATCGGTATCGGCATCCAGTAATGCCCTTCATACGTTAACACACAAAGCGCTAAGCGTCTTATATCCAGTAATGGCGGAGAGTCTCCAGTGAGGCTGGAATAGAATCCGCTCGAGTCTGTACCGCCCGCGGCCGCCCCGACCAAACAGACTCGCGATAAGCGTCTGGAAAATGAAAATAGTAAAACACTGAGCCCCGCCCGCAGCACCGAATCACTTCATCGGCGAAATTGAATCGAATTCCTCGCCGTGGAAGCGACCGCAGCAAGATGGCAACCGCTTTGAACTCCGACCAATTAATTGAGTATCTTTGGAAATAAATTTATTTTGTCGCGCGAGAAAATTCGAACGCTAGAGGGGTTGCCGAGGTCGACATTTTATAAGGTGAAGAACCAAGGATCTGATCATTACATTTCTTACTGTCTCTTGAGGTTTCACCGAAAGTGATTTATCAAACAAAAAGTATTCATTTTGTATTATAGTAGATTGTTCAACAAGGGACTAAAGTAAGCCATTATGACACGAGATATTTATCCACCCGAGCAAAGCGAGGGTGGATAAAGTTCGAGTGTCATTATGGCGTTTTAGTCTCGAGTTAAACACTCTACTTTTCACTTCGAATGCGAGAAAAAAAAAACTCTTTTTGTTTATTTTATTTTGTTTTTTTTCTTTTTATTTTATTTTTTACATTTTATCCCGAAACGAAAGGCAAAGGACATTGGTCAAAACAGACAAGTTTATTTAAAATTAGTTCTCAATGACGACGAACGCTTTAGATGTAACCTAAACTAACGCATAAAGGTGGGCAAAATAGAGTTTATATTAGTAATCATTAATCGTGTTTCACGAAATTAAATCTTTTTGTAATAATTTTGCACCGTTGGCATTTTGAGGTTATTTCCACGGCCTAAAAATGGTCCATACACAATCTCTGAAAATGGCGATAATCCTCCATTCATTAACAACGTGATGTTTAAATGCTTGCATATTTAGCCAACAGATACAAACATGAAAATTATTTGGACCATGCCTAATAAAATAGAACTATCCCTAATATATTTAAATATATTTATATTAGTAATCATTAATCGTGTTTCACGAAATTAAATCTTTTTTTTAATAATTTTGCCCAGTTGGCATTTTGAGGTTATTTCCACGGCCTAAAAATGGTCCATACACAATCTCTGAAAATGGCGATAATCCTCCATTCATTAACACCGTGATGTTTAAATGCTTGCATATTTAGCCAACAGATACAAACTTGAAAACTATTTGGACCATGCCTAATAAAATAGATTTTATCCCTTATATATTTAAATAGATTCATATTTGTAATCATTAATCGTGAAATTAAATCGATTAATTTATATTTTTTGCAAGAAAAATGATCCATATACAATCACTGAAAAAGGCGATGATTGGCAGTTTAAGGGTTTCCAAAGTAAATTAAAAAGAAAAAGTACTTTAGTCCCTAGGGAGTAAAGTGTAATTTTATTCCCTAGAGATTAAATACATCACTTTAGTCCGGCTATACAAGCCAATTGTGAGTCATTTTAGAGCCTGAGAAGTGAAAATTAAATTATATGATCGACTTGAATGGTTTGCAATCACGACCTGAATCATGACTAAGCGCGCAGCTCCAGAGCTTCAGATCGTACGAGTGTAGTTGACTGCTATGAAATGAATATGGTCAGACAGGGATTCTCCTTAGCTGCAGCAGCGAGCCGCAAGTTGAGAGTTGTAGCGGGTGTCAGTGTTGCAAGTCACGAGCGGCGCGCGGCCCCGGGTGACGCTCACGGGGCGGATGCCTATCCTGAGCCTCTATTCAACAGGCAATAACCATATCGTATTTGACCTGTTATCGTATTGTCAACGTCGTGATAGCTCTTATTTACTTGACAGTAACAGCGGTCGAGTATTTAAAACAATACCAAAACAAGAGGTAGAATTTCTGTTCTTGGCAGTAAAATCCAAATCGCTGTATTAGTACGACGCATAAATATAAAGTTATTGGTTCTTCCAATATTGGTCAAATTGTGGTTCGGTTTTTTTGGTGCAATTAGTGTAATGAATTATTATAATTATTTAATATATTGAAGTAAAAGTAAAGTAAAACTCTGCATGGCTCTTGAAATACATCCATAGCTTTCATCACGTAGTGTTGTTTATTAATCTACATTAATCGAACATTTTAAGTGTAGGAATGCTTTAATAATTGTATTGCACGATAAAAAATAAATTCTAAATGCAAAGTAAGTAATTTACGCAATCGAAGTAGCAATGTCCCGGTTGCATAGCTAAGAGCTATGCTAAGAAACAATAATATCTAAGAAGAGTCGCTTGTCGCTTGTCGCTTGTCGCTTGTCGCTCGGCGCCAGTAGCCTATGGCTTGGGCCGCGCACGTCGGCGCCGCGCTGCTTCAACACAAAGTATCCTTTGTCATCGCGCCTTTGATCAGCTGTCCGCGACACCCAATCCATTGATAATTGCCATTTTTAACTCGTTCCCATCGCTGCTCGAGACGGATAAAAATAAAATATTTATTTAAACGACTTTGGGATAATGGATCAATGTCGAATTTTGTTTCGAAATCTAATATCCATGCTATATAGCGATGCCACATGAGTGTCCCGGGCGTTGCTTCATCGTAACGCTGTGATTTTAATATAGAGCTACGCACGTATTACATCGTATCGTGTGGTATATCATGTGTGTGGCTTGTGCAGGTGCGGCTGGCGCTGCGACGCCGGCTGCGACGAGCGCGGGGCGCAAGCGGCCGCTGCTGGGCGGCGCGCGCGCTAGCATGTCGCCCACCAAGCGCGCCGTCATCACGCTGCTGGCCCGCGCGCGCGCCGCGGCCGCGCGCCGGCCCGCGCCCGCGCCGCCGCCGCCGCCCGCCTGGCACCACCTCGCGCACGAGTGAGTGCTTCTTTTATAACCACAATGCAAAACAATACCAATATCCATTAATATTGAACAATTCACTAAAGAATAACAATGAAAAAATTAAAAACCAGCCTACGCTTTTCTTAAAGGCCAGTTGCGTACTTGCGATTCCTCTGGTGCGATTCTTACCATCGTGTGACCCTGTGTGACCCGCTTGCTCGACTGCCTTCTTCTTCCCATTACAAAAAACCTAGCATTTCTTGCACGGTTCACAAGAGGTGTCCTTATAACTAAAAAGTAATATCTAAACAACTTTATAAATAAGACTGAGATGTCTGCTTGTACTCGTAGTGCGAGTCTAACAGATTCTTAACATTGGAAATTTCGCAAACACTAGTGAAACTGATTATTATTCTTTCATTATCATGCACTTCATCATTTACTTTTAAATGCATCATCACATATTCATTTACGCCAAATCTAAACTCTGGCGTAAATGAAAATGTGAACTCTATACAGGCTCATAAAGTCTATCGCGGGAACTAATCATTTCATTAGTATTGACCCTCAGAGCGTCGGTCTTACCTCCGGACCTAGGTGTTTATTGAACAGGCTGCCTTATGATGTGTGTGTGTGTGTGCAGGCACGGCGCGCTGCTGCCGCTGCTGCGCGAGGAGTTCGCGGCGGCGCCGCGTGTCAACCTCGCTTAGAGGCCGCGCCCGCGCCGGCAGCGACCCCGCCCTCCCCACCCTGCGCGCACTGACTAGCCACACGACGGGCGGACAGAGTGGGCGCCTGCTAGTAGCGGGGGGATGGTTCAGTTCCAGTGGGTGAAACGTAAATCACAGCCAAATCGATCTGTTAGCACCGGGGGCTAGCACAACTCCCTCGCGACCTCACACTGGGTGACCTTTGAAAAAAAACCAGTAGTGTTAGCCCTACTTATTGACCACTTAAGGCTCCCACAGACTAACAGTTTACCTTAAGAGCACCTGACACTCTGTTTTGCCGTTAACAGCTGGGGATAATGTCTGTGGTGCCGTTAACAGCTGGGGATAATGATAATGATAGGTGATATGATATGATAGGCGGCTAGCACTGTCATTTCACACATGCACTAACACGTTGAGAATAAGCGACTTGTGGCGCGCAATTCTAAGAGCCAGACTGTCCTAGTGTTCTGGCATCATTGTCTGCGGGTCGCTTCACTCCAGCTCACGAGGCCCGAGGGCCGCCCCCGGGGCTGGCCGGCCGGCTGGTCCTGGTTCCGGGCTACTGTTTGTCGTCGTGAACCCTCGTTCGCGCGCGGACAGCGGTCCTCTTTGTATTCCTAATCGCCACGAGCTCTGAGCGATATACACATTATTATATTGTACAATATAGTTTACATTTCTTATTTATCCGACCGGTTTTCGTGGCAATTGGAAATATATCAAGACTGAGAGTTGTTGGTCTTGGTACGTTGAGTATCGAGTCCACCGCAGCCGCCGGGGTCGCTGACTTCTGTAACGACTTGACGAATACAACGAACTCTCAGTCTAGTTTTTATTTTAGAACAATTTTGTTACTAAGAATTAAGTTCACTTATATTGTTAGTAGATTTCAAAGAGAACCCCAAATTGTATTAAGCTTCTATTTAGAAATGATTGGACCACGTGTATCTCGTATCCCCTGCCTTGTAGACTCTGTACATAAGATGTATCACTATGTAGGTAGCCGCGCGCAGGCGCGGGCGAGCTCGCCTTCGCTGCTCACTGACGCCGCGGACTTTTAATTAGGAAATCGGGTACCGTTCTATTTTTGTTTGTGCGGATACAATCAGTCCCGAAACTGTTACTCGATTTATTTTTGACTTTGTTTACCGAGAATCGCAAATTGTAATTATTTTGCACGGGCAAAACCAAAGTTAAACCTTTGTTTACATTAAGAGTCCGCAGGCAGCAGTCTAGTATAGTCAGCGATACAAATCGACAAAATTAAATGCTTTATATTTACTATAAATATTATAAAGGAGACGCTCGGACACGCCCGGGAGTCACACACCGTAACACTAATCTTGATAAACAACACTTTATTGTAACAAATATTTACTAAATGGATATTCACCTACACCAGCACTTTCATCAGACGATCATGTTTAAGATAATAAATATTAATTAAATTATAATAATTAACGAACTCTAGTCTAAACGTACTTTAAGACATCGATGTAATGTTGTGTCAATGAACTATTAAGAGTATTACACGGCAAGGAAGGCGCACGCGGCGGCCGCGCCGGCGGCGCCCGCGCAGTTTACATGCACAGAACAGTCAGTCTACTAGAGTAATCTCACTCTTTATGGCACCTACGATTTGGGCTGTATGTGCCCTGACGACTGGATCGATAAACAAAATGTATAACACGCGACGCGGGCGCACGGTGCCGCCCGACTTCCTGCCACTTTCATTTTCTCGCAGGAACACCCGTCTCTCTCTTGCGTCACAATCAGGAGAGGGACGAATGATCTTTCGCGATGCTCGTTCTGTCGTAGGTAGGACAAATACGCGTGAGTGTCTGTCGCAGCTACTTGTCGTTATGATTTTTCAACTTTCTTGTTTTCGTTTCACCCAGCCTACCTGTATGTTTGTTTAAATTTAATAGGTGCTCTAACTACTCTGTTTTAAATAATAAATATACTTACGTAATATAATAATTAACTATTATAATATTTCTAAAATAAAATCATACCTTTGTAACACCAATTTTTAATATTTGATATATTTGACGAATAAATCACACGAAGGTTATAATATTTATGTTTGTGACCGCTCTATTTTATTTATACAAATTATAATACTATTTATATTATACACTTTGTATGAACTATGTTGAGTTTTGGAAAATATAGTGTTTTGGGAGCAGTCGACGAGTATTTGCGCTGTATTGGTTGAGGACTCGGTGGAGCGTACACACCGACAGTGTGACCGACGTTTTGTGGACGGTGTGGAGAGATGTCTGCGTGTATAGAGAGTGAGAGAGCCGGTCTGCCCGCGCTGCTCCCGCGACAGGTCGTACGCCTGCGCACTGACTCGGTAGAATAAATATAATGAACTAGAAAACTGACTTTTATTTACGATTACCCTGAATTTCTCTGTGAATGATTGCACATGCCACAAGCAAAAGAAAAAAGTGAATGGGGTAAACTTTTGCTACAATAAAGCAAAAGATTAACTTTCACACGGGCTAAGGAGAGCGTGATCATCAATCGTCAACATCAAACATTTTCCGACTTGCCCAAAAGTCAACTGGTAGAGAAGGCCATTAGGCAATCAGTTCACCTTTTGTACTCAGATTAGTATTTTTGTGCAATAATGATTAAATAAATAATAATTGATCATCACTCTCAATCCATGGCGTCCGCCCACTGGGCTCATTTCATGAACATTGATGCAACCAAGCGCAGGACATCAATCAGGACCCTAATCTATTCTACTGGGCAAATACCACTTCGTCTTTGACCTGTTATCGTGTTGTCACCGTTTTGATAGCTCTTATTTACTTGACACTAATGGCGGCCGAGTTCAAAGCAATACCATTACAGGTCAAAGACGATATGGTGTTTACCGCCTGGAACACCGGCCCAGGTCAAACACGATTTGGAATTTACCTCCTGGAATCTCGGTCAGGGGCCTAATGTTACTGCGTTTGTCTCGTGATAAACTGTGGATAAAACATCCAGCACACGACACGTAGGTATATCAGTACGAGTGACGGATGCGTTACGGTTTATCCACATTTTGTCACGCAATAAAGGCAACCATGCCAGCCCGCAGGTTGGAGGCATTATCGTAGCTGCGGAACAGAGGCCCTGAGCGGCGGAACGCTTTTAACCATCGTGGGTTAAAAGAACCTCGTGAAGTGATAAAGTTAGCAAAATAAAGACTAAGAGAGATGCCCGCGTCGAGGCTCGTCGATACAAACGTTAACTTGTAGACAACTGTCATTGCTGATGTGTCTTAAAACGGACATCTCGGCCGAGGCCAGTTTTTCGATACGACCCTTAAGAGAATTGTGAATCTAAAAATGTCCATACAAAATGCGACAATGTTTCTCTGCCCTTAAACCCCGTCGGATTTTTAAGGTTTTTTAATATGTTGTAGGTATTATGAAAAAGTGTCTCTGTACGTTTTTCTTTCCATGAGAATATTTCCAAGAATGAAACAATTTTAAATAACAAAAAAAAAAACGTACAAACGTATATTCAAAAGTCGTGGAGGTCAGACTTGATTTAGGGGGTGACAAACGTTATCTCCCGAGGCTAATTTGTACGATTATTTTTTGGCATCCACGCGAGTTTAGCGGCTCTCACAATCCCCTTAAGTGTCTCACTTGTGAGTAGCCGACCTAGCTACTGTAGGGTGCGGCTCTCCTCGGGCGACGCAGAGCGAAGCGGACCGGCAGGGACCAGGCTGATGGTAAGTAGAGCTCTAAAATTCAAGTCAATATTTTTACTTTTCTCACAAACAGATTGGGCATTTTCTGCTTGTAACGTAGTTTTGCTCGAGTACAAACGCATTCATTACGTTAAGCTAAATGCTTATCTAATAAATGAATGGAATGGAATAACATGTTAGAAAACTTGCATAAGAGAGAAAAAGAAAAATAGACTAATCGTAGTGTACCTTGTTCTTCATGAACAGCGTCAAACTCGACCTCGACTGGCATATATGTACTATATAGCGCTAGCCTGTACTTTGATCGAAGGGGCTACGCAGCTATGCGAGAGCTACGAGTAGAGAGTAGACATGCTACGCACCACTACGCCGTAGCATCCGACAAAAAGAAAGATCATGTGTTTTGAGAAGATTGTGAAGCGACACTGAAATTAAGCTGAAATGAATGTCCAAACAAATTTAGCTCCGGACGATAACGTTCCTCACCTTTTAATCAAGACCGATTCCACGATTTTTAATACATAATCAATAGTTATTAAACTTCAGTGATTCGCCCTTCGAGATTACATTATATTTCACTTGTAGTAGCAGGCAGTACCACACTCGTGCTACTACAAGTGAAATATAATGTAATCTCTCGGGCGAATCACCTCGTTTAATAGTCATCGAACGTCACTTACAGGTAAGTTCGTTTGATTTTCTATTATGAAAAACTAGATTTGGACGTTTCACTTTTTTTTATTTGTTTCTTGACAAGTATTTTTTTTGAAAGGAAACGTAAAGCTAGTTTTTTAATACTTACGGAATATTCAAAGATCGTAAAAATCGGACGTTTAAGGGGAGGGACACGTTATCGCATTTTATATGGAACATTTCATCATCCTTTTAAGCCATTTCATTTACTTTTTGATTTCACATTTTATCTATGTTTTAAATGGATATAACTCAGCTTAACCCTTGTAGAAATAGTTAAGGTCACTGTTGTATATTGACATACTGAGGGCCACGGCCGCGTCCTGTCTCGCGCTGAGCGCTAGTTCCAGGCACGTATTAGAGTCCCCCCCGCCGCCCCCCGCGCGTTACCGATACCCGCCCCGCCGGAAGCCGATAGCGCGGCGCCCCGGACGCCCTCGGCTCGGATGCGACCTGCTCCCACCGCCGCGATACCCTAGTTATGGCCGCCTCGCATCAGGGTCTATAGTACTCAACATTGGACAACACAGCTAAAAATCGTTCGATTATAAAACTAGTTTCATTTTCGACACAATTGCATTCTCAATACTACCATTTCAAAAGTGCAATCCTAGGTGTCGAGAGCCACAGCTGACTAGCAGCAGGCCACAGCGGGGTGAGGTACCGCCGCGGGGAGCCGAGCTGTCAACCTAAAAGACTACTCCTCCACCTTCACTCGTCGTCGATCGCTGACAGCGCGAACATAACTACATTTTGATTATTGTTTATTTATATTAACGACACAGTTTTGGTCGCATTCATTATATATTTACATACTGTTACCTCTGTAAATGTGCAGAATTAAATTGGTTACATTCATCGTTTGTTCTTCTTCTATACATCACCATGCATACAAAAAGCAAGTCATCATCTGAATTTGATGACACCATAGTCTTCACTGCAAATGCGTTTATACAATATTCTTCCATTTTACGGAATAGGGTTATTTTATTATTTCGCAACCAACCAAATAAAAATACCAACTTGATAATCGCATTGAAAGTTTTTTTGTAAGCATGTAAAATAATTATCCAATGTTGAGGGCTTCAGTAGTGCGGCTCTCCCGGTGCCTTCATTAACCTGACAGCAAAAATGTTTTTAAAAGGTATTCTGAAAAGAATATAACTATAGAGGTTTGTCTCAAAAGAATATTTTTTGAATATTTTGTTTGAATATACTCGTATATAGAGTGTCGTCGGTCCTGCGGCTTAAAGGATCGGCTCGTGCTCTTATATCTTGTATCGTATCGTAGTACCCATAGTATAAGCCTAGAGCTTAGTTTGGGACTAGGTCAATTGGAGTGACACTGTCCCCTGATATTTATTTATTTTTCAACACACTTACTCAAAACGACCTTTTTATTCCACCGATTTTTGGCTCATAAACCTAGATATTAAACACGCGTGCTTTTTCAGTATATTACGCACAAGTGCCTTTAGTTTATTAACCCAAACAATTTACATTTGTAGCCTAGTACCAAGTTGTAAGTACGAAGAAGAAGCGATATAATTTAGTCGGGTTATACCTTTTTTTTTCTTAGCAACAAACAGTTTTTATGCGGCAAATAACATTATCTACATATTTATTTCAATAAATTGGTGAAATCAGCTTTATTACTAAAAAATAACTCAATTTCATTAAAATCATTTAATTTTTTCTGTAATTTGTATTTTAAACATGAATTATTACATTTTAAATTTGGCTGTTGGCCGATCTCGTTCGCGCCTTAGCCTTGAGCGCGCATCGGTATCGCGGCAAGAAAAAAAAACAACGCGCCAGCCGCCATTTTTCGTAAATAATTCGGCTGTAACGAAGATAGTTTGGATTAATTATTGTGAAGTTTAATATTACCGAAAATGTCTTCTTTAAGTAAATAAAATGAAGAAATTTTAATTTTACCAACTGTTTTAATAATTAATTAAAATTTGACTAAATGAAGAGTCTTGTTTTTTTTTCGCAAGTGTGTTGAAAAACGTCGTATGTAACACGTGTGCCTGTGACCATAATATACGCGGCTTTCTTGTGGCGCACTCGCTACCGCTCGTGCGCACACAATAGCGCCTTGTATGCAATGGTCAACTTAGCACACTTGTATCATAATGTACTATAATGTTACGAGTGTTAATCCTAGCGGTACGACGCTCTTTACGATAAAGACAAGACATCGCAAGGGAAGCAGCATATTGGAACAGCTCATTAATAAAAGTTATCCCACAAATCGGCCTATGTTTACAACGAAAATACTCGAGCATGCACCTGTTCTCGCTGTCGTCGAAGACGCCGCCGGGGTGGAACACGTGCGCCTCGTCGCACATGCTCTCGTCGATGTAGATGCCCTCCAGCCCCGTGTTGGTCGTGCACGGCTTTTTCCCTGAGGATACCAGGGGAGACATCACTCATTACCATTATATAACAGTCGTAATTCATAAGTAAGACATAATTATAAGTCGACAACGATAAGCTCATTTACGAAAACTACTAAGAACGCTAATGCTCTTCCTTACTGCCGCTTAAAATAGCTGCGTAGTGCGTACTTATTTGCACTAAAGGCAGTCCATCTGTCGGTCGTGTTGGTGGTTGTTAAATGTAATTTTCGACCACCACACTTCATAAAAAGACGTAACACTATTTTAAATGTTTCACAGTGTTGGCGTATTTTGGCGCATCACTGATGTTTGTGATTTATAATTAAATTTATTGAAGGATCACGTAAAGTAGCCAGGAGGGTCGTACGGCTGACAGCGATGTCGAAGCTGAACCCGTCGTCAATGTCGTCATCGTCGTCGGCGCGCTCGCCGCCCCCACGCACGCGGCCAGCACCAGCCACGCCGCCGCCCGCGTCGCGACCACCACACGCTACCACGACACTAAACAATCAACAAATAACATCAGCGTCAGGGAACAATCTCGCAGTCTCACGTACTACGAGTATCAGCCCGATGCAACCCTGGCTCACCATAGAACAGTAATCACCATGACATTATAAAAAACTTTTTATTTGACCTTTCTTCCGACTTGTATCATAACGTCACAGTGACACCCTTCTGTGGTGGGTCAGAGGTCCATTGGACTGACACTACATACAGACGACTACAAGAATTTTGTAGGTTTTTCACACAATTAAAAGCTTTTAGCGAAAACTGAAGCCTTTTACAATTTTAACCTTGTACGTAGATATATTACAAAAATAAACTCAAAATTCAGAACTAAGCTCTAGGCTTGCATTGTGAGTACTAGATAACGATAATTAAGTGTACCTACAGTTGACTACAAAGAGATGTATCCGCTTTTAGACCTTATTACACCTTATTGCACCTTGAAACTGTACTGTATCCATTACTTTTAGTAAAATGTAATGGAAGACTGAATTATATATGTGAAGAAAATAATGTACCTACGAGATGATTTGAAGATATTGAGCAAATTTGGCGCCCACCTTGTCTCTTCATCATAGACAATCCTAAAAAACCAATTGACATGATCATTTTGTAACATCAAAGATATTTCTAGACGCTTGAGTATGTCTAGATACAATGACAAGATATTCTATACATAATATTCTGGACGGAGAGAGTAACACAGACGTAAATATAATCTGATTCTGGCGGGGATTATTTTCCCCTAACAAGCCTCCTTCTACCACCCGTTACAGCTTGCCTATACCACCAAACTTGTCTCTCAAGCACCCTCGACCCATCCACTGGATGATCGAGGACCCGTTCTATTCTTAGAGGAGTTTTAGTTCTACAATCCCTCGAACGCTCTCCTATACCATCTTCGTAGTCATTTGGGATGGACTCACCTGGACACGTTCTGCGTAGTTTCCTTTGTCCCTGTTCTTTGCAACCAGTACTCCTTTACTCACAACATTATCATCCAGGTAGCCCCGTCCCCGCCGCTCTTTCAAAGTCAAACCTTTTACCCCTATAATATGTATTACAAAGCAAAATGGCCAACGTCAAAGTAAAATGTTCGTTCAGAAACTTACCGGTTTCATCGCAGCTCGCGTTGTCACATTACCGCTTTAATAAAGTAATATTAAAACTCATTCGTTCAAAAACGATCGGTTAGTTACTCGTTCGTTAGAAACGGTTGGTGAACACCAACGCGGTTTCAATCAAAACACTTGCTAAATGTTAACGGAGTGATTAAGTAATCAATGATTTTTCTGTAGTGGTTGAACTCGACCCTTAGTAGTTCGATGTCTTCTTGTTAGCACTACCACAAGCGCGATGACTAGCATAAATATAAGCCACTCCGGCTATTGATAACACCGTAATTGTATCTAAATATGTTTTTTTACTCGCACACGATTTACACGGGACTAGCCCGTGACCAAAGAGGAAGAGAGGGGGAGAGTCCAAGGGACGCATAGCTAAGTTCCGTTTCATACATCACAAGCAGTCCGGGACTTGGTCCAATTTCACCAAACGATGTTAAATTTAATCAATGGTAATCGACTGTTAGTTCATACATTTTGACAGCTGTCAACGCTGTAATCGTCGGTTAAGCTTTGTGATTGAAATGCTCGGCTCAACGTCCACACCACTCAAATATTCACGCGAAAGCTCTCAGTGAGGAAGCTCTTTAAGTTCAACGTGAACATATTTTGTTTTTCAGCTCCTGATCCTGATTGGTGACGTCGAAATATTAATACTTCATTACTCAACAGTCAAAATTGGGTAATAGTTCTGATGCAAACCGAAATTGAACACAGAACTCTCAGTGCGCGAGTCCGGCTCGCATTTATAAGGTTTTTAAGAAATAATAGTTTCTAAATGTAAGTATAATGGCTCTTTCAACGCGTAATGGCATCGGGGAAAAACACAATTAATTAAAACAACGTCGCACCGGTCGGGACGCGGGGGGGGAGGGGCACAAAAACGTGTTATTGCTGTTATTGGGGACCGGAGATTAAATCTGCGGCCGCGGCGCGAGGCGGCGGCGGCCGCGTCCATATTAAGAGTCCGATATTCGCGTACAAACAGTCGAACTTGTCACACAAAGTGCGCTGAACTCCTGGCGCCGGCAGGCTCGGTCCAGGAGACGCTCGCAGCAGAGATCTTATTACTCTTTTAAGGTATAACACACTGCACAGGAATACCTGCCCTGGATGTATGCCCATACTTTTAAGCCGCCGCCCCGCTGCCATCCGTTCCCCCGGCCCGCTGCCGCCTGTGAGCCAGCCCGCCGAAGCCGGTCGTGGTGTTCCACATTATTATGCAGCCGAGCCGCCGCCGACCGGCGCGATACCTCATTATCGGAGTTACAGGACAACATTTAAAACTTCGCCACTCGCCTGCTTCTGTTACTGAGCCTCGCGAATGTTTTTTGTTTGCTTCCGGAAATTACCAGTTGCCTGAACTCACAGCTCAGGTAATCGAAGCTGCCTCGAATGCAGAATTGTTGCCTAAATGCTATTATAAGTAATTACTACAAAACAAACGTCGTACGTGATCACGTTTATTGTTCTGTGCAGGTGGCATGCCGATTAAACGCCATTTTAAATTAAAAACGTCATTGTCGTAGTATAATAGTGGCGTTGCATTTAAATATACCCATTGTCCAGTCACGCCGTCTCGGTTCATGCGATACTCGATGCTGTGTAACATTACATACGAGTGCAGATGTACTGAATAATCCTTTCATCGTTTTTTGTCGGATAAGATCGTATTTATCTTGCTTTCTCAGTCGGGTTATTGATGGATACTGAAGCTAATTGAGAAAGCAAGATAAGTACGAACTTATCCGACAAAAAACGATGAAAGGATTATTCAGTACATCTGTACACCAATGACCACTGATTCTAGAAGAAAGTAGAACGTACCAAAGGTTGGGGCGGCGATCTGATGCAGGTCGACTCTTCACATCGTTGGCTACCGTACGCTCAATACTTTCGCTTGTCGTTTTTTCAACAAAGATATCTATGTATGCGGAAGTATTATATGTTGTCACAGTATATTAGCTTACTTCAATAGGCAGGTAAAGACACTCAGGAGCAGCGAGGGACTGGCCACAGCGGTGATTCTTAAGTCAGGTTTTGTTAAGACGATACACATCTTACAGCCTGACCAGATGATAACATTATAATGAGCTTTATGTTTTTGGCTGGAGCTTATTGAAAATTCAAAAGTCGAGCAAGGACACAGGAAATAAATCTAGTCTCACCGTCTCACGTCTATTTTCAATACGAACTTGAAAGTTGGATTTAAATAATCTAAACATATCTAAAATTATAATTACCTAACCTAGAACATTTTGGGACTGAGGCTCTGCCAGTGCCTCTACTCAATTAGGCTTGACATAAAATATGTAGGTAGCTCAAGGTGCCACTCTGATCTCTGAGGAGTTACTAGTTTCTAAAAAGGTTACTAGGTGTGACGAGTGTATCGCCGGGCGAGCAGTTCGTCAGCCGATCGGCCGCGGCGTTACTAATGCACGAGCAATCAGCTGAGCGCGCGCTAGTACTCGCGGCGCGTGAGGCTTCGCGCGGGCGCTGCTTGGTATGCCGTCGGGAAGCGCTATTTACGGTGGTTCAGACAGGGTTCGCCGTGAATTTTGTAGACGGAAGTATTTTAAGAGCCACATAGATTAAAAACGATGGGAACTCCGCCGAATCATCGACATAGGTACCGAACTATATCTATTCGATATTCATTATATTGCATTTGGTTCAACGTTTAGTGCGCGCAACGCGTCCACGGATATTGAAGTAGTTGTTTATTCACTGATAGACGCGTTAATACAAAAGAGGAACCGCACTGCTGCGTTACTATTACCTTATCCATTTTTAGAGTTTCGTACCCATAACTGTGTTTGCTATCCACTGGTTCCTCTGGCTGCAGGAACATGGGTGAACGTATCTCGAAGTCACGTCAAGAAAAGCAGTCTGGTTTTTTCAATAAATTGTGTATTCTGCAAGTGTAATTAGTAGCGTTTAATCGTGATCGTGAACAGATCAAGGAATCGTAACTAACGGCTCTCGACGCAACCCCGTGCGGTCATCTTCATCATGTGTGATAGTTGCCACCGCGGTGCGTAGAGATGGCGTTAGGAGTTGTGTGCTTGTTAGACGTAAACTGATATTGAAAAACAGATCCTGAATAAAATAAAAAATATACGTCTGGTCGTTGGTACCTACGTCTGTCTGTCTAAACCCTTTTAATCTGAAAACGCTACAGCCATCGGGCTAAAACTTATACTTTTTCTGTTCCGCTGCGCAAAGATTGCAAAAATAAAACAAAACAAAAACACTGTCAAAAAATGGCCTAATAGCGGTTTGGGCATTGCATTGCACCAAACTTTTATGTGAGTTCAACCTTTTTTGAATAAAATCGGATTGAGTTTTAAACTTGTGTCACAATAAAATGTAATGTAAATCAAAAGCACTGAGGAGTATTAAAACCAACTTCGAAGCAAATCCCCCCAAAATAACTTTCTACCCCTTCCCCCCCCCTTAGGAGATGAATTTCAATAAAATACGAAACACGTCTTCCATCAATTCTGTTATAGAATGTTTATGCAAAATTTGAAGTAGATTGGACCACGGAATCACGTTGTCCCATACAAACTTTGCCCCCCTGTTTCACCCCCTTAGGGGTACAATTTCGAAAAAATCTTTCTTATCGCATGCCTAAGTCATATAAAAAACACACCCTCCAAGTTTCAGGTCTCTACAATCAGCGGTTTAGGCTGCGCGTTGATCCGTCAGTCAGTCATTCAGGACAAAGCATTTTATTAGTACAGATGTGTTCAAATAGTAGATTGTACAACAAGTGCATAAAACGAGCCATTTTACCCAAGATGTTCATATAGCCACACGAGCCGGAACGGCGGGTGTGGATAGTCACGTCGAGGGTAAAATGGGTTTTATGCTCGAATTTAACACTCTGCTTTTCACTTCGATTGCAAGGAAATAAAACAAGAAGCACATACTGAGATAGATTTTCTTCGATTTAGGCGGCAATATCTTCTCAATTACATCTTTCGCACTTCTTTCCATTAAAGTCTCAGGCGAAATCATTATTTGATCGTCACTATCACTACTCGAGGACATTGTTTAACTACTTATTGAATTTTCAAACGCGACACAACAAAATTTTCTGGTTTCTAGTTTTGTTTACCGAAAAATTTGCTTCGCGCCTCACAATTTTTGTTAAACTTTTTTTTTATTTTTGACTATGTGACGTTTGACTATGGTCTGTGCCTTAATGCCAAGTTATTATAAATATTTACGTTATATTTATTTACTTAAATGCACGCCCGTATTATTCGTAAATTTGTATTTAGATAGTTATATATATGTCGTAATTAAATTAAGAAATAACCTAAATCTCATAAAAACAAATGAATTAAAATATGGTGTATTGTGTTTGTGGCTGTAAGGCCTGATTACCTTCTTAACTTTTTTTTTTAATTTTCGACTATGTGACGTTTGACAGGTTTGACTATGGTCTGATGCTTAATGCCAAGTTATTATAAATATTTGCGTTGTATTTTTTTACCGTAAATGCACGCCGTAGGTATTATTCGTAAATTTGTATTTAGATAGTTATACAAATGTCGTAATTAAATTAAGATGTAACCAAAATCTCATAAAAATATATCAATTAAATGAAGGTGTATTGTGTGAAGGCTGTAAGGCCTGATTGCCTTAGTCTTAAAAGAAGAAATTACTTTATGCACTAGTGCATAAAATGCGATTTTATGCAGCCTATACCCAGCATAAAGAAGGACTTTACGAGCATGAGAAGTGAAAAGAACATTTGAGACATACTTAATCATCGGAGACAGTAAAAATCATTTCAGTTGACGGTAATATGGTTGATGCATTTAATACAATAGTTAGATGAAGTCAACGTTAACGTCAGTACTATTCCTATAAACGAAAATAAAAGTCGTTTGTCATTCAAATCATACTTTATATTTTTTTAAACTCGATACTTTAACAGTTGAAATTACTATTTAACAACTATTTGTACTATAAGTACTCAGTCAGCATGAAAGATTATTTGTATATAAAGGTATTTTAAACTTACTACGTGTTTCAAAATATGACATTCTGTTACAAGACATTTTTTTAAAATTGAGATTATCAATATTGTCATGGCATTTATCTTAAGTGACTACAGATACAAAATATTCGAATGTACTTAAAACAAACAGTCAGGTCCGGGTTATTTAAAATAAATTATATTTAATTGGTGTCATCATAATAATCAATTCACTGCTTAGTAAGTCCCACGTTACGGCTTTACGGGCGGGCCACGACTACCATCAGGTCAACAGATCAGGGCGCGCCAAACCGGATAAAAACCATATCGCGGCGAGTAAAGTTGTGGCCGGGCCGTTACAGAAGTGGCCAAGTGCAAGTGGGACGCCCTGGCCGACGGCATTAATTCATTTCGTTTTCCCATGAACATTGATAGACACACTTGAGTGAGATATAAAACGTTCGCCGCCCCGTCCCCGCCTCTAGGTGTACGCGTGGGCAGCTCGCCGACCGCGGGCCTACAGCGAGTATTGGTCCGCGGAGAGGCCGCTGCGCGCCAGCTCGTCGCGCAGCCAGTCGGCGGAGAGCGCCAGCGCGCCGAGCAGCGCCGCGCCGCCCGCGCACGCCTGCCGCGCCAGCCCCGCCACCAGCAGGCCCCCGCCCTGCGCACATTCGCACAAACACCGGCTGTTAAGAAGTCATTCACGTCATCGCATCACGATCTTGCGGTGTATGCCAATTGTTCTATCAAAATCGTTATCGTTAATGGTGGGTCGTTAAGCAGGCCGTGTGATGAAGCTCGTGAAGCGATGCCTTCATTCCACTTTGGTTTACTCCATCTTTAATGAATTACTTATCACTAGTTCCACTATCAAGAGAATAAGACCTACTCGTACTTTACCGTTACGACACACTATCTGACGTGACGGTAACAAAGCAAGACGATCATCAAACCTTGTTACACTGACCGAATTCATTACCGTTCCGACCGAACTTGGTGAGACGGCCTGTGCGGCTCGCCACTATTGAGCTAAAGAAATGGGCCACAATGTGTGTTTTGAGGCACATTGCTTTAGCTTTTGCTAAATGCAACTCACTTTACTCACTTTGCCGAGCGCTTATGTCAAATACAAATACAATTGCAATAAAGTTGTACAAGTTTGGCACATTTAACCAGAAACTGGCATGCAAGATTTATACGTCAAATAAACTCTAAATTAAACGGGGATTGCATTATTAAAGTATATTATAAAACTAAACAAATTAATCAATTTACTAGGAAATCATTCACATGTCATAGTTTTTATTTTAAATAGTCAAAATATTCTTCGACTGAGTTAAAACATTCCTTTTTTAACCATTTCTTAAGTCTACTTTTATATAAGTTCAGGGGTAATTTCTTCATGACATTTTTTAAACAGTTATACATTTTAATTAACATGCTATTTTTGACAGGTATCACGAGTTTGTTACATGTACTTTATAATGGCAAGTACTCACGTCTGCGGGGCACAGCACGGGCGCGCCGGACGCCACGGTGCAGGCGCTGCCGGCGTCGGCGCGGCCGCACGCCGCGTCCGGCGTCGCGCCCTGCTCCGTGCACGCCACGCCCGTAACCGTCACCGGCGTCTGCGAGAGGACGGAGGAAGTTCAGCGACAGTTAGCCCATCACTTAGTATTAGTCGAAGGTTCAGTTATTATTGAAACAGGATTACTTTATAACAATACCAAGAGCACGAACTTTTTCCTTTTATTAAATAGGCAACACTAAGGAAAATTAATTTATGTGTAGCGATTAGAACATCAACCCTTATGTCCGTATTCAGTATTAAAATTAACAAGCAAGTTGACATTGACTGGCGTTCGTCATCGAGTCAAGTCTGTTTAAGGGGTTTTGGTGCTACGGATAGATTCCGTAAAAGTACAAGTATAGTAAGTACCTACACGTTTTCGAAGCAAACGTTGTATGACAAAAAATATGATAGACACGAGTAGTCGGCCCTAAACACTTACAAAGACGAGCTGGTCGCTAGCGTCGAAACCCAGCGCGACGCAGCTGCCGGCCAGCGGCGTGCGCAGCCCCAGGCAGGCGCCGCGCGTGCCCTCGGGCCCCGGAAGGTCCTCCTTCAGCAGCAGGAGCGCCACGTCGTACTCGCGCGTGCCTGCCGACATCACACGGTATACCGTTACTTATTCGAAAGTTGTTTGCATTCTGTATGAATATTGTATACTCTATTCATCATGGATGAAGTCTAAGAGATCATCAGCTTGTTGTTCTGAAGACATTTGGCATACGACCGAAGAAAATGTCAATGACTGTAGCATAGGACCGGGCAGGTGTGACAATGCAGAGCTTTTGACTGTTATCCTGTAGTGGAGGGTGTGGACTGAGTTTACATGATGATGATGATGATATAAAATATTCCTAAAAAAAATATGGTTCATTTTGTAGATAACAATTGTATCTGTGAGTAATTTACAGTAAATCCAACAGTTCCCATACCCACGGCGAACTGCGTGTGGATGACGGAGCTGTTGACGGCGTATCTGGTGCTGGCGCCGGGGCGCTGCACCCAGGCGCCGGCGCCGCCCGCGATCACGCAGGAGGCGGCCGTGAGCACGGCGCGCGCGCCCACCGCCGCGCCGCCGCAGAACAGACCCGACGGCGCGCGCGTGCGCGGGTTGCCGCCGCTCCTGCAACCATAAATCCTGTCCCATAAATACAAATCCCACACCCAGTACTTGAGCATGCCGGATCAAACAACGTTGCGTTGGCATTGTTGGTAGTGACTCTACCTACGAAGCAGCCCTGGGTTCAAATCCCGGTAAGGACAGATAGTTGTGTGATGAGCGCGAGTATTTGTTTCTGAGTCATGGTTGTTTTCTACGTAGGTATTTTAGTATACATTTCTCTATAAAAATATTTTTATCATTGTCTAAGTACTGTACCTACCCATAGCACAAGCTTAGAACTTAAATAACGAGTTCGAACCCCCACGGTCACCACGTACCATGTTAAGGTAAAGGTTCAGGTATCACGAAAAACCTGCACGTGTGTGTGTTCATAAAGGCCCCGCTTGTAAAATAACATCAAGACCAGGAGCATAGGGAAGCTCAAAACCACATTTTATAGACTGCCCACAAAGTCACGGTTGCGTCGAGTCAATTCCATACAGGCTTTTCTATTTCTTTGAGTAAGACCTCAACCTACAACAACAGTGGCCATTTCGGAGTTGACGTGATGGTAATTATCCATCAACGGAATTAACAGTAGTGCTGAATGGCGGACAGGCGTCTCTCGAGATTCCCACAACTACCAGACGCTTCGGTGCAAGAAACCGCATATTATTATAGACAAAAAAAAACATGTAACCGCAATGTATTAGAAATATTCTTTATCATTATTTCAAGACGGAAAACATGACTGTCCTCCCTGAAGGCTCAAATCTCCATCCTTTAGTCCAAACATTAAAATCGGTTTAGCAGTTATGCTGTGTGATAGTAAAACAAACTGAAAGATACACTGACAAGCTGACTTTATCATAAAAAGGGGTAATTAGAATTGGGAATTTGAAATTTAATGATTTGATGATATAATGATTGACACTTGCCTGTAAAGACCCACGCACCAGGGGCAGGCGTCCTTCTGCGCCACGCTGCACCCTGCAACATAACGCGGCACCTCACTCTCACTCTACCGACACGGTACATAACGGTCTCTCTCAGAGTCTCTACAAAGCTATCGATGCGGGATCTGCTTGAGCCGATAAGAAAAAAAAATATCCTTGCAGTAAGAGTGATAAAGGAGTCGTTCCGCTCGGCTTGGCTCGATTCGGCGTTGCGAACGAAAGGACATCTTTTTCGCTACGAAAGCTTTCTTGACCGTATTGACGGGTCTGGGGAAACTCTAAGAGCTTCAATAGTATATGGAAATAACTTCCAACATACATCCAATTAGAACATTTCAAATGGTCAATAAAGGCTTCGAAGAGAAGATATATTTAAACTGAAAACCGAGCAAAAGCATAGCGGGCTCAGTGTGTAATTCCGATCCCGTTACTACTTACAAGCCTAGTTCCGGCTCAGTTCGCTCGGAAGATTTCGCGCTGTGATCGGGCATATTCGGTGTAGGTTTTTTTTTAATTAGGAGTATAATTATTAATTTGACACATTGATAATTACTTAAAAGGTCAGAGAAAGACTGATATTAATATGTGATTTAAAAATAAATACATTTTAAATCACATATTAATTTCAATCTTCCGAGTTTGAGTTCAACATACTAAAAATCTGCCTGGTTCTAAGGCAGAAAACGGGACGGAGTTTGCGATGGTACCGCGCTTTCGCAGTCTCCCGTCTCGGTTACTGTCATAGAACATGGCATGTTTTGAGCCTACCTGATCCTGCATTGTTGGGATAAAAACGCAGTGTTACCTGGTGGTTTGGTCCGCTCCGAGCTCTCGGTGCTCGACACGATCGCGGTGACGTTGGAGTTCATGAACGAGCAGCACCACTCCAGCCGGCCCGCGCACTGCTTTGCCCTGGGTTACGGTGGGATAGATTTATCATTAAAACTGCGCCACAGGGGCCTGACTTATGCCGAGCAGTCACCCTTTGTCAAGAACGTGTAGCATCGAGCACCTGACCAGAGTGTCGTCGGTGCTGCGGCTTAGAGGGTCGGCTCGGGCTCTTAATGTTCCCAGAGTAAACCCTAGCGGTGCGATTCAGGTAATTGCACAGAGTCAAAGTTATCCCAAAAAACGCTACACTACATTGACAACGATAATACTGGAGCACCTGATCTCGCTGTCGTCGATGAGGCCGCCGGGGTGGAACACGTGCGCCTCGTCGCACATGCTCTCGTCGATGCAGATGCCCTCCAGCCCCGTGTTGGTCCTGCACGGCTTGGTCTCTGCCGGCGCCGAGAGACAACACTCATTACATTACCAACATTATTTAGGCGTAATTCATTATTATAAGTCGACAACGATTAACTTAGATAACTTATTTGCGCGGAAGGCAGTGCACCGGTCGGTCGTGTTGGTCGTCGTTAAATGTTGACGTCGACCACCATACCACTTCATAAAAAGTCATAAAAGTAATTTATTACATTTTCGGCGTATTTCGAGATCGTATACATCGCATCACTGATGAATGATGATTGTGATTAGTACTGAAATGTAAGTAGAGGGTCCTGTAAAGCGGCCGTGGAAGAGGGAGGTCGTACGGTTGACGGTGGGGTTGAGGTTGAAGTTGTCGCCGTCGTCGTCGCCGTCGGCGCGCCGCACGCGCCGCGCGCCCCCCGCGCCCCCCGCGCCCGCCGCGCACGCGGCCAGCACCAGCCACGCCGTCGCCCGCATCGCGCCGACCTCCACACTCCACAGGCTACCGCGACACTAAACAAACAACAAACATAATGTCAAGGAACCATCACGCAGTCTCACCTACAGTCACCAGCAACAATAATTATATTATTCAACATAGGGCGCAAAAATAACTGACACGCTCATATCTCTAGTAATAAAGACGTGTCAGATATTTTTGCGCCCCATGTTGAATAATAAATAAATAAATAAATAACTATATTATTGCTGGCGACTGTACTATCACCACAATGCATCCCTGACTCACCATAGAACAGTGCCACCGTGAAATTATAAAACAATTTGCTTGACACTTCTTCAGACTTGAATCATAACTTCACTGTGACACAGTTCTATCGTGGGTCGGAGTTCCATTGGGCTGAGAGTACATACAGACGACTACAAAGTTATTGTAGTTGTTCGTATTTATTGCACTCCACTGTACGTACTTAGTTACTTAGTTATTTCGGTTATCGTCCCTGACGTAGACACCTCGTCATGTTGTTTTCCTAGTGACTATTTTTAATTTAATGTTATTGAGCTTACATTTGTAATTATTGTAGTGGTGTTAGTTTACCTTGTAATGTTACTTTTAAATATGATTGTATTTAATTATAGGAAAAATGACCTTCTGCTGGAGTTTCTTGCGGCGCTTCTTCTCCGCAATGATGGTCTTGTCCGAAGCGCTGGTAGATTCACTCTATATTACCGCGGTGTAAAAGAGCCTTCATGTGGCCAATTTACTGAATAAATATTTTGAATGTTCGTTTTTTCATTCTTGCGGATGATTAAAATCTTTGAATGAAAACTGAAGCCTTTTAGAGGCTTAACACAAATAAGCTTAAAATCCAGAACTAAGTTCTAGGCTAGCATTGTGGGTACTAGATAACGATAATTAAGAATAAGATGTACTTATCCAATTGTAGACCTTATTACAATGCAGTAATAGAGACCCGCTCGCAGCCTATCCTTCTCTTCTCCGTGATATCAGCCGACCACTTGTTGACGCAGCGCTCTCGATCGGCGCGGCTGTATGATGACTTTCCCAATAATACTGGCTGAAATCTTCGCGCATATGACGATTGTCTTGTTTGTAGTGCTCAAATACTCTTTCCTGCTGGTGTGCCCACCCCAATCCGCCACGTGTCGATGCCGGAACAGAACAGCGAAATGGCTGCTTCGTTGCTTACCGCTGCTCTAATTTACTCCCTACGTTTTCGATTGAGAGTATCTTCTCGGGACTGGGGTCACCAATGTTATTTCGTGAACGGGTGATACAGAAAGAGATTACGTGCGTTTTGTAATGTGTGTTATTTGGAAGAGAACTTATAACAGCGACCTCTATCGGTAACGCTGTGAACTACCTAATTTACTCCTTACCTATTTACTAAGGTACATCAAGCACGACTTCTAGCTAGGTTCCGGGTTGCTCCCTAATTACATAGATGGCGCTGTTCTACAAATGTACAAACGTGACAAAGTAGATACATCTCTTTGTAGTCGACTGTAAATAATAATACATTTATGTCCCAATTCTTAGCAAATAGAGAAATCGCAGGCTAAGTACCAATTTCACCAAACGATGCTAAATGTAAATCAATGTTAATAGACTGTTCGTTCATACATTTTGACAGCTGTTAACACTCTATTCGTCGTCTGTGAAGTTACTTAAGCTAGGAAGAAATACGTACAAAACATTAAGAGGATTGTGAAATGAACCAACGTTTAAATCGCGTAGCATTCTAATTTACCTCCGAGCCATAACTCACCCCCCCCGGACCAAGACCGATTTTTGCGATTTTTTAATGTTGTAGTTATCTTCTTCTCTAATATATAAAAGCAGAAACTGACTGACTGACTGACTGACATATCAACGCACAGCCGAAACTACTGTACCTAGAAACTTGAAATTTGGCACAGGTGTTCCTTTCATGATGTAAGTGAGCACTAAGAAAGGATTTTCCGAAAATCGACCCCCAACGGGAAAAAAGGGAGAGTACTGGGAAACTAATTCTACGCGTACGAAGTCGCGGGCGTCCGCTAGTAAAAATCTAAAATACTAAAACACCAATAACTTACTGAAATATTTATTTTTTTATAGCATCTACAAGATATTCAAAAATCGTGAAAATCTGACTAGGTGTAAGGGGAGAGAAACGTTTTCGCATTTTGTATGGAATGTTTCAGCTTCACAATCCTCTTAAAGGTTATTCTTAACATAACTGGTACCCACTTATCACACTTAAACCCCCCTTGCCAAGCAACGACCTGCAGGTCACTAGTTCCACAGGCGGGGTCGAAGGGCCTTATCATGTGACTATTATAGATCCAAAATGGGTTCTTACGGTGGTTCTTACTTTAACAGCGTGTGAACGTCGCGACAGCTTAAAACAAACACATCATGTAGGTCATGTATAGGCGCAGTCAAGCATATTAGAGCGAAAAAAGGGGCTCAAAATATCTGAACATGTTCTAATGTAAAGCCGGATTGCTTTGGACATGTTATCTCACTGTCAACGTGACTAGACTGTAATGGCAGCCGAGTTAAAAACAAGAGCCTCGGGTATTTTGGCCCAGTCTAGCCGCTTCCCTGAGAGTCGAGCGTTAATATCCTACGCATAACCAAAACGCATGAGTAAGTAGCCCGGTATACATAGCTTTACCCACCCGTTAACAAAATACAGTATTAATATGATACGATGCATAAACAAAACGCAACATGCCGCAATTCCAATTTACCACTGGGCGCGGAATCAAAAACGTCACACACACGCACACATTTACTAATTTTGCACACATACGTTTTACTCCGCTTGAAGTTACACCCATATTTAAAAACCCCATACAAGCCGCTTGCTCTTCGCCGTACCTGCACAAACACATACAAAGATTTTCCCAGAACTTTGACCTCTCACACCAAAACAAATGGACAGTGACACTCGGTAAAACTGCATACCGTCGGCTTAGTGCAAGAAGTCATTAAAGGCATAAAGTTACTAAGTACAGGTACAAACACAGGCGGATTCGCCACGACTTACTCTTTCTAACGCACTGACCCATTTCTTTTTACGTTTAGTAATTTCGATGTTACAGCAATGACATTAAGTCATTAATTTAAATTTTTGCTTTATTGATTTGACGGAAATGGTTTATGACCATTAGTTACTTTAATCAAAACATCTTTTTTTATTTTTACACATTTTATTACGTTTGAATATTCACTAATGTTACTTATTAACTTTAAAAAATAAAATAATATGAATATCGCTCTGAAAGTATTTGAGCTAGAATTCATTATATGCATATCGTTACTTTTAGCAAACAGTAAAACGAAAAAAATATGTTATTATAACGCTTTAATGATTTTTAACAAAATAAGCATTGGATGCATATTACTACTTTTACTTAAGTATAAAATAACTAAAGTACATTATACAGTTTAAAAAAAATAGGAAACAGCATTAATGGCAGCCAGAATGATTTTTTAAAGTAATCAATGATAGTTATCGATTTTAGTTGTGTCCAAAGATACGTAATTCAAGTGATTAAATTATGGTTAATGACTTTTGACAAATAAGTTGTTTCAATTTGAACACCTTTAGTGAAATTATTCTTGCTCTGATAAGTTCATATTTCAACTCTTTTATGCCTACCTACGAGTACGTCTTGCTCTCGCGGTAACCCGCCACTCGTTCGGTCATCGCGATCGAAGTCATACCGTTGCAGCTGCGACCAGGGATGGACGTTATGCGAGACGGTAGTGACTTCTTACAAAATGAAGCGAAATAATATTAACATTAAGGCAGGACGAGGATCTTTGATGCTAGAAAAGATTCTAAATAAAGCGAATGAAGAGCGTTTGTACCTATTGTCATTAAATTATAATAAGATACGTTCAAATGGCTTATGCTGATAAGTTATAGTGTAGGTAAGTAAGTACTTAGTTAAGTATTTCATTTGCAAAAGACTGATTTTACACGATGGGCGCGATTTTGTATAGGTACCTAAGTTTTGTTTTGACCATCACCTGAGGCGAATAGTGTTTATTTATATCTCATAATAAAGATCACAAATGCGGATTTAATTACTTAAAAAATATGTCCTCTAAATGTCGTCCCCCTACACGTGCACATTCATCAAAACGGAGCCTCGCGTTTTGTACCACTCGCAGCATATTCTGCGTAATGTTGTTGATTTCTATAGCAATATTTTTTTGGAAATCACCTATATTTAGACCGTGGGTTGTTATTAAAAGCTGTGGTTTTGAGATACCCCCATCGAAACAAATCCATAGGGGTCAAATCGAGCAATCTCAGCGGCCACGGATTTCTCCAAAGCGGTTTATCAATTTTCGAGGGAAATGTTCGCGAAGCACGTTCATCGACACTGTGGCCATGTGTGGTGTAGCACCATCCTACTGAAGCCAGGCGTGTGATGAATAGGACGGATGTACAAGCAATTTAGGCAAAAATTAATCAGCTATCATTTTCCTATTGTTTTCACTACCTATTTACATTTTAATGCTAGGCATTTTCAAAAAAATAACCCCCAATAATTCTATTCAAGGATGAGGTAGACCAAACAGTAACTGTTAGACAATGCAAAGGTCTTTGGTGTTTTAACCGTGGATTAGACGATCGCGGGCCCCAGTAGCGACAATTTTGCTTTACTACATGCTTGTTGACATGAGTACTCATGTGAAAATGGGCCTTGTCACTACAAAAAATTCAATTTATGGTACGAAATCTGTGCAACATTGTGTCACAAAAAACTTTGTGTTTGGTTAAATCACTTTCATTAATTTCTTGAACCAGTTGAATCCTATAGAGATGAAACTTCAATTATTTTTTCAATATTTCATGCACTGAGAACTTTAGGAGTCTTAAAGAGAGCTGCTCTCTTCCGCACTGAAAGTCGTGGATTTTCCTGTAAACTCCGTTGCGCACTCAATATGTGTTTCGGCGAACGTAATGTACCAATCATAAAAAGAATTCCCCGTGGAGCGCGAACCTCTGTGGCCAACTGCCTCTCCGAGTGCGTCGCCAAGGTTGTCACGGAAAATTCCCTTCAAGCCTGGGAGCGTCTGCTAACGTTCCCCTATTCTATTCTTCATGCGGACAAAACTAAAAAAGACTCCATCAGAATGCTGATTTGAAACTACAGTCTTTGTCGGATATTAAAAATGGCTTAGAGTCACCTAGACACATTCAAGCACAGAAAGATACGCCGCCAGTCCTTCTTACGAATATTAAGGAAGTAGAACAGTTTACAGTTTGCTAAAAATGTGCAATGAAAAAATAATACCTGCGGAACTTCACCACTGGTACCGGAACTTGCCAGCCAAAGAGTGTCGTGATTATGTCCCTGAAGAAATGTCTTCTAACTCAGAAGACGTAGAGTAAAAAAGATGGACGTCAAGGGTTTTTTTTACTCTTTTTCGTACCTACTGTATTAGTTCAATCAAAAGCTGATGTCTTTATTTAAATTTTTAGAAGTTTTCACGTTTTACCTATACTAATAATGCTTGCTGTTGTCTGGAATTATTATAATATTAAGTTCGTCTATCAACAATGAATATTTCATTATTATTTTAGTTTGAAGTTAAAAATAACGTCATTACGAGAATTTTGTGTTATTTTTGTGGTCTTGCAGACTTTATAATCTGTGAAGTAGAATTAAATAAATCTGTTTATTCGTTGTTGATTAATAAGTAATATTTATTATGCTTCTAAGTTAATAATTACGACTGATTAAACCAATTTTGTTATAGAAAACTATGTTTCCCGATTTATTTGTATTGAAAATAAAAAATAACTAATTGTAAGTTCCCTTAAGAGCGAGAAAAACCAAAAGTCACTAACTACATATTTAGGCTTTTAAAAAAGTTATTTGACTTTATTGTACAAAGTTTTTAATTGGATTTAATAGTAAATACATTTAGCTAACCATTGATGTTTAATTTTTAAATCTAGAACCGAACCTATTACAATTATGGTCATTTGACTGTGTCAAAACTTTGAACCCGTTTTTCTCCGACTTGACTTTTTGTTAGTTAATGACTTCTTGCACTAAGCCGACGATACAATAGTTTCGCAGGTCCGGCACTCTATTGATGTAACCGTAGGTAGGTAGGTACTTATTTTTTAATCTTACTTACACTTCCACACTAACTATTCTAGCAGGATTGGGACGCAAACAGGCTTGTTAGATACAATTTTTTTTCGTTACTTTTCTCATAGTGTTAGTAGTTAAGTAGTAGTTGTTAGCAACTTATATATACACTACACAGATACACTCAGGAGCAAAAATACCCGGTCAGAGTGCGTTTTTTCATACAAACGAGACTATTTCGAAGCTTTGGTTCCTCGCCAGGGGTTGTTTCGAGTGAGGTTTAATGGTGGATACTCTGAGGTTCAATAGAGGAGGTCAAAAGTTCTTAAGATACCTAACTGATCGCACAATCAGTTAACACCACAGCCGGACAGTTTGGGTCAGCATTTGGATTTCCTTACATTGTATTGCCATTTTAGATGTTTTTTTGAACATGCTCAATTCCGGCGTTAACCGCAGATTCGTTCAGTTGGGTATCCTAGGCACTCTGGAAGTCCTGTATCGATGCTCGCGGTATTCATCATCAGAATTCACTAAAAGCATTCCCTGGCGAGGAACCAAGGCTTCGAAATAGCCTCCTTAGTATGAAAAACGCACTCTGACCCATTTTTTTTGCTCCTGAGTGTATATCACGAAAATAATATGAGGTTAGATTTTGTCTTTATTATTAGGTAGGAGGTACCTACGAGGTCTGAGGGTACCCATTATGTTTCTCGTCTACCTATTTCAGATGGCTAAAAAACTACTAATAAAACATACTAGTTGGTACTTTTCTGATTGCGTTTTCTTTTATTTTAATCGAGTTTATGCTTATCGTTAGTATTAATTTAAAGATTGTTCGTTTGTTATGCATTCAAAATTCAACGTTACATCATGTTGACATGAAATTTAGGACAGAAACAGATAGCGACGTACCTAGTTTATAACCGAAAAACGGCAGGGTTTTGTTATTTCGGAAAATGGAACAGATCCCGAGGAAATAGCGGCACTCTACTTTGACGTGAACGGAGTCGCGGACAAAAGTGGTTGGTAAAAAAAAGGTTATTTATTAAACGTAACCCTAACAGTGCGTAGTCCGTCTCGCTCTTGACCGGACCGGGTTGCCGACTGGTTCTCACTGGTGATGGCCACTGCTAGTCAAGGAAATCACCGTAGAGCAAAAAAGTATGCAGTCACCGTTTTACAAGATGCCATTAGATAAAGTGTTATTTACCACGATGTAACCGTAGTCGACCATCACCACCTCCGTCCCCGCCCGGTCGGTGAGTAAGCCGCTGAGCGGGATTTTAATTGGTCACTTGATTATTTTAATTATTTGCAAATACTGTTAGCTGTAAGGAAAAAGGCAATATGCGCATTAACATTTGGTTTAAGCCGCCTGGTAACGGTTCCTCGCACTCAGCTCGAGCTATCAAACCGAAATCCGGTTTATAACGGATCTGTAGAAACTTAGGTATTTGACACAAAAAACTGGCAAAAGCTAAAGGTGCAACAACGTATAATATGACCCCTGGTTATTTACTTGTAACAGAACGTTCACCGAATGTTCAGTGAAGGAGCTCTTCTTAGACAAGATCGCTTACAGTTCAGCAAAAGCTTTTGATGCAACTAGTTTGTAATTTTTTGTTTGCTCGTGTTATGCTGCTCGCTAAACCGCTCCCGGCCTGCCTCATGCTCGTCCGCGGAGCAACACTCCTCGTCCCTGTCCGAGCCGATCGGCAGCTAGCTGAGACGTTATCTGCGACCCTGTTTTAAGACAACCGAGCACACATACCACCTCATGGCAAGTAAGATCAACCTACAGACATTTGCTTTCTCAAGACTGCAATGCGTTCCCAATCCTGAGGACTAAAATGGATTTAAAAAAATGCGAATGTAACAGCTTGGTGGAAGGTTTAAGGATGCCGAAGGTGGTAGCGCACCGGACCACAAAACCGTTACGATCGTTCATAAAAAAAGTCCCCGGTCACGTCCGCGACCAAAGCCGACAGCAAACGGGATAACCATCACTATCTGGTAGATGTTCTATTGTATTCAATTTAATCTGCAGTTAATGCGTTATCAGTGTACGGCGGGTTGTCACGCGGGCCGCGGTCGCGGTCGGCTGGCGGCTCCTCCGCGACCCGCGAATTGATGTACGCATTAATTAGTCAGGGCTACTTTTGGTAGATAAATATATAAAAATGCAAAACTTGTGTTGCAAATAAGTTGTTAATAGTTTTTTTTTTAGAAACATACTTTCATTTATTACACTATTCGTGGGTATAAGGAGTCGCCGCCTGGACGAAGTGACAGAGAAGGGTATATGTTCGCCACATACGTTACGATAAACATTTCGCACGTCTCTGCCCGCGTAGAAGTCGGTTATCGCTATTTCCTTGGAAACTGTCCAATTTTCCTACCACACTTCGTCACATCACTGGTACCTCATCCATACAGCTACCAGAGTACCAGACTTTCCTACAAATATATCCTAAATGGTCTAAAATTATACATTATCGAATGTTTAAGTTAAAGCTTGTTTTCATCTGGAAAATAGAACTAAAGTTACGTTTCAGTTTCGTCGCTATTTACTAACAATAAAAGCGTTTTATGTATTCGAATCGTTAAAGTACACTCTATGCAGGTTGGCGGACAACATCTTGCGAAAATCATATAAGAAGTTGGTCTCACGGCGACGGCTGGACGTTGTGTCTTAAATATGACGTCGGTTAAAAGGTTGTTGTTTCTATTTGACCAAATACGTAAACACGAATCTTATTGTTAGCCAAATTAACATTTATTTATTTTTCCTCACAACTATTTTTACACGTACCAAGCCTAAGACAATAGTGTAACTACTTAGTGTAATAGTGTAACATCTTACAACATACTAACCTACGTAAGTAATGGATACAACAGAGCGAACAGCGCTGAAACATGGCGCCGGCATCCAGGGAACTGTTCCGTTTCGAAAATGATATAACAATATCTAACATAATCTATATTAATTTACGTGATATTTCTACCAATCAGGATTTACCTCGACCAGTCATTCGTACGTACCCGTTTTATAAGAATCCGTCAATGGTTGTCGCCGAGATGCGCGACCTGCACACCTTCGCTTCTGAACTACTTCCTAAACAGTCACACTCACTAGGAACAGGGCTTACAACTAAACTACACTTGTGTATGGTTATCAATTATTATTAAGATGCTGATGAGGTCGGCGCGTGTTCGCAACCTCGCGGTTCATATACTACTAAACCCGTTTGGATGGCGGCGCGGGCGCCGGCATCGCGGTACCAGCGCGAGTGCGCGGCGCAACGGTTACAACAATGTTGTAACGCCACCGTAATGCCGCATGTACTGTGGCATGTAGATACGATGGAATAAGGTTGAGTTTTGATCGCACGGCTCATACCTGTGTACTGGGTGAGGTCACGTCGGAGATGACATTTGAGTTCACGGAACTTGGTTATCGGCTCGTAAACAATAACAAACACATTAGCCGGCCGTTAACGGTGACCACAGCGGTGACCATTCATAACTACCTATTATTAAACTCGTTATTTTATTATTAGGCTTCATTGTGTATAGTGATAAGTGTAAGTTATGTCGTGGATTTGAATCCGCTGGCAGCGTGGCTACTTCTGGCGTCCATTATCCAGCAAATCTTTATTAAGGACAATATGAAATGTAGCTAAATATATTTTTAGTTAAACGAGACTTGAAATCGGGTGCAATAATCATTAGGAAGAATAATAAAAACAATTGATATAGAAAAACAAAAATAACTCACGGTTTTTACATTCTAATTCGAAAGAATAGGTAATTTTAAGAGACCAATTTCATTAATTTTGTATTTGACCGAATAGTTTTGCTATAATATCTACCTGACATTTTAGGACGACATGATTATTTTAAATTTTGGGTGACATTTTCTAATAAATTACAACAATTAAATGATATCTAAACATAAAAAGTGATTGTAATACTGTTTTAGAACATACGTTTTCAAACGGTTTTCGCCTAACCCGCAAGATACACCTGGGCGGGCTTCAAACCGGAAACAAAAGTCAAACGAACGTTAAATGTACTTTTGTCGCAATATCCGAAATAGATAAATATTTCAAAAACTTAATAATGCAGAACGGCTTTAAAACCCTATTCCTTGAAATGGTTTTCGAATTAGAGTAATTGTACAAATATGAACAATCCCACTTGACAGATTCCAAAAAAGTTAATTGAGACTCACGATGATGGCCTGTTAACCCGTGCATACATTACCTACGCCCCGATTTTAAAAATACTTTTACAATAAATATATTTGGTAAATTTTAGTGTTAGATCGAAAATTGTCCTAAAGAAAGGTATGTTCACAGTCCAAAGCCTGGAGGCATATGGCATAAAGGTGAAAAACTTAAGTAAATGACCTCCTGCGTGTAGTTGTAACTCATCTGTATAGCCCGGTCGACATTCTATATTTGAAATTTGACGTTAATTTGATAATTCGTTTTGTACACAACTACATGCAAGAGGTCGCCTCTACCGTAAGCACATGATTACATGAATTATCGAGTGCACGGTCGGAGCAAGGGTTATCACTGTCAATTGGAAATACTTAAATGTGGGTATTGTGAAATTTTTTTTTTTTAACAGTGACTTTTGAAAAAGTCAACCGACATAATTATCAAAAATATTATAGTTGGCACCTTAACAAACGTTTTATTTTATATCAATCCTCGAGCTGTTAAAATATTTATGTTTCACTTGGGAGACACAATAATAGACAAATTTGTACTAATATAGTACGGTCGGCCAAGAAACTGGTCTACCAGTTTTGACAAAACTTTCTGTGAGACCTAATTATCGCTAAGGTTGACACTTGTCACTGTCATAATATTATTGCAAGGGAAAATCGTACTTGTTGTATCATGACGTGCAAATGAACTTTAACCGCTGGGTGGTAGACCACATTTTTCGCCGACTGTACACGATTCGTTGAAGTAAAGGAGCACTGTGGCCTATCGACTACTTTTTGTTGTTAAAATGCGGAACACTAACGGTCCGTTGTTTGATCGGTAGTTAACTCAACTAATTGTTACAATTTGAAAAAGGAGTAGAAAATTTGACACATTTCCTTGAGATTTAAATAATAGTTAAGATTTTTAACGATTAGTTAGTTTAAATACAGATCAAACGACAGGCCCTCACCGCGCCAGACTCACGCTTTCCCGGTTTTAATTGCAATAACCCTGACTCACTCAAATCAAACCGGAGTCAGCGTCACACAACACAATACAGATTTCAGTTTGACAGATTCTTTGGAAATATACTAATTATCTTATTGTTTAATGAATTCATTGATAAAAACTAGAATCTTATTTATTATAAGGACCGTTTTCAAAAAAAAAACACAGTTAAGGACAGTTAAGGCTTCAAATAAAACACTTTATTTTTGTCCAATTCGTAACGATAATTAATGACTATACTTAAACCATTCGATGGTTAAAATGGCAATTGGCGTATAGGACAAGTTTACAGGACAATTTAGTTGTCCCTTACGACAATTGTATATTTAGCTTCGATTATGGTTAACTTTCGTTACGAAATGGAAAAAAAATATGGATTTTATTTGTGGCTTTAACTATGTACATTTTTTGTACCAACGGCCCGAAAGTGATTGTTATTAAGAGGATAGTGAAGCAAAACGCTTCCAAACCAAATGCGATAGCGTTTCCGTGCCCTTAAATCTACTCCGATTCTTACAACGTTTTCATAATATCGTGAGTATTATAAAAAGCTCGGCCTGTACGTTTTCATTTCCAAGAAGGATATTATTTTTAGGAAAAAACAAATGAAAAAATAAAAAGCGGAAATTAAGTTTTTCTGAACGAGTAAAAAAAAAATTCGCTGAAATCCTACTTGATGTAGGGGTGAAAAACGTTATCGTGCGGAGCGGAATATTTTCAAGTATTTTTTGACGGCTACGCGATGTAAGCGTCGCCTTACAGCCTCTTGACCCCGCCTGAAACTCGCACACTAAGGCTCGTCGTTCAAATCAGAATGTAATGACAATTACTGTGCGGTGGTGTACGAAAACCTCGGTGCGCGAGTTTGACTCGCACTTTGATTGAAAAAAAGTTGTGTTTGCCATAACGGCTTCGGAACCCTGCACTGAGCATGGTCCGACATGCTCTTAACCGGTTTTTTAATAATCAATAAATAGGTATATTTATCCGGTCGAATTGAGAAACTCCTCCTTTTTTGAAGACGTTTAAAAATGCTTGCATTTTATTCGTAACATTCAAATTGTATATACAAATTGAGGACAGCTAACGCCATCTATGACTTTCTGATACAAGTACAATTCAATCGTAAATAAAAAACAATAATTTTAGATCTACAAGTACTTGCTTGCAGCAAGTACTTGTAGATCTAAAATTATTGTTAATTGTCAGATAATAAGTCTAGTTCCATTACTATGCCAATATTCAAGGCTGCACCTCAACGAGAAAAACCACACAAGTTAAGCAATGCGATCGTAAGTATATACTTAAAGCAGCCCGGATACTTTTAAAGATCATTACTCATCATTCACAAAAATTCTGCATCATACTATCTGTTTATGGAACTAAGGTTTAATCGTTATTCTATTTTATTTTTATTTTATTTTTTAAATCTACTGTGTGGTTTGTAATGGTCCGAGTCATTTATTCGATTTATAGTAGATCCACTAGTAGCCCAATATTCAAGGCGAACTGCTATATTATTATAATTATACCTAATATTTTTTAGATTAGTGTAGTGTGCACCTATAGAGTTTGGTTGGAAGCAATGGGATTGTACGGAGTTCATATAAAAACGAGCTATTATAAAAGTCCATATACAGTTGCTCGGACCTTGGGGGCTTCAAATGCAACGATCGATTCTACTCGCTAAGCTTTACTTCTTTTGTTCTGCAACATTAAAGAAAAACTTAAGCTTAGATAACTAATTGATGTCAGTCAGTGACTAGGATCGCGCGTAGGTACATTGAAAATTACATTTATCTTGTTTTTTTTTTTTTCAATTTAAATATGATATATTTTTAACAATTTACCGAACAAAAGAAGTTCAGTTTCAGGAGTAAGAACGATCCATGCGATAAAGCCCCAAGGTCCGAGGCACCCCGCGTATTATAGTAAATTATCGTTTAGAAACCAGTTTATTATTAACATCACTTTTTATGAACAAAATAAGTACAGTAAACGCCATCTGTGACTTTCTGGTATGACTAAGGTTTAATGGTAAATTCATCAATTACCTGACTGCGTTAAGCGAAATGTAGGGTAAATAACTCCCCCCTTTAACAGTCTATGGTGTGATGTATCACGTGTTATACCATAGCTCCTAAACTATGGTCTCAAGTTAATAATCGGGGATTATTAAATACAAATTAAAGCCTATGATACTCATACGTTTTTGAGGAATAATGGGGGTCATATTATATTATTATATTTCGTCAAAAACACGTTTTCTGTCCGTATACGTCGTCATTCGCGGACCGATCCTGCCCATGGCCGAACTTTAAAATTGTATCAATGCTTTTCCATCGCAAAGACAAAAAATGTACCGTTTTATGCAATTACATAATGGCAATAAATTCATAATATATGTGACTGAAAGAACTGATAAATATTATAGTTTAGAACTGAAGATACGATGCGTATTTAATCTTGAAAAAAAAAATGCTACCTAGATAATTAAATTTAACATTCAGATGTCAAAAGTGGGTTCAAATGTCTTGCTAGTGTAGAGTTTCATACCAGCCATAATAATTTATACCGATCCAAAAGTTCAAGGGAAATTATTAGATAATATTTTTTTATTTTTTATTTTTTATTTTCATGTATGATTACCAAAATGATGGATTGATTTGATATTTATAATTATTATTGTAACAAAACAACGATTACATACGCCATCTACCATCGGGTAGCTAAGTTAATGCATCCACTGAACAACGATTACCATCACCCTCTATCGCCCGGTAGCTGCATCATTGGACACCGCACTCCCGCTGCTCGATAGATGGCGCTGAGAGCGAGTTAGCTCGCACAATCGTTTGGTTCCCCGACAATCAATAGGAAGATCACCAATATTTTGTCATGTATCGAATCAATCTAACTGTGAGATATCGTAGTGCACGCTTCTGGAAAAGTTGTGGGCTTATATATCCCGCCCTTGGACTGCTCTGCGTGCACGGGTCGCTTGCATTCGCTTCGGCGGTTACGATCTCGGGCCGTTTAGTGCTCATTGCTCACCTATCTGTAGTAGCTATAAAGTCATATAATACACGCTGCTATTCATGACATCTGGTGTTCCTAATTGAAGACTGTCCCCGCGCTACCCTTCCCGCTACACGCCGGCTCTCCGTTACATTATTTATTTATAAGCTCACATCATCAATGGCTGAGAGATCTATTTGCTGCAAAAGAATCTGATAATGTACCTATTACTAGTTTTTGCCCGAAAATCTGTCCGCGTAGAAATCGATTATCGCTATTCATTTGCCGATGCAAAAAAGTGCCCTATGTCTGTCTTCGAGCTACTACAACTACCCCTGTCCTATCGAATGAGCCTTTTAGCCGTGAGGCGGGAACAAACAAATAACAATCAGTAGAGATAATAATCGTAATACGAGATACGTAAATACGAGGCTCGAGCTCAACGAGATGTTCCGCAACGCGGCGTGCAACGGACAATTAGTACGGTGGTCGTCAAAGGGTTTGTACTTGTGATATACAAAAATAATAAATGGTTATTAAATGTCTATAAGTTTTGACATTTTATTTCTACACCTGTTTATTAAGGTTTATGGAAACTTTCAAGGTAAGTATAATTCCTTAATGCTTACTTGCTATACATATATGTTTATGTATTTATTTACCTACCTATTACTACAGATTATATTATAACACAAAAATGGTGAGTCTCGGAGCCATCCTACTTTTCGAGGCCTAATAAAACGTTCCTTCACGTGCACGTATATTAAAATTCATTATCAATATATATCAAAATTGGGCTAACCTAACCTAACCTAACCTAAGTTTTAAACCAAACCTGTGGGACTGGCGAAACAAAATGCTATGAATGTAACGCAGTGGTAGTTGACGGGGGGGGGGGGGGGGGGGGGGGGGGGCGGCTGGAGACGGCTATTTGGGTCTAATTCGTGTTTTAAACACGTTCCGAGGGATCCGCGGGTTCAGTATTTTTTTATTATTAATATTATAAATGCGAAAGCTTTTGGGTGTACATGTGTGTGTGTTTGTTACTTCTTCACGCTGCGACGGCTGGACTGATTTGGATGAAATTTGGAATGGAGATAGCTTAAACCCTGGATTAACAATAGGATACCCTGTGTCCCATTATAGCAAAAATACTAATTCTTCGCAGACGGAGTCGCGGGCAGAAGCTAGTATTTAATATGGTTCAATGGAAAACTATGTCGCAATTTTGAGGGTCTAGTAATTTAAAAAAATAGTTTAAATGTGAAATTAACTCTGTCTGTTTGTTACGATTTTTCATGGCCAAACCGCTGAACGATCCCGATGAATTTTGTTTTGATTCATATGGAAATTTGGTCATGTATCGCGAAATAATGATAAACTTGAACCTTAATTCATAATTTAGATGGTCCTAGCCGCACTCGTATTGTATCCCGTAATCTAATTTCAATTTTGGCAAAGCAAGACCACGCTGTTTTGTCACCACGGGGTTAGATTAAAGTTTTACAACTGGCGCCATCTGTCGTCAAGTAACTACATTACATTCAATACCAATCATGTTGTTTGGAATTAACTGAAAATTGCCATATATCGCGCCGAGGTGATGTTTAACTTTAATTTATAAATCCTAGATGTCCTAAGTCCTAGATGGTACTCGTTCCCGTTAAAAAAAAACCTTAATTCCACGGTGAAAATGAGTACAAGTTGCGCCATCTGTTGCCAAGTAGGTAGATAACATTCTTTAACAAAAACACAGATTTCATATCGAAAATGAGTACAAGTTGCGCCATCTGTTGCCAAGTAGCTAAATTTCATTTAATAACAATCATGTTGTTTGGATTCAACTGAAAGTTTTGCCATACATCGCGCCAGTGATGTTTAACTTTAACTTTAATTCGTATAGTAGATGGTACTTGCCATAACAGATTCGGTAAAAAAAAAAAACAATGCCACACCAAAAATGAGTACAACTTGCGCCATCTGCTGTCAAGTAGCTAAATGAAATTTACAATCATTGGAACTACTGTTGTTATGATTCATATACAAATTGGATCGTGTATCGCTCCATAATGACGTTTAACTTTACGTCGTATAGTAAATGGTCCGTCGAATACGTTAAAAATAATAATAATAATAATAAAGGCAGCTAGTGGCGAGCTGTGGTGAGTGGCGACACCACGGACCTGAGTGCTCCCGAGGGTAGGTCCTGTTCCTCACCTCACGCTTGCCTTCACCGGCCGGCTGCGGTGTGCAATGACGAGGAACAGACCCTCACCTCTGGCTTGCCTTTATTGGCCGGTCAGAGTGGAGTCGCAAGAGCTATATGCTCGAAGGGTGGATGTGTTGCATAAGTGGCGAGTGGGCAGTACCTTATGGTCGTTTAAAGTCCAGAAGCACCTCTCCACCCTTAGCCCCTCTGGAACTGTTGCCTCCCTGCTGCTATGTATATGTGGCTATTTCGGGAGGTCCATTCCATTGAGTTGGCGAGTCACTGCCTGCCATTTAAACCAAAGTAATTAGCATTGGCCAGGCAGGCGCCGTAGTTTCATCAATAGCCTAGTTCACCAATCCATATCAGTTCATTCATAGAACCTATTATTAGTATTCCCATCCTTCTTAAATAGTCTTTACACTGACCGGTGGTTGTCCGTGCGAGCATACTTATTTAGTTTGAACTCAGGGACAATCGCCGGTTGGTGTCCCATAACTTTACTAAATTAAACTTGTCTAAAGGGCCTCTGCGTGTTGGCTTCGGCTCCATGTACGCCTTCCAAAGGTCCGGGACTCCCATAGTCCCGTGATTGGTAAAGACACGAATAATAATAACATTCAATAACTACCAATCATGCTTTGATATTTGATTTGAATTTGGTCATGTATCGCGAAATAATGATTAACTTGAACCTAAAATAAAAATATTTATTTGAATACAACACAAAATATCTCATAAATTCTATAAGTACATTATATTTAATTACATTGTAAAAATAACTAATATTAAATAAGACTAAATCTATATATACACTAAAACATTAAATCTAAGAATGGCCCCTGCGGCATTGTACCAAAGATGCTGGCAGCATTTCCTCGTTGAATGGCTAAACTTATTCGTTGAGCGAGGAAACTGCCAGCTCTTCGGTCTCCAGTGACGTCAATGAGTCTCTTTGACAATTCCTTAAAAAGGCTAACAGCACTAGGACCCCACGGACCAAGGGTCTCGACCCCGAATGGAATAAAAATATATTCTGGGCCGAGACCACTATATTTGCCAGTCTTAATGTTTTCAGCCGCTTCGGCCGCTGCACCAGCCCTATTGGAGGTTCGTGGGAGATGTGACGGGGCCAGCGTGTCTACACAGGTTGCATCCCACACTAGCACCCGCCCCATATTCCACGGAACCAAAGACATTCCGTCAGGTCTCTTGCCATCATTTCTGGAGATACCGGACGGCTCTAAAAGGGCCGGCACGTTAACAGAGGCAAGAGACCGACGGATGATGTCGTTTAGTGCAGCATGTCTTGAGAAGCGGCCAGCACTTCTCTGGCAAGAAAGTCCGTGATGTCCTAGCCGATCGACGTCACTTCCGCAGGGGCACCGATGTGGAGCGCAGACCGGGACCCCAAGGCGAAGGCAAACTGAAACTCGGAGTGTGTTAGGGTCTAGGAAAGTACCAGTGCTTGGCGAAGGATGAGCTTGAAGCCAGTATCCAGCCTCCCTTGTACCGACTGCTAAAATTCTAGCACGATCCGCAGCGCAGCACTGGCTAAGAAGGGAATCAACAGTCAATTTACATGCTATGTCATCCCAACACCTCTGCGATTTTGGGTTATCAGGAAAATTTTGACCGGGGCATGCAGTTAACCAGCCATTCTTTGCGTCCTCCAAGCCTGAAGTCTCATAGTTTAAAGGGAATTCCCTAAGGATTTTTCCTATGAGACTAGAAGAGCTATGGATCGACGAAAGAAAAGCTGGTAAAGCAATACTAGAAATTTTGCGGATCCCTAAACCACCGTACCGAATTGGGAGGGATCCTTGGGTCCAGGAATGCTCGCTTAGCTGAATATTAAGAATTGATTGCAGGTTACTTTTGATCAAAGTATCAATTTTGGACAAAAGATCTTGATGTTTCCAGAACGGACAGCAGCGAAGCACATAAGTAAATTTAGGGACAAAAAGACAGAATTTAATAACCAAAAGTGCAAGTGGCTTTAAAGTTGTTTTTTAAAGATGAAAGATCGGAAAGTACTGTATTTACATCACCTCCTAAGGTCCCATCATCTAGATACCAAATATTAAATTTTGAAGCTAAATTTTGAATTAGAGGATTAATAGCCAAACTGAAAATTGCTGGCCCCAGGGGATCCCCCTGCTGACAACCAACTTCAGATGACAACTCGTTTGATCGGTACATCAACTTCGTTGGATCTGAATAACAGTGAAGAAGATAGTTGTAAATTTCAGGAATGTTGGATTTTATTTCAGACAGCAGGGTATCCCTATTTACCGAATTAAAGGCATTTTTAACATCAATTTTGAGTAATACTTCGCATTGGTCGCCGCTAAGGTAGGTGCGAAGAGCATGAACGGCAGCCTCGCAGCCTCCCTTAACGCCAAAGCCTAACTGAACGGGTTCAAAACAAGATTGTAATTTTGGTAAAATATGTCGAACTGCGATTTTAGATGCAAGGCGGCGAAGTGTTGCTCCAACAGCAATAGGTCTCACCCCACCATCTTTTTTAGTGAGGGCAATGAGGTTCGCACCGTACAAAGTGGGTACAATGTCCGGATGAATGTTACCCGAGTACATCATGTTAATAAGCTTGGTAAGGCCACTGACGAGATGCTCACCAGCATCGCCTACACACCGAGAAGTCAAGTCTTTTAAATGTTGGGGTGAGAGTCCATCCAGGCCCGCAGCAGAACCGGGTTTAAAAGATAAAATTGCATTAGTGACGTCGTTGTTTGTTATTTGCAGGCATGCATGGTTTGCTGTTGGAGGGTCGAGAAAATAAGGCGTTGCAGGAGCTGGGGGGTGTTTCGTCTGTAGGGCCAGAAGTGTATCAGGGTTATCTGGAGAAAGCACGTCACAAGAAAAGAGAAGGCGGGCGGCACCTTTGAGATCTCCGTCGCTTATTTTATTTTCTATTGTTTTCAGCTGATTGTGGGAACTATGAGTGGATTTATGCGAGGGAAAGGGAGTGAAATTGCTTGTGCAGTTTTTTTTTTTTTTTTTTTTTTTTTTTTTTTTTTTTTTTTTTTTTTTTTTTTTTTTTTTTTTCATACGTCTATTAGGCATAAGTCTATTAAGTAGCTTAATAAAAACCCCACGATTAAACATTAACTAAACGTCACTAGATGGCGCTGCTTGTCAATTAGATCACGCAATCGTTTGTCCTCCCAAAGTTTAATAAGCTGTCGCTCATGTCATTCTAAACCTCCGGTTAGGTTAGGTTAGGTTAGGTTAGGTTAGGTTAGGTTAGGTTAGGTTAGGTTAGGTTAGGTTAGGTTAGGTTAGGTTAGGTTAGGTTAGGTTAGGTTAGGTTAGGTTAGGTTAGGTTAGGTTAGGTTAGGTTAGGTTAGGTTAGGTTAGGTTAGGTTAGGTTAGGTTAGGTTAGGTTAGGTTAGGTTAGGTTAGGTTGGGGTGCAGGCCGGATTCCTCCACGTTGGCTTGGGTGTTGCAGTCTCTCTTGATCTCGATCCGGAGAGAACGCAGCATCTGGGCTGGTGCACCCTGGGCATTGGCTGAGACTTTTCCCCCTTGGGAATTCTTTCGGCCCATGGCTAATATCCGGCACGGGGGGGGGGGGGGAAGGTGACAGGGGTTTCTTGAAGGGTTGCGGTTGTGTACCGGCACTTCTGCCCCGGAAAGTTTCCTTCTGTCACCTGGGGGGGGATGGTGACGAGCAGCTTTTCTTCGGAAAAGTGGCCTCGTCACCATAGGGAGGCGGCGACAGAGGTCGTTGGAAGGGGCGGTTGCTGGGCCGCTTCCGCCCTGGACAGCTTCCTTCTGTGGCCCATTGACGGTTGGTGACTGGGGTAGCTTGAAGGGTCAGTTGCGTGTGCCTTCGAGGCCGTTTCTGTTCCTGGAAAGCTTAACCAGTTACCTGGAGGGGGCCGTGACAGAGGTGGTTGAAAGGGGCGGTTGCGTGTGCCTTTGAGGCCGTTTCCAAACCGGACAGCTGCTTTCTGTCACTTTGGTGGTTGGTGACTGGGCTTACCGAAAGACTGGGGCATGTTAACTCCGCTCTGCAACGGAGCACGAAGGTTCCGCTCTGCACCGGAGCATGACCCTGCTCAAGACGTACTCCCATGTCACCCGAGGGTCCTTCTACGTGTCTTTCGGAATCCCGGGGGGCACTGTAGTTATTGGTGGGACAGCTGTGGTGGGGTGTGTTTGAAGGGTATGGGGACCGACCCTAGAGGTTGGGTATCCGGAAAGCACCATCCACCACAGGCAGACCGTGTAGGGCCAGTGGGTTGGGGGCCCACATTGCACGGCTTTACCGGTCTGGGGAGATGGTCGTGGGCTGCTGACCGCAGCCGTCTCCTCCTTTGGCGGAGAAGGTGGGGCTCTTCGGAGCAGGCCAGGAGGCGTGTCAGTGGGCAAAGCTTAATTGCGGTTCCGCGGCGCCTCGCGACTGGCCAGGGGGGTAAACGCCGGAGTGGTTTTAGACGGTAGTTCTTTTGAGAGTCCGTCATACCTCCCATTGCACAGCCTTCCCCGGGCAGGGAGGATGCGTAAATGCATTTCCACTCCGTCATCAAAAAAAAAAAAAAAAAAAAAAAAAAAAAAAAAAAAAAAAGGTTAGGTTAGGTTAGGTTAGGTTAGGTTAGGTTAGGTTAGGTTAGGTTAGGTTAGGTTAGGTTAGGTTAGGTTAGGTTAGGTTAGGTTAGGTTAGAGGTAAAATCTTGGGTGTTGCTGAGTGGATTTTTGCGTTCTTCGGAGACAAAACATTACATTTTTTTCTCACGTCTTTCCAAATATCTTTTCTCTTTTATCTAGTATAGTTTCCTTATTTTCTTAATATTTCGTTTTGCGGTTGGTTTTTGTTTCTTTAGTTTTTGTACGTTTTCTGCGGCGAAAAAGTCTGTGTTGCCGATATCTTTTCGAGCCTTTTATAGGTTAGAAAAATACCGGCGATCGGCTTCTTTGCCGTACGGTTGGTCCGATAATTTTCTGAACCTTAGTTTAGAAAATATCGGCCTCCTAGTTTAGTGTTTTTTAACTTTAATTTTTTGTAATTATTTTTGTTTGTTTACGTTTTTCTAAATTAGTTTTGTCGGTGTTGCCAGCTGCCTTAATTGCCCAGTTTTTGGGTTGGGGTAGCTGCAACGGTCCCGCTAACTATAGCGTTTGTTTAGTTTGGTTTTTGTTTTTAGGACGCGAACTTTGTATTTTTGAAAACTTCGAGTTTTTACTCGAGGTTTTCGGAAATCGGTTCCGTCTTTTTTGTGTTTGTCGGTGTTTTATATTTTTTGCATTTGCTGCAAAAATATAAAACCCCAAAATTAGTGTAGATTGTTTATTTTTGTAAATATTTTGTATATAAACTTTAATTCTACGACTCCCAGGTCGGGAGTTATAGTCGTGTTAAGGTTCCGGGGGGGGTAAGGTTTTTCGGTTTACCAACTTAAGGTTTTTCCGAAAGTTGGTAAATTCGATAACTTTTAACCTTTTTACCTTTTAATTATTTTTTGTGTTTAGTTTTAGGGGGGCAAGCAAGGACTACCTTTTAGTCTTTGTTTGATCCTGCTAGGACTTTTGGAAGGGCGTCAAATCAGGGGACAAAGTTTTCCCCTGATTGCTATTTTTTAATTTCAGGCGCAAAATCTCTTTTACTATAGGAAAGTCGAAATCCGAGTCGCGCTTGACCGTTTTAAGTTAGGTTAGGTCCTAACTTGGGTCCTAGCGGTCGGATTTCGGCTTTTCTTGGTAGGGAGGTAGGGGGGGCCACCATGGCCTCACCTACGAAAAATCGCAGGGTTCCACCCAAGGGGGGGGGGGTTATTAACGACTCCGAATCCGAGTCTGAGATTGACGACCTCGGATGGCTCGTGGGGGAGCACTCTGCTCCACAGCCCTCCAAGAGGGCCCTGGAGAACCAGGACGAGGAGGAGGAGGGGGAGGAAAGGCCCGTGAAAATCAACACGGCGTTTAGGGGCAAGCCTAAGGGGGCATACTCTGGGCTGGCCGCTGCCAGGCTGAGGGCCAAGCTGTACCAGCTTGAGCCCCAGTTTGAGGAGGTAGCTGATGCCGATCCTGCGGCCAGCTACAGGAGGGATTTCCCCGAACTCCGCCCCAGAGGGGGAAAGGGGGGAAAAAAGGGTAAGGCGGAGGGGGACCGGCGATCTCGGTCAGCCTCGCGCTCACGCTCGGGCTCGCGCTCCCCGGAGCCCATGGATGGGCTAGAGGGTCAGAAGGCTGACCCGATTGATGCCACCCGCATGGCGGCGAGGGACATCCTGGAGGCGGCCAGGATATCCGGAAACATCAAGGGGGAGGTCCAAGGCCGGATGAACCGGGCCTGCCGCACCATCTTGGGGCTGATGGACGAGGTAGAGGCCGCCAGGACCGAGAGCGAGGAGATCCGCATCCTAAAAGCGGACAATAAAAGGATGCGGGAGCAACTCGCGCTCAACTCGGCGGAGCTGAAGGCACTCCGCATTGCCTTCAGCGAGCGGCAGATCCCGGCCGCCCCCCCCGTCGCTTCCGCCCTGCAGTTCGGGACCGCCGAGCTGACAGAGGCGATTGAAGTAATGAAGAGGGACCTGTTCCTTAGCCTGGGGAGGATGATAGCCGACAGGATGGAGGAGGTGAACAGGCGCCTCCCGGCGGAGCCCATCCTTCGCCCCCCGCTGGCACACGAGAAGCGGGCTGTGAAGCCTGCCGTGTCGGCCCCTCCCCAGCGAAAGGGAACAGGTATTGCCCTGCCACCCCCGGCCCCGGCGGACCTCGAGCCGAAAGCCAGAGCCAGGCTAGGCGATGGGCGGGCCAACAAGAAGGCGGCGGCCCCAGTCCCCACCCCCGCCAACAAGAAGTCCGCCAAGGCCGCCAAGGCCGCCCCGGCCCCGGAGGAGGAGCCCGGCCCCTCGGGCCGTATGCCGCCTGCGCCCACACAGATGTCGTGGTCGCAGGTGGTGCGGAAGAAGGCAAAGGGTGCGGCCAAGCCCCCCCCTCCAGCCCCTAAAGGGCCCGGGAAGGCAGCGCACGGGCCCAGACCCGCAAAGCTGTCCGTCCCCAAGACGGCGGCGGTGGTGATCTCCCTCAAGAAGGGGGCCACCACCACCCTGCAGGCTACCATGGCTAAGGCCATTAATGGTCTTAGCCTGAGCGAGGTGGGCCTGCAGAGCGTGCGGGTCAGGACCTCGATGACGGGCTCCCGGGTCATCGAGGTCCCCGGGGAGAAGGGCCACGAGGTGGCGGATACCCTTGCAGCCAAGCTGCAAGGGTTGGTGGGGGACGTAGCGGACGTCAGCCGCCCCGTCAAGATGGCCGGCGTCCAGATTTCCGGTCTGGACGAGTCGGCCACAAAGGAGACGGTGGCGCAGGCTGTTGCCGCGGCGGGGGCATGTCAGCCTGAGCAGGTCCGGGTGGGGGCCGTCCGCGCCCTTTACGATGGCACTGGATCGGTCTTGATCCAGTGCCCCGTGCAGGCGGCGGTGGCCCTCACCAAAGCTGGGAGGATCCTGGTGGGCTGGGCCTCCGCCAGGGTCACGGCGGTGGGGCCGACACCAATGCGGTGCTTCCGCTGTTATGGTGTCGGCCACTCGCGGGAGCTGTGCCCCTCTAAAGTTGACCGGAGCAATTTCTGCTTCCGGTGCAGCAAAGAGGGGCACAAAATGGCGGATTGCTGGGAGAAGGCTTGGTGCGCCGTATGCCACCAGGCCAAACTCCCGGCAAACCACATGCTGGGGGGGAGGAAATGTTTCCCCCCCGCAACAAAAGGTAGGGACCTGAGGCCGCAGCGTCTCCGCCCCGCCGTTGCTAATGAAAGCGCCCCCGCAGTGACCGCCGCGGCCCCCGAGGAGACCTGCATGGAGCTCTAAATGCCAGCACACCATTTGGAGCTCCTGCAGGCCAACGTCAACCACTCCGCCAGAGCACAAGACCTGCTGATGCAGGTAATGGCGGAGTGGTCGATTGACGTTGCGGTCGTCGCGGAACCCTACTTCGTCCCTCCCCTACCCAATTGGGTGGGGTCGACGGACGAGTGGGTTGCCGTGGCGGTGCCGGCGGTCGGCGACGGACCCCCCCCTCGTGAGGATCGAGAGCGGCCCGGGGTATGTGGCGGCCGGATGGGGGAGCGACACCGTACTAGTTGCGGTGTACTTCTCCCCCAATAGGCCGCTGGCCGCCTTTGAGGCCTTCCTGGGGGTCCTAGAGGGGGTCGTGGCGAGGGCGGCCCCGCGCCAGGTAATGGTCCTGGGGGACCTCAACGCCAAGAGTGCGGCGTGGGGATCCCCCATAACGGACGTGCGCGGGGGCGTGCTGACGGATTGGGTGGCGGCGGCGGGCCTGGTGGTCCTGAACCAGGGCAGCGCCAGCACTTGCGTGCGGCGGCAGGGGGGGTCTATCGTGGATATAACGTTCGCGACCCCTGCCATTGCCGCACGCCTCGCAGACTGGCGCGTCCTGGAGGACGTGGAGACCCTCTCCGATCACCTGTATATCAGGTTGAGGGTCTCCACAAGACCGGGCCAGCCGCCACCCAGTCCTCGGGGGGGGCGGGGAGGGGGGACGGAGGAGTTCCCCAAGTGGTCCCTGTCCCAGCTGGACAGGGCCAAGGCGGACGAGGCGGCGATGGTGGAGGCTTGGTGTGCTGCCCCACCCGCCGCCTTGGGAGTGGAGGAGAGGGCGCGCCGGTTCCGCTCCGCACTGCAGGCCGTGTGCGGAGCGGCCATGCCCCGGGCGAAACGGCTCTTCGCCCGGAGGAAGGTCTACTGGTGGTCCGCCGAAATTGCGGCAGTGCGGACCACCAGTAACAGTGCCCGCCGCGCCTACCAACATTGCAGGCGCAGGCGGCACACTGCGGAGGAGGAGGAGAGGCTCTACGGGGCCCTCAAAGAAGCCAAGGGGGCCCTGACCCTGTCCATAGCAAAGGCCAAGGATGAGGCACACGCCTCATTCTTGGCCACGCTGGACAGGGATCCGTGGGGGCGGCCGTACAGGGTGGTGCGCAATAAAATGCGCACTGCCCCCCCCATGGACTCCCTAGAGCCTCCCCTCCTGAGGAGGGTCATCGAGGGGCTGTTTCCGGCAGCTCCCTCGATAACTCCCCCGGTGATGACCGAGCCACCGGGGGACTTGGAGGACCCACTCGAGCTCGCCATCGCACCGGTAAGCGACGACGAGTTCGAGAGGGCGGTGGACCGGCTCCGGGGCTGCAAGAAAGCCCCGGGGCCCGACGGAGTACCGGGCCGGGTACTCCCCATCGCCCTAAAACACCTCGGGGACCGACTCAGGCAGTTGATGGACGACTGCCTGAGGGAGGGACGGTTCCCGAGGGTGTGGAAGGAGGGGAGGCTTTGCCTCCTCCGGAAAGAAGGTCGACCCCCGGATTGTCCATCCGCCTATCGTCCCATAGTGCTGCTGGATGAGGCCGGGAAGATGATGGAGAGAATCCTGGCCTCCAGGATCCAGCAGCATCTAGAGACCGCCGGCCCGAACGTCTCTGATAGACAGTTCGGGTTCAGAGAGGGGCGGTCTACGCTCGACGCGCTGAAGTCCCTTAGGGACTTCTGTGAGTACGCGTCGAGCAGAGGGGAGGGTGTCGTCGCGGTGTCCCTTGACATCGCAAACGCGTTTGGCACTCTCCCCTATGGGGTGATAAGGGAGGCACTTATCTACCACCAAGTGCCTCCCTACCTGCGGCGGGTCATAGAGCACTACCTGACCGAGAGGGTGGTGCTCTATGAGCAGAGGGACGGTCGACGGGGGTCGACGGCGATGGCCTGTGGCGTACCCCAAGGTTCCGTGCTCGGTCCGCTCTTATGGAACCTGGGGTACGATTGGGCCATCAGGGGGGAGTTGCTCCCACGGACGGCCACCATCTGCTACGCAGATGACACCATGGTGGCCGTGCGTGGGACCGACATGAGGGAGGTGCTGTGCCGGGCGGAAGCGGCGGCCGAGCTGACCATTTACCGGATTGGTCGGCTCGGCCTGAGGGTGGCGCTCCCGAAGACTGAGGCGATAGTCTTCGGGGGCCGGGGGTGGAGGCTGCCGGCGGGCTTGGCGCTCACCCTGGGGGGGGAGTCGGTCCCGATCAAGCCCCACATAAAATATTTGGGGCTTGTTCTGGACCGACGATGGAACTTCGGGGAGCATTTTACGCAACTGGCTCCCCGAGTTGTGGGCGCCGCGTCGGCATTGAGCCGGCTACTGCCGAACGTGGGTGGGCCGGGCTCCTTGTGCCGCCGGCTGTATGCCGGCGTTACAAGGAGCATGGCTCTGTACGGGGCCCCCATCTGGGCGGACAAGCTGTCCGCCCGGAACAGGGCCCTGCTGCAGAGGCCACAGCGGGTGGTGGCCCTCCGAATTGTGAGGGCCTACATGACGGTGGCCCACGCCGCGGCCTGCCTCCTCGCCTGCACCCCGCCCTGGGAGTTGGACGCAGAGGTGCAGGCGGAGACCTACGCAGTTAGGTCCAGGGCCCGGGCGAGAGGAGAACGCCCGGACCCTGAGGAGGTGGAGGAGACGCGCCGGATGACGGAGCGCCGACTGCGGGACAGGTGGAAAGCGGACCTGGAGGACTCCCCCTATGGGACTCGGACCATAGGAGCGATCCTCGGGTCGTTTGACACTTGGTTGGGGAGGGCAGTCGGCGCTACGTCGTACCGGCTTGTGCAGGTATTGACCGGACACGGATGCTTCGGTCATTACCTGCACAAAATTGGGAGGGAGCCCGGCCCGCAGTGCCATGAGTGCGGCGATCCGGACGACACGGCTCAGCACACTCTCGAGGTGTGCAGCCGGTGGAGTGCGGAGCGCCGCACTATGGCGCTAGCCATCGGTCGACGGGACCTCTCCCTGCACAGCGTTGTGTCTGCAATGCTGTGCAGCGACAGGTCCTGGAGGGCTGTGGCCTCCTTCTGCGAGTGTGTCATCTCGCAGAAGGAGGCCTCGGAGCGTGAGCGCGAGGACTCTCCTCTCGCGCATCCGCTCCGGCGTAGACGGCGGGGGGTGAGGCGGCGGCGTTTTGCCGCCCGCCTCAACCCTTAGTGACTGCGGGTGGGGGATGGGAGTCCCCCGCCCGCCGTAGGCTAGTCACTTGGCGGTCTGGGAGAGAGGCCAGGCGTGCTCGGCCTCTCTCTCCTTTGGCGCGGGTAGCCCCGGCAGGTGGCCGGGGCTGCCGGAAGGCGTCGTGGGCAGAGCTTCGGCGGTTCCACGGCGCCTTGCCTAACCGGCAGGAGGGTACGCCAGGGTGGTTTTTAGTGGGTTGCGCTCCCTGTCCCCCTCTCATTCGGAGGGGGGGGCGGGGGGTGAGTCCCACATATCCCCTCACTACTCCCATGGTGAGGGGAATGCATAAAGCATTTTCCACCCTGTCAAAAAAAAAAAAAAAAAAAAAAAAAAAAAAAAAAAAAAAAAAAAAAAGGTTAGGTTAGGTTAGGTTAGGTTAGGTTAGGTTAGGTTAGGTTAGGTTAGGTTAGGTTAGGTTAGGTTAGGTTAGGTTAGGTTAGGTTAGGTTAGGTTAGGTTAGGTTAGGTTAGGTTAGGTTAGGTTAGGTTAGGTTAGGTTAGGTTAGGTTAGGTTAGGTTAGGTTAGGTTAGGTTAGGTTCCCCCCCGAATGTGCTGCCACCTTGTCGTGGTGGGGGGGCTTGCGTGTTTCAGTGATCCTCGACGCTATACCGGACAGGGCTACCCATACCGGAAAGTTCCGAGGTGAGGGACCAGACTAAGAGCGGCACTTTCCCTTTCCACTCCCACCTTCCCATTCCTTTCCTTGATATCCCTCCTTTTCCTTCCCCTTACCCATCCTTCTCCACTTCCACCGAACCAGTGGCGGGATACCCACTGTCATGGGCCAGCGCGGGCCCGGGGAACTAAATACTCCCTGAAAGTGCGCACTTGTGGTGGAAGGCTGCTCCCGACTACTCTCCTCGGAGAGTAGTTAGAGGAGTGCAGCAGCGTCTTCTGCTTTGCAGATGGCGTTTTGGATGGAATGGAGGGCCTTCTCCTAGGAGAGTGGGCGATGGATGATTGGGGGTTGTCCTCGAAAGAGGTACAACGGGGCCCGACGATGTGCCAGGTGCACTCGGTTTAGCCGACGTCGAGCCTAACTCGTTTCCCGTCTGGAGTGTCGTGGATCACGTCTCGCGGCTCCGACGGGCCGAGGACCTTGCCTTAACCGGCTGGGTCGAGGGGAGTAAACCTCATAAAAAATCCCTCAATCCTAAGCGGCGCCGCACCGCGAGGGGATGCATGGCTGAGAGGTGGTCAGCTGTTAGTGCGTTGCCCCGTCAGAGTACCTGCCGACCCTCTGACGGGAGATGCTAGGCTTGTCCAGGTGCACGGGCACCTCCTGGATCGACCGATAATCCCTAATACTCGTGGGAACAAAAATGGAAACAGCAACAACCCAACCAAACGGCCCTTCTCAGGGCCAACCCGGAAACGGCCCTTCTGAGGGCCAACCTGAAAACGGCCCTTCTCAGGGCCAAAACGCAGACACCGACACCACTGTGGCGGAACAGCTATTGGAGATGGCAAGGCTGAAGGACGCTGAGCTGATGGAGGAGATGATGTTGGAGGTTGACTCTGACTCGTCGCTCCCATCAGTTCACGTCAAAAGCGTGAAACGGCCACACGCAGATGACGATGAAATATTGACTGGGCCGGCTATCAAGCCCAAAGTCAATACCGCCAGGAGGGGCAAGACCCCTATAACCGGAGGAAGCAACTCGGGCCTCAGGGCGGGTAAGACGATATTGAGGTTCCCCAACTTCCGAGACGTTGGGGCGGAGGCGGGTGCGGTCGGTGAATACCGCGTTAACCGTGACTCCTCGCCGCCTCAGAGTCATGGGAGAAGGGCCCTTAAAAGAGGCAACACACGAAGGAGCTCATCGGTTCCGCGGGACCGCAGCCCTGTAAGGAACGAGGACGACGGTGGGTACGTTTCTGTCGTCCGGAATGCCGCATTGCAGGTTTTGGCGGAAGCCGCAAATTGTGGTAATTTGAAGGGGGATGTCTGGGGCCGCATGAAAACTGCGTGCAAAAACATCTTGGCGGCCGCAGACATACTGGATGAAATAGACGGAGGAGACGATGTGGAGGTGAGAGCTCTGCGCGCAGATAACAAGCGCATGAGGGAAGAGCTCTCCCTCGTACGACAAGAATTGAAGGCCCTAAAGACTGCTTTTTCCGAAAGGAATAAGCAGCCCCCGCAGAGCCACGCCCCCAAAGACGGCCTCCCACAGGCCTTGGGGCAGGCAATGATTGAGCTGAGGGAGGACCTGAAAAGGGATCTATTCACCTCGATAGGAGAGATGGTGAACGTTCGGATCGGGGAGGTCCGGGCCCTTCTCCCCGCATCTCCGATTGTTCGCCCACCGCTGGCAGCGGACCGGAGGAGGGCTGAACAGGTGGCTGACCCCGATCTGTCGGCTCCTCCAGCTAGGTTCGCTCCTCCCACCAGGGCGGCTCCTCCAGCCAGTGCGGCTCCCAACAACAGGTCGGCTTCCAGCGCGGGTCACCCCACTAGCGCTCGGAAAGCACCCCCTGCCAAGCCAGCGCGCCCTGCTCGTCGGGCCAAAGAGACGAGACCGTTGGCTGCTCTTCGTCCCCCTCCTATCCGCGAGTTCGCCCCGGCGGTTCCGGCAGTACAAGAGCCACTGCCGCCCACCCAAATGTCGTGGTCGGACGCGGTGAAGAGGGGTAAGAAGAAGAAGAAGAAGAAGGTTGCCCCACCACCTAAACACACAGCCACAGGCAACAGGCCCGCGCCGGGCCCCAAGAAACTGCCTGCTCCCTCAACGGCTGCTGTGGTAGTTGCCGTAAAGGAGGGCAGCGAGGCCACCTACGCCAGCGTCATGGCCAAGGCCATGAAGTCCTTCTCGCTGGCGGAGGTTGGCCTTGAGCATGTCAGGGTCCGTAAGACGCAGACCGGGGCCCGCCTCATTGAGGTCCCGGGCGCGAACGGGGCAGCGGCGGCGGATGCGCTATGCGCAAAACTTGACGGGTTGGTTGGCGACGTGGCCAAAGTCTACCGACCCGTCAAAATGGCGGAAATCCGGGTGGGTGGTCTCGATGAGACCATCACCCCGGAGGACATCGCGGCGGCAATGGTGGCCAAGACTGGGTGCTCCCCCACCCAGGTGAAGGTTGGCGCCATCCGGGTCCGATTCGACGGATCTGGCGTGGCGAACGCGCAGTGCCCGGTGACCGTGGCCAACACGCTGGCAACAGCAGGACGACTACTGGTGGGGTGGTCGTCCGCCAGCGTGACTGCACTGGAGGCGAGGCCCATGCGGTGCTTCCGATGCCAAGGCATCGGACACAGCGGGGCCCTCTGCCCCTCAACCGTGGACCGGTCAAATTGGTGCCACCGGTGCAGTGGGCCGGACCACTGGAGGGCCTCCTGCATGGCCGCGCCGCATTGCGACGTTTGCCTAAAAGCGCGACGTCCAGCGGACCACGTAATGGGGGGACGGAGGTGCAGCCCGCCACACACGAGGGGCAAGGCTGGTCAGACAACGTCCCCCTCTACAAGGCGTGCCGCCAATGCGGCTAGGCAGGAAGGTAGCCAGATGGACCTCTAAATGCCAGCACACCAGCATTTAGAGGTCCTTCAGGCGAACGCCAACCACTCCGCCCGCGCCCAAGATCTGCTCATGCAGGTCATGGCGGAGTGGGGCATAGGCGTTTTGGTGGTGGCTGAGCCGTACTTCGTCCCCCCCCAGTCTAACTGGGTCGGGGCGACGGACGGCTCGGTTGCCATTGCGGTACCGGCGATGGGTGACCTCCCCCCCCTATCGGGAATGGCCAGGGGTTCGGGCTTCGCGGTGGCCAAGTGGGGAGAAACTGTCCTAGTGGCAGTTTACTTCTCCCCGAATAGGCCGCTGCGGGAGTTTGAAGCCTTCCTGGTGGGGCTGGGGAGAGTCGTCGGAGGGGCGGCGCCGGCGCCCTTGGTGGTGATGGGGGACCAAAACGCCAAGAGCGCGGCGTGGGGTTCCCCCATCACGGACCCGAGAGGGGTGGCCCTCGAAGACTGGGTGGCGGCGATGGGGCTTGAGGTGCTCAACCGGGGCGACGCCAACACGTGTGTGCGGCGGCAGGGAGGGTCGATCGTGGACGTCTCGTTCGCGACCCCTGCCATTGCCGCACGAATCACGGACTGGCGCGTCCTGCAGGAGGTAGAGACCCTCTCCGACCATTTATACGTTCGGATGAGGGTCAGCACCTCGCCAGGGGTGCCGCCGCCCAGCCCGAGAGGGCGGGGGGGGAGAGGAGGAGGAGGGGCTTTCCCAAGGTGGACCCTGGCCCGCCTCGACATGGGAGCGGCGGTGGAGGCGGCCATGGTGGAGGCGTGGTGTGCGCCCCCACCGGTCTCCTTGGGGGTGGAGGAGCGGGCAGCCCGGTTTCGCGTCGCACTAACGTCGGTGTGCGACGCGGCCATGCCCCGGGCCCGAAGGCTGCCCGCCAAGAGGCAGGTGTACTGGTGGTCGCAGGAGATTGCGGCCCTGCGAGCCGCCAGTGATGCCGCCCGCCGCGCATACACGCGCTGCAGGAGGCGGCGACACCTGCCGGAGGAGGAAGAGCATCTCCACAGAGAGCTGAAGGTGGCGAAGGACGCGCTCTCTGTGGAGATAGCTCGCAGAAAGGACGAGGCGCGTGAGGAGTTCCTGGCCACGTTGGATAGGGATCCGTGGGGGCGGCCATACCGAGTTGTGCGCAACAAAATGCGTTGCGCACCCCCCATGGACTCCCTTGAGCCGGAGCTCCTCACGAGGATTGTGGAGGGACTCTTCCCGGCTGCGGCGGCCTTCCAGCCGCCCGCAATGGTGGGCCCCACGGTTGAGGAGGTTGATCAAGATGATCCCCCTCCCGTGACGGACGACGAAATGGAGACCATCGTCGACCGTCTCCGGTCCTGCAGAAAGGCACCAGGACCGGATGGGGTACCGGGAAGAGTCCTCCACATAGTGGCGGAGCACCTCGGGGACCGCATGCGGGCCCTCTTTGATGATTGTATCAAGGAGGGGCGCTTCCCGAGGTGCTGGAAGGAGGGACGCCTCGTCCTCCTTCGGAAGGAGGGTAGGCCGTTGGATACCCCTGCCGGTCACCGCCCCATCGTCCTCCTAGATGAGACGGGCAAGATGCTAGAGCGCATCTTGTCCCGTCGCATCGTCCAACATCTGGAGGACGTGGGGCCTAACATCTCCGACCGGCAGTTCGGGTTCCGGGAGGGACGGTCCACTATGGACGCGCTTTCGTCCCTCCGGAACTTCTGTGGGAACGCGGAGGCGAAGGGTGAGGGGGTCGTGGCGGTGTCGCTAGACATCGCCAACGCATTTGGCTCCCTGCCCTTCTCGGTCATCAGCGAGGCCCTCCGCTTCCACAGGGTGCCCGGGTATCTGCGGCGGATTGTGGAGCACTACCTAACCGACAGGGTAGTGCTCTACGATCGTGGGGGTCTGCGGATCGCTCACCCGATGTCGTGCGGTGTTCCCCAGGGGTCCGTGTTAGGACCCCTGCTATGGAACATAGGGTACGACTGGGTGATCCGCGGAGCGCTCCTTCCCCGCATGGCCACCCTTTGTTATGCCGACGATACAATGGTGGCCGTGCGGGGACGTGAGCTGGAGGAGGCCCTTCGGAGGGCGTCGTTGGCGGCAGACCTGGTTGTCGGCCGCATCCGACAGCTGGGTCTGGAGGTGTCCCTCCCGAAGACAGACGCTATTGTCTTCGGGGGGAGGGGATGGCGTCCACGTTGTGGATTGTCCATCCCTGTGGCGGGGGAAGCGGTCCAGGTGAAGGGTACGATAAAGTACCTTGGCCTCATCCTGGACCGGAGGTGGGATTTCGGGGAGCATTTCCGCCAACTTGCTCCCCGGGTGGTAGGCGCCGCGTCGGCCCTGGGCCGCATGTTGCCGAACGTGGGGGGGCCTCAAGCGCCATGCCGACGCCTGTTTGCAGGCGTAGTGCGTAGCATGGCGCTATACGGAGCGCCAATCTGGGCCGACAAGCTGTCGGCCAAGAATAAGGCGCTCCTAAGGAGGCCCCAAAGAGTGGTGGCCCTCCGAATAGTGAGGGCCTATGTGACGGTGGCACATGCGGCCGCGTGTGTCTTGGCCTGCACCCCGCCGTGGGAGCTAGATGCTCAGGTGCAGGCCGAGACATACCGGATGAGGGCCGGGTTCCGGGCGAGGAGACAGCGCCCGGACTCGGAGACGGTGGAGGGGGCCCGTCGAATGACGGAGCGGCGCCTGAGGGACCGGTGGAAAAGCGACCTGGAGGACTCCCCCTATGGACTCCGCACCATAGGGGCACTCCTCCCGTCGCTGGACCACTGGTTGGAGAGGAGGTACGGTACCGCCACGTACCGTCTTGTGCAGGTGATGACCGGGCACGGGTGCTTCGGCCATTACCTGCACAAGATTAGGAGAGAGCCCAGTCCGGTTTGCCACGAGTGCGGCGATCCGGACGACACGGCCCAGCACACCCTAGAGGTGTGCTCGAAGTGGGATCCGGAGCGCCGCGCTCTGGTTGCGGACACAGGGCTCTCCGATCTCTCACTGCACAGCGTCGTGTCGGCCATGCTGAGCAGTGAGAGATCGTGGTTGGCGGTCGTCTCCTTCTGCGAGAGCATTGTCTCGCAGAAGGAGGCGGCGGAGCGGGAGCGCGAGGAGGACGTGGATGCGCACCCGCTCCGGCGTAGACGTGTGGGGCGAAGGCGGAGGCAGTTTGCCACCCGCCTGAACCCCTAGTAGGACCGTGGGGATAGGGTCCCACACAAAGGTCCTACACGTCTGGGGGAGGGTTCGGCGTGTTAACTGAACCCTCCCTCCTTTGGCGCAGGTGCCCCAGCAACAGGCTGGGGCGGCTGGGGGGCACCCAGTGGTGAATAGTCATCAGCCCACGGTGCCCCCGTTAACAGCCTGTGGAGGTTAACACCGGTGAGGTTTTAGTGGGTAGGCTTCCCCCTTCCCCTTCGCTCTGAAGGGTAGGGGGTTGAGAGTCCCACATAACCCTCCAATATGGTCGTCCCTAGACCGGAGGGTACGCGTAAATGCGTTTCCTCACCGTTAAAAAAAAAAAAAAAAAAAAAAAAAAAAAAAAAAAAAAAAAAAAAAAAAGGTTAGGTTAGGTTAGGTTAGGTTAGGTTAGGTTAGGTTAGGTTAGGTTAGGTTAGGTTAGGTTAGGTTAGGTTAGGTTAGGTTAGGTTGGGGTGCAGGCCGGATTCCTCCACGTTGGCTTGGGTGTTGCAGTCTCTCTTGATCTCGATCCGGAGAGAACGCAGCATCTGGGCTGGTGCACCCTGGGCATCGGCTGAAACTTTCTCCTTTTGGGGGACTCTTTCGGCCCATGGCAAATATCCGGCGGGGGGGGGCGGTGACGAGTGACTTTTCGCCTGAAAAGCCACTTTGTCACCGCCATAATGGGGGGGGAATGGGGTTGCAGCCACAGCCCACTCTCCAAGGAGAGTGGACTGTGGATGCAACAGTATTGGGGGTTGTCCTCGAAAGAGGTACAACGGGGCCCGACGATGTGCCAGGTGCATTCGGTTTAGCCGACGTCGAGCCTAACTCGTTTCCCGTCTGGAGTGTCGTGGATCACGTCTCGCGGCTCCGACGGGCCGAGGACCTTGCCTTAACCGGCTGGGTCGAGGGGAGTAAACCTCATAAAAAATCCCTCAATCCTAAGCGGCGCCGCACCGCAAGGGGATGCATGGCTGAGAGGTGGTCAGCTATTAGTGCGTTGCCCCGTCAGAGTACCTGCCGACCCTCTGACGGGAGATGCTAGGCTTGTCCAGGTGCACGGGCACCTCCTGGATCGACCTTTATATCCCTACTACTCGTGGGAACAAATATGGAAGAATCTATAACCCTGCCAAACGGCCCTTCTCAGGGCCAACCCGGAAACGGCCCTTCTGAGGGCCAACCTGAAAACGGCCCTTCTCAGGGCCAAAACACAAACGGCTCTTTTCAGAGCCAACCAGGAGATGAGAGGACGCGGGCGCTTACCCCGGTGGTCCGTTTGGAGCGCATGGCGCTGAGGCCACGGTCGGCGAGCCCTAGGGTTGCAGTGCCAGTGGCGGAGGAGGCGATACAGAAAAGCATGAATCAGACGACAACTCAGTCTGACACCGACACTGGTACGCTAGAAACAGTGCGTTCCGTGCCGGGTCTGAGTGGATTGGGCGACTCAGACTCAGCCATGAGTTGCAGCTCAGCGGAGACGGGTGGAGGCAAATTCTGGCGAAAGAGGAAGCCGACTCTTTCTGACTCATCGGATTCCGATGGCACCTCCAAAGGCAAAAAGAGGGGTCGCGGTCGCCCCCCCACCACGGGGAAGTATGTAGGCCTGGCTTTGGCAAAAGATCAGCTGAACCGCGCCAAAAAAGAGGAGCTGAGGCTCAGGGCGGAGGAGGAGGTTGCGGGCCTGGCGAGATCGCTGTCGACCCGCAATCAGCCTGGCTGTACTATGCCAGTGGTCGGGCAGTACAGTTCTGAGAACGAGCTGACGGCAGCCGCTGTACACGAGAGGGTACAGAGCAGCCTAAAGGCTATTGCGCTCGTTGCCAATAAGTCAAGTAACCTCAAAGGCACCTTCATAAGGGCCCTCAACGAAGCCGTCGCGTCGATTAAAGGCGCGTTTGCAGAACTTCACCAGCGCACCTCCTCGGAGGAGACGCGGCGGCTGCAGGCGCAAAATGACCGCCTACGAGCTGAGCTGACAGAGCTCCGCTCCGAAATGGGCAAGATGAGGATAGAATTCCAGGATCAACGGAAACAGAAGTCCCCGGCCTTAGTACCTCAAGAGGAGATGCAGCCTGCCAGCAGCTCCCGCAAAGCGGCCCCTCAGCCTCTGAATGCTGAGGAGTTGGCGCGGGCCATGACAATACAGATGGGGCTGATGCTAGATGCCAGGCTGGGAGCCCTAGAGCTTGAAGGCAGGCTCTTGCCGGCCCAAATAATGCGGCCTCCGCTGGCCGCTGACCGACAACAATCGTCTGCGCAGGGGGCTTCTCAGAGCCAGAACCCAGCGCTCGCTCCCAAGCCGGCTCCCAAGCCGGCTCCCAGGTCGACTCACAAGCCAGATAGCACGCCGGCTCTAAAACGAGGTCCTCCGAACCTAACGGAGGAACCCCGAAAGGGGGATAAGGGAAAGGGGAAGGGGAAAGGCAAGGGCAAGAAGAGTGCGCCCCGTGAAGCCATTGCGTTGACCCCTCATTTCTCATCTCTCTCGACTCCAGATCCTCGGCCACTGCCTCCGGCACCCACATCCGAGGAATTTACTGTTGTGGAGCGAGGTAAGAAGAAAAAAGCGGCAAACTTTTCGTCGGCTTCCCAGGCACAGCCACAGAGGAGGAAATCTTCAATGAGCAGAGCACGCAAACTCCGTCCCCCTCGCTCTGAAGTCGTGGTTCTGACGCTGAAACCGGAGGCCGTAGAAAAGGGCGTGACATACGCGCAAGTCATGTCAAGGGCGAAGGAAAGCATGAACCTTGAGCGCCATGGCATTGAATCTATAAAATTCAGACGAGCGGCAACCGGCGCTAGAGTCCTCGAGGTTCCGGAAACAGGAAGTGGTGAGAAGGCTGACTCACTGGCCAAAGAGCTGGCTTCTAAGCTTGGGGACGATGTTGTCTGGGTGTCTAGGCCAACGAAGTGTGTGGAGCTGCGCCTCACAGAACTCGACGACTCCGTGACACCAGGCGAAGTAGTTGCTGCCGTCGCCAAGGTCGGTGGTTGTGGCGATAGCCAGATAAAGGCAGGAGAAGTGCGTGTTGATGCATCCGGCCTCGGTACTATCTGGCTTCGCTGCCCGGCTGCGGCAGCAAAAAAGGTGATGGAAGCCGACCGCGGAAGACTAAAGGTTGGATGGGTCCGCGCCGCTGTGAAGCTTCTCGATCAGCGTCCCTTGCTTTGCTATAAGTGCCTTGAAAAGGGTCATGTCAAGGCACAATGCACCAACGACACAGATAGAAGCGACACATGCTACCGGTGTGGCCAACCTGGCCACAGAGCGGCTGGCTGCTCGCAGGCGCCACACTGCTCCGTGTGTGCGGACTCGGGGAAGAAGGCCGATCACAAATTGGGCTCCAAGGCGTGCCACGCACCAGGCCCAAAGGCAGCGAAAAAGAAGGCTAGAACGGGCCCCCAGGCCCTACCCCAGTCTAGTCAGCCATCCACCAGCAGGTCGGAAGCGCATGAGAGGGAGGATCCAATGGCCATAGAATAAAATGGCCATTCGAGTAATTCAGGCGAATCTCAACCACTGTGCCAGGGCTCAGGACCTGTTTCTTCAGTCCATGGCAGAGTGGATGATAGGCGTCGCGGTGGTGGCAGAACCGTACTCGATCCCTCTCCGGGATGACTGGGTCGGAGATGTGGACGGCTCTGTAGCACTGGTTGTGCGGACAGCGACGGGCGGCTCACCGCTGTCTAGTCCAATAAAAGGGAGGGGGTACGTGGCGGCGCTCTGTGGCGATATATGGTACTTAGCTGTATATTTCTCGCCAAACAGATGTCTGGCTGACTTTGAGCGGTTCCTGGACGAAGTAGGGGCTCAAGTCGGTCAGCTTCTCCCGCGCCCTGTAATCGTTGCCGGGGACTTTAATGCCAAATCCACGGCTTGGGGCTCCCCGGTGACGGACGCGCGAGGCGCCATACTGGAGGAGTGGGTAGTGGTGGTAGGCCTGACTATCGTTAACCAGGGAACGGCAGACACGTGCGTGCGGCAACAGGGTGGCTCTATCGTGGATATCACGTTCGCGAGCGCCTCCCTGGCGTGCCGTGTCCAGGGCTGGGAGGTCATGGTGAGGGTGGAGACGCTGTCGGATCACCGTTATATCCGGTTCGACGTCTCCGCACCCTCACTATCCCCGGATGGCCCAAGCCGGATTGGCCCGGTCGGGAGCGGCCCAAGATGGGCGCTTACCAAACTCGACCGGGAACTTTTGAAGGAGGCAGCCATAGTACAGGCTTGGTTGCCTGTGCCGGAGGGAGCGGTGGCGGTTGAGGCCGAAGCGTCCTGGTTCCGGGAGGCCATGACGCGCATATGCGACGCAGCAATGCCCCGGGCCAAGGCTCTGCCTTCACGGCAAAGCGTGTACTGGTGGTCCGCCGAGCTTGCGCAGTTGCGCAAGGACTGTATAGTCGCGCGGCGCCAGCATATGCGACAGAGGAGGCGCAGGCGGCAAGACGCAGCCGAGGAGAGCCGCTTGTACGAGGCACTAAAGGCGTGCAAATGGGTCTTCTCCGTGGCCATAGGGGAGGCAATTGAAGCAAGTCGGGCCGAATTTCTGGAGACCCTCAATGCCGACCCGTGGGGAAGACCATACAAGCTCGTCCGGAGTAAGCTGCGCCCCTGGGCACCCCCGCTGACTCAAACGCTCGAACCAGAGTTCGTAGGCCGCGTGGTAGCGACGCTTTTCCCGGCAAGGGGACCCCATCAGCCACCTTCTATGGCACCGTCAGCGGTGAGACTCGAGGAGGAGGAGAACATCCCAGCTGTAACTACAGCTGAGCTGGGCGTGGCGGTAGACCGGCTCCGTGTCAAGAACACGGCCCCCGGGCCTGACGGCATTCCGGGCCGTGCTTGGGTCCTCGCCATGGAAGCTCTCGAACCGAGGCTGCTACGATTCTTGACCGCGTGCCTAGAGCAGGGTTGCTTCCCGAAGGAGTGGAAGTCCGGGAAGCTGGTGCTGATTCGGAAGGAGGGGCGCCCGGTGGACTCTGCGTCTGGCTACCGGCCGATAGTCCTGCTCGATGAGGTGGGCAAGCTCTTTGAGCGGGTGATTGCAGCTCGCATCATCAAGCACATGGAGCGCGAGGGGCCGGATCTGGAGGACTGCCAGTTTGGCTTTCGCAGGGGCCGCTCAACGGTCGACGCAATTAGTCGAGTTAAGGAAACCGCGACGGAGGCAGTGTCCCGGGGTGAGGTCGTCTTGGCAGTATCTTTAGATATTGCCAACGCCTTTAACACCCTGCCCTGGGACACTATAAAGGAGGCACTGCGATACCACCAGGTACCTCTCCACCTTTACCGCATCATACAAGCCTACCTCAGTGATAGATATATCACGTGGCCAGGACGTCAGGGCTGGGGGAGGAGTATGATGGCCTGTGGAGTCCCGCAGGGGTCGGTCCTAGGTCCACTCCTGTGGAATATTGGCTATAACTGGGTCCTACGGGGGGCAAACTTGCGTGGAGTCGAAGTCGTATGCTACGCCGATGACACGCTCGTGATGGCCCGGGGACCCAGTTTCCGTGACGCAGCCATACTGGCGACAGCAGGAGTCGCCCATTCTGTGGCTAAAATTCGACGGCTGGGCCTCGACGTGGCTCTAACGAAGTGCGAGGCCATCTGCTTCTACGGTCCACGGAGGGCGCCTCCAGCTGGAGCACATATTGTGGTGGGAGGAGTCCCGATTGCTGTCAAGCCGACGCTGCTCTACCTTGGCGTCGTACTTGACAGCAAATGGAATTTTAGAGCACATTTTGAGCGTTTGGCACCCAGATTGCTGCGCGCTGCGGGAGCCTTTGGGCGTATACTCCCAAATCTGGGGGGGCCCAAGGTTTCATGTCGCCGCCTTTACACAGGGGTGTTGCGATCGATGGCGCTTTACGGTGCCCCAATATGGGCGGATGCCCTCAGCAGTCACAATATCGCTCAACTGCGGCGACCGCAGAGAGCGATGGCTCTGAGGGTAATCCGAGGGTACCGGACGGTCAGTGCAGAGGCCGCGTGCGTGATGGCTGGGTCGCGGCCCTGGGACCTGGACGCGAAGGCCCTTGCGGCCTTGTACCAGTGGTGCAGGGACGCGCGAGATCGGGGCCACCTGCTGGCACCTCGTGAGGTGGAAGGGCGGCGTACGCAGCTCTTAGAGGAGACTCTAGATGTCTGGGTGCATAGACTGGAACGGCCGAGGGCTGGCTCGCGCACCATAGAAGCTCTTCGCCCGGTCCTCCGTGACTGGGTGGAAAGGCGCTCCGGGGTGCTGACCTTTCGGCTGACGCAAGTGCTGTCGGGACACGGCTGTTTCGGCAGTTACTTGCACAAAGTCGCGAAAAGGGAGCCGACACCGGAGTGCCACGAGTGCGGAGCTAGCGTAGACTCGGCTCAGCACACTCTGGCCGAGTGCCCGGCCTGGGGCGAGGAACGGCAAGAGCTGGTTGCCCAGCTAGGACAAGACCTGTCCCTCCCGGCTGTGGTCCAGGCAATGTTGGGCGGAGAAGCGGCCTGGGAGACGGTGCTCACATTTTGTGAACAGGTCATGAAGGATAAAGAGGCGGCAGAGCGCGAGCGAGAAGCCTGGGCCGAGGCTGATCAGATGCGCCGCCGCCGAATAGGTCGCAGGCGAGCCGCCCATGAGCGGAACCTGCCACCTTAACAGGAGCCAGCGGGCGGTGAACACGGGGACGTTCCCGCCCATGCTTGTTGGCTCCCTGAGACGGATGGAAGCGCGACCTCGTGTCCCGGAAGCGCTTCCACAGAGGAGGATTCCTAATTAGGATAGCCGGCTTGCGGGGTCACGGAAGTATGTTGCCCGTAACCCCGCAACAAACTAGCGGCAAGAGGACACCATGGGGTTTAGTGGGTAGTGGGGCTGCGTTTCAGCCCCGAGCCCCACATAACCGTCCGGGCTCATCCCCGACCCGGCGGTATGCGTAAATGCATTCCCCATGACAAAAAAAAAAAAAAAAAAAAAAAAAAAAAGGTTAGGTTAGGTTAGGTTAGGTTCCCCCCCGAATGTGCTGCCACCTTGTCGTGGTGGGGGGGCTTGCGTGTTTCAGTGATCCTCGACGCTATACCGGACAGGGCTACCCATACCGGAAAGTTCCGAGGTGAGGGACCAGACTAAGAGCGGCACTTTCCCTTTCCACTCCCACCTTCCCATTCCTTTCCTTGATATCCCTCCTTTTCCTTCCCCTTACCCATCCTTCTCCACTTCCACCGAACCAGTGGCGGGATACCCACTGTCATGGGCCAGCGCGGGCCCGGGGAACTAAATACTCCCCGAAAGTGCGCACTTGTGGTGGAAGGCTGCTCCCGACTACTCTCCTCGGAGAGTAGTTAGAGGAGTGCAGCAGCGTCTTCTGCTTTGCAGAGGGCGTTTTGGATGGAATGGAGGGCCTTCTCTTAGGAGAGTGGGCGATGGATGATTGGGGGTTGTCCTCGAAAGAGGTACAACGGGGCCCGACGATGTGCCAGGTGCACTCGGTTTAGCCGACGTCGAGCCTAACTCGTTTCCCGTCTGGAGTGTCGTGGATCACGTCTCGCGGCTCCGACGGGCCGAGGACCTTGCCTTAACCGGCTGGGTCGAGGGGAGTAAACCTCATAAAAAATCCCTCAATCCTAAGCGGCGCCGCACCGCGAGGGGATGCATGGCTGAGAGGTGGTCAGCTGTTAGTGCGTTGCCCCGTCAGAGTACCTGCCGACCCTCTGACGGGAGATGCTAGGCTTGTCCAGGTGCACGGGCACCTCCTGGATCGACCGATAATCCCTATCACTCGTGGGAACAAAAATGGAAACAGCAACAACCCAACCAAACGGCCCTTCTCAGGGCCAACCCGGAAACGGCCCTTCTGAGGGCCAACCTGAAAACGGCCCTTCTCAGGGCCAAAACGCAGACACCGACACCACTGTGGCGGAACAGCTACTGGAGATGGCAAGGCTGAAGGACGCTGAGCTGATGGAGGAGATGATGTTGGAGGTTGACTCTGACTCGTCTCTTCCATCAGTTCACGTCAAAAACGTGAAGCGGCCGCACGACGAAGATGAAGTATTGACTGGGCCGGCTATCAAGCCCAAAATCAATACCGCTAGGAGGGGCAAGACTTTAACTGGAGGAAACAACTCGGGCCTCAGGGCGGGTAAGACTGTTCTGAGGTTCCCCATTTTCCGAGACGTTGAGGCGGAGGCGGGTGCGGTCGGTGAATACCGCGTTAACCGTGACTCCTCGCCGCCTCGGAGTCGTGGGAGAAGGGCCCTTAAAAGAGGCCAGATACGAAGGAGCTCATCGGTCCCGCGGGACCGCAGCCCTGTTAGGAACGAGGATGACGGTGGGTACATTTCTGTCGTCCGGAATGCCGCACTTCAGGTTTTGGCGGAAGCCAGAAATTGTGGCAATTTAAAGGGGGAGGTCTGGGGCCGCATGAACACTGCGTGCAAGAACATCTTAGCGGCCACAGACATTCTCGATGGAACAGACGGAGGAGACGATGTGGAGGTGAGAGCTCTGCGCGCAGACAACAAGCGCATGAGGGAAGAGCTCTCCCTCGTACGACAGGAAGTGAAGGCCCTAAGGACTGCTTTTTCCGAAAGGCATAAGCAGCCCCCGCAGAGCCACGCCCCCGAAGACGGCCTCCCACAGGCCTTGGGGCAGGCAATGATTGAGCTGAGGGAGGACCTGAAAAGGGATCTATTCACCTCGATAGGAGAGATGGTGAACGTTCGGATCGGGGAGGTCCGGGCCCTTCTCCCCGCATCTCCGATTGTTCGCCCACCGCTGGCAGCGGACCGGAGGAGGGCTGAACAGGTGGCTGACCCCGATGTGTCGGCTCCTCCAGCTAGGTTCGCTCCTCCCACCAGGGCGGCTCCTCCAGCCAGTGCGGCTCCCAACAACAGGTCGGCTTCCAGCGCGGGTCACCCCACTAGCGCTCGGAAAGCACCCCCTGCCAAGCCAGCGCGCCCTGCTCGTCGGGCCAAAGAGACGAGACCGTTGGCTGCTCTTCGTCCCCCTCCTATCCGCGAGTGCGCCCCGGCGGTTCCGGCAGTACAAAAGCCACTGCCGCCCACCCAAATGTCGTGGTCGGACGCGGTGAAGAGGGGTAAGAAGAAGAAGAAGAAGAAGGTTGCCCCACCACCTAAACACACAGCCACAGGCAACAGGCCCGCGCCGGGCCCCAAGAAATTGCCTGCTCCCTCAACGGCTGCTGTGGTAGTTGCCGTAAAGGAGGGCAGCGAGGCCACCTACGCCAGCGTCATGGCCAAGGCCATGAAGTCCTTCTCGCTGGCGGAGGTTGGCCTTGAGCATGTCAGGGTCCGTAAGACGCAGACCGGGGCCCGCCTCATTGAGGTCCCGGGCGCGAACGGGGCAGCGGCGGCGGATGCGCTATGCGCAAAACTTGACGGGTTGGTTGGCGACGTGGCCAAAGTCTACCGACCCGTCAAAATGGCGGAAATCCGGGTGGGTGGTCTCGATGAGACCATCACCCCGGAGGACATCGCGGCGGCAATGGTGGCCAAGACTGGGTGCTCCCCCACCCAGGTGAAGGTTGGCGCCATCCGAGTCCGATTCGACGGATCTGGCGTGGCGAACGCGCAGTGCCCGGTGACCGTGGCCAACACGCTGGCAACAGCAGGACGACTACTGGTGGGGTGGTCGTCCGCCAGCGTGACTGCACTGGAGGCGAGGCCCATGCGGTGCTTCCGATGCCAAGGCATCGGACACAGCGGGGCCCTCTGCCCCTCAACCGTGGACCGGTCAAATTGGTGCCACCGGTGCAGTGGGCCGGACCACTGGAGGGCCTCCTGCATGGCCGCGCCGCATTGCGACGTTTGCCTAAAAGCGCAACGTCCAGCGGACCACGTAATGGGGGGACGGAGGTGCAGCCCGCCACACACGAGGGGCAAGGCTGGTCAGACAACGTCCCCCTCTACAAGGCGTGCCGCCAATGCGGCTAGGCAGGAAGGTAGCCAGATGGACCTCTAAATGCCAGCACACCAGCATTTAGAGGTCCTTCAGGCGAACGCCAACCACTCCGCCCGCGCCCAAGATCTGCTCATGCAGGTCATGGCGGAGTGGGGCATTGGCGTTTTGGTGGTGGCTGAGCCGTACTTCGTCCCCCCCCAGTCTAACTGGGTCGGGGCGACGGACGGCTCGGTTGCCATTGCGGTACCGGCGATGGGTGACCTCCCCCCCCTATCGGGAATGGCCAGGGGTTCGGGCTTCGCGGTGGCCAAGTGGGGAGAAACTGTCCTAGTGGCAGTTTACTTCTCCCCGAATAGGCCGCTGCGGGAGTTTGAAGCCTTCCTGGTGGGGCTGGGGAGAGTCGTCGGAGGGGCGGCGCCGGCGCCATTGGTGGTGATGGGGGACCTAAACGCCAAGAGCGCGGCGTGGGGTTCCCCCATCACGGACCCGAGAGGGGTGGCCCTCGAAGACTGGGTGGCGGCGATGGGGCTTGAGGTGCTCAACCGGGGCGACGCCAACACGTGTGTGCGGCGGCAGGGAGGGTCGATCGTGGACGTCTCGTTCGCGACCCCTGCCATTGCCGCACGAATCACGGACTGGCGCGTCCTGCAGGAGGTAGAGACCCTCTCCGACCATTTGTACGTTCGGATGAGGGTCAGCACCTCGCCAGGAGTGCCGCCGCCCAGCCCGAGAGGGCGGGGGGGGAGAGGAGGAGGAGGGGCTTTCCCAAGGTGGACCCTGGCCCGCCTCGACATGGGAGCGGCGGTGGAGGCGGCCATGGTGGAGGCGTGGTGTGCGCCCCCACCGGTCTCCTTGGGGGTGGAGGAGCGGGCAGCCCGGTTTCGCGTCGCACTAACGTCGGTGTGCGACGCGGCCATGCCCCGGGCCCGAAGGCTGCCCGCCAAGAGGCAGGTGTACTGGTGGTCGCAGGAGATTGCGGCCCTGCGAGCCGCCAGTGATGCCGCCCGCCGCGCATACACGCGCTGCAGGAGGCGGCGACACCTGCCGGAGGAGGAAGAGCATCTCCACAGAGAGCTGAAGGTGGCGAAGGACGCACTCTCTGTGGAGATAGCTCGCAGAAAGGACGAGGCGCGTGAGGAGTTCCTGGCCACGTTGGATAGGGATCCGTGGGGGCGGCCATACCGAGTTGTGCGCAACAAAATGCGTTGCGCACCCCCCATGGACTCCCTTGAGCCGGAGCTCCTCACGAGGATTGTGGAGGGACTCTTCCCGGCTGCGGCGGCCTTCCAGCCGCCCGCAATGGTGGGCCCCACGGTTGAGGAGGTTGATCAAGATGATCCCCCTCCCGTGACGGACGACGAAATGGAGACCATCGTCGACCGTCTCCGGTCCTGCAGAAAGGCACCAGGACCGGATGGGGTACCGGGAAGAGTCCTCCACATTGTGGCGGAGCACCTCGGGGACCGCTTGCGGACCCTCTTTGATGATTGTATCAAGGAGGGGCGCTTCCCGAGGTGCTGGAAGGAGGGACGCCTCGTCCTCCTTCAGAAGGAGGGTAGGCCGTTGGATACCCCTGCCGGTCACCGCCCCATCGTCCTCCTAGATGAGACGGGCAAGATGCTAGAGCGCATCCTGTCCCGTCGCATCGTCCAACATCTGGAGGACGTGGGGCCTAACATCTCCGACCGGCAGTTCGGGTTCCGGGAGGGACGGTCCACTATGGACGCGCTTTCGTCCCTCCGGAACTTCTGTGGGAACGCGGAGGCGAAGGGTGAGGGGGTCGTGGCGGTGTCGCTAGACATCGCCAACGCATTTGGCTCCCTGCCCTTCTCGGTCATCAGCGAGGCCCTCCGCTTCCACAGGGTGCCCGGGTATCTGCGGCGGATTGTGGAGCACTACCTAACCGACAGGGTAGTGCTCTACGATCGTGGGGGTCTGCGGATCGCTCACCCGATGTCGTGCGGTGTTCCCCAGGGGTCCGTGTTAGGACCCCTGCTATGGAACATAGGGTACGACTGGGTGATCCGCGGAGCGCTCCTTCCCCGCATGGCCACCCTTTGTTATGCCGACGATACAATGGTGGCCGTGCGGGGACGTGAGCTGGAGGAGGCCCTTCGGAGGGCGTCGTTGGCGGCAGACCTGGTTGTCGGCCGCATCCGACAGCTGGGTCTGGAGGTGTCCCTCCCGAAGACAGACGCTATTGTCTTCGGGGGGAGGGGATGGCGTCCACGTTGTGGATTGTCCATCCCTGTGGCGGGGGAAGCGGTCCAGGTGAAGGGTACGATAAAGTACCTTGGCCTCATCCTGGACCGGAGGTGGGATTTCGGGGAGCATTTCCGCCAACTTGCTCCCCGGGTGGTAGGCGCCGCGTCGGCCCTGGGCCGCATGTTGCCGAACGTGGGGGGGCCTCAAGCGCCATGCCGACGCCTGTTTGCAGGCGTAGTGCGTAGCATGGCGCTATACGGAGCGCCAATCTGGGCCGACAAGCTGTCGGCCAAGAATAAGGCGCTCCTAAGGAGGCCCCAAAGAGTGGTGGCCCTCCGAATAGTGAGGGCCTATGTGACGGTGGCACATGCGGCCGCGTGTGTCTTGGCCTGCACCCCGCCGTGGGAGCTAGATGCTCAGGTGCAGGCCGAGACATACCGGATGAGGGCCGGGTTCCGGGCGAGGAGACAGCGCCCGGACTCGGAGACGGTGGAGGGGGCCCGTCGAATGACGGAGCGGCGCCTGAGGGACCGGTGGAAAAGCGACCTGGAGGACTCCCCCTATGGACTCCGCACCATAGGGGCACTCCTCCCGTCGCTGGACCACTGGTTGGAGAGGAGGTACGGTACCGCCACGTACCGTCTTGTGCAGGTGATGACCGGGCACGGGTGCTTCGGCCATTACCTGCACAAGATTAGGAGAGAGCCCAGTCCGGTTTGCCACGAGTGCGGCGATCCGGACGACACGGCCCAGCACACCCTAGAGGTGTGCTCGAAGTGGGATCCGGAGCGCCGCGCTCTGGTTGCGGACACAGGGCTCTCCGATCTCTCACTGCACAGCGTCGTGTCGGCCATGCTGAGCAGTGAGAGATCGTGGTTGGCGGTCGTCTCCTTCTGCGAGAGCATTGTCTCGCAGAAGGAGGCGGCGGAGCGGGAGCGCGAGGAGGACGTGGATGCGCACCCGCTCCGGCGTAGACGTGTGGGGCGAAGGCGGAGGCAGTTTGCCACCCGCCTGAACCCCTAGTAGGACCGTGGGGATAGGGTCCCACACAAAGGTCCTACACGTCTGGGGGAGGGTTCGGCGTGTTAACTGAACCCTCCCTCCTTTGGCGCAGGTGCCCCAGCAACAGGCTGGGGCGGCTGGGGGGCACCCAGTGGTGAATAGTCATCAGCCCACGGTGCCCCCGTTAACAGCCTGTGGAGGTTAACACCGGTGAGGTTTTAGTGGGTAGGCTTCCCCCTTCCCCTTCGCTCTGAAGGGTAGGGGGTTGAGAGTCCCACATAACCCTCCAATATGGTCGTCCCTAGACCGGAGGGTACGCGTAAATGCGTTTCCTCACCGTCAAAAAAAAAAAAAAAAAAAAAAAAAAAAGGTTAGGTTAGGTTAGGTTAGGTTAGGTTAGGTTAGGTTAGGTTAGGTTAGGTTAGGTTAGGTTAGGTTAGGTTAGGTTAGGTTAGGTTGGGGTGCGGGCCGGATTCCTCCACGTTGGCTTGGTTGTTGCGATCTCTCTTGATCTCGATCCGGAGAGAACGCAGCATCTGGGCTGGTGCACCCTGGGCATCGGTTGAGACTTTTCCCTTCTGGGGAATTCTCTCAGCCCATGGCAAATATCCGGCAGGGGAGTGGGGGGGAGGTGACAAGTGACTTTTCTTTAGAAAAGTCGCTTTGTCACCGACACACTGGGGGGGAAATGGGTAGGTTAAGTTAGGCTAGGGGGTGGGCTCGGCGTGCACTTACAATGCCGTCGAGCACTTACCACCCAAAAACTAGAGGAGGCACGTCGACTCCTCTAGCCCCGTACTCTGGCGTCTTGCTTCAACAACCCCATCCAGCGACGTAATGGGGTAGTTGCAAGATGCCAGAACGGAGGGCTTGCCTTCATTGGCCGGCCCGCGAGAAGGAAAACTCTATAAAACCCGACAGCAAAGTCGTTAAAACCTGTAGATACCGAGCGACCTCTACAGTATGTAGCTTTACCCCTGGGATGGGCGTCACCCGGGGGTGGACCTTTTAGATCGACCCATACTCGTGGGATTTAAGATGGAAAGTGAACAAAAAATAAAAACTAAAAACGGCCCTTCTCAGGGCCAAAACAAAAACGGCTCTTTTCAGAGCCTACCAGGAGAGGAGTGGGCGCGAATCCCGGTGGTCCGGCTTGAGCGCTTGGATCTGAGACCGCGGTCGGCGAGCCCAAGAGTACGAGTGCCAGTGGCTTCGTCCTCCAAGAGGGCTCTGGAGGAAGAGGAAGAGGAGGAGGAGGGGGAGATCAGGCCCGTCAAAATCAATACGGCCTCTAGGGGGAAGCCCAAAGGGGCTTATTCCGGGCTCGCCGCAGCCAGGCTGAAGGCGAGGGGTGGCAAGGGGGGGAAAAGGGGAAAAGCGGAGGGAAACAAGCGTACTCGTTCGGCGTTACGCTCTCGCTCGGGCTCGCGGTCCCCTGAGCCCATGAATGACCTAGAGGGTCAGCAGGAGGCTGACCCGATAGACGCTACGCGTATGGCGGCCAGGGATATCCTCGAAGCGGCCCGGATATCCAAGCACCTCAAGGGGGAGGTGCAGGGCCGGATGAACCGGGCCTGCCGCACCATCCTGGGATTAATGGACGAAGTCGAGGCGTCCAGAACCGAGAGCGAGGAGATCCGCATCCTTAAAGCGGATAACAAAAGGATGCGGGAGCAACTCGCTCTCAACTCGGCAGAGCTGAAGGCGCTCCGCATCGCCCTCAGCGAGCGGCAAATCCCGGCCGCCCCCCCCGTCGCTGCTGCCCTGCAGTTCGGGACCGCAGAGCTCACCGAGGCTATCGAGACGATGAAAAGGGACCTGTTTCTCAGCCTCGGGAGAATGATTAGCGATAGGATGGAGGAGGTGAACAGGCGCCTCCCGGCGGAGCCCATCCTTCGCCCCCCGCTAGCACACGACAAGCGGGCTGTGAAGCCTGCCGCGTCCGCCCCTCCCCAGCGAGCAGGTATTGCCCCGCCACCCCCGGCCCCAGTAGAAACCCTCGAGCCAACAGCCAGGGCTAGGCTCGGAGATGGGCGGCCCAAAGCCACCAAAAAGGCGGTGGCCCCAGTCCCCACCCCCGCTAACAAGAAGTCAGCCCAGGCTTCTATGGCTGCCCCGGCCCCGGAAGAGGAGCCCGGCCACTCGGGCCATATGCCGCCTGCGCCCACACAGATGTCGTGGTCGCAGGTGGTGCGGAAGAAGGCCAAGGGCGCGGCCAAGCCCCCCCCTCCAGCCCCTAAAGGGCCCGGGAAGGCAGCGCACGGGCCCAGACCAGCAAAGCTGTCCGTCCCCAAGACGGCGGCGGTGGTGATCTCCCTCAAGAAGGGGGCCACCACCACCCTGCAGGCCACCATGGCTAAGGCCATTAATGGTCTTAGCCTGAGTGAGGTGGGCCTGCAGAGCGTGCGGGTCAGGACCTCGATGACGGGCTCCCGGGTCATCGAGGTCCCCGGGGAGAAGGGCCACGAGGTGGCGGATACCCTTGCAGCCAAGCTGCAAGGGTTGGTGGGGGACGTGGCAGACGTCAGCCGCCCCGTCAAGATGGCCGGCGTCCAGATTTCCGGCCTGGACGAGTCGGCCACGAAGGAGACGGTGGGGCAGGCTGTTGCCGCGGCGGGGGCGTGCCAGCCGGAGCAGGTCCGGGTGGGGGCCGTCCGCGCCCTTTACGATGGCACTGGATCGGTCTTGATCCAGTGCCCCGTGCAGGCTGCGGTGGCCCTCACCAAAGCTGGGAGGATCCTGGTGGGCTGGGCCTCCGCCAGGGTCACGGCGGTGGGGCCGACACCAATGCGGTGCTACCGCTGCTATGGTGTCGGCCATGCGCGGGAACTGTGCCCCTCAAAGGTGGACCGGAGCAACTACTGCTTCCGGTGCAGCAAGGAGGGGCACAAAATGGGGGAATGCTGGGAGAAGGCTTGGTGCGACGTATGCCACCAGGCCAAACTCCCGGCCAACCACATGCTGGGGGGGAGGAAATGTTTCCCCCCCGCAACAAAAGGTAGGGACCTGAGGCCGCAGCGTCCCCGCCCCCCCGTTGCAAATGACAGCGCCCCCGCAGCGACCGCCGCGGCCCCCGAGGAGACCTGCATGGAGCTCTAAATGCCAGCACACCATTTAGAGCTCCTGCAGGCCAACGTCAACCACTCCGCCAGAGCACAAGACCTGCTCATGCAGGTAATGGCGGAGTGGTCGATTGACGTTGCGGTGGTCGCGGAACCCTACTTCGTCCCTCCCCTACCCAATTGGGTAGGGTCGACGGACGAGAGGGTTGCCGTGGTGGTGCCGGCGATCGGCGGCGGACCCCCCCTCGAGAGGGTCGAGGGCGGCCCGGGGTTTGTGGCGGCCGGATGGGGGACCGACACCGTACTCGTTGCGGTGTACTTCTCCCCCAATAGGCCGCTGGCCGCCTTTGAGGCCTTCCTGGGGATCCTAGAGGGGGTCGTGGCGAGGGCGGCCCCGCGCCAGGTAATGGTCCTGGGGGACCTCAACGCCAAGAGTGCGGCGTGGGGATCCCCCATAACGGACGTGCGCGGGGAGGTGCTGATGGATTGGGTGGCGGCGGCGGGCCTGGTGGTCCTGAACCAGGGCAGCGCCAACACTTGCGTGCGGCGGCAGGGGGGGTCTATCGTGGACATCACGTTCGCGACCCCTGCCATTGCCGCACGCCTCGCAGACTGGCGCGTCCTGGAGGACGTGGAGACCCTCTCCGATCACCTGTATATCAGGTTGAGGGTCTCCACAAGACCGGGCCAGCCGCCACCCAGTCCTCGGGGGGGGCGGGGAGGGGGGACGGAGGAGTTCCCCAAGTGGTCCCTGTCCCAACTGGACAGGGCCAAGGCGGACGAGGCGGCGATGGTGGAGGCTTGGTGTGCTGCCCCACCCGCCGCCTTGGGAGTGGAAGAGAGGGCGCGCCGGTTCCGCTCCGCACTGCAGGCCGTGTGCGGAGCGGCCATGCCCCGGGCGAAACGGCTCTTCGCCCGGAGGAAGGTCTACTGGTGGTCCACCGAAATTGCGGCAGTGCGGACCACCAGTAACAGTGCCCGCCGCGCCTACCAACACTGTAGGCGCAGGCGGCACACTGCGGAGGAGGAGGAGAGGCTCTACGGGGCACTCAAAGAAGCCAAGGGGGCCCTAACCCTGTCCATAGCAAAGGCCAAGGATGAGGCACACGCCTCATTCTTGGCCACGCTGGACAGGGATCCGTGGGGGCGGCCGTACAGGGTGGTGCGCAACAAAATGCGCACTGCCCCCCCCATGGACTCCCTAGAGCCTCCCCTCCTGAGGAGGGTCATCGAGGGGCTGTTTCCGGCAGCTCCCTCGATAACTCCCCCGGTGATGACCGAGCCACCGGGGGACTTGGAGGACCCACTCGAACCCGCCATCGCACCGGTAAGCGACGACGAGTTCGAGAGGGCGGTGGACCGGCTCCGGGGCTGCAAGAAAGCCCCGGGGCCCGACGGAGTACCGGGCCGGGTACTCCCCATCGCCCTAAAACACCTCGGGGACCGACTCAGGCAGTTGATGGACGACTGCCTGAGGGAGGGTCGGTTCCCGAGGGTGTGGAAGGAGGGGAGGCTTTGCCTCCTCCGGAAAGAGGGTCGACCCCCGGACTGTCCCTCCGCCTATCGCCCCATAGTGCTGCTGGATGAGGCCGGGAAGATGATGGAGAGAATCCTGGCCTCCAGGATCCAGCAGCACCTGGAGACCGCCGGCCCGAACGTCTCCCATAGACAGTTCGGGTTCAGAGAGGGGCGGTCTACGCTCGACGCACTGAAGTCCCTTAGGGACTTCTGTGAGTACGCGTCGAGTAGAGGGGAGGGTGTCGTCGCGGTGTCTCTGGACATCGCAAACGCCTTCGGCACTCTCCCCTATGGGGTGATAAGGGAGGCACTTATCTACCACCAAGTGCCTCCCTACCTGCGGCGGGTCATAGAGCACTACCTGACCGAGAGGGTAGTGCTCTATGAGCAGAGGGACGGTCGACGGGGGTCGACGGCGATGGCCTGTGGCGTGCCCCAAGGTTCCGTGCTCGGTCCGCTCTTATGGAACCTGGGGTACGATTGGGCCATCAGGGGGGAGTTGCTCCCACGGACGGCCACCATCTGCTACGCAGATGACACCATGGTGGCCGTGCGTGGGACCGACATGAGGGAGGTGCTGTGCCGGGCGGAAGCGGCGGCCGAGCTGACCATTTACCGGATTGGTCGGCTCGGCCTGAGGGTGGCGCTCCCGAAGACTGAGGCGATAGTCTTCGGGGGCCGGGGGTGGAGGCTGCCGGCGGGCTTGGCGCTCACCCTGGGGGGGGAGTCGGTCCCGATCAAGCCCCACATAAAATATTTGGGGCTTGTTCTGGACCGACGATGGAACTTCGGGGAGCATTTTTCACAATTGGCTCCCCGAATTGTGGGCGCTGCGTCGGCACTGAGCCGGCTGCTGCCGAACGTGGGTGGGCCGGGCTCCTTGTGCCGCCGGCTGTATGCCGGCGTTACAAGGAGCATGGCTCTGTACGGGGCCCCCATCTGGGCGGACAAGCTGTCCGCCCGGAACAGGGCCCTGCTGCAGAGGCCACAGCGGGTGGTGGCCCTCCGAATTGTGAGGGCCTACATGACGGTGGCCCACGCCGCGGCCTGCCTCCTCGCCTGCACCCCGCCCTGGGAGTTGGACGCAGAGGTGCAGGCGGAGACCTACGCAGTTAGGTCCAGGGCCCGGGCGAGAGGAGAACGCCCGGACCCTGAGGAGGTGGAGGAGACGCGCCGGATGACGGAGCGCCGACTGCGGGACAGGTGGAAAGCGGACCTGGAGGACTCCCCCTATGGGACTCGGACCATAGGGGCGATCCTCGGGTCGTTTGACACCTGGTTGGGGAGGGCAGTCGGCGCTACGTCGTACCGGCTTGTGCAGGTATTGACCGGACATGGATGCTTCGGTCATTACCTGCACAAAATTGGGAGGGAGCCCGGCCCGCAGTGCCATGAGTGCGGCGATCCGGACGACACGGCTCAGCACACTCTCGAGGTGTGCAGCCGGTGGAGTGCGGAGCGCCGCACTATGGCGCTAGCCATCGGTCGACGGGACCTCTCCCTGCACAGCGTTGTGTCTGCAATGCTGTGCAGCGACAGGTCCTGGAGGGCTGTGGCCTCCTTCTGCGAGTGTGTCATCTCGCAGAAGGAGGCCTCGGAGCGTGAGCGCGAGGACTCTCCTCTCGCGCATCCGCTCCGGCGTAGACGGCGGGGGGTGAGGCGGCGGCGTTTTGCCGCCCGCCTCAACCCTTAGTGACTGCGGGTGGGGGATGGGAGTCCCCCGCCCGCCGTAGGCTAGTCACTTGGCGGTCTGGGAGAGGGGCCAGGCGTGCTCGGCCCCTCTCCCCTTCGGCGCGGGTAGCCCCGGCAGACGGCCGGGGCTGCCGGAAGGCGTCGTGGGCAGAGCTTCGGCGGTTCCACGGCGCCTTGCCAAACCGGCAGGAGGGTACGCCAGGGTGGTTTTTAGTGGGTTGCGCTCCCCTTCCCCCTCTCATTCTGAGGGGGGGGCGGGGGGTGAGTCCCACATATCCCCTCACTACTCCCATGGTGAGGGGAATGCATAAAGCATTTTCCACCCTGTCAAAAAAAAAAAAAAAAAAAAAAAAAAAAAAAAAAAAAAAAAAAAAAAAAAAAAAAAAAAAAAAAAGGTTAGGTTAGGTTAGGTTAGGTTAGGTTAGGTTAGGTTAGGTTAGGTTAGGTTAGGTTAGGTTAGGTTGGGGTGCAGGCCGGATTCCTCCACGTTGGCTTGGGTGTTGCAGTCTCTCTTGATCTCGATCCGGAGAGAACGCAGCATCTGGGCTGGTGCACCCTGGGCATTGGCTGAGACTTTTCCCACTTGGGAATTCTTTCGGCCCATGGCTAATATCCGGCAAGGGGGGGAGGGGAGGTGACAGGGGTTGCTTGAAGGGTTGCGGTTGTGTACCGGCACTTCTGCCCCGGAAAGTTTTCTTCTGTCACCTAGGGGGGGGATGGTGACGAGCCGCTTTTCCTCGGAAAAGTGGTGTTGTCACCATCCCGCCTCTTATGAGGGCGGCGACAGAGGTTGTTGGAAGGGGCGGTGGCGTGTGCCTGCGAGGCCGCTTCCGTCCTGGACAGCTTCTCTCTGTTGCCTTTTGACGGTTGGTGACTGGGGAGGCTTGAAGGGTCATTTGCGTGTGCCTACGAGGCCGTTTCTGTTCCTGGAAAGCTTAACCAGTTACCTGGAGGGGGCCGTGACAGAGGTGGTTGAAAGGGGCGGTTGCGTGTGCCTTCGAGGCCGTTTCCAAACCGGACAGCTGCTTTCTGTCACTTTGGTGGTTGGTGACTGGGTTTACCGGAAGACATGGCACGCAACGGGGCGTAACCCACTCCGAAGGTACTCCCATGTCACCCGAGGGTCCTTCTACGTGTCCTTCGGAATCCCGGGGGGCACTGTAGTTATTGGTGGGACAGCTGTGGTGGGGTGTGTTTGAAGGGTATGGGACCAAACCTCGCGTTTGGGTATCCGGAAAGCACCATCCACCACAGGCAGACCGTTGAAGGGAAGGCGAACTCAGCGAACTTCGGTTTGCTGCTCGCCCGAACTTCTTGTTAAGCCAGTGGGTAGGGGGCTCACATTGCACGGCTAAACCGGTCTGGGGAGACGGTCGCGGGCTGTTCACAGCCGTCTCCTCCTCTGGCGGGGGTTTGAGGGGCTCTTCGGAGCAAGCCGGGAGGTGCGTCAGTGGTCTATGCTTTTAGCGGTACCGCGGTGCCTCACTACCGGCCAGGAGGTTTAAACGCCGGAGTGGTTTTAGACGGTAGTTCTTTTGAGAGTCCGTCATACCTCCCATTGCACAGCCTTCCCCGGGCAGGGAGGATGCGTAAATGCATTTCCACTTCGTCAACAAAAAAAAAAAAAAAAAAAAAAAAAAAAGGTTAGGTTAGGTTAGGTTAGGTTAGGTTAGGTTAGGTTAGGTTAGGTTAGGTTAGGTTACCTGGTTGTCGGCCGCATCCGACAGCTGGGTCTGGAGGTGTCCCTCCCGAAGACAGACGCTATTGTCTTCGGGGGGAGGGGATGGCGTCCACGTGGTGGATTATCCATCCCTGTGGCGGGGGAAGCGGTCCAGGTGAAGGGTACGATCAAGTACCTTGGCCTCATCCTGGACCGGAGGTGGGATTTCGGGGAGCATTTCCGCCAACTTGCTCCCCGGGTGGTAGGCGCCGCGTCGGCCCTGGGCCGCATGTTGCCGAACGTGGGGGGGCCTCAAGCGCCATGCCGACGCCTGTTTGCAGGCGTAGTGCGTAGCATGGCGCTATACGGAGCGCCAATCTGGGCCGACAAGCTGTCGGCCAAGAATAAGGCGCTCCTAAGGAGGCCCCAAAGAGTGGTGGCCCTCCGAATAGTGAGGGCCTATGTGACGGTGGCACATGCGGCCGCGTGTGTCTTGGCCTGCACCCCGCCGTGGGAGCTAGATGCTCAGGTGCAGGCCGAGACATACCGGATGAGGGCCGGGTTCCGGGCGAGGAGACAGCGCCCGGACTCGGAGACAGTGGAGGGGGCCCGTCGAATGACGGAGCGGCGCCTGAGGGACCGGTGGAAAAGCGACCTGGAGGACTCCCCCTATGGACTCCGCACCATAGGGGCACTCCTCCCGTCGCTGGACCACTGGTTGGAGAGGAGGTACGGTACCGCCACGTACCGTCTTGTGCAGGTGATGACCGGGCACGGGTGCTTCGGCCATTACCTGCACAAGATTAGGAGAGAGCCCAGTCCGGTTTGCCACGAGTGCGGCGATCCGGACGACACGGCCCAGCACACCCTAGAGGTGTGCTCGAAGTGGGATCCGGAGCGCCGCGCTCTGGTTGCGGACACAGGGCTCTCCGATCTCTCACTGCACAGCGTCGTGTCGGCCATGCTGAGCAGTGAGAGATCGTGGTTGGCGGTCGTCTCCTTCTGCGAGAGCATTGTCTCGCAGAAGGAGGCGGCGGAGCGGGAGCGCGAGGAGGACGTGGATGCGCACCCGCTCCGGCGTAGACGTGTGGGGCGAAGGCGGAGGCAGTTTGCCGCCCGCCTGAACCCCTAGTAGGACCGTGGGGATAGGGTCCCACATAAAGGTCCTACACGTCTGGGGGAGGGTTCGGCGTGTTAACTGAACCCTCCCTCCTTTGGCGCAGGTGCCCCAGCAACAGGCTGGGGCGGCTGGGGGGCACCCAGTGGTGAATAGTCATCAGCCCACGGTGCCCCCGTTAACAGCCTGTGGAGGTTAACACCGGTGAGGTTTTAGTGGGTAGGCTTCCCCCTTCCCCTTCGCTCTGAAGGGTAGGGGGTTGAGAGTCCCACATAACCCTCCAATATGGTCGTCCCTAGACCGGAGGGTACGCGTAAATGCGTTTCCTCACCGTCAAAAAAAAAAAAAAAAAAAAAAAAAAGGTTAGGTTAGGTTAGGTTAGGTTAGGTTAGGTTAGGTTAGGTTAGGTTAGGTTAGGTTAGGTTAGGTTAGGTTAGGTTAGGTTAGGTTAGGTTAGGTTAGGTTAGGTTAGGTTAGGTTAGGTTAGGTTAGGTTAGGTTAGGTTCACTATAGGGGCACTCCTCCCGTCATTTGACCACTGGGTCGAGAGGCGACACGGTACGCTTACGTACCGGCTTGTGCAGGTACTGACCGGACATGGGTGCTTCGGCCACTACCTGCACAAGATAAAGAGGGAGCCGAGTCCGATCTGCCACGAGTGTGGCGACCCGGATGACACGGCCCAGCACACCCTCCAGGTGTGTACTCGCTGGGATCCGGAGCGCCGCACTATGGCTGCGGAAATTGGTGCCTCAGATCTCTCGCTGCACAGCGTAGTCTCGGCCATGCTGGGCAGCGACAGATCGTGGAAGGCGGTATCCTCCTTCTGTGAGAGTGTCATCTCGCAGAAGGAGGTGGCGGAGCGGGAGCGCGAAGACAATGTCGACGCGCACCCGCTCCGACGCAGACGGAGGGGGCGAAGGCGCATGCAGTACGCTGCGAGCCTGAACCCCTTGTAGGACCAGTGGGTTAGGGGCCCACATTGCACGGTCCTACACACGTCTGGGGGAGGGGTCGTAGCGTTTACCGACCTCTCCCTCCTTTGGCGGAGGTACCCCGGCACTAGGCTGGGACGGCTGGGGGACACCTAATGGTTGCATCCTAGGCATCCCATTGTGTCCCCGAAAACAGCAGCGGAGGTAAACGCCGGAGTGGTTTTAGACGGTAGGCTGCTCCCTCTACTCTCGTGCGAGAGTGGGGGGAGGAGAGAGTCCGTCATACCCCCCCTATAGCATGGCCAACCCTGGGCCAGGGGATGATGCGTAACGCATTTCCACTCCGTTAAAAAAAAAAAAAAAAAAAAAAAAAAAAAAAAAAAAAAAAAAAAAAAAAAAAAAAAAAAAAAAAAAAAGAAAAAAAAAAAAAGGTTAGGTTAGGTTAGGTTAGGTTAGGTGACGAGTGGGTTGCCGTGGCGGTGCCGGCGATCGGCGGCGGACCCCCTCTCGAGAGGATCGAGGGCGGCCCGGGGTATGTGGCGGCCGGATGGGGGAGCGACACCGTACTTGTTGCGGTGTACTTCTCCCCCAATAGGCCGCTGGCCGCCTTTGAGGCTTTCCTGGGGGTCCTGAGGGGGGTCGTGGAGAGGGCGGCCCCGCGCCATGTCATGGTCCTGGGGGACCTCAACGCCAAGAGTGCGGCGTGGGGATCCCCCATAACGGACGTGCGCGGGGAGGTGCTGACGGATTGGGTGGCGGCGGCGGGCCTGGTGGTCCTGAACCAGGGCAGCGCCAACACTTGCGTGCGGCGGCAGGGGGGGTCCATCGTGGACATCACGTTCGCGACCCCTGCCATTGCCGCGCGCCTCGCAGACTGGCGCGTCCTGGAGGACGTGGAGACCCTCTCCGATCACCTGTATATCAGGTTGAGGGTCTCCACAAGACCGGGCCAGCCGCCACCCAGTCCTCGGGGGGGGCGGGGAGGGGGGACGGAGGAGTTCCCCAAGTGGTCCCTGTCCCAACTGGACAGGGCCAAGGCGGACGAGGCGGCGATGGTGGAGGCTTGGTGTGCTGCCCCACCCGCCGCCTTGGGAGTGGAGGAGAGGGCGCGCCGGTTCCGCTCCGCACTGCAGGCCGTGTGCGGAGCGGCCATGCCCCGGGCGAAACGGCTCTTCGCCCGGAGGAAGGTCTACTGGTGGTCCGCCGAAATTGCGGCAGTGCGGACCACCAGTAACAGTGCCCGCCGCGCCTACCAACACTGTAGGCGCAGGCGGCACACTGCGGAGGAGGAGGAGAGGCTCTACGGGGCCCTCAAAGAAGCCAAGGGGGCCCTAACCCTGTCGATAGCAAAGGCCAAGGATGAGGCACACGCCTCATTCTTGGCCACGCTGGACAGGGATCCGTGGGGGCGGCCGTACAGGGTGGTGCGCAACAAAATGCGCACTGCCCCCCCCATGGACTCTCTAGAGCCTCCCCTCCTGAGGAGGGTCATCGAGGGGCTGTTTCCGGCAGCTCCCTCGATAACTCCCCCGGTGATGACCGAGCCACCGGGGGACTTGGAGGACCCACTCGAGCTCGCCATCGCACCGGTAAGCGATGACGAGTTCGAGAGGGCGGTGGATCGGCTCCGGGGCTGCAAGAAAGCCCCGGGGCCCGACGGAGTACCGGGCCGGGTACTCCCCATCGCCCTAAAACACCTCGGGGACCGACTCAGGCAGTTGATGGACGACTGCCTGAGGGAGGGACGGTTCCCGAGGGTGTGGAAGGAGGGGAGGCTCTGCCTCCTCCGGAAAGAGGGTCGACCCCCGGACTGTCCCTCCGCCTATCGCCCCATAGTGCTGCTGGATGAGGCCGGGAAGATGATGGAGAGAATCCTGGCCTCCAGGATCCAGCAGCATCTGGAGACTGCCGGCCCGAACGTCTCTGATAGACAGTTCGGGTTCAGAGAGGGGCGGTCTACGCTCGACGCGCTGAAGTCCCTTAGGGACTTCTGTGAGTACGCGTCGAGCAGAGGGGAGGGTGTCGTCGCGGTGTCCCTTGACATCGCAAACGCGTTTGGCACTCTCCCCTATGGGGTGATAAGGGAGGCACTTATTTACCACCAAGTGCCTCCCTACCTGCGGCGGGTCATAGAGCACTACCTGACCGAGAGGGTAGTGCTCTATGAGCAGAGGGACGGTCGACGGGGGTCGACGGCGATGGCCTGCGGCGTACCCCAAGGTTCCGTGCTCGGTCCGCTCTTATGGAACCTGGGGTACGATTGGGCCATCAGGGGGGAGTTGCTCCCACGGACGGCCACCATCTGCTACGCAGATGACACCATGGTGGCCGTGCGTGGGACCGACATGAGGGAGGTGCTGTGCCGGGCGGAAGCGGCGGCCGAGCTGACCATTTACCGGATTGGTCGGCTCGGCCTGAGGGTGGCGCTCCCGAAGACTGAGGCGATAGTCTTCGGGGGCCGGGGGTGGAGGCTGCCGGCGGGTTTGGCGCTCACCCTGGGGGGGGAGTCGGTCCCGATCAAGCCCCACATAAAATATTTGGGGCTTGTTCTGGACCGACGATGGAATTTCGGGGAGCATTTTTCGCAATTGGCTCCCCGAATTGTGGGCGCCGCGTCGGCACTGAGCCGGCTGCTGCCGAACGTGGGTGGGCCGGGCTCCTTGTGCCGCCGGCTGTATGCCGGCGTTACAAGGAGCATGGCTCTGTACGGGGCCCCCATCTGGGCGGACAAGCTGTCCGCCCGGAACAGGGCCCTGCTACAGAGGCCACAGCGGGTGGTGGCCCTCCGTATTGTGAGGGCCTACATGACGGTGGCCCACGCCGCGGCCTGCCTCCTCGCCTGCACCCCGCCCTGGGAGTTGGACGCAGAGGTGCAGGCGGAGACCTACGCAGTTAGGTCCAGGGCCCGGGCGAGAGGAGAACGCCCGGACCCTGAGGAGGTGGAGGAGACGCGCCGGATGACGGAGCGCCGACTGCGGGACAGGTGGAAAGCGGACCTGGAGGACTCCCCCTATGGGACTCGGACCATAGGGGCGGTCCTCGGGTCGTTTGACACCTGGTTGGGGAGGGCAGTCGGCGCTACGTCGTACCGGCTTGTGCAGGTATTGACCGGACACGGATGCTTCGGTCATTACCTGCACAAAATTGGGAGGGAGCCCGGCCCGCAGTGCCATGAGTGCGGCGATCCGGACGACACGGCTCAGCACACTCTCGAGGTGTGCAGCCGGTGGAGTGCGGAGCGCCGCACTATGGCGCTAGCCATCGGTCGACGGGACCTCTCCCTGCACAGCGTTGTGTCTGCAATGCTGTGCAGCGACAGGTCCTGGAGGGCTGTGGCCTCCTTCTGCGAGTGTGTCATCTCGCAGAAGGAGGCCTCGGAGCGTGAGCGCGAGGATTCTCCTCTCGCGCATCCGCTCCGGCGTAGACGGCGGGGGTTGAGGCGGCGGCGTTTTGCCGCCCGCCTCAACCCTTAGTGACTGCGGGTGGGGGATGGGAGTCCCTCGCCCGCCGTAGGCTAGTCACTTGGCGGTCTGGGAGAGGGGCCAGGCGTGCTCGGCCTCTCTCTCCTTCGGCGCGGGTAGCCCCGGCAGGTGGCCGGGGCTGCCGGAAGGCGTCGTGGGCAGAGCTTCGGCGGTTCCACGGCGCCTTGCCTAACCGGCAGGAGGGTACGCCAGGGTGGTTTTTAGTGGGTTGCGCTCCCTTTCCCCCTCTCATTCGGAGGGGGGGCGGGGGGGTGAGTCCCACATATCCCCTCACTACTCCCATGGTGAGGGGAATGCATAAAGCATTTTCCACCCTGTCAAAAAAAAAAAAAAAAAAAAAAAAAGGTTAGGTTAGGTTAGGTTAGGTTAGGTTAGGTTAGGTTAGGTTAGGTTGGGGTGCAGGCCGGATTCCTCCACGTTGGCTTGGGTGTTGCAGTCTCTCTTGATCTCGATCCGGAGAGAACGCAGCATCTGGGCTGGTGCACCCTGGGCATTGGCTGAGACTTTTCCCCCTTGGGAATTCTTTCGGTCCATGGCTAATATCCGGCACGGGGGGGGGGGGGGGGGAGGTGACAGGGGTTTCTTGAAGGGTTGCGGTTGTGTACCGGCACTTCTGCCCCGGAAAGTTTCCTTCTGTCACCTGGGGGGGGATGGTGACGAGCAGCTTTTCTTCGGAAAAGTGGCCTCGTCACCATAGGGAGGCGGCGACAGAGGTCGTTGGAAGGGGCGGTTGCTTTGGACCGTTTCCGCCCTGGACAGCTTCCTTCTGTGGCCCATTGACGGTTGGTGACTGGGGTAGCTTGAAGGGTCAGTTGCGTGTGCCTTCGAGGCCGTTTCTGTTCCTGGAAAGCTTAACCAGTTACCTGGAGGGGGCCGTGACAGAGGTAGTTGAAAGGGGCGGTTGCGTGTGCCTTTGAGGCCGTTTCCAAACCGGACAGCTGCTTTCTGTCACTTTGGTGGTTGGTGACTGGGTTTACCGAAAGACTGGGGCATGTTAACTCCGCTCTGCAACGGAGCACGAAGGTTCCGCTCTGTACCGGAGCATGACCCTGCTCAAGACGTACTCCCATGTCACCCGAGGGTCCTTCTACGTGTCTTCCGGAATCCCGGGGGGCACTGTAGTTATTGGTGGGACAGCTGTGGTGGGGTGTGTTTGAAGGGTATGGGGACCGACCCTTAGAGGTTGGGTATCCGGAAAGCACCATCCACCACAGGCAGACCGTGTAGGGCCAGTGGGTTGGGGGCCCACATTGCACGGCTTTACCGGTCTGGGGAGATGGTCGTGGGCTGCCGACCGCAGCCGTCTCCTCCTTTGGCGGAGAAGGTGGGGCTCTTCGGAGCAGGCCAGGAGGCGTGTCAGTGGGCAAAGCTTAATTGCGGTTCCGCGGCGCCTCACGACTGGCCAGGGGGGTAAACGCCGGAGTGGTTTTAGACGGTAGTTCTTTTGAGAGTCCGTCATACCTCCCATTGCACAGCCTTCCCCGGGCAGGGAGGATGCGTAAATGCATTTCCACTCCGTCATCAAAAAAAAAAAAAAAAAAAAGGTTAGGTTAGGTTAGGTTAGGTTAGGTTAGGTTAGGTTAGGTTAGGTTAGGTTAGGTTAGGTTAGGTTAGGTTAGGTTAGGTTAGGTTAGGTTAGGTTAGGTTAGGTTAGGTTAGGTTGGGGTGCAGGCCGGATTCCTCCACGTTGGCTTGGGTGTTGCAGTCTCTCTTGATCTCGATCCGGGGAGAACGCAGCATCTGGGCTGGTGCACCCTGGGCATTGGCTGAGACTTTTCCCACTTGGGAATTCTTTCGGCCCATGGCTAATATCCGGCAAGGGGGGGAGGGGAGGTGACAGGGGCTTCTTGAAGGGTTGCGGTTGTGTGGAGAGCACTTCTGCCCCGGAAAGTTTCCTTCTGTCACCTAGGGGGGGGATGGTGACGAGCCGCTTTTCCTCGGAAAAGTGGTTTTGTCACCATCCCGCCTCTTTTGAGGGCGGCGACAGAGGTTGTTGGAAGGGGCGGTGGCGTGTGTCTACGAGGCCGCTTCCGTCCTGGACAGCTTCTCTCTGTTGCCTTTTTGACGGTTGGTGACTGGGGCGGCTTGAAGGGTCAGTTGCGTGTGCCTGCGAGGCCGTTTCTGTTCCTGGAAAGCTAAACCAGTTGCCTGGAGGGGGCCGTGACAGAGGTGGTTGAAAGGGGCGGTTGCGTGTGCCTTCGAGGCCGTTTCCAAACCGGACAGCTCCCTTCTGTCACTTTGGTGGTTGGTGACTGGGTTTACCGGAAGACATGGCACGCAACGGGGCGTAACCCACTCCGAAGGTGCTCCCATGTCACCCGAGGGTCCTTCTACGTGTCCTTCGGAATCCCGGGGGGCACTGTAGTTATTGGTGGGACAGCTGTGGTGGGGTGTGTTTGAAGGGTATGGGACCAAACCTCGCGTTTGGGTATCCGGAAAGCACCATCCACCACAGGCAGACCGTTGAAGGGAAGGCGAACTCAGCGAACTTCGGTTTGCTGCTCGCCCGAACTTCTTGTTAAGCCAGTGGGTAGGGGGCTCACATTGCACGGCTAAACCGGTCTGGGGAGACGGTCGCGGGCTGTTCACAGCCGTCTCCTCCTCTGGCGGGGGTTTGAGGGGCTCTTCGGAGCAAGCCGGGAGGTGCGTCAGTGGTCTATGCTTTTAGCGGTACCGCGGTGCCTCACTACCGGCCAGGAGGTTTAAACGCCGGAGTGGTTTTAGACGGTAGTTCTTTTGAGAGTCCGTCATACCTCCCATTGCACAGCCTTCCCCGGGCAGGGAGGATGCGTAAATGCATTTCCACTTCGTCAACAAAAAAAAAAAAAAAAAAAAGGTTAGGTTAGGTTAGGTTGGGGTGCAGGCCGGATTCCTCCACGTTGGCTTGGGTGTTGCAGTCTCTCTTGATCTCGATCCGGAGAGAACGCAGCATCTGGGCTGGTGCACCCTGGGCATTGGCTGAGACTTTTCCCCCTTGGGAATTCTTTCGGCCCATGGCTAATATCCGGCAAGGGGGGGGGGGGGGGGGTGACAGGGGTTCCTTGAAGGGTTGCGGTTGTGAGGAGAACACTTCTGCCCCGGAAAGTTTCCTTCTGTCACCTAGGGGGGGGATGGTGACGAGCCGTTTTTCCTCGGAAAAGTGGCCTCGTCACCATAGGGAGGCGGCGACAGAGGTCGTTGGAAGGGGCGGTTGCGATTAGGCCGTTTCCGCCCTGGACAGCTTCCTTCTGTGGCCCTTTGACGGTTGGTGACTGGGGTAGCTTGAAGGGTCAGTTGCGTGTGCCTACGAGGCCGTTTCTGTTCCTGGAAAGCTTAACCAGTTACCTGGAGGGGGCCGTGACAGAGGTAGTTGAAAGGGGCGGTTGCGTGTGCCTTCGAGGCCGTTTCCAAACCGGACAGCTGCTTTCTGTCACTTTGGTGGTTGGTGACTGGGTTTACCGAAAGACTGGGGCATGTTAACTCCGCTCTGCAACGGAGCACGAAGGTTCCGCTCTGTACCGGAGCATGACCCTGCTCAAGACGTACTCCCATGTCACCCGAGGGTCCTTCTACGTGTCTTTCGGAATCCCGGGGGGCACTGTAGTTATTGGTGGGACAGCTGTGGTGGGGTGTGTTTGAAGGGTATGGGGACCGACCCTTAGAGGTTGGGTATCCGGAAAGCACCATCCACCACAGGCAGACCGTGTAGGGCCAGTGGGTTGGGGGCCCACATTGCACGGCTTTACCGGTCTGGGGAGATGGTCGTGGGCTGCCGACCGCAGCCGTCTCCTCCTTTGGCGGAGAAGGTGGGGCTCTTCGGAGCAGGCCAGGAGGCGTGTCAGTGGGCAAAGCTTAATTGCGGTTCCGCGGCGCCTCACGACTGGCCAGGGGGGTAAACGCCGGAGTGGTTTTAGACGGTAGTTCTTTTGAGAGTCCGTCATACCTCCCATTGCACAGCCTTCCCCGGGCAGGGAGGATGCGTAAATGCATTTCCACTCCGTCATCAAAAAAAAAAAAAAAAAAAAAAAAAAAAAGGTTAGGTTAGGTTAGGTTAGGTTAGGTTAGGTTAGGTTAGGTTAGGTTAGAAGGCCAAGGGCGCGGCCAAGCCCACCCCTCCAGCCGCTAAAGGGCCCGGGAAGGCAGCGCACGGGCCCAGACCCGCAAAGCTGTCCGTCCCCAAGACGGCGGCGGTGGTGATCTCCCTCAAGAAGGGGGCCACCACCACCCTGCAGGCCACCATGGCTAAGGCCATTAATGGTCTTAGCCTGAGTGAGGTGGGCCTGCAGAGCGTGCGGGTCAGGACCTCGATGACGGGCTCCCGGGTCATCGAGGTCCCCGGGGAGAAGGGCCACGAAGTGGCGGACACCCTTGCGGCCAAGCTGCAAGGGTTGGTGGGGGACGTGGCGGACGTCAGCCGCCCCGTCAAGATGGCCGGCGTCCAGATTTCCGGTCTGGACGAGTCGGCCACGAAGGAGACGGTGGCGCAGGCTGTTGCCACGGCGGGGGCGTGCCAGCCGGAGCAGGTCCGGGTGGGGGCCGTCCGCGCCCTTTACGATGGCACTGGATCGGTCTTGATCCAGTGCCCCGTGCAGGCTGCGGTGACCCTCACCAAGGCCGGGAGGATCCTGGTTGGCTGGGCCTCCGCCAGGGTCACGGCGGTGGGGCCGACACCAATGCGGTGCTTCCGCTGTTATGGTGTCGGCCACTCGCGGGAGCTGTGCCCCTCAAAAGTTGACCGGAGCGACTTCTGCTTCCGGTGCAGCAAAGAGGGGCACAAAATGGCGGATTGCTGGGAGAAGGCTTGGTGCGCCGTATGCCACCAGGCCAAACTCCCGGCAAACCACATGCTGGGGGGGAGGAAATGTTTCCCCCCCGCAACTAAAGGTAGGGACCTGAGGCCGCAGCGTCCCCGCCCCCCCGTTGCTAATGGAAGCGCCCCCGCAGCGACCGCCGCGGCCCCCGAGGAGACCTGCATGGAGCTCTAAATGCCAGCACACCATTTAGAGCTCCTGCAGGCCAACGTCAACCACTCCGCCAGAGCACAAGACCTGCTCATGCAGGTAATGGCGGAGTGGTCGATTGACGTTGCGGTGGTTGCGGAACCCTACTTCGTCCCTCCCCTACCCAATTGGGTAGGGTCGACGGACGAGAGGGTTGCCGTGGTGGTGCCGGCGATCGGCGGCGGACCCCCCCTCGAGAGGGTCGAGGGCGGCCCGGGGTTTGTGGCGGCCGGATGGGGGACCGACACCGTACTCGTTGCGGTGTACTTCTCCCCCAATAGGCCGCTGGCCGCCTTTGAGGCCTTCCTGGGGGTCCTAGAGGGGGTCGTGGCGAGGGCGGCCCCGCGCCAGGTAATGGTCCTGGGGGACCTCAACGCCAAGAGTGCGGCGTGGGGATCCCCCATAACGGACGTGCGCGGGGAGGTGCTGATGGATTGGGTGGCGGCGGCGGGCCTGGTGGTCCTGAACCAGGGCAGCGCCAACACTTGCGTGCGGCGGCAGGGGGGGTCTATCGTGGACATCACGTTCGCGACCCCTGCCATTGCCGCACGCCTCGCAGACTGGCGCGTCCTGGAGGACGTGGAGACCCTCTCCGATCACCTGTATATCAGGTTGAGGGTCTCCACAAGACCGGGCCAGCCGCCACCCAGTCCTCGGGGGGGGCGGGGAGGGGGGACGGAGGAGTTCCCCAAGTGGTCCCTGTCCCAACTGGACAGGGCCAAGGCGGACGAGGCGGCGATGGTGGAGGCTTGGTGTGCTGCCCCACCCGCCGCCTTGGGAGTGGAGGAGAGGGCGCGCCGGTTCCGCTCTGCACTGCAGGCCGTGTGCGGAGCGGCCATGCCCCGGGCGAAACGGCTCTTCGCCCGGAGGAAGGTCTACTGGTGGTCCGCCGAAATTGCGGCAGTGCGGACCACCAGTAACAGTGCCCGCCGCGCCTACCAACATTGCAGGCGCAGGCGGCACACTGCGGAGGAGGAAGAGAGGCTCTACGGGGCCCTCAAAGAAGCCAAGGGGGCCCTAACCCTGTCCATAGCAAAGGCCAAGGATGAGGCACACGCCTCATTCTTGGCCACGCTGGACAGGGATCCGTGGGGGCGGCCGTACAGGGTGGTGCGCAACAAAATGCGCACTGCCCCCCCCATGGACTCCCTGGAGCCTCCCCTCCTGAGGAGGGTCATCGAGGGGCTGTTTCCGGCAGCTCCCTCGATAACTCCCCCGGTGATGACCGAGCCACCGGGGGACTTGGAGGACCCACTCGAGCTCGCCATCGCACCGGTTAGCGATGACGAGTTCGAGAGGGCGGTGGACCGGCTCCGGGGCTGCAAGAAAGCCCCGGGGCCCGACGGAGTACCGGGCCGGGTACTCCCCATCGCCCTAAAACACCTCGGGGACCGACTCAGGCAGTTGATGGACGACTGCCTGAGGGAGGGACGGTTCCCGAGGGTGTGGAAGGAGGGGAGGCTCTGCCTCCTCCGGAAAGAGGGTCGACCCCCGGACTGTCCCTCCGCCTATCGCCCCATAGTGCTGCTGGATGAGGCTGGGAAGATGATGGAGAGAATCCTGGCCTCCAGGATCCAGCAGCATCTAGAGACCGCCGGCCCGAACGTCTCTGATAGACAGTTCGGGTTCAGAGAGGGGCGGTCTACGCTCGACGCGCTGAAGTCCCTTAGGGACTTCTGTGAGTACGCGTCGAGCAGAGGGGAGGGTGTCGTCGCGGTGTCCCTTGACATCGCAAACGCGTTTGGCACTCTCCCCTATGGGGTGATAAGGGAGGCACTTATTTACCACCAAGTGCCTCCCTACCTGCGGCGGGTCATAGAGCACTACCTGACCGAGAGGGTAGTGCTCTATGAGCAGAGGGACGGTCGACGGGGGTCGACGGCGATGGCTTGTGGCGTACCCCAAGGTTCCGTGCTCGGTCCGCTCTTATGGAACCTGGGGTACGATTGGGCCATCAGGGGGGAGTTGCTCCCACGGACGGCCACCATCTGCTACGCAGATGACACCATGGTGGCCGTGCGTGGGACCGACATGAGGGAGGTGCTGTGCCGGGCGGAAGCGGCGGCCGAGCTGACCATTTACCGGATTGATCGGCTCGGCCTGAGGGTGGCGCTCCCGAAGACTGAGGCGATAGTCTTCGGGGGCCGGGGGTGGAGGCTGCCGGCGGGTTTGGCGCTCACCCTGGGGGGGGGAGTCGGTCCCGATCAAGCCCCACATAAAATATTTGGGGCTTGTTCTGGACCGACGATGGAATTTCGGGGAGCATTTTTCGCAATTGGCTCCCCGAATTGTGGGCGCCGCGTCGGCACTGAGCCGGCTGCTGCCGAACGTGGGTGGGCCGGGCTCCTTGTGCCGCCGGCTGTATGCCGGCGTTACGAGGAGCATGGCTCTGTACGGGGCCCCCATCTGGGCGGACAAGCTGTCCGCCCGGAACAGGGCCCTGCTGCAGAGGCCACAGCGGGTGGTGGCCCTCCGAATCGTGAGGGCCTACATGACGGTGGCCCACGCCGCGGCCTGCCTCCTCGCCTGCACCCCGCCCTGGGAGTTGGACGCAGAGGTGCAGGCGGAGACCTACGCAGTAAGGTCCAGGGCCCGGGCGAGAGGAGAACGCCCGGACCCTGAGGAGGTGGAGGAGACGCGCCGGATGACGGAGCGCCGACTGCGGGACAGGTGGAAAGCGGACCTGGAGGACTCCCCCTATGGGACTCGGACCATAGGGGCGATCCTCGGGTCGTTTGACACCTGGTTGGGGAGGGCAGTCGGCGCTACGTCGTACCGGCTTGTGCAGGTATTGACCGGACACGGATGCTTCGGTCATTACCTGCACAAAATTGGGAGGGAGCCCGGCCCGCAGTGCCATGAGTGCGGCGATCCGGACGACACGGCTCAGCACACTCTCGAGGTGTGCAGCCGGTGGAGTGCGGAGCGCCGCACTATGGCGCTAGCCATCGGTCGACGGGACCTCTCCCTGCACAGCGTTGTGTCTGCAATGCTGTGCAGCGACAGGTCCTGGAGGGCTGTGGCCTCCTTCTGCGAGTGTGTCATCTCGCAGAAGGAGGCCTCGGAGCGTGAGCGCGAGGATTCTCCTCTCGCGCATCCGCTCCGGCGTAGACGGCGGGGGGTGAGGCGGCGGCGTTTTGCCGCCCGCCTCAACCCTTAGTGACTGCGAGTGGGGGATGGGAGTCCCCCGCCCGCCGTAGGCTAGTCACTTGGCGGTCTGGGAGAGAGGCCAGGCGTGCTCGGCCTCTCTCTCCTTTGGCGCGGGTAGCCCCGGCAGGTGGCCGGGGCTGCCGGAAGGCGTCGTGGGCAGAGCTTCGGCGGTTCCACGGCGCCTTGCCTAACCGGCAGGAGGGTACGCCAGGGTGGTTTTTAGTGGGTTGCGCTCTCTGTCCCCCTCTCATTCGGAGGGGGGGGCGGGGGGTGAGTCCCACATATCCCCTCACTACTCCCATGGTGAGGGGAATGCATAAAGCATTTTCCACCCTGACAAAAAAAAAAAAAAAAAAAAAAAAAAAAAAAAAAAAAAAAAAAAAAAAAAAAAAAGGTTAGGTTAGGTTAGGTTAGGTTAGGTTAGGTTAGGTTAGGTTAGGTTAGGTTAGGTTAGGTTAGGTTAGGTTAGGTTAGGTTGGGGTGCAGGCCGGATTCCTCCACGTTGGCTTGGGTGTTGCAGTCTCTCTTGATCTCGATCCGGAGAGAACGCAGCATCTGGGCTGGTGCACCCTGGGCATTGGCAGAGACTTTTTCCCCTTGGGAATTCTTTCGGTCCATGGCTAATATCCGGCACGGGGGGGGGGGGAAAGGTGACAGGGGTTTCTTGAAGGGTTGCGGTTGTGTACCGGCACTACTGCCCCGGAAAGTTTCCTTCTGTCACCTGGGGGGGGATGGTGACGAGCAGCTTTTCTTCGGAAAAGTGGCCTCGTCACCATAGGGAGGCGGCGACAGAGGTCTTTGGAAGGGGCGGTTGCTTTGGACCGTTTCCGCCCTGGACAGCTTCCTTCTGTGGCCCATTGATGGTTGGTGACTGGGGTAGCTTGAAGGGTCAGTTGCGTGTGCCTTCGAGGCCGTTTCTGTTCCTGGAAAGCTTAACCAGTTACCTGGAGGGGGCCGTGACAGAGGTGGTTGAAAGGGGCGGTTGCGTGTGCCTTCGAGGCCGTTTCCAAACCGGACAGCTGCTTTCTGTCACTTTGGTGGTTGGTGACTGGGCTTACCGAAAGACCGGGGCATGTCTCCGCTCTGCAACGGAGCACGAAGGTTCCGCTCTGCAACGGAGCATGACCCTGCTCTGGACGTACTCCCATGTCACCCGAGGGTCCTTCTACGTGTCCTTCGGAATCCCGGGGGGCACTGTAGTTATTGGTGGGACAGCTGTGGTGGGGTGTGTTTGAAGGGTATGGGGACCGACCCTTAGAGGTTGGGTATCCGGAAAGCACCATCCACCACAGGCAGATCGTGTAGGGCCAGTGGGTTGGGGGCCCACATTGCACGGCTTTACCGGTCTGGGGAGATGGTCGTGGGCTGCCGACCGCAGCCGTCTCCTCCTTTGGCGGAGAAGGTGGGGCTCTTCGGAGCAGGCCAGGAGGCGTGTCAGTGGGCAAAGCTTTATTGCGGTTCCGCGGTGCCTCACGACTGGCCAGGGGGGTAAACGCCGGAGTGGTTTTAGACGGTAGTTCTTTTGAGAGTCCGTCATACCTCCCATTGCACAGCCTTCCCCGGGCAGGGAGGATGCGTAAATGCATTTCCACTCCGTCATCAAAAAAAAAAAAAAAAAAAAAAAAAAAAAAAAAAAAAAAAAAAAAAAAAAAAAAAAAAAAAAAAAGGTTAGGTTAGGTTAGGTTAGGTTAGGTTAGGTTAGGTTAGGTTAGGTTAGGTTAGGTTAGGTTAGGTTAGGTTAGGTTAGGTTAGGTTAGGTTAGGTTAGGTTAGGTTAGGTTAGGTTAGGTTAGGTTAGGTTAGGTTAGGTTGGGGTGGGGTGCAGGCCGGATTCCTCCACGTTGGCTTGGGTGTTGCAGTCTCTCTTGATCTCGATCCGGAGAGAACGCAGCATCTGGGCTGGTGCACCCTGGGCATTGGCTGAGACTTTTCCCTTTTGGGAATTCTTTCGGTCCATGGCTAATATCCGGCACGGGGGGGGAGGGGGGAAGGTGACAGGGGTTTCTTGAAGGGTTGCGGTTGTGTACCGGCACTTCTGCCCCGGAAAGTTTCCTTCTGTCACCTGGGGGGGGATGGTGACGAGCAGCTTTTCTTCGGAAAAGTGGCCTCGTCACCATAGGGAGGCGGCGACAGAGGTCGTTGGAAGGGGCGGTTGCTTTGGACCGTTTCCGCCCTGGACAGCTTCCTTCTGTGGCCCATTGACGGTTGGTGACTGGGGTAGCTTGAAGGGTCAGTTGCGTGTGCCTTCGAGGCCGTTTCTGTTCCTGGAAAGCTTAACCAGTTACCTGGAGGGGGCCGTGACAGAGGTGGTTGAAAGGGGCGGTTGCGTGTGCCTTTGAGGCCGTTTCCAAACCGGACAGCTGCTTTCTGTCACTTTGGTGGTTGGTGACTGGGCTTACCGAAAGACTGGGGCATGTTAACTCCGCTCTGCAACGGAGCACGAAGGTTCCGCTCTGCACCGGAGCATGACCCTGCTCAAGACGTACTCCCATGTCACCCGAGGGTCCTTCTACGTGTCTTTCGGAATCCCGGGGGGCACTGTAGTTATTGGTGGGACAGCTGTGGTGGGGTGTGTTTGAAGGGTATGGGGACCGACCCTAGAGGTTGGGTATCCGGAAAGCACCATCCACCACAGGCAGACCGTGTAGGGCCAGTGGGTTGGGGGCCCACATTGCACGGCTTTACCGGTCTGGGGAGATGGTCGTGGGCTGCTGACCGCAGCCGTCTCCTCCTTTGGCGGAGAAGGTGGGGCTCTTCGGAGCAGGCCAGGAGGCGTGTCAGTGGGCAAAGCTTAATTGCGGTTCCGCGGCGCCTCGCGACTGGCCAGGGGGGTAAACGCCGGAGTGGTTTTAGACGGTAGTTCTTTTGAGAGTCCGTCATACCTCCCATTGCACAGCCTTCCCCGGGCAGGGAGGATGCGTAAATGCATTTCCACTCCGTCACCAAAAAAAAAAAAAAAAAAAAAAGGTTAGGTTGGGGTGCAGGCCGGATTCCTCCACGTTGGCTTGGGTGTTGCAGTCTCTCTTGATCTCGATCCGGAGAGAACGCAGCATCTGGGCTGGTGCACCCTGGGCATTGGCTGAGACTTTTCCCCCTTGGGAATTCTTTCGGCCCATGGCTAATATCCGGCACGGGGGGGGGGGGGGAAGGTGACAGGGGTTTCTTGAAGGGTTGCGGTTGTGTACCGGCACTTCTGCCCCGGAAAGTTTCCTTCTGTCACCTGGGGGGGGATGGTGACGAGCAGCTTTTCTTCGGAAAAGTGGCCTCGTCACCATAGGGAGGCGGCGACAGAGGTCGTTGGAAGGGGCGGTTGCTGGGCCGCTTCCGCCCTGGACAGCTTCCTTCTGTGGCCCATTGACGGTTGGTGACTGGGGTAGCTTGAAGGGTCAGTTGCGTGTGCCTTCGAGGCCGTTTCTGTTCCTGGAAAGCTTAACCAGTTACCTGGAGGGGGCCGTGACAGAGGTGGTTGAAAGGGGCGGTTGCGTGTGCCTTTGAGGCCGTTTCCAAACCGGACAGCTGCTTTCTGTCACTTTGGTGGTTGGTGACTGGGCTTACCGAAAGACTGGGGCATGTTAACTCCGCTCTGCAACGGAGCACGAAGGTTCCGCTCTGCACCGGAGCATGACCCTGCTCAAGACGTACTCCCATGTCACCCGAGGGTCCTTCTACGTGTCTTTCGGAATCCCGGGGGGCACTGTAGTTATTGGTGGGACAGCTGTGGTGGGGTGTGTTTGAAGGGTATGGGGACCGACCCTTAGAGGTTGGGTATCCGGAAAGCACCATCCACCACAGGCAGACCGTGTAGGGCCAGTGGGTTGGGGGCCCACATTGCACGGCTTTACCGGTCTGGGGAGATGGTCGAAGGCTGCCGACCGCAGCCGTCTCCTCCTTTGGCGGAGAAGGTGGGGCTCTTCGGAGCAGGCCAGGAGGCGTGTCAGTGGGCAAAGCTTAATTGCGGTTCCGCGGCGCCTCGCGACTGGCCAGGGGGGTAAACGCCGGAGTGGTTTTAGACGGTAGTTCTTTTGAGAGTCCGTCATACCTCCCATTGCACAGCCTTCCCCGGGCAGGGAGGATGCGTAAATGCATTTCCACTCCGTCATCAAAAAAAAAAAAAAAAAAAAAAAAAAAAAAAAAAAAAAAAAAAAAGGTTAGGTTAGGTTAGGTTAGGTTAGGTTAGGTTAGGTTAGGTTAGGTTAGGTTAGGTTAGGTTAGGTTACCAAAAAGGTAGCGGCCCCCTCCCGCCAGGCCCCAGTCCCGGCCCCACGAGCCGCCTCGACAGCCGCTCGGTCGTCAGCCGAAGGACCAGGGCCTTCCCCAAAAACGCCGCGTCCACCCCAGGAAACTTGGGTGGATGTGGTGAGGAAGGGGAAGGGAAAGGGAAAGGCGAAAGCCCAACCCACCCCCTCGTCCAAAGCGCCCCAGGCGCCTCAATTGAGCAAAAAGGCGGTGCCGAAAATGAAGGCACTGGCCGTTCCGAAGACGGCGGCGGTGGTGGTGTCTCTGAAGAAGGATGCCACCACCACCACCACGCTGCAGGCCACCATGGCCAGGGCTATCAATGCCCTGAGCCTGGAGGCTGTTGGCCTGCAGCATGTAAAAGTAAGGTCCTCAATGACGGGGAACAGAATTATCGAGGTCCCCGGAGAGGACCAGGAGAACGCGGCCGACAATCTCGCAGCCAAACTGCGAGAGATTGTCGGCGACGTGGCTGACGTAAGCCGCGTCACCAAGAAGGTCGGGCTCCAAATCGCCGGCTTGGACGAGTCGGCGACTAAGGAGTCCGTGGCTCTGGCTGTCGCCACGGAGGGAGCCTGTGATCAGGCCCAAATTAAGGTAGGAGGCATTCGCCCCCTGTATGACGGCACTGGATCTGTCCTGATCCAGTGCCCAGTGCGGGTGGCCAAAGCCCTCCTGGCCAAAGGGCGGGTCAGGATCGGTTGGGCCTCAGCCAGGGTCAATAGGATCGGACCAACACCCCTGCGGTGCTACAAATGCATGGGTGTTGGTCACACACGAGAGACGTGCCCCTCCAGCGTTGACCGGTCCAACGCTTGCTACCGGTGCAGCAGGGAGGGGCACATGGCTAAGGAGTGCTGGGAGGAGAAGGCGTGGTGCGTGGTGTGCGCCCATGCCAAACTCCCGGCTGATCACTCCATGGGGGGGGACAGTTGTTTCCCTCCTCACACTAGAGGCAAGGACCTGAGGACGCGACCCCCCCGTCGTCCTCAGCCTCCCCCTCAGATAGAAGAAGCCGCCGGCCGGCAAGAAGAGGACAACCGCATGGACCTCTAAATGTCAGCACACCGACATCTAGAGGTCCTGCAGGTGAACGCCAACCACTCCGCCAGAGCTCAGGATCTGCTCATGCAGACCATGGCGGAGTGGGAAATTGGCGTTGCGGTTGTTGCGGAGCCATATTTCGTCCCTCCCCTACCTAATTGGGTAGGGGCTTCGGACGAAATGGTTGCCATCGTGGTGCCGGCGGTTGGGGACTTCCCCCCCCTGTCGAGGATCGAGGGTGGCCCGGGGTTCGTGGCGGCCAGGTGGGGGAGCGACACCGTTCTAGTAGCGGTGTATTTCTCCCCCAATAGGCCGCTGCGTGCGTTCGAGCAGTTCCTGGGGGTCCTGGGGGGGGTGGTCAGGAGGGCTGCCCCAAGACAGGTGATGGTCCTGGGGGACCTCAATGCCAAGAGCTCGGCATGGGGTTCCCCCATCACGGACCCGCGCGGGGCGGCTCTCACGGATTGGGTGGTGGCAACGGGACTGGAAATTCTGAACCAGGGCGACGCAAACACATGCGTGCGGCGGCAGGGGGGTTCGGTCGTGGACATAACGTTCGCGACCACTGCCATTGCCGCACGCGTGGAAGAATGGCGCGTCCTGGAGGACGTGGAGACCCTCTCCGATCATTTGTACATCAGGATGAGGGTCTCTGCAGGAGGGGTCCAGCCACCGCCCATCCCGGGGAGGAGGGCGAACGGGGGCGGAGGGTTCCCAAAATGGTCCCTGTCCCAATTGGACAGGGCCATGGCGGACGAGGCGGCGATGGTGGAGGCCTGGTGCACTGCCCCACCCGCCGCCCTCGGTGTCGAGGAAAGGGCGGTCCAGTTCCGCATCGCACTGCAGGCGGTGTGCGATGCGGCCATGCCCCGGACCAAGCGCCTCTTCGCCCGCAAGAGGGTGTACTGGTGGTCCGCAGAAATTGCGGGCCTGCGTACCACCAGCAACGCCGCCCGCCGGGCCTACCAGCACTGTAGGCGCCGGCGGCACACTACCGAAGAAGAGGAGGGCCTCCACCGCACCCTCAAAGAGGCAAAGGGGGCCCTCAATATGGCTATTGCCAAGGCCAAGGATGAGGCGCATGTCTCATTCTTGGCCACCCTCGATAGGGACCCGTGGGGACGGCCCTACAGGGTGGTGCGTAACAAGATGCGCACCGCCCCTCCTATGGAGTCCCTTGAGCCCGCTCTACTGCAGAGGGTCGTCGAGGGGCTGTTCCCTCCAGCCCCCTCGATCACTCCCCCGGAAATGGCCGAGACCCGGGAGGAACGGGAGGACGAACTCGTAGTCGCTCCTGTGAGCGACGACGAGTTCGAGCGGGTGCTGGATCGACTCCGGGGCTGCAAAAAAGCCCCGGGTCCAGACGGAGTCCCAGGCCGCGTCCTCCCGGTAGCCTTGAAGCACCTCGGGAACCGCCTCAGGCAGATCATGGACGACTGCCTGAGGGAGGGAAGGTTCCCGAGGATATGGAAGGAGGGGAGGCTATGCCTCCTCCGTAAAGAGGGTCGACCCCCCGACTGCCCGTCCGCATACCGCCCCATCGTGCTGCTGGACGAGGCCGGGAAAATGTTCGAACGCATCCTGGCCTCCCGAATCCTGCAGCACCTGGAGACCGCCGGCCCGAACGTCTCGGAAAGACAGTTCGGGTTCCGGGAGGGGCGGTCAACGCTCGACGCGTTGAAGTCCCTCAGGGACTTCTGCGAGTACGCGTCGGGCAGGGGTGAGGGTGTCGTCGCGGTGTCGTTGGACATCGCGAACGCATTCGGCACCCTCCCCTACGAGGTGATTAGAGAGGCACTTCGGTATCACCAAGTGCCTCATTATTTAAGGCGGGTCATAGAGCACTACCTTACCGAGAGGGTAGTGCTCTATGAGGGAAAGGAGGGTCGACGGGGGGAGAGGGGAATGGCCTGCGGCGTGCCCCAGGGTTCCGTACTCGGTCCACTTCTTTGGAACCTGGGGTACGATTGGGCCATTAGGGGGGAGCTGCTTCCGCGCACACTCACCATCTGTTATGCGGACGACACGATGGTGGCTGCGCGCGGAAGCGACATGAGGGAGACCTCAAGGAGGGCGGAGGTGGCGGCCGAGCTGGCGATCCATCGCATTGAGCGGCTCGGCCTAAAGGTGGCCCTCTCGAAGACGGAGGGTATTGTCTTCGGGGGGCGTGGGTGGCGGCTGCCGGCGGGCGCGGCGCTTACCCTCGGAGGGGAAGCGGTCCAGATAAAGCCCCATATCAAATATCTGGGGCTGGTACTGGACCGCAAATGGGACTTCGGGGAGCACTTCACCAGACTTGCTCCCCGAATCGTGGGCGCCGCCTCGGCGCTGGGCCGGCTACTGCCCAATGTGGGTGGGCCGGGCTCCTTATGCCGGCGTCTGTACGCCGGCGTAACAAGGAGCATGGCTCTCTACGGGGCCCCAATCTGGGCGGATAAGCTGTCCGCCCGCAACAAGGCCCTGCTGCGGAGGCCGCAGAGGGTTGTGGCCCTCCGTATAGTAAGGGCCTACGTAACTGTGGCCCACGCGGCGGCCTGCCTCCTCGCCTGCACCCCGCCCTGGGAACTGGACGCAGAGGTGCAGGCGGAGACCTATAGGGTTAGGTCTAGGGCCCGGGCAAGGGGTGAACGCCCGGACCCTGAGGAGGTGGAGGAGACGCGCCGAATGACGGAGCGTCGACTGCGGGACCGCTGGAAAACCGACCTGGAGGACTCTCCCTATGGTACCCGTACTATAGGGGCGATCCTCCCGTCGGTGGACCTTTGGTTAGAGAGGGCAGTCGGCGCAACGTCGTTCCGGCTTGTGCAGGTGATGACCGGACATGGGTGCTTCGGTCATTACCTGCACAAAATTGGGAGGGAGCCTACCCCGCAGTGCCATGAGTGCGGGGATCCGGACGACACGGCTCAGCACACCTTCGAGGTGTGCAGCCGTTGGAGTTCGGAGCGCGGCGCCATGGCACTCGCTATTCAGCGGGAAGACCTCTCGCTCTACAGCATTGTTGCGGCAATGCTCTGCAGCGAGAGGTCTTGGGAGGCTGTGGCCTCCTTTTGCGAAACGATCATCTCGCAGAAGGAGGTCGCGGAGCGGGAGCGCGAGGAGTCTCCTCTTGCGCATCCGCTCCGGCGCAGACGGCAGGGGTTGAGGCGGCGGCGTTTTGCTGCGCGCCTTAACCCTTAGTGGCTGCGGGTGGGGGATGGGAGTCCCCCGCCTGCCGTAGGCAAGCCACTCAGCGGTCTGGGAGGGAGGCCACGCGTGCTCGGCCTCTCTCCCCTTTTGGCGCGGGAAGCCCCAGCAATGGCTGGGGCCGCCGGTAGACGTCGTGGGGAATGCCTTCCGCGGGTTCCACGGCGTCCAACCAAACCGGTATGAGGGTACGCCAAGGTGTTTTTTAGTGGGTAACACTCCCCTACTCCTTCTCGCTCGGAGAAGGGGAGGGGACGTGAGTCCCACATACCCCCCCGCCACTCCCATGGCGGGGGAAATGCGTAACGCATTTTTCACCTTGTCAAAAAAAAAAAAAAAAAAAAAAAAAAAAGGTTAGGTTAGGTTAGGTTAGGTTAGGTTAGGTTAGGTTAGGTTAGGTTAGGTTAGGTTAGGTTAGGTTAGGTTAGGTTAGGTTAGGTTAGGTTAGGTTTTCCGGGAGGGACGGTCCACTATGGACGCGCTTTCGTCCCTCCGGAACTTCTGTGGGAACGCGGAGGCGAAGGGTGAGGGGGTCGTGGCGGTGTCGTTAGACATCGCCAACGCATTTGGCTCCCTGCCCTTCTCGGTCATCAGCGAGGCCCTCCGCTTCCACAGGGTGCCCGGGTATCTGCGGCGGATTGTAGAGCACTACCTAACCGACAGGGTAGTGCTCTACGATCGTGGGGGTCTGCGGATCGCTCACCCGATGTCGTGCGGTGTTCCCCAGGGGTCCGTGTTAGGACCCCTGCTATGGAACATAGGGTACGACTGGGTGATCCGCGGAGCGCTCCTTCCCCGCATGGCCACCCTTTGTTATGCCGACGATACAATGGTGGCCGTGCGGGGACGTGAGCTGGAGGAGGCCCTTCGGAGGGCGTCGTTGGCGGCAGACCTGGTTGTCGGCCGCATCCGACAGCTGGGTCTGGAGGTGTCCCTCCCGAAGACAGACGCCATTGTCTTCGGGGGGAGGGGATGGCGTCCACGTTGTGGATTGTCCATCCCTGTGGCGGGGGAAGCGGTCCAGGTGAAGGGTACGATAAAGTACCTTGGCCTCATCCTGGACCGGAGGTGGGATTTCGGGGAGCATTTCCGCCAACTTGCTCCCCGGGTGGTAGGCGCCGCGTCGGCCCTGGGCCGCATGTTGCCGAACGTGGGGGGGCCTCAAGCGCCATGCCGACGCCTGTTTGCAGGCGTAGTGCGTAGCATGGCGCTATACGGAGCGCCAATCTGGGCCGACAAGCTGTCGGCCAAGAATAAGGCGCTCCTAAGGAGGCCCCAAAGAGTGGTGGCCCTCCGAATAGTGAGGGCCTATGTGACGGTGGCACATGCGGCCGCGTGTGTCTTGGCCTGCACCCCGCCGTGGGAGCTAGATGCTCAGGTGCAGGCCGAGACATACCGGATGAGGGCCGGGTTCCGGGCGAGGAGACAGCGCCCGGACTCGGAGACGGTGGAGGGGGCCCGTCGAATGACGGAGCGGCGCCTGAGGGACCGGTGGAAAAGCGACCTGGAGGACTCCCCCTATGGACTCCGCACCATAGGGGCACTCCTCCCGTCGCTGGACCACTGGTTGGAGAGGAGGTACGGTACCGCCACGTACCGTCTTGTGCAGGTGATGACCGGGCACGGGTGCTTCGGTCATTACCTGCACAAGATTAGGAGAGAGCCCAGTCCGGTTTGCCACGAGTGCGGCGATCCGGACGACACGGCCCAGCACACCCTAGAGGTGTGCTCGAAGTGGGATCCGGAGCGCCGCGCTCTGGTTGCGGACACAGGGCTCTCCGATCTCTCACTGCACAGCGTCGTGTCGGCCATGCTGAGCAGTGAGAGATCGTGGTTGGCGGTCGTCTCCTTCTGCGAGAGCATTGTCTCGCAGAAGGAGGCGGCGGAGCGGGAGCGCGAGGAGGACGTGGAGGCGCACCCGCTCCGGCGTAGACGTGTGGGGCGAAGGCGGAGGCAGTTTGCCGCCCGCCTGAACCCCTAGTAGGACCGTGGGGATAGGGTCCCACATAAAGGTCCTACACGTCTGGGGGAGGGTTCGGCGTGTTAACTGAACCCTCCCTCCTTTGGCGCAGGTGCCCCAGCAACAGGCTGGGGCGGCTGGGGGGCACCCAGTGGTGAATAGTCATCATCCCACGGTGCCCCCGTTAACAGCCTGTGGAGGTTAACACCGGTGAGGTTTTAGTGGGTAGGCTTCCCCCTTCCCCTTCGCTCTGAAGGGTAGGGGGTTGAGAGTCCCACATAACCCTCCAATATGGTCATCCCTAGACCGGAGGGTACGCGTAAATGCGTTTCCTCACCGTCAAAAAAAAAAAAAAAAAAAAAAAAAAAAAAAAAAAAAAAAAAAAAAAAAAAAAAAAAAAAAAAAAAAAAAAAAAAAAAAAAAAAAAAAAAAAAAAAGGTTAGGTTAGGTTAGGTTAGGTTAGGTTAGGTTAGGTTAGGTTAGGTTAGGTTGAGGTCAAATCTCGGGTGTGGTGAAGGCGATTTGTGCGATACTCAGTGATCAAAACTTACATTTTTTGCTCACTTGATCTATCTTTTCATTTCTCTTTTATTTAGTATAGTTTCCTTATTTTCTTAATATTTCATTTTGCGGTTGGTTTTTGTTTATTTAGTTTTTGTACGTTTTCTGCGTTGAAAAAGTCTGTGTTGCTGATATATTTTTGAGCCTTTTATAGGTTCAAAAAATACCGGCGATCGGCTTCTTTGCCGTACGGTTGGTTCGATAATTTTCTGAACCTTTGTTTAGAAAATATCGGCCTTCTGGTTTTGTGTTTTTTTAACTTTAATTTTTCGTAATTTTTTGGTTTGTTTACATTTTTCTAAATTAGTTTTGTCGGTGTTGTCAGCTTCCTTAATTGCCCAGTTTTTGGGCTGGGGTAGCTGCAACGGTCCCGCTAACTATAGCGTAGGTTTTGTTTTGATTTTATTTCTGTGTCGCGAGTTTTTGATTTTCTTGAACTTCGAGTTTTTACTCGAAGTTTTTGAGAATCAGCTCCGGCTTTTTTGTGTTTGGTAGTGTTTTTTATTTAGTTTTATTTCTTGTAAAAATATTTAACTTTAAGGGGCGGATAGAATATTTAGTTTTTTAAATTTTTGTTTTTTGTGTCTTGACAGTCCGACTTCCAGGTCGGGAGTTATCGGGCTGTTAAGGTACCGGGGTGTGTAAGGTTTTTTGTTTAACCAACTTAAGGTTTTTCCTAAAGTTGGTAAATTCAATAACTTTTAACTTTTTAACCTTTTTTGTGTTTTTTCGTTTTTGTTTTTGCGGCGCCATCGAACTCTATTTTTTAGTTTTTGTTTGGTCCCGCTACGACCTCAGGAAGTGGGTCAAATCAGGGGACATAGTTTTCCCCTGATTGCTATTTTTTGTAATTCAGGCGCTTTATCCGATTTACTATAGGAAAGTCGAAATCCGAGTCGCACTTGACCGTTTTAAGTTAGGTTAGCTCCTAACTTAGGTCCTAGCGGTCGGATTTCGACCTTTCTTGGTAGGGCGGTAGGGGGGGCCACCATGGCCTCGCCTACAAAAAATCGGAGGGTTCCACCCAAGGGGGGGGGAGTCATTAACGACTCCAATTCTGAGTCGGAAAGCGACGATCTGAGATGGATCGAGGGTGAGTACTCGGCTCCACAGCCCTCCAAGAGGGCCCTGGATACCCAGGATGAGGAGGAGGAGGGTGAAGAAAGGCCCGTGAAGATAAACACGGCCTTTAGGGGGAAGCCCAAGGGGGCTTACTCTGGGCTGGCCGCAGCCAGGTTGAGGGCAAAGCTTTACCAGCTGGAGCCCCAATTTGAAGAGGTAGCTGGTGCCGATCCTGCGGCCAGCTACAGGAGGGATTTCCCTGAGCTCCGCCCTAGGGGGGGGAAGGGGGTAAAAGGGGGAAAAGCGAAGGGGGACCGGCGATCTCGCTCCGGCTCACGCTCTCGCTCGGGGTCGCGCTCCCCTGAGCTTATGGATGGGCTAGAGGGTCAGCAGGAGGCTGACCCGATTGATGCCACCCGCATGGCGGCACGGGATATCCTGGAGGCGGCCAGGATATCCGGCAATATCAAGGGGGAGGTACAGGGCCGGATGAACCGGGCCTGCCGCACCATCCTGGGGCTAATGGATGAGGTAGAGGCCTCCAGGGCCGAGAGCGAGGAGATCCGCATCCTTAAAGCGGACAATAAAAGGATGCGGGAGCAACTCGCTCTGAACTCGGCGGAGCTGAAGGCGCTCCGCATCGCCTTCAGCGAGCGGCAGATCCCGGCCGCCCCCCCCGTGTCTGCTGCCCTGCAGTTTGGGACCGCCGAGCTCACCGAGGCTATCGAGGTGATGAAGCGGGACCTCTTCCTCAGCCTCGGGAGGATGATATCCGACAGGATGGAGGAGGTCAACAGGCGCCTCCCGGCGGAGCCCATCCTTCGCCCCCCCCTGGCACATGACAAGCGGGCTGCCAAGCCATCCACGGCAGCCCCTCCCGAGCGAAAGAGGGCAGAAATTGCCCTGCCACCCCCGGCCCCGGTAGAAGCCCTCGAAACCAGGGCCAGGCTCGGCGATGGGCGGCCTAAAGCCGCCAAAAAGGTGGTGGCCCCAGTCCCCACCCCCACCAAAAAGAAGTCCGCCAAGGCCGCCAAGGCTGCCCCGTCCCCGGAGGAGGAGCCCGGCCCTTCGGGCCGTATGCCGCCTGCGCCCACGCAGATGTCGTGGTCGCAGGTGGTGCGGAAGAAGGGCAAGGGCGCGGCCAAGCCCCCCCCTCCAGCTCCTAAAGGGCCCGGGAAGACAGCGCACGGGCCCAGACCCGCAAAGCTGTCCGTCCCCAAGACGGCGGCGGTGGTGATCTCCCTCAAGAAGGGGGCCACCACCACCCTGCAGGCCACCATGGCTAAGGCCATTAATGGTCTTAGCCTGAGTGAGGTGGGCCTGCAGAGCGTGCGGGTCAGGACCTCGATGACGGGCTCCCGGGTCATCGAGGTCCCCGGGGAGAAGGGCCACGAGGTGGCGGATACCCTTGCAGCCAAGCTGCAAGGGTTGGTGGGGGACGTGGCGGACGTCAGCCGCCCCGTCAAAATGGCCGGCGTCCAGATTTCCGGTCTGGACGAATCGGCCACGAAGGAGACGGTGGCGCAGGCTGTTGCCGCGGCGGGGGCGTGCCAGCCTGAGCAGGTTCGGGTGGGGGCAGTCCGCGCCCTCTACGATGGCACTGGATCGGTCTTGATCCAGTGCCCCGTGCAGGCTGCGGTGACCCTCACCAAGGCCGGGAGGATCCTGGTGGGTTGGGCCTCCGCCAGGGTCACGGCGGTGGGGCCGACACCAATGCGGTGCTTCCGCTGTTATGGTGTCGGCCACTCGCGGGAGCTGTGCCCCTCAAAAGTTGACCGGAGCGACTTCTGCTTCCGGTGCAGCAAAGAGGGGCACAAAATGGCGGATTGCTGGGAGAAGGCTTGGTGCGCCGTATGCCACCAGGCCAAACTCCCGGCAAACCACATGCTGGGGGGGAGGAAATGTTTCCCCCCCGCAACTAAAGGTAAGGACCTGCGGCCGCAGCGTCCCCGCCCCCCCGTTGCTAATGGAAGCACCCCCGCAGCGACCGCCGCGGCCCCCGAGGAGACCTGCATGGAGCTCTAAATGCCAGCACACCATTTAGAGCTCCTGCAGGCCAACGTCAACCACTCCGCCAGAGCACAAGACCTGCTCATGCAAGTAATGGCGGAGTGGTCGATTGACGTTGCGGTCGTCGCGGAACCCTACTTCGTCCCTCCCCTACCCAATTGGGTGGGTTCGACGGACGAGTGGGTTGCCGTGGCGGTGCCGGCGATCGGCGACGGACCCCCCCTCGTGAGGATCGAGGGCGGCCCGGGTTTCGTGGCGGCCGGGTGGGGGAGCGACACCGTACTAATTGCGGTGTACTTCTCCCCCAATAGGCCGCTGGCCGCCTTTGAGGCCTTCCTGGGGGTCCTAGAGGGGGTCGTGGCGAGGGCGGCCCCGCGCCAGGTAATGGTCCTTGGGGACCTCAACGCCAAGAGTGCGGCGTGGGGATCCCCCATAACGGACGTGCGCGGGGGGGTGCTGACGGATTGGGTGGCGGCGGCGGGCCTGGTGGTCCTGAACCAGGGCAGCGCCAACACTTGCGTGCGGCGGCAGGGGGGGTCCATTGTGGACATCACGTTCGCGACCCCTGCCATTGCCGCACGCCTCGCAGACTGGCGCGTCCTGGAGGACGTGGAGACCCTCTCCGATCACCTGTATATCAGGTTGAGGGTCTCCACAAGACCGGGCCAGCTGCCACCCAGTCCTCGGGGGGGGTGGGGAAGGGGGACGGAGGAGTTCCCCAAGTGGTCCCTGTCCCAACTGGACAGGGCCAAGGCGGACGAGGCGGCGATGGTGGAGGCTTGGTGTGCTGCCCCACCCGCCGCCTTGGGAGTGGAGGAGAGGGCGCGCCGGTTCCGCTCCGCACTGCAGGCCGTATGCGGAGCGGCCATGCCCCGGGCGAAACGGCTCTTCGCCCGGAGGAAGGTCTACTGGTGGTCCGCCGAAATTGCGGCAGTGCGGACCACCAGTAACAGTGCCCGCCGCGCCTACCAACACTGTAGGCGCAGGCGGCACACTGCGGAGGAGGAGGAGAGGCTCTACGGGGCCCTCAAAGAAGCCAAGGGGGCCCTAACCCTGTCGATAGCAAAGGCCAAGGATGAGGCACACGCCTCATTCTTGGCAACGCTGGACAGGGATCCGTGGGGGCGGCCGTACAGGGTGGTGCGCAACAAAATGCGCACTGCCCCCCCCATGGACTCTCTAGAGCCTCCCCTCCTGAGGAGGGTCATCGAGGGGCTGTTTCCGGCAGCTCCCTCGATAACTCCCCCGGTGATGACCGAGCCACCGGGGGACTTGGAGGACCCACTCGAGCTCGCCATCGCACCGGTGAGCGATGACGAGTTCGAGAGGGCGGTGGACCGGCTCCGGGGCTGCAAGAAAGCCCCGGGGCCCGACGGAGTACCGGGCCGGGTACTCCCCATCGCCCTAAAACACCTCGGGGACCGACTCAGGCAGTTGATGGACGACTGCCTGAGGGAGGGACGGTTCCCGAGGGTGTGGAAGGAGGGGAGGCTCTGCCTCCTCCGGAAAGAGGGTCGACCCCCGGACTGTCCCTCCGCCTACCGCCCCATAGTGCTGCTGGATGAGGCCGGGAAGATGATGGAGAGAATCCTGGCCTCCAGGATCCAGCAGCATCTAGAGACCGCCGGCCCGAACGTCTCTGATAGACAGTTCGGGTTCAGAGAGGGGCGGTCTACGCTCGACGCGCTGAAGTCCCTTAGGGACTTCTGTGAGTACGCGTCGAGCAGAGGGGAGGGTGTCGTCGCGGTGTCCCTTGACATCGCAAACGCGTTTGGCACTCTCCCCTATGGGGTAATAAGGGAGGCACTTATTTACCACCAAGTGCCTCCCTACCTGCGGCGGGTCATAGAGCACTACCTGACCGAGAGGGTAGTGCTCTATGAGCAGAGGGACGGTCGACGGGGGTCGACGGCGATGGCCTGCGGCGTACCCCAAGGTTCCGTGCTCGGTCCGCTCTTATGGAACCTGGGGTACGATTGGGCCATCAGGGGGGAGTTGCTCCCACGGACGGCCACCATCTGCTACGCAGATGACACCATGGTGGCCGTGCGTGGGACCGACATGAGGGAGGTGCTGTGCCGGGCGGAAGCGGCGGCCGAGCTGACCATTTACCGGATTGGTCGGCTCGGCCTGAGGGTGGCGCTCCCGAAGACTGAGGCGATAGTCTTCGGGGGCCGGGGGTGGAGGCTGCCGGCGGGTTTGGCGCTCACCCTGGGGGGGGAGTCGGTCCCGATCAAGCCCCACATAAAATATTTGGGGCTTGTTCTGGACCGACGATGGAATTTCGGGGAGCATTTTTCGCAATTGGCTCCCCGAATTGTGGGCGCCGCGTCGGCACTGAGCCGGCTGCTGCCGAACGTGGGTGGGCCGGGCTCTTTGTGCCGCCGGCTGTATGCCGGCGTTACAAGGAGCATGGCTCTGTACGGGGCCCCCATCTGGGCGGACAAGCTGTCCGCCCGGAACAGGGCCCTGCTACAGAGGCCACAGCGGGTGGTGGCCCTCCGTATTGTGAGGGCCTACATGACGGTGGCCCACGCCGCGGCCTGCCTCCTCGCCTGCACCCCGCCCTGGGAGTTGGACGCAGAGGTGCAGGCGGAGACCTACGCAGTCAGGTCCAGGGCCCGGGCGAGAGGAGAACGCCCGGACCCTGAGGAGGTGGAGGAGACGCGCCGGATGACGGAGCGCCGACTGCGGGACAGGTGGAAAGCGGACCTGGAGGACTCCCCCTATGGGACTCGGACCATAGGGGCGATCCTCGGGTCGTTTGACACCTGGTTGGGGAGGGCAGTCGGCGCTACGTCGTACCGGCTTGTGCAGGTATTGACCGGACACGGATGCTTCGGTCATTACCTGCACAAAATTGGGAGGGAGCCCGGCCCGCAGTGCCATGAGTGCGGCGATCCGGACGACACGGCTCAGCACACTCTCGAGGTGTGCAGCCGGTGGAGTGCGGAGCGCCGCACTATGGCGCTAGCCATCGGTCGACGGGACCTCTCCCTGCACAGCGTTGTGTCTGCAATGCTGTGCAGCGACAGGTCCTGGAGGGCTGTGGCCTCCTTCTGCGAGTGTGTCATCTCGCAGAAGGAGGCCTCGGAGCGTGAGCGCGAGGATTCTCCTCTCGCGCATCCGCTCCGGCGTAGACGGCGGGGGGTGAGGCGGCGGCGTTTTGCCGCCCGCCTCAACCCTTAGTGACTGCGGGTGGGGGATGGGAGTCCCTCGCCCGCCGTAGGCTAGTCACTTAGCGGTCTGGGAGAGAGGCCAGGCGTGCTCGGCCTCTCTCTCCTTCGGCGCGGGTAGCCCCGGCAGGTGGCCGGGGCTGCCGGAAGGCGTCGTGGGCAGAGCTTCGGCGGTTCCACGGCGCCTTGCCTAACCGGCAGGAGGGTACGCCAGGGTGGTTTTTAGTGGGTTGCGCTCCCTTTCCCCCTCTCATTCGGAGGGGGGGGCGGGGGGTGAGTCCCACATATCCCCTCACTACTCCCATGGTGAGGGGAATGCATAAAGCATTTTCCACCCTGTCAAAAAAAAAAAAAAAAAAAAAAAAAAAAAAAAAAAAAAAAAAAAAAAAAAAAAAAAAAAAAAAAAAAAAAAAAAAAAGGTTAGGTTAGGTTAGGTTAGGTTGAAGGACCTCTAAATGCTGGTGTGCTGGCATTTAGAGGTCCATCTGGCTACCTTCCTGCCTAGCCGCATTGGCGGCACGCCTTGTAGAGGGGGACGTTGTCTGACCAGCCTTGCCCCTCGTGTGTGGCGGGCTGCACCTCCGTCCCCCCATTACGTGGTCCGCTGGACGTCGCGCTTTTAGGCAAACGTCGCAATGCGGCGCGGCCATGCAGGAGGCCCTCCAGTGGTCCGGCCCACTGCACCGGTGGCACCAATTTGACCGGTCCACGGTTGAGGGGCAGAGGGCCCCGCTGTGTCCGATGCCTTGGCATCGGAAGCACCGCATGGGCCTCGCCTCCAGTGCAGTCACGCTGGCGGACGACCACCCCACCAGTAGTCGTCCTGCTGTTGCCAGCGTGTTGGCCACGGTCACCGGGCACTGCGCGTTCGCCACGCCAGATCCGTCGAATCGGACCCGGATGGCGCCAACCTTCACCTGGGTGGGGGAGCACCCAGTCTTGGCCACCATTGCCGCCGCGATGTCCTCCGGGGTGATGGTCTCATCGAGACCACCCACCCGGATTTCCGCCATTTTGACGGGTCGGTAGACTTTGGCCACGTCGCCAACCAACCCGTCAAGTTTTGCGCATAGCGCATCCGCCGCCGCTGCCCCGTTCGCGCCCGGGACCTCAATGAGGCGGGCCCCGGTCTGCGTCTTACGGACCCTGACATGCTCAAGGCCAACCTCCGCCAGCGAGAAGGACTTCATGGCCTTGGCCATGACGCTGGCGTAGGTGGCCTCGCTGCCCTCCTTTACGGCAACTACCACAGCAGCCGTTGAGGGAGCAGGCAATTTCTTGGGGCCCGGCGCGGGCCTGTTGCCTGTGGCTGTGTGTTTAGGTGGTGGGGCAACCTTCTTCTTCTTCTTCTTCTTACCCCTCTTCACCGCGTCCGACCACGACATTTGGGTGGGCGGCAGTGGCTTTTGTACTGCCGGAACCGCCGGGGCGCACTCGCGGATAGGAGGGGGACGAAGAGCAGCCAACGGTCTCGTCTCTTTGGCCCGACGAGCAGGGCGCGCTGGCTTGGCAGGGGGTGCTTTCCGAGCGCTAGTGGGGTGACCCGCGCTGGAAGCCGACCTGTTGTTGGGAGCCGCACTGGCTGGAGGAGCCGCCCTGGTGGGAGGAGCGAACCTAGCTGGAGGAGCCGACACATCGGGGTCAGCCACCTGTTCAGCCCTCCTCCGGTCCGCTGCCAGCGGTGGGCGAACAATCGGAGATGCGGGGAGAAGGGCCCGGACCTCCCCGATCCGAACGTTCACCATCTCTCCTATCGAGGTGAATAGATCCCTTTTCAGGTCCTCCCTCAGCTCAATCATTGCCTGCCCCAAGGCCTGTGGGAGGCCGTCTTCGGGGGCGTGGCTCTGCGGGGGCTGCTTATGCCTTTCGGAAAAAGCAGTCCTTAGGGCCTTCACTTCCTGTCGTACGAGGGAGAGCTCTTCCCTCATGCGCTTGTTGTCTGCGCGCAGAGCTCTCACCTCCACATCGTCTCCTCCGTCTGTTCCATCGAGAATGTCTGTGGCCGCTAAGATGTTCTTGCACGCAGTGTTCATGCGGCCCCAGACCTCCCCCTTTAAATTGCCACAATTTCTGGCTTCCGCCAAAACCTGAAGTGCGGCATTCCGGACGACAGAAATGTACCCACCGTCATCCTCGTTCCTAACAGGGCTGCGGTCCCGCGGGACCGATGAGCTCCTTCGTATCTGGCCTCTTTTAAGGGCCCTTCTCCCACGACTCCGAGGCGGCGAGGAGTCACGGTTAACGCGGTATTCACCGACCGCACCCGCCTCCGCCTCAACGTCTCGGAAAATGGGGAACCTCAGAACAGTCTTACCCGCCCTGAGGCCCGAGTTGTTTCCTCCAGTTAAAGTCTTGCCCCTCCTAGCGGTATTGATTTTGGGCTTGATAGCCGGCCCAGTCAATACTTCATCTTCGTCGTGCGGCCGCTTCACGTTTTTGACGTGAACTGATGGAAGAGACGAGTCAGAGTCAACCTCCAACATCATCTCCTCCATCAGCTCAGCGTCCTTCAGCCTTGCCATCTCCAGTAGCTGTTCCGCCACAGTGGTGTCGGTGTCTGCGTTTTGGCCCTGAGAAGGGCCGTTTTCAGGTTGGCCCTCAGAAGGGCCGTTTCCGGGTTGGCCCTGAGAAGGGCCGTTTGGTTGGGTTGTTGCTGTTTCCATTTTTGTTCCCACGAGTGATAGGGATTATCGGTCGATCCAGGAGGTGCCCGTGCACCTGGACAAGCCTAGCATCTCCCGTCAGAGGGTCGGCAGGTACTCTGACGGGGCAACGCACTAACAGCTGACCACCTCTCAGCCATGCATCCCCTCGCGGTGCGGCGCCGCTTAGGATTGAGGGATTTTTTATGAGGTTTACTCCCCTCGACCCAGCCGGTTAAGGCAAGGTCCTCGGCCCGTCGGAGCCGCGAGACGTGATCCACGACACTCCAGACGGGAAACGAGTTAGGCTCGACGTCGGCTAAACCGAGTGCACCTGGCACATCGTCGGGCCCCGTTGTACCTCTTTCGAGGACAACCCCCAATCATCCATCGCCCACTCTCCTAAGAGAAGGCCCTCCATTCCATCCAAAACGCCCTCTGCAAAGCAGAAGACGCTGCTGCACTCCTCTAACTACTCTCCGAGGAGAGTAGTCGGGAGCAGCCTTCCACCACAAGTGCGCACTTTCGGGGAGTATTTAGTTCCCCGGGCCCGCGCTGGCCCATGACAGTGGGTATCCCGCCACTGGTTCGGTGGAAGTGGAGAAGGATGGGTAAGGGGAAGGAAAAGGAGGGATATCAAGGAAAGGAATGGGAAGGTGGGAGTGGAAAGGGAAAGTGCCGCTCTTAGTCTGGTCCCTCACCTCGGAACTTTCCGGTATGGGTAGCCCTGTCCGGTATAGCGTCGAGGATCACTGAAACACGCAAGCCCCCCCACCACGACAAGGTGGCAGCACATTCGGGGGGGAACCTAACCTAACCTAACCTAACCTAACCTAACCTAACCTAACCTAACCTAACCTAACCTAACCTAACCTAACCTAACCTAACCTAACCTAACCTAACCTTTTTTTTTTTTTTTTTTTTTTTTTTTTTTTTTTTTTTTTTTTAACGGTGAGGAAACGCATTTACGCGTACCCTCCGGTCTAGGGACGACCATATTGGAGGGTTATGTGGGACTCTCAACCCCCTACCCTTCAGAGCGAAGGGGAAGGGGGAAGCCTACCCACTAAAACCTCACCGGTGTTAACCTCCACAGGCTGTTAACGGGGGCACCGTGGGCTGATGACTATTCACCACTGGGTGCCCCCCAGCCGCCCCAGCCTGTTGCTGGGGCACCTGCGCCAAAGGAGGGAGGGTTCAGTTAACACGCCGAACCCTCCCCCAGACGTGTAGGACCTTTGTGTGGGACCCTATCCCCACGGTCCTACTAGGGGTTCAGGCGGGTGGCAAACTGCCTCCGCCTTCGCCCCACACGTCTACGCCGGAGCGGGTGCGCATCCACGTCCTCCTCGCGCTCCCGCTCCGCCGCCTCCTTCTGCGAGACAATGCTCTCGCAGAAGGAGACGACCGCCAACCACGATCTCTCACTGCTCAGCATGGCCGACACGACGCTGTGCAGTGAGAGATCGGAGAGCCCTGTGTCCGCAACCAGAGCGCGGCGCTCCGGATCCCACTTCGAGCACACCTCTAGGGTGTGCTGGGCCGTGTCGTCCGGATCGCCGCACTCGTGGCAAACCGGACTGGGCTCTCTCCTAATCTTGTGCAGGTAATGGCCGAAGCACCCGTGCCCGGTCATCACCTGCACAAGACGGTACGTGGCGGTACCGTACCTCCTCTCCAACCAGTGGTCCAGCGACGGGAGGAGTGCCCCTATGGTGCGGAGTCCATAGGGGGAGTCCCCCAGGTCGCTTTTCCACCGGTCCCTCAGGCGCCGCTCCGTCATTCGACGGGCCCCCTCCACCGTCTCCGAGTCCGGGCGCTGTCTCCTCGCCCGGAACCCGGCCCTCATCCGGTATGTCTCGGCCTGCACCTGAGCATCTAGCTCCCACGGCGGGGTGCAGGCCAAGACACACGCGGCCGCATGTGCCACCGTCACATAGGCCCTCACTATTCGGAGGGCCACCACTCTTTGGGGCCTCCTTAGGAGCGCCTTATTCTTGGCCGACAGCTTGTCGGCCCAGATTGGCGCTCCGTATAGCGCCATGCTACGCACTACGCCTGCAAACAGGCGTCGGCATGGCGCTTGAGGCCCCCCCACGTTCGGCAACATGCGGCCCAGGGCCGACGCGGCGCCTACCACCCGGGGAGCAAGTTGGCGGAAATGCTCCCCGAAATCCCACCTCCGGTCCAGGATGAGGCCAAGGTACTTTATCGTACCCTTCACCTGGACCGCTTCCCCCGCCACAGGGATGGACAATCCACAACGTGGACGCCATCCCCTCCCCCCGAAGACAATAGCGTCTGTCTTCGGGAGGGACACCTCCAGACCCAGCTGTCGGATGCGGCCGACAACCAGGTCTGCCGCCAACGACGCCCTCCGAAGGGCCTCCTCCAGCTCACGTCCCCGCACGGCCACCATTGTATCGTCGGCATAACAAAGGGTGGCCATGCGGGGAAGGAGCGCTCCGCGGATCACCCAGTCGTACCCTATGTTCCATAGCAGGGGTCCTAACACGGACCCCTGGGGAACACCGCACGACATCGGGTGAGCGATCCGCAGACCCCCACGATCGTAGAGCACTACCCTGTCGGTTAGGTAGTGCTCCACAATCCGCCGCAGATACCCGGGCACCCTGTGGAAGCGGAGGGCCTCGCTGATGACCGAGAAGGGCAGGGAGCCAAATGCGTTGGCGATGTCTAGCGACACCGCCACGACCCCCTCACCCTTCGCCTCCGCGTTCCCACAGAAGTTCCGGAGGGACGAAAGCGCGTCCATAGTGGACCGTCCCTCCCGGAACCCGAACTGCCGGTCGGAGATGTTAGGCCCCACGTCCTCCAGATGTTGGACGATGCGACGGGACAAGATGCGCTCTAGCATCTTGCCCGTCTCATCTAGGAGGACGATGGGGCGGTGACCGGCAGGGGTATCCAACGGCCTACCCTCCTTCCGAAGGAGGACGAGGCGTCCCTCCTTCCAGCACCTCGGGAAGCGCCCCTCCTTGATACAATCATCAAAGAGGGCCCGCATGCGGTCCCCGAGGTGCTCCGCCACTATGTGGAGGACTCTTCCCGGTACCCCATCCGGTCCTGGTGCCTTTCTGCAGGACCGGAGACGGTCGACGATGGTCTCCATTTCGTCGTCCGTCACGGGAGGGGGATCATCTTGATCAACCTCCTCAACCGTGGGGCCCACCATTGCGGGCGGCTGGAAGGCCGCCGCAGCCGGGAAGAGTCCCTCCACAATCCTCGTGAGGAGCTCCGGCTCAAGGGAGTCCATGGGGGGTGCGCAACGCATTTTGTTGCGCACAACTCGGTATGGCCGCCCCCACGGATCCCTATCCAACGTGGCCAGGAACTCCTCACGCGCCTCGTCCTTTCTGCGAGCTATCTCCACAGAGAGCGCGTCCTTCGCCACCTTCAGCTCTCTGTGGAGATGCTCTTCCTCCTCCGGCAGGTGTCGCCGCCTCCTGCAGCGCGTGTATGCGCGGCGGGCGGCATCACTGGCGGCTCGCAGGGCCGCAATCTCCTGCGACCACCAGTACACCTGCCTCTTGGCGGGCAGCCTTCGGGCCCGGGGCATGGCCGCGTCGCACACCGACGTTAGTGCGACGCGAAACCGGGCTGCCCGCTCCTCCACCCCCAAGGAGACCGGTGGGGGCGCACACCACGCCTCCACCATGGCCGCCTCCACCGCCGCTCCCATGTCGAGGCGGGCCAGGGTCCACCTTGGGAAAGCCCCTCCTCCTCCTCTCCCCCCCCGCCCTCTCGGGCTGGGCGGCGGCACCCCTGGCGAGGTGCTGACCCTCATCCGAACGTATAAATGGTCGGAGAGGGTCTCTACCTCCTGCAGGACGCGCCAGTCCGTGATTCGTGCGGCAATGGCAGGGGTCGCGAACGAGACGTCCACGATCGACCCTCCCTGCCGCCGCACACACGTGTTGGCGTCGCCCCGGTTGAGCACCTCAAGCCCCATCGCCGCCACCCAGTCTTCGAGGGCCACCCCTCTCGGGTCCGTGATGGGGGAACCCCACGCCGCGCTCTTGGCGTTTAGGTCCCCCATCACCACCAATGGCGCCGGCGCCGCCCCTCCGACGACTCTCCCCAGCCCCACCAGGAAGGCTTCAAACTCCCGCAGCGGCCTATTCGGGGAGAAGTAAACTGCCACTAGGACAGTTTCTCCCCACTTGGCCACCGCGAAGCCCGAACCCCTGGCCATTCCCGATAGGGGGGGGAGGTCACCCATCGCCGGTACCGCAATGGCAACCGAGCCGTCCGTCGCCCCGACCCAGTTAGACTGGGGGGGGACGAAGTACGGCTCAGCCACCACCAAAACGCCTATGCCCCACTCCGCCATGACCTGCATGAGCAGATCTTGGGCGCGGGCGGAGTGGTTGGCGTTCGCCTGAAGGACCTCTAAATGCTGGTGTGCTGGCATTTAGAGGTCCATCTGGCTACCTTCCTGCCTAGCCGCATTGGCGGCACGCCTTGTAGAGGGGGACGTTGTCTGACCAGCCTTGCCCCTCGTGTGTGGCGGGCTGCACCTCCGTCCCCCCATTACGTGGTCCGCTGGACGTCGCGCTTTTAGGCAAACGTCGCAATGCGGCGCGGCCATGCAGGAGGCCCTCCAGTGGTCCGGCCCACTGCACCGGTGGCACCAATTTGACCGGTCCACGGTTGAGGGGCAGAGGGCCCCGCTGTGTCCGATGCCTTGGCATCGGAAGCACCGCATGGGCCTCGCCTCCAGTGCAGTCACGCTGGCGGACGACCACCCCACCAGTAGTCGTCCTGCTGTTGCCAGCGTGTTGGCCACGGTCACCGGGCACTGCGCGTTCGCCACGCCAGATCCGTCGAATCGGACCCGGATGGCGCCAACCTTCACCTGGGTGGGGGAGCACCCAGTCTTGGCCACCATTGCCGCCGCGATGTCCTCCGGGGTGATGGTCTCATCGAGACCACCCACCCGGATTTCCGCCATTTTGACGGGTCGGTAGACTTTGGCCACGTCGCCAACCAACCCGTCAAGTTTTGCGCATAGCGCATCCGCCGCCGCTGCCCCGTTCGCGCCCGGGACCTCAATGAGGCGGGCCCCGGTCTGCGTCTTACGGACCCTGACATGCTCAAGGCCAACCTCCGCCAGCGAGAAGGACTTCATGGCCTTGGCCATGACGCTGGCGTAGGTGGCCTCGCTGCCCTCCTTTACGGCAACTACCACAGCAGCCGTTGAGGGAGCAGGCAGTTTCTTGGGGCCCGGCGCGGGCCTGTTGCCTGTGGCTGTGTGTTTAGGTGGTGGGGCAACCTTCTTCTTCTTCTTCTTCTTACCCCTCTTCACCGCGTCCGACCACGACATTTGGGTGGGCGGCAGTGGCTCTTGTACTGCCGGAACCGCCGGGGCGAACTCGCGGATAGGAGGGGGACGAAGAGCAGCCAACGGTCTCGTCTCTTTGGCCCGACGAGCAGGGCGCGCTGGCTTGGCAGGGGGTGCTTTCCGAGCGCTAGTGGGGTGACCCGCGCTGGAAGCCGACCTGTTGTTGGGAGCCGCACTGGCTGGAGGAGCCGCCCTGGTGGGAGGAGCGAACCTAGCTGGAGGAGCCGACAGATCGGGGTCAGCCACCTGTTCAGCCCTCCTCCGGTCCGCTGCCAGCGGTGGGCGAACAATCGGAGATGCGGGGAGAAGGGCCCGGACCTCCCCGATCCGAACGTTCACCATCTCTCCTATCGAGGTGAATAGATCCCTTTTCAGGTCCTCCCTCAGCTCAATCATTGCCTGCCCCAAGGCCTGTGGGAGGCCGTCTTTGGGGGCGTGGCTCTGCGGGGGCTGCTTATTCCTTTCGGAAAAAGCAGTCTTTAGGGCCTTCAATTCTTGTCGTACGAGGGAGAGCTCTTCCCTCATGCGCTTGTTATCTGCGCGCAGAGCTCTCACCTCCACATCGTCTCCTCCGTCTATTTCATCCAGTATGTCTGCGGCCGCCAAGATGTTTTTGCACGCAGTTTTCATGCGGCCCCAGACATCCCCCTTCAAATTACCACAATTTGCGGCTTCCGCCAAAACCTGCAATGCGGCATTCCGGACGACAGAAACGTACCCACCGTCGTCCTCGTTCCTTACAGGGCTGCGGTCCCGCGGAACCGATGAGCTCCTTCGTGTGTTGCCTCTTTTAAGGGCCCTTCTCCCATGACTCTGAGGCGGCGAGGAGTCACGGTTAACGCGGTATTCACCGACCGCACCCGCCTCCGCCCCAACGTCTCGGAAGTTGGGGAACCTCAATATCGTCTTACCCGCCCTGAGGCCCGAGTTGCTTCCTCCGGTTATAGGGGTCTTGCCCCTCCTGGCGGTATTGACTTTGGGCTTGATAGCCGGCCCAGTCAATATTTCATCGTCATCTGCGTGTGGCCGTTTCACGCTTTTGACGTGAACTGATGGGAGCGACGAGTCAGAGTCAACCTCCAACATCATCTCCTCCATCAGCTCAGCGTCCTTCAGCCTTGCCATCTCCAATAGCTGTTCCGCCACAGTGGTGTCGGTGTCTGCGTTTTGGCCCTGAGAAGGGCCGTTTTCAGGTTGGCCCTCAGAAGGGCCGTTTCCGGGTTGGCCCTGAGAAGGGCCGTTTGGTTGGGTTGTTGCTGTTTCCATTTTTGTTCCCACGAGTATTAGGGATTATCGGTCGATCCAGGAGGTGCCCGTGCACCTGGACAAGCCTAGCATCTCCCGTCAGAGGGTCGGCAGGTACTCTGACGGGGCAACGCACTAACAGCTGACCACCTCTCAGCCATGCATCCCCTCGCGGTGCGGCGCCGCTTAGGATTGAGGGATTTTTTATGAGGTTTACTCCCCTCGACCCAGCCGGTTAAGGCAAGGTCCTCGGCCCGTCGGAGCCGCGAGACGTGATCCACGACACTCCAGACGGGAAACGAGTTAGGCTCGACGTCGGCTAACCTGCCGACTAACCTGCCGACTAACCTGGCGACACCTGCCGGAGGAGGAAGAGCATCTCCACAGAGAGCTGAAGGTGGCGAAGGACGCGCTCTCTGTGGAGATAGCTCGCAGAAAGGACGAGGCGCGTGAGGAGTTCCTGGCCACGTTGGATAGGGATCCGTGGGGGCGGCCATACCGAGTTGTGCGCAACAAAATGCGTTGCGCACCCCCCATGGACTCCCTTGAGCCGGAGCTCCTCACGAGGATTGTGGAGGGACTCTTCCCGGCTGCGGCGGCCTTCCAGCCGCCCGCAATGGTGGGCCCCACGGTTGAGGAGGTTGATCAAGATGATCCCCCTCCCGTGACGGACGACGAAATGGAGACCATCGTCGACCGTCTCCGGTCCTGCAGAAAGGCACCAGGACCGGATGGGGTACCGGGGAGAGTCCTCCACATTGTGGCGGAGCACCTCGGGGACCGCTTGCGGACCCTCTTTGATGATTGTATCAAGGAGGGGCGCTTCCCGAGGTGCTGGAAGGAGGGACGCCTCGTCCTCCTTCGGAAGGAGGGTAGGCCGTTTGATACCCCTGCCGGTCACCGCCCCATCGTCCTCCTAGATGAGACGGGCAAGATGCTAGAGCGCATCTTGTCCCGTCGCATCGTCCAACATCTGGAGGACGTGGGGCCTAACATCTCCGACCGGCAGTTCGGGTTCCGGGAGGGACGGTCCACTATGGACGCGCTTTCGTCCCTCCGGAACTTCTGTGGGAACGCGGAGGCGAAGGGTGAGGGGGTCGTGGCGGTGTCGTTAGACATCGCCAACGCATTTGGCTCCCTGCCCTTCTCGGTCATCAGCGAGGCCCTCCGCTTCCACAGGGTGCCCGGGTATCTGCGGCGGATTGTGGAGCACTACCTAACCGACAGGGTAGTGCTCTACGATCGTGGGGGTCTGCGGATCGCTCACCCGATGTCGTGCGGTGTTCCCCAGGGGTCCGTGTTAGGACCCCTGCTATGGAACATAGGGTACGACTGGGTGATCCGCGGAGCGCTCCTTCCCCGCATGGCCACCCTTTGTTATGCCGACGATACAATGGTGGCCGTGCGGGGACGTGAGCTGGAGGAGGCCCTCCGGAGGGCGTCGTTGGCGGCAGACCTGGTTGTCGGCCGCATCCGACAGCTGGGTCTGGAGGTGTCCCTCCCGAAGACAGACGCTATTGTCTTCGGGGGGAGGGGATGGCGTCCACGTTGTGGATTGTCCATCCCTGTGGCGGGGGAAGCGGTCCAGGTGAAGGGTACGATCAAGTACCTTGGCCTCATCCTGGACCGGAGGTGGGATTTCGGGGAGCATTTCCGCCAACTTGCTCCCCGGGTGGTAGGCGCCGCGTCGGCCCTGGGCCGCATGTTGCCGAACGTGGGGGGGCCTCAAGCGCCATGCCGACGCCTGTTTGCAGGCGTAGTGCGTAGCATGGCGCTATACGGAGCGCCAATCTGGGCCGACAAGCTGTCGGCCAAGAATAAGGCGCTCCTAAGGAGGCCCCAAAGAGTGGTGGCCCTCCGAATAGTGAGGGCCTATGTGACGGTGGCACATGCGGCCGCGTGTGTCTTGGCCTGCACCCCGCCGTGGGAGCTAGATGCTCAGGTGCAGGCCGAGACATACCGGATGAGGGCCGGGTTCCGGGCGAGGAGACAGCGCCCGGACTCGGAGACGGTGGAGGGGGCCCGTCGAATGACGGAGCGGCGCCTGAGGGACCGGTGGAAAAGCGACCTGGAGGACTCCCCCTATGGACTCCGCACCATAGGGGCACTCCTCCCGTCGCTGGACCACTGGTTGGAGAGGAGGTACGGTACCGCCACGTACCGTCTTGTGCAGGTGATGACCGGGCACGGGTGCTTCGGCCATTACCTGCACAAGATTAGGAGAGAGCCCAGTCCGGTTTGCCACGAGTGCGGCGATCCGGACGACACGGCCCAGCACACCCTAGAGGTGTGCTCGAAGTGGGATCCGGAGCGCCGCGCTCTGGTTGCGGACACAGGGCTCTCCGATCTCTCACTGCACAGCGTCGTGTCGGCCATGCTGAGTAGTGAGAGATCGTGGTTGGCGGTCGTCTCCTTCTGCGAGAGCATTGTCTCGCAGAAGGAGGCGGCGGAGCGGGAGCGCGAGGAAGACGTGGATGCGCACCCGCTCCGGCGTAGACGTGTGGGGCGAAGGCGGAGGCAGTTTGCCGCCCGCCTGAACCCCTAGTAGGACCGTGGGGATAGGGTCCCACATAAAGGTCCTACACGTCTGGGGGAGGGTTCGGCGTGTTAACTGAACCCTCCCTCCTTTGGCGCAGGTGCCCCAGCAAAAGGCTGGGGCGGCTGGGGGGCACCCAGTGGTGAATAGTCATCAGCCCACGGTGCCCCCGTTAACAGCCTGTGGAGGTTAACACCGGTGAGGTTTTAGTGGGTAGGCTTCCCCCTTCCCCTTCGCTCTGAAGGGTAGGGGGTTGAGAGTCCCACATAACCCTCCAATATGGTCGTCCCTAGACCGGAGGGTACGCGTAAATGCGTTTCCTCACCGTCAAAAAAAAAAAAAAAAAAAAAAAAAAAAAAAAAAAAAAAAAAAAAAAAAAAAAAAAATAAAAAAAAAAAAAAAAAAAGGTTAGGTTAGGTTAGGTTAGGTTAGGTTAGGTTAGGTTAGGTTAGGTTAGGTTAGGTTAGGTTAGGTTAGGTTAGGTTAGGTTGGGGTGCAGGCCGGATTCCTCCACGTTGGCTTGGGTGTTGCAGTCTCTCTTGATCTCGATCCGGAGAGAACGCAGCATCTGGGCTGGTGCACCCTGGGCATCGGCTGAGACTTTCCCTTTTTTGGGGAATCTTTCAGCCCATGGCAAATATCCGGCACGGGGGGGGGGGGAGGTAGGTGACAAGTGACTTTTCGTCTGAAAAGTCGCTTAGTCACCGCCACACTGGGGGGGAAATGGGTAGCTTAAGTTAGGTTAGGGGGTGGGCTCGGCGTGCACTTACAATGCCGTCGAGCACTTACCACCCAAAAACTAGGGGAGGCACGTCGACTCCTCTAGCCCCGTACTCTGGCGTCTTGCTTCAACAACCCCATCCAGCGACGTAATGGGGTAGTTGCAAGATGCTGGAACGGAGGGCTTGCCTTCATTGGCCGGCCCGCGAGAAGGAAAACTCTATAAAACCCGACAGCATAGTCGTTAAAACCTGCAGATACCGAGCGACCTCTGCAGTATCTAGCTTTACCCCTGGGATGGGCGTCACCCGGGGGTGGACCTTGTATATCGACCCGTTATCGTGGGAACAAAATGGACAAATTTAAAACATACACATTTTCTGATGAAGAGGTAGATGATTACAGTAGTAGCGAAGAGGAGGGGCACTCGGAAACGAGTGTCCGAAATATCGAACAACGGCGTAAACGTCCATTAGTGGATACCGGAGACGATGAAGAAACGCGTGCTGGCCCTGGGCCGAGTAAGCCGCTTTTAAAAAGAGGACGAGGCCGTCCCCCAACAACTGGGAAGTATGTTGGCCTAGCAAAGGCAAAGATGGCGTGGGTGGAGGCCGAGCGGGAGAAAATGATGCTTGAAGCAGAGTCTGAGCTCATTGCCTCAACCCGTCAACTTAGGAAAAATCCTACTTCCTCGTCTCAGCTTACTGAGGCGAGTACTGATGCTGACAGCGCCGACTTTTTAATAAAGTTGGTGCAAGACAGTGTGGTCGCCATTCATAAGGTGGCCACTACGTCTAAAAACCTAAAAGGGACATACGTCCGTGTCCTCAAAGATGCAGCTGACAATATTAAGGACGCGTGTGAGGTCCTTAAGGTGCGCTGCGTCTCAGATGAGACGGTACGAATGCAGGCTGAGAACAAAAGACTGCAGGAGGAGATGGAGGGGCTCCGAAAAGAGCTGGCAGACCTCCGAACACAAATAGAGGAAGACAGGAGACAGCAAAAGGCGGTGGTAGACCAGCCACCTCAAACAGCCTCTCCACCCAGGATTGACACCGAAGAACTGGTGCGCACCATCATGTGCCAAGTGGGTACCATGATCACCGCCCGGTTCGACGGTATAGAGGACAGGCTGCTCCCGGAGGTGCGCTTGCGACCCTCACTGGCGGCAGATAAAAGGTTATCGGGATGTGTGGACGATTTTTCTGCAGCCAACGCGTCGTACCTTCCAGAGCCTTGCACTGGTGAGAGTTATATACCTCCCACGCACCCCCAAACGAAGGACACACAGACAGTACGGAGCTTGCCTTCACAGTCAATACCTAAGGTATCGCACCAGGCCTACTCGACGGTAGTCAAAGAAGGCTCCAACAATAAAAAGAGGTTAGGAAAGAAGAATGGTCAGGGCCCGCCTCCTTCCTCCGCCCCAGTTCCAAAGGCTTCGCGACCGACGCAACGGATGACTCCAGAGCAAAGGAAGCAAAGAGGGAAGAAAAATAAAAAGAGGAAGAGGAAGCGTAAACCGCGGATAGTCACCCCTCAAACCACAGCGGTGATAATCACCCTAAAGCCAGAGGCGTCACAGAAAGGGTTGACTTATAGGGACGTGATGTTAAAGGCAACGAAGTCTTTCACTCTAAGCGAGGTAGGCCTTGAACACGTCAAGGCTCGAAGCACTGCTAGCGGAGCCCGGTTAATAGAGGTGCCGGGTGCTGACAGTGGCTCCAAAGCGGATCAGTTGGCGGCTAAACTACGTAATGTCCTTAGTGACATAGCGGAGGTAGCACGACCACAGAAGACGGTCGCTCTGCGTGTGTCCGGCTTGGACGAGTCCGTCGGGGCTGATGAAGTAGCCGCTGCCATTTCGACGAAAACTGGGTGCCAGCCCGAACACGTAAAGGTAGGAAGCATACGCGCGGGGTCATTTGGTGTTGGCACCGCAGTGATAAAATGCCCGCCAGAATCTGCAAAGGTTTTGGCTGCGGCAGGAAGACTTTTGGTGGGCTGGTCATCAGCCCAGATCAAGCTGCTTGATCCCTTACCCATGCGCTGTTTTAAGTGCATGGGCTTAGGCCACGTTCGAGCGGCTTGCCCATCTCAAGATGACCGTGGTACAACTTGCTACCGATGTGGCGAAGAGGGACACATGTCTGTCGGCTGCAAGGCCAAACCGCATTGCGTGGTTTGTGCCCAAGCAAAGCGACGTGCAGGACATGTCATGGGCGGAAAACGCTGCAGGCCTCCTCGAAAGAGGAACAAGTCGGTGCCTCCACAAGGGGCTGCACCACAGGAGGCCCGCGGAAGTTCTCCAAGGGAGATGGAGTCATAAGATCTCCCCCTTATGAGAAACGTGGTGAAAGGAGCAGGGCGCAAGCCACAACTCTTTGTGAGACGCGGGCCGAGATGGGCGTCTGGAGCCTGCATTGCACAATCTCACATGCCGACAGGGGTGTCATTCGATCTTGACACCTCCAGCCTCTGGCTAGACGAGCCCTGGCTTTATTTCCAGGGCAGCTTTGGCCGTCGTCTTGGAAGAATTCATTTTGACTCCCACGGCGGCCATCATAAAGCGGTTGAGGACCAGCAGAGGGGTTTTAGTGGGTAGGCTTCCTGACCTTTGCCCGTTAGGGGAAAAGGTCGGGGGGAGAGTCCCACATAACCACCGCGTTCGCCCAAACGCGGTGGTATGCGCAAAGCATTTCCCCTCTTAGAAAAAAAAAAAAAAAAAAAAAAAAAAGGTTAGGTTAGGTTAGGTTAGGTTAGGTTAGGTTAGGTTAGGTTAGGTTAGGTTAGGTTAGGTTAGGTTAGGTTAGGTTAGGTTAGGTTAGGTTAGGTTAGGTTAGGTTAGGTTAGGTTAGGTTAGGTTCCGAATTGTGGGCGCCGCGTCGGCACTGAGCCGGCTGCTGCCGAACGTGGGTGGGCCGGGCTCCTTGTGCCGCCGGCTGTATGCCGGCGTTACAAGGAGCATGGCTCTGTACGGGGCCCCCATCTGGGCGGACAAGCTGTCCGCCCGGAACAGGGCCCTGCTGCAGAGGCCACAGCGGGTGGTGGCCCTCCGAATTGTGAGGGCCTACATGACGGTGGCCCACGCCGCGGCCTGCCTCCTCGCCTGCACCCCGCCCTGGGAGTTGGACGCAGAGGTGCAGGCGGAGACCTACGCAGTTAGGTCCAGGGCCCGGGCGAGAGGAGAACGCCCGGACCCTGAGGAGGTGGAGGAGACGCGCCGGATGACGGAGCGCCGACTGCGGGACAGGTGGATAGCGGACCTGGAGGACTCCCCCTATGGGACTCGGACCATAGGGGCGGTCCTCGGGTCGTTTGACACCTGGTTGGGGAGGGCAGTCGGCGCTACGTCGTACCGGCTTGTGCAGGTATTGACCGGACACGGATGCTTCGGTCATTACCTGCACAAAATTGGGAGGGAGCCCGGCCCGCAGTGCCATGAGTGCGGCGATCCGGACGACACGGCTCAGCACACTCTCGAGGTGTGCAGCCGGTGGAGTGCGGAGCGCCGCACTATGGCGCTAGCCATCGGTCGACGGGACCTCTCCCTGCACAGCGTTGTGTCTGCAATGCTGTGCAGCGACAGGTCCTGGAGGGCTGTGGCCTCCTTCTGCGAGTGTGTCATCTCGCAGAAGGAGGCCTCGGAGCGTGAGCGCGAGGATTCTCCTCTCGCGCATCCGCTCCGGCGTAGACGGCGGGGGTTGAGGCGGCGGCGTTTTGCCGCCCGCCTCAACCCTTAGTGACTGCGGGTGGGGGATGGGAGTCCCTCGCCCGCCGTAGGCTAGTCACTTGGCGGTCTGGGAGAGGGGCCAGGCGTGCTCGGCCTCTCTCTCCTTCGGCGCGGGTAGCCCCGGCAGGTGGCCGGGGCTGCCGGAAGGCGTCGTGGGCAGAGCTTCGGCGGTTCCACGGCGCCTTGCCTAACCGGCAGGAGGGTACGCCAGGGTGGTTTTTAGTGGGTTGCGCTCCCTTTCCCCCTCTCATTCGGAGGGGGGGCGGGGGGGTGAGTCCCACATATCCCCTCACTACTCCCATGGTGAGGGGAATGCATAAAGCATTTTCCACCCTGTCAAAAAAAAAAAAAAAAAAAAAAAAAAAAAAAAAAAAAAAAAAAAAAAAAAAAAAAAAAAAAAAAAGGTTAGGTTAGGTTAGGTTAGGTTAGGTTAGGTTAGGTTAGGTTCCGAATTGTGGGCGCCGCGTCGGCACTGAGCCGGCTGCTGCCGAACGTGGGTGGGCCGGGCTCCTTGTGCCGCCGGCTGTATGCCGGCGTTACAAGGAGCATGGCTCTGTACGGGGCCCCCATCTGGGCGGACAAGCTGTCCGCCCGGAACAGGGCCCTGCTGCAGAGGCCACAGCGGGTGGTGGCCCTCCGAATTGTGAGGGCCTACATGACGGTGGCCCACGCCGCGGCCTGCCTCCTCGCCTGCACCCCGCCCTGGGAGTTGGACGCAGAGGTGCAGGCGGAGACCTACGCAGTTAGGTCCAGGGCCCGGGCGAGAGGAGAACGCCCGGACCCTGAGGAGGTGGAGGAGACGCGCCGGATGACGGAGCGCCGACTGCGGGACAGGTGGAAAGCGGACCTGGAGGACTCCCCCTATGGGACTCGGACCATAGGGGCGATCCTCGGGTCGTTTGACACCTGGTTGGGGAGGGCAGTCGGCGCTACGTCGTACCGGCTTGTGCAGGTATTGACCGGACACGGATGCTTCGGTCATTACCTGCACAAAATTGGGAGGGAGCCCGGCCCGCAGTGCCATGAGTGCGGCGATCCGGACGACACGGCTCAGCACACTCTCGAGGTGTGCAGCCGGTGGAGTGCGGAGCGCCGCAATATGGCGCTAGCCATCGGTCGACGGGACCTCTCCCTGCACAGCGTTGTGTCTGCAATGCTGTGCAGCGACAGGTCCTGGAGGGCTGTGGTCTCCTTCTGCGAGTGTGTCATCTCGCAGAAGGAGGCCTCGGAGCGTGAGCGCGAGGACTCTCCTCTCGCGCATCCGCTCCGGCGTAGACGGCGGGGGGTGAGGCGGCGGCGTTTTGCCGCCCGCCTCAACCCTTAGTGACTGCGGGTGGGGGATGGGAGTCCCCCGCCCGCCGTAGGCTAGTCACTTGGCGGTCTGGGAGAGGGGCCAGGCGTGCTCGGCCTCTCTCTCCTTCGGCGCGAGTAGCCCCGGCAGACGGCCGGGGCTGCCGGAAGGCGTCGTGGGCAGAGCTTCGGCGGTTCCACGGCGCCTTGCCAAACCGGCAGGAGGGTACGCCAGGGTGGTTTTTAGTGGGTTGCGCCCCCTTTCCCCCTCTCATTCTGAGGGGGGGGCGGGGGGTGAGTCCCACATATCCCCTCACTACTCCCATGGTGAGGGGAATGCATAAAGCATTTTCCACCCTGTCAAAAAAAAAAAAAAAAAAAAAAAAAAAAAAAAAAAAAAAAAAAAAAAAAAAAGGTTAGGTTAGGTTAGGTTAGGTTAGGTTAGGTTAGGTTAGGTTAGGTTAGGTTAGGTTAGGTTAGGTTAGGTTAGGTTAGGTTAGGTTAGGTTAGGTTAGGTTAGGTTAGGTTAGGTTAGGTTAGGTTAGGTTAGGTTAGGTTAGGTTAGGTTAGGTTAGGTTAGGTTAGGTTAGGTTAGGTTAGGTTAGGTTAGGTTAGGTTAGGTTAGGTTAGGTTAGGTTGGGGTGCAGGCCGGATTCCTCCACGTTGGCTTGGGTGTTGCAGTCTCTCTTGATCTCGATCCGGGGAGAACGCAGCATCTGGGCTGGTGCACCCTGGGCATTGGCTGAGACTTTTCCCACTTGGGAATTCTTTCGGCCCATGGCTAATATCCGGCAAGGGGGGGAGGGGAGGTGACAGAGGTTTCTTGAAGGGTTGCGGTTGTGAGGAGAACACTTCTGCCCCGGAAAGTTTCCTTCTGTCACCTAGAGGGGGGATGGTGACGAGCCGCTTTTCCTCGGAAAAGTGGTGTTGTCACCATCCCGCCTCTTATGAGGGCGGCGACAGAGGTTGTTGGGAGGGGCGGTGGCGTGTGCCTGCGAGGCCGCTTCCGTCCTGGACAGCTTCTCTCTGTTGCCTTTTGACGGTTGGTGACTGGGGAGGCTTGAAGGGTCAGTTGCGTGTGCCTACGAGGCCGTTTCTGTTCCTGGAAAGCTTAACCAGTTACCTGGAGGGGGCCGTGACAGAGGTGGTTGAAAGGGGCGGTTGCGTGTGCCTTCGAGGCCGTTTCCAAACCGGACAGCTGCTTTCTGTCACTTTGGTGGTTGGTGACTGGGTTTACCGGAAGACATGGCACGCAACGGGGCGTAACCCACTCCGAAGGTGCTCCCATGTCACCCGAGGGTCCTTCTACGTGTCCTTCGGAATCTCGGGGGGCACTGTAGTTATTGGTGGGACAGCTGTGGTGGGGTGTGTTTGAAGGGTATGGGACCAAACCTCGCGTTTGGGTATCCGGAAAGCACCATCCACCACAGGCAGACCGTTGAAGGGAAGGCGAACTCAGTGAACTTCGGTTTGCTGCTCGCCCGAACTTCTTGTTAAGCCAGTGGGTAGGGGGCTCACATTGCACGGCTAAACCGGTCTGGGGAGACGGTCGCGGGCTGTTCACAGCCGTCTCCTCCTCTGGCGGGGGTTTGAGGGGCTCTTCGGAGCAAGCCGGGAGGTGCGTCAGTGGTCTATGCTTTTAGCGGTACCGCGGTGCCTCACTACCGGCCAGGAGGTTTAAACGCCGGAGTGGTTTTAGACGGTAGTTCTTTTGAGAGTCCGTCATACCTCCCATTGCACAGCCTTCCCCAGGCAGGGAGGATGCGTAAATGCATTTCCACTTCGTCAACAAAAAAAAAAAAAAAAAAAAAAAAAAAAAAAAAAAAAAAAGGTTAGGTTAGGTTAGGTTAGGTTAGGTTAGGTTAGGTTAGGTTAGGTTAGGTTAGGTTAGGTTAGGTTGGGGTGCAGGCCGGATTCCTCCACGTTGGCTTGGGTGTTGCAGTCTCTCTTGATCTCGATCCGGGGAGAACGCAGCATCTGGGCTGGTGCACCCTGGGCATTGGCTGAGACTTTTCCCCCTTGGGAATTCTTTCGGCCCATGGCTAATATCCGGCAAGGGGGGGGGGGGGGAGGTGACAGGGGTTTCTTGAAGGGTTGCGGTTGTGAGGAGAACACTTCTGCCCCGGAAAGTTTCCTTCTGTCACCTAGGGGGGGGATGGTGACGAGCCGCTTTTCCTCGGAAAAGTGGTGTTGTCACCATCCCGCCTCTTATGAGGGCGGCGACAGAGGTTGTTGGAAGGGGCGGTGGCGTGTGCCTGCGAGGCCGCTTCCGTCCTGGACAGCTTCTCTCTGTTGCCTTTTTGACGGTTGGTGACTGGGGAGGCTTGAAGGGTCAGTTGCGTGTGCCTACGAGGCCGTTTCTGTTCCTGGAAAGCTTAACCAGTTACCTGGAGGGGGCCGTGACAGAGGTGGTTGAAAGGGGCGGTTGCGTGTGCCTTCGAGGCCGTTTCCAAACCGGACAGCTGCTTTCTGTCACTTTGGTGGTTGGTGACTGGGTTTACCGGAAGACATGGCACGCAACGGGGCGTAACCCACTCCGAAGGTGCTCCCATGTCACCCGAGGGTCCTTCTACGTGTCCTTCGGAATCCCGGGGGGCACTGTAGTTATTGGTGGGACAGCTGTGGTGGGGTGTGTTTGAAGGGTATGGGACCAAACCTCGCGTTTGGGTATCCGGAAAGCACCATCCACCACAGGCAGACCGTTGAAGGGAAGGCGAACTCAGCGAACTTCGGTTTGCTGCTCGCCCGAACTTCTTGTTAAGCCAGTGGGTAGGGGGCTCACATTGCACGGCTAAACCGGTCTGGGGAGACGGTCGCGGGCTGTTCACAGCCGTCTCCTCCTCTGGCGGGGGTTTGAGGGGCTCTTCGGAGCAAGCCGGGAGGTGCGTCAGTGGTCTATGCTTTAAGCGGTACCGCGGTGCCTCACTACCGGCCAGGAGGTTTAAACGCCGGAGTGGTTTTAGACGGTAGTTCTTTTGAGAGTCCGTCATACCTCCCATTGCACAGCCTTCCCCGGGCAGGGAGGATGCGTAAATGCATTTCCACTTCGTCAACAAAAAAAAAAAAAAAAAAAAAAAAGGTTAGGTTAGGTTAGGTTAGGTTAGGTTAGGTTAGGTTAGGTTAGGTTAGGTTAGGTTAGGTTAGGTTAGGTTAGGTTAGGTTAGGTTAGGTTAGGTTAGGTTAGGTTAGGTTAGGTTAGGTTAGGTTAGGTTAGGTTAGGTTAGGTTAGGTTAGGTTAGGTTAGGTTAGGTTAGGTTAGGTTAGGTTAGGTTAGGTTAGGTTAGGTTAGGTTCAGGTCATGGCGGAGTGGGGCATAGGCGTTTTGGTGGTGGCTGAGCCGTACTTCGTCCCCCCCCAGTCTAACTGGGTCGGGGCGACGGACGGCTCGGTTGCCATTGCGGTACCGGCGATGGGTGACCTCCCCCCCCTATCGGGAATGGCCAGGGGTTCGGGCTTCGCGGTGGCCAAGTGGGGAGAAACTGTCCTAGTGGCAGTTTACTTCTCCCCGAATAGGCCGCTGCGGGAGTTTGAAGCCTTCCTGGTGGGGCTGGGGAGAGTCGTCGGAGGGGCGGCGCCGGCGCCATTGGTGGTGATGGGGGACCTAAACGCCAAGAGCGCGGCGTGGGGTTCCCCCATCACGGACCCGAGAGGGGTGGCCCTCGAAGACTGGGTGGCGGCGATGGGGCTTGAGGTGCTCAACCGGGGCGACGCCAACACGTGTGTGCGGCGGCAGGGAGGGTCGATCGTGGACGTCTCGTTCGCGACCCCTGCCATTGCCGCACGAATCACGGACTGGCGCGTCCTGCAGGAGGTAGAGACCCTCTCCGACCATTTATACGTTCGGATGAGGGTCAGCACCTCGCCAGGGGTGCCGCCGCCCAGCCCGAGAGGGCGGAGGGGGAGAGGAGGAGGAGGGGCTTTCCCAAGGTGGACCCTGGCCCGCCTCGACATGGGAGCGGCGGTGGAGGCGGCCATGGTGGAGGCGTGGTGTGCGCCCCCACCGGTCTCCTTGGGGGTGGAGGAGCGGGCAGCCCGGTTTCGCGTCGCACTAACGTCGGTGTGCGACGCGGCCATGCCCCGGGCCCGAAGGCTGCCCGCCAAGAAGCAGGTGTACTGGTGGTCGCAGGAGATTGCGGCCCTGCGAGCCGCCAGTGATGCCGCCCGCCGCGCATATACGCGCTGCAGGAGGCGGCGACACCTGCCGGAGGAGGAAGAGCATCTCCACAGAGAGCTGAAGGTGGCGAAGGACGCGCTCTCTGTGGAGATAGCTCGCAGAAAGGACGAGGCGCGTGAGGAGTTCCTGGCCACGTTGGATAGGGATCCGTGGGGGCGGCCATACCGAGTTGTGCGCAACAAAATGCGTTGCGCACCCCCCATGGACTCCCTTGAGCCGGAGCTCCTCACGAGGATTGTGGAGGGACTCTTCCCGGCTGCGGCGGCCTTCCAGCCGCCCGCAATGGTGGGCCCCACGGTTGAGGAGGTTGATCAAGATGATCCCCCTCCCGTGACGGACGACGAAATGGAGACCATCGTCGACCGTCTCCGGTCCTGCAGAAAGGCACCAGGACCGGATGGGGTACCGGGAAGAGTCCTCCACATTGTGGCGGAGCACCTCGGGGACCGCTTGCGGACCCTCTTTGATGATTGTATCAAGGAGGGGCGCTTCCCGAGGTGCTGGAAGGAGGCACGCCTCGTCCTCCTTCGGAAGGAGGGTAGGCCGATGGATACCCCTGCCGGTCACCGCCCCATCGTCCTCCTAGATGAGACGGGCAAGATGCTAGAGCGCATCTTGTCCCGTCGCATCGTCCAACATCTGGAGGACGTGGGGCCTAATATCTCCGACCGGCAGTTCGGGTTCCGGGAGGGACGGTCCACTATGGACGCGCTTTCGTCCCTCCGGAACTTCTGTGGGAACGCGGAGGCGAAGGGTGAGGGGGTCGTGGCGGTGTCGTTAGACATCGCCAACGCATTTGGCTCCCTGCCCTTCTCGGTCATCAGCGAGGCCCTCCGCTTCCACAGGGTGCCCGGGTATCTGCGGCGGATTGTGGAGCACTACCTAACCGACAGGGTAGTGCTCTACGATCGTGGGGGTCTGCGGATCGCTCACCCGATGTCGTGCGGTGTTCCCCAGGGGTCCGTGTTAGGACCCCTGCTATGGAACATAGGGTACGACTGGGTGATCCGCGGAGCGCTCCTTCCCCGCATGGCCACCCTTTGTTATGCCGACGATACAATGGTGGCCGTGCGGGGACGTGAGCTGGAGGAGGCCCTTCGGAGGGCGTCGTTGGCGGCAGACCTGGTTGTCGGCCGCATCCGACAGCTGGGTCTGGAGGTGTCCCTCCCGAAGACAGACGCCATTGTCTTCGGGGGGAGGGGATGGCGTCCACGTTGTGGATTGTCCATCCCTGTGGCGGGGGAAGCGGTCCAGGTGAAGGGTACGATAAAGTACCTTGGCCTCATCCTGGACCGGAGGTGGGATTTCGGGGAGCATTTCCGCCAACTTGCTCCCCGGGTGGTAGGCGCCGCGTCGGCCCTGGGCCGCATGTTGCCGAACGTGGGGGGGCCTCAAGCGCCATGCCGACGCCTGTTTGCAGGCGTAGTGCGTAGCATGGCGCTATACGGAGCGCCAATCTGGGCCGACAAGCTGTCGGCCAAGAATAAGGCGCTCCTAAGGAGGCCCCAAAGAGTGGTGGCCCTCCGAATAGTGAGGGCCTATGTGACGGTGGCACATGCAGCCGCGTGTGTCTTGGCCTGCACCCCGCCGTGGGAGCTAGATGCTCAGGTGCAGGCCGAGACATACCGGATGAGGGCCGGGTTCCGGGCGAGGAGACAGCGCCCGGACTCGGAGATGGTGGAGGGGGCCCGTCGAATGACGGAGCGGCGCCTGAGGGACCGGTGGAAAAGCGACCTGGAGGACTCCCCCTATGGACTCCGCACCATAGGGGCACTCCTCCCGTCGCTGGACCACTGGTTGGAGAGGAGGTACGGTACCGCCACGTACCGTCTTGTGCAGGTGATGACCGGGCACGGGTGCTTCGGTCATTACCTGCACAAGATTAGGAGAGAGCCCAGTCCGGTTTGCCACGAGTGCGGCGATCCGGACGACACGGCCCAGCACACCCTAGAGGTGTGCTCGAAGTGGGATCCGGAGCGCCGCGCTCTGGTTGCGGACACAGGGCTCTCCGATCTCTCACTGCACAGCGTCGTGTCGGCCATGCTGAGCAGTGAGAGATCGTGGTTGGCGGTCGTCTCCTTCTGCGAGAGCATTGTCTCGCAGAAGGAGGCGGCGGAGCGGGAGCGCGAGGAGGACGTGGAGGCGCACCCGCTCCGGCGTAGACGTGTGGGGCGAAGGCGGAGGCAGTTTGCCGCCCGCCTGAACCCCTAGTAGGACCGTGGGGATAGGGTCCCACATAAAGGTCCTACACGTCTGGGGGAGGGTTCGGCGTGTTAACTGAACCCTCCCTCCTTTGGCGCAGGTGCCCCAGCAACAGGCTGGGGCGGCTGGGGGGCACCCAGTGGTGAATAGTCATCATCCCACGGTGCCCCCGTTAACAGCCTGTGGAGGTTAACACCGGTGAGGTTTTAGTGGGTAGGCTTCCCCCTTCCCCTTCGCTCTGAAGGGTAGGGGGTTGAGAGTCCCACATAACCCTCCAATATGGTCATCCCTAGACCGGAGGGTACGCGTAAATGCGTTTCCTCACCGTCAAAAAAAAAAAAAAAAAAAAAGGTTAGGTTAGGTTAGGTTAGGTTAGGTTAGGTTAGGTTAGGTTAGGTTAGGTTAGGTTAGGTTAGGTTAGGTTAGGTTAGGTTAGGTTAGGTTAGGTTAGGTTAGGTTAGGTTAGGTTAGGTTAGGTTAGGTTAGGTTAGGTTAGGTTAGGTTAGGTTAGGTTAGGTTAGGTTAGGTTAGGTTAGGTTAGGTTAGGTTAGGTTAGGTTAGGTTAGGTTAGGTTGGGGTGCAGGCCGGATTCCTCCACGTTGGCTTGGGTGTTGCAGTCTCTCTTGATCTCGATCCGGAGAGAACGCAGCATCTGGGCTGGTGCACCCTGGGCATTGGCTGAGACTTTTCCCCCTTGGGAATTCTTTCGGCCCATGGCTAATATCCGGCACGGGGGGGGGGGGGGGGAAGGTGACAGGGGTTTCTTGAAGGGTTGCGGTTGTGTACCGGCACTTCTGCCCCGGAAAGTTTCCTTCTGTCACCTGGGGGGGGATGGTGACGAGCAGCTTTTCTTCGGAAAAGTGGCCTCGTCACCATAGGGAGGCGGCGACAGAGGTCGTTGGAAGGGGCGGTTGCTGGGCCGCTTCCGCCCTGGACAGCTTCCTTCTGTGGCCCATTGACGGTTGGTGACTGGGGTAGCTTGAAGGGTCAGTTGCGTGTGCCTTCGAGGCCGTTTCTGTTCCTGGAAAGCTTAACCAGTTACCTGGAGGGGGCCGTGACAGAGGTGGTTGAAAGGGGCGGTTGCGTGTGCCTTTGAGGCCGTTTCCAAACCGGACAGCTGCTTTCTGTCACTTTGGTGGTTGGTGACTGGGCTTACCGAAAGACTGGGGCATGTTAACTCCGCTCTGCAACGGAGCACGAAGGTTCCGCTCTGCACCGGAGCATGACCCTGCTCAAGACGTACTCCCATGTCACCCGAGGGTCCTTCTACGTGTCTTTCGGAATCCCGGGGGGCACTGTAGTTATTGGTGGGACAGCTGTGGTGGGGTGTGTTTGAAGGGTATGGGGACCGACCCTAGAGGTTGGGTATCCGGAAAGCACCATCCACCACAGGCAGACCGTGTAGGGCCAGTGGGTTGGGGGCCCACATTGCACGGCTTTACCGGTCTGGGGAGATGGTCGTGGGCTGCTGACCGCAGCCGTCTCCTCCTTTGGCGGAGAAGGTGGGGCTCTTCGGAGCAGGCCAGGAGGCGTGTCAGTGGGCAAAGCTTAATTGCGGTTCCGCGGCGCCTCGCGACTGGCCAGGGGGGTAAACGCCGGAGTGGTTTTAGACGGTAGTTCTTTTGAGAGTCCGTCATACCTCCCATTGCACAGCCTTCCCCGGGCAGGGAGGATGCGTAAATGCATTTCCACTCCGTCATCAAAAAAAAAAAAAAAAAAAAAAAAAAAAAAAAAAAAAAAAAAAAAAAAAAAAAAAAAGGTTAGGTTAGGTTAGGTTAGGTTAGGTTAGGTTAGGTTAGGTTAGGTTAGGTTAGGTTAGGTTAGGTTAGGTTAGGTTAGGTTAGGTTAGGTTAGGTTGGCGGGGGAGGCGGTCCAGGTGAAGGGTACGATCAAGTACCTCGGCCTCATCCTGGACCGGAGGTGGGATTTCGGGGAGCATTTCCGCCAACTTGCTCCCCGGGTGGTAGGCGCCGCGTCGGCCCTGGGCCGCATGTTGCCGAACGTGGGGGGGCCTCAAGCGCCATGCCGACGCCTGTTTGCAGGCGTAGTGCGTAGCATGGCGCTATACGGAGCGCCAATCTGGGCCGACAAACTGTCGGCCAAGAATAAGGTGCTCCTAAGGAGGCCCCAAAGAGTGGTGGCCCTCCGAATAGTGAGGGCCTATGTGACGGTGGCACATGCGGCCGCGTGTGTCTTGGCCTGCACCCCGCCGTGGGAGCTAGATGCTCAGGTGCAGGCCGAGACATACCGGATGAGGGCCGGGTTCCGGGCGAGGAGACAGCGCCCGGACTCGGAGACGGTGGAGGGGGCCCGTCGAATGACGGAGCGGCGCCTGAGGGACCGGTGGAAAAGTGACCTGGAGGACTCCCCCTATGGAACTTACACTATAGGGGCACTCCTCCCGTCATTTGACCACTGGGTCGAGAGGCGACACGGTACGCTTACGTACCGGCTTGTGCAGGTACTGACCGGACATGGGTGCTTCGGCCACTACCTGCACAAGATAAAGAGGGAGCCGAGTCCGATCTGCCACGAGTGTGGCGACCCGGATGACACGGCCCAGCACACCCTCCAGGTGTGTACTCGCTGGGATCCGGAGCGCCGCACTATGGCTGCGGAAATTGGTGCCTCAGATCTCTCGCTGCACAGCGTAGTCTCGGCCATGCTGGGCAGCGACAGATCGTGGAAGGCGGTATCCTCCTTCTGTGAGAGTGTCATCTCGCAGAAGGAGGTGGCGGAGCGGGAGCGCGAAGACAATGTCGACGCGCACCCGCTCCGACGCAGACGGAGGGGGCGAAGGCGCATGCAGTACGCTGCTAGCCTGAACCCCTTGTAGGACCAGTGGGTTAGGGGCCCACATTGCACGGTCCTACACACGTCTGGGGGAGGGGTCGTAGCGTTTACCGACCTCTCCCTCCTTTGGCGGAGGTACCCCGGCACTAGGCTGGGACGGCTGGGGGACACCTAATGGTTGCATCCTAGGCATCCCATTGTGTCCCCGAAAACAGCAGCGGAGGTAAACGCCGGAGTGGTTTTAGACGGTAGGCTGCTCCCTCTACTCTCGTGCGAGAGTGGGGGGAGGAGAGAGTCCGTCATACCCCCCCTATAGCATGGCCAACCCTGGGCCAGGGGATGATGCGTAACGCATTTCCACTCCGTTAAAAAAAAAAAAAAAAAAAAAAAAAAAAAAAAAAAAAAAAAAAAAAAAAAGGTTAGGTTAGGTTAGGTTAGGTTAGGTTAGGTTAGGTTAGGTTAGGTTAGGTTAGGTTAGGTTAGGTTAGGTTAGGTTAGGTTAGGTTAGGTTAGGTTAGGTTAGGTTAGGTTAGGTTAGGTTAGGTTAGGTTAGGTTAGGTTAGGTTAGGTTAGGTTAGGTTAGGTTAGGTTAGGTTGGGGTGCAGGCCGGATTCCTCCACGTTGGCTTGGGTGTTGCAGTCTCTCTTGATCTCGATCCGGGGAGAACGCAGCATCTGGGCTGGTGCACCCTGGGCATTGGCTGAGACTTTTCCCACTTGGGAATTCTTTCGGCCCATGGCTAATATCCGGCACGGGGGGGAGGGGAGGTGACAGGGGCTTCTTGAAGGGTTGCGGTTGTGTGGAGAGCACTTCTGCCCCGGAAAGTTTCCTTCTGTCACCTAGGGGGGGGATGGTGACGAGCCGCTTTTCCTCGGAAAAGTGGTTTTGTCACCATCCCGCCTCTTTTGAGGGCGGCGACAGAGGTTGTTGGAAGGGGCGGTGGCGTGTGCCTACGAGGCCGCTTCCGTCCTGGACAGCTTCTCTCTGTTGCCTTTTGACGGTTGGTGACTGGGGAGGCTTGAAGGGTCAGTTGCGTGTGCCTGCGAGGCCGTTTCTGTTCCTGGAAAGCTAAACCAGTTACCTGGAGGGGGCCGTGACAGAGGGGGTTGAAAGGGGCGGTTGCGTGTGCCTTCGAGGCCGTTTCCAAACCGGACAGCTCCCTTCTGTCACTTTGGTGGTTGGTGACTGGGTTTACCGGAAGACATGGCACGCAACGGGGCGTAACCCACTCCGAAGGTGCTCCCATGTCACCCGAGGGTCCTTCTACGTGTCCTTCGGAATCCCGGGGGGCACTGTAGTTATTGGTGGGACAGCTGTGGTGGAGTGTGTTTGAAGGGTATGGGACCAAACCTCGCGTTTGGGTATCCGGAAAGCACCATCCACCACAGGCAGACCGTTGAAGGGAAGGCGAACTCAGCGAACTTCGGTTTGCTGCTCGCCCGAACTTCTTGTTAAGCCAGTGGGTAGGGGGCTCACATTGCACGGCTAAACCGGTCTGGGGAGACGGTCGCGGGCTGTTCACAGCCGTCTCCTCCTCTGGCGGGGGTTTGAGGGGCTCTTCGGAGCAAGCCGGGAGGTGCGTCAGTGGTCTATGCTTTTAGCGGTACCGCGGTGCCTCACTACCGGCCAGGAGGTTTAAACGCCGGAGTGGTTTTAGACGGTAGTTCTTTTGAGAGTCCGTCATACCTCCCATTGCACAGCCTTCCCCGGGCAGGGAGGATGCGTAAATGCATTTCCACTTCGTCAACAAAAAAAAAAAAAAAAAAAAAAAAAAAAAAAAAAGGTTAGGTTAGGTTAGGTTAGGTTAGGTTAGGTTGGGGTGCAGGCCGGATTCCTCCACGTTGGCTTGGGTGTTGCAGTCTCTCTTGATCTCGATCCGGAGAGAACGCAGCATCTGGGCTGGTGCACCCTGGGCATTGGCTGAGACTTTTCCCCCTTGGGAATTCTTTCGGCCCATGGCTAATATCCGGCACGGGGGGGGGGGGGGAAGGTGACAGGGGTTTCTTGAAGGGTTGCGGTTGTGTACCGGCACTTCTGCCCCGGAAAGTTTCCTTCTGTCACCTGGGGGGGGATGGTGACGAGCAGCTTTTCTTCGGAAAAGTGGCCTCGTCACCATAGGGAGGCGGCGACAGAGGTCGTTGGAAGGGGCGGTTGCTGGGCCGCTTCCGCCCTGGACAGCTTCCTTCTGTGGCCCATTGACGGTTGGTGACTGGGGTAGCTTGAAGGGTCAGTTGCGTGTGCCTTCGAGGCCGTTTCTGTTCCTGGAAAGCTTAACCAGTTACCTGGAGGGGGCCGTGACAGAGGTGGTTGAAAGGGGCGGTTGCGTGTGCCTTTGAGGCCGTTTCCAAACCGGACAGCTGCTTTCTGTCACTTTGGTGGTTGGTGACTGGGCTTACCGAAAGACTGGGGCATGTTAACTCCGCTCTGCAACGGAGCACGAAGGTTCCGCTCTGCACCGGAGCATGACCCTGCTCAAGACGTACTCCCATGTCACCCGAGGGTCCTTCTACGTGTCTTTCGGAATCCCGGGGGGCACTGTAGTTATTGGTGGGACAGCTGTGGTGGGGTGTGTTTGAAGGGTATGGGGACCGACCCTAGAGGTTGGGTATCCGGAAAGCACCATCCACCACAGGCAGACCGTGTAGGGCCAGTGGGTTGGGGGCCCACATTGCACGGCTTTACCGGTCTGGGGAGATGGTCGTGGGCTGCTGACCGCAGCCGTCTCCTCCATTGGCGGAGAAGGTGGGGCTCTTCGGAGCAGGCCAGGAGGCGTGTCAGTGGGCAAAGCTTAATTGCGGTTCCGCGGCGCCTCGCGACTGGCCAGGGGGGTAAACGCCGGAGTGGTTTTAGACGGTAGTTCTTTTGAGAGTCCGTCATACCTCCCATTGCACAGCCTTCCCCGGGCAGGGAGGATGCGTAAATGCATTTCCACTCCGTCATCAAAAAAAAAAAAAAAAAAAAAAAAAAAAAAAAAAAAAAAAAAAAAAAAAAAAAAAAAAAAAAAAAAAAAAAAGGTTAGGTTAGGTTAGGTTAGGTTAGGTTAGGTTAGGTTAGGTTAGGTTAGGTTAGGTTAGGTTAGGTTAGGTTAGGTTAGGTTAGGTTAGGTTAGGTTAGGTTAGGTTAGGTTAGGTTAGGTTGGGGTGCAGGCCGGATTCCTCCACGTTGGCTTGGGTGTTGCAGTCTCTCTTGATCTCGATCCGGAGAGAACGCAGCATCTGGGCTGGTGCACCCTGGGCATTGGCTGAGACTTTTCCCCCTTGGGAATTCTTTCGGCCCATGGCTAATATCCGGCACGGGGGGGGGGGGGAAGGTGACAGGGGTTTCTTGAAGGGTTGCGGTTGTGTACCGGCACTTCTGCCCCGGAAAGTTTCCTTCTGTCACCTGGGGGGGGATGGTGACGCGCAGCTTTTCTTCGGAAAAGTGGCCTCGTCACCATAGGGAGGCGGCGACAGAGGTCGTTGGAAGGGGCGGTTGCTGGGCCGCTTCCGCCCTGGACAGCTTCCTTCTGTGGCCCATTGACGGTTGGTGACTGGGGTAGCTTGAAGGGTCAGTTGCGTGTGCCTTCGAGGCCGTTTCTGTTCCTGGAAAGCTTAACCAGTTACCTGGAGGGGGCCGTGACAGAGGTGGTTGAAAGGGGCGGTTGCGTGTGCCTTTGAGGCCGTTTCCAAACCGGACAGCTGCTTTCTGTCACTTTGGTGGTTGGTGACTGGGCTTACCGAAAGACTGGGGCATGTTAACTCCGCTCTGCAACGGAGCACGAAGGTTCCGCTCTGCACCGGAGCATGACCCTGCTCAAGACGTACTCCCATGTCACCCGAGGGTCCTTCTACGTGTCTTTCGGAATCCCGGGGGGCACTGTAGTTATTGGTGGGACAGCTGTGGTGGGGTGTGTTTGAAGGGTATGGGGACCGACCCTAGAGGTTGGGTATCCGGAAAGCACCATCCACCACAGGCAGACCGTGTAGGGCCAGTGGGTTGGGGGCCCACATTGCACGGCTTTACCGGTCTGGGGAGATGGTCGTGGGCTGCTGACCGCAGCCGTCTCCTCCTTTGGCGGAGAAGGTGGGGCTCTTCGGAGCAGGCCAGGAGGCGTGTCAGTGGGCAAAGCTTAATTGCGGTTCCGCGGCGCCTCGCGACTGGCCAGGGGGGTAAACGCCGGAGTGGTTTTAGACGGTAGTTCTTTTGAGAGTCCGTCATACCTCCCATTGCACAGCCTTCCCCGGGCAGGGAGGATGCGTAAATGCATTTCCACTCCGTCATCAAAAAAAAAAAAAAAAAGGTTAGGTTAGGTTAGGTTAGGTTAGGTTAGGTTAGGTTAGGTTAGGTTAGGTTAGGTTAGGTTAGGTTAGGTTAGGTTAGGTTAGGTTAGGTTAGGTTAGGTTAGGTTAGGTTAGGTTAGGTTGGGGTGCAGGCCGGATTCCTCCACGTTGGCTTGGGTGTTGCAGTCTCTCTTGATCTCGATCCGGAGAGAACGCAGCATCTGGGCTGGTGCACCCTGGGCATTGGCTGAGACTTTTCCCTTTTGGGAATTCTTTCGGTCCATGGCTAATATCCGGCACGGGGGGGGAGGGGGGAAGGTGACAGGGGTTTCTTGAAGGGTTGCGGTTGTGTACCGGCACTTCTGCCCCGGAAAGTTTCCTTCTGTCACCTGGGGGGGGATGGTGACGAGCAGCTTTTCTTCGGAAAAGTGGCCTCGTCACCATAGGGAGGCGGCGACAGAGGTCGTTGGAAGGGGCGGTTGCTTTGGACCGTTTCCGCCCTGGACAGCTTCCTTCTGTGGCCCATTGACGGTTGGTGACTGGGGTAGCTTGAAGGGTCAGTTGCGTGTGCCTTCGAGGCCGTTTCTGTTCCTGGAAAGCTTAACCAGTTACCTGGAGGGGGCCGTGACAGAGGTGGTTGAAAGGGGCGGTTGCGTGTGCCTTTGAGGCCGTTTCCAAACCGGACAGCTGCTTTCTGTCACTTTGGTGGTTGGTGACTGGGCTTACCGAAAGACTGGGGCATGTTAACTCCGCTCTGCAACGGAGCACGAAGGTTCCGCTCTGCACCGGAGCATGACCCTGCTCAAGACGTACTCCCATGTCACCCGAGGGTCCTTCTACGTGTCTTTCGGAATCCCGGGGGGCACTGTAGTTATTGGTGGGACAGCTGTGGTGGGGTGTGTTTGAAGGGTATGGGGACCGACCCTAGAGGTTGGGTATCCGGAAAGCACCATCCACCACAGGCAGACCGTGTAGGGCCAGTGGGTTGGGGGCCCACATTGCACGGCTTTACCGGTCTGGGGAGATGGTCGTGGGCTGCTGACCGCAGCCGTCTCCTCCTTTGGCGGAGAAGGTGGGGCTCTTCGGAGCAGGCCAGGAGGCGTGTCAGTGGGCAAAGCTTAATTGCGGTTCCGCGGCGCCTCGCGACTGGCCAGGGGGGTAAACGCCGGAGTGGTTTTAGACGGTAGTTCTTTTGAGAGTCCGTCATACCTCCCATTGCACAGCCTTCCCCGGGCAGGGAGGATGCGTAAATGCATTTCCACTCCGTCATCAAAAAAAAAAAAAAAAAAAAAAAAGGTTAGGTTAGGTTAGGTTAGGTTAGGTTAGGTTATGGAAACAGCAACAACCCAACCAAACGGCCCTTCTCAGGGCCAACCCGGAAACGGCCCTTCTGAGGGCCAACCTGAAAACGGCCCTTCTCAGGGCCAAAACGCAGACACCGACACCACTGTGGCGGAACAGCTACTGGAGATGGCAAGGCTGAAGGACGCTGAGCTGATGGAGGAGATGATGTTGGAGGTTGACTCTGACTCGTCTCTTCCATCAGTTCACGTCAAAAACGTGAAGCGGCCGCACGACGAAGATGAAGTATTGACTGGGCCGGCTATCAAGCCCAAAATCAATACCGCTAGGAGGGGCAAGACTTTAACTGGAGGAAACAACTCGGGCCTCAGGGCGGGTAAGACTGTTCTGAGGTTCCCCATTTTCCGAGACGTTGAGGCGGAGGCGGGTGCGGTCGGTGAATACCGCGTTAACCGTGACTCCTCGCCGCCTCGGAGTCGTGGGAGAAGGGCCCTTAAAAGAGGCCAGATACGAAGGAGCTCATCGGTCCCGCGGGACCGCAGCCCTGTTAGGAACGAGGATGACGGTGGGTACATTTCTGTCGTCCGGAATGCCGCACTTCAGGTTTTGGCGGAAGCCAGAAATTGTGGCAATTTAAAGGGGGATGTCTGGGGCCGCATGAACACTGCGTGCAAGAACATCTTAGCGGCCACAGACATTCTCGATGGAACAGACGGAGGAGACGATGTGGAGGTGAGAGCTCTGCGCGCAGACAACAAGCGCATGAGGGAAGAGCTCTCCCTCGTACGACAGGAAGTGAAGGCCCTAAGGACTGCTTTTTCCGAAAGGCATAAGCAGCCCCCGCAGAGCCACGCCCCCGAAGACGGCCTCCCACAGGCCTTGGGGCAGGCAATGATTGAGCTGAGGGAGGACCTGAAAAGGGATCTATTCACCTCGATAGGAGAGATGGTGAACGTTCGGATCGGGGAGGTCCGGGCCCTTCTCCCCGCATCTCCGATTGTTCGCCCACCGCTGGCAGCGGACCGGAGGAGGGCTGAACAGGTGGCTGACCCCGATGTGTCGGCTCCTCCAGCTAGGTTCGCTCCTCCCACCAGGGCGGCTCCTCCAGCCAGTGCGGCTCCCAACAACAGGTCGGCTTCCAGCGCGGGTCACCCCACTAGCGCTCGGAAAGCACCCCCTGCCAAGCCAGCGCGCCCTGCTCGTCGGGCCAAAGAGACGAGACCGTTGGCTGCTCTTCGTCCCCCTCCTATCCGCGAGTGCGCCCCGGCGGTTCCGGCAGTACAAAAGCCACTGCCGCCCACCCAAATGTCGTGGTCGGACGCGGTGAAGAGGGGTAAGAAGAAGAAGAAGAAGAAGGTTGCCCCACCACCTAAACACACAGCCACAGGCAACAGGCCCGCGCCGGGCCCCAAGAAATTGCCTGCTCCCTCAACGGCTGCTGTGGTAGTTGCCGTAAAGGAGGGCAGCGAGGCCACCTACGCCAGCGTCATGGCCAAGGCCATGAAGTCCTTCTCGCTGGCGGAGGTTGGCCTTGAGCATGTCAGGGTCCGTAAGACGCAGACCGGGGCCCGCCTCATTGAGGTCCCGGGCGCGAACGGGGCAGCGGCGGCGGATGCGCTATGCGCAAAACTTGACGGGTTGGTTGGCGACGTGGCCAAAGTCTACCGACCCGTCAAAATGGCGGAAATCCGGGTGGGTGGTCTCGATGAGACCATCACCCCGGAGGACATCGCGGCGGCAATGGTGGCCAAGACTGGGTGCTCCCCCACCCAGGTGAAGGTTGGCGCCATCCGGGTCCGATTCGACGGATCTGGCGTGGCGAACGCGCAGTGCCCGGTGACCGTGGCCAACACGCTGGCAACAGCAGGACGACTACTGGTGGGGTGGTCGTCCGCCAGCGTGACTGCACTGGAGGCGAGGCCCATGCGGTGCTTCCGATGCCAAGGCATCGGACACAGCGGGGCCCTCTGCCCCTCAACCGTGGACCGGTCAAATTGGTGCCACCGGTGCAGTGGGCCGGACCACTGGAGGGCCTCCTGCATGGCCGCGCCGCATTGCGACGTTTGCCTAAAAGCGCAACGTCCAGCGGACCACGTAATGGGGGGACGGAGGTGCAGCCCGCCACACACGAGGGGCAAGGCTGGTCAGACAACGTCCCCCTCTACAAGGCGTGCCGCCAATGCGGCTAGGCAGGAAGGTAGCCAGATGGACCTCTAAATGCCAGCACACCAGCATTTAGAGGTCCTTCAGGCGAACGCCAACCACTCCGCCCGCGCCCAAGATCTGCTCATGCAGGTCATGGCGGAGTGGGGCATTGGCGTTTTGGTGGTGGCTGAGCCGTACTTCGTCCCCCCCCAGTCTAACTGGGTCGGGGCGACGGACGGCTCGGTTGCCATTGCGGTACCGGCGATGGGTGACCTCCCCCCCCTATCGGGAATGGCCAGGGGTTCGGGCTTCGCGGTGGCCAAGTGGGGAGAAACTGTCCTAGTGGCAGTTTACTTCTCCCCGAATAGGCCGCTGCGGGAGTTTGAAGCCTTCCTGGTGGGGCTGGGGAGAGTCGTCGGAGGGGCGGCGCCGGCGCCATTGGTGGTGATGGGGGACCTAAACGCCAAGAGCGCGGCGTGGGGTTCCCCCATCACGGACCCGAGAGGGGTGGCCCTCGAAGACTGGGTGGCGGCGATGGGGCTTGAGGTGCTCAACCGGGGCGACGCCAACACGTGTGTGCGGCGGCAGGGAGGGTCGATCGTGGACGTCTCGTTCGCGACCCCTGCCATTGCCGCACGAATCACGGACTGGCGCGTCCTGCAGGAGGTAGAGACCCTCTCCGACCATTTGTACGTTCGGATGAGGGTCAGCACCTCGCCAGGAGTGCCGCCGCCCAGCCCGAGAGGGCGGGGGGGGAGAGGAGGAGGAGGGGCTTTCCCAAGGTGGACCCTGGCCCGCCTCGACATGGGAGCGGCGGTGGAGGCGGCCATGGTGGAGGCGTGGTGTGCGCCCCCACCGGTCTCCTTGGGGGTGGAGGAGCGGGCAGCCCGGTTTCGCGTCGCACTAACGTCGGTGTGCGACGCGGCCATGCCCCGGGCCCGAAGGCTGCCCGCCAAGAGGCAGGTGTACTGGTGGTCGCAGGAGATTGCGGCCCTGCGAGCCGCCAGTGATGCCGCCCGCCGCGCATACACGCGCTGCAGGAGGCGGCGACACCTGCCGGAGGAGGAAGAGCATCTCCACAGAGAGCTGAAGGTGGCGAAGGACGCGCTCTCTGTGGAGATAGCTCGCAGAAAGGACGAGGCGCGTGAGGAGTTCCTGGCCACGTTGGATAGGGATCCGTGGGGGCGGCCATACCGAGTTGTGCGCAACAAAATGCGTTGCGCACCCCCCATGGACTCCCTTGAGCCGGAGCTCCTCACGAGGATTGTGGAGGGACTCTTCCCGGCTGCGGCGGCCTTCCAGCCGCCCGCAATGGTGGGCCCCACGGTTGAGGAGGTTGATCAAGATGATCCCCCTCCCGTGACGGACGACGAAATGGAGACCATCGTCGACCGTCTCCGGTCCTGCAGAAAGGCACCAGGACCGGATGGGGTACCGGGAAGAGTCCTCCACATTGTGGCGGAGCACCTCGGGGACCGCTTGCGGACCCTCTTTGATGATTGTATCAAGGAGGGGCGCTTCCCGAGGTGCTGGAAGGAGGGACGCCTCGTCCTCCTTCAGAAGGAGGGTAGGCCGTTGGATACCCCTGCCGGTCACCGCCCCATCGTCCTCCTAGATGAGACGGGCAAGATGCTAGAGCGCATCCTGTCCCGTCGCATCGTCCAACATCTGGAGGACGTGGGGCCTAACATCTCCGACCGGCAGTTCGGGTTCCGGGAGGGACGGTCCACTATGGACGCGCTTTCGTCCCTCCGGAACTTCTGTGGGAACGCGGAGGCGAAGGGTGAGGGGGTCGTGGCGGTGTCGCTAGACATCGCCAACGCATTTGGCTCCCTGCCCTTCTCGGTCATCAGCGAGGCCCTCCGCTTCCACAGGGTGCCCGGGTATCTGCGGCGGATTGTGGAGCACTACCTAACCGACAGGGTAGTGCTCTACGATCGTGGGGGTCTGCGGATCGCTCACCCGATGTCGTGCGGTGTTCCCCAGGGGTCCGTGTTAGGACCCCTGCTATGGAACATAGGGTACGACTGGGTGATCCGCGGAGCGCTCCTTCCCCGCATGGCCACCCTTTGTTATGCCGACGATACAATGGTGGCCGTGCGGGGACGTGAGCTGGAGGAGGCCCTTCGGAGGGCGTCGTTGGCGGCAGACCTGGTTGTCGGCCGCATCCGACAGCTGGGTCTGGAGGTGTCCCTCCCGAAGACAGACGCTATTGTCTTCGGGGGGAGGGGATGGCGTCCACGTTGTGGATTGTCCATCCCTGTGGCGGGGGAAGCGGTCCAGGTGAAGGGTACGATAAAGTACCTTGGCCTCATCCTGGACCGGAGGTGGGATTTCGGGGAGCATTTCCGCCAACTTGCTCCCCGGGTGGTAGGCGCCGCGTCGGCCCTGGGCCGCATGTTGCCGAACGTGGGGGGGCCTCAAGCGCCATGCCGACGCCTGTTTGCAGGCGTAGTGCGTAGCATGGCGCTATACGGAGCGCCAATCTGGGCCGACAAGCTGTCGGCCAAGAATAAGGCGCTCCTAAGGAGGCCCCAAAGAGTGGTGGCCCTCCGAATAGTGAGGGCCTATGTGACGGTGGCACATGCGGCCGCGTGTGTCTTGGCCTGCACCCCGCCGTGGGAGCTAGATGCTCAGGTGCAGGCCGAGACATACCGGATGAGGGCCGGGTTCCGGGCGAGGAGACAGCGCCCGGACTCGGAGACGGTGGAGGGGGCCCGTCGAATGACGGAGCGGCGCCTGAGGGACCGGTGGAAAAGCGACCTGGAGGACTCCCCCTATGGACTCCGCACCATAGGGGCACTCCTCCCGTCGCTGGACCACTGGTTGGAGAGGAGGTACGGTACCGCCACGTACCGTCTTGTGCAGGTGATGACCGGGCACGGGTGCTTCGGCCATTACCTGCACAAGATTAGGAGAGAGCCCAGTCCGGTTTGCCACGAGTGCGGCGATCCGGACGACACGGCCCAGCACACCCTAGAGGTGTGCTCGAAGTGGGATCCGGAGCGCCGCGCTCTGGTTGCGGACACAGGGCTCTCCGATCTCTCACTGCACAGCGTCGTGTCGGCCATGCTGAGCAGTGAGAGATCGTGGTTGGCGGTCGTCTCCTTCTGCGAGAGCATTGTCTCGCAGAAGGAGGCGGCGGAGCGGGAGCGCGAGGAGGACGTGGATGCGCACCCGCTCCGGCGTAGACGTGTGGGGCGAAGGCGGAGGCAGTTTGCCACCCGCCTGAACCCCTAGTAGGACCGTGGGGATAGGGTCCCACACAAAGGTCCTACACGTCTGGGGGAGGGTTCGGCGTGTTAACTGAACCCTCCCTCCTTTGGCGCAGGTGCCCCAGCAACAGGCTGGGGCGGCTGGGGGGCACCCAGTGGTGAATAGTCATCAGCCCACGGTGCCCCCGTTAACAGCCTGTGGAGGTTAACACCGGTGAGGTTTTAGTGGGTAGGCTTCCCCCTTCCCCTTCGCTCTGAAGGGTAGGGGGTTGAGAGTCCCACATAACCCTCCAATATGGTCGTCCCTAGACCGGAGGGTACGCGTAAATGCGTTTCCTCACCGTCAAAAAAAAAAAAAAAAAAAAAAAAGGTTAGGTTAGGTTAGGTTAGGTTAGGTTAGGTTAGGTTAGGTTAGGTTAGGTTAGGTTAGGTTAGGTTAGGTTAGGTTAGGTTAGGTTAGGTTAGGTTAGGTTAGGTTAGGTTAGGTTAGGTTGGGGTGCAGGCCGGATTCCTCCACGTTGGCTTGGGTGTTGCAGTCTCTCTTGATCTCGATCCGGAGAGAACGCAGCATCTGGGCTGGTGCACCCTGGGCATTGGCTGAGACTTTTCCCCCTTGGGAATTCTTTCGGTCCATGGCTAATATCCGGCACGGGGGGGGGGGGGGGGAGGTGACAGGGGTTTCTTGAAGGGTTGCGGTTGTGTACCGGCACTTCTGCCCCGGAAAGTTTCCTTCTGTCACCTGGGGGGGGATGGTGACGAGCAGCTTTTCTTCGGAAAAGTGGCCTCGTCACCATAGGGAGGCGGCGACAGAGGTCGTTGGAAGGGGCGGTTGCTTTGGACCGTTTCCGCCCTGGACAGCTTCCTTCTGTGGCCCATTGACGGTTGGTGACTGGGGAGGCTTGAAGGGTCAGTTGCGTGTGCCTTCGAGGCCGTTTCTGTTCCTGGAAAGCTTAACCAGTTACCTGGAGGGGGCCGTGACAGAGGTGGTTGAAAGGGGCGGTTGCGTGTGCCTTTGAGGCCGTTTCCAAACCGGACAGCTGCTTTCTGTCACTTTGGTGGTTGGTGACTGGGCTTACCGAAAGACTGGGGCATGTTAACTCCGCTCTGCAACGGAGCACGAAGGTTCCGCTCTGCACCGGAGCATGACCCTGCTCAAGACGTACTCCCATGTCACCCGAGGGTCCTTCTACGTGTCTTTCGGAATCCCGGGGGGCACTGTAGTTATTGGTGGGACAGCTGTGGTGGGGTGTGTTTGAAGGGTATGGGGACCGACCCTAGAGGTTGGGTATCCGGAAAGCACCATCCACCACAGGCAGACCGTGTAGGGCCAGTGGGTTGGGGGCCCACATTGCACGGCTTTACCGGTCTGGGGAGATGGTCGTGGGCTGCCGACCGCAGCCGTCTCCTCCTTTGGCGGAGAAGGTGGGGCTCTTCGGAGCAGGCCAGGAGGCGTGTCAGTGGGCAAAGCTTAATTGCGGTTCCGCGGCGCCTCGCGACTGGCCAGGGGGGTAAACGCCGGAGTGGTTTTAGACGGTAGTTCTTTTGAGAGTCCGTCATACCTCCCATTGCACAGCCTTCCCCGGGCAGGGAGGATGCGTAAATGCATTTCCACTCCGTCATCAAAAAAAAAAAAAAAAAAAAAAAAAAAAAAAAAAGGTTAGGTTAGGTTAGGTTAGGTTAGGTTAGGTTAGGTTAGGTTAGGTTAGGTTAGGTTAGGTTAGGTTAGGTTAGGTTAGGTTAGGTTAGGTTAGGTTAGGTTAGGTTAGGTTAGGTTAGGTTGGGGTGCGGGCCGGATTCCTCCACGTTGGCTTGGTTGTTGCGATCTCTCTTGATCTCGATCCGGAGAGAACGCAGCATCTGGGCTGGTGCACCCTGGGCATCGGTTGAGACTTTTCCCCTCTGGGGAATTCTCTCAGCCCATGGCAAATATCCGGCAGGGGAGTGGGGGGGGGGAGGTGACAGGGGTTTCTTGAAGGGTTGCGGTTGTGTACCGGCACTTCTGCCCCGGAAAGTTTCCTTCTGTCACCTGGGGGGGGATGGTGACGAGCAGCTTTTCTTCGGAAAAGTGGCCTCGTCACCATAGGGAGGCGGCGACAGAGGTCGTTGGAAGGGGCGGTTGCTTTGGACCGTTTCCGCCCTGGACAGCTTCCTTCTGTGGCCCATTGACGGTTGGTGACTGGGGTAGCTTGAAGGGTCAGTTGCGTGTGCCTTCGAGGCCGTTTCTGTTCCTGGAAAGCTTAACCAGTTACCTGGAGGGGGCCGTGACAGAGGTAGTTGAAAGGGGCGGTTGCGTGTGCCTTCGAGGCCGTTTCCAAACCGGACAGCTGCTTTCTGTCACTTTGGTGGTTGGTGACTGGGCTTACCGAAAGACTGGGGCATGTTAACTCCGCTCTGCAACGGAGCACGAAGGTTCCGCTCTGCACCGGAGCATGACCCTGCTCAAGACGTACTCCCATGTCACCCGAGGGTCCTTCTACGTGTCTTTCGGAATCCCGGGGGGCACTGTAGTTATTGGTGGGACAGCTGTGGTGGGGTGTGTTTGAAGGGTATGGGGACCGACCCTAGAGGTTGGGTATCCGGAAAGCACCATCCACCACAGGCAGACCGTGTAGGACCAGTGGGTTGGGGGCCCACATTGCACGGCTTTACCGGTCTGGGGAGATGGTCGTGGGCTGCTGACCGCAGCCGTCTCCTCCTTTGGCGGAGAAGGTGGGGCTCTTCGGAGCAGGCCAGGAGGCGTGTCAGTGGGCAAAGCTTAATTGCGGTTCCGCGGCGCCTCGCGACTGGCCAGGGGGGTAAACGCCGGAGTGGTTTTAGACGGTAGTTCTTTTGAGAGTCCGTCATACCTCCCATTGCACAGCCTTCCCCGGGCAGGGAGGATGCGTAAATGCATTTCCACTCCGTCATCAAAAAAAAAAAAAAAAAAAAAAAAAAGGTTAGGTTAGGTTAGGTTGGGGTGCAGGCCGGATTCCTCCACGTTGGCTTGGGTGTTGCAGTCTCTCTTGATCTCGATCCGGAGAGAACGCAGCATCTGGGCTGGTGCACCCTGGGCATTGGCTGAGACTTTTCCCCCTTGGGAATTCTTTCGGTCCATGGCTAATATCCGGCACGGGGGGGGGGGGGGGGAGGTGACAGGGGTTTCTTGAAGGGTTGCGGTTGTGTACCGGCACTTCTGCCCCGGAAAGTTTCCTTCTGTCACCTGGGGGGGGATGGTGACGAGCAGCTTTTCTTCGGAAAAGAGGCCTCGTCACCATAGGGAGGCGGCGACAGAGGTCGTTGGAAGGGGCGGTTGCTTTGGACCGTTTCCGCCCTGGACAGCTTCCTTCTGTGGCCCATTGACGGTTGGTGACTGGGGAGGCTTGAAGGGTCAGTTGCGTGTGCCTTCGAGGCCGTTTCTGTTCCTGGAAAGCTTAACCAGTTACCTGGAGGGGGCCGTGACAGAGGTGGTTGAAAGGGGCGGTTGCGTGTGCCTTTGAGGCCGTTTCCAAACCGGACAGCTGCTTTCTGTCACTTTGGTGGTTGGTGACTGGGCTTACCGAAAGACTGGGGCATGTTAACTCCGCTCTGCAACGGAGCACGAAGGTTCCGCTCTGCACCGGAGCATGACCCTGCTCAAGACGTACTCCCATGTCACCCGAGGGTCCTTCTACGTGTCTTTCGGAATCCCGGGGGGCACTGTAGTTATTGGTGGGACAGCTGTGGTGGGGTGTGTTTGAAGGGTATGGGGACCGACCCTAGAGGTTGGGTATCCGGAAAGCACCATCCACCACAGGCAGACCGTGTAGGGCCAGTGGGTTGGGGGCCCACATTGCACGGCTTTACCGGTCTGGGGAGATGGTCGTGGGCTGCTGACCGCAGCCGTCTCCTCCTTTGGCGGAGAAGGTGGGGCTCTTCGGAGCAGGCCAGGAGGCGTGTCAGTGGGCAAAGCTTAATTGCGGTTCCGCGGCGCCTCGCGACTGGCCAGGGGGGTAAACGCCGGAGTGGTTTTAGACGGTAGTTCTTTTGAGAGTCCGTCATACCTCCCATTGCACAGCCTTCCCCGGGCAGGGAGGATGCGTAAATGCATTTCCACTCCGTCATCAAAAAAAAAAAAAAAAAAAAAAAGGTTAGGTTAGGTTAGGTTAGGTTAGGTTAGGTTAGGTTAGGTTAGGTTAGGTTAGGTTAGGTTAGGTTAGGTTAGGTTAGGTTAGGTTAGGTTAGGTTAGGTTAGGTTAGGTTAGGTTAGGTTAGGTTAGGTTAGGTTAGGTTAGGTTAGGTTAGGTTAGGTTAGGTTAGGTTAGGTTAGGTTAGGTTAGGTTAGGTTAGGTTAGGTTAGGTTAGGTTAGGTTAGGTTAGGTTAGGTTAGGTTAGGTTAGGTTAGGTTGGGGTGCAGGCCGGATTCCTCCACGTTGGCTTGGGTGTTGCAGTCTCTCTTGATCTCGATCCGGAGAGAACGCAGCATCTGGGCTGGTGCACCCTGGGCATTGGCTGAGACTTTTCCCCCTTGGGAATTCTTTCGGCCCATGGCTAATATCCGGCACGGGGGGGGGGGGGGGAAGGTGACAGGGGTTTCTTGAAGGGTTGCGGTTGTGTACCGGCACTTCTGCCCCGGAAAGTTTCCTTCTGTCACCTGGGGGGGGATGGTGACGAGCAGCTTTTCTTCGGAAAAGTGGCCTCGTCACCATAGGGAGGCGGCGACAGAGGTCGTTGGAAGGGGCGGTTGCTGGGCCGCTTCCGCCCTGGACAGCTTCCTTCTGTGGCCCATTGACGGTTGGTGACTGGGGTAGCTTGAAGGGTCAGTTGCGTGTGCCTTCGAGGCCGTTTCTGTTCCTGGAAAGCTTAACCAGTTACCTGGAGGGGGCCGTGACAGAGGTGGTTGAAAGGGGCGGTTGCGTGTGCCTTTGAGGCCGTTTCCAAACCGGACAGCTGCTTTCTGTCACTTTGGTGGTTGGTGACTGGGCTTACCGAAAGACTGGGGCATGTTAACTCCGCTCTGCAACGGAGCACGAAGGTTCCGCTCTGTACCGGAGCATGACCCTGCTCAAGACGTACTCCCATGTCACCCGAGGGTCCTTCTACGTGTCTTTCGGAATCCCGGGGGGCACTGTAGTTATTGGTGGGACAGCTGTGGTGGGGTGTGTTTGAAGGGTATGGGGACCGACCCTTAGAGGTTGGGTATCCGGAAAGCACCATCCACCACAGGCAGACCGTGTAGGGCCAGTGGGTTGGGGGCCCACATTGCACGGCTTTACCGGTCTGGGGAGATGGTCGTGGGCTGCCGACCGCAGCCGTCTCCTCCTTTGGCGGAGAAGGTGGGGCTCTTCGGAGCAGGCCAGGAGGCGTGTCAGTGGGCAAAGCTTAATTGCGGTTCCGCGGCGCCTCGCGACTGGCCAGGGGGGTAAACGCCGGAGTGGTTTTAGACGGTAGTTCTTTTGAGAGTCCGTCATACCTCCCATTGCACAGCCTTCCCCGGGCAGGGAGGATGCGTAAATGCATTTCCACTCCGTCATCAAAAAAAAAAAAAAAAAAAAAAAAAAGGTTAGGTTAGGTTAGGTTAGGTTAGGTTAGGTTAGGTTAGGTTAGGTTTCTCGTGGTGTGCAACCGGTGGAGTGCGGAGCGCCGCACTATGGCGCTAGCCATCGGTCGACGGGACCTCTCCCTGCACAGCGTTGTGTCTGCAATGCTGTGCAGTGACAGGTCCTGGAGGGCTGTGGCCTCCTTCTGCGAGTGTGTCATTTCGCAGAAGGAGGCCTCGGAGCGTGAGCGCGAGGACTCTCCTCTCGCGCATCCGCTCCGGCGTAGACGGCGGGGGGTGAGGCGGCGGCGTTTTGCCGCCCGCCTCAACCCTTAGTGACTGCGGGTGGGGGATGGGAGTCCCCCGCCCGCCGTAGGCTAGTCACTTGGCGGTCTGGGAGAGGGGCCAGGCGTGCTCGGCCTCTCTCTCCTTCGGCGCGGGTAGCCCCGGCAGACGGCCGGGGCTGCCGGAAGGCGTCGTGGGCAGAGCTTCGGCGGTTCCACGGCGCCTTGCCAAACCGGCAGGAGGGTACGCCAGGGTGGTTTTTAGTGGGTTGCGCTCCCTTTCCCCCTCTCATTCTGAGGGGGGGGCGGGGGGTGAGTCCCACATATCCCCTCACTACTCCCATGGTGAGGGGAATGCATAAAGCATTTTCCACCCTGTCAAAAAAAAAAAAAAAAAAAAAAAAAAAAAAAAAAGGTTAGGTTAGGTTAGGTTAGGTTAGGTTAGGTTAGGTTAGGTTAGGTTAGGTTAGGTTAGGTTAGGTTAGGTTAGGTTAGGTTAGGTTAGGTTAGGTTAGGTTAGGTTAGGTTAGGTTAGGTTAGGTTAGGTTAGGTTAGGTTAGGTTAGGTTAGGTTAGGTTAGGTTAGGTTAGGTTAGGTTAGGTTAGGTTAGGTTAGGTTAGGTTAGGTTAGGTTAGGTTAGGTTAGGTTAGGTTAGGTTAGGTTAGGTTAGGTTAGGTTAGGTTAGGTGAGGTTAGGTTAGGTTAGGTTAGGTTAGGTTAGGTTAGGTTAGGTTAGGTTAGGTTAGGTTAGGTTAGGTTAGGTTAGGTTAGGTTAGGTTAGGTTAGGTTAGGTTAGGTTAGGTTAGGTTAGGTTAGGTTAGGTTAGGTTAGGTTAGGTTAGGTTAGGTTAGGTTAGGTTAGGTTAGGTTAGGTTAGGTTAGGTTAGGTTAGGTTAGGTTAGGTTAGGTTGGGGTGCAGGCCGGATTCCTCCACGTTGGCTTGGGTGTTGCAGTCTCTCTTGATCTCGATCCGGGGAGAACGCAGCATCTGGGCTGGTGCACCCTGGGCATTGGCTGAGACTTTTCCCACTTGGGAATTCTTTCGGCCCATGGCTAATATCCGGCAAGGGGGGGAGGGGAGGTGACAGGGGCTTCTTGAAGGGTTGCGGTTGTGTGGAGAGCACTTCTGCCCCGGAAAGTTTCCTTCTGTCACCTAGGGGGGGGATGGTGACGAGCCGCTTTTCCTCGGAAAAGTGGTTTTGTCACCATCCCGCCTCTTTTGAGGGCGGCGACAGAGGTTGTTGGAAGGGGTGGTGGCGTGTGCCTACGAGGCCGCTTCCGTCCTGGACAGCTTCTCTCTGTTGCCTTTTTGACGGTTGGTGACTGGGGAGGCTTGAAGGGTCAGTTGCGTGTGCCTGCGAGGCCGTTTCTGTTCCTGGAAAGCTAAACCAGTTGCCTGGAGGGGGCCGTGACAGAGGTGGTTGAAAGGGGCGGTTGCGTGTGCCTTCGAGGCCGTTTCCAAACCGGACAGCTGCTTTCTGTCACTTTGGTGGTTGGTGACTGGGTTTACCGGAAGACATGGCACGCAACGGGGCGTAACCCACTCCGAAGGTGCTCCCATGTCACCCGAGGGTCCTTCTACGTGTCCTTCGGAATCCCGGGGGGCACTGTAGTTATTGGTGGGACAGCTGTGGTGGGGTGTGTTTGAAGGGTATGGGACCAAACCTCGCGTTTGGGTATCCGGAAAGTACCATCCACCACAGGCAGACCGTTGAAGGGAAGGCGAACTCAGTGAACTTCGGTTTGCTGCTCGCCCGAACTTCTTGTTAAGCCAGTGGGTAGGGGGCTCACATTGCACGGCTAAACCGGTCTGGGGAGACGGTCGCGGGCTGTTCACAGCCGTCTCCTCCTCTGGCGGGGGTTTGAGGGGCTCTTCGGAGCAAGCCGGGAGGTGCGTCAGTGGTCTATGCTTTTAGCGGTACCGCGGTGCCTCACTACCGGCCAGGAGGTTTAAACGCCGGAGTGGTTTTAGACGGTAGTTCTTTTGAGAGTCCGTCATACCTCCCATTGCACAGCCTTCCCCGGGCAGGGAGGATGCGTAAATGCATTTCCACTTCGTCAACAAAAAAAAAAAAAAAAAAAAAAAAAAGGTTAGGTTAGGTTAGGTTAGGTTAGGTTAGGTTAGGTTAGGTTAGGTTAGGTTAGGTTAGGTTAGGTTAGGTTAGGTTAGGTTAGGTTAGGTTAGGTTAGGTTAGGTTAGGTTAGGTTAGGTTAGGTTAGGTTAGGTTAGGTTAGGTTAGGTTAGGTTAGGTTAGGTTAGGTTAGGTTAGGTTAGGTTAGGTTAGGTTAGGTTAGGTTAGGTTAGGTTGAGGTCAAATCTTGGGTGTTAAGTGGACGATTTGCGGGTGATTTGGTGTCAAAAACTTACATTTTTTGCTCATTTCATTTCATATTTCGATCTTATCTTATCTTTTGTAGTTTCCTTATTTTTTAAAGTTTTCGTTTTGCGGTTGGTTTTTTGTTCATTGGTTTTTATCGTATCTTCTTCGTCAAATATAAAATTGTTGCCGATATCGTATTGAGCCCTTTTCAGGGCTGGAACATACCGGCAATCCCCGTCTTGACCGTACGGTTGGTCCCGTTACTTCCCTCTCGAAAGAGTGGGAAATATCGACCTCCGGGTTTCGGGTTTTTTGACGTTGAATTTTTTGTACATATTTTCCTTTGTTTACATTTTTACACTTTAGTTTAGTCGGTGTTGCCAGCTGCCTTAATTGCCCAGTTTTTGGGTTGGGGTAGCGGCAACGGTCCCGCTAACTATAGCGTTGGTTTTGTCTTATTTTGTAGTTTAAGTCGCGAGATCCTTTATTTTTAAAATTTCGGGTATTTTACTCGAAATTGGCAAAATAAAGGTCTCAATTTTGAGTTTGTAAAAATTATTTAATTAGGTTGCGGTTTTTGTATTATAGTCATATTTTTAGGAGCGGTAGTGTATTTAATTGTGTATATATTCCTGAAGATTTCATAACTTTCCGACTGAAAAGTCGGAAGTTATTAGCCTTTAAGTGTAGTGGGGGGTAGAGGGTTTTTACGGTTACAAACTTAAGCTTTTGTAAATTTTTTGTAAATTCGGTATTTTTGTAACCTTTTAACTTTTATTTGTTTTTATTATTTAGTAGGATAGGTTTTGTTTTGTACTATTTTTAAGTGTTTTTCCCAACTTCCTGCGACCCTGGGAAGTGGGTAAAAACTGCTGGGGAAAAAATAGTCTCGTTGCTATTTTTTTCCATCAGGCGCAAAACTCACTTTAGTAGGGAAAAGTCTAAATCCGACTCGCACTTGACCGATTTTATTTCGGATTTCGAAATAACTTCGGTCCTGCTGGTCGCATTTAGACTAAATTTTGTAGGCTGGTGTAAGGGGCCACTATGGCCTCGGACACCGAGAAATGGGGGGATCCACCGGAGGGGGAGGGAGAAAACTTCAGCTCTGGCTGTGAGTCCGACGACTCGCTAGTAGCTTTGAGGGTCCCTGCCTCCAAACGGAACCACGGTGATGACGAGGAGGATGATTTGAGGCCCGCTTTCGGGCCCAAAGTCAACTCCTCACATAGGGGTAAGCCCAAGGGGGCATACGCGGGGTTGGCTGCGGCAAGGGCCAAACTCAAAGACGTTGACCCTTATCGCTTCGAGGAAGAAGCGGATGCTGCCGTTGCCGCAGCATACCGGAAGGATTTCCCCGAGCTCCGTCCCAGAGGGGAAAAACAGGGGAAAAGGGGGGAGAAAGTGCGCTCGCGCTCGCGATCGCCGACCTCCCCTACAAGAGTCAGCCCATCGGAGTTCTTGCGCCTCACAGACCCGATCGAGGCAACCCGAGAAGCGGCCAAAGACATCCTAGAGGGTGCCAGGCGATCCGGACACCTAAAGGGAGACATATGGGGCATTATGAATCGGGCGTGCAGAGTCATCCTCGACTCCATGGACGATGTGCAGGCCGCCAAGTCGGAGAGCGAGGAGATCCGCATCCTCAAGGCGGACAACAAGAGGATGCGGGAGCAACTCGCTCAATGCTTGGGGGAATTGAAGGCGCTTCGAACCGCCTTCTCGGAGCGGGAGATTCCGGCGCCTCGGGCCTCGCTGCCGGATCCGCCCCTGCAGTTTTCTGCTGCGGATCTGGCGGAGGCAATCGGGGTTCTTAAAAAGGACCTGTTCACCTCTTTGGGCGGCATGATTAATGCCCGCATCGAGGAGGTGAACAGGCGCCTGCCGCCGGAACCAATTCTCCGCCCCCCGCTGGCGGCTGACAGGAGGGCAGGAGGACCGGCTCTGACAGCCCCCCCCAAGGCGAGTACGGCTGTGCCAGCCCCCCTCAGGGTGAGGATCACTCAGCCTGAGGTAGGAGCAAGACTGGGGGATGGGAGGCCGCAAAAGGCCAAACCTACCAAAAAGGTAGCGGCCCCCTCCCGCCAAGCCCCAGTCCCGGCCCCACGAGCCGCCTCGACAGCCGCTCGGTCGTCGGCCGAAAGACCTGGGCCTTCCTCAAAAACGCCGCGTCCACCCCAGGAAACTTGGGTGGATGTGGTGAGGAAGGGGAAGGGAAAGGGAAAGGCGAAAGCCCAACCCACCTCCTCGTCCAAAGCGCCCCAGGCGCCCCAAACGAATAAGAAGGCGGTGCCTAAATTGAAGGCACTGGCCGTTCCGAAGACGGCGGCGGTGGTGGTTTCTCTGAAGAAGGAAGCCACCACCACCACCACGCTGCAGGCCACCATGGCCAGGGCCATCAATGCCCTGAGCCTGGAGGCTGTGGGCCTGCAGCACGTTAAAGTAAGGTCCTCGATGACGGGGAACCGTATAATCGAGGTCCCCGGAGAGGACCAGGAGAACGCGGCCGACAATCTCGCAGACAAACTGCGAGAGATTGTCGGCGACGTGGCTGACGTGAGCCGCGTCACCAAGAAGGTCGGACTCCAAATCGCCGGCTTGGACGAGTCGGCGACTAAGGAATCTGTGGCGCTGGCGGTCGCCACTGAGGGAGCCTGTGATCAGGCCCAAATCAAGGTCGGGGGCATTCGCCCCCTGTATGACGGCACTGGATCCGTCCTTATCCAGTGCCCTGTGCGGGTGGCCAAAGCCCTCTTAGAAAAAGGGCGAGTCAGAGTCGGTTGGGCCTCCGCCAGGGTCAATAGGATCGGACCAACACCCCTGCGGTGCTATAAATGCATGGGTGTTGGTCATACACGAGAGACGTGCCCCTCCAGCGTTGACCGATCCAACGCTTGCTACCGATGCAGCAGGGAGGGGCACATGGCTAAGGAGTGCTGGGAGGAGAAGGCGTGGTGCGTGGTGTGCGCCCATGCCAAACTCCCGGCTGATCACTCCATGGGGGGGGACAGTTGTTTCCCCCCTCACACTAGAGGCAAGGACCTGAGGACGCGACCCCCCCGTCGTCCTCAGCCTCCCCCCCAGGTAGAAGAAGCCGCCGGCCGGCAAGAAGAGGACAACCGCATGGACCTCTAAATGTCAGCACACCGACATCTAGAGGTCCTGCAGGTGAACGCCAACCACTCCGCCAGAGCTCAAGATCTGCTTATGCAGACCATGGCGGAGTGGGAAATTGGCGTTGCGGTTGTCGCGGAGCCATATTTCGTCCCTCCCCTACCTAATTGGGTAGGGGCTTCGGACGAAATGGTTGCCATCGTGGTGCCGGCGGTTGGGGACTTCCCCCCCCTGTCGAAAATCGAGGGTGGCCCGGGGTTCGTGGCGGCCAAGTGGGGGAGCGACACCGTTCTAGTAGCGGTGTATTTCTCCCCCAATAGGCCGCTGCGTGCATTCGAGCAGTTCCTGGGGGTCCTGGGGGGGGTGGTCAGGAGGGCTGCCCCGAGACAGGTGATGGTCCTGGGGGACCTCAATGCCAAGAGCTCGGCATGGGGTTCCCCCATCACGGACCCGCGCGGGGCGGCTCTCACTGATTGGGTGGTGGCAACGGGACTGGAAATCCTGAACCAGGGCGACGCAAACACATGCGTGCGGCGGCAGGGGGGTTCGGTCGTGGACATAACGTTCGCGACCACTGCCATTGCCGCGCGCGTGGAAGAATGGCGCGTCCTGGAGGACGTGGAGACCCTCTCCGATCATTTGTACATCAGGATGAGGGTCTCCGCAGGAGGGGTCCAGCCACCGCCCATCCCGGGGAGGAGGGCAAACGGGGGCAGAGGGTTTCCAAAATGGTCCCTGTCCCAATTGGACAGGGCCATGGCGGACGAGGCGGCGATGGTGGAGGCCTGGTGCACTGCCCCACCCGCCGCCCTCGGTGTCGAGGAGAGGGCGGTCCGGTTCCGCATCGCACTGCAGGCGGTGTGCGATGCGGCCATGCCCCGGACCAAGCGCCTCTTCGCCCGTAAGAGGGTGTACTGGTGGTCCGCAGAAATTGCGGGCCTGCGTACCACCAGCAACGCTGCCCGCCGGGCCTACCAGCACTGTAGGCGCCGGCGGCACACTACCGAAGAAGAAGAGGGCCTCCACCGCACCCTCAAAGAGGCAAAGGGGGCCCTCAATATGGCTATTGCCAAGGCCAAGGATGAGGCGCATGTCTCATTCTTGGCCACCCTCGATAGGGACCCGTGGGGACGGCCCTACAGGGTGGTGCGTAACAAGATGCGCACCGCCCCCCCTATGGAGTCCCTTGAGCCCGCCCTACTGCAGAGGGTCGTCGAGGGGCTGTTCCCTCCAGCCCCCTCGATCACTCCCCCGGCAATGGCCGAGACCCGGGAGGAACGGGAGGACGAACTCGTCGTCGCTCCTGTAAGTGATGACGAGTTCGAGCGGGTGCTAGATCGACTCCGGGGCTGCAAAAAAGCCCCGGGTCCAGACGGAGTCCCAGGCCGCGTCCTCCCGGTAGCTTTGAAGCACCTCGGGAACCGCCTCAGGCAGATCATGGACGACTGCCTGAGGGAGGGAAGGTTCCCGAGGATATGGAAGGAGGGGAGGCTGTGCCTCCTCCGTAAAGAGGGTCGACCCCCCGACTGCCCGTCCGCATACCGCCCCATCGTGCTGCTAGACGAGGCCGGGAAAATGTTCGAACGCATCCTGGCCTCCCGGATCCTGCAGCACCTGGAGACCGCCGGCCCGAACGTCTCGGAAAGACAGTTCGGGTTCCGGGAGGGGCGGTCAACGCTCGACGCGCTGAAGTCCCTCAGGGACTTCTGCGAGTACGCGTCGAGCAGGGGTGAGGGTGTCGTCGCGGTGTCGTTGGACATCGCGAACGCATTCGGCACCCTCCCCTACGAGGTGATTAGAGAGGCACTTCGGTATCACGAAGTGCCTCACTATCTAAGGCGGGTCATAGAGCACTACCTTACCGAGAGGGTAGTGCTCTATGAGGGTAAGGAGGGTCGACGAGGGGAGAGGGGAATGGCCTGCGGCGTGCCCCAGGGTTCCGTACTCGGTCCACTTCTTTGGAACCTGGGGTACGATTGGGCCATTAGGGGAGAGCTGCTTCCGCGCACACTCACCATCTGTTATGCGGACGACACGATGGTGGCTGCGCGCGGAAGCGACATGAGGGAGACCTCAAGGAGGGCGGAGGTGGCGGCCGAGCTGGCGATCCATCGCATTGAGCGGCTCGGCCTAAAGGTGGCCCTCTCGAAGACGGAGAGTATAGTCTTCGGAGGGCGAGGGTGGCGGCTGCCGGCAGGCGCGGCGCTTACCCTCGGAGGAGAAACGGTCCAGATAAAGCCCCACATCAAATATCTGGGGCTGGTTCTGGACCGCAAATGGGACTTCGGGGAGCACTTCACCAGACTTGCTCCCCGAATCGTGGGCGCCGCCTCGGCGCTGGGCCGGCTACTGCCCAATGTGGGTGGGCCGGGCTCCTTATGCCGGCGTCTATACGCCGGCGTAACAAGGAGCATGGCCCTCTACGGGGCCCCAATCTGGGCGGACAAGCTGTCCGCCCGCAACAGGGCCCTGCTGCGGAGACCGCAGAGGGTTGTGGCTCTGCGCATAGTGAGGGCCTACGTTACTGTGGCCCACGCGGCGGCCTGCCTCCTCGCCTGCACCCCGCCCTGGGAACTGGACGCAGAGGTGCAGGCGGAGACCTATAGGGTTAGGTCTAGGGCCCGGGCAAGGGGTGAACGCCCGGACCCTGAGGAGGTAGAGGAGACGCGCCGGATGACGGAGCGTCGACTGCGGGACCGCTGGAAAACCGACCTGGAGGACTCCCCCTATGGTACCCGTACTATAGGGGCGATCCTCCCGTCGGTGGACCTTTGGTTAGAGAGGGCAGTCGGCGCAACGTCGTTCCGGCTTGTGCAGGTGATGACCGGACATGGGTGCTTCGGTCATTACCTGCACAAAATTGGGAGGGAGCCTACCCCGCAGTGCCATGAGTGCGGGGATCCGGATGACACGGCTCAGCACACCTTCGAGGTGTGCAGCCGTTGGAGTTCGGAGCGCGGCGCCATGGCACTCGCTATTCAGCGGGAGGACCTCTCGCTCTACAGCATTGTTGCGGCAATGCTCTGCAGCGAGAGGTCTTGGGAGGCTGTGGCCTCCTTCTGCGAAACGATCATCTCGCAGAAGGAGGCCGCGGAGCGGGAGCGCGAGGAGTCTCCTCTGGCGCATCCGCTCCGGCGCAGACGGCAGGGGTTGAGGCGGCGGCGATTTGCTGCGCGCCTTAACCCTTAGTGGCTGCAGGTGGGGGATGGGAGTCCCCCGCCTGCCGTAGGCAAGCCACTTAGCGGTCTGGGATGGGGGCCACGCGTGCTCGGCCCCTCTCCCCTTTTGGCGCGGGAAGCCCCAGCAATGGCTGGGGCCGCCGGTAGACGTCGTGGGGAATGCCTTCCGCGGGTTCCACGGCGTCCAACCAAACCGGTATGAGGGTACGCCAAGGTGTTTTTTAGTGGGTAACACTCCCCTATCCCTTCTCGCTCGGAGAAGGGGAGGGGATGTGAGTCCCACATACCCCCCCGCCACTCCCATGGCGGGGGAAATGCGTAACGCATTTTTCACCTTGCCAAAAAAAAAAAAAAAAAAAAAAAAAAAAAGGTTAGGTTAGGTTAGGTTAGGTTAGGTTAGGTTAGGTTAGGTTAGGTTAGGTTAGGTTAGGTTAGGTTAGGTTAGGTTAGGTTAGGTTAGGTTAGGTTAGGTTAGGTTAGGTTAGGTTAGGTTAGGTTAGGTTTGGGGTGCAGGCCGGATTCCTCCACGTTGGCTTGGGTGTTGCAGTCTCTCTTGATCTCGATCCGGAGAGAACGCAGCATCTGGGCTGGTGCACCCTGGGCATTGGCTGAGACTTTTCCCCCTTGGGAATTCTTTCGGTCCATGGCTAATATCCGGCACGGGGGGGGGGGGGGGAGGTGACAGGGGTTTCTTGAAGGGTTGCGGTTGTGTACCGGCACTTCTGCCCCGGAAAGTTTCCTTCTGTCACCTGGGGGGGGATGGTGACGAGCAGCTTTTCTTCGGAAAAGTGGCCTCGTCACCATAGGGAGGCGGCGACAGAGGTCGTTGGAAGGGGCGGTTGCTTTGGACCGTTTCCGCCCTGGACAGCTTCCTTCTGTGGCCCATTGACGGTTGGTGACTGGGGAGGCTTGAAGGGTCAGTTGCGTGTGCCTTCGAGGCCGTTTCTGTTCCTGGAAAGCTTAACCAGTTACCTGGAGGGGGCCGTGACAGAGGTGGTTGAAAGGGGCGGTTGCGTGTGCCTTTGAGGCCGTTTCCAAACCGGACAGCTGCTTTCTGTCACTTTGGTGGTTGGTGACTGGGCTTACCGAAAGACTGGGGCATGTTAACTCCGCTCTGCAACGGAGCACGAAGGTTCCGCTCTGCACCGGAGCATGACCCTGCTCAAGACGTACTCCCATGTCACCCGAGGGTCCTTCTACGTGTCTTTCGGAATCCCGGGGGGCACTGTAGTTATTGGTGGGACAGCTGTGGTGGGGTGTGTTTGAAGGGTATGGGGACCGACCCTAGAGGTTGGGTATCCGGAAAGCACCATCCACCACAGGCAGACCGTGTAGGGCCAGTGGGTTGGGGGCCCACATTGCACGGCTTTACCGGTCTGGGGAGATGGTCGTGGGCTGCTGACCGCAGCCGTCTCCTCCTTTGGCGGAGAAGGTGGGGCTCTTCGGAGCAGGCCAGGAGGCGTGTCAGTGGGCAAAGCTTAATTGCGGTTCCGCGGCGCCTCGCGACTGGCCAGGGGGGTAAACGCCGGAGTGGTTTTAGACGGTAGTTCTTTTGAGAGTCCGTCATACCTCCCATTGCACAGCCTTCCCCGGGCAGGGAGGATGCGTAAATGCATTTCCACTCCGTCATCAAAAAAAAAAAAAAAAAAAAGGTTAGGTTAGGTTAGGTTAGGTTAGGTTAGGTTAGGTTAGGTTAGGTTAGGTTAGGTTAGGTTAGGTTAGGTTAGGTTAGGTTGGGGTGCAGGCCGGATTCCTCCACGTTGGCTTGGGTGTTGCAGTCTCTCTTGATCTCGATCCGGAGAGAACGCAGCATCTGGGCTGGTGCACCCTGGGCATTGGCTGAGACTTTTCCCCTTGGGAATTCTTTCGGTCCATGGCTAATATCCGGCACGGGGGGGGTGGGGGGGGAAGGTGACAGGGGTTTCTTGAAGGGTTGCGGTTGTGTACCGGCACTTCTGCCCCGGAAAGTTTCCTTCTGTCACCTGGGGGGGGATGATGACGAGCAGCTTTTCTTCGGAAAAGTTGCCTCGTCACCATAGGGAGGCGGCGACAGAGGTCGTTGGAAGGGGCGGTTGCTGGGCCGCTTCCGCCCTGGACAGCTTCCTTCTGTGGCCCATTGACGGTTGGTGACTGGGGTAGCTTGAAGGGTCAGTTGCGTGTGCCTTCGAGGCCGTTTCTGTTCCTGGAAAGCTTAACCAGTTACCTGGAGGGGGCCGTGACAGAGGTGGTTGAAAGGGGCGGTTGCGTGTGCCTTTGAGGCCGTTTCCAAACCGGACAGCTGCTTTCTGTCACTTTGGTGGTTGGTGACTGGGCTTACCGAAAGACTGGGGCATGTTAACTCCGCTCTGCAACGGAGCACGAAGGTTCCGCTCTGCACCGGAGCATGACCCTGCTCAAGACGTACTCCCATGTCACCCGAGGGTCCTTCTACGTGTCTTTCGGAATCCCGGGGGGCACTGTAGTTATTGGTGGGACAGCTGTGGTGGGGTGTGTTTGAAGGGTATGGGGACCGACCCTTAGAGGTTGGGTATCCGGAAAGCACCATCCACCACAGGCAGACCGTGTAGGGCCAGTGGGTTGGGGGCCCACATTGCACGGCTTTACCGGTCTGGGGAGATGGTCGTGGGCTGCCGACCGCAGCCGTCTCCTCCTTTGGCGGAGAAGGTGGGGCTCTTCGGAGCAGGCCAGGAGGCGTGTCAGTGGGCAAAGCTTAATTGCGGTTCCGCGGCGCCTCGCGACTGGCCAGGGGGGTAAACGCCGGAGTGGTTTTAGACGGTAGTTCTTTTGAGAGTCCGTCATACCTCCCATTGCACAGCCTTCCCCGGGCAGGGAGGATGCGTAAATGCATTTCCACTCCGTCATCAAAAAAAAAAAAAAAAAAAAAAAAAAAAAAAAAAAAAAAAAAAAAAAAAGAAGGTTAGGTTAGGTTAGGTTAGGTTAGGTTAGGTTAGGTTAGGTTAGGTTAGGTTAGGTTAGGTTAGGTTAGGTTAGGTTAGGTTAGGTTAGGTTAGGTTAGGTTAGGTTAGGTTAGGTTAGGTTAGGTTAGGTTAGGTTAGGTTAGGTTAGGTTAGGTTAGGTTAGGTTAGGTTAGGTTAGGTTAGGTTAGGTTAGGTTAGGTTAGGTTAGGTTAGGTTAGGTTAGGTTAGGTTAGGTTAGGTTAGGTTAGGTTAGGTTAGGTTAGGTTAGGTTAGGTTAGGTTAGGTTAGGTTAGGTTAGGTTAGGTTAGGTTAGGTTAGGTTAGGTTAGGTTAGGTTAGGTTGAGGTCAAATCTCGGGTGTGGTGTTGATGATTTGTGCGATTCTCGGTGACCAAACATTACATTTTTTGCTCATTCGTTTAATTGCTTCATTTCTTTTTTATTTAGTATAGTTTTCTTATTTTCTTTGATTTTCATTTTGCGGTTGGTTTTTCTTTCTTTGGTTTGTGTACGTTTTCTGCGGCAAAAAAGTTCGTGTTGCCGATATCTTTTCGAGCCTTTTATAGGATCGAAAAATACCGGCGATCGTCTTCTTTGCCGTACGGTTGGTCCGGTAATTTTCCTTACGCAAGTTTGGAAAATATCGGCCTTCTGGTTTTGTGTTTTTTAACTTTAATTTTTTGTAATTATTTTGGTTTGTTTACGTTTTTTAAAAATAGTTTAGTCGGTGTTGTCAGCTTCCTTAATTGCCCAGTTTTTGGGCTGGGGTAGCTGCGACGGTCCCGCTAACTATAGCGTAGGTTTTGTTTTGATTTTATTTCTGTGTCGCGAGCTTTTGATTTTCTTGAACTTCGAGTTTTTACTCGAAGTTTTTGAGAATCAGCTCCGGCTTTTTTGTGTTTGGTAGTGTTTTTTATTTAGTTTTATTTCTTGTAAAAATATTTAACTTTAAGGGGCGGGTAGAATATTTAGTTTTTTAAATTTTTGTTCTTTGTGTCTTGACAGTCCGACTTCCAGGTCGGGAGTTATCGGGCTGTTAAGGTACCGGGGTGTGTAAGGTTTTTCGGTTTACCAACTTAAGGTTTTTCCGAAAGTTGGTAAATTCGATAACTTTTGACCTTTTAACCTTTTTTGTTTTTGTTTTATTTAGTCTTAGTGGGGCAAACAAGAGCTATTGTTTAGTTTTTGTTTCGTTCCGCTACGACTGTTGGAAGGGCGTCAAATCAGGGGACAAAGTTTTCCCCTGATTGCTATTTTTTATTTTCAGGCGCAAAATCCCATTTACTATAGAAAAGTCGAGATCCGAGTCGCGCTTGACCGTTTTAAGTTAGGTTAGGTCCTAACTTGGGTCCTAGCGGTCGGATTTCGGCTTTTCTTGGTAGGGAGGTAGGGGGGGGCCACCATGGCCTCACCTACGAAAAATCGAAGGGTTCCACCCAAGGGGGGGGGAGTAATTAACGACTCCGAATCCGAGTCCGAGATCGACGATCTCGGATGGCTCGTGGGGGAGCACTCTGCTCCACAGCCCTCCAAGAGGGCTTTGGAGAACCAGGATGAGGAGGAGGAGGGGGAGGAAAGGCCCGTGAAAATAAACACGGCCTTTAGGGGGAAGCCCAAGGGGGCCTACTCTGGGCTGGCCGCAGCCAGGTTGAGGGCAAAGCTTTACCAGCTGGAGCCCCAATTTGAAGAGGTAGCTGGTGCCGATCCTGCGGCCAGCTACAGGAGGGATTTCCCTGAGCTCCGCCCTAGGGGGGGGAAGGGGGTAAAAGGGGGAAAAGCGAAGGGGGACCGGCGATCTCGCTCCGGCTCACGCTCTCGCTCGGGGTCGCGCTCCCCTGAGCTTATGGATGGGCTAGAGGGTCAGCAGGAGGCTGACCCGATTGATGCCACCCGCATGGCGGCACGGGATATCCTGGAGGCGGCCAGGATATCCGGCAATATCAAGGGGGAGGTACAGGGCCGGATGAACCGAGCCTGCCGCACCATCCTGGGGCTAATGGATGAGGTAGAGGCCTCCAGAACCGAGAGCGAGGAGATCCGCATCCTTAAAGCGGACAATAAAAGGATGCGGGAGCAACTCGCTCTGAACTCGGCGGAGCTGAAGGCGCTCCGCATCGCCTTCAGCGAGCGGCAGATCCCGGCCGCCCCCCCCGTGTCTGCTGCCCTGCAGTTTGGAACCGCCGAGCTCACCGAGGCTATCGAGGTGATGAAGCGGGACCTCTTCCTCAGCCTCGGGAGGATGATATCCGACAGGATGGAGGAGGTCAATAGGCGCCTCCCGGCGGAGCCCATCCTCCGCCCCCCCCTTGCACATGACAAGCGGGCTGCCAAGCCATCCACGGCAGCCCCCCCCGAGCGAAAGAGGGCAGAAATTGCCCTGCCACCCTCGGCCCCGGTAGAAGCCCTCGAAACCAGGGCCAGGCTCGGCGATGGGCGGCCTAAAGCCCCCAAAAAGGTGGTGGCCCCAGTCCCCACCCCCGCCAAAAAGAAGTCCGCCAAGGCCGCCAAGGCTGCCCCGGCCCCGGAGGAGGAGCCCGGCCCTTCGGGCCGTATGCCGCCTGCGCCCACACAGATGTCGTGGTCGCAGGTGGTGCGGAAGAAGGGCAAGGGCGCGGCCAAGCCCCCCCCTCCAGCCCCTAAAGGGCCCGGGAAGACAGCGCACGGGCCCAGACCCGCAAAGCTGTCCGTCCCCAAGACGGCGGCGGTGGTGATCTCCCTCAAGAAGGGGGCCACCACCACCCTGCAGGCCACCATGGCTAAGGCCATTAATGGTCTTAGCCTGAGTGAGGTGGGCCTGCAGAGCGTGCGGGTCAGGACCTCGATGACGGGCTCCCGGGTCATCGAGGTCCCCGGGGAGAAGGGCCACGAGGTGGCGGATACCCTTGCAGCCAAGCTGCAAGGGTTGGTGGGGGACGTGGCGGACGTCAGCCGCCCCGTCAAGATGGCCGGCGTCCAGATTTCCGGTCTGGATGAGTCGGCCACCAAGGAGACGGTGGCGCAGGCTGTTGCCGCGGCTGGGGCGTGCCAGCCTGAGCAGGTCAAAGTGGGGGCCGTCCGCGCCCTTTACGATGGCACTGGATCGGTCTTAGTCCAGTGCCCCGTGCAGGCTGCGGTGACCCTCACCAAGTCCGGGAGGATCCTGGTGGGCTGGGCCTCCGCCAGGGTCACGGCGGTGGGGCCGACACCAATGCGGTGCTTCCGCTGCTATGGTGTCGGCCACTCGCGGGAGCTGTGCCCCTCCAAAGTTGACCGGAGCAATTTCTGCTTCCGGTGCAGCAAGGAGGGGCACAAGATGGCGGATTGCTGGGAGAAGGCTTGGTGCGCCGTATGCCACCAGGCCAAACTCCCGGCAAACCACATGCTGGGGGGGAGGAAATGTTTCCCCCCCGCAACTAAAGGTAAGGACCTGCGGCCGCAGCGTCCCCGCCCCCCCGTTGCTAATGGAAGCACCCCCGCAGCGACCGCCGTGGCCCCCGAGGAGACCTGCATGGAGCTCTAAATGCCAGCACACCATTTAGAGCTCCTGCAGGCCAACGTCAACCACTCCGCCAGAGCACAAGACCTGCTGATGCAGGTAATGGCGGAGTGGTCGATTGACGTTGCGGTGGTCGCGGAACCCTACTTCGTCCCTCCCCTACCCAACTGGGTGGGGTCGACGGACGAACGGGTTGCCGTGGCGGTGCCGGCGATCGGCGACGGACCCTCCCTCGTGAGGATCGAGGGCGGCCCGGGGTTCGTGGCGGCCGGATGGGGGAGCGACACCGTACTAGTTGCGGTGTATTTCTCCCCCATCCGGCCGCTGGCCGCCTTTGAGGCCTTCCTCGAGGTCCTGAGGGGGGTCGTGGAGAGGGCGGCCCCGCGCCATATAATGGTCCTGGGGGACCTCAACGCCAAGAGTGCGGCGTGGGGATCCCCCATAACGGACGTGCGCGGGGGGGGTGCTGACGGATTGGGTGGCGGCGGCGGGCCTGGTGGTCCTGAACCAGGGCAGCGCCAACACTTGCGTGCGGCGGCAGGGGGGGTCTATCGTGGACATCACGTTCGCGACCCCTGCCATTGCCGCACGCCTCGCAGACTGGCGCGTCCTGGAGGACGTGGAGACCCTCTCCGATCACCTGTATATCAGGTTGAGGGTCTCCACAAGACCGGGCCAGCTGCCACCCAGTCCTCGGGGGGGGTGGGGAAGGGGGACGGAGGAGTTCCCCAAGTGGTCCCTGTCCCAACTGGACAGGGCCAAGGCGGACGAGGCGGCGATGGTGGAGGCTTGGTGTGCTGCCCCACCCGCCGCCTTGGGAGTGGAGGAGAGGGCGCGCCGGTTCCGCTCCGCACTGCAGGCCGTGTGCGGAGCGGCCATGCCCCGGGCGAAACGGCTCTTCGCCCGGAGGAAGGTCTACTGGTGGTCCGCCGAAATTGCGGCAGTGCGGACCACCAGTAACAGTGCCCGCCGCGCCTACCAACATTGCAGGCGCAGGCGGCACACTGCGGAGGAGGAGGAGAGGCTCTACGGGGCCCTCAAAGAAGCCAAGGGGGCCCTAACCCTGTCCATAGCAAAGGCCAAGGATGAGGCACACGCCTCATTCTTGGCCACGCTGGACAGGGATCCGTGGGGGCGGCCGTACAGGGTGGTGCGCAACAAAATGCGCACTGCCCCCCCCATGGACTCTCTAGAGCCTCCCCTCCTGAGGAGGGTCATCGAGGGGCTGTTTCCGGCAGCTCCCTCGATAACTCCCCCGGTGATGACCGAGCCACCGGGGGTCTTGGAGGACCCACTCGAACTCGCTATCGCACCGGTAAGCGATGACGAGTTCGAGAGGGCGGTGGACCGGCTCCGGGGCTGCAAGAAAGCCCCGGGGCCCGACGGAGTACCGGGCCGGGTACTCCCCATCGCCCTAAAACACCTCGGGGACCGACTCAGGCAGTTGATGGACGACTGCCTGAGGGAGGGACGGTTCCCGAGGGTGTGGAAGGAGGGGAGGCTCTGCCTCCTCCGGAAAGAGGGTCGACCCCCGGATTGTCCCTCCGCCTATCGCCCCATAGTGCTGTTGGATGAGGCCGGGAAGATGATGGAGAGAATCCTGGCCTCCAGGATCCAGCAGCACCTGGAGACCGCCGGCCCGAACGTCTCCGACAGACAGTTCGGGTTTAGAGAGGGGCGGTCTACGCTCGACGCGCTGAAGTCCCTTAGGGACTTCTGTGAGTACGCGTCGAGCAGAGGGGAGGGTGTCGTCGCGGTGTCTCTTGACATCGCGAACGCGTTTGGCACTCTCCCCTATGGGGTGATAAGGGAGGCACTTATCTACCACCAAGTGCCTCCCTACCTGCGGCGGGTCATAGAGCACTACCTGACCGAGAGGGTGGTGCTCTATGAGCAGAGGGACGGTCGACGGGGGTCGACGGCGATGGCCTGTGGCGTACCCCAAGGTTCCGTGCTCGGTCCGCTCTTATGGAACCTGGGGTACGATTGGGCCATCAGGGGGGAGTTGCTCCCGCGGACGGCCACCATCTGCTACGCAGATGACACCATGGTGGCCGTGCGTGGGACCGACATGAGGGAGGTGCTGTGCCGGGCGGAAGCGGCGGCCGAGCTGACCATTTACCGGATTGGTCGGCTCGGCCTGAGGGTGGCGCTCCCGAAGACTGAGGCGATAGTCTTCGGGGGCCGGGGGTGGAGGCTGCCGGCGGGCTTGGCGCTCACCCTGGGGGGGGAGTCGGTCCCGATCAAGCCCCACATAAAATATTTGGGGCTTGTTCTGGACCGACGATGGAACTTCGGGGAGCACTTTACACAGTTAGCTCCCCGAATTGTGGGCGCCGCGTCGGCACTGAGCCGGCTGCTGCCGAACGTGGGTGGGCCGGGCTCCTTGTGCCGCCGGCTGTATGCCGGCGTTACAAGGAGCATGGCTCTGTACGGGGCCCCCATCTGGGCGGACAAGCTGTCCGCCCGGAACAGGGCCCTGCTGCAGAGGCCACAGCGGGTGGTGGCCCTCCGAATTGTGAGGGCCTACATGACGGTGGCCCACGCCGCGGCCTGCCTCCTCGCCTGCACCCCGCCCTGGGAGTTGGACGCAGAGGTGCAGGCGGAGACCTACGCAGTTAGGTCCAGGGCCCGGGCGAGAGGAGAACGCCCGGACCCTGAGGAGGTGGAGGAGACGCGCCGGATGACGGAGCGCCGACTGCGGGACAGGTGGAAAGCGGACCTGGAGGACTCCCCCTATGGGACTCGGACCATAGGGGCGATCCTCGGGTCGTTTGACACCTGGTTGGGGAGGGCAGTCGGCGCTACGTCGTACCGGCTTGTGCAGGTATTGACCGGACACGGATGCTTCGGTCATTACCTGCACAAAATTGGGAGGGAGCCCGGCCCGCAGTGCCATGAGTGCGGCGATCCGGGCGACACGGCTCAGCACACTCTCGAGGTGTGCAGCCGGTGGAGTGCGGAGCGCCGCACTATGGCGCTAGCCATCGGTCGACGGGACCTCTCCCTGCACAGCGTTGTGTCTGCAATGCTGTGCAGCGACAGGTCCTGGAGGGCTGTGGCCTCCTTCTGCGAGTGTGTCATCTCGCAGAAGGAGGCCTCGGAGCGTGAGCGCGAGGACTCTCCTCTCGCGCATCCGCTCCGGCGTAGACGGCGGGGGGTGAGGCGGCGGCGTTTTGCCGCCCGCCTCAACCCTTAGCCCGCCTCAACCCTTAGTGACTGCGGGTGGGGGATGGGAGTCCCTCGCCCGCCGTAGGCTAGTCACTTGGCGGTCTGGGAGAGAGGCCAGGCGTGCTCGGCCTCTCTCTCCTTTGGCGCGGGTAGCCCCGGCAGGTGGCCGGGGCTGCCGGAAGGCGTCGTGGGCAGAGCTTCGGCGGTTCCACGGCGCCTTGCCTAACCGGCAGGAGGGTACGCCAGGGTGGTTTTTAGTGGGTTGCGCCCCCTTTCCCCCTTCTCATTCTGAGGGGGGGGGGCGGGGGGTGAGTCCCACATATCCCCTCACTACTCCCATGGTGAGGGGAATGCATAAAGCATTTTCCACCCTGACAAAAAAAAAAAAAAAAAAAAAAAAAAAAAAAAAAAAAAAAAAGGTTAGGTTAGGTTAGGTTAGGTTAGGTTAGGTTAGGTTAGGTTAGGTTAGGTTAGGTTAGGTTAGGTTAGGTTAGGTTAGGTTAGGTTAGGTTAGGTTAGGTTAGGTTAGGTTAGGTTAGGTTAGGTTAGGTTAGGTTAGGTTAGGTTAGGTTAGGTTAGGTTAGGTTAGGTTAGGTTAGGTTAGGTTAGGTTAGGTTAGGTTAGGTTAGGTTAGGTTAGGTTAGGTTAGGTTAGGTTAGGTTAGGTTAGGTTAGGTTAGGTTAGGTTAGGTTAGGTTAGGTTAGGTTAGGTTAGGTTAGGTTAGGTTAGGTTAGGTTAGGTTAGGTTAGGTTAGGTTAGGTTAGGTTAGGTTAGGTTAGGTTAGGTTAGGTTAGGTTAGGTTAGGTTAGGTTAGGTTAGGTTAGGTTGGGGTGCAGGCCGGATTCCTCCACGTTGGCTTGGGTGTTGCAGTCTCTCTTGATCTCGATCCGGAGAGAACGCAGCATCTGGGCTGGTGCACCCTGGGCATTGGCTGAGACTTTTCCCCCTTGGGAATTCTTTCGGCCCATGGCTAATATCCGGCAAGGGGGGGGGGGGGGGGGGGGGGTGACAGGGGTTCCTTGAAGGGTTGCGGTTGTGAGGAGAACACTTCTGCCCCGGAAAGTTTCCTTCTGTCACCTAGGGGGGGGATGGTGACGAGCCGTTTTTCCTCGGAAAAGTGGCCTCGTCACCATAGGGAGGCGGCGACAGAGGTCGTTGGAAGGGGCGGTTGCGATTAGGCCGTTTCCGCCCTGGACAGCTTCCTTCTGTGGCCCTTTGACGGTTGGTGACTGGGGTAGCTTGAAGGGTCAGTTGCGTGTGCCTACGAGGCCGTTTCTGTTCCTGGAAAGCTTAACCAGTTACCTGGAGGGGGCCGTGACAGAGGTAGTTGAAAGGGGCGGTTGCGTGTGCCTTCGAGGCCGTTTCCAAACCGGACAGCTGCTTTCTGTCACTTTGGTGGTTGGTGACTGGGTTTACCGAAAGACTGGGGCATGTTAACTCCGCTCCGCTCTGCAACGGAGCACGAAGGTTCCGCTCTGTACCGGAGCATGACCCTGCTCAAGACGTACTCCCATGTCACCCGAGGGTCCTTCTACGTGTCTTTCGGAATCCCGGGGGGCACTGTAGTTATTGGTGGGACAGCTGTGGTGGGGTGTGTTTGAAGGGTATGGGGACCGACCCTTAGAGGTTGGGTATCCGGAAAGCACCATCCACCACAGGCAGACCGTGTAGGGCCAGTGGGTTGGGGGCCCACATTGCACGGCTTTACCGGTCTGGGGAGATGGTCGTGGGCTGCCGACCGCAGCCGTCTCCTCCTTTGGCGGAGAAGGTGGGGCTCTTCGGAGCAGGCCAGGAGGCGTGTCAGTGGGCAAAGCTTAATTGCGGTTCCGCGGCGCCTCACGACTGGCCAGGGGGGTAAACGCCGGAGTGGTTTTAGACGGTAGTTCTTTTGAGAGTCCGTCATACCTCCCATTGCACAGCCTTCCCCGGGCAGGGAGGATGCGTAAATGCATTTCCACTCCGTCATCAAAAAAAAAAAAAAAAAAAAAAAAAAAAAAAAAAAAAAAAAAAAAAAAAAAAAAAAAAAAAGGTTAGGTTAGGTTAGGTTAGGTTAGGTTAGGTTAGGTTAGGTTAGGTTAGGTTAGGTTAGGTTAGGTTAGGTTAGGTTAGGTTAGGTTAGGTTAGGTTAGGTTAGGTTAGGTTAGGTTAGGTTAGGTTAGGTTAGGTTAGGTTAGGTTAGGTTAGGTTAGGTTAGGTTAGGTTAGGTTAGGTTAGGTTAGGTTAGGTTAGGTTAGGTTAGGTTAGGTTAGGTTAGGTTAGGTTAGGTTAGGTTAGGTTAGGTTAGGTTAGGTTAGGTTAGGTTAGGTTAGGTTAGGTTAGGTTAGGTTAGGTCAGGTTAGGTTAGGTTAGGTTAGGTTAGGTTAGGTTAGGTTAGGTTAGGTTAGGTTAGGTTAGGTTAGGTTAGGTTAGGTTAGGTTAGGTTAGGTTAGGTTAGGTTAGGTTAGGTTAGGTTAGGTTAGGTTAGGTTAGGTTAGGTTAGGTTAGGTTAGGTTAGGTTAGGTTAGGTTAGGTTAGGTTAGGTTAGGTTAGGTTAGGTTAGGTTAGGTTAGGTTAGGTTAGGTTAGGTTAGGTTAGGTTAGGTTAGGTTAGGTTAGGTTAGGTTAGGTTAGGTTAGGTTAGGTTAGGTTAGGTTAGGTTAGGTTAGGTTAGGTTAGGTTAGGTTAGGTTAGGTTAGGTTAGGTTAGGTTAGGTTAGGTTAGGTTAGGTTAGGTTGAGGTAAAATCTTGGGTGTTGATGGAACGATTTGCGGGTGATTTGGTGACGAAAGACTACATTTTTTTCTCATCTTGTTTCTCTCTTTCTTTCTCTCTTAGCTAGTAACGTTTTCTTATTTTTTAAAGTTTTCTATTTGCGGTTGGTTTTTTGTTCATTGGTTTCTATTGCTTTTTCTTCGTCAAATATAAAATTGTTGCCGATATTGTATCGAGCCCTTTTCAGGGCTAGAACATACCGGCAATCCCCGTCTTGACCGTACGGTTGGTCCCGTTACTTCCCTCTCGAAAGATTGGGAATTAGCGACCTCCGGGTTTCGGGGTTTTTTGGCGTTGATTTTCTGTATATATTTTCCTTTGTTTACATTTTTTCGTTTTAGTTTTGTCGGTGTTGCCAGCTGCCTTAATTGCCCAGTTTTTGGGTTGGGGGTAGCGGCAACGGTCCCGCTAACTATAGCGTTGGTTTGGTTTTATTTTTTAGTGTAAGTAGCGAGATCTTTTATTTTTAAAATTTCGAGTATTTTGCTCGAAATTTGCGAAATATAAGTCTCAATTTTGATTTTGTAAAAAATATTTTATTAGGTTGCGGTTTTTGTATCATAGTGTTATTTTTAGGAGTGTTAGTGTATATAATTGTGTACATATCCTTGAAGAATTCATAATTTTCCGACTGCAAAGTCGGAAGTTATCATTCTTTAAGTGTAGTGGGGAGTAGAAGGTTTTTAGGGTTACAAATTTAAGGTTTTGTAAAAATTTTGTAAATTCGGTATCTTTTGAACCTTTTAACTTTTATCTGTTTTTGTTATTTTGTAGGATAGGTTTTGTTTTATTCTATTTTTAAGTGTTTTTTCCGCTGTCCTGCGACCCCGGGAAGTGGGTTAAAACCGGGCGGGAAAAAATAGTGTGGTTGCTATTTTTTTCAATCAGGCGCAAAACTCACTTTAGTAGGGAAAAGTCTAAATTCGACTCGCACTTGACCGTTTTTATTTCGATTTTCGAAATAACTTCGGTCCTGCTGGTCGAATTTAGACCAACTTTGGTAGTCTGGTGTAAGGGGCCACTATGGCCTCGGACACCGAAAAATGGGGGGATCCACCGGAGGGCGAGGGAGAAAACTTCAGCTCTGGCTGTGAGTCGGATGACTCGCTAGTAGCTTTGAGGGTCCCTGCCTCCAAACGGAACCATGACGATGATGAGGAGGATGATTTGAGGCCCGCTTTCGGGCCCAAAGTCAACTCCTCACATAGGGGTAAGCCCAAGGGGGCATACGCGGGGTTGGCTGCGGCAAGGGCCAAACTCAAAGACCTTGACCCTTATCGCTTCGAGGATGAAGCAGATGCTGCCGTTGCCGCAGCATACCGGAAGGATTTCCCCGAGCTCCGTCCAAGAGGGGAAAATCAGGGGAAAGGGGGGAAAAAGGCGCGCTCGCGCTCGCGTTCGCCGACCTCCCCTACCAGAATGAGCCCATCGGCGTTTCTGCGCCTCACGGATCCCATCGAGGCGACCCGAGAAGCAGCAAGAGACATCCTGGAGGGTGCCAGGCGCTCCGGGAACCTTAAGGGAGATATTTGGGGTGACATGAACCGAGCGTGTAAAATCATCCTCGATTCAATGGACGATGTGCAGGCCGCCAAGTCGGAGAGCGAGGAGATCCGCATCCTCAAGGCGGACAACAAGAGGATGCGGGAGCAACTCGCTCAATGCTTGGGGGAGCTGAAGGCGCTCCGAACCGCCTTCTCGGAGCGGGAGATTCCGGCACCTCCGACCTCGCTGCCGGATCCGCCCTTGCAGTTTTCTGCTGCGGATCTGGCGGAGGCCATCGGGGCTCTCAAAAAGGACCTATTCACCTCTTTGGGCGGCATGATAAATGCCCGCATCGAGGAGGTGAACAGGCGCCTGCCGCCGGAACCTATTCTCCGCCCCCCACTGGCGGCTGACAGGAGGGCAGGAGGACCGGCTCTGACAGCCCCCCCCAAGGCGAGTACGGCTGTGCCGGCCCCCCTCAGGGTGAGGACCACTCAGCCTGAGATAGGAGCAAGACTGGGGGACGGGAGGCCGCAAAAGGCCAAATCTACCAAAAAGGTAGCGGCCCCCTCCCGCCAAGCCCCAGTCCCGGCCCCACGAGCCGCGTCGACAGCCGCTCGGTCGTCGGCCGAAAGACCAGGGCCTTCCGCCAAAATGCCGCGTCCACCCCAGGAAACCTGGGTGGACGTGGTGAGGAAGGCAAAGGGGAAGGGGAAGGCGAAGGCCCTGCCCGCCCCCTCGTCCAAAGCGCCCCAGGCGCCCCAAACGACTAAGAAGGCGGTGCCTAAATTGAAGGCACTGGCCGTTCCGAAGACGGCGGCGGTGGTGGTTTCTCTGAAGAAGGAAGCCACCACCACCACCACGCTGCAGGCCACCATGGCCAGGGCCATCAATGCCCTGAGCCTGGAGGCTGTGGGCCTGCAGCATGTAAAAGTACGGTCCTCGATGACGGGGAACCGAATAATCGAGGTCCCCGGAGAGGACCAGGAAAATGCGGCCGACAATCTCGCAGCCAAGCTGCGAGAGATTGTCGGCGACGTGGCTGACGTGAGCCGCGTCACCAAGAAGGTCGGGCTCCAAATCGCCGGCTTGGATGAGTCGGCGACTAAGGAATCCGTGGTGCTGGCGGTCGCCACTGAGGGAGCCTGTGATCAGGCCCAAATCAAGGTCGGGGGCATTCGCCCCCTGTATGACGGCACTGGATCCGTCCTTATTCAGTGCCCTGTGCGGGTGGCCAAAGCCCTCTTAGAAAAAGGGCGAGTCAGAGTCGGTTGGGCCTCCGCCAGGGTCAACAGGATCGGGCCAACACCCCTGCGGTGCTACAAATGCATGGGTGTTGGTCACACCAGAGAGACGTGCCCCTCCAGCGTTGACCGGTCGAACGCTTGCTACCGGTGCAGCAGGGAGGGGCACATGGCTAAGGAGTGCTGGGAGGAGAAGGCGTGGTGCGTGGTGTGCGCCCATGCCAAACTCCCGGCTGATCACTCCATGGGGGGGGACAGTTGTTTCCCGCCTCACACTAGAGGCAAGGACCTGAGGACGCGACCCCCCCGTCGTCCTCAGCCTCCCCCACAGGTAGAAGAAGCCGCCGGCCGGCCCGAAGAGGACAACCGCATGGACCTCTAAATGTCAGCACACCGACATCTAGAGGTCCTGCAGGTGAACGCCAACCACTCCGCCAGAGCTCAAGATCTGCTCATGCAGACCATGGCGGAGTGGGAAATTGGCGTTGCGGTTGTCGCGGAGCCATATTTCGTCCCTCCCCTACCTAATTGGGTAGGGGCTTCGGACGAAATGGTTGCCATCGTGGTGCCGGCGGTTGGGGACTTCCCCCCCCTGTCGAGGATCGAGGGTGGCCCGGGGTTCGTGGCGGCCAGGTGGGGGAGCGACACCGTTCTAGTAGCGGTGTATTTCTCCCCCAATAGGCCGCTGCGTGCGTTCGAGCAGTTCCTGGGGGTCCTGGGGGGGGTGGTCAGGAGGGCTGCCCCGAGACAGGTGATGGTCCTGGGGGACCTCAATGCCAAGAGCTCGGCATGGGGTTCCCCCATCACGGACCCGCGTGGGGCGGCTCTCACGGATTGGGTGGTGGCAACGGGACTGGAAATCCTGAACCAGGGCGACGCAAACACATGCGTGCGGCGGCAGGGGGGTTCGGTCGTGGACATAACGTTCGCGACCACTGCCATTGCCGCACGCGTGGAAGAATGGCGCGTCCTGGAGGACGTGGAGACCCTCTCCGATCATTTGTACATCAGGATGAGGGTCTCCGCAGGAGGGGTCCAGCCACCGCCCATCCCGGGGAGGAGGGCGAACGGGGGCAGAGGGTTCCCAAAATGGTCCCTGTCCCAATTGGACAGGGCCATGGCGGACGAGGCGGCGATGGTGGAGGCCTGGTGCGCTGCCCCACCCGCCGCCCTCGGTGTTGAGGAAAGGGCGGTCCGGTTCCGCATCGCACTGCAGACGGTGTGCGATGCGGCCATGCCCCGGACCAAGCGCCTCTTCGCCCGCAAGAGGGTGTACTGGTGGTCCGCAGAAATTGCGGGCCTGCGTACCACCAGCAACGCCGCCCGTCGGGCCTACCAGCACTGTAGGCGCCGGCGGCACACTGCCGAGGAAGAAGAGGGCCTCCACCGCACCCTCAAAGAGGCAAAGGGGGCTCTCAATATGGCTATTGCCAAGGCCAAGGATGAGGCGCATGTCTCATTCTTGGCCACCCTCGATAGGGACCCGTGGGGACGGCCCTACAGGGTGGTGCGTAACAAGATGCGCACCGCCCCTCCTATGGAGTCCCTCGAGCCCGCCCTACTGCAGAGGGTCGTCGAAGGGCTGTTCCCTCCAGCCCCCTCGATCACTCCCCCGGAAATGGCCGAGACCCGGGAGGAACGGGAGGACGAACTCGTCGTCGCTCCTGTGAGCGATGACGAGTTCGAGCGGGTGCTGGATCGACTCCGGGGCTGCAAAAAAGCCCCGGGTCCAGACGGAGTCCCAGGCCGCGTCCTCCCGATAGCGTTGAAGCACCTCGGGAACCGCCTCAGGCAGATCATGGACGACTGCCTGAGGGAGGGAAGGTTCCCGAGGATATGGAAGGAGGGGAGGCTGTGCCTCCTCCGTAAAGAGGGTCGACCCCCCGACTGCCCGTCCGCATACCGCCCCATCGTGCTGCTGGACGAGGCCGGGAAAATGTTCGAACGCATCCTGGCCTCCCGGATCTTGCAGCACCTGGAGACCGCCGGCCCGAACGTCTCGGAAAGACAGTTCGGGTTCCGGGAGGGGCGGTCAACGCTCGACGCGCTGAAGTCCCTCAGGGACTTCTGCGAGTACGCGTCGAGCAGGGGTGAGGGTGTCGTCGCGGTGTCGTTGGACATCGCGAACGCATTCGGCACCCTCCCCTACGAGGTGATTAGTGAGGCACTTCGGTATCACGAAGTGCCTCATTATTTAAGGCGGGTCATAGAGCACTACCTTACCGAGAGGGTAGTGCTCTATGAGGGTAAGGAGGGTCGACGAGGGGAGAGGGGAATGGCCTGCGGCGTGCCCCAGGGTTCCGTTCTCGGTCCACTTCTTTGGAACCTGGGGTACGATTGGGCCATTAGGGGGGAGCTGCTTCCGCGCACACTCACCATCTGTTATGCGGACGACACGATGGTGGCTGCGCGCGGAAGCGACATGAGGGAGACCTCAAGGAGGGCGGAGGTGGCGGCCGAGCTGGCGATCCATCGCATTGAGCGGCTCGGCCTAAAGGTGGCCCTCTCGAAGACGGAGGGTATTGTCTTCGGGGGGCGTGGGTGGCGGCTGCCGGCGGGCGCGGCGCTTACCCTCGGAGGGGAAGCGGTCCAGATAAAGCCCCACATCAAATATCTGGGGCTGGTACTGGACCGCAAATGGGACTTCGGGGAGCACTTCACCAGACTTGCTCCCCGAATCGTGGGCGCCGCCTCGGCGCTGGGCCGGCTACTGCCCAATGTGGGTGGGCCGGGCTCCTTATGCCGGCGTCTATACGCTGGCGTAACAAGGAGCATGGCCCTCTACGGGGCCCCAATCTGGGCGGACAAGCTGTCCGCCCGCAACAAGGCCCTGCTGCGGAGGCCGCAGAGGGTTGTGGCCCTCCGTATAGTGAGGGCCTACGTTACTGTGGCCCACGCGGCGGCCTGCCTCCTCGCCTGCACCCCGCCCTGGGAACTGGACGCAGAGGTGCAGGCGGAGACCTATAGGGTTAGGTCTAGGGCCCGGGCAAGGGGTGAACGCCCGGACCCTGAGGAGGTAGAGGAGACGCGCCGAATGACGGAGCGTCGACTGCGGGACCGCTGGAAATCCGACCTGGAGGACTCTCCCTATGGTACCCGTACTATAGGGGCGATCCTCCCGTCGGTGGACCTTTGGTTAGAGAGGGCGGTCGGCGCAACGTCGTTCCGGCTTGTGCAGGTGATGACCGGACATGGGTGTTTCGGCCATTACCTGCACAAAATTGGGAGGGAGCCTACCCCGCAGTGCCATGAGTGCGGGGATCCGGACGACACGGCTCAGCACACCTTCGAGGTGTGCAGCCGTTGGAGTTCGGAGCGCGGCGCCATGGCACTCGCTATTCAGCGGGAGGACCTCTCGCTCTACAGCATTGTTGCGGCAATGCTCTGCAGCGAGAGGTCTTGGGAGGCTGTGGCCTCCTTCTGCGAAACGATCATGTCGCAGAAGGAGGCCGCGGAGCGGGAGCGCGAGGAGTCTCCTCTTGCGCATCCGCTCCGGCGCAGACGGCAGGGGTTGAGGCGGCGACGATTTGCTGCGCGCCTTAACCCTTAGTGGCTGCGGGCGGGGGATGGGAGTCCCCCGCCTGCCGTAGGCAAGCCACTCAGCGGTCTGGGAGGGGGGCCACGCGTGCTCGGCCCCTCTCCCCTTTTGGCGCGGGAAGCCCCAGCAATGGCTGGGGCCGCCGGTAGACGTCGTGGGGAATGCCTTCCGCGGGTTCCACGGCGTCCAACCAAACCGGTATGAGGGTACGCCAAGGTGTTTTTTAGTGGGTAACACTCCCCTACTCCTTCTCGCTCGGAGAAGGGGAGGGGACGTGAGTCCCACATACCCCCCCGCCACTCCCATGGCGGGGGAAATGCGTAACGCATTTTTCACCTTGTCAAAAAAAAAAAAAAAAAAAAAGGTTAGGTTAGGTTAGGTTAGGTTAGGTTAGGTTAGGTTAGGTTAGGTTAGGTTAGGTTAGGTTAGGTTAGGTTAGGTTAGGTTAGGTTAGGTTAGGTTAGGTTAGGTTAGGTTAGGTTAGGTTAGGTTAGGTTAGGTTAGGTTAGGTTAGGTTAGGTTAGGTTAGGTTAGGTTAGGTTAGGTTAGGTTAGGTTAGGTTAGGTTAGGTTAGGTTAGGTTAGGTTAGGTTAGGTTAGGTTAGGTTAGGTTAGGTTAGGTTAGGTTAGGTTAGGTTAGGTTAGGTTAGGTTAGGTTAGGTTAGGTTAGGTTAGGTTAGGTTAGGTTAGGTTAGGTTAGGTTAGGTTAGGTTAGGTTAGGTTAGGTTAGGTTAGGTTAGGTTGGGGTGCAGGCCGGATTCCTCCACGTTGGCTTGGGTGTTGCAGTCTCTCTTGATCTCGATCCGGAGAGAACGCAGCATCTGGGCTGGTGCACCCTGGGCATTGGCTGAGACTTTTCCCCCTTGGGAATTCTTTCGGCCCATGGCTAATATCCGGCACGGGGGGGGGGGGGGAGGTGACAGGGGTTTCTTGAAGGGTTGCGGTTGTGTACCGGCACTTCTGCCCCGGAAAGTTTCCTTCTGTCACCTGGGGGGGGATGGTGACGAGCAGCTTTTCTTCGGAAAAGTGGCCTCGTCACCATAGGGAGGCGGCGACAGAGGTCGTTGGAAGGGGCGGTTGCTGGGCCGCTTCCGCCCTGGACAGCTTCCTTCTGTGGCCCATTGACGGTTGGTGACTGGGGTAGCTTGAAGGGTCAGTTGCGTGTGCCTTCGAGGCCGTTTCTGTTCCTGGAAAGCTTAACCAGTTACCTGGAGGGGGCCGTGACAGAGGTGGTTGAAAGGGGCGGTTGCGTGTGCCTTTGAGGCCGTTTCCAAACCGGACAGCTGCTTTCTGTCACTTTGGTGGTTGGTGACTGGGCTTACCGAAAGACTGGGGCATGTTAACTCCGCTCTGCAACGGAGCACGAAGGTTCCGCTCTGCACCGGAGCATGACCCTGCTCAAGACGTACTCCCATGTCACCCGAGGGTCCTTCTACGTGTCTTTCGGAATCCCGGGGGGCACTGTAGTTATTGGTGGGACAGCTGTGGTGGGGTGTGTTTGAAGGGTATGGGGACCGACCCTTAGAGGTTGGGTATCCGGAAAGCACCATCCACCACAGGCAGACCGTGTAGGGCCAGTGGGTTGGGGGCCCACATTGCACGGCTTTACCGGTCTGGGGAGATGGTCGTGGGCTGCCGACCGCAGCCGTCTCCTCCTTTGGCGGAGAAGGTGGGGCTCTTCGGAGCAGGCCAGGAGGCGTGTCAGTGGGCAAAGCTTAATTGCGGTTCCGCGGCGCCTCGCGACTGGCCAGGGGGGTAAACGCCGGAGTGGTTTTAGACGGTAGTTCTTTTGAGAGTCCGTCATACCTCCCATTGCACAGCCTTCCCCGGGCAGGGAGGATGCGTAAATGCATTTCCACTCCGTCATCAAAAAAAAAAAAAAAAAAAAAAAAAAAAAAAAAAAAAAAAGGTTAGGTTAGGTTAGGTTAGGTTAGGTTAGGTTAGGTTAGGTTAGGTTAGGTTAGGTTAGGTTAGGTTAGGTTAGGTTAGGTTAGGTTAGGTTAGGTTAGGTTAGGTTAGGTTAGGTTAGGTTAGGTTAGGTTAGGTTAGGTTAGGTTAGGTTAGGTTAGGTTAGGTTAGGTTAGGTTAGGTTAGGTTAGGTTAGGTTAGGTTAGGTTAGGTTAGGTTAGGTTAGGTTAGGTTAGGTTAGGTTAGGTTAGGTTAGGTTAGGTTAGGTTAGGTTAGGTTAGGTTAGGTTAGGTTAGGTTAGGTTAGGTTAGGTTAGGTTAGGTTAGGTTAGGTTAGGTTAGGTTAGGTTAGGTTAGGTTAGGTTAGGTTAGGTTAGGTTAGGTTAGGTTAGGTTAGGTTAGGTTAGGTTAGGTTAGGTTAGGTTAGGTTAGGTTAGGTTAGGTTAGGTTAGGTTAGGTTAGGTTAGGTTAGGTTAGGTTAGGTTAGGTTAGGTTAGGTTAGGTTAGGTTAGGTTAGGTTGGGGTGCAGGCCGGATTCCTCCACGTTGGCTTGGGTGTTGCAGTCTCTCTTGATCTCGATCCGGAGAGAACGCAGCATCTGGGCTGGTGCACCCTGGGCATTGGCTGAGACTTTTCCCCCTTGGGAATTCTTTCGGCCCATGGCTAATATCCGGCACGGGGGGGGGGGGGGGGGGAAGGTGACAGGGGTTTCTTGAAGGGTTGCGGTTGTGTACCGGCACTTCTGCCCCGGAAAGTTTCCTTCTGTCACCTGGGGGGGGATGGTGACGAGCAGCTTTTCTTCGGAAAAGTGGCCTCGTCACCATAGGGAGGCGGCGACAGAGGTCGTTGGAAGGGGCGGTTGCTGGGCCGCTTCCGCCCTGGACAGCTTCCTTCTGTGGCCCATTGACGGTTGGTGACTGGGGTAGCTTGAAGGGTCAGTTGCGTGTGCCTTCGAGGCCGTTTCTGTTCCTGGAAAGCTTAACCAGTTACCTGGAGGGGGCCGTGACAGAGGTGGTTGAAAGGGGCGGTTGCGTGTGCCTTTGAGGCCGTTTCCAAACCGGACAGCTGCTTTCTGTCACTTTGGTGGTTGGTGACTGGGCTTACCGAAAGACTGGGGCATGTTAACTCCGCTCTGCAACGGAGCACGAAGGTTCCGCTCTGCACCGGAGCATGACCCTGCTCAAGACGTACTCCCATGTCACCCGAGGGTCCTTCTACGTGTCTTTCGGAATCCCGGGGGGCACTGTAGTTATTGGTGGGACAGCTGTGGTGGGGTGTGTTTGAAGGGTATGGGGACCGACCCTTAGAGGTTGGGTATCCGGAAAGCACCATCCACCACAGGCAGACCGTGTAGGGCCAGTGGGTTGGGGGCCCACATTGCACGGCTTTACCGGTCTGGGGAGATGGTCGTGGGCTGCCGACCGCAGCCGTCTCCTCCTTTGGCGGAGAAGGTGGGGCTCTTCGGAGCAGGCCAGGAGGCGTGTCAGTGGGCAAAGCTTAATTGCGGTTCCGCGGCGCCTCGCGACTGGCCAGGGGGGTAAACGCCGGAGTGGTTTTAGACGGTAGTTCTTTTGAGAGTCCGTCATACCTCCCATTGCACAGCCTTCCCCGGGCAGGGAGGATGCGTAAATGCATTTCCACTCCGTCATCAAAAAAAAAAAAAAAAAAAAAAGGTTAGGTTAGGTTAGGTTAGGTTAGGTTAGGTTAGGTTAGGTTAGGTTAGGTTAGGTTAGGTTAGGTTAGGTTAGGTTAGGTTAGGTTAGGTTAGGTTAGGTTAGGTTAGGTTAGGTTAGGTTAGGTTAGGTTAGGTTAGGTTAGGTTAGGTTAGGTTAGGTTAGGTTAGGTTAGGTTAGGTTAGGTTAGGTTAGGTTAGGTTAGGTTAGGTTAGGTTAGGTTAGGTTAGGTTAGGTTAGGTTAGGTTAGGTTAGGTTAGGTTAGGTTAGGTTAGGTTAGGTCAGGTTAGGTTAGGTTAGGTTAGGTTAGGTTAGGTTAGGTTAGGTTAGGTTAGGTTAGGTTAGGTTAGGTTAGGTTAGGTTAGGTTAGGTTAGGTTAGGTTAGGTTAGGTTAGGTTAGGTTAGGTTAGGTTAGGTTAGGTTAGGTTAGGTTAGGTTAGGTTAGGTTAGGTTAGGTTAGGTTAGGTTAGGTTAGGTTAGGTTAGGTTAGGTTAGGTTAGGTTAGGTTAGGTTAGGTTAGGTTAGGTTAGGTTAGGTTAGGTTAGGTTAGGTTAGGTTAGGTTAGGTTAGGTTAGGTTAGGTTAGGTTAGGTTAGGTTAGGTTAGGTTAGGTTAGGTTAGGTTAGGTTAGGTTAGGTTAGGTTAGGTTAGGTTAGGTTAGGTTAGGTTAGGTTAGGTTAGGTTAGGTTAGGTTAGGTTAGGTTAGGTTAGGTTAGGTTAGGTTAGGTTAGGTTAGGTTAGGTTAGGTTAGGTTAGGTTAGGTTAGGTTAGGTTAGGTTAGGTTAGGTTAGGTTAGGTTAGGTTAGGTTAGGTTAGGTTAGGTTAGGTTAGGTTAGGTTAGGTTAGGTTAGGTTAGGTTAGGTTAGGTTAGGTTAGGTTAGGTTAGGTTAGGTTAGGTTAGGTTAGGTTAGGTTAGGTTAGGTTAGGTTAGGTTAGGTTAGGTTAGGTTAGGTTAGGTTAGGTTAGGTTAGGTTAGGTTAGGTTAGGTTAGGTTAGGTTAGGTTAGGTTAGGTTAGGTTAGGTTAGGTTAGGTTAGGTTAGGTTAGGTTAGGTTAGGTTAGGCTAGGTTAGGTTAGGTTAGGTTAGGTTAGGTTAGGTTAGGTTAGGTTAGGTTAGGTTAGGTTAGGTTGGGGTGCAGGCCGGATTCCTCCACGTTGGCTTGGGTGTTGCAGTCTCTCTTGATCTCGATCCGGAGAGAACGCAGCATCTGGGCTGGTGCACCCTGGGCATTGGCTGAGACTTTTCCCCCTTGGGAATTCTTTCGGTCCATGGCTAATATCCGGCACGGGGGGGGGGGGGGAGGTGACAGGGGTTTCTTGAAGGGTTGCGGTTGTGTACCGGCACTTCTGCCCCGGAAAGTTTCCTTCTGTCACCTGGGGGGGGATGGTGACGAGCAGCTTTTCTTCGGAAAAGTGGCCTCGTCACCATAGGGAGGCGGCGACAGAGGTCGTTGGAAGGGGCGGTTGCTTTGGACCGTTTCCGCCCTGGACAGCTTCCTTCTGTGGCCCATTGACGGTTGGTGACTGGGGTAGCTTGAAGGGTCAGTTGCGTGTGCCTTCGAGGCCGTTTCTGTTCCTGGAAAGCTTAACCAGTTACCTGGAGGGGGCCGTGACAGAGGTAGTTGAAAGGGGCGGTTGCGTGTGCCTTCGAGGCCGTTTCCAAACCGGACAGCTGCTTTCTGTCACTTTGGTGGTTGGTGACTGGGCTTACCGAAAGACTGGGGCATGTTAACTCCGCTCTGCAACGGAGCACGAAGGTTCCGCTCTGCACCGGAGCATGACCCTGCTCAAGACGTACTCCCATGTCACCCGAGGGTCCTTCTACGTGTCTTTCGGAATCCCGGGGGGCACTGTAGGTATTGGTGGGACAGCTGTGGTGGGGTGTGTTTGAAGGGTATGGGGACCGACCCTAGAGGTTGGGTATCCGGAAAGCACCATCCACCACAGGCAGACCGTGTAGGACCAGTGGGTTGGGGGCCCACATTGCACGGCTTTACCGGTCTGGGGAGATGGTCGTGGGCTGCTGACCGCAGCCGTCTCCTCCTTTGGCGGAGAAGGTGGGGCTCTTCGGAGCAGGCCAGGAGGCGTGTCAGTGGGCAAAGCTTAATTGCGGTTCCGCGGCGCCTCGCGACTGGCCAGGGGGGTAAACGCCGGAGTGGTTTTAGACGGTAGTTCTTTTGAGAGTCCGTCATACCTCCCATTGCACAGCCTTCCCCGGGCAGGGAGGATGCGTAAATGCATTTCCACTCCGTCATCAAAAAAAAAAAAAAAAAAAAAAAAAAAAAAAAAAAAGGTTAGGTTAGGTTAGGTTAGGTTAGGTTAGGTTAGGTTAGGTTAGGTTAGGTTAGGTTAGGTTAGGTTAGGTTAGGTTAGGTTAGGTTAGGTTAGGTTAGGTTAGGTTAGGTTAGGTTAGGTTAGGTTAGGTTAGGTTAGGTTAGGTTAGGTTAGGTTAGGTTAGGTTAGGTTAGGTTAGGTTAGGTTAGGTTAGGTTAGGTTAGGTTAGGTTAGGTTAGGTTAGGTTAGGTTAGGTTAGGTTAGGTTAGGTTAGGTTAGGTTAGGTTAGGTTAGGTTAGGTTAGGTTAGGTTAGGTTAGGTTAGGTTAGGTTAGGTTAGGTTAGGTTAGGTTAGGTTAGGTTAGGTTAGGTTAGGTTAGGTTAGGTTAGGTTAGGTTAGGTTAGGTTAGGTTAGGTTAGGTTAGGTTAGGTTGATGGCGGAAGTCCGGGTGGGTGGTCTCGATGAGACCATCACCCCGGAGGACATCGCGGCGGCAATTGGGGCCAAGACTGGGTGCTCCCCCACCCAGGTGAAGGTTGGCGCCATCCGGGTCCGCTTTGACGGATCCGGCGTGGCGAACGTGCAGTGCCCGGTGACCGTGGCCAACACGCTGGCAACAACAGGACGACTACTGGTGGGGTGGTCGTCCGCCAGCGTGACTGCACTGGAGGCGAGGCCCATGCGGTGCTTCCGATGCCAAGGCATCGGACACAGCGGGGCCCTCTGCCCCTCAACCGTGGACCGGTCCAACTGGTGCCACCGGTGCAGCGGGACAGACCACTGGAGGGCCTCCTGCGTGGCCGCGCCCCACTGTGACGTCTGCTTTAAGGCGCAACGTCCAGCGGACCACGTGATGGGAGGATGGAGGTGTGCCCCGCCACACACCAGGGGCAAAGCTCCAGGGCAGGGCCAATCAACGCCCCCCCCCATAAGGCGTGCCGCCAATGTGTCAACCCAGGAGGTTAGCCAGATGGACCTCTAAATGCCAGCACACCGGCAATTAGAGGTCCTGCAGGCGAACGCCAACCACTCCGCCCGCGCCCAAGATCTGCTCATGCAGGTCATGGCGGAGTGGGGCATTGGCGTGTTGGTGGTAGCTGAGCCGTACTTCGTCCCCCCCCAGTCTAACTGGGTCGGGGCGACGGACGGCTCGGTTGCCATCGCGGTACCGGCGATGGGTGACCTCCCCCCCCTATCGGGAATGGCCAGGGGTTCGGGCTTCGCGGTGGCCAAGTGGGGAGAAACTGTCCTAGTGGCAGTTTACTTCTCCCCGAATAGGCCGCTGCGGGAGTTTGAAGCCTTCCTGGTGGGGCTGGGGAGAGTCGTCGGAGGGGCGGCGCCGGCGCCATTGGTGGTGATGGGGGACCTAAACGCCAAGAGCGCGGCGTGGGGTTCCCCCATCACGGACCCGAGAGGGGTGGCCCTCGAAGACTGGGTGGCGGCGATGGGGCTTGAGGTGCTCAACCGGGGCGACGCCAACACGTGTGTGCGGCGGCAGGGAGGGTCGATCGTGGACGTCTCGTTCGCGACCCCTGCCATTGCCGCACGAATCGCGGACTGGCGCGTCCTTCAGGAGGTAGAGACCCTCTCCGACCATTTATACGTTCGGATGAGGGTCAGCACCTCGCCAGGGGTGCCGCCGCCCAGCCCGAGAGGGCGGAGGGGGAGAGGAGGAGGAGGGGCTTTCCCAAGGTGGACCCTGGCCCGCCTCGACCTGGGAGCGGCGGTGGAGGCGGCCATGGTGGAGGCGTGGTGTGCGCCCCCACCGGTCACCTTGGGGGTGGAGGAGCGGGCAGCCCGGTTTCGCGTCGCACTAACGTCGGTGTGCGACGCGGCCATGCCCCGGGCCCGAAGGCTGCCCGCCAAGAGGCAGGTGTACTGGTGGTCGCAGGAGATTGCGGCCCTGCGAGCCGCCAGTGATACCGCCCGCCGCGCATACACGCGCTGCAGGAGGCGGCGACACCTGCCGGAGGAGGAAGAGCATCTCCACAGAGAGCTGAAGGTGGCGAAGGACGCGCTCTCTGTGGAGATAGCTCGCAGAAAGGACGAGGCGCGTGAGGAGTTCCTGGCCACGTTGGATAGGGATCCGTGGGGGCGGCCTTACCGAGTTGTGCGCAACAAAATGCGTTGCGCACCCCCCATGGACTCCCTTGAGCCAGAGCTCCTCACGAGAATTGTGGAGGGACTCTTCCCGGCTGCGGCGGCTTTCCAGCCGCCCGCAATGGTGGGCCCCACGGTTGAGGAGGTTGATCAAGATGATCCCCCTCCCGTGACGGACGACGAAATGGAGACCATCGTCGACCGTCTCCGGTCCTGCAGAAAGGCACCAGGACCGGATGGGGGTACCGGGAAGAGTCCTCCACATTGTGGCGGAGCACCTCGGGGACCGCTTGCGGACCCTCTTTGATGATTGTATCAAGGAGGGGCGCTTCCCGAGGTGCTGGAAGGAGGGACGCCTCGTACTCCTTCGGAAGGAGGGTAGGCCGTTTGATACCCCTGCCGGTTACCGCCCCATTGTCCTCCTAGATGAGACGGGCAAGATGCTAGAGCGCATCTTGTCCCGTCGCATCGTCCAACATCTGGAGGACGTGGGGCCTAACATCTCCGACCGGCAGTTCGGGTTCCGGGAGGGACGGTCCACTATGGACGCGCTTTCGTCCCTCCGGAACTTCTGTGGGAACGCGGAGGCGAAGGGTGAGGGGGTCGTGGCGGTGTCGTTAGACATTGCCAACGCATTCGGCTCCCTACCCTTCTCGGTCATCAGGGAGGCCCTCCGCTTCCACAGGGTGCCCGGGTATCTGCGGCGGATTGTGGAGCACTACCTAACCGACAGGGTAGTGCTCTACGATCGTGGGGGTCTGCGGATCGCTCACCCGATGTCGTGCGGTGTTCCACAGGGGTCCGTGTTAGGACCCCTGCTATGGAACATAGGGTACGACTGGGTGATCCGCGGAGCGCTCCTTCCCCGCATGGCCACCCTTTGCTATGCCGACGATACAATGGTGGCCGTGCGGGGACGTGAGCTGGAGGAGGCCCTCCGGAGGGCGTCGTTGGCGGCAGACCTGGTTGTCGGCCGCATCCGACAACTGGGTCTGGAGGTGTCCCTCCCGAAGACAGACGCTATTGTCTTCGGGGGGAGGGGATGGCGTCCACGTAGTGGATTGACCATCCCTGTGGCGGGGGAGGCGGTCCAGGTGAAGGGTACGATCAAGTACCTCGGCCTCATCCTGGACCGGAGGTGGGATTTCGGGGAGCATTTCCGCCAACTTGCTCCCCGGGTGGTAGGCGCCGCGTCGGCCCTGGGCCGCATGTTGCCGAACGTGGGGGGGCCTCAAGCGCCATGCCGACGCCTGTTTGCAGGCGTAGTGCGTAGCATGGCGCTATACGGAGCGCCAATCTGGGCCGACAAACTGTCGGCCAAGAATAAGGTGCTCCTAAGGAGGCCCCAAAGAGTGGTGGCCCTCCGAATAGTGAGGGCCTATGTGACGGTGGCACATGCGGCCGCGTGTGTCTTGGCCTGCACCCCGCCGTGGGAGCTAGATGCTCAGGTGCAGGCCGAGACATACCGGATGAGGGCCGGGTTCCGGGCGAGGAGACAGCGCCCGGACTCGGAGACGGTGGAGGGGGCCCGTCGAATGACGGAGCGGCGCCTGAGGGACCGGTGGAAAAGTGACCTGGAGGACTCCCCCTATGGAACTTACACTATAGGGGCACTCCTCCCGTCATTTGACCACTGGGTCGAGAGGCGACACGGTACGCTTACGTACCGGCTTGTGCAGGTACTGACCGGACATGGGTGCTTCGGCCACTACCTGCACAAGATAAAGAGGGAGCCGAGTCCGATCTGCCACGAGTGTGGCGACCCGGATGACACGGCCCAGCACACCCTCCAGGTGTGTACTCGCTGGGATCCGGAGCGCCGCACTATGGCTGCGGAAATTGGTGCCTCAGATCTCTCGCTGCACAGCGTAGTCTCGGCCATGCTGGGCAGCGACAGATCGTGGAAGGCGGTATCCTCCTTCTGTGAGAGTGTCATCTCGCAGAAGGAGGTGGCGGAGCGGGAGCGCGAAGACAATGTCGACGCGCACCCGCTCCGACGCAGACGGAGGGGGCGAAGGCGCATGCAGTACGCTGCTAGCCTGAACCCCTTGTAGGACCAGTGGGTTAGGGGCCCACATTGCACGGTCCTACACACGTCTGGGGGAGGGGTCGTAGCGTTTACCGACCTCTCCCTCCTTTGGCGGAGGTACCCCGGCACTAGGCTGGGACGGCTGGGGGACACCTAATGGTTGCATCCTAGGCATCCCATTGTGTCCCCGAAAACAGCAGCGGAGGTAAACGCCGGAGTGGTTTTAGACGGTAGGCTGCTCCCTCTACTCTCGTGCGAGAGTGGGGGGAGGAGAGAGTCCGTCATACCCCCCCTATAGCATGGCCAACCCTGGGCCAGGGGATGATGCGTAACGCATTTCCACTCCGTTAAAAAAAAAAAAAAAAAAAAAAAAAAAAAAAAAAAAAAAAAAAAAAAAAAAAAAAAAAAAAAAAAAAAAAAAAAAAAAAAAAAAAAAAAAAAAAAAAAAAAAAAAAAAAAAAAAAAAAAAAAAAAAAAAAAAAAAAAAAAAAAAAAAAAAAAAAAAAAAAAAAAAAAAAAAAAAAAAAAGTAAGGTTAGGTTAGGTTAGGTTAGGTTAGGTTAGGTTAGGTTAGGTTAGGTTAGGTTAGGTTAGGTTAGGTTAGGTTAGGTTAGGTTAGGTTAGGTTAGGTTAGGTTAGGTTAGGTTAGGTTAGGTTAGGTTAGGTTAGGTTAGGTTAGGTTAGGTTAGGTTAGGTTAGGTTAGGTTAGGTTAGGTTAGGTTAGGTTAGGTTAGGTTAGGTTAGGTTAGGTTAGGTTAGGTTAGGTTAGGTTAGGTTAGGTTAGGTTAGGTTAGGTTAGGTTAGGTTAGGTTAGGTTAGGTTAGGTTAGGTTAGGTTAGGTTAGGTTAGGTTAGGTTAGGTTAGGTTAGGTTAGGTTAGGTTAGGTTAGGTTAGGTTAGGTTAGGTTAGGTTAGGTTAGGTTAGGTTAGGTTAGGTTAGGTTAGGTTAGGTTAGGTTAGGTTAGGTTAGGTTAGGTTAGGTTAGGTTAGGTTAGGTTAGGTTAGGTTAGGTTAGGTTAGGTTAGGTTAGGTTAGGTTAGGTTAGGTTAGGTTAGGTTAGGTTAGGTTAGGTTAGGTTAGGTTAGGTTAGGTTAGGTCAGGTTAGGTTAGGTTAGGTTAGGTTAGGTTAGGTTAGGTTAGGTTAGGTTAGGTTAGGTTAGGTTAGGTTAGGTTAGGTTAGGTTAGGTTAGGTTAGGTTAGGTTAGGTTAGGTTAGGTTAGGTTAGGTTAGGTTAGGTTAGGTTAGGTTAGGTTAGGTTAGGTTAGGTTAGGTTAGGTTAGGTTAGGTTAGGTTAGGTTAGGTTAGGTTAGGTTAGGTTAGGTTAGGTTAGGTTAGGTTAGGTTAGGTTAGGTTAGGTTAGGTTAGGTTAGGTTAGGTTAGGTTAGGTTAGGTTAGGTTAGGTTAGGTTAGGTTAGGTTAGGTTAGGTTAGGTTAGGTTAGGTTAGGTTAGGTTAGGTTAGGTTAGGTTAGGTTAGGTTAGGTTAGGTTAGGTTAGGTTAGGTTAGGTTAGGTTAGGTTAGGTTAGGTTAGGTTAGGTTAGGTTAGGTTAGGTTAGGTTAGGTTAGGTTAGGTTAGGTTAGGTTAGGTTAGGTTAGGTTAGGTTAGGTTAGGTTAGGTTAGGTTAGGTTAGGTTAGGTTAGGTTAGGTTAGGTTAGGTTAGGTTAGGTTAGGTTAGGTTAGGTTAGGTTAGGTTAGGTTAGGTTAGGTTAGGTTAGGTTAGGTTAGGTTAGGTTTTTTTTTTTTTTTTTTTTTTTTTTTGTATGTCGTGCTAACATTCCTCTAACATGGGCCAGAGACTTTGTATAGCTGACATGGCACATCTTTTATTTATTTTTGTTTGCCTTGCTCTGATTCAGGGTGAAGGGTTTTTTATTGTTACACAGGGAATTTCATCTTTACAAATACATTTTAAAAACAATATTTCTTATACTTAGTCTATACAGGTTTCCATTTGGGTTCTTAATTCTATTTTATTTCTACATTCTAAGCTTTGAGTTATCCTATTGCATACATCTTTTTTACACTTTTTACATTTAACAAATCTTTCTTAAAGCTATTGCTAAACTTATTATTTAAAAACTATATTTTTTCTATTACTAATATTATATATGCATAATATATAACCTAGTAATATTATTTATCTTTATTTCTATTTATTACTATGGTGCAAATTTTTTCGCAATACTTTAGAATTATTCTACGCAGTTTCTTATCTGATAAGTGATCGTGTATATTTTGTGCTGATAACTTTATGTTTGAATGCATCTCTACTGTGTACCTATCTACATGGTGGATGGGGCATTCGAAGAGGATGTGGGAGACCGTTTCCTCTATTCCCTCTTCACAGATGCATGATGGGTTCTCCCTGCATTTGAATCTAGCCAAATACGCGGCGAACCCACCATGCCCTGTCAGAAGCTGTGTAAGGACTCCTGTTGGCTGTAGCCGTCGAATAATTCCGTAAGCTGCTGTTGCGTCCGGGAAAAACATTTTCGTTACCGAGGCCGTCTCGCCCGACCGATACCTTCGATTCCATTCGTCCAGCGACTCGTTACGAAGCTGTCGCTTCACGAATGAAACCGGACATAGGTCATAGTCGGGCCTCCTCCGCAACGACAATGCTGCATCCTTCGCGAGCTCGTCAGCACGCTCGTTCCCTGGCAGTCCTGCGTGTGCTTTGATCCAAAACAAAGAGACATCTTTGCTCTGGTTCAGAGCTTCCCGTATGTTATGACGAGTTTCTACTGCCAGGGGGTGGAGGGCGCTATGGTTGGTGACTGACTCCAGCGCGGCGGTTAGGTTAGGTTAGGTTAGGTTAGGTTAGGTTAGGTTAGGTTAGGTTAGGTTAGGTTAGGTTAGGTTAGGTTAGGTTAGGTTAGGTTAGGTTAGGTTAGGTTAGGTTAGGTTAGGTTAGGTTAGGTTAGGTTAGGTTAGGTTAGGTTAGGTTAGGTTAGGTTAGGTTAGGTTAGGTTAGGTTAGGTTAGGTTAGGTTAGGTTAGGTTAGGTTAGGTTAGGTTAGGTTAGGTTAGGTTAGGTTAGGTTAGGTTAGGTTAGGTTAGGTTAGGTTAGGTTAGGTTAGGTTAGGTTAGGTTAGGTTAGGTTAGGTTAGGTTAGGTTAGGTTAGGTTAGGTTAGGTTAGGTTAGGTTAGGTTAGGTTAGGTTAGGTTAGGTTAGGTTAGGTTAGGTTAGGTTAGGTTAGGTTAGGTTAGGTTAGGTTAGGTTAGGTTAGGTTAGGTTAGGTTAGGTTAGGTTAGGTTAGGTTAGGTTAGGTTAGGTTAGGTTAGGTTAGGTTAGGTTAGGTTAGGTTAGGTTAGGTTAGGTTAGGTTGGGGTGCAGGCCGGATTCCTCCACGTTGGCCTGGGTGTTGCAGTCTCTCTTGATCTCGATCCGGAGAGAACGCAGCATCTGGGCTGGTGCACCCTGGGCATTGGCTGAGACTTTTCCCCCTTGGGAATTCTTTCGGTCCATGGCTAATATCCGGCACGGGGGGGGGGGGGGGGAGGTGACAGGGGTTTCTTGAAGGGTTGCGGTTGTGTACCGGCACTTCTGCCCCGGAAAGTTTCCTTCTGTCACCTGGGGGGGGATGGTGACGAGCAGCTTTTCTTCGGAAAAGTGGCCTCGTCACCATAGGGAGGCGGCGACAGAGGTCGTTGGAAGGGGCGGTTGCTTTGGACCGTTTCCGCCCTGGACAGCTTCCTTCTGTGGCCCATTGACGGTTGGTGACTGGGGAGGCTTGAAGGGTCAGTTGCGTGTGCCTTCGAGGCCGTTTCTGTTCCTGGAAAGCTTAACCAGTTACCTGGAGGGGGCCGTGACAGAGGTGGTTGAAAGGGGCGGTTGCGTGTGCCTTTGAGGCCGTTTCCAAACCGGACAGCTGCTTTCTGTCACTTTGGTGGTTGGTGACTGGGCGTACCGAAAGACTGGGGCATGTTAACTCCGCTCTGCAACGGAGCACGAAGGTTCCGCTCTGCACCGGAGCATGACCCTGCTCAAGACGTACTCCCATGTCACCCGAGGGTCCTTCTACGTGTCTTTCGGAATCCCGGGGGGCACTGTAGTTATTGGTGGGACAGCTGTGGTGGGGTGTGTTTGAAGGGTATGGGGACCGACCCTAGAGGTTGGGTATCCGGAAAGCACCATCCACCACAGGCAGACCGTGTAGGGCCAGTGGGTTGGGGGCCCACATTGCACGGCTTTACCGGTCTGGGGAGATGGTCGTGGGCTGCTGACCGCAGCCGTCTCCTCCTTTGGCGGAGAAGGTGGGGCTCTTCGGAGCAGGCCAGGAGGCGTGTCAGTGGGCAAAGCTTAATTGCGGTTCCGCGGCGCCTCGCGACTGGCCAGGGGGGTAAACGCCGGAGTGGTTTTAGACGGTAGTTCTTTTGAGAGTCCGTCATACCTCCCATTGCACAGCCTTCCCCGGGCAGGGAGGATGCGTAAATGCATTTCCACTCCGTCATCAAAAAAAAAAAAAAAAAAAGGTTAGGTTAGGTTAGGTTAGGTTAGGTTAGGTTAGGTTAGGTTAGGTTAGGTTAGGTTAGGTTAGGTTAGGTTAGGTTAGGTTAGGTTAGGTTAGGTTAGGTTAGGTTAGGTTAGGTTAGGTTAGGTTAGGTTAGGTTAGGTTAGGTTAGGTTAGGTTAGGTTAGGTTAGGTTAGGTTAGGTTAGGTTAGGTTAGGTTAGGTTAGGTTAGGTTAGGTTAGGTTAGGTTAGGTTAGGTTAGGTTAGGTTAGGTTAGGTTAGGTTAGGTTAGGTTAGGTTAGGTTAGGTTAGGTTAGGTTAGGTTAGGTTAGGTTAGGTTAGGTTAGGTTAGGTTAGGTTAGGTTAGGTTAGGTTAGGTTAGGTTAGGTTAGGTTAGGTTAGGTTAGGTTAGGTTAGGTTAGGTTAGGTTAGGTTAGGTTAGGTTAGGTTAGGTTAGGTTAGGTTAGGTTAGGTTAGGTTAGGTTAGGTTAGGTTAGGTTAGGTTAGGTTAGGTTAGGTTAGGTTAGGTTAGGTTAGGTTAGGTTAGGTTAGGTTAGGTTAGGTTAGGTTAGGTTAGGTTAGGTTAGGTTAGGTTAGGTTAGGTTAGGTTAGGTTAGGTTAGGTTAGGTTAGGTTAGGTTAGGTTAGGTTAGGTTAGGTTAGGTTAGGTTAGGTTAGGTTAGGTTAGGTTAGGTTAGGTTAGGTTAGGTTAGGTTAGGTTAGGTTAGGTTAGGTTAGGTTAGGTTAGGTTAGGTTAGGTTAGGTTAGGTTAGGTTAGGTTAGGTTAGGTTAGGTTAGGTTAGGTTAGGTTAGGTTAGGTTAGGTTAGGTTAGGTTAGGCTAGGTTAGGTTAGGTTAGGTTAGGTTAGGTTAGGTTAGGTTAGGTTAGGTTAGGTTAGGTTAGGTTAGGTTAGGTTAGGTTAGGTTAGGTTAGGTTAGGTTAGGTTAGGTTAGGTTAGGTTAGGTTAGGTTAGGTTAGGTTAGGTTAGGTTAGGTTAGGTTAGGTTAGGTTAGGTTAGGTTAGGTTAGGTTAGGTTAGGTTAGGTTAGGTTAGGTTAGGTTAGGTTAGGTTAGGTTAGGTTAGGTTAGGTTAGGTTAGGTTAGGTTAGGTTAGGTTAGGTTAGGTTAGGTTAGGTTAGGTTAGGTTAGGTTAGGTTAGGTTAGGTTAGGTTAGGTTAGGTTAGGTTAGGTTAGGTTAGGTTAGGTTAGGTTAGGTTAGGTTAGGTTAGGTTAGGTTAGGTTAGGTTAGGTTAGGTTAGGTTAGGTTAGGTTAGGTTAGGTTAGGTTAGGTTAGGTTAGGTTAGGTTAGGTTAGGTTAGGTTAGGTTAGGTTAGGTTAGGTTAGGTTAGGTTAGGTTAGGTTAGGTTAGGTTAGGTTAGGTTAGGTTAGGTTAGGTTAGGTTAGGTTAGGTTAGGTTAGGTTAGGTTAGGTTAGGTTAGGTTAGGTTAGGTTAGGTTAGGTTAGGTTAGGTTAGGTTAGGTTAGGTTAGGTTAGGTTAGGTTAGGTTAGGTTAGGTTAGGTTAGGTTAGGTTAGGTTAGGTTAGGTTAGGTTAGGTTAGGTTAGGTTAGGTTAGGTTAGGTTAGGTTAGGTTAGGTTAGGTTAGGTTAGGTTAGGTTAGGTTAGGTTAGGTTAGGTTAGGTTAGGTTAGGTTAGGTTAGGTTAGGTTAGGTTAGGTTAGGTTAGGTTAGGTTAGGTTAGGTTAGGTTAGGTTAGGTTAGGTTAGGTTAGGTTAGGTTAGGTTAGGTTAGGTTAGGTTAGGTTAGGTTAGGTTAGGTTAGGTTAGGTTAGGTTAGGTTAGGTTAGGTTAGGTTAGGTTAGGTTAGGTTAGGTTAGGTTAGGTTAGGTTAGCTTAGGTTAGGTTAGGTTAGGTTAGGTTAGGTTAGGTTAGGTTAGGTTAGGTTAGGTTAGGTTAGGTTAGGTTAGGTTAGGTTAGGTTAGGTTAGGTTAGGTTAGGTCAGGTTAGGTTAGGTTAGGTTAGGTTAGGTTAGGTTAGGTTAGGTTAGGTTAGGTTAGGTTAGGTTAGGTTAGGTTAGGTTAGGTTAGGTTAGGTTAGGTTAGGTTAGGTTAGGTTAGGTTAGGTTAGGTTAGGTTAGGTTAGGTTAGGTTAGGTTAGGTTAGGTTAGGTTAGGTTAGGTTAGGTTAGGTTAGGTTAGGTTAGGTTAGGTTAGGTTAGGTTAGGTTAGGTTAGGTTAGGTTAGGTTAGGTTAGGTTAGGTTAGGTTAGGTTAGGTTAGGTTAGGTTAGGTTAGGTTAGGTTAGGTTAGGTTAGGTTAGGTTAGGTTAGGTTAGGTTAGGTTAGGTTAGGTTAGGTTAGGTTAGGTTAGGTTAGGTTAGGTTAGGTTAGGTTAGGTTAGGTTAGGTTAGGTTAGGTTAGGTTAGGTTAGGTTAGGTTAGGTTAGGTTAGGTTAGGTTAGGTTAGGTTAGGTTAGGTTAGGTTAGGTTAGGTTAGGTTAGGTTAGGTTAGGTTAGGTTAGGTTAGGTTAGGTTAGGTTAGGTTAGGTTAGGTTAGGTTAGGTTAGGTTAGGTTAGGTTAGGTTAGGTTAGGTTAGGTTAGGTTAGGTTAGGTTAGGTTAGGTTAGGTTAGGTTAGGTTAGGTTAGGTTAGGTTAGGTTAGGTTAGGTTAGGTTAGGTTAGGTTAGCTTAGGTTAGGTTAGGTTAGGTTAGGTTAGGTTAGGTTAGGTTAGGTTAGGTTAGGTTAGGTTAGGTTAGGTTAGGTTAGGTTAGGTTAGGTTAGGTTAGGTTAGGTTAGGTTAGGTTAGGTTAGGTTAGGTTAGGTTAGGTTAGGTTAGGTTAGGTTAGGTTAGGTTAGGTTAGGTTAGGTTAGGTTAGGTTAGGTTAGGTTAGGTTAGGTTAGGTTAGGTTAGGTTAGGTTAGGTTAGGTTAGGTTAGGTTAGGTTAGGTTAGGTTAGGTTAGGTTAGGTTAGGTTAGGTTAGGTTAGGTTAGGTTAGGTTAGGTTAGGTTAGGTTAGGTTAGGTTAGGTTAGGTTAGGTTAGGTTAGGTTAGGTTAGGTTAGGTTAGGTTAGGTTAGGTTAGGTTAGGTTAGGTTAGGTTAGGTTAGGTTAGGTTAGGTTAGGTTAGGTTAGGTTAGGTTAGGTTAGGTTAGGTTAGGTTAGGTTAGGTTAGGTTAGGTTAGGTTAGGCTAGGTTAGGTTAGGTTAGGTTAGGTTAGGTTAGGTTAGGTTAGGTTAGGTTAGGTTAGGTTAGGTTAGGTTAGGTTAGGTTAGGTTAGGTTAGGTTAGGTTAGGTTAGGTTAGGTTAGGTTAG